>OU015524.1:92300960-93680127 GCA_907165065.1 Caprimulgus europaeus | reverse complement strand
AAAACTAAAGATGTAAACAGTGAGATGATTAAGATTTCTTCATTGAAAGGTAATTTATTGCTTTTATTTTAGTGTTATCTTTTGATTTTAAATCTTTGCTTGATACTGATTTCAACAGTGTCCAGTACAAGGAACAAAGCTGACATTCCACCATAGTGTGTATCAACTCAACTATGGTGATTACAACTCTTCAGTGTGATCACAGACACCACCAAACAGATCATGACTGTGCAAAATTATCCTGAAACATGAGCTAGTGGAGTTACAATTTTTCATTAGACTGGCTATCTGAGGTTCTTTTGATATTTTTTATAATATGATGGATGGAAGTTGATGCCTTTTATTTTATACTGCATATATATTAATTCAGTGCTTTGTGCAATTTAAAGATAACTACTGAAGCATTAGATAGCCTGTCTGGGATTTGCTGTATCTTAAGACCAAAATAACAAAGGTCATGGTAATAGATGTAGAGGACACTATACTAGCCATGAATCATTATGAACTGTGAGGGAAAGTTCCTTTGTAGGGCTGTGTCTATACCACCAAGTGGGGTAGAAGACATTCTATAATGCCAAGGCTGACTGGCATGGCACTGCTCATGTTCATACAGGTAAATCTCTTCTGAAAAATATGGTGGATGCATCAACTCTACAAAATTAAAATGTTCACTGAACCAAGACAGACCATTTTTTGGATTGAACCAAAACAGTAGCAGGGTTGGTGCTCTTAGCGTGACAGTATGGACAATCATGGGAATGTGGTCCCTTTTCTGTTTAATAAATTATTGTAGATGCTTTCTAGGAGTCCCAAGTAGCCTTAGTGCTTTACATACATATTAGTGGCCACTCCCCTGCTGTCGTGTGGCTCCTTCCTTTATTATTAATTAGCCTCTTTCCAGTCAGAGTAAAGAGAAGTCATTGCTACTGACAGCACTGAACTCAAGAAGTATCAAGCTCAATGCACAAATTTTCTTTCTCCTACTGAAACAGTCAGGCTCAAGACTTACTTTTGTTTCCATGGTCTCAGACTGAATAAAGAAAGTAATGAATATGGATTCATGTCAACATAAGCTAGATCATGTTAACTAGGTAAGTTTCTTCTTTAAGTCACATGGAAAAAACTAGCTCTTAACGTGCATCATTAAATGGATTCCTAACTGAGGGTTGACCGTATATTATGTTTTTAATTGATTCAGATACAAAATTACTTGTTTACTTAGTTGCTTTCAGTATTATTATTTTCTTACACTATTAGATTTAGATGGTTCTCTTCAAAAAAAGTTTAGACTTTCCCGATTATATATAATGAAAATTAAGCCTTCTTGCAATGATAGGCTAAATTCTGTTTCTGTTACACTTAACATTCTGTTACACTTTTTCTAAACTTTATCCTACTTGTGAGATTGATTACAAACTCAGCTATTCACTACCACATGGATGTTGAATTAGAACCTCAATGGATAGTTTCACTCAGTCTTTCATACTTTATTGGTACATGTCAACCATCGGGGCAGAAAATAATGGCATTAATATCCTTTTTAATGGTTGCAAGTACTGATGCATGTATGGAGTTGTCTTCCTCAGAAAAGGGGCATTACATATGAAAGAAGGTCAACAATTACTCCCCTTACTAATCTCCTTCTCTGTGACCTGAAATCTAAACCCTTCCCCTTGTTCTTTTGACTTTCTAATCAGCTAATAATATGGTATTACTATCTAATGCTTTCTATTACCCTTATCTTCATTCTTCCATCAGGTTCCCTTTGGGCAGCATGTAAGATTTTTTTCATTGCCTGGAGCACAGAGGATAGAACATTTGCTTTTGTATATTTTAACCAAAAAATCTGTGATATTAATATGAATATATGATATTAAATTACAGTCTAATCCTTCAGCTTGTATTGACATTAGTTAGCATGAGATCTACCTAAATACTGCTGACAACTTCAAAATCCAATATATCAGCCTATCACCCAGTTTTCAGGGCTGTGAATTGCATCTATACATAGATTTGATTGATACATCCCTACTCTAGGAAAATGCTTCTCCCAGGTCTGTTTTTGTTTTGTATTTAATACTGTGAAATATATAAGCTTTTGGAGAATAGAAGATCTGAACATTATGTGCCCACTTGGTGATTACTCTACCACTAGGTTAAGATGCAGACTTGCCGGAGGCATACTGTTTGTGGTCCTTTGTTTCTTGTATTTTCAGTTGCACTTCACTTTAGTTTAAACAAGAAAGGAGAGAGTGAGCTCTAATGCAGGATTCCCATGGAGTTTGTTTAGGTACTTAAGAAAAATGGAAGGTGTCTGTTTAATCTACAATTATAGGACAGACCCCAGGGCATTCAGCTCCATAGGTCAGGCTAGGATCAGACAGATTAGATTTCAAGAGGCTGGAAAACCTCCTGTTGACTACCTGTACTCAGGTTTGAGTAAGCTGGCCCCTCACTGTAGTGGGCTGGGCTTATCTCTGGAGGTACTGGAATAATACTTGAATCTTAAATCTACAATAGTAATTTTTCTGGGCTTCTCCTCTGACTGCCTAGGGAATTTAGGACATTGGATTAGGCAAACAGAATACCTCCTTTTATGCTGCCAAATCATTTAAGATATAGCTAAAATGCTAGCTAAATTAGATGCCATCTAGTTTCTGCAGGGAAAGTTTTGAAAGGAGAATGCAAGATTTGATCCATAAAATTGACATAGCTATTCTAAAATCGGCATTTTTTTCTTCAAAAAAATAATAAATTGAATACATTTTGGTGCAAAAGTAATAAATAATTCAGATTCTTCTAAATTAAAAATGCTGAGAAAGACAGTTCTTGCCTGACTGGGTATTAGTTCAAGCAATAATTTTAAAGGGACTGCCTAGGTGACAATTCTATTCAACTCGTATTGCTTTACTTTTAAATTATCCTGAATTCAGCAATTAAGGAAAGTTTTAATAGTGTCAGTGTTCTACACTACAGTACTCTCTGATATCCTTGATAGAAAAAGCTGAGTTAGTGGGAGCTCATGACATAGAAATCGCTTCTTTTGAGCTAGTCTTTCTTTTTCATTCCTTTGAAGAATCATACTGACAGTTTGCCTCAATAGGTCAACTTGATATGGATCTAGCTTTTCACTAAAGATCTGAAAATCCCATAAATACGGGGATGGACTGGACCTCAAACTTCGATTGCCTGTAATTCTTAAAACATACTTTGTCATACAGCTGAACAGGAGGAAATTCAGTACAAGTTATAGTGTAATGGCAATGATTTATAAATAATTTATACAAACATATTTTTTAAAAGGAACGAAAGCCTTTTAGGATGATATGAATGTACCTCAGTAAGTAGACCTCACTGGCTAAAAAAATGAATGAAAGCAGTGAATCAACAGCATTCCTTCTCTCTGACCCAGGCTCTTGGTCTTTCTGAGAATGCTACAGTTAATAACTTTAAACAAGATAAGACAGACATTCAAGAGATCATCTGAGAATTATTTAAAGTATACACAAAGTAACTTATAGGCTTGAACATTAATTTCATGTGTCTTGTCTTTGCATTATTAAAGGGTAAAACCAAAATTGTTTGCATTTTACAGATCCATTTCCTTTCTTGTTTGTAGAATAAAAAAGCTGTATGCAAGATGCAGACTTGGCTTGTGATTTATTACATATGGATCAGATTCCAGTGACCATTAATTAGTGGGACCAGCAATTTATTCTAGTGGCCATTAATTACCTCCTTCCACAAATAACAGTCAGAGCCTTTTTTCAGATGACAAAATTTTAAATAAATTAGAATGTTAAATATCTAGATAACCAGATAAGTATTTTTAAGCTTCGCCAGCAATGATATATTGTGTGGTAGTTTTACAGTATAAAGATATTTCTATAGGTAATGAGTACTCTACTTTTAAACTTTAATTTTTTTATTTGTTAGGGATGAGGAGGAAGAGAACTGCCTCTCTATTCAGGAAATCTTTATAGTGATATAGGAAGGTTCTCCTCAGCTCTTTTGCCAAGGCGGATATGTTAAACAATAAGGCAAGGCCTTTCTCCGATTCTTTCAGAGACTGTTTTGGTTCATTTGTTTGTTTGGTTTTTTCCTGGGATTTTTTTTTTGTTTTTAATGCACTTCTGTTGATTATTTTTCAGGGGTTATATACTGGTCCTTCCCCTCCTTCTTTTTCTTTTTTTTCATTATGCCATAACTTTTATTCTAAAATGAGCTGAAGCTCTTTTATGTTAAGCAGAATTTAAAGAATAAAGTGTTTTTATAGATACCTGAACTATTCAGCTTTAGTAACATATATAGATGCCATTTTCTTCAAGGTGTATATTTTGATTTTGCACTTCCAGAGTTTCTTTATCTGCCTGATATAAATAAATAAATTTAAATAAATAAAACAAACCTCAGAAAACACCACCCCATAGTTCTAAACTTCTGCGTCCAGATTTGTTTTGACTCTTTTATTTCAGTATATGTTATCAAAAACCTTTTGAAAGTGAAACGTGAATAAACATTAATTGTGATCTTCCTTAAACATTTCAGACATGTAAGTTTAGGAGTCTACTGGCAAAAAAATGAGCAGTGTACACAATGAGATTGCACACAGAAGCCTTTCCAACCATCCTATTCCATTCATCTCTTTTGAAAACAGATCACTGGAATACTCAGTAGTGTGAAATCTGTCTTCAATCTCTGGAATATTAGTGTTCTCATGGTACTGTGAAGACTGATGAGCTAAAATCAGGGAAGTAGATTAAGCATCATTTTTGAATGGTAGTATGTACCTAGCTATTCCTCACTTGGGATCAACAGTAGTATTTATGGATCTTGGATATGCCATGACCTTTTCTATAAATCAGCAACCTTTCTTATCTGTGGTTCGGAAATTGTGTGTATGTGATTGTGACAGAGCAAAGCAAAAAGGTGGCATGCTACTTTTGAGTAATTCAGCTTCACCAAAGGAAGCAAATCTGATCACATATTGCAAATATGCAGCTATACTCAGCACATGATTGCATGGATCAAAATGAGAAAAATACTAACTGGGGAAAGTCACAATACTAGAGAGAAAAAAATCAAAGTTGGCAAAAGGTAAAATCATATCCTCAGACAGTATGAAGAACAAAATCTGTGTTGCTGATTTTAGCGTTGAATCACTAACCTTAACCTAAATAATCTCATGAGGACTCGAGTGTCATGTTGAGAACTCATTTGGATATGATTCAAGCCATTAAATAGTTCATGTCATCCTGAAACTGTTGAGAGAAGAATCTGCAAACAACAGTAGTCATCTCAATGAAAGGAAAAAATCCCTGAGGACACTGAGAACTCAAGAGAAAAAGAATTTTAGGGTGGGAAGCAAGGTTGAACCTGAAACTCGACTAACAGAAGCAGACACTGAAGGAACTGATATACATACCTTGCAGATCACTGATGTCATCAAGCTATTTTCATTCTTTACCCTTGAACATGCTTATCATCTGCCAACTAGCTATTCATTCCAATGGAAAAGCTTGTTATCCCAAATCAGCTCCTCCTTTCATAGTCTGTTTTTCCTTCTTTCCTTCCTCATTCCTTTTATCTTCCTTTTTGCAGTCTTTCAGAAACTCATAGAATTATTTAGGTTAAAAGGCATCTGTGAGTGTCATCCCTCATACATACACCCTACTCGAAGCAAAGCTAAGATCAAAGTTAGATCAATAAGCTCCAATACAGTTTTAAATTTATTCTGTCCTTGAAAATGAGCTTTGATGGACAGTCCACACCTCCTGACTGTAGCAACACCCTCAGCCTTCCTATCTTGTACAAAAATGTCTTATTATATTCAAAATTAATGACTATTCATGTGGCAATGTCCTACTTTTTGTTTCTTTTGCTTCTTATTTTTTTATATAACATGTATTAGACAATTTTCTCAAATTTGTCAGTGATAAATATATTCAATTGAAGACAGTTTGAATGGTCTAAATGCTAAAGATTTTGTCATATTTTTGAAAGCTTGTAAAATCTAGAAAGACCAGCATTTGCAGAAAGACTTGCCAAAAGCTACAATGACAATTTATGCACTTGAGGCTTTTGTTACCATTTTGAAAAAATATGTTTTTTCACTTTTACATTTTCATTGGTGCTATTGTACCCTCATTCATGAATAACTGTAGTACTGGATTAATCCTTTAACATGAATACATGATATACTTAGAAAGAATGTCTATTTGGCCAATTCAGCTGTGATAGTCAAGGAAAAAAGTAGTACCACAGAAGTATCATAAATCACTGTAATGTAATCATTGCAAGAAGTTAATATAGTCCTTTGTAGAAGCTTCTGCGTGCTTTACAGAAATAGCATGTTGAAGAGTGAGCCAAAATTTCTGTTAAGACTTATCTGAAATGTAATAAAGCATATACATCAAAAAGTCATGAATAAACATAATAGTAAAGGATGGAACTGATGGTGGATCAACTTGGTTTGTCTCAACAGAACGATGTGGTTGCAGATGCAAAGTTAGTATGTATATATACTATTTATAATGACTGAAACCCAAGTTGTTCTACTGACCAAGCTAGTAGTCAGCAACAGGAATGAGGAACAGCCATTCTTCCTGCCAAAAAAATCTGTATGCTGTTCAGTCAATTTTATTTTTATATATTTAAAGTGATTCCTGGTGTTTATATGTTCCTGTTACAGAAAATAAATAGGGTCTTTGGAGACATTAATATTTTGCCTCAGATGTTGCTGCTGTGACTGGAAATATTGTCTGTCCCTACCGGCACATAACTGAGATGAGAGGAAAGGCTTAGCAAAGGAGAGTTTGAAAAAGTTAATTGGCTTCTACTTTAACCCTTGTCAGGTCTGTATCTTCACACATTAACAGAAGGTGTGAGTATTTGGAGGCAGGAAACTATTTTAGGAAAACACAGGCAAAAGTATTAATGATTGGAGTGAACGTATTTTTTATGTCAGCAGCAGTTTACTTGAGTGAAGACAGTCAGTGGGAGACAAGGTGAGAGCGGGAGAGAGAAGGCAGTACCGATGACCTGCCTAACAGAAGGAAGAGCATGTAAGCCCTTCTGATATTCCAGGTGCTACATTAGTCTTCAGAACTGCATGAGGAAAATGGTATTTCTCTCAAACTGGGAAGTAGATAGATATGGCTGGTTTAATAGTCTAGAAAACTGTAGGGTTGAAGGCACTTAAGGGAATGAATAATTCTATCATCTGATGGCAGTTGTCTAGTGCACTAGCTTACTTGTTACACCTTGATCACCTGATGCTGGATTTAGGGAAAAGGAACACTTTCCAATAGATGTTGCTGTTTTATAGAAGAAAGAGGGTACTCTTTTTCCTCTGAACCATCACATGAAGTGAGCAAGAGAGCCTTGTGCTGGCTGAGGCCAGTTGTGGATGGGTCATAAGCTGATGACAGCCTCTAATGGAGAGGATTGATGATTTGCACTGGACCACTTCTTGCTTGCTAACCCCTTGATGAATTAAGTTAATAAGGTTGTAAACCCAGCTAAACCACATCTGTATATGGTGTCTGTACTTTGTGTGTCAGGCTCAGTGATTAAGTTGTCTTTAGCATTTCATGGCTTTGGATAGCCCTTCATTTTCAACTGTTCTGTTTCCCATCAGCTGCTACGCAGTGTTAAGTTTCAATATGCAACATGCAACGTGCAGTGTCATTGATGAATGCATGTTAACTCTGTATTTATTACTGTTATTTGTAAGTAAAAGATTAATGAGTGAAATTCAGTGGTGATACAGAGTCTGCTATGTCAGGCCCGTGATCTGTGGCATATGCAGAGTTTCGTGTTGGTCTTGATCTACAGAGAAGAATACATACATTTGGCCTGGAAATTCAGCTGTTAAAACACTCAACCATGTTGAGTGTTTTTCGCCTAGCATAGTGACTATTCCCCATCATGAATTATAAGCATTACATATTTATAATCTTTCTCTGATTGAAAATGTGTAAAAATACTATGGAAAGGATTTTAGAATTCAAAACAATATTGTTTAACTGAATTTGAGTTGTACTTCATACTGGATTTCTGCATTTAAAATGTTTTAATAATATATATTCATATATGTATATGTTTTCAATGTCTGGAACACTCTAATTTATTTTTTGCTCCTGTTTGTTGACAAAAATAAATGAACCAAATACAGTCTGTGTTATTGTAAGAAAATGTCTACTTGCATTTAGAGAACTGTCCAGTATATGCAACTGCAGCCTACCACTTCAACATAGATGTTTACTCAACTACAGCTCTTCAGATGTTTTCCCATTCTAAAAGTTCATACATCTAACACCAAGAATGCCTGTGCACTTGGTGGAACAGTATCAGAGAAGATAAGTGTGTGAAGAACTGAGCCCTCCACTGCAAATCTCCGACAACAACCCCAGAGAGCCACACCTTCTCCCCCATCCCCAAGGAGATGCATAAGGGACCGTCAAATAGCTCCTATAGTACATGCTGAATGCAAAATTATGGGACCTTGGTAAATCAACAAGGAAATCAAATCCTGAAATGTAGGAACCTGCATGAGGAACACCCTTCTTATAGCACCCTCTCAACAGTCAAAGGGCTTAGAGGGTTTGCACTCCTCTGACTTGATGCCGGCACTGAGCGCTGCTTCAGCAGCATCCTGTGTACTGCCAGTGAAAACCTTTCTGTAATTCATTACTGAGCTACTGCTGCAGTTCATAACAAGACACTGTTCTTTTTGTTTTACTTATCCTGACATACCAGTTCATAAATTTATTCACATTTATATATATTTAAAGCACTGCCAAAACAGAAAAATCTTTTGTAACCTGTACTCCAGTAGCTCCCTTGCAAAATAGTTACTTGCAACATGTTTATTTGTACTGTGCACAAAAAATAATAATAGCTTGTACATACATTTCTTAAAATTCATCTACATAAAAAAGTACACAGGCAAAAATGTATTATTATAAATATAAAAGTATGATTATTAAAAAGGAAATTATATTTTTTGCATTGCATATAATATCATGAATGTTTCTATTGTTGAACTAAAGCATGTATTAGAAAATATACTAATATACCTTCGCTTCCCTTCCTACCCCAGTGTACCAGCTTGTCAGGTGGATAGCAATTTGGCCTTTCAAATTTTTGCAGCACCTTAACATATTATAGAAATCTCTTAAAGCTTATATAGTGTATTGTGTCACTAGTTGTAAATAGTTCAGGAATCATTACACCATCAAAGTCAAGGAGTAAGCTGAGACAAGTGTATTAAGTTTCCTTGACTCTTTTTATAAAGCTGCTTGTTTAACGTGAAAATCTCAAGGACATGCATCCCCAGGGGTGGTTGTCTTATGCTCCAGTAATGGAGATTAAATTTGTGGTAGTTAGCTAGCTAGCTCTTTTTCTAACAAGGAAACTAAAATTCATTAAAAACTAATTAGGAATGTATAGGAGGTTAATACTCCATGTTAAGCCTTATTAATGTGAGATAAGTAATTCATAAAGTATCAAAGGACTGCAATGGACAGAATTAAGAAGAATTATACCACCAAAAACTACATTAAAGTAACATTAAGGGTCTTGTTTCAGCCAGAAAAAGACAGGAAATTCAGAGTTAAAGCTAAATCTCTGTCGTTAACTCACTTTTTTATGCTGGGGTAATGCACATGATGGTTCTCCATTAAGAAAACTCAGAGTACATCATTAGGCATTCTTTTTCTACAACTGAAGCTTCAGTATTAATTAAAAGAGAAATAAATCTTAAAGAGTATTGATTATTGACCAAATGGTTTCACGTTCTTAGGATGCTTAACATGCAAATTATTGGATAGACCTAAGAAATGTATCTTCAGATCATGCTATTATTACAGCTGCTTTCTCAGCTACGGTGACTTGCAGTTTTAGCAATCAAAAAAGCTATTAGGCAGTAATATTTGTTTTCTGAAGCATAGTCTTTTGAATCTCACACACTTCTAAATTAAAGAATTAATTATTGTAATTTCTTTTGAACTTTGTTTTGTTTAATAATAAGCTCCTTTCAGTCTGACTTTACTGAATAATTTAAAGTGCACAATATTTCACAAAACATACAATAATGTCTAGAAAATTATTGTCATTGTAGTGCTCCAACCTCTACCCATAGCCAGCCCCATTCCAACTTCACTCTTACAGCTGCAGTGAGGGCACATATGTTAATGTCCCCCACCCTGGCCCCAGCACTTCCGGCCCCTTTTAAATCACAGAAGGGGCTGACATAAATGTCAGCTATAGTCCCATCACACTAAAGCACTTAACTAGAAAGTCTTGTACAAGCTTTCTTCCGCAATGTAAGAATCACTGAGATGGCATTTGGATGAAGGATTAGAAAGCGACATTTGTGGCATCCTATACTTAGTGAAACCCTGCAGAGTGGGAGGAGAGTGAGGAGGAACAGGGGAAAGAAAGTATGTGCATAACAAACCCTTGCATATGTTCATTATCATTCTGGTAGCAAATCCTGAAGAAGAAAAGCAGAAAAATCCAAATGTTTTTTTGACCTTAGCAAAAGGATTTTTAGATTGTGAGTCACTCAAAAGAACTGTTTGCTCCTGCACATGGATAGAAATGCCGGGGAAAGCTGGCCCACTACAGCATATTGCATGAGTAAGATTCAAGGGGGTATTCTACCCAAGCACCTGCCTCCATTAAAAATGATATGCAGGCAATAGATTTTTAACTGAAGTGAATTAGCGTTTGTGGGTTTCAATGCAAAAGTGAATTTTAAAGCTGATTTGAGTGATAAGAAAGTAAGAAGATTTGACAACTTAAACACCTAAGAAATACTAATACCTTACATTTTTAAGTGCTTTTTATCCCAAAGGAACCGTAAGTGCTTTATAAGCTACATAGATTAATTATTTCATGCATCACTGAAATGCAGCTACCTCTCTCAGTAGAAAACAGGAGCAGCTTTACAGTGCATAGCTTTATGATGCAGTATTGCTAAATGGGCAAAGGAGGATGCTGTAATGGTTCTGAATTATTTCAGCTCTCCTCTCTCTACTCAGACAACATCGTCTGTCACACATCTGATTTTGTTTCTGTCTCCTACACAATAAAGTCCAAGGCATTTTTTTCAATACCAAGAGTGATGGCTGGGCTAACAGATGAGCATGTGCCTTAGGAGAGAAAATTCAAATTTATATTTCATTAAGAACCTGAGCAGCAGCTGCCTGCAGAGGTATGTTCTTTTACCAGAAAAAGCGTACATGACGTTATCTGGACTTACGTAGGTGGACCGGAGCCTCAGTTATAGATGGTCCTGACCTCCCCTGAAAATTATTGTAATTCTAAAGATCCTTAGGAAAGTCGTGTAGCTTTTTTTGATAGTATAAGAGGCAAGTGAGATGAGATGTAGGGAGTTTCTCAGTGGGACTTCTCCGCTTCCAATTTTTTAAATTTGTATTATGAAGCATTTTAGTTTTTTATGTACATTGCTTATTTTTTTTTACCTGTAACATATTTCAATATATTGACCATATGCTATGTGAAAGGTGGAAAAATGAGATGCCTTCAACTTATGAGTAGGGAAATCAAAATCCAGATCATTATGGCTTAACATGAGCATATTTATAGCCATTATAACATGTAAAGGTTCTACATATAGTAAAGAAACAGGGTTTCTTTTGCCACAGAATAGAAAAATTTAATTCAGTGAATTTGAAGCGGCCAAATTGATTTATTTTTCAAAAAAATGTAGGGATGTGGAAAAATCTTTATATATTTTCTCTTTTTTAATTATTACAAGGATAAAAACATATTATTTATCTTATTAATAATATAAACACCACACTGTTACTTGTCTGATGTTGAACTGAATTGCTCCCAGTGAAGGAATTCCTTTCCAATAGGAAGCCAGAAGGAATTCACAGATTCATTTTGTGTAACTTTTGCAGAGGAAAGGGAATAATATTTAGTTATTGCTCCAGTGTAGAATCTAATAATTAGGTGTTTAACTAGAGTATGCTTTAGAGAAAACAAACAAAAAACCCCCCAAAACTATCATTCTCATTTAAAAATTCCTCATGATACAGAACCCACTTCATCATACAGTGATAAACTACAGTCTCTATTCCAGGTATACACTTAATTTCTGGACAAAATTTTTCTCTCATGACCTTCAAAGACCACAGAGACCTCTACTTTATCCTTCTATAGAGCATGATCTAGTCATCTTTTAGATGGTGTTCCTCAACATTTTCTTCTGATTTTCTTTTTTACAGATCAAAATAATTATTGTGGCATTTCTCTAAACCCTGTCCAGTTTTTCAATATTCTTCCACAGATCAGACGTCAGAGCAGCATACAGTATACCAGACATGAGCTCACTAATTATGCATACAGTAGTCTCTTCCCTCTTTTTCCTTATTGCTTTAGCCCTTTCAGCTTCAGTTTCACACAAAGTGATGCATTTTACACAGAGATGCACATAATACATATGCACAAACTTCTGTGGACAATAGTGATTTTGTTCATCTTCTGGAAACACAGTTATTGAAAACAAAGCCAAGGAGCAAATCCTAGTTTTGCAAACAAGGGAGGAGCTTGATTAACAACCTCTCTAAACCTGTAGGCTTCTCCTGCAGTTCAGAACTTGGCTGTGAGTTTTTTCCAGCATATTGAGCAGCTCTCAAGATCACCAAAACCAAATTGTTGAACAGTTCATCATACTGAACAGTTCATCATCCGTATCCACTGAATACCAGAAAATTTACAGAAACAGGTGATCCTAAATTTGTAGCTTTGGGCATAAAAACCTAAATGTTTTAAACCTTATTTTATGTTTTAACATGAATGGCTCATTCATATAAATGTCCTCAGTAGATTTCTTAATTTCCATTTTTGTTGTGGAATATCAGAGTAAAAAATAACAACTATAATTTGCTTATATTGTTTTCATAGATTGTTACTATAAACAGTACAGAAACTCAGCAAAAAGAGAGAGCAACCCCCTTGAAGAGCCACGGTAAACATGTGCTACTTTGTTTCTGTTGTTTGTGCCATTTGCAAGTAGTCTCATAAAATGTACTGTGGCACATACATTGTGCACAGCACTACCTGAGAAGTACATGAAGCAAAATGCACTTAGAATATACCTGAAGTCTAAAGCAGAGGGTTAGTTTACAAAAATGTAAAAGTCAGATGCTTAAGGATGCAGGTAAGCGCTTTTCTCAAACATGCTGGATACAGCATTGGAGTAGAAAATCAGACTATTCAAGGGCATTTATCAATCCCACTGTGGTCTATCTGCATTTTAAAATGCCTCAATAACTTTGAAAACCAGTTCCAGAATAAGCAGAGCTATTGTGTTAATAAAAAAGAAATTTAGGAGGATTTCTGCTCCAGACTTTACTAAGTGCCCACAAGACACACTCTCATTCAGTCACTGAAATGAAGGATTTTTAGAGACAGAATAAAATGAAAACAGTTTTCCAAATAAAATATAATCTCTCCCTCGGCTCACAGAAAGCAGACAAATCAATATTTTTCACAAATTTAAGTGAGACATAGACTTCAAATTAGGTAGAAAAGCTTACTGGGTCTTTGAAATCCTTGTGAGGAGCAGAAGATGGGATAAATATACATTTAGGAAAACAAAAACAAAACCCAAAACTTAAATTATTCCTTTTTACTACAGAAGCCTTGCCCAAAGTCACATTTTCAGAATAAAAATAAACTGCCACAAGAGTTGCTGGCTAGATATAAAGTTTGAAATTAATTTTCTGTCATGACATTTGCACAAAGTATTGTGTGGGGGTGAGTGGTTCTTACTGCAAAGGGTGTTGGCAGAGCCTTGGCTGTCTCATTTAATTGCCTCTGCATCAAGGGCTTTTGGTAACCCTGTCATCAAGTTACTTTCTGTCTTATATGAAATATATCACCATTCAGCACAACAACTCAACTTCCAAGTCTAACATGATTTCTTTGACATCTCTATGAGAAAAACTCATTTGCTCAAAATTCAAACAACACTGCAGAATTCCTTGAGTGAATATGTGAACATCTCTAGAAATTTTTACTGGGGGTGTGGGGGATGGGGGGCAGTATATTCATTTAAAATGGAAATTAGAGTACGGACTAAGGAGGATTTAGGGTAGAAATTGTATAAACTTGGCTTGAGTAGTTGACCTGTTAACCAGAATAATCAGAATAAAGTTACATGACATGAAGTAAGGTGGTCAAAACAGCTCACTTCTGGCAAAAGGGAGATTTTCCTTTTCTCTTGGTCTTTTCTCTGCTCCTGACATGCACTTTCCATCTGCTCTGTAGCTCATCAGGCTTCTCTGAGGGCCAATTTCATTCACTGTCCTGGAATAAAACTGACCCAGAAAGAACAGAAAAGCAGTTTTCCCTGAATTCAGTAAGCTGAAGTAGCTAACGATAGACTTCAGTGAAAATCAGGGACAGTATGAGGGAGGAGGTCTGTCACCATGGCCAGGAGCAGAGAAGGAGGAATAGGACGATGAGCTGGTGTGTGTTGGGAACACAAAGTCAGTCAAAGAGACACATTGCTCTCTTTCACAGTCAGGGTTTCCCAGTCAGAGCTGCAGCTACTTGCTTTTGTCAAAACCTGTCCAGGGCTTAGTAGCTATATAAAAGTTGCTACTTGTATTTCTCTCTTGAAACACAGCCAAGAAAGAGGATATAGCAGCTATGATCTTGATGTAGTTGAGTAAGCTAGCTCTTTCACCAACTACGGGAATATCTACTTGTACACTCATGGACAGTTTTAGGAAATAACTAGCCTTTCTAGATAGCAGTACTTCCAGACAGCAATATAATTTTAACTTCTTATAAAAGATTATGTCAGCTAATGTCAGACACCAAAAGATTTCAGGTTCTTAAGGTTATGGTTTCCCCCACCCACCTCTTTTTCTTAAAAATAATTTTCCTAAACATTCTGCCTAAATTTCCCTTTAGCTGTGTCTGCTATTTGAGTCTTTTCCTTTGGTCTATTTATAACTCTCCTGAACAGTAGTGTAACAGAATGTAAATCATACTGCAGAGGCCTTTGGAAGGTGAAAAAAACAGTTCCCTATTTAGAAAGCATCCACCTAGCCTAGGACATGGCACCTCATGATAGTAACTGACTGAGCAGCTCCTGCTCCTTCCCTATTAAAAAGCTGCTGAGGGATCTAGTCATTGATAACATGAAAGCTTCCTATGGGAACAAGATTGACTTTTATTCTTAAACTCGGTCAGATCTCTGGGTACAGGAACATACAGTGTTAGATGCACAAAGCACAGCCTAGCATTTCACACACTTTTAACCCCTCTCCCATTAAAGTCTCAGTAAAGATCAGAGCCCTTTGAGTTATACTTTATCAGTAAGGTGAGCATTTTAGATATCATGCAAGGCTTCTAAACTCATAATTGCTTTTGCTTAAGAAAAAAGCAGAAAAGGACACAGAACAGCAGAAAACTGGAAGGTGCCTTAATGTAGTGCCCAGAGCAGCCCAGGAGGCACTGGAACAGCCCCTGGAGGCTCTGCACAGAGCCCCAGCATACTCTAACTCAGTCATGGCACGATGCCTTAAAAAGAGAATTTTCTCCCTCTACATTGAGAGAAAAATAGTTACTTCTTATCTCAGTAGACACTTGCTGTATTAGATCCTTCAGCTTGAGCCATAAGGGCAAATTGCTGTTCTTTCATAATGATCCAATCTTGTTCAGTGTGACTCCCTGATCAGCTTCCATCAAGTGATAACAGGCACCTGCCAAATGCCTGTTACCAGGCAACCTCCGCACTAATAAACCAGCTCTTCTTGGCTGAGGCTTCTTTATTATCTGTGGTGATTATATTTCAATGGCCTAACAGATAAGTCAATGCCTTGCCTTTGTTAGCCCTGTACGAGACTGTGTATTAATTTTAGTCCGAAAATGGAAAGCAGGCAACACTAGGAAGGATTGATTTTGCAGTCCAGGTAGACACTCCTGTTTGGCAGTGTGGCATCCTGGCATCCATAGGCTGCTCTTCACAATAGCCAAGGTAATAGTAAGTGGAACTAATATGATTAGTACAAGGTAGCTTTTCTGCCAGTTTTGCTTCAGCAGCAAGCATCGATTAAAGTAATATGCATTTATAGAGCTGAGAATATGTTTATGCAGTTGACCTCCACATTTGTCTCCTTTGGTACCTGGAATCACTCTTTGCCTGTGGTACTTTTCTCATAGACAGAGACAATTATCATATGATTTGGAGGACTCCAGAGACAATCAATGTTATTTATATTAGATTAAGGAGTAATTACAATTCAGAATAATTCATGCAAAAAAGCATCAGAAAACTTGATTAAAAATCACTAATAATCCATGTGACTTATGTTTCTTCAGATATTATATTTTGTTTAGTTTAATATCAGGGAAACTACATGTCAGGCTGGAACTTCATTTTTTGGGCTCACTAGCTGTCTGACACAAATGCATGAACTTTGCATAGGTCTTCATTGCCCCAGTCTGATTCTTCCATACCCATTCAACCTCCCAGACAAAAGAAGCTAACAAGTACCACTTACAAAAGATTTGTGTGTGGTTTGTGAAAACTTGTTTCTTACCAATGAAACTATCTAGAAAAAAATTTATCATCAAGCCAGTCAAATCTGAATGAAGCATAAACTTTAAATTTTTTTCAGACACAAAATTATACACATTAGTATCATTTAAGTAAAAGTGTTTATGATTCAGGAAAGAATATATCAAGAATGAAAAAAGCTCCAGTTGGGGAGTTCTGATCTAAACAAAACCAGGGGGAGGAGACAGTAAGTTTCAATTCTTCCTTTCAGCTCTGCTGGAGTAACAAAGACCACTTTATCCATTATGGTAGGGCAGGGGCTGAGCTTTAGTTGCTGATTTAAAAGATAGAAAACTAAGTCTGAAATTTGTGCCAGCAAACACTTTTTTTGTTTGTTTAGTTTTTTGTTTTACAAGAAAAGTGGTACCCTGCATTATATATGCATGTTTGGAACACTGCCAAAGCATTAGATGTCTATAAAGAGATAATAAAGTCCCTGTATACCAACTGTATTTCTGTCTTTTCAGCAACTTGTGCATTGTTCTTAAGAAAGGGTAGAAAAGTAAGCTGAATTGTTCCCACTACCAGTTACTCATTTTCTCAGCAAGTGCTTTTATTGTTAAGAAATACCTTCTTGTTTGCAGCCAGCTAAACAAGAAACCTCAGACATGGAGAGATGGAGCGAGATGGAGAAAGGGAGAGATAGAGAACTAGGATCACCATACAAATGGTGATCATTGTATATAAGCAATGACCAAAAGGAAGCTGAAAAATGTAGCTTCAGTTTTATCAGCCTCTTGTGTTTATCCTTAACATGGGAGAGAGCTTCAGTCTTTCTGTTCTCCTTTCTCGGTTATTATTGTTCATACAAACAGTTCTTGTGAAAATACCAAATTGCTTTAGTATGCACAGTCTATATTCCCACAGGTAGCTGACCACTGATTCTGTTACATCTTCTGATTTATGAATAAAGTGATTAATAAATCACTCCACAGAGATAAGGCAGTTTCATCTTAGCAACACAAAAATATTAAACTGAAAACTAAATTAGAAAAACATGTAATATAAACAATACTGACATTCAATTTTCAGTTTATTATTTTGATCAAAATAGAACTTTGGTCTCTAGTATATGTGATTTTTTTTTAGAAAAAAAATAAGTGCTTGATATTACTGTAGTATTTTGCACTCTATGCTGGAGTGGCAAAGGTATTACTTCAGTATTATATCCTGTATTTGTATTTGGTTTGTCATCATATTAATATAGCTAGAAACATGATGAAGCATAATAAAAATATTTAAAATATAAATAGTTCTTTAATTTGGTGACTCATTAACTTTGAGTTATTGAGTGCCATTAACTTTGACAAAAACATTGCACTGTTTTTGACTTGTGTCCACAACTGCTTACATGTTTCTAAAACCATAATTCAGAGTTCTCTAAAGAATAGATTTAACATGTAGAAAAATTACCACATGTAGCTGTAAACTCTCCTACAAGGATTTCTTATGATTGTATCACTTTATGTTGTGGAAGACAAGGATTGGATGACATGATCAGAATCCTATGTTGCCTAGGCAATTAGATGGTATCTGGCATTTATTTTTCTTCCTTCATCTCTCTTTTTTAATTACCAATGTGATTCTAAGAATGTGCTGGCACATTTATTTACCTACCTGTAGATTTGTCTTATCTTAACAATTAGTTCACCATACTACAGCAAAATTCTACAAGTTACTTGAAAGAGTACTCAGGCTTAAATTAAAATATATATTTAAAAAAAATATATATTATGTATGAAATAGCAAAACTAAAGCAAAGTAAAAATCCTCCCTCTAGCTTTGTGTAATGCTAGAAAATAGAATTCTTGAGTGCATCAGTTGCCTTTCTCTCTCACCAGCTGCCTGCCAGAGCTGAGATAACAAGCTGTAAATTCTGATTAAGTGGAGTATGGAAAGTGACCATCTCTAGGTAGAATATTTTATTTTTTAAAAATCTACTTATTCATGTATTGCACAAAACAAAAAAAACCAACCCTCAAGCCTTGTGGTAAGGCACATACCTGTGTGAATGATAACTGAGACAGCTCTCATCAAAATAAAATTGGAAAAAAAAATTAAAGTGACATCCTCATTTATCAAGTTTCTGGTTTATAATGGGCAAGAGAGAGTTTTTTTCCCTCATCTTCAGTTGTGTTTTACCACTGGGAAGAAAGCAGTGGTAAAACAGTAAATGACATCCCCACCAAAAAGGGAAAGTTAAAAAGTCAGGAGTGCAGCACCAGGAGGAGAACAACAGCTGCTACCTAAAAATGTTTTGTCTGCCTGTCTACTACCTGGGAATTTTTTCTTTTCTTTTTCCTTTATCTATCATATGTAAGGTAACACTGAATGAAAACCAAGAGAGCCTGTAGATTTTTTCAGGGTCATAGCAAACAAAGATAATGTTTTTCTTTTGGTGCGATAAAGCAAATGCAGTGGAGACATGAGGACATGCAGAAAAAAATACTTCCATTTGGCATGAAAATGTTGTAGGTAGGACATCTGCCCAATGTAGGAAACATCCACATGACACATTTTAAGCGGCTTTACAAGCAGCTTCACAGTCCTCTAAAATACGTGATAATGTCTGTTTGAAGATAATGTCCTCAGATACTTTTCTCCCCTTTATCTGTCTTTGTTTTCTGTTCAGTTTTCCTTTTAAAATATGACAAATTATAGATATATAAACATATAATATATAACAATATAATGTGCAGCTTGTTCTCCTGATTATAAGAGAACTTCGCAATACAAAAGCAAAAAAAGGAGAATGTTCTAGTGCACATATATACACATAAGTGTTTTCTATATTTGAACAGTATATTCTTGAGTTAGCCTAAATACTCATTCTCCAGGAGTTAAAAATCCTTCAGGTTCAGACCAAAAGGCCCTCAGCTGAAAAACTTTCAAGGTGCAACCTGCTAACTAATTAAGATTCAGGGAAGATGAACTGTTGTATTCTTGTCAAATGCAAAGGGAATCATTGATTCTATATTTTTCATTAAGTCTTTTTTTTTTCCTCCCTGAAATGCAGGCGATTTCTATCACTAAAATTCACAGATGTGGTCAATTTTTAGGAGCAGAAAATGTTTGGGGTTTTTTTTTTGGTTTTTGGGGTTTTTTTAAGTTCTTTCCAAGAGTACCAGCGTATAAGAAATTAATAGTATTTGCTTCTTCAGGAGCAAGAAAATATTGCATCATAAAAGATTTTAAAAATTTGAAAATGTTAACACATAAATTACTCAAATCAAGAAAGTAGGTTGAAAATCACACTCTTAACTTCCTGTGAACTTGGAAGATTATACTTATTAGATCCTTGAATGTTGAACTTATTGATCTACTCAATGGTAGATTGAGTAGACAATTGAGAAACAATTTGGTTTCTGATTATAGAAATACTGTCTACAACTGAACAAAATCCTAAATTAGAGACATATATCACATCCATGGAATAGCATCTACATCAAGCTTCCATTATGCAACCTAACTAGCCTCTTGCAGGGCTTATTATTTTGCTACTTATTTTGCTACTTATTTTGCAATCATTTATTGGACAAATTGATTAGGATCAAGAGTACTTCCATAAACTACCAACTTATAATATAATTCTTAGAAGCATCACCAAAACTAAACAAAACATAATATTTCTGTAACTGAGAGATTAGCAATTCCATCTGCAATGGTTGGATCTTTCAATCAGTCAGTGGAACTTCTTCATATTATGGCTGAATTTGGATCTTCTGGAGACACTCTTGCTTATAAACCAGATACCTAAATTTAGTCTGACAAATTCTATCCCAAGAGAAACAGTGCTATTACATAAACTCCCAGGTTTGTTATTGAGTGAACAGAAGATGTGAGAACCTTAGGCCTTCAGGCAGGAATTCTGTCTAATTTTGGTTAAAACTTCTTTTGCTGCCTGTTTGATGCTAGAGATTTCAGCATTGATTTATGTTACTTTTAATGCAGACCCTTGACACCTGCTTGCGATTATATGCCATTTGATACCAGTTCCATATTGAAGCATAATGCAAAAGGGACAAAAGCTAACTTATATGAATTTGTTAAAGACATAGCTGACACCTTTAGGCTTGCTCATTAGTATTTAGTTCCTGAAGGGTCAAAGAAGACAGAACTTCAGTTTAACATTGTGTCTGGAGTGTATACCTATCATGTCATGTATTTAGACATTTTGCTCAATGCTTCTTATAAAGGATACTATTCACAACTGCATCCCAATATCAATTTTAGAAAACTGAACAGAAGTTATCACATGGGCTTAGCTTGCTCTATTTGTTGCTCTTGCCATTAAAAAATATCCATGCATGAAGTGAAACAGTTACCCTTGTGTGGTAATACAGCCCTTAAAGTGATCACCTCTAATGTATTTAATTGTCTAACTGTTGCCTTCATTGAGTACTGTGTCTTTCTCTTATTATTGTTTCCTTTTTTCCTAAGCACAAACAGTAGACATTATTATGCAAAAGATTTTGTGCTTTTCACCTTTCCCTCCCTCCGCAAGTCCTCTAGTTTTGAATATTTTTTTAAAAAATAAATATAGTAGAACTGTTTGAATTCTGAAGCTTTACATTGCTCCATCTTGATCACTAGTCCTTATTTGGTCTGTAATCTTGTCTTTGTTGTTTATCACTGTATTTTGTGAATAGTTCAGTGTATAACAGCTTCAAGCAGTGACATTTTACTGGAGAACTTCAGTATAACACATTATTTAGTAAATAGTTGTTGCTAATACTTAAAAAAAACCCCTTAAATGTTTTCTGTTCTTTCTGTTCTTAAAAATATTACGGTTGAAAACACAAAGTTTTTCTCTTTTCTTAATGTACTATTTCTCTGCACTAGTTTAAAGAAATGTTCAGATCCATGGACATATATACTCTCAGACAATACTGTAGCTTAATTTTAGCCCTCCTCTTCTCTCTTCCTCATGCAATATTACTCTTTAATTTGGTTAATAGCTGAGTCTGTTAGCTTTCTGTTGCTGTCGTATTCACGAAATACCATGTATGCATATTGCCTAGGATAAGAAAACTGTCCTCTCAATGCTAATCCAAGCAAGGGCAATACCTTACAGTTTCAGGAGAACTTTGGACTGCTCTTACAGGAGGATTGTCTCAATTTTTCATGTATATGCACAAAAATAATTTTACACCACAGTTTTTTAGGTCAGGTAATTGCTACGACTATGTGCACACCAGTGTACTTCACCTTTAATCCAGAAATTCTTTAGTGTCATTGAAAACTAACATCTTTTGGGTTAACATTTTACTTCTCCTGATAAGTATTGCACTATTCATGCAGATTGTTGTTCTTACCTATCTGGAGACAGGAATATGTCCTGGTTTTATTCCTTCTTATGTTATGGAGAAAAGAAAAAGTAAATTGCTCCTGGCAGCTGTAGTTTCAGGAAACAGTTGTGAAGTTGCATATTTATAATGGTGTGTCAGCTGACCAGAGGGCCTGTTAGTCATGTTCCTTCCTGTGGACTGATCCTGCTCTCATTACAATGTAGAGAAAGGCTCTTATTGATTTGAGAAGGAGTTACCTTGCTGCTGTAATGACCCTGCTGACTAAATGGCTGTGGTTAAATTATCAGGAGTAAAGAATGAAGGAGGAAAAAATCCCTGGAAGAACATGATCCAGTGTTGCTATGAGAGCTCTCCTACAAAGTGTGTACCCTCTTTGTAAAAGTTATGCTCAGTGCTAGAGCTCTCAGAGGTACGTTGATTTCCCTGTAAATTTCAATAGTTTCAAATCACAAAGAAATTATTCAGCTTTCCTCTGGAACTAATATAAATATGTGGGAATAAGATTAAAGCACTATATTACACAGATAAAATTCAGTGAAATTTTTTAATTGCCCTTGGGCCAGTAAACTAATAAGATATAGTGACCCACTTGAGCAGCTTGTACGAGAAAAAATCCTGCAGAAAGTCAGCAAAACCCCCTTTCTTTGCTGAGATGGTAGTTGTATTGTGCTAAGCCTGCTTTTTTTCAGCAGCACTGACTTCTTTAAATGCATGGTTTTGCAGTCTGTTGCACAGAGGCTATGGAGTTAGACCACCTAATTTACCATCTATGAAAACGTTTCATTGAAAGAATTGACTAAATTTGGACACTTTATATTCAAGTATTGAACAAATAATATATATATATATGTATTAACTATGATTGCACATGTATCTCTTAATATACTCCAAAATACAAGAAAAATAGATTATGACCTTTCTGTATTTAGGATGAGTGAGATCTATGGTTAGTGTAAGCTGCAAAGACAAGTATGTTTTTATATAAAATTCAGCGTTTGACAATACTTGCTACTTTGTCACACCAGAGAAATTACAGCCTCAGAACTGTTATATCTATCTTTAATACATGCTGCAAACATACATTATGAGCTGGACTCTGAGTATAGCTGTGAAAATAATAAGTGATTTGCTGTGATCATAGAATCATAGAATGTTGTGAGTTGGAAGGGACCCACAAGGATCATCAAGTCCAACTCTTTCCTTAGCATAGGACAATCCCAAGATTCAGACCATGTGTCTGAGGGTGTTCAAATGCTTCTTGAATATTGTCAGGCTTGGTGCCATGACTGCCTCCCAGGGAAGACTATTCCAGTGTTCTACCACCTTCTGGGTGAAGAACCTTTTCCTAATGTCCAACCTAAATCTCCCCTGGCACATCTTCCTGCCATTTCCCCTAGTCCTATCATTGGTTGCCAGAGAGAAGAGATCAATGCCTGCCCCTCCTCTTCCCCTTGTGAGGCAGTTACAGACCATGATGAGATCTCCTCTCAGTCTCCTCTTCTCCAGGCTGAACAATCTAAGCAACTTCAGCCTCTCCTCATATGGCTTCCCCTCTAAACCCTTCACTAATGTTAGTTGGGGAGAAAATAAAAAAATCCCTAAAAGCCATCACTTTCAGATGAAACAGACACTATTTCTCCCCTCCTATAACCAAAATTTAAGGATGATTTGGATTAATTGCCAAGGCATCATTTTCTGAATATAGATGAAACTAAATGTTGTACTACAGGACTACATATAGATAGATTTTAAAACTGTTTAACAGTAGGCAGCTAATGTGATTGCGGAAGGGCCTGAACTTTATATAGATTTAATGAAGATAGGCAGAGAGCAAATGCCATCTAGTCAAGAGTTGCAGTGCAATATTAGTAAGACCTTAATCTTTACAGTGGACAGATGAATGACGAGAGGCACCCTACGAGTTGTATCGATAGATCAGATTAGATGCCACCTCAGTGAATTTAAGTGGCCAACTATTATCTAGCATCTTGTCTTTTGAGGAGCATTTGGACATGGAGGGGGGAGATATCCATAAAGAATTAATGTGCATAAAGCAAGCACTGTGGTATCTCAGCTTGCTAGTGAGAAAGAATTTCTCCTTTGTATTCATACAGTAAAAGTAACCTGGAAAAAACATCCACAAAGTTTTTAAAATGCAGCAGTGCTTTCCAGATGGTAAATTACGAGCTGAGATGACCCAAGAACTACACAAGGACTTTAAAGAGTGAAATACGCACAACTTCATTAAAGTTCATTCAAGTAATAATACATGAGATAAGCTGCTGATGTTTACAGAACGCGCATATTTCTCAAAAATTATATCTTGTTCTGCACTGTGCAATTTGGCAGCACCTTCTTTAAACACTGTCTTGAGGGTTATATCTTTTACTTGGCACATAGAGAATGGAGAATGAAAATTCCTTTAGCAATAATGGGAGCTGTGTGCCTAATTCCTCATTAACAGTTCTGGTTAGTGTGCACTCTCTAATGCTAAGGTGTGGTTAGTGTAACCTCCCCTTTCTTGAATTACAAAATACTCACCAAACCAATAAAACTTACAACCATTAAGTTCTGTACTTTTAAAAGTAATTCACCTGTAGATAATTTAATTTATAAACTTTTCCTTGATTGGCATTAAATTACAGATTTAGGTACTGCAAATGGGAAATGTAAGGACTGATTTAGGAGGTGGCCATGTTGAAAAGCTTTGGGTAACTTTCTTGCATCTTAAGCAGAAATTAATTTCTTGCAATCTATTTTCATTTAAGAATTTTCTGAACTTAATTTAGTCATTTAAAATTCTGTTTTTCATATGAGACAAAGACTAAAATCTTTGAAGTACAATTGTAAACTTCTGTGTGCACATAAAGGTATACATATATCTATATCCCCTTGCCTTCAGCTATGTGCTTGAAAAATACTCATCCCTTCTGGAAGAGGAAGGAGTACATACAGATCTAAGGCAGTATTCCTTAGTCACCTATTATTTATGAGACCGCTTTAGGCAACTGTTTTCAGACATAGCTACCTAAAGCTAGTCATATTTTCTGTATGTAGGCAACTTGAGAGCAACCTTGCTTAGAAAAGTTATTCCAGTCTCCATTGCATGTGTTGCTTTTGATGCAGGGTAAAGTAATTATTGTTTTGTCAGAGAACTTCACACATGGCTCTTAGGTCCCATAGGACAATTTATGTGTTTAAATATACCTGAAAAGTTTACTTTAATAGTTAAACTAATTCCAAGGATTCTTACAAGCATTTGAAATAGGAATGTCTATTTCAAACTACCATCCTAAAAATGGCTAAAAATTTTGTTTTAATATGGATTTGTGAAATAGTCATGATTATGAAAGGAAGAGAATTCAACTGAAAGTTAACCAATGAATAAAAATACAAGTGATGGTACTGAACTTCTCTAAGAGAAGAGTATAACACTTTATCATAGTAATGCCTTATTTTTATAACATCCACTGATGTCTTTTCAGATAAAAGTCTGACAAAAGAATTAATGTGCCAAAAAACTATGTTTTTGCAGCCCATAAAGCAACGAAGCATTTCTTCGAAGGGACAACCTTCTCCTATATTGTAGATAAAATTGCACTGACCTTTTATCTGTATTGACAAAGATTTCATTCAACAGAACTGATTTCTGGCTTTTATACCTGAAAAAGTTATATACTTTGACACCATGGCAATCAGACCTTTTCAGCCCAGACAAAATACACAGGCAATTGGTGAAAGATGTTAGATACTCCCTTTGAAGATCAACAGAGAAAGGCACTTTAGAATATTGGCAGACTTCTAAGCTTTTCATACGGTTGTAGTTTTATTACAATTGTTCTTCACAATACTGTTTTCTTCTCCCTCCCCCACCCCCCCAAAAAAGTCATAAATATACTAGGTTTCTCAAGTTTTATATACAACTTCGAAATCTGAAGATGATCTGATTTTTTATTATTATTATTATTATTTTCTTTAGATCTGTGTGATAATGGCGAAATGTTAAGGTTTCTTATTCCATAGATATATTTCTCAGGTTTTCAGCTATTCTAACTGTGTCAAAAGCATAATTAAATTGTGAACAGACAGATACTGTCATCCATCAACTTGTCATTACATACTAAGCAGAATTGATGAATAATGGACTTTACATGCTGCTAGCTTGTCTGTTGTCAATCCAGTGCCTACATGCCCTATACTAATAAGTCAGATTAAACCCTTCCTTTTATGATTCCCAGTAACCTGTATTTTTACTTTCTATGTACTTTTAAAATGTATTTTAATAGTATGTGGATTCTTCAGTTTCCTGGAAAACTGTGTTTCATACATATCATCATATGTACTGGATTAATAACCAGGAAACTTTCTATTGCTGCCATCATCAGAGATTCATACTCTTACCTTAGATATAGAACTGAACTACTAAATGTTTCAGTTTCCCATCTCTAAAAAAAAAGAATAATTATGGAAAATGTTTGCTACAGTAATTAAATGTCTATAGATTGCATAAACTATGGAAGTGCTAGGTATAAAGTATGGTTAATTTCACCTCATGAAAACTAGACTGGGACAAATACTTATTATGAATATTGTTTTAAATAAAGTGTTGCAGTGACAGACTGCTGAATTGTAAAAGTGGTTTTGGCCATTTGGGTGGAGTTTTTTAATAAGAGAGAAGTCACTCTTCTCTCTTATTTAGACAAACAATAATTGCTACTGAGTTTCTGAAAATCTTGGAGTAAAATCTAATCTATTTTCCCGATTCCCTCCTTTGAAATGATGACAAATTAATGTGGGAAAAAGAATTTTGAATTATAGAAGTATTTATTATCTCAAATGACAGTGGTAATTCTGTAATTTGTCTGGGTTTACATCCTTTAATACTTATGTCCGTAGTTACTGATTGACAAAGAATACTGCAGGATGAAACTTAACCTGACATAAGCAATGGGAAGTTGTGTTAAAAACATTATTAAGCTAGGTCTTTTTCAAAGTCAGATCCTCAGCATAAGAATATTATGTAAATCAGGTCAATTCTTTCCAAGCGGTGAAATCTAATGTCAGAAAATACATATTTTAGCATAAATTACTTAGTGAAAAGTTCAGTTCCTTTATAGTAGCGTGCCTGAAGCATTCGAATACGGGCATTTTGTCTGGCCATCGTTAACACGTGTCATAGGAGATTTCACTTCCTTCCAGATATGAGTTTCAAGACTTCTGCCATTTGATATGGTTTTTTGATAGCACAACTTTCCTTCCATTATATTTTCCTTCTCTGTCAACATTCATGTATTATCATCTTGCAACATATATTAAGTGCATTGGCAATTGCATTTTAAATTGTTCAGGTGTGTGAAAGTCTGTTGCAAAAGCACTGTAGGTCTTTCTGGGAAAAGAGAAGGAGAAGAATGGAGGAAGGGATCACTGAAGGGTTGCAGGGATAATTTCTGTCCTTTCCACTATTACCAACAAGAAACAGTCTTTGCCATCTACTAAATTCTTAGTTTCCAAAAAAGATTTTTTAAAAATAAAAATAATTACATTTTAATTTCCTCTACATAAGTAACCCTTCAATATCTAAAGTGTATAGATAGATACTTGCATCTGTGAAGTTATTTTTCATTACAGTTGAATTCACTTGCACTTGACAATTTCAGTCTGCTAGTAAACTTTAAAAATAAAACTTAGGAGGAAAGAAGACCTTGAATTCTCAAGGTTTTTGTTCCTTAGGAAAAAAAGAATCCCCCAAAACAAAAACAATAAACAAATAAATGTCATATATTCATAATATTAGGGCTGGAAGAGATGCTGCAAAGCCATCTAGTCTACTTGTCTACTCTAGGTTAGAATCCCCTATGACTCTCATACTTGACGGGTGTTTCCTGCAGCTGTCCTTAATGACACCACCATCACCACCACAACCCCATTTAAGCATCCATGGACAATATATTCCAGTGCTTCACTGTCCTTGTCTTCAGCAAGTTTTTAGTATTTTTTAGCTTAGTTCTTTATTGCCACTTGATTTCTCATTGTAATACCAGTTCCTTCTTCTATCAGTTATGGGCATAGGAAATATTTTCTCCTTTTTGGCAAGATTTTTCTGCTTCCTTGAGCACTACTATCCTATCCTCCTCTTCCTATATCTGAGCAAATTCAGTTGTTTCAGACTTTGTCGCCAGATTCTTTGGTTTGTTCCCATTGTCATCCTTTAGCTGGTATAGATTTCTTTTTTGAATTTTGATGCCTAAAGCTGGGCACTGTACCGCATTTGAGGTCTTACCGTCTTGAGACTTTCAACAGGATGAATTCATATGATGTGCAAGATACATTCCAGTCTAAACAGCCCAGTATGGTGTATGCATTTTTCACAAGTGTGGTATTTTTTATCCAGCAGACGAACTTAGCCATTTTTTCTCTGTCTTATTGTGACATAGTTGATTTTTTTCCATGTAGATCATCTTCCTTTTTTCTCTTTTGAATGTTATCCTTTTTTAAAATTCCTCAATTTTTTCAATATGCTTTTGAATTCTAATACTGCCTTCCAGTGTATGTTCGGTCTCTACACACTCGGTCTTATCTTCTGTCTTAATAAGAATTTTCACTTTTCCATCATCAATACTGTTAATGTAAATATTTTAAAAAGCAGGCCTAAGTTGAGGTGCATCAGGACCCCTTTGATATTTTCTTCCATGTTGATAATAAACCATTGATACTTGATGGGTATTGTTATCTCATTAGTTTCATGTCTACTCATACAGCTACCTCTTTTCTGTGTCTCCTATTAATCTCTTTCTTATTAATACCATAGAAACACGAGTTTTTTTCATGAGCATCTGTTATTTCAGTTGTCATTATCTTCATCATCCTTATAATTTGTTAGGATTTACTTCTCATGTTTTTTTCCGTATTTGCATGTCAGCATCTAAGGCATTTGAAAAATCACTGCTGTCTTCTTGACAAAGTCTTTTATTCTGTCCTTCTATTTCTCCTTCCTAAGTCCATTTCCAAGTTCACATACCTTATACTTAAGAGAAGGAGAGGAGAATATAGCATATAGTTATGCCTGGTGAGTTGCAGGTACACACTCAGTGCATTCAAAGTATACTTGGGCAATATGAAACTGTAGAATTACTGTGTAATCAGAAAAACTGATTGTAAGAGACCTCTGAAGATCTTTTTTGGTACTCCAATTGTATAAAGCCAAAGCAGTTACCAAACTGGACAATATTTCTCTTCCTTTCTTGACAAAGAGAAAATTAAAAGCTTGGCTCTAAAATAATAGCGTAAAAATAATCGAGTGTGAAAAAGCTCCATCCTTCATTGAAAAATGATGCTTAACTTTGTGACTTTATTTAAAAGCCACAAAGGTTATAATTCTTTATTTTGAATTTAATTTATTTCTTTCTGGTGATCAGGGTATCTTTTTTAATGTAGGAACAGGACTGTCAATATAGCTGTAGCTAAGACATAAAAGGACCGAAGTAAAAATAATGCTGTATTTAGACCTTTGAAAAACTTTCTGAAAATGTGACAAAAACATCATAAAATACATTATGATAAACACACAGGGGATTTTGGTAGGCTAAAATAGTACATTTTAAAACTGCCTATCTGCAAGGTAGTGATAAAATTGAGCTAAAAATTAAATTCTAAAAATATAGCTAGTACAATATTAATATTTATATTTAACTTAGTGACAGAAAAAATGCCCTGAGCAAATTTTCTGCTTAAACTTTTATGTCATAAAATACCTTCAAGGTAGGGTCTCAGACAGTACTTTGAGTCTACACTTTATGATATTAAATGCAACAGAATAAATTATGTACAAATCTGTAAAAATACAGAAATACTGAGAGTATTGTAGCTTTTTATCTGATGTAAATCAGAAGAGATTCCAGAGATAGTAGCAGACATATGTCAGTATAAAAAGATTGAAGAAAAATCAGTTTGTTTGTTTTTTTTAATTAAGATGGTAAATATTTTTGGTAGACCTTGCATAAATTTTGCTCTTATAATATAAAATAAAATAATAATATAATATAAAAGAAAAAAAGAAAATAATATTCTCAATTGCCACTTAATTTTGTGTTTCTCTGAATGCTTCATATACTGGTTGCATTCAAAAGGACCACATCCCTTAATACAGGGATAAGCTGATGGTGAAGTAAAAGATATTCAGGAATATACAGCAATGCTAGGCAATGTGGAGTGTAAGATATTTAAATTGCATTGTGGGAAAGATGATGATGGTGGCTGTTTTAACTCTGGAAAGCTACTGAAACATCTTTAACCATGGCAAAAAGAATATATAGCAAATGAAAAAAAAAAGTGAAAAATTACAGAGCAGAAATTTTGGTCAAGGTAGATGGAGCTGCATGAATGAAGCATGAGGTCTAATGTCTGGTAATAGAGGTTAGATGAAGTGAAATTAGTAATAAATCACACCTTCTTAGAGTGAGAGTAATTAATCATCATAATGGTTTATTGAACAAAGTAGTAAATTCATCACTTTAAGTCTTTACCTGTAATACAATTTATTTCTAAAACTATTCCCCAAGATGTTGGGCTTGATAGTATTTACTTATGTAGTAGAGAGGAGTATTTCCCCCCTATGCAAAATTTATGAACTAGAAATGTGTTGTATAAGAGGTAAGTCTAAATGACTCCAGGAGATTTCCATTTAAATTCTTTTATTCTGAGTAGTTTTGTCTAAGGAGATTAAGACAAAACTAAAAAGATGGAGGTTTTTGCTTTTTCATTTGAGTCTTTCCTTGGAGTTACCCTTACTTATGAATATTCATATATTTTATTGTCTTTTATATTTTATGCCTTAAGTATATGTACAGAGTTTTTCCATCATGATAATATTGATTGCTTAAATTCTTATGGATGTTTCTCTAAACAATAAGTCATTTAACTGCAGTACTTACAGTTTCTGCGTCCGTACATATTTGAGCATGCATACACACCCTTTCTGTTATAACAGCTAAGGGAATAAAATTATGAGAGCTTATGATTCTTGGCCACTTTGTTTGGTTTCAGATCAATGATATCTGTCTTCCTGAAATAATTAAAAATTGTGCTTGCCGTGGTGTATGACTCAATTCTTTTGTGCTTTTTAAATTAATTGTTTATTATTTTTAGGTTTTTATGATTGTATTGGATCATGGATAACACTATTTACAGTCTTTGAAGGAATCTGGCAACTTTCTGTGTGATTTGGAATGAACATTTAAGATACCAATATTTTACCATGTTTCGTCTCAGTTATTTTTTTTCGGTTTACAACTGTGACAAATTCTGTTATTGTTCTGTGGTGAAAGTCCACATATACAGTCACAGAGAGGCTACTTATTTGCCTTGACACTCAGTTGCAAAATTTTACTTCTCAACTTTGTGATATGTGTAGGGAATCCCTCACCTCCTCAAGTTTGCAGCCTGAACAAGTTAAGCCAAGTGCACAAAGTGCCATGACGGATCCTATCAACCACTTAGTTGAAGCAGAGTTCTGTATCATCAGTCTTTGTGGGGACCCAAAACTATTTCATGGTGGAGTTGTTTTTTTCTATCTAAAAACTCTTGTTACAAAGGTCCTTCACTATTCTTCTTTCATCTATTTTTCTTTTTGTACTCAGTTGTTTGGGGTTTTTTTCTTATCCACAATTGTAGCCTTTTTTGTCTGGGTTTCTCATCTGCAGTGTTAAGTGTACCATGTTTTCAAACAGAATCATAAGAAAAAGCTGCAGAGCCCTAAAAATAGCACTTGAAAAAAACCTGAGAGTTTCTCAGACCTCAGTGGCCATTCAAACCCAAATAGCGATGAGAGTCTCCATCAGATGTGTTCCTGGCTTTGTGATGAAGCAGACATCCAATTTTCCTTTGACAGCTCAGGGTCTAAAGGCCCTGGTCACAGTATGTCAGCAAATGGCACTGATGATCATATATAGCTGAAAAAATTTTTTGTATCTGAGCCTTTGACAATCAATGAGCAATCAAGGGACTCAGCTTAATTTCCGACAACTTCTAATGCAGGCTACTTCACTATCCAAATTAAAATTGTTTATAACATTGTACAGGCATAGATATATAGATGGACCTTACTAGTGGAGAGTATTGGTCTCTTGCAGAAAGGTCCCTATGAAGCTCAGCAAGAGTCGTACATCTACCTGGCTAAATAAGCCATGCTCCGCATCACCTTTCCACAAACCACTTTCTCACCAACCTTAAGTTAGTAGTATCCTCCACTTAAACAATAATGGATTTTCTTCACTTGAAGTTCCATATATCCACCTGGCATAGGCCTGTAGTTATAATTTCTATCCTTAAGTCTCAAAGGTTAATGGTGAACCTATTACTCCAGTAGCACCTCTGTTCTCCTGCATAATCTGCCCCCAGAGCTGAGTATCACCCTCTCTGGGTTGCTGGCACTTGGTCCTTGTTACTCTCCTCATTGAAGGTACACTTTCTGGTTGCAGTTACTGCTGCCAAAAAGATGATAGAAATACCAATACTATGGCTGAACCTTTTCGGAAAAAGTTATCCTAAGATAGGAAATTCTTACAAAATAATCCAAAGTTTTTGATGAGGGAGATTTTTTAGTTCCACATTAAGCAAGATATCAACCTGTTTTTTTCATTAAACTTCTTTAGATAAGACTGTTGTTCACATCCTCAATATCAAGTGATTCTTGATGCCTACATAACAGTCATACATTAAGTATGGACTGAAGTCTGTAATGAAACTTATATAATAAGAAAATAACAGTTAGGTATCTCTTTGTATTTCAAACTATGTCTATGGCTTTCCTGGGAAATGTTTTGAAGACTAGTATTTGTCTAGCAGATACTTGGAGCTTTGTCTATATCTTAACCTTGCATTATGCCTGTCTATGGTAGACAGAGCTGATGCAGCACTTGCTAAATTGATCCTGTAGTTGTGACTTACATAAAGAATTGGAAACTCCATAATTACTGAATGTATGGGATGTACTGCTGGGAATTTCACGGAGTCTGAACAGAGCTGTGGGATGGTGGTGTCTGAAAAAGAGAAAGGACGTTGGATTCACCTGCTATACTACAAGAAATGATGTTCATGTGTTGATTTGTTTTTCATAATCTTCCTTCCACCCTTCAGAGTTCTGCTCAGAATTCCTCTCTTTCTTACATTCTGCATTTGAGAGGAAAATGAAGCAGTGGCAGCCATGCTTTGACTTACATGGCTATATGCCTCCAGAGAGAGTCATAAGGGCTGAGACAAATCTACTTGTCAATCACACAGCCCAGAGGACTGTAGTTACTGATCAGGAATCTTTCTTTAGATAACATCAGTCTGAAGTTTACATTTTGCAATGCGTTTGTAAATACTGAGATGAAAATTCACAATATGCTCTGAATTTTGGAAAAAAAGATTGGAATGAATCTATATGAATAATGTGCACTTGAATTCTTCAGATAGCTTTGAAAAACAATGTGCATTAATCCTCTTATATCTATACAATTTTAAATGTTAAGGCCATATTCTGCAATACTGTCTAATATATCTTCAGCAAGCAATCAGCTGGTTCTTGCAGGATTGTGGGTTCTGGCCTACAGTGGTAAAACATCTCTATCAAGTAATGATACTGTTAACTTAAGACCTATTAAAAAATATTGCTGAGGATATTAATACCTAATTATACTAAAATGATTTGTAATTAACTCCACAGGAGCACAAGAGTAATGCTTGCAGAATTCATTAGGACATTAAATAGAAGACATTTTTATTTTCTATTTGTTTGGTTTAAGAAATCAATATAGTTATTTTGGAGGGTTTCAATGTTTTTATGTCTTCAGGCTTCACAGATGTGCAGGTTCCTGTGGAAGAATCTCTTTTCTTCTTTTAATGTACCCATTTTACTCACTCTCCATTTTGAAACCAAACAAGTATAAGGATTGCAAGACAGGATTTATTCTTCACCTTAATTAAAGATTCTCTAGTCCCTCAATAAACATCCCTTAATTTGTCCTATGTAAGATAATGACCGTTTAGGACCTTGACAAGCCTAAAGGGTTTTTTGAGCTGTTCTTTTGGGCTGCTTAGCTTGATATAAATGCAGTTAGGCATGACCTCATTTACCTCTTGTGGAAACAGATAATAGTGGCAAGATGTCAGTCCTTTATTTAGCTGGTTTTATGCCAAGTTTTTTTTTGGTTGTTTTTTTTTTTTTTTTCCCCTCCTCACTGCTGACCTTCAGGAGGTGTAGCAAAGCCCTACCTATTTGCTAGGTTTTCCATAGTGATTGAGAACATTTTAAAAAAGAGTGGGAAGGGTCTCTCCATTTCTTTTTATTCAAGAAGGGCTTAATTGGTGTGGTCTCAGCTCCTTAGCTGCAGCTGAAGGGACCACAGCACACAGAAGAAGGTAGATAGTTGAGGTACTTCAAGACACCTTTGTGTTATTTTAATCCCTTATTAGCCCAAATAATTTCTCTTAGGCTCCACAAGTTTCAAAGAATGTGCACAGTGCACACAGATGTCCTGATCATCTCCAGGGGCACCAATAGATGCCTACTTTAGGGTTGCTTAGTTCCAGTTGTACATAGAAATTAGTTGTATAATATCTCAAGGTCATTGCCATATGATTAATTTGCATACACTTAATTTTGTAAAATGTGTTTTAACACCTGTTTATTAACTTACATAATTTCAATACAGTGTTTCCTATAAAAATTACCTGTATTGCTATAGTGCACAGAGACCTAATCATCACAGGGCCTCACTGAAATAAGTTACTCTACATTTAAAGTTAGGTGTAATCCTCCCATGAAAGATTTCCCTCTCAAATAAACAACTTTTGTATTTAAATATGAACAACATTTCTCATGTCTAAGCACGAAACTTCTCTATGTTCTTTTTCTATTTGGCAGTAGACTTCGTGTACCCCCTTCTGTGCTTGAGAAATGCTGATCAGATCTTTTCTTGTGCTCTGCTTGCTTTGATAGGAAAGACAGCAGTCATTTCCAGGCTCCATATCCTGCACTGAGATACAGCTATCTCAAACTAATTTCAGCCACTTAAAAACACTTTGTTCATTTTTGTCTGAAAGCCCTGTGATTTAAAACCTACTATCTCCATAGTCACAGGCTGTTTGGGTCACTTGCTTGTCTAGAAAAAGTAGCCATGAAATCTAGTTTTAATGCAGGTTGCTCAGCAAGAAGAAGGAAGCTCAGAGAAGTGGAATAGACCAAATAAAGTGTCATCATTGTGTCATGTCTTTTCATGAGCTTTTGAAGATGCTTCCTACTTGCTGTCTTCAGCTCTTCTTATGAAGGTCTTCATCCTTGGTGCTTAGGAGTAATTGTTTCTAACGTACAACCATATTTCCATTCTTTTTAAGGGTATTTTCATTCCTAAGCTGGTCATGCTCCAGTTAGAAAATCACACAACTGGCCTGAACTGAATGGTGGTAAAAGGTAGCAAAGTTTTTACTTTTGGCATCTTTTAGTATAACTTGCATCACAGAGTTCAAAGTATATTGCAAAAGAAATATATATTGCCCTTCATAGCCGTCATAAGCATTAGTTGATGTTCTGAAGTAGGCTGAGTATGAACTATCTATAGCAGCCTGTAGCAGAAAGTTCTCATAGCACAGCTTCATCACTTCTGCAAACTGTAGTGCTGACTACCTGAGCTACTACTACAGCTCGAACTGGCTAATATAGTACATTTGTAATGACCCAGAGTGAAAGATTTTAGATGGCATGTACAGCATGTAAAAAGAATAATTGCTTTCCGTAATCAAATACTCATTTATTCCTCTATTATTAGCATTACTGCTTATGTGACTTTGCATTGTATGTGATATTAACGGGGTTGGGACTGAGACAAAGATAAGTGTTCACACACCTGAATGTTTATAGGCATATGTTTGTGAAAACATAAACGTATATGAAGGTTCTCTATAGGTATAAGGGTAGAAGGTAGGAGTGGAGAGAGAGTAAATGGTACTCTTAGTGTTCAATATGTACAGAAAAAGCCCTTCTCTTGCCCAAGAAACCCCCATCTTGCTGCACATTTGCTTTAGGCTAAAGATAGAGCACCTAGTCTAGTGAGGGGCCATGAAGATAATTGAAGGATTGCAGAATCTCTCCTATGTGGGAAGACTAAGAGATCTGAGACTGTTCAGTATAGAGACGAGAAGATTCAGGGGGCACCTTATCATTTTATATAAATGCCTGAAGGGAGAGTGCAGAGAGGACGGAGCCAGGCTCTTTTCAGTGGTGCCCAGTGACAGGACCAGAGGCAATAGACACAAAGTGAAACACAGACAGTGCCATCTGAACATCAGGAAACACTTTTTCACTGTGAGAGTGACTGACCGCTGGTACAACTCCCCCAGGGAGCTTGTGGAGTCTCCCTCCTTGGAGGTATTCAGGAGACATCTGGACATGGTCCTGGACAACTGGGTCTAGGAGAATCTGCTTGATATGAGGAGTTGGACCAGACAACCTCCAGAAGTCTTTTCCAACCTCAACTACTCTGTGATTCTGTGATGTCTGTCATCTGAAGGAGAGGTACATTTAGCAGACCAGTTATTAAATAGAAGGCTGATTCTTCAGGTGACATCTTTTTAGTTGAATGCAACCATTCATAAGACTGTAGCTTATGTACTTTTTAAATTTTATTTTTGTATACATTTTATTGTTTTTATATAGTTTATGTGCTACCTCTTGGAGTAAGGAACTCCAGAACTATTGGTGGTGCGAGCTCCAGAGTAGCAATATCTGAGGTAATTTTGACAGGATGAAGTTCTGGAAATGGTTTCACTTCTGACCAGAGCACATTAATTCAGGATAGACCTCATGTTGCTTTGGGTAGACTGCTTTTGGTACTTAGATTACAATTGTGAATGTTGTTTCAAAGATAACTGTATTTTGCACTGCACTTACAGGTGCTGGCATGAGGCATGCTTGGCCACTCATTTTTTTATTTTTTTTATTTTTTTTTTCCTTACTGGTGCCTAATATGATAAAGCCTTTAGTTTTTCTGGACTATATTCATCTTTTGTCCTTGCCAAGGTTTGTCATTTCTTTTGCTTACCTTCTCTAAGATTGCTGTTCTGTTCATTGGATTTATTTTACCCTGCAAATCTAAAAATAGTTTGAAATTGTTTGGAGGATATTTGAGACCTGCAATGAGAAGCAAATTGCAGGATAGATGCTCTGTGGCCTATTTCTAGTTTAAAATGTTATTGCACAGTTGCATAACTGAAGTGATGAACTCAATTCTCTTGTCCAGTTGTTTCCTCTGATGCCTTGTGCTTATATACTTGTATAGGAAACAAAAAAAATTACATTTGTTTAATATCCCAGTAGTTTTCATACATTAAAAAAATGGATTATGGTAAGAAATTAATTAAATTCTGAGTATCGTTCTTGAGGTTTCAGTCAATAAATTGTTTATAGAAATGTAGAAACCATTTTATTATTGCAGCAGCTGCGTAGTTTTTTCTCATCGTTCAGTAACCACATTGTTATGTGTTAGCTGAAATTAAGCAGCTATTATTCATGGAAAGTAGAATCTGATCTGAGTGAAAAGTGACTGAAATATCACACTACAGTTCAATGAAAGAAGGAAGTGTAGACAAAATATTTGGAATATGTATAAACCAATTTTTGGTTAATATAAAATCTATCTTTGCACTATAGTAATTACCTCCATTTGAAAAAAAGTCTTTAAAACACTGCCAGAACACTGCTGTTTTTCTCTCTTTCACAATCTCTTTAGTCTGTATTTTTTCACCACTTTCATATATTTTTTGAATTGCTTTTTATTTTCTGTAAATGTTTCCAGCTTTTCACCGAGGTTCTCTGTGGCTGCTCTTTCTCTAATCACACTGCCTCTTGCCTTCCCCTGTTACTGCTAAAACCTATGCTATGCAGACAGTAGTCTACATTGTTAAGGTTTCCTGTAGCACTCTTCCTCAATCTTTTTTTAATCAAAGAACCATTCTTCCAAAATGCTATTTTTTAAACCAAGATTCAGATCATACTGGTGAAAGTGAAGTCAAAGGACACAGAGTCAAGAAAAGGGCTAATAGAGTTTTGTATTATTTTCTACAGTGTTAAGAGAAGGTTTGGTGCTTTAGAGAAGAGTATAAAATTGCAGACGGTCACTTGTGGCTGCTGGAGATGAGAAAGTTAAAACTGAGGTTGACAGGGAAAGGAAACCATGATGTTGCCTGCAGTATATAAGTGCATTGGTATTTTTCTTCACAGGAAGTTGGAGACTAAAGGCTTATCTGATAATGACTACTGTCAGCTACAGACTATCAATTTACAGGGACCTCTTATCAGGTGTAAGGCAATTCTTAACATTCAAGATTCTGAGCGCTTCATTCTCTGTGTTGCAATTTCTTAGGTGCTAAAATATGAATTATCTGTTTCTGGAATTTAAAAAGTGATGGTACCAGGGAGGGAGGGGGGGCGAGGGGTGGAAGGCTGAAGCTGGAAGCCAGTAAATTGTATATTATATACTGTAAAACAGGTCAGATTTATTGATGACACACTTAGCAAAATCAGTGAGGAATTCTGAGGAACTTGGATTGATATGTTTCTGTGGTGGGTTGACCCAGCCTGGGCGCCAAGTGCCCACCAATGCCACTCTATCACTCCCCCTCCTCAACTGGATAGGGGAGAGAAAATGTAATTAAAGGCTTATGGGCCAAGATAAGGACAGGGAGACATCAGTCACCGATTACCATCATGGGCAAAACAGACTCCACCCGGGGAAAATTAGTTTAACTTATTACCAATCAAATCACAGTAGGATAATGACAAATAAAAAGCAAATCTTAAAACACCTTTCCCACACCCCTCTCCCCCCACCCCTCCCTCTTCCTGGGCTTAACTTCACTCATGATTTCTCTGCCTCTTCCCCCACAGTGGCACATGGGGATGGAGAATGGGGATTGCAGTCAGTTCATCAAATGTTGTCTTTGCCGCTCCTTCTTCCTCAGGCAGAGGACTCCTCATGCTCTTCCCCCACTCCAGTATGGGGCCCCTCCCATGGGAGACAGTCCTCCATGAGCTTCTCCAACATGAATCCTTCCCACAGGCTACAGTTCACAAACTGCTTTAGCATGGGTCCTTTCCATGGGGTGCAGTCCTTCAGGAACAGACTGCTCTAACATGGGTCCCCTGTAGGGTCATGAGTCCTACCAGCAAACCTGCTCCAGTGTGGGCTCCTCTCTCCATGGGGCCACAGGTCCTGCCAGGAGTTTGCTCCAGCATGGGCTCTCCATGTGATCACATCCACCTTCAGGCATCCACCTGGGGTGGGGTCCTCCATGGGCTACAGGTGGGTCTTTGTTCCACTGTTAACTTCGACGGGCAGCAGGGGGACAGCCTGCCTCACCATGGTCTTCACTATGGGCTGCAGAGGAATCTCTGCTCCAGCACTTGGGCACCTGGAACACCTCCTCCCCCTCCTTCTTCACTGACCTGGGTGTCTGCAGAGTTGTTGCTCTCACAAATTCTCACTCTCCTTGTCTGGATGCAAAATGCGCAGATTTTTTTTTTCTTCCCCTTCATAAATGTGTTATCACAGACGTGCTACCACCATCACTGATTGGCTCGGCCTTGGCCAGCAGTGGGTCTGAGCTGGAGCTGGCTGGCATTGGCTGTGTCAGACACAGGGAAAGCTTCTGGCACCTTGTCACAGAAGCCACCCCTGTAGCCCATCCCCCCCACCCCAAAACCTTGCCACACAAATCCAACACAGTTTCTAATTTATAAATGCCATTCCTGACTAGAATTCCTGCTCTGCTGGGATCTAAATACTTGTATCAGCCTCTCATGTATTCTTTCTTCGAAATGCTTAGTTCATTAAGTGAGTTTCTAAATTTTGAAGCTGATGATATCTATTTATTTATCTTAACCTGGACTGCCAGTAAATTGTGAGTTTCTTCTGCTCCCCTAACCTTTCCCTCATGGTCCTCATGGAGCTGACATGATAGCAGTATCCTCAGGCTCCTTAATAAAGTTACAGTAATTTACCTCTAACTTAGGAAATAATTATATTTGGGGGTATTTTGATTGTTTGTTTGATTTGTATCCTAAAATAACAACAATAGCATTTTTGTTTCTGTTAGGATTTTCCCAGTCATTACAGAACAAAACAAAGCAAACAAAAAATCTCACATTTTTTGATCCAGCAAGAAATTCCAGTAAATTTAAGATCTATTTCATTAAAATAACTGATCAAATATATAATTTAAGTAGAAAACAGAAAATCTTTTCTAATGAAGTAATTCTTAATAGTTGCTAAATTTGTTGAGGAAAGTAATTGGTTTAAGAATAGGTTTTTTTAGAAGTACTTTAATTTCCCTGGCTCTGTGTGTGTGCTAGTAAATTAAATGGGCAAGGGACCACTCTTTGGCTGGCTGGCAAAGCACAGCTCAAATCTGTACAGCTGATCTTATCCCCCAGAAGAGAGCGGTCACACCTAAACTGCCTACTGGAAATGGACCCTGGCTCAGGGTGACTCCCGAGGCCTGCTCTGGATTCTCTGATAAGTTCTAGTTGACCCAAGCCATATCTATGCCAGAAAGTATGATAGTGATTTAAAAACAGGGATGGCTATACACAGAGCTTGAGCCCTGGTTAAGTTATTGATGTAGACATTGACTCTGTTGCACACACAGCTTTCAGCAAGAACAACTGCAAATAGCTATTTCCCTCCTTTTTAAAGCACATTTGTCCTTCCAAACCAGTGTGACAACGATACAGAAGCTATTATTTTCAGTATCAATTGTCTCAGCCCTGTTTCCCAAACACTGTGATTATAAATTAATGGTATGGATGCCAGAAGAAGACTTAATACAGTTCACCTGAAAGGCTATCCTAGTTCTCTTTAAAATAAATGTACGCATCACTGGTCTGACAGCACAAAGCAGTATTACAGCCTAAAGGATAATTTCTCAAACTATCTTTTTTGTGGATGCTTCTCAGGTACGGACTGCAAATGTATAAGCAGGGCACTGTTTGTCTGGCTAGTATGCAGTATTGTCATTATCAAAATTATTACTGGGCTGCAGAGAAGTACTCATCCAGTGGTATGCTTATTTTTTCAATGCAGTGATTTGCTGAGATAAAAACAAATTTCTTAGGTTTTTATCCATGTGCCTGAGGACCAACAACTATGCTTCATGCAATTCTTTTCTGGACAGAATGTAAAATCTAGGCAGAATGTAAAATCTACTTTGCTATTTCTGAACCTTAATAACTCATGGTTATCCGGCTACTATATACCACATATTGTTTGTGCAACAAGAGAGGCAAAGTCTGTAACAAAAGACCTCTTCACAGACTAAACAGGAAAATAAGGTACTCAGATGTCAAATATTTTCAGTTAATGTCTTCACTTTTTCTTTTTTATCTGAAAAAAACCATAAAATTCAAAAGGAAAATAATTTTTTGTTGTGATAAGCCATTATATCACACTTATGACAATGTGTCCTGGTTTTTCTAGGATAGAGTTAATTTTCTTCTCAGTAGTTAGAAGAGCTGTGTTTTGGTTTCAGTTCAGACTTGCTATGAGATCATCATTGATAAAAGTACTAATGTTATTAGTTGCTGCTGGAGCTCAAGGCCACCGTGTTTGGCTGGTTCACAGCTGCATTAGGACTGGGAAGGAGAAGTGTAGTGAATAGCAAAGCCCAAAAATGGCATTTGGATATGCCAATGAAGTATTCCATATTCCATAAACAACAAGTCATGTTTAGTATATTATCCAAGGCTGACCGGACAGGGGGGGTGAATTTGCATGAGTTTTCTTTCAAGCTCTCACTCTTCCAGGATCGCGGTTTTGGTTCGGGATTGTTGCTCCTCCGGGATCATTATCTGGGAATGGGCCAGGCTTATCAGTGGGTGGTGAGCAGTTGCACTGGGTTATCATTCATTTGCATATCTTATTACTGTTATCATTATCACTACTATTTTAGTATTAGTTGTTTAGGGTTTTTTTTTTTTAAGTTTTCTTTTATTTCTATTATTAAATTATTTTTATCTCAACCTACAAGCCTCCTAATCCTTGTCCCCAATCCTCTCCCCTATCCCCTGGGGGTGGGGGAAAAGGAGGTGAACGGCTGTGTTGGCTGCTAGCCAAGGGCTAGCCCAGTGAAACTATTACACAATTATATTCGTATCTCTGGACTAAGATGTTTTGCTTTATATTTATTCGCATTAGAATTAGGTGCAGTGCAGGTAATCAAAAAAAGAAGAGGACTTATTTCTAAGAGAATATACTGTGAAATTTATCTTTTAAGAGAAAGAATAAGAAAATTTCATGTCTTTTTTTCTTTCCTCCTTAATATAGGGTTCATATCTAATGGTGATAATATAGAAAAAACACTTATATTTTTAGAAAGCATTCCACACCACCTTCCAGATACAGGCAGCATGACTCATGGTAGCAATTTCTGCATAAACAAGCTGAAGAAAAATTTATGAGAAAAGCATCTGCATATTTTTTTTAAATGTCAATTTTCAGATATAGCCAAAATGACATTGAACTGTTCAGCTTTGTAATAAACTTTCAGTAAAATTGTTTAAGGCAAAACATTGTGACTGAATATATCTTTTCTTCATTTACTCTTTATAAATTCTTATGCCAGGTGCATCGTATTGTTACCATCTTACCATAGTATATTAAGTGTGTTGAATACATTCTGACACTTGGCGTTTCTATAGAATGTTCAATAACTGCGTTTTTTTATCTTATGTGCCGTATATGCACATACACTTGTAATATATATAATGCTTATATTCATATATATATGTGATAATGTTACAAAAAGCAAGTTCAGAAGGTCAGTGGTGGCTTTTTGTTGGGTTTGTTTGGTGGTTCTTTTTTTTCCTACTTAGAGCAGAAAATGGAAAGTCCATTTGTGATGCTCTTTGTTTTCTGTGGGAAGTATCATGCACAATGTCAGGCAGGGCCTTCAGAAAGGCTCTGTTGTAGAAGGTTCCATGCTGTCATTCATATTTCTTTTGTATGACCAATTTTAACTAGTGGTTGAAGAAATGGTATTTTTATTTTTTAAAAAAGACAGAATCTCTGAATGAGACTGACCATAAGTGAAAGCTGAAGCAAAATTTTGTTGGAAGTAGTATCTTTAATTAGACTGGAACACAAAATTTCTATTATATTTTGTCCAAAACATAAAAACACTTGGGAAAAAAATTTACCTTGCTGAAGGTCAAGAAATAAGCAGTACAGTAAGTGCCAAGAAGCACACTAAAGAGATAGATGTGTTTAAAAGCATTTAAATGCAGACCTTCAGAAAGAATAATGGCAGACGATGCTTTTATTTAAAACAAAAGGCTTAATCTTTTTATGAATATGATGCATTATCATAATGAGCAACAGTTAGCAGTCTTCACTGACAAATATTATTTTTGAATTTTCTAGACTTAGCCTAGATTCAGTACATAAAGAAAAGACTTTGCCCTTGACTGCCTTTGGAAGAAAAAAATATCAAAGGAAAAATATGTATGAAAAGTTACTTAATAAACAAATGAATTAACTTTGAATGTACTTCCTCTTAAAGCAGTTCTATAACATGTAGTGTTATAACCACTGCAACTCCTACTAGTCTTCAGGGTAAAGACCAGCTCTGTCAGTACAGGTTTGTAAACTGCAGTCACCCAAACTTAACTAATGGTCTTTTAGAAGCAATTTTTCTCTGCATGGCAAGTTCAGGTGTGTGACTATGTGCCACTGGCAAACTGCAGTTAATAACTTTGATTTCTAACAGAATACATGCGTAGTTCTTTAGTTTTTATATCCTCACTGGAGTTTTATTTTATACAGCTCAAGGCAAGTGTCTTTTTTTTTTTAAATTTGATGACTCCCAGTTTATAGTCCAGTCACAATTTTTCCCAATTGGGTGATAGCATTAAAATGCAAAAAGTGAAATACACAAGGTAGAGCTCAGGTTGTTCTGCCCACTCAGAAAAAAGACTTCATGTAAGGAGTAATGGAGTACCTTAACTGATAAATTGAATAGAACTATGCTTCTCTGCCTTTCTTTGGCTATTCTCTTAATATAGGTAATTTGTCCTAGAAAAGGTGGATTTAGTCTGAGTATTGCAAAGTTATAACCATTTAGTTATGACACGGGTGTTATCAATTCTATCTTTTTTCTTCATCTGCTTGTTGCCACTTCTCTTTTCCAAAGTCATAAATGTGAGCAGGATCTTGTACCATATTTGTTCTTGCAGCTCCCTTATCAAATATGGTACAATTGCCAAATTGGATTGTCAGAGCTGATTTTGCTGGAATTTTGAGATAATATTAAAAGGAACCATCTTTTCTGTTTAAGGAGCTGGAAAAGAGCAACAAATATATGTAACAACATTCATAGGTTGATTAACAAAATATTTCTCTTGTATGTACACTACATTTTCCTGACTAAATCACAGTAGTCTCCTGGTGTGGTATCAAAGAGCTGTTCTGGAGAAACAGTTGTTTCATACTCATCATAGATCTACACATTTATTCCATCATCTGTTCACTTCCTACTTAGAACTTTTTCAGATCACCCTGGACTTTCAGTGAGGAAGGGAACGGAACGGAAAAATATGCACCTAAGAAAAAAGCTGTATTGGAAATTGATCCTGGAATCTGTTAAATTCTAGCTAAGAACTCCCTGCAATGCTACTTAACAGACCCCATAGAAGCAAAGACATGTCTTTTTCTTCTCTCACAGTAAATACTTTACCACAAGAAACAGGACTCTTCACAGTGGTAAATTGCAACTTCAGTTCTCATTACCTTTATATTTCGCATGATGACATTACACACGAAGAATTGTCATGCTCGTGTAGAATATAGCATCACTCAAATATAGAGACCTCTCCAGACAGAATAAATAACAGATTAACCCCAGAACCACAATCATGTCTTTCCCAATCTCTTGCCGATTTCTAAAGGGAAAAAGAAAACTGTAATTGGACAAAAGCTACCATGAAGAATCACCTCCACAAAATAAGTTGATTTTAGCCTGTATCATTTTAGTGATGCAGGTTGTGGCATAGCTCCAGAAACAACTGCACAAATGTGAAAGAGGAAACTTTAATCACTGGAGTAGGAAAGAGAAGACTGGGGAAGGATGTAATGCAGAAACATTAATATGTTTGGCCAGCTTCACTGATATCTCTTTAAGCTACACTCCCAGAGACTGGCAATGTTTAAGACCTCCAAATCGTTCTCAGGATTCAAGCATGCCCTCTGACACCTCACTTGGGAGGCTTTTCTCATCTTGAAAAATGAGCTAGTCCGGGCTTAAGGCTGTCTTGTAGCTGGGCCTAAACCAGCTGGATAAGGGACCAAAGCTGGATAAGCTTTCTACCAAACTTTAAATATCTGAGGACAGAACTACTCGTCCTTTCTAGCACAAAGACACAGCAGGGAGGAAATATTTCCTTCTTTTTTTTTTTTTTTTTTTTTTTTTTTTTTTTTTTTTTTTTTCTCTCTTCTCTAAATTCCATAATTACATAAGAATGGTTAGAACCATGGAACGGTGTATAAGGGACCACCTCTGTGGTACAAAGTGACAAAGAGTGACAGAGACTACACAGCTGATGTTATGGATATGGGAGATGGATTTTGCCCTGTATGAGGTAGTATGGAATCATCACTTATTTTCAAAGTAAAACCATTGAACTACCCTCCACATGGCTTGCTGATCAGCAGACTATTTCAGGGAGCAGACTCAAGCCCACAGAAAACAAATCCAGCCAAGAAACCACATATGTTCTTTTCTCAGCTTCTCAGAACTTTCTTTTAGAAAGACATTGCTAGAGTAATTTCTGTTTATTGTTTTCCCTGTTTCTAGCTGTTCAGCTTGCCAGATGAACACAATTCTTGACAGAAAATTACATTTATTTAAGAGAAAAATTGAATTACCCTTACCATCCCCTCACAATCTGTATCTGAAAGGATTAGAAGGGCACATATTACAGATCGCTGTACCATTATCACAGAAAATCCCATATTTCTCCTTCTTCTATATCTTCTTGCAGATTACCCCTTCCAAACATAATAAAGCGTTTCCATCCATTGACTGGTCAGACTAGCTATTCCTAAATATAATTATACTACTTTCATCATTAAGGGATGTTAAATTTTGTGTTCTTGGCAAACCCAGTTTTAGCATCTGCCAAATGCACATCTCGCCTGAAACCAGCTGGCTACTGTTAGGTGCAGCACTCACCTACATTGTGAATCTGATAATGCCACATCTTAATATGCTCTGAATATCTGTCCACAAAGGCCACATAATTTCCTGATAGGGTACTAATATTTTGTACTTGGTCTGAATATGTAAAAGGTTTTTTGCAATTCCTATATCTTAAGTATGATGATATTGAGTTATTACATGATCAGGACATGGTTGTATAGATAATTTGCCATTTTGGAATGCAAGTTGATGCAGAGCATTCTTTCAAAATATGAACTGGTTGAACTAGCAGATTTCTCTTGTGGACATTTGTATCAATGATTCCTACAGTTAATAACATGAAGCTCCATCAGCATACCTCCATCTATGCACCAGGGATACAGTTGAAATATACAGACATCTCATTAAGCACAAAAAATAAATTTTAAAAAAGGAAGATTAAAATTAATTAATGATTCTTTTCACAATTGTGTAGAATAATGCATACCTTTGTTTTCAAGAAGGGGTTAGAAAGATGGCACAAATTAAACAAAATGGAGGTAGTAAGAATGATCATCTGTAGCACAGTTCCTTTTCCTTTTACTGTCACTCACAATCTTTGGCGAAAGTGTGGAGCATCTCCAGACACTGTCCAGATAAGAAAATATCCTCTTTTCTTCCATGTAATGTGGCATCAACACACTGAGCTGTGGTGATCATAAAATGTCTAGAGATGCTATGAAACATAGAATACATGTGAAAAACAGTACTATGAGAAGTTAAGTTTGGGTCTACTGCTGTTATTTTACATCCGTTTCTGTGGAGGCAGGATTTGGGAAATCAGGAGACGACCCAATATGAGTTAGCTTCAAGAAGTCCGCTTTATTCTAATACACACCTGGATTTATACCCTTTATCACAATACATGCAAGCTAAACACATACAGCAATTGATTAAACACTCTTAAGCATGATCTCTAAATTTGTTACAACAAGTGGCTTAGCTCTATTCACGCCCCAGGACGTCAACAGGGTACTCCTACTTTGCGGTTACCAGCTAAAGCTACTCCCTTCTTTTTCCCAGCTTAGTTTTGCTAAAGTTGTTTGTCTGAAGTCTCAAGGACAAGTAAGTATCCTGGAGACTTCTGCTAATTTACCCTGACCGTGCAATTGCTTGCTATACTTATGTCAAGGGCCCCTAAGCTGGCCACTGCGGCCTGAGCCATTTCATACCCTCACTGCTTCTGCTGAGCCTCTGATTGTACAACATCTCTAATGATCTGTGACCCCCGTTCTGCAACACGTTTCCTACAGATAAGCATCTTGAGCTCTGAAGTTTTCCTGATAAGAAAACTCAGATTCCTGACACTAATCCTAGTCTTTGGCACAACCCTGACTGCAGTGGAGATCTAGAGAACCTTTGTTTTCTAAATTACTAATTAAGAACAAATATTTTATATAGGTTACTAAAATTTACATCAGCCATAAGCTAATGGTTACAAGGCTGAGACAGACACAAGGTGGATACAAGTGCCAAAACAGGTATGTAGTTCCATTTACATTTCTTTGGGTGCCATGTCTGGTGTCACATTTTCCTTGCAACCTTTTATACACATATACAAATATATATGTAGATGTATATACCTATATTGTATATATGGTTTTTTTAAATGCAGCCTAAGATTGTATGGAATAAAAGTTCACACAAACAGAGTGTGTAGTGATCCCTTTGTGCGGGTAATGGATATAGTGTCATTGAGGTAGGTGTTCCTAGTACTAGATACACAAATGTACAGGTGACTTTTTCATATGATAACATCAACTTTGGTCTTCTTATAGACATTATTTTTTTTTTCCAGTTTCATTTTTTGAACAGAGTTTGGGTTAATAAAGAAGTACATTTATTTATTTTTAAATTCAAGAATTAATAGAGTAGGCAATGTATATGAGTGGAGAGCCAATATGGAGGCACTATTAAACAAAGGCAAACAGCAGAACAGCAAGTTCCTTTTGTAATCATAAGTAAAGGGTTACACTGATATTCTAAAGACGACCTTCATGCTGAACTTCTATAAATCCAAGAGATGAGAGCAAATGGACATTTCCTTAGTTCTTATTTTTGAAGAGGATACTGAAAGCCTCTATTTGCATTCTTTTCATCATGGAATTTTCAGTGTGTAGCTTTTAGGAGGCAGAAGAATACAAGGCTTTCTTGCTCCATCTACTCAAATTAGGAACAAAGTTCTCCTCTTTTTACTGTCTTCTTCTTATTCCTTTCTTGAAACTTAGAAAATATTGCCATATTCATGCTTTCCACTGCTAGACTGAGCTTCTTATGCTTCTGCTTTCCCAGGAAACCTTTGAGGGATTCTACAGTTGCCAAAAGATTCTTGTTCTTAAAAGGTGTTTTCATAAACCAAACAGGTTTCAAATACAATAGTTCCCATGGATTTTCTCTTCTCTAATGCACAATATGGCCAGGATTCCCCTTTCCTCTCCATTAGGCTTTTGGATCAAGCCTGGTTATAGGCAGTGGGGATAATAGCTGGAATTTCAACCCTGCAATTTTCAAAGTGTTCAGGTTTGTAGCTTTGGTTCTAATAGCTTAAACATCTTTCCTTTGAAGGAGAAGAAACAGTAATGTAGGCCATCAGCTAAAAAGTTCTCTATCAGACTAATTCAAAGTGTTCAACCCTGGAAATGGAAGAACAGAGATCTTGTTGCAGATGTGTCATGAAAAACTGGAGAAGAATGCCAGGACATCCAACATTAACAGACTCTGCTACTTCTTCAGGTCTAAACAATGGAAAGCTGCCATGCTCTGAGAAGTCTTTAATCTTGCTGTGATTATCTGTCAAATTAAGGGGTTAAGAAGAAGCTTTCTACTTTGAATTGATTTTTTTCTCCTTTTCTGAAATTAATTCTTCATATCAGAAACTATTCAATCATGAGTCCAGGGCAAAACAAATGTAAATGCCTTGGAGCTGAGGCAATGAGTTAAAGATATCCCATAATTAACTTTGTTTTCTTAAAGTAATGTTTCAAATATTTTAAAGTAATTAGATTCACAGAAGTAATCTCACTATATTCTTAAAATAAGTTATATGCATGCTTGGAATGATAGGAGGGAAATCAATCTACCACCTCAACAGCATCTTGAGTTAGAAAACACTAAAACATAGACCTGCTGTTCTGCATACTTGACACTTGAATGAAGCTGTTCATATCCTTGAGCTGGAGCAGAGGCGTGATTGCAGGATTAGGGCCTATGAATTTGCCTTGACCAGGAGTTTAAGCTGGCTGAAAACTATGACCTTTCAAGATTAAGCCCTTATTTAATAAAGATATTTCTATTTGTATAGGCTGTTAAATATAATGCACATTGCATATGTTCAAAATAAATATGCAGTAGCTAGACTCAATGCAGAACTACACCAGCATACTTATTGTCTTTTCATTCTCTTTACCTATAGTTTGTAGCAATAAATTCAAATTAAAATCCTGTTCTGAAAGTGGCTGAACCTTTTTTTTTTTTAGAAACTAGTTGTCAAAAGACAGCAGAAGGTAGTGGTTAGAAATATTAACTGAATGTAAATGTGCTTATCCAAAGAACATCTCGGCATTGCAATAATTTAAGTGATGCTTTGATTAGAATTCAATCTACTTAAAATAATTAAATTCATAGAGAGAGGATATATTAAACAAAAATAGCCATTACAAAAGCTAGAGAAGAGGTGATGACATGAGATATCTGTGTGGTTAATCAGAAGAATGTAGGATTACACACTTTAGATGGGTAAGGTGGAAACATTACCAGAGAAAAATGTGAATTCCTAAGTCATTAATCTATATAATCAATAAAATATGTGAGTTTCGGTGATCCTAGAAGAGAAATATGCACAGAAAGAAAGGTCTATCTGAAAGCAATAGAAGTTTGTAACATACCCACAAAATTTAATTTTCTCCTGTTGCCATCACTCTCTATATTTTATAAGGTTTTCTCTCCTTCCTTACAATGGAAAGCTACCATGCTACGAGAAGTCTTTAATCTTGCTGTGATTTTTTAATCTTGTTGTTGTCAAATTAAGGGGTTAAGAAGGTAAAGCTTTCTACTTTGGATTGACTTTTTTCTCCTTTTCTGAAATTATTTCTTCATATCAGAAGTTATTCATTCATGGGTCCAGGGCAAAGCAAATGTAAATGTCTTGGAGCTGAGACAATGACTTAAAGATTTCCCTACAAAAATCACCACATGTTACAAGTTAAGTTGTTGTAAAGTATGGTAATAACCTACCTTTAATTTTTGGTGCTGAAAATGTTATAGTAACATCACTACAGAATAGGAAATGTTTATGTTTAGATTAAGCATGGTGCGCATTCCCTGAAACAGAAGAAAAAAATCTTCCCTACACAGAGATTTACAGATGCAGATTAATTTGCTCTGGTGAACACATTCAATATATTTCCTGCATAAATTGTTTTAATTTTAACTAATTGTTTTCAATTCTTAAATGATTGCTAGAGCTAATAAACATTAGATGTTGTTTTGAAATATCAAGCAGAGCTGAAGTGTTTGGGCCTGGATTTACCTGCACAGGAAATTACCTCCATCCATTTTGAAGTGGCATTTGTCATCTATTTTTCATCAAGATCTGTTCATTTCTGTGGTGCTTACAGTATTCTTCTGGAAGGGCTACTGGAGAAAAATAAATTAACGATGCTGAATTGGTACTTAAAATACTGCAACAACTGTGGAATCAATGTAGCTGGTCTGCTTCACCTATATACCAATGCTTTCTAGTCCACTCAGTCACAGGTTCTATTTATATTCTTTGTTTAATCACATATAACCTCTTTGCATTCAGTCTTTAAGATATTGCTGTAGAAAATTATAGAAAGGAATTTTTTGTGAGTGAAATTTACTTAATTGTATATGTTGTGTTTCACTCTTCATATTTAAAATGTCATAATGAAGTCTGCAGAAGGTCTAGGAGCCCTAGTTCACTGTCATTTGTAAAGTATTTAATGTTTTAGGCATTTAGTTTTGCTGAGGTGGTATTACAAGGAAGAAAATTTGTATTTTCTTCAGCATATCTGTAGAGCTCCAACATTAAAGGTTAACAGTCCATATAACATAGGAACATATTTGATTTAGTAGCACCAGGAGCATGAACATTGATTCTGATTTAGCAAATCAAAGTTACTTCTGTGTACAGGCTAGGACTATAGCCATTGTTACACGAAGTAGATAGTTTATCTTAATAATTTGCATCATATCTGAAAGTAATATTGTAATATTGTTGCCAAAGCCACTGCCTATTTGACATTGCCATTTTCATCACTATCTACAGTCAGCATATGAGGTAGGACACTTGTCTGAGAGCAGTGCTTATTTAAAGAAAGAAACTATTGTAAGAATGATTTTTCAAAAGAAATTACATAATTCTAAATTATTACATAATTTTACATCATTCTAAATTATTTTCTATCTATCTTCCTAATTTGAGTTTTGCTTCTGGAATACCAAATGTTTTCCAAAAGAAATATTTTAAAATTTGTATCAAGGTAATGTATCTCTGAAGACATACATAGAAACCTTCCTGGAACTACAACTGAAAATAGGAGCTTAGAATAAAAATTACCATAAATAACACAGTAGATACTTATTGACAAAATTATCACATTTCTCCTCCTTATTGCTGCATTTTGAAATGAAAAGTAAGCATTTCATATACAGAAGGCACATCAGAGTTAAATATATTAACGTGGAAAAAAGAAACCTCTTAATGATTCACTTTTATCTTCAAAACAGTCAAGATTAAGTTAAATTAGTCACTTTCCATCTACCAATACAAGATATATCTTGTCTGTCTTGCAGTGCAATACTGATGAGCAACAACTGTCTAGACATTTACTAGTCCATCAACAGGAGACCAGCACATCAGAGCCTAGGTCTCTGATTTGTCTCCCCAGTAAAGAAGAAGGGCATCATTGAAACCTGTGGGGAATCTGAGAAGAAAATGCTATGGATTTCTGACTAACGTTATTGATGAAAGTTAAATGCTTGCTCAGAACCATAATCAAGCTCAGGAGGTGACAAAACATTTGAGCGAGCTTGTTTAAGTAGAAGTGAGGCAAAAAGAAACCCTGTTGTGAAAAAACGAGCTATTTGGGGGTTTGGATCTGACAAATATCTGGTTCTTGAGAAAAGAAGAGACTGGAAATCATTGACTGCTTTAAATAAATTAACTCCTTCCACCAGGGGCGCCTTCTAATTGTTTTTGGTTTTGTTTTTTCTTCCACATATCTTGCATCAGCTGTAAAGATTTTAAACTCAGAGTTCAAGAGACTAGATATCATAATGAACCTATCCTTGGAAGCACAGCTGAGTTGTTCAACTTCAGCAGTTTCAACATTTCCAGAAGGCCACAATGTAATACTTTTTTTTTTTTTTTTTTTCTTTTTGGAATAAGTCTTTCAGTTTGAATGGTTAAAGCTTTAACATCATATTTTTTTTTCTTCTCAGAGATGACTGCCTTAGAGGACGGATTGGAATTATATATTCCTTTAAGATTTTTATTTATTTTTTTTTAATCTGACAGTTTACTTTCAGCAGGTGGGACTGCTTGTCCTCCCATTGTTGGTTGATTTGCATCAAGTTTTTGGCATAAGACTTCATATATGTTTTGTACTGACTGATTCATCTGCATATCAGGCTTATTAATAATTATAGTTTCACTGAAGTGAATAACCATGACCATCTTTTCTGTATAATTAATTCATACAGCCTCATCACTGTCCTAGATAAATGTATTGATACCTAGAGGTATATTAAGCAGCAATGCCACTAGTAATATTCTAAAATCAGACTATATAACAGGTTGCCCAGAGTTGTGGATGGTCTCTCCCTGGAAGTGTTCAAGGCCAGGTTGGATGAGGCTTTGAGCAACCTGGTCTAGTGGAAGGTGTCCCTGCTTATGGCAGCAGGGTTGGAACTAGATGATCTTTAAAGTCCCTTCCAACCCTAACCATTCTGTGATTCTCTAAGAGCTTTTAAACAGTTATTCGAAGCCTTTATAAATCAACATCCAGAGTACACTGATTTAAAAGAAAACATGCACCTGCATGAGATGTGTCCATCACCAGGAACAGAGGATACCAAAGCCTGAATTACATTACTTAGTCAGAAAAGGAGAAATCAGTTGTGCAGCATATTTTGCAGTTTTAGTTTTCTCCTTTCTTGTGTTCTCCAAGACAAATATGCAAAAGTTTTCTTTTAGTGAAATTCTTCTGGAGCATGGAGAAGAAATGGTAATGTTTGCTAGGCTGAAATTCCATTTTGAGTCCGATGGAGGAGTATGGATAGACCACACTTCATGACTGCTGCTACCTCCAGGCTTTCAAGTAATCTTCTGGGCATCAAATACCATTAAATTTTCTTGAACATTGTGCATTTTGCTTTGGTTACTTTAAAAAATAATGCAGTTAGTATTCTGTCTCTGTATTCTGAAATTTAGATTGTCTATCCTATTTTCAGGCTTTCCTCTGTATTAGTAGGGGTTAGAAACTTAATTATTTTAATGAAAACAAAGATTCTGACAGGGGCACAAGTCTCCAAAATCTGTACCTTAAAACTCATAAGGGCAGTCATATGCAAAATAAAAATAAAAACTTTTGTTACTGCTGCTCAGGAAAAGGCTCTGCAATGTACCCAGATCTTGAAAGGTTCAGTTAGTCTATGAACTAAGCTTATACCTATATTTCAGTTTTGGAAAACATAGGTCTGCCTTGGAAGCTTGCTAGAGGTATATGTCATGTTGAAACATGACTTAAAAAAAAAAAAAAGAATAGGGTTTTTTTATTTGATGCAAGACCTACCTTACTAAGTGTTGTTATGTTTCATAACACTTGGAAATGAAACAGTTTCAGTTCTCTCTAAAGTTATTGAAATTATTTTAAATAATATATTTATCTCCCTGATAGCATCTGTGGATGTGTCCAGATTTCAGCGAAGAGATGTTTTATGGCACCTGGAGTCCTGAGCTCCTGATTCTTCAGATCAGGGAATGCTTGTCGTTTTCTTCCAGGTTTGGTTTTCTTTCCTCCTTTCTGGAAGAACCTAGGAGAGCTTCCGATGTCCTGATGCATCCTGATGTCTTGTCCCATCATTTAGTTGGGAAAATGACTAATGAAGTCAATATGGATCTGAGAACTTCCTTCAGAGAAATAAATATCACATTATTCAAGTTACAGGACAAATTTAGATTTGCAGATGTTCTCATATTAGATTTTATCCAAAACACCATGAATAACACTTCTATTTCTGTGAAAAGTACATATGGAATTGTAATAAAGGACCTTTGTTTTCTTACAACTTGGCTTCATTTCAGATAATACATCCACATTTAAAATATAATATACAGTTCTGGCTTATCGATGTGTCATTAAATATGAAGCTACAGATAAAAATATGATCACATTTCTTTTCCTTCATATTCTAGCACAGAAGTTGCTTTTTTCATAACACATAATGAGAAAACCTAGATAAAAGCAATTTTTTAAAATTTTTATTTAGGTTACATAGACAACTTTTCTTCTAATAGGGATTTATATTCAGTGAGGTCTTGTGTCTTTCTGTCTTTTTCACTGAACTGACTGCAATTTAATAGAATGAAGTGTAATAGGAACTGTAGACCCTTTCAGTTTGTCAGTTTGGGGCTTTTTTGTTATGACTTTTTTGTGGTTGTGTTGTTTTGGGGGGGTTGTTTGCTTGTTTGTTTGTTTGTTTGGGGGTTTTTTTAGTGAATATCCTACCTGGTAAATTCTGTTTAAATAACTGTATCTTCTAGTGGGAGTACTATAATGTTACTTTTCAGATAGCCTTATGTGACCAACTCAGGAAGATATGGCTAAATTTGCTAAATTGCTAACTTTATAGTTGAAATTTTAAAATGGACCCACTAGTTGCAATTTTTCTCCTTCTGTACAAAGTATTTGAGAAATAGCTGAAATGGTAAACCAGCCGTGAAGACATCTTAATTGCCATTTTAAATAAACTTTTGTGTTTTGTGCAACATGAAAAACAGTCATATTCATATGAGAGATAAAATAGTAAAATAATTTGTTTTCATTATTGTGGTCTTCCATTTAAGCAATGAACAAAAGAAAATTTGAAAATAATTTATAAAGATATTTAGTAAAAAGAAGTAAATTATATTTGGGATATATAGGAGGAAAAGTTATACATATAAAGTTAGCTATGTGAAGTGATGAAATTAGTATACATTTTCAGATATGGTCTCTGTGTCTATTGTTTCTCAAGTTTTGATGTAGTTTGGGATAGTGTTTTGTGAGAGAAAAAATTTAATTTGTCATATGGTTACCAAAAAGAATCCCACAGTAGCTATCATGAACTAGCTTTCAATGGAGTTAAATAAATATATTTAAGCTTCATAACTGGGTGGTATGGATTTTTTCTTTTAATAAAAGTTGAAATGTAGATATAATCCACTTGTACTAGGACCAATGCCAAAAAAGGAACTGTGACATCTTTTTAAAGTACCCTCCCTGCCCTGCCCATAATGCTGTCTGTGCATGTTTCAATAGGAAAAAAAAAAAACCCTTCCCCTCTTTTTTTTTTTTTTTTTTTCCTTTTAAGAGTTCTTTTGCCTGCAGCATTGCACACAGAAACAATACAAGCTGTCAAAAACTAGATAACCAATTTACTTGGAAAATGAATTAATGCTTTCCTCTTCTGACATTAATTTTGTTGGAATTGTGTCTCAAGTAGAAAATCTTGGCTTTGAGTGTGGAATAATAACAGTTACTTCTTTAGACTCAACAGGCTGAAATGCCAGGAATGGAAAGCCATGTCCCCAGTGTGACTGGAATATCAAGTGACAACCTTAGTGGGGTGTTTTACTTGCAGTGTTCAGTCCTGTGTGGGAAAGAATGAACAAACTCATCAGGATTAAAATTTGTGGTGCATTAACAGAATTTAATTATTAAGGAATCCATATTTCCATATATTTGCATGTTGCTTCATAGAACCTAGGACATACTCACTAGACTGTCACTAATGTTTTGTGGTAGGTCTCAAATTTGCATGAAGACACTTCTTGTTCATAAGTGAGTAGGTACTGCTAGCTCTATAATGTTGCAGCTAGGCTAGTCTGTAATTGGTTTATTTTCTGCTGTCTGTTAGTGCAGCAGCAGTGAGTGTGGGGCAGTTTTTCTCTATGGTATGCACCTCTGCGGGAGAGATGCATAGTTTATGACTGGAAATGTGCATTTGAATCATCATTTATTAAGAATTTTCATCTGCAAAAATGTTCTATGTATTTTTCAGTTTAGCCCTTGAAATCTCATTTTTATGCAGACTGGCTTTTTCAATACCAAATGCTACTCGAGTTTTTACTGTCACATCCTTTTTTATGAATACTGGCAATATTTCCGGTGCTACTTATCAGAGTGAATGATGACAGTATTTCACAAGATGGGCAAATTGAAAGTGGAAAGCTTCATGTAGCAAAAAGAAACAAAGAAAGAACTGCAAATTTGTATTTGTAATATCATCTGACTCTTTTTATATAGGTAAAGGATAACTGACTTTCCATCTGAACAACCCAGTCCTTCAGATTACTTACTCTGCATGTAATGCTTTTCTTCCAACTTTGACTGCTAATAGCTGTGCTCATCCAGCATATTAAGAGAACCAACAAGATCAATGAGGGTGAGTGTCAGAGGAACCACTGGAAGACTTCTAGGATCTAATTTGGGTGGTCCAGAAAGCATGTAAATAAGAGAATGACAGGAAGCTTCTCTGAAAATTCTTGCAATTCTATTCAGTTATTCTCTTAGTGTACTCATTAAAATTGTAGCATTATCCTTGTGCCATGGCAAAGATTTAGAAAATTTCCAGGGAATTTTTAAGTGGTAAAATAGTGTATAGTTTCATACAGTGATTTTCTCCAAGTGCCTTAGAGCACTGTATAATTGCAAAGCATATAAAATTAATTTTGGACAAAGTGGTAATTAAACTGCAGCAGATTCAATTTGTCTTATGTGAGAATAAACTGGTGCCTTGTGTTGGTTTGATGTTTTTGTTTTGTTTTGGGTTTTTTTCTGATAGTTTATTTGAAAAATGTATGATTCATAGTCATCTGTAAATTACAGATGATTAACAGAGACTTCCAAGAGAAAAAAAAAAGTATCCAAATGACTGAAATTGGTGTTTCTCTTCTTACTCAATAGCTTATAGGTTTGAAAATTTGTTCCTTCCTTGTCAATGGTTTTAATATATCTTTTTTTAAAAGTAACAGTGCAAGAAGCTATGTAATACTATAAATGTTATTACTGTTTAATAGACTTTAAGTAAAACAGTGACATATACACCTATGTAAACATAATATTCTATAACATATGTCAGTTGTCTATGTGCTAGAATTTAGATTTACACTTAAGGCCTCCAGCAGATTTTTTTGATGATGTGCAGTTTGCTCTTCTTAACACAAAATGAATCATAAGATGAATCAGGCCCTAAAAAATGCCCTTTTCTCTCCATTGATTATGAAATGAGTCTAGTCGTCTGGCTCATTTATACATATCTACTTTATATAGGTAATCCACATTTAATCAGATGAGTCTTACTCATGTTTCAAGATCAAAAAGTAATATATTGTATTAGTACATCTAGGTTTAAGTGTCAACATACTCAATTTGCTGATCAGATATTTTTTCCATCACTAGCATGCTGTCTCAGCAAATTACTTCAGACATTTAAAAAGTCTTGCAGCGGAAAAAGACTTAAAATCCATGAGTTTAAGCAGTCCGAATGCTTGCTTTCAGTTTCTTAATTTGTTGTTTCTCACTGTTCCTTCTTGTTTTCTGGGAACCTTCAGGCACAATAAGTAACTTCTAATAAGTAATTAAAAAAAAAAATGTAGCTAAGTAAAAAAAAGATGAAGTATGCATCAGTGTTTTCAGTAGAGCTCATTATTTCGTAGAAACTGGAATATCTACTTTATTAAAGTTGAATTTTACCTTACAACATACAACTCTTTAACAGTTTGTTATTATACTTGCAGCAGCAGTGTATTACAATTGGAATTAATGAGCCAAACAAGCTATTCTTAACTCTTCAAAATGACGTACTCTGAATTTTTTTAGAAATTGTGGGAGATTTGTTTTTATTTTTCATTCACACCATAGTGACTAATGTCAATGAAGGAAAAAAAAATAATTCCTTAGTATTTTAAGGGATTAGTTTTTTCAAGTGTGTTTAGCATCAAAGCTGTGAGACTGACACCACTGGGAATGGAAGATTTCTATTTATCCATGCAACAGACAGCACAGCAATACAAATAATTATAAACTTCTGTAATACAGCATCTCAGTTATGCCCTTGAAAGATTATTGTGTAAGAAAAAATAATTTTCTTTGCCAATTGAAATATTAGACCTTTTAAGAGAGTGGCTGTTTAAATGTATTTTTACTGACCTGGTTATCAAATAATTTCAGGTGGTAACATGACCATGTTCAGAAACATATTTAAATAATGTATGTAATTTCAGACACATGTTTCAATCCTAGCCTCTTTCACAGGAAGTAATTGCATGCTTGAACATTTTAGTAAAATTGGTTTTTCTCATTACTGACCTCAGTCAGCCGTCACTCAGCAATCAAAAATGAGGAAGGTGGCCTCTCACTTGGTCCTTTATCTCTTCACCTGCTGTTGCAGAACACACTTGGTGCTTCTGTTATCTCTGCTGGCAACTGAATGAGCACAATTGAAGGTGAAGACACAAGGAATATGAGGGCAGGAAGTGGAATTTTTTCATAACTTTTAACCTATTTTTTAAATTATTATCTGCAATATTATCCAGATTGCTTGAAACTGTTGCCTTAGCAAATGCCAGATTCTTTCACTATAGGAAGCCATGAAACTCATACTCAGAGTACTTTTGTATTTTTTTAATGATTATTGACCAATTGCTTTAAAAATCTGTAAATGTAAAATAGACTTTGCAAACAAAGCTGAACATAGTTGGTTTCCCTAGTGTATAAATGACATATAGTGATTATATGTTAGTTTGAGGTACAAGGGAACCTCACTTCTCTCCTCTCCTAAATGTTTTGACACTCTGGCATTTTACAAGCCACTACTTAAGAGTCATGGTCATACTTGCATGTTCTCTTCTGGCCTCACAAATTATTACATGCAAATTGGAATAGCCTCAACAGTCATGGAAAGCTTCGTTTGTTTTTTTTTTTAGGTTTTTTCCTTCCTATTAATATTTAGCTATTATCTAAAATATTTTTATAGGAGATAAGAATGCAAAGTCCTTCTGACAAGTATAGAAAAGAAAACTTTTGTAAACTGTATTTTGACTGAATGCCTTAACTCTTCAAATCCCACCTCTCATACTCAACTTAATTAGAAGAACAGAGCACAATAGGTCTGCTCTGGTAGGGCTTAACAGACTGAGTTCTTTATGCAAACATAGTAGAGGAAAATCTAGTTTGCGAAGCCTCATAAGGCTTAGTCTAAGATCAGAGCTTCACTTGTTAGCAAATCCCAAAGTAGAACTTTAGGTACCATGAGAGCTTTAATTTTGGAAACTTAGAGCTCTGCAGACTTCAGACATGAGTAGTTAGAAGCAAAGGAGATATTTCAAGCGTCTGTGTTTTGTGTTTCCGCTCCTAAATTCTGGTTATGTCCTACTTTAGATGCCTATGACCTTTTTACAATGTCATCTATAAAACCGAGATCTCAAAGGTATAGCTCTGTGAGTGTATTAGTCTCTCATTGGGCTCAATAGAAATTTGCTATCTCTCTTTGAGTATCACAGTTTTAGGATGCTAAACCTTATTGAACAGTATGAGACAAATTCTTAAATACTCCTGCATTTCATAAAAAGAAAATCTAATTGTGCAAGAAATTTGGGGTAATTTTACGTTTTTAGGTATCCCACTGGCTAGCAGAATCAAATCATTAGAACTGAATTAGATGCCCAGAGTCCTGGTACAATGCCTCACAGGAGAGAGGCACCTGAGGGAAAGGTATGTCTATATTATGGTTTGTGTGCTACAGAGATTTCCAGTGTAGAAATACTTAGCTTGGGTACTGAAACTGTCCACTGAACGGCATGTTGTGCAGACTAATGTACCTTGAGAATATAGGCTCCCTGCAGTAGGAAGCTCAATCATTTAAAATGGACTTTGATATCTTCACACAGCACTGTCAGACAGCAGTAAAGCCTGACAAAACTCAACACGGTTCTGAGAAAGAACCTGATTAAACCACTCTGTAGAAAACACCGTGGAGGAAAGTGGGGATAAACTCTGCTCCTTGAAGGTCTGAGTAAGGTATGTGTAGCTGCTCAGGGCTTTTAGATTACCTGTTGTACCCAGTGGTAAAAGATGTTCGTTTTCAAATGCTCCACTGGCTTGATTTCAAACAGGTTTGCAGCAGCTTGATTTCAAACAGGTTTGCAGCCACCGTTCAGCTAGACTATTCAGATCCATGGGGGTCATCTTTTTTCAGTCTCTGTCATTTTTACTACTGTTTCTTCTTGCACAATTAACTATTTATTGAAGCAAAACTTTGATTTTCATCCCTCCAGCTGTGCAGTTTAACAGGTGGATTAGAGTCAGGCAGCAGCACAATATTAAAATTTCTGTAGAGGGGAATGTGTTTTAGGAGGTTATCATAAGTCACCTCTTTTAGTTCACACAGGAACAGTGGAGCACTCCAAAACCTGGCACTTCAAACTCCTGTAATTTTAGCACTGATGTACTTTGTGATGGAGTCCCAGAAAAAGTTACATCAGGGTAAAGGAGGGTGAGGAACTATAAAGGGGTCCAGAGCAGGGCTGAGTGAATGCCCAGCAGCAGGGGAATAGAAACTCCTGAAACAGGATTGGCCATGAAAAACAAACTAATGTAGGATTAAATCAAGAGTGTCCCTGCTCCCTTGGACTTTGGCTCGATTAAGGGTAAAAATACAGAAGTAAACCCACACTAAAATGCTATAACAGTTCAACTGCATCAATACAGTCAAAATGGTACAAGGTTTCTGTGTAGACTTGCGCTAAAAATTTATAAGCTTGTTAATTTAACATGGTCCTTACAGAACTGTTGTCCATATTCCAAAATCTTTGCTAATAGGCGATCTTGGCAGACTGACCAAGAACTGAGTGGATATGGAAAATGAATTGACTCGGTACTACAAGGAGTGGTTTCTCCAGGGTCAAGATTTGAAGTACATTGGTGAAGTGTATGCTTCCACCATTCAGGCTGAAATTTTCTGCAGATGACTAAGAAAACTTTGCTGCCCAAGGCTGTCAGCTCAGCAATATTCCATGAAAAAAAAGGAAAAAAAACCCCCTTCAATACTGAGCCTTCTAACCTTAATGGTATTCCGTTCCAGATGTATTTACTGATTTTCAGTTCTTTTTTTCTATAGAAAAGAATGCTTGAAGATGTATTAGTATCATCATAAGCAATGAAATTGAAAGCTGTGTTTTCATGTTAGTGTCTTTTATAATTTTTTGTTAGTGCTCCACAATGAGTGTCTACAGACACCTAAATCACTAGTATTTACTTCTTGTGAATAAATTTTATATGTGAAGTGGATGCAGATCATCAAAGAGGAATGTAGGCAGGACTCATTATTTGTTTAATGCAAGACAGGAAACAACTAAGTGGGTAGAAGTTCTGCAGAAAAACATCTCAGATTTGGAGTGGATGACAAATTCTGCATGAGTCAATGTTATTAAGCTACTGCAAACAAGGCAAATATCCTACTGGGATATGTCAACAGGAATATAACCTGTAGGAGTAATCCTTCCATTCTGCTTAATGCAGGTAAGGATTTAGCTCAAGTACTCCATCAAGCTTCAAGAAAGACATAAAGCAATTACACAGACTCCAGAGAAAAGCAATGAAACAGGTCAGAGGTGTAGAAAATACGGCCTCTGAGGAAGTTATCTGAGGTTGTTGAGTCATGAAAAAAAAGTGGAGAAAATATCAGCAGTCTTTGAATAGGTAAATAGATGCTATGATGAGAAATGTGATATACTAATCTTAAATAATAGGCTTCAAGGGCAGCATGGGACACTGGGAAAAACATTCTGAAAGAAAGATGGATTGGGTGTTTGAGTGGAGTGCAGTGATGTAGAATTTGTGTTACTTGATGTTTTTAAGAAAAGTTTAGACAAATACCTGTCAGGAATTATTTAGGTCACTAGGATAGACAGAAGAATGACTTTTTCAGTTGCTTTTTATAACTATGATCTATATTTCTCTAAGTAGATATGTGACTTCTGATTTTCACATGACATTCTTTGGATATACACCTCAAGAAAAAATAAAACTAATACAATTTCTGCACTGGGAACAAATACATAACAAAATTAGTGAAGGGTTTAGAGGAGAAACAATATGAGGAGAGGCTGAAGTCACTTGGTTTGTTTAGCCTGGAAAGGAGGGTACTGAGAGGAGACCTCATTGCAGTCTATGACTTCCTCACGAGGGGAAGAGGAGGGGCAGGCACTGATCTCTTTTCTCTGGCAATCAATGATAGGACCAGGGGAAATGGCAGGTAGATGTGCCAGGGGAGGTTTAGGTTGGACATGCGGAAAAGGTTCTTCACCCAGAGGGTGGTGGAGCACTGGAACAGGCTCCACAAGGATGTAGTCCTGGCACCAAGCCTGACAATATTCAAGAAGCATTTGGACAATGCCCTCAGACACATGGTCTCAATCTTGGGATTGTCCTGTGCTAGGACAGGAGTTGGGCTCAAAGGACCCTTGTGGGTCCCTTCCAACTCACAACGTTCTATGGGTCTATGATTTCTGACTTACATTATTAAATAAAAATTGAAATCTCACAATGACTACCAAGTTCTGTTGAATAAATAATAAGGTGAAAAAAAACATACTCAAATGAGTCATTCTGTGTGCACCAGAACTCCGGGAAGGCAGAGACAGTTCTTTGTATACCAAAAATCTAAACCTAATTAGTAGCATTGCATTAAATCTGCAAGAGGATTTTTTTTTATTGAATGTGTTTGATAAAATCAGTTTTTTAATAAAGAAAAATTAAGATTATAAGTAAAAGGAACCAGTCATAAAGCATGATAGAGTCATAACTGAAGCCTTTAAAATTATCTTTTTAATGAGATAAGAACAATTATTTACTACTTGTGTAAAAAAAATCTTTGGAAAAAAGCTTACCAGCATGGTACAGTTCCTGGAGAACTATTAAAAAAAAAAAAAAGGGGGTGAATACAAATAAAAAGTACCGAAATTGTCCAGGACATGAAGGCCAAGACCTAGTACTATGCATTGCAGGAGAATGAGTGAACGTACTATTATCCATAGAGATGCATTCTTAAGTACTATCAGCAATATGACTAGGAAAAAAATTATATTCCATAATTTGTAGTCCTGAACTATTTGCTTAAATATCTGGGAATTTTGCTTGTTAAGACTGAAAAACTGAGCTTTTATTTTAATTTTTGGAAAAATAAATACAAATCATCGTGAAACTGAACGTATAACCTTCTGCAGTTTGATTATATCCTGTTGTATTTGGTCTCGCACCACTTTGTACTGAAAGAGAAATCAGAAAGAGTTATAAAGGAAACACTGAAAAAAAACGAAAGATCTATTTCAGCTTTAATTTATGCAGAGCTATAAGGTAGTGTTTACGAACGAGCTGCATGTGACAGAGTAGTCCATACTACCAAAGCAGGTTGTTTCATATAGGTCAAATGACAGAAGCAAGCAGGAAGGATCAGTGTTACTCCTCAAAAGTCAGTAGGTTGGTTGTCAGACAGCTGCCTGGCATGGTTTGTTTTCTTGGTCAGTATCCAGCTGTTTCAAAACTTAACAAATGTTCTCAAGACATTGGATTCTTCTTATGTAAGATGCATAATTGTATGTATATAGATTTATTTATTTTTATAGAAATGACCTAACTCCTCAGGCATGCCTGGCAGAGAGAAAATACTCATGTCTCAAACCCATTACATAAGACTTTTCAGCTAACGTAAATTTAAGTAGAGAGTGATTATAGGGGATACAAGTCAAAGTATTAAGAGTATATTACCCAGTCATCATGACTGTCTGTACTAGTAAACTGTAAAAATCAGGATCTGCACTGGCCCTGAGGGAAAGTGACATGGGTGTTTTCATCCATTTGGCTAAATGCTTTTCCCTTCAAAACTGGGACCAACTGAAATAACGATGGGAAAATCCACTGGGCACCAAACTGCTATCGAGGCAGAGGACCTTGTGGCCCTGCTCAGGTGCGTGTGTGAGAGCAACCAGCAGCCAGGGAGTCGCATCATGCTGTAGGGTATGTACACTCTCAAGGACTGAGGACAACCCACATCAGGACAGGGACACTAGGAATGGAACATCAGGAAACCATAAAGTACAAGGAAGTAAATGCAGTGTGAAAGACATGGCCATACAGTAGCAGCAAATTGTTATGCATATATCATTTCAGACTCCCCAATACCTGTCCCCTCCCCAGTGAAATTCTGGAGGACCGAGTGTAACCAGTGGAGAAAATACAGGAAGCTGGGACTGTGGAGGATAGATGTGGGGTTTTTTGCTTTTTTAGTTGTTTGCGCTCTTTTTTTCCCCAGTACCTAAAAGAGTGATGAGCAGTTTGTCTGAGTTGGCAATTGATTAACTTCAGCAAAATTCCCTAGCTGCCGCCTGGTTTCCCCTTGACACCCTTGTTATTCTTACACCCAGGTCTAGGAGGCAGCTGGGATAGCATGACCTAGCTATGGCCGAAGATCTGTCAAGCACTGATGGTACAGTATGAATGTCTATTGCACAGTGCTTGATCTTGTGCTTTGGCCCTTTTTGCTTGATTAGGATAGCCTCAAATTAATCTTGGCAGCTGCAAATCCAAGTGTAGTAGTGACAAACATATTTGTATTTTGGTAGCACCTCTATATCAGCACATCTTTGCTGAAATGGAATATCTGTTTTCATCCCATTTGTCCCTTGCCTTCCTTGCCTCAGGTGCAATTTTATCCAAGAAGAGATCTAGCAGTGAAAAATGAGAATCACAGCCCTACCTTAGAGCAAATGCCTCAGACCTAGCAAGTGGTGTGGCAGATTCAGCTACTTGTGGTATGCAAATTTCCAATTATCTACAAGCAAAGTAAGAATAGGGGATTGTGTTTTCCTCAGCTACAGGGAGCTCTGCAAGACAGTGCCTGCTTCACTTATGTCCCTTGGGGCATGACTAGGAGATCCATTTTCACTAACCATTTCAGAATGCCTTGTTGTTTCTCAGGACAAGCAGTAGTTACAGCTCAGTGGAGATGTAGTTGAGGTTTTCTGTCGAGCAGGAAGTGTTTAAAACCTCCTATAACCATAACAATGCAAACATTTCAAACACTGATATTTTACTAACTGTCAAGATCATGGCTTACATATTCCCCTTGTGCAGTCCTTCTTTCTTTACCACTAATGTATTGATGACTTTTTATTTTAAATGGAGAACTTCTGAAGTTGCTTTCTACTTTGCATGCCTTCTTTTGCCTCATCATTGCACTGAAATTTCTCATCAGATTTCCACGTGTCCTGCCTCCCTAGACTTTCCTTCTTGTACTTATTCTTCTTGCAACACAATCAAGCTAGTGTCTCCCTCGCATTACTACAGAAAAAAACAGGATTCTTCTATACAGAGGAAGTCTCAGTAATAATATACTTTAAGTTGTAATATACACAATTCTCTGTTTCAACCCTTTTCATGGCATTACGCTCATCCTTCCACCCCTCTTTGGGTACCTAAGGCCAGTCAGCAGGGTGTGTTACGAAGGAGTAACTGATTGTTACTGTTTTCTGTATAAAAAATGTCTATGCCATAAAAAAGATAAACAAAAGTGAAAAAAAAAATTGCCTCCTGTTCTGCTAGAAAAATTGCTGTAGGAAAAAATCTGCTGCAGGCTAGTTAGGAAGAGTTTAGACATGGTCTCCTACTAGCAATAGCAACACTGTGTTTCAGGGCTACAAGGTACCAGGAGTATTTAATTCCTGAACTTAATTCTGTTCTAGCTTATTCTTAAACACAGTTTATTCCTTGTACATGCTAGTGAAAGTATTCCACCAGAAGTGCCCAATTGTCTCTCCTAGAAAAAATATCAGAGGCTGTGACAATCTCCCCAGCTCCAGTTCAACGTATCCTTTGTACTGATTTTTTTTTTCATCTATTGTCTTCCCAGCTCCATTACTGCTTAATTCATCCCCAGCTCTGATCATTCTTTTACATTTAAGAAAATCTCAAATTAAAAAAAAAAAAAAGCTCTTCTATACTGGCCACATGCATATGAAAATGGGAAATAAATATCTTCCATTACTGCTTTTAAACAAATTTTTATTCTTGTCAACCATATTAATGAGACAAACAATTTAATGTGAGTTTAAAGTAATATTTCTCATTAACATGCTAAAATAAAATGCTGCAGTTAGTAGATTTGGCTTCTAAAATACATGATTAGAACAGGGCACCTGAAAGCCAGCTTGTGATTTTATGACTGCAGATTTTATCTCAGGAATTATATTAAAATTTATATTGAGCAATTGTACTCATGCAGCTACAGCTGTGGTTGTACAGGCTTTTAAGCTACATTTTTTTCACAACTCCTACATAAAATCTTGTAAGAGTTGTGGGGACAGCATAAATTAACAAAACCTTTTGCACATACTAAGGACTACATTTAATTGTGAATGTCCTTTCAGTATCCTTTGAAAACATCAGCTGTCATGCTATTAACACTTTGAAAGGGAATGATGTATTAAGTTCATCTTGGGACAAATTCTACAGTAAGGACACCACCCGGAGCCTCAGCACAGCATTGGTTCTTTACCAGGACTGCTATCACTCAAACTGAGATGCTTTAAAATTGAAACAAGGCTAGCAATCACAGAATTGCCTAGATTGGAAAAGACCTTTAAGATCATCAAGTCCAGTCATTAACCTCACACTGACAAGTCCCAGACTAAACCATGTCTCTAAGCACAATGTCTAAATACCTCCAGGGATGGGGACTCCACAACTGCCCTGGACAACTCGTTCCAGTGCCTGAGAACCCTTTTGGTGAAGAAATTCTTCCTAATATCCAATCTAAATTTCCCCTGGAGCAACTTGAGGCCATTTCCTCTTGTCCTGTCACTTGTTACTTGGTTGAACAGACTCGTCCCTACCTCTCTACACCCTCCTTTCAGGGAGTTGGAGAGGATGATGAGGTCTCCTCTGAGCCTCCTTTTCTCCAGGATAAACAATCCCAGTTCCCTCAGCTGCTCCTCATAAGACTTGTGCTCCAGACCCTTCACCAGTTTTGTTGCCCATCTCTAGACACACTTCAGCACCTCCATGTCCTTCTTGTAGTGAGAGGCCCAAAACTGAACACAGTACTCAAGGATAGCCTCACCAGTGTCAAGGACAGAGAGAGAGAACTTCCCTGGTCCTACTGGCCACACTATTGCTGATACAGACCAGGATGCTGTTGGCCTTCTTGGCCACCTGGGCACACTGCTGGCTCATGTTCAGCCGACTATCAATCAACAGCCCCAGTCCCTCTCTGCTGAGCAGCTCTCCTGCCACTGCTCCCCACACCTGTTGAGCTGCCAGGGGCTGTTGTGGCCAAAGTGCAGAACCTGGCATTTGGCCTCATTGAAACTCATGCAATTGGTCCTGGCCCATCGATCCAGTCTGTCCAGATCCCTCTGCAGAGCCTCCCTACCCTCAAGCAGATCAACACTTCCACCCAGCTTGGTGTCATCTGCAAGAGAAACATCTAGAAATCACTAGAACATGCTGGCTTAGAAGTAACTGTCTTGGCTAATAAAAAGCAAGCAAACAAACAAACAAACAAAAGAAACAATTGTGAATTTTTCAGGCCATAACCCTCTAGATTATGAAACACCAGACACTGCCTCGCTGTCCAGCCATTACGGCCGCCAGTGCTCCAAAGGCGGCAAGTGGGCAGGACACCGCCCTCAGCCCCACGCCCCTGCCCAGCCCACCCCCGGCCGCGCAGGCGGAGGTGCCTCTGCCCGCTCCCGGGGCGGCCCTGCCACACCTGCGGCCTCTGGCCGGCAGCAGCAGGGACGGCTCTTAGCGCGCACCGCCCCGGGCTCGGCCCGGTCCCCAGCGGCCGCCTCGGGCTGCAGCCGCCGTGCGCGGCCCCAGCTTCGCTGTCAGAGCTGGCGAGGAGTGTTCTGTAGGGAGCCGGGCCCTTGGCTGTGTGCGAGTCCTCTGTGAGCAGGTTGCGGGTTCTTTAATCGAGTTGTTCTGAATTACCCGGTAGATGGATTGCACAAAAAGTGGTTGAGATATGTGTCACAACTGATCACTTAGTTGATGTTTTTATTTCTTGCATCCTGCAGCACAGTCGCTCTCTGTGGTTGGATGGCCTAAGCTTTCTAAGTAAAAGAGAGATCCTTGCATTTCTAATTGAACTGAATGTTCTTAATCAGTTAATGAATTTATTGTGCAAAAAATAAGAGCCTTTCAATATGCTAGTGCAAACTCTCATACGTACACTGGTTCACAGGGCTTTTGGTAACCGTGAATATTCTTTTGAAGAAAAGTTCTTTACTGAATATTCATGAAGAGTTGGAGGAAAAAGAGGTGATGAATATGAACAGGTCCAATTTGGTGGGGTTTCTTTGTGAAGAAAAAGGCAAGCCTTCTATTTTGCTGTCGTCATGCAGCTCTATTTTTTCCATTTAAAATGACATTCATATTTAATTCAGCTACTGTAAGGTTTACTGTAAAGCTGGAACTCAGGTGTTTACTTTTTTAGCAAATTGTCAGTGTTTCTTTACTGAAAGCTCAGCATATATATAACACTACACTGTCTTTTCAGTGAAGTGTGCACAATATTGTCCATAATTTCTTCCATCTAGAACTGAGAATAAGTCAGTTATTTAAACAAAAGAAAATTTGCACAGAAGTCCTTCTTCCCTAAATGTATTTGCTTTTCTAATGAAAGGTATGAGGAGAAATTTGATCAGAACTTTGTCCCTTTTCCTTAAAAATCAGCTTTCAGCAGGATACAGCTGGGAATAAAAATGAAAAAAAAAATAAATCAGAAGCTCCATTTAGGGTTTTAATTTCCTGATAGTTAAAGAAAATAACTCTTGATTTTACTTTTACTTTCAAAAAAATTTTAATTTTTCTTTCTTCTAGAAATTACAGTACTTTTCATGTTTATAGATATCTGTAGTTTAAGATACTGTAGGAAAACTTGGAACAACATAAATATCTAACTGACTTAAAATTCAAATACAGCATGTAGAGGTACAGTGACAGAAAGGAATAAGTTAAAAATAGTCCATGCATCAGAGAAGGTTATCCCAGTCAAACTTGGGCATAAGATATTTTCAGTGTTTTTAAAACTCTCAAATAGTGGTATTTTAAATAATAGGGAAGAGGTTTTAAATGATAAATGGCATCACTATTTACATCACTAAGTCCTACTCACTTTTCCATGGCTACTGGATGCCCATGTGTGTTTTTTAATATGTCTGCCAATCTGTTCAATTATTTTTAGCAATTAAGGTTGTAATTTGTGGATGTTGCTTCAGCTTCTTGCCATGTTGACTGATGTCTCAATGTGTACAATCTATGCCATACCATATGTTCCTTGCTAGCTTCTATTAGGCAGAATGATTTTTTTTCTTTCTAATCAGGTTTCTGCTGGTACATGTTCCAGGAGAAAATAGAAAATCAAAATGTACTGTGTCTGTTTCTCCACTGCTCTTCTCCTTGTATCTTTTCTCCTAAACGTGGCAATACAGCTTGCCAATGAACAGAGAATTCTTGTTTGCATGTTTTTCTATGATCACTTTGTCCAGGCAAAGATAGTTCAGAAAGTAATAAGCCGCTGAAAGGCCAGTCCTGTGTGGATCTGCTGCCTTCGACAGATTACTCCCAAATTACAAGCAAAAACCACTAACTTTACTGAGTCCATAGAAGAAATAAGAACATCTTTATACTTTTTATACTCATTTTATGACTAAACTCAAGTACATTTTTCAAGATGGTATGCAGTCTTTTTTTGACTGTAAAGTAGAAACAATTGAAGTCACAAGATGTATACCTACCTGCCCATGGAGTTTGCTGTGGATAAATGAGCATGCTGGAGCAGAAGCATATTAGGAAGAGAGTGCTTTTAGGAAGTCTGCAGTTCTATTAGTCCAGGATTCTTTTTGTCAGTGGAATAAGTTATCTGTTACCCATTTTTAGCATGTTTATATAAGAATGGAAAAGGGGAATATAAAACCTGTCTCAGAGGTTTTGTTTTTATTTTTCTGGTGAAGAGAAACTGTATCTTTACATGTTGATACAGTGTCTGCTACAGATGGTTGCTAAATTAATTTTGCTTGATGGGCTGCTGTTTTTGTTGTATAATAGTGCTTTTGATCAAAGATACAGAAAGATAATACACATGATAATTTTGATTGGTGAAATATAGGAGGCACTTCCAAATGTTTTTCAAGCACTGTTTGAAGAAGAAAAAAAGCCACAAATTTATTAGATGCACTAATTAGTAGTGGGGAGTCTTGTATTTTCTAGCGTGGAAAACATTTTTATCGTTTGTTCAGAAGCTTCAAAGCTTGATTTTAAGTGCTTAACTTATGGTGATAGGAACTGAAAGGTGACAGTGGCAAAGAGTAAACAACATTTGCATAGCAAAAACAATTTGACAACTAAATTTATAAATATTGTAAATGAGGGGGGAATCTCTTCCAGAGTTTAGTTCTTTTTTCTCCTAGTCTTCTGTGAAGGCAATTTTATACTGTCTTTTCATATGAATGTTCATTCATATGAGCTTTACTTGAAAAGTGAGCTTAGGTATTGTACTGGAACAGATCCACATTTGGTAATTGTTAGTGCCAAAAGCTACTAAGGATAAATGCATATTCTCATTTTCATACTGCAGATCTTTTTATCATTAGTCCATATCTCTTGACTATGTTCTACACCTGTGTACATGCAGGCATTCTACAGGTTTTGATTAAAAACTATGCTATGGTACCAAATCTGACTAAATGATCTACAGTGAAGACCAAAGAGGGCACCATTGCTATGTTCTAGCAATTACTTTAGCTCATTGCAGGCAAAGTAAGCCTGAAGCAGAGGAGTTAGTTCTTGTTAATTCGATTTTCTCTTAATTCAACACCTGTTGAAGAAAGAAGCTTTACGTATTTTTCAGAAGTAATTTATAATCCCAGCTGTAGAGTTATAGATATGTTACAATTTGAACAAGAATTGTAATAAAAGAACTATAAACATAAATAATTTAAAAGTAAACGTTCCAAGGGAATGCTCTTTGTCTTGATCCAAACACAATCCAGACATTATACAGAAGCCGTTTAGAAATCCCCTGCCCAACTAGGCTGGCATACAAGGTCATATTTCCAAACCAGGTACTAAGTCTATACTATTGAAGTCAGCCTGACTCAAGAGTTCGCTTGGAGACAGCACTGATATTCACACATAAAAAAGGCTCTTGAAGACAGCTTTGACAACAACTTTACAGCTGGTTATACTTAAAAAGACAAAACACAGGGGTTGCCTTTCTCCTGCCTCTTGACTAACAGGTATGTTTGATGCCATTTCAACCAACAACCTGCTATTCTTGATGTGTGGGCTAAGTTTCACTGGTGTCCTTAGGCTAGTGTGAACTGCAATGTTTCTATTTCCAGTGCTGCTCCACTAAATCAGAATTATTTGAGCAGCTATAAAATGAGCCTAACGTACTGTGCTAATGATTAACTATTAATCAAGAGGCTTGTGGTAGTGCCTAGGGACTAGTGAGATTCAGCCCCATTATGTAAGGCAATGTGCAGTTCTTAAAGAAGGCCATAGAAGGATTTTCCCTTTTAAAACCAGCTGTGCTGTTACCATATCCAGACTGGTTCTGCTTTTTACCCTCCTATCCATCCTTACAGTTTCAACACCGTTGGCACTTGAACTGCTAAATTCATTTTGTGTGCCTCTGTCTGCTATTTGTTTCATGAAGCCTTACAGGAAGGGGGAGAGGTGCTATTGCAGGATGCATATGATTTCAACCTACATGAGGAGTATTAAAACACAAAAATCTGATCCATTTCAAATCAGGTATTTTACTGTAGTTTTAAGCATCCAGCTTCTTGTATGTTACTGAACTTTTGCAAACAATAAAAAATTGTAACCTGAAGTCTACTAGATTTACTCCTTTGTGGTGCATTTTGGCAGCTGGTATCATCAGCAGGAAAGAAACTTTCACAAAAGATACCATTTTTGGCATAGTCAGGTGGCCGTCATGAGTCACTAAGGCACCTGCTGTAAATCAGCCTGTTACACTGGCATTCTCAATTGCCTACAAATTCCAGATCTCACTTTCTTATCGGTTTTTGGCAGATAACTATCAACAAGTGTGATTATCAGTGATAGGGAGCATGTAGTGATGATGGTTAAATGCTTTCACAAAGTCCTTAAAAGGACTTTTTTAAAAGAGTGTGAAATACTTTATGGTTAACAGTTGTTTTTGATTAGAATCAGACTCTTTCCTCCTGCTGTTACCCTTCCCACTCATCCGGAATCTGAAAAGTAAGATGAAAACTGCTGGAAGAATACTGACTCTGATGTTATTTTCATGAAATATTGTGGGAACAGTTCCATAATGGAGCAAGTGACAAACAGCCACATTCCAGCTGGCAGGAGGAAAAATAAGATGGACGAGAAGGGAGGATGACTGATTAAATGAAGAGAGGAGAAGAGAAAAAGAAATTAATAAAGTGTGAAATGTCACAGGGAAGCTGAGAAACATAGTGTATTGAGAATGGAGAGAAAAAGTCACAGGAGAAATTGAAAGATAAGTGAGACAGGTAATGATGGAATTATTTGTGATGATAGTCTAAGAAATTCGACAGAACTTCAGAAGATAGGGGAAAATTAGGTGCTCAGAAGTAGAGGAAAATCAGCAAGTATACTTCACACAAAGTACTTAAAACTGAGGAGAAGATGTAAGAAAGCAACAAAAACTCTTGGGAAATTATATTTAAACAGTGTTTGAATATAATCTAGATGTAAAATAATAATAAATTTAGAAACTGTTTATATATTTTGAGTAACTGTCATAATTACTGACTTAAACAAGCATAGAAGACAAGAGAAACTCTTCAGTTCTTTTTCACCACTTTGGAAATGTTTCCCTTCTAAATATATCATTCGCTGGCATCTAAGCAGTCACCTTTCATTGCTTGACACCTATATCCCTGAGGAAGGGTTTGATGAACTTGTAAAAAAGCACTATGCTTTGAAGTTGAGAGGAGCATGAGAGTAGACAGCAGACATCACATATGTGCACCAACTGTAAGAGTTCATAATAGGACTCCTGTCCAAAAATGTGACTGCAAAGATGTGGCACTTGTACTTTTGCTTGCAACTGCATCAGCTTTGGAAAAAAAAAAAAAAGCCCAAACAAAACAACCACAAATCTACACTGTGAAACTGGTCATTTTGCTCCATTTCTTTAGGGAAGTGTCAAGTGTACCTGTATACTGTTCCTTCTAAAAGGTGGGTCCGCTCACTGACCTTCAGCAGCACCTGAGGTATACCTGAACACACAGAATATGGCCCGTGCTTGTCTAGATATTCCCAGGGCCATGTGAAAAAAAGCTATGACAGACACTTGGCACCTCAGTGTGGATCACTTAGCCAAAAAAGAGAAGTTGTAAGAATTTCTTTTCCAGGCCTGGAATGTAAACACGAATCTGCTTGAAATGTTTCCATCAAAAAGTGCCAGGGTCTGAACTCCCTGCAGAATGCATGGATTCATGTGAATCAGTAGGTAATCATACAGGAAGAGGCAAAAGCTAGTCAATGTGCTTCAGTGGCTTCATCAGTACCTGAAGGCCCACATGCATTATTTGCACGAGTTAGTTACAAATTTTTCAGGGTTTTCTGAAGCTCACGCCAAGGTTTTTGGTTCTGAAACACTATGGAAGTGTAATGAGAATAGATCCTTTGTAAAGTTTCTGATGTTCTCCACAATCAGCATAGCTTCCCTCATGGGTTTTGTTCTTGCTTTAGGTTATGGCTGAAATTAGTAAGATAAAAGACAGATGATAATTTTGAAGTTAATTGAAGTTTAATGAAGTTCAGAAGTTTCAAGTTAAGCTGTAATTGTATGCAGAATTTTCTGGTTGCTTTGTATTTTCTTTTGAATTGCTTATCATTCAGGAATAGGTGAATACCTGAGCAAAGTATTTGGGTAATGCCTATTGCAGATATAATAAGTAAAGACATCTTTAACTGAAAAGCTATGCTTGTGTTAGCCTTCCCTTCTCTCTCTCATTCTCAACTTAGTTGCCAGGGACTGTAAGCCCACGCTGTATGGTATGGCTGAGTTTCTAGGAGTATGAATGGGAGAGAATATTGCTCCGTGCTTTCATTTCATGGTAGTTAATACTTGCTAAGTTTCCATTTGCTGCCAAATACTAGAAGATAACTTCCAAAAATGAGAACACCTGTTTTCATGGTTAAAAGGCACAACTGAGTAAATCTTTATATAATTACAGAGAATCTTTTAAAGATGTTGTTATTTTAGAAGGTGTCCAAGGCCTTGCTATGAGGAACCAACTCTGTCAGTCTTTTTAATACATCTAATAATGAGATGTGAAATACTGATGTAAATATACGCATTGCTTTGAGAATGGTAAATAAAAAGGGACCATCTGAAAGAAAAAAAAAAAACGACAAAACCAGCAGGTTTAAAGCTTTTACAAGTAGCTCTCTTTTTTTTTGCATGCATTCATAGAAACTTTACTCTTGAAAAACTGTCAAGGGAAATAAGGCAATGTTATAGATGGTGTCAGTAGCTTTTTGCAGTTTTATTTCTCACAAGACTATAACTTGAGAGGAATTAAGGCCACAGAGTTTCAGTATTGTTCCAAACATCACTGCAGTTTGCAGTATTTAGTTGCAGAGTTTCATTTAGTTTATAAAAGTGCTACAGCTTATCTCCATACCTGTATCTTTGCAAAACTCCTCTGGAAATTTGAGCACTACTGTATACTACTGGAGAAAGCTTCTCTGTCTCAACTAGGATGAGATCCAGTCAGTTTTCTCAGAATTACTCGGGCAACTGAAAGAAGTACAAAGCAAATTCCCCAAATTATTCTTTCATCAAATTGCACAAGAAGCAGTTTCAACTAAAACACTTTAAAGGATATTTTTTTCTCAATGGAGAACTTGGAAATTTGTTACTTTCCATTCTGACCTTGATTGAAGTCAGGCTTTGAAATCTCCAGGGTAGTACTCTAAGATTAAAAGAAACCTGACGGAACTGGAAACATTTCCTGGATCATTGAGCCATTGCCCTGTCTTCTCAGGCTGTACATCTGATAATCCTATGTGAAATAAAATTTCCATCCTTCACACAGCTCTGCCCAGGAGCAGTTCTGGGTTCTGACTCACTTCTAATAAAATGTGGTCAGGAATTGTAAGAGAGTGATTAATCCTTCAGGTCCTAGCTTGATACAAAAAAGACTGTAAACTGTGAGGAAAACATAAAAAAGAATGGATAAAAGGGTGAATAGGTTAATATCACAGTGAGCTATCACCTTTATGCTGTTAGTTTGGGTGAGACATGAGTGTTCTGCTGCTTCTGCTGCTGAGAGTATTCTGAATGGTAACGGTTTTGGTCCCTGAGGGACAGAGCAGAGCAGCTGAGACAACATTTAATCCAACAGATGAAGGTACAGTAAATGCCACAGGCAATGTTCAATTTTGTGTGTGAGCAGCAAGGGACAGACATTTAAAAAGTGGAGAAATGGCAACCTTGTGTGATGGGATGTGATGAGAAAACATTGCGTTTGTCCTGAATTGGCCTTTTATGCAATTAACTACACTTTCTTTTGCTGCTTCTTTGTGACGGAAATGGCTAATGAGTAGAAAAAAAATAAATTGATGGTATAAGCATGTTTCCAACAGAACATAATTAGAAAGGTATAGTATGACACTTGAAAAAGGTATGTGAATTACACTTACAGGAATCAGACAGAAGCTCTTGTTTAGTGCTAAGGGCCTAAAGGACATTCCTTCTAAAGCAGAAGGAGCACTGCAGAGTAAGGCTGCAAGAATGCTTATCGGTCTTTCACAGTACATTATCGAAACAATCAAGGTTTTACAGAAAAAAGCTTATAAGATCTCCAACTGCAATGTAGTAAACACTTATATTTTAGTTTTGCTTTGTTATCTTTATTCCTCTGTTAGCTTTAGGAGCTTGAAACACCTGAAATCTCATAGTGGTTATCACAAGAAGGAATCAAATCAGAACTATTTCAATTGTACATTCCCCAAAGAAGAGATTAAGCCTTCTTATTCTTTCCATTAAATAAGTACACATACAGCACACATACTGAAATCTGTGTTCTATGATCTATGCTAGTTGCTGTGTTGTGTGCACAAATGTCCAAATAATTCTTCCTGAACACCCTCAGTATCAGAATCAGTAGAGTAGCATTCATACAGCACTCAAATTACTCAGCCTTGCAGAGGCATAATTTCTTTAATTACATCTAGACCCACACTCGTGTATCTATATGCAGCTGCACTATATTGTGCAATCTTACTGAGCTGGATTGCTGTCAGATTGAAGAGCTACATGGTACAGACCATTACAGGCTGCAGAAATGCCTTATGCTGTACTGCATTTTTAATTGATTGTTACTAAGAATCGTGAAAGAAATTCTAGCCAAGTTAAAACAATGGAAAATAATGTCATTAATAAAAATAATGCGTGACATATACAGCCAAAACTTTTTCTTATCTGGATCAATTGCTAAAAAATTCCATGTTCTAGGAAACAGCATGCCACATTAATTTCTCTGAATAATATTTTAAAAAATGTGATTGTTTTCACAAGTTGCCAGTCTGTTAGAACCTGGAAGGAGATTTCAGCTCCTGTGTCCAGATTTGTCCTCTGTCACCAACTCAACCCCACAGGTGAGGGAAGCAGACACACAGACCAAAAGGAAGTACAGAGACTTTCCAGACAGGAGCTGTCAGGGACTGGACACCTTGGGTGTCCTGCTGTACCTACTGTGCCATCAGTCATGTCAACAGCATTGTGGGCCAGCCCCATCAACTACCTTAAAGGACAGTACCTAAACCTCCTGTTTTCTTTTGATGAGGAGTATTAGCTTGGATAATGCCCTAGGACAGAAAACTGGAACGGAATAAAAATAAAACAGATATTCCTTGTCAAATGAATGGCACCAGGGTGTTCATATACAGAATGGAAGTCCTGTGGAAGCTGCCATCAATGCAGTGATTTAATAGAGGTATTCCTTAGATATGATAACATATTAACATTTTCTGCTAATGCACAAGATTTTTCATAAATTTTCATAAAACTCTTTGTTTTCCATTGATTGGCTGCATGATACTTTTTTTTAATGGCATTACTTGTTTTGATTTTAAAGTATTTACTGAAAATTACTTCCTAAAGTCAAAGCCAAAACAAGGAAATAAAGAAGCATAAGGTATGAAGTCTTTTATCAGCCTTTCTTCATACAAACTGAAACTGAAATTTCATTTTAGCCTACAAGTAAATAAATCTGGATGCTCTTATTCTTAAACTCAGTTTTTACATATCAGAAAACTAGTAATTGAAGTGTCAAAATTACATATATTTGGCACTCTTCAGTACCAGTGCAACTGGATAATTGTTGGTTACAATTTAAAAAAACCAAAACCCCTATCAGATTATTTTGTTTCCCTTTGGTTTAATTTTGTCCAGCTCATAGTCAAGTGTCCCACTGTGAATTAGAAGGACACTGACTATGCAAGGGAGGGACAAGGAAGCTACTACTATGAATGTCAAATATACTTCTCTAAAATGTATTACCTGCACTAAGTGCAGGCACAGTTTTGCAGGGGAAGGTATTAAATCAACTTACAAAACTAGGCGGGGGGTGAAGTTTTCAAAGCAAAAGCCCAGAATTGTGTTTATTTTTTTGAACTTCATTAATTGGTATAATAATAGATATTGCCTCTATCTGCAGAGCTTGTTTTGCTTTTATTCTCAAACTGTGAGGTCTGCACTGGTACTTGAACTCTACACTTTCAAGCTTCTCATCCATTCATTTCTTGCAAATGTAGAGTCTAGTTTTCTTCCTTTCATCCAAAATCTAGTGTTTATATACTTAACATCTAAATAGTTAGTCCACAAAATAGTACATCTGTTGATTATAGCATTCTATTATTTCATTTTAAGATAGTTTAAAGCATTGCGAAGGTGGCACATCTGAATTACTTTAAGTTTAGTTAAGTTTCCTATGACATAGAATACCTTTCCTATGACATAATCTGCCTTTTATCAGAGTAATTAAAAGATCCACTTTTTTTTAGTGACTGTTTTAAAGCCCCTTTCTTAAAGAGTTGCTTTCTGTGGAAAACCTATCTAGCTCTAACAAAAAGTCTGTTAGGCAGGATTTTTTTTTTAATTAATAAATCGTTAACTTAAAAACATTTAGAGCCAAATCCTCCTTCTTCTCCTGCTTAAGATGTTTCCTGCATATTTAAGAGATAATCGGAATTACAAATGTTCACATATATTGTGCATTTTTCTTAAGGATTTGATATGAATTATGTGTTCAATTTAGAGGAAGTGTACTTTTAACTAGAAAGCAAATTTGGAGATTTTCAGTGGTGTCATAATTCTGAGTCATTCAGCTCATATAAATAATTTTGGTTTTACTGTTTAGGTTTTTTTTTTAAATTGATTTATAAATGCAATGATGTTTCAGTACTATGACTACTGAAAATACAAACCTCAGTGTTGACCTGTAATTTCAAAGAACTATATCCCCAAATTTTTTTCAAGTAATCATCCATACAGGATTATGCACAGATGCATTTGGTACGTGATAGCCAAGCAACGACTCTGCAATGTTGTATTTTACTTCCCACTGTTGCACAGTTGCAAACTATTTGCCATCGGCTCATTTTCAAATGTTTTGGTTGTACTAACACATCTCTGGCGTTGTATTTCCTTTTAGCCTTTAGGTGGCAGCATTTGAGAAGAGTTGTAGTTATGGGCTTGCCACCACCTACAGCGACTCGTGAACAGGAATTAGAAAAGACCAGGCATGTAGGCATTCTGCTCACTATGCGAGTCACAGCAAGGCTTATTCAGAAGCATTCAAAATGTAAAAAATATAGGCACACATGACCACTTCCTTCTTAACATTTCTGCTTTCATTTCTGCTTTTTTATATAGAAAGATATGTATTCCTACATATGGTATTTATATGCATAGTTTTTGAACATGCTTTGAATCAAAGTAGAAACAGTTGTTACAATTTACTGAATGTGGAACCCTCTATTCTAGTCCTAAATTCTCTCTTTTTCTCCTTTTTTTTTTCTCCCCTACCCACCCCCTCCACCCCCCCCCCAAAAAAAAACCCAAAACAAAAGAAACTTCTGTCTAGGAAAGAGATGAGAAATAAAGTCTTGAGTTTAATTTTCATGTTATTCCTCTTTTCAGTTATTTTTCAGTCACTTTAGGATGCCTAAATCCCAATCACCTGAATGTGATGTGATCAACAGGAATATTTTAAAACATGCACAAATCTTTTCTCTATTTTAATTCACTGAAAAGCAAATGTAAAATGTAAATCTGATGTTGGATTGTGTATTCTATATATCTACAAGATTTATTTATTATTATAGTTCATGGCAATAGGTAATCAAACAAGTTCCATCCTGGATTCTCTGGAGATTGAGGTATCCATGTGTGATGGACAGGTATGGTGGGGTGGGTCAACAAACATCAGTACTGCTACATTTCACTCTACAGATATACTTCATAATAAATATCATAGTCAAAGTTTTGTGTCTATACACTAGTCGAAAAAGAGTTCCTGAATAGATGTAAAAATAGCAGTAAAAGCTTTCATTGTAAAAGTTTTTTAAAACTCAGGGTTTGTTGTTTGTTTTTTTTTTAATTTCATGGGAGATTCAAGGACTCTGCCACATAATTCATGTTAATAGATAAGGCTGGATGAAATTATGAAGCTAAATGCATCTATGCTAGAATTTGCTGACTGAACTTCACAGTAAAAAAAAAAATTCAACAAGGTTTTGTGGATCTGCTTCACAATATGTAGAAGAACTCCACTGGCCAAACACTGGAACCTTTGTATCTATTCACATAGGAACAGGAGAAGACAGCCAGGTCAGTCTGCTAGTATCCAAAAAAAAAAAAAAAAAAAAAAAAAAAAAAAAAAAAAAAGCAAGCAAGCTAACCTGATAATTTGAGGTAGTACTGTTTCACTGTTTCAATCTGTTCTACTGATATACTTTGACTCAAAAGAGAAAGGTTGAAAAGACTTTCTTTCTTCATAATCTTTGCCTTAGTAATTAGTAATATTTTCTGTCTTTATGGCTGTGTTACGTTGGGTCATGTTGAAAGGCTCTCACTAACTGGTGAGCTCCTTTATTTGGATCTCAGAAGAGATTTTGTGTCCATGGCAAATTATATGAGTGACACACTCTACGTTTTATCTTTGTCCTTTCTCCTAACTCCTATTTCCTATTCTGTGTGGGAACTTGCTATGGAAAAAAGGGAATTTTAAAGATGAATGTTCAGCTTAGTATCCTCTTGAGAACCATGTCAGTATTCTGTAGAATTTTCATCACAACAGAACCGGAGGTTGCATGTGAAAAAAATCACAAAAACAAATGAACACATAGGTGGGTTGCCCACTAGTTGTTGATGTCTATGCCTGTTACTGCTTTGGAAATTACAGAAATTTAAGTCTGGCATTCAGGTGTCCAATACATATACATCCAAGAGAGAAGGAAAACATTAGAAAAAAAAAACTCAAATGTCTAGTTGGAAGAAATAAGAACTGCGTGCAGTGAGGTAGGGAAACAGATTCCAGGCTTGTCTTTGTGAGAATGCTGTAGAAAATTCAGAATCAGTTGAAGATGTGACCCCAAAATGAATTACTTATTCTATTTTGTGGATAGGTCTCATTCAGAGTTAAAGTGGCTTTAATTCTTTTGAGTTTAATTTACCAAGTAAGCTAAAATGAATTAGGGCCATATTAATTCTGAATGAATAATTTAGTCCACCTATTTAAGCAAAGTGCTTTCGTAGTTATTCAGGAGCTAACTAAATCCTAGCATCTAGACTGTTTATATGGCTAGTGGCTTCAGGCAGCAAGAGACACAGTGTGCTTGTCCCTTTCATTTGCATTTGCACCCACAAAAGTAATCTAAATGAAGCTGAAAACTTATCTCTTCTGAATTATATTTTTTCCCCCAATGGTTAATATATGATATCCCAGATATGTACTTAACTAAGTCTAACATGCATTGAGGAATCTGATACACATAAATGAATAATTAATACTGGTTCAAGAGCCAACATTTTATGCCATTAAATATAGTACTTCACATTCTCTCTAATTTCATACTTACTATCGGCATATATTATTACTACAAGAGAATGCATAATTATATATTTAGACAGAAAGCTGGGATGATAAGTCAAATGGAATTATGAAAAGGAGTAGTGAGACAAGGAGGACCAATGCTGTATACATACTGGAATGACAGTATACAGCTTTTTACCCACTTGGTCACACTGAGATGTACATGTAAGTATATTAACATACATATTAGATTTTTTTTCCTTTAATTTAGATGATAGCTGTTCAGAGAGTGAGATTGATATTGATGGCTTTATTGTCGTGTTCAATATGCAATGTCTTGACTTATCTGGCAATTTTAAAGACCTAGTAACAAAGATGAAGTAGTAAATGTTACTAAAGAATTTAGCTGCAGTATTTGCATTCTTCTTTATTACTTACACGTTTACAACACTGTCAATCAGGCCTGGCATCACTGGAATGAATGTAGCAATAGTTCAAAGTATGATATAGGGCCATGCATAATAGGTTAAGAAAATGTGATTATGGTTAATATTATTATTTATTAGGTTTTAATCTCTTTATAGAAAGAATCCTAGGATCTGTTTATTCAAAGCATAGAATTATTCAAAAGGTTTAAGGAATCTGTCCTGAAAATGTATGTGTTTATAGGCAAACATTTGTCCATGAGGGCAAGTTTGAGGGAATAATTATGTAAATAAAGCCATGATTCAGCTGTAGAAGTCTTAAGTATGTTTCTACTGTGATTTCAGTAGAAGATACATTAGTATGAGAGGCATTTTCAATACATGAAGAAAAAATCACTAATATTTTTTCAAGGCAAGTGAAATTTCTGTTCTCATCACCTATACAGCTGCTGTGCTGTAGATTCTATTAATCTGACTGTCAGCTCTGGCTCACATTGTGGCATGTATATTTTGAATAGTCTTAAATAATTAGTGTAATTAATGATCCATAACATCATGTGGAGCTTATTTGTAATATGATGTCTTTGTGTTACAGGAAAGAACAAAACTTCTGATCTCAAAATGTATTCAAAACATATTGTAATATTATCAACATTTTAATTGAAATTATTTTTCTGGTTCTAAAAAACTGAATTTTTTATTCTAATATACCTTTAGAAATAGGGATCTAATATAACTTTTAAAAGAGCATTTTTAATTTATTTCCCTATGTCATGTTAGTCATACTTCTCTATAATACTGAAATGAAATAAACTATGGTCATGGAAGAAACATATAATGAATAAGATAATAGATAAATTTTCTCATAGAGATGCTCTATTTTTATAAAACAAGAACAAAATACATGTAACTTGAAGTTAGAAAAACTGTTTCTATCCTTCTCAAATATAAACACACAATGTTTTTGTGTGAAGGAGGGGCATGAGGCGGGCAAATGTGCATAGAAGGTTGTGAAGAGAAAACCGAAAGAACACAAAAAAACGTTTAATCTCTGTAAACTGACAGCTTTGCTTCCATGAGATTGCTCCTTTTTCTTTCAGTCATCTCAGTATAATGATCTTGACTACAGCAGGTTGAGACTGGGCAACAGTAAAGAAAGGGTAAAGAGCTATGGAGCTGTCATCATTATGTTCCAACTAGTTGCAATTATTTGCTTTAAATCGTCTATGTGGGGAAAGAACGCTGCAAATGTAACAGAAACTGATTTGCATTGCTTTTAGTGTTTCAAAATGATGCTAGTTGTCCGTCCTTTATAATTTCTTGTCTGCTTCATAAGAACTTCCTGTTCTCCATTTTTGTTGTCTTACCTTTTTTACTCTACTTACATAGTGTGTTTAGATGTTCTTATTTTAGAGTAACCCAAGAGCAGAGAAGATACTCCTTCCTTCTTTGGGACACAACTCTACATAGCAATAGGACATGAAATACTCCACAAACTAAATTCTTCCCATCTCAGGTGTGCTTCTATCTCATAGGTTTACTGATGACTAGGAATGTATATGCTTCAGTATGTGTGTTTTTTAATTACTGAAGAGCTAAAGGTAAAGTTTAAAGCTCTGTCTAACTTTTCTGTACTGACTGGTTTTCAGTTTCTGCCTATTCTTGATGTGCATTACTTTGTCAAAGTTGCAGTATATCACCTTTCTATTGTATGAAGGAATTACCTAGAAGAACTAAGCAGGACTGTTTAGTATACATTAAAGCAAAACAAAACAAGACAAAACAAAGCAAAATAAAAGAAGATAAAATAAAACTAAACCAAATTTATTTCAGAAGAAAAGAAAGAATCCACCTAATGTGTACTGTAAATACAGGATGTGTTGAGATGGGTAGAAACCTAGGGCTATTTAAAATGTATGGTTACATGTTTTTGAAAGTTTACAAGAACAATTTTCTGCTATTGAGATCTATGTGTTGTGTGGTAAACACAAGTGTAGAGCTTTCCTTTACTTTTCTGAAGCCTAATGAAGTCAACTGGGCAAGCAGCTGTCAGCTGCTTTCCCTACCAGGACTTTACAGAAAGCCTTTGTGTAAATGAAACTGACAGACCAAGAATTAATTTTGGCTTAATGTCTAACGAGGAGTTATCCTAATTCTTATTTATAGATTGCTAGATGAGAAATACTTATCATTAAAAATATATTGAAAATGCTGTCATTGTTAGTATAACATTTATGGAGTGATTAGTAACTTTGGACTGAACTGTATTTCATGGATTCCAGCATGAAAGACTTTAATTATATGTGCATATGCAGTAAAAAGAATAGACTTTCATACCTTACTTTTCCTTCTTATTGATACTGAGCATCTCCTCTCACCCTCTTCTTACATAGTTTAAGTAGTTAGTAAATAGACAATTGGCTCTACTCCATTTACTGCCCTAGTACAGTGATATTCACTATTCTTCTCAGATGGGCTGTGCATTCCAACAAATTCATTTCTTGCATGTTGACTGTCTTCTCCTAACAGTAATGCAAAAGTTTATACTGTTTAACACGCTGTGCTAACTTAAATGTTCAGTATTTCCATCAGCATCCCTACCTAAAGTCATTTTGGTATTTTTTTCATGAGTATTCAATTGCAGTATACAACATAATTTCCATGTGATACTTTATTCTAATCCTGACTTATATTTTAGCAAGTGTACTTGCTCCCAGTATAAAAGACCTTCAATTAAAAAACCCCTTCCTTTAAAAAGAATATCAAAGCAGAATGTAGAACATGTAAACAATTAAATGCTATAGCCTTGGCACTGATATTAGTGAAAACTTCTGGAACAAATCTGGTGAATAGAGGAATTTTATATTACTCTTTTTTTCTTCAAATTTTTTATACTTTACTGATCAAGTTTTCATAAGCCAAAATGTCTGTCTGGACATGTTAAGGAGATTTATGTTTCTGAAATGCTGTATGTATTTCCCAAGAAAAACATAGAAATAAATATTTTACTGTGGTTTTCACTACTTTCTATACAGGAATACAGCTAAAGCCATTCAACAAACAGAATACAAGATGCAAGATTTTTCCTTTTGCTGTTATCTATCTTGAGTTATTTTACATGTTGTTGCTAAGGATAAGTGTATAGATGCATTAAAGTTCAATGAAACACAACTTGACCCACCAGCAGGTCTTAACGTAGTATGGTTAACACTGTGTTTCCCCTGTGTTTAGTAACAAATCTTTTCAGTATTTCTTAAAGAGTAAATATAAAGCCACAGCTGACCAAAACAATTATTAGAATGGTAAGTAATTTTAAAGATGGGGCAATCTTGCTGCATAACTTCTGTATATGGTGTGCTGTGCTTTACTTTAATAATCAAGTGTAAAAAACTCCTTGCTTGTAGTTGTGTCCTAAAAATTTAGAGATAGTAATAAATAAATAATTAAATTAAATTAATAAATATATTTAGAGAGATTAATATGAGTACAGTGTGATGCTGATACAGAAATGGGGGGAACAGACTTTTGGTGTACAAATAACAAGTCGAGGTGGCAGACAGACAGTCAGATCTGGAGGATGTGAGGTATTTGTATCCACATTAGTGGACACAACTGATTAGTACTGTAGAAAACTGAACAGCTGAGAGGTTCTTACATAGCAAGAAAACCTGAAAACTTAAGAGGAAGCAGAAAAAAGCCTCTAATATTAAGTGCTTTTAAAAGGCAATAATAATCAAAAAGAAACAAATATCAAGGGATGGGAAAGTAAAATTGAGGAATTAAAATATAAAATTACAGTCCTCCAGTTCACAGTCATCTATGTAACCTGAGTTGGCTGGGCAACAATTTCCCAGTGAAACAGTCACATGAATATGTGCACTGCATTTATTAAAAGGAAAGATTTCTAAATGACACTAATGAATCTGAAGCAATACCACTAGGATAATTTTCTTCTAAAAGAATAATAAATATATAAGGAGAAGAAAACAGACTTCCTCTTGTTCTTAAGGAAAAAAAAAACAACACCACCCTATCTCTATTTTAAAAATTATCTCTTTGTCTTTCTTTTTCTGAGGTCCATCTTCTGTGTTAGGTGCCATATTTTCTAAACCAATGTTCCCTCGTATTTCCTGTTGACTCATAGCAAACAGCACTGAAGAGCTTTATATTTTGCTTTTTCTAACACCCCAGGGCCATAGCAATGGCAAATTCTTGCAGATGTGAGCATCACTGGAGGAGGGCCTGTTTGTTGTCCTGCTGCAGATGCTATTCAGGCACCTTTGGCCCCCAAACTGACTGACTCAGGAGAGGCGAGCATGTTGCTTCCATTTTCACAGTTACATCTGCCTCCATAGCTTTAGTCATCTTGGTCCATATGAGATTGTACTTATTCATAAGGGAGACAGCACAGTGGTTTTGCTGTCTTTGGGCAAAGACCACCTGATTCACCAAACTCTCTATACGCTGGAGCCCTGTTCACAATTTGTGGAATGTGGCTGAAGAAGAAAAGGTCTTGTTATGATTCTACAGTGACATGTACAGATCTCCAAAATCTTGCTGTGCTGCGATTGATCAGGCTTTGAATAAAATATATCCCACTGGCTCTCTAACAAGCACCCCACAGGCCTCATCTGTCACTGGTTATTTATATCAAAGTGACCTTAGAGTGATATACAAGCAGAAGATGCTTAGGGAACTTTACACTCATGACCAAGGAAAATGTCCTACCAGGCTGCCTGTGGCCTCAGAACAGGCTCCTTCAGGGTAGGCTGGCACTCAGCCATCAGTCTCTGCATGCAGAACACTACCCTGAGCGCTGTGGCCAGCAGGATCACAGGTCACTTCACTGCTCGAGTCACAGAAGGGAGCAAGAGCAGTGGAGACACACATGCATTGTTTGCCCCTTCCATTATAAAAACATTCCAAAAGCAGTATTCAGAGATCCCATCGGAAGAGATATGAAGATGCAGAGCTCCTGGTTAGGAGCAAAAACTGAAGAGCTGGATTGTTACTCTGCCCTGGACCAGGTCAGAAAAACTATGCTGTATTTAATTTGACAGTTTTTATTCTTTAATTAAGGTGTTGAGTGATCATACTTTGTAGTCTCATAACTCTGCTTTCATGTAGGTTCAAAATGCAGCTAATATGTCTGCTTGTAGTTCGTTGCAGCAGTTTTGAACAGTAGCATATTTATCAGCTCCTACAAACCCTACCATCAGCTGTAACTCCTTTATCCCAATGAAAACTACAGCTGGCAAACAGCATCATCAATAGATTGAACATGATAAAAATTCACAACTATGAAGCAGTATGCCAAGTCTGAAGCAGAATAAGATGATTGGTTTTAGGTACTCACTTTCCTGGTGGCACAGTTTATTCATCCTCAGCACATGCAGAAAATATCAGCAATTTTCCATCAGTGTGTAAGTATATGGAATAAGAAATAGAAACAGATACATGGGTTTCAGAGATTCTTAACTATTATTTCATACTTGGTATAAATTTAGAAATGTTCATTTCTTAATGACCTTATGGAGTGGGATGAATAAGGTTCAGAGTTGCTTATCATTTAGTTATTGCCTTAAATGTTTTATCCTTGTATATGCTCAATGTAATTATGATTCTTGGATTACGTCCCATGTAATTATGATTCTTTTATTTCTTTTTCACAGGGTAAAATTGCTATTATTTTTATTATGAAGAAGTCTAATTTAGGAAGTAATAATTTATGTTTAATGTAAATCCTAGTGTGCTTGAGTAGATGCAATAAAGTTTTTTTAATTTCAATTTTTCCAAATTCATTCACTGATATGAATGAATTCCATTCATTCTGGAATAGCTGATTTTTTGCTTCATGGGACAGGCAAAAAATATTTGGGGCTGAATTAAATGTGCAGTGTACCTCAGAAAGTGTTTTTGTTTTATTTTCAGTGAGATTTTTTAATTAGAATTCAAATTCAAACTATAGCTATAATACAAAGAAATAAATAAATCTATTTCAACTTTTACAAAAATGCTACTCTTCTTCCTTTCTCTTTCCTTCTCTTATATCTGAAACTCTTAGTTCAGGTTGAGTCTGGCCTTGAAACAGCTTTTTTATGAAATAAGCTCTTTATATGAAAAATATCACCTACTGCCCATTGGAATGCACTGATACAACGTTAGTACAGTTGGTCCTGAATTAGGTTTAATGTTTACCTGCCCAGATGCTGCATATTGTTCCAGTGAACCAATAGATTCACTTGCAGTTGTTGGTGACTTTTTTTTTTTCTAATAGAAAATTTAGAAGTAATAGTAAATAGTGATATAAATAAAATTAAATATATATATAAAACTTCAGTTAAGCAGAGCAGTTAAAACCATTACCTCAGCTTGTGTACTCTGAGGATGTCTGAATTAAGTTCACATATAGCCAATGAAAACAGAAGCCCTGAGGATTAAGTTATCCTCTGTCTTCCTCAACCCTATAGTCTTCCTGCAGTGAGCAGAGCCAGACTGACCATGATCAGAAATGTATGTGTATATGATTTCTTTCCTTCTGAAGAGATGTTTTCCTTTTTTGATACCTTTGTTTTCCTTTTTTTTTTTCTGTTTTGTTCACTTGCTTGACATTCTTCTTTAGATTTTATTTAATAAGAATCATAGGACTTCTGCTTCTCCTGATACCCCAAGGCCTGCAGCAGTCTCCTTTCTGGTGTTCCAAATTCTGTGTCCTATGAGTAACTTCGTAAGTTTTCCAAGACATGTGAGAGGATCTACTCCTTGCAGAGGGCATGAGAGGAACCAGAAGGAATTCCATCCCAACAATTTACACCTTGGAGTAGTGGTCATTACAACTTGGCCAGAAGCTCTCCCAAGATCCTCAGTTTTTAGGTCTCTTTTGTCCCTAAGCTGTGTTTTGACTATCAGGGTGAGGAAGATAAAGGGCCACAGAAATATTGCACTACTCTAACTATTATATTAGTCCCAGTTCTGGATCTACAGCTACGTTGTGAAAATGGTGTAGGACCCAAAATTTGCTTAAACTGTAGATAGCAGCTATGGAATTTGTATTCCCTCACATAACCTTCTTTTCAGACTAATACAATAGAGGAGTTTGCCTTGGTTGATGAGGACTGGGTTAGGGACCAATTAAGCAATCTGGACATCCATAAATCTATGGGTCCAGATGGGATGCACCCATGGGTGTTGAAGGAGCTGGCTGGGATCTGGGAGTCCTGGTGGACAGCAGGATGACCATGAGCCAGCACTGTGCCCTTGTGGCTGGGAAGGCCAGTGGCATCCTGGGGTGCATTAGAAGGGGTGTAGTCAGTAGGTCGAGAGATGTTCTCCTCCCCCTCTACTCTGCCCTGGTGAGGCCACATCTGGAATATTGTGTCCAGTTCTGTGCCCCACAGTTTGAGAAGGACAGGGAGCTGCTTGAGAGAGTCCAGCGAAGAGCCACCAAGATGATGGAGTGGAGCATCTCCCTTATGAGGAAAGGCTGAGGGAGCTGGGTCTCTTTAGCTTGGAGAAGAGGAGGCTGAGGGGGGACCTCATTAATGTTTATAAATATATGAAGGGTGAGTGTCAGGAGGCTGGAACCAGGCTCTTTACAATGATGTCCAGTGATAGGACAAGGGGCAATGGGTGGGTGTAAGCTGGAACACAGGAGGTTCCACTTAAATTTGAGAAAGAACTTATTTACTGTGAGAGTAACAGAGCACTGGAACAGGCTGCCCAGGGAGGTTGTGGAGTCTCCTTCTCTGGAGACATTCAAGACCCGCCTGGACGCCTTCCTGTGTGATCTCATTTAGGTGTTCTGTGATTCTGCGATTCTGTGATTGCTACAGGCATTTGTCCAAAAAAGCCGCAGTAGTCCAGTGATCACATATAATAATTTTTCTCTCCACAGCTGATTTACAATTTTAAAACAATTCTTGCTGTTTTAGCAAACTGCTCAGGTCCTGCCACAGAAATGTAACAGATGTATAATGGCTGACATTCCTAACTCCAGTTTAGTCCATACTCAATGCATAAAACTGTAAGATTTCATGCTAATAACAGTGATGGGCCTTGGTATAATAAGAGAACAGCAGAGGGAAACAACTAGAAAAGACATTCTCCCAACTGGCACTTTTTATACTCGATTATTGTACTGCCCCATTTTTAATATTTGGAATAATTTATTGTCATTACCTTTTAAAAGGCTGCCACTTAGAGGCAAATCCAAGCTGACCTCATAAGGAATAAGGATTTAGTGAAATCACACTTTAACAAGCTGTAATTGTTCTTATAATCTAAAGGATTAAATTGTATGGTTATGCATAAGAATCCACATGGCCTAACAGAACACAGAGAAAGGAGCCAGGAAACGATAACATTATTCTAGGTCTGTCAGTCCTGTGTGTTGCTCACAACCACAGGAATTAATCTGTCTGGAGCCAATTCTACTCACACAGCAGTTATACACATATTTAATTCCATTATTTCAGGACTTTTGATTTACACTAGAAGAGGTGAAAGTACTGTCATTTGTAGGTTATGCTACTCTGATGTTCAGTATTAAGCCACAACATGGGGCAGAATGAGATTTATCCTTTTGATAGTGGTCAACATAAAGTGATCAAAATTATGTATAAGTGATAACTGTGATTACCAATAGAGGGGGTTGTATATTATCACAAATTATTTATTTTTGGGCAAAATCTGTTACATTAAAAAATTGCTTCTTCATGTCTTTTGGGAACCTGTAATGATTTTTTAAAAATATAAATTACATGGAAATAAGAAATAGGAACATCTGTTCTGTGGCCTAAACTCCATACATGTGCTGTGATGTGGCACCAAACCCTTTTCCCAGAGGTAGATCTTGTGCACCCGGACTATTCTTTTGAGATGTTTTACATATGTTAGCACGTGGGCATTTGTATAACCATGTCTTGCATCAATGGGTTCTGCAGTTATCCTGGGAAATAAACTGCTTTGACTATAGCTATAACTACCTCAGGGCTCCAGAGTCAGTTCTGGCACAGAGCACTCCAGTTCAGTCAAGCTTTGCAGAGCCATTGCTGCAGCACTTTCAAAACCTTCATTAAAACTAATGGAACGTTACTTTTGAAACCTAGGGTTCCTTGAATAGATTTCAGTGGAGCTTGCTACTTATATATCAAGCAAATACTGATTTTTGAAAACCAGAATTATATTCTCATTTGCTGAAAGTTATTTCTGAAATAATAAGATTTAAGTTTTTATAAGTACTTTATTTACTCTGAGATGAGAATGAATACCAAGTTGAAGTAACCTTTGTTGGTTTTTTAAATGAAAATAAAAGAACAAACTTAAATATATCCTCGAAAATGTAAAAATTATTCAGTAAGATCAATATAGAATGAGTAGTCTCTGTATTAAGTCTAAAGCTAGTATTCTTTTTCTTTGGTCTTCTTTTGAGAACTGGTACCTTGTGAGCTACCATAGTAGCTTTTCAGGCTCTTAACATACTCCTGATGACTAGGTTGAAGCAAATAACTTTTGAATAATTTGAAGCTGTATAATTTTTTTTCAGAATTTTCTGAATTTATAATCTCTTCTGCCTTATTCCATTTTTGAAGTTAACTGTTAACCACTTAACTGACCATGAAATATGTCCAAGCTGTTCATTGTGGTAGTAGTGTTGGAGCTATGGTAGTCTAAGTACATAAGCAAGACAATGTTTTTAAGTAGCAGTAATAAAATTACCAGCAACTGTGAAGTTTGATGCTTCTTCTTCAGAGCTGAAAGCTTGTGTGCACGAAATCTGCCTACTTTCTCCCAGTACTTTAACTGTTCTAAAAAAAATTGCACTATTTCCATCGACAAGCACTTCCTCTTTTCCTCAATTCTCACTTGTTTTATTTTCAGCTTACAATGCACATTGGCTATCTGTGACTAGACATACTGCTTTTATAGTTCTGATTCCTGTTTTGACAATCAGAATATATACTATTAAGTGTCTATTGAGCATAATTTAATTTTTTTGATTCAGAATTTGCTTACCATAAATATTCCATTATACATGCTTGCAGTAGACTGCATTTGCAAACACTTCTTTCAGGTAACTAAATCATTAGAATATTTTCAGAGCACCAGCACACAAGACACAACAACATAATTTCAAGCAAATTCAATTTTTTGTTTGACAATATCTTTGTATGAAAGATATTTTTGTAGCTATTTTACTGAGCTCCCTAACAAGCCCATTCTTTTCCAGCCCTTTCTAGACAGCAGAGTAGAGGCAATCGGAGAGATTTATAGGATATCTGTGGGCAGATATTGCAGTAACTCTGGAGAGAATTTGAAAAAGGTTCATAGTTAGGAGCAGCATAATGGGATTTCAGTCTTAAGTCTCGGAGAACCATGATACACATCCCAGTTGTAGGCCTCTAGCTGTTAAGAGAAAGTCTGTTTGCACTAAGTAAAACACCCTTAAATGCAGGCTTTTCCATGAAAGAGATACTAGTTTATCAATGTCCATAAGCAATAGGTCATTCTGAGAATGCATTTGCACAAGTTACAGAGTTCACAGGTTAATGAGTATAGTAAACTCTATAGTACTAAGTCCAGAACTAATCATCACCAAAAAAGTCCCTGCTTGCAGTCTCCAAACATTCATATATGTTGACTATTGGCATAATATCTTCAAATGATGGACTATGATCAGTTAAGACAGATTTTAGGTAACCATATCTCATATTATGTTGACAAGCTGAAATGAGTTACATGAGATGTATCTTACACAGCCATCAGGGATGTTTTTTAATGCTCCTTATTATTGACATCTTTAGAAGATGCAGCCACAATTCTTTATAGAGTACACTTCCATTAATCATTCTGGAGGTGAAAAGGTATAGATCATTGCAGTAATATTTGCAGGAGATGCATGAGAATGTTAAAAGAAGTGATTCAAGTCTCTGACATCATGTAGGGATGTAGAAACAATAAGGATACTAAAATCAGTTACTCTGATGCTTATTGATGAAAGACAGGCATGCCCTTCCAACTCTGAGAATGATACTGTTTCAGTAGTGTCATCCCCATCGTTCTCCCTAATATGAGTATCAATGTCATGTTGACTACATCGTGTTTTATATTGCTTTCCAGTCTAATCAGAAAAAAGGGCCAGGAGGCACTTTGTCATGACTTGGCAGTGTTAGGTGTACTATTGGACTTGATGGTCTTGAAGGTCTTTTTCCAACCAAAATGATTCTGATTGAGTAAAAATGTTTGTCACAGCTACAGAAAAGCATTTTAAAAAGTTTTAAAAGGTTTATATATTGCAAAAATACAAGTATACTGTTGGTTCTCAGAGTAATCTGTGTATTTTGTAGAGCATCATTATCATAGTCTCACTAATTCTAATGGATTCATTCTCTCAGCCCAGTAAAGTGCTGTTGTTCCTGTGTTAAGAATAATACATTGTGATCAGATAGATTATATCCATCAAATACGTCTGCTTTTAGGTCAATTATTCTGCTATAATTTTTTAAATGTTTGTATTAGGTATTTGATCTGGTGTTAAGGAAGGGAGAAATCTTGCAGCTCTGCTATTCTTTAATGCAGTCTTCAGAGTGAACTTCCCCAAGAAGTGGTTGACAAACTGTGCATTGCTTGGCTCAGATCTGCAGTTCAACAGTTCGTTTGCTTTTATAGAGGCATTGCGTGGACAACACCTGTCAATTAAGCCAACCATGTTGTCCTCTCTGACACTATGGGCAATAGAGGTAGGAAGGATGTTGTGAGGAACTGCACTATAGACTTGTCTCAAAGATTGCTTGCAAGGACGGTCACAAGACCACTGGGTTTTGGAAACCCTGACTTGTGAAGATGCCCTGCCCACTTGTGAAGATGCCCTGCCAGCAGGAGGTCTCAGTAGCTTGTTCCAGCAGTGGTGCAGTGCGGCGTGGTGAGGTCAGGCAGTCAGGTGGTCGTCCTCTCTGTCCCTCTTCTTCTCTCTCTCTCTCCCCCGCTTCCTGTTGCCCATGCAGGTCTTCCTTAAGTACCCCTTCGAGGGCTGTGGTTTCCACAACAATGGCACATCTCTTTGTGCCCCCCAGCACTGGGGCAGGAACATGTCTGGGCAGAAGACCTCCTGCGGGCAGGGCATCTTCACAAGTGGGCAGGGCATCTTCACAAGTCAGGGTTTCCAAAACCCAGTGGTCTTGTGAAAACAATCTTGCCAACGATCTTGCAAACAATCTTTGAGACAAGACAATAGTGCAGTTCCTCACAGATGTATTAGCAGATGATCTTAGATATTTTTTCTAAGTGTGGATTATGCAGTAAGAGTGAAGGAGAACACTGCATTTTAGCATCAGTGTGATATCTGAGTCCTTAAAACCATTAACTGAATTGCTGAGTCTGACCATAAAAAGAGAATCTCAGAGATCTAGAAAAGTGTGTTTTTACTAAATCCAGTGAAAACATCTAACAGATTTTCAAAAAATCATGAAAGGTCTAGGTCCAAGTGATTTTCATGGACAATTGTCAGGTAAATCTCTTAAATGCTTACCTACTTAAAATCCCATGCATGTATTTCTGAAGGAAGGATTTAGTTACTGTGAAAATCTGTTCTGAGTTTTAAATTTTGTATCACTGATTTTCCTTTAATTTTTGTCATATTTTTCCCATTAAGGAGATTCTGTTGGCTAGAGAAGAGTTATTTATCAGTCATATTTGTTAAGATCATAGGTGTCACCATCAGAGTTCAGATCTTTTAAGAGATTCCAGGTCCATTCTGGAAACGGTTGCAACACTCTACCTGTCAGAGGGCTGTGCCCTAGTGTTTGAAATTGCATGCGTGTGATTGTTAATCTGCCAGGGCTGGTTAGCAAAGGCTACATATCCTCACAAACAGGTTATGTAAACATCTTAGCTCAGAGTAGATCTATGGTTTTGGAAAAGACCTTGTAGACAACGTACTCAGCTGACAGAATTTAGCCTGGCTGGGTGAACCAGGTGAGCTTGCAACAGCCAATCCTCTCCTCTCCTCTCCTCTCCTCTCCTCTCCTCTCCTCTCCTCTCCTCTCCTCTCCTCTCCTCTCCTCTCCTCTCCTCTCCTCTCCTCTCCTCTCCTCTCCTCTCCTCTCCTCTCCTCTCCTCTCCTCTCCTCTCCTCTCCTCTCCTCTCCTCTCCTCTCCTCTCCTCTCCTTCTCTAAAACTTAGCAGCTACCCATGATGTCTCTGTATAAACAGCCAGCTTAGTGGTACCACAAATGATAAAAATGTAATGTGCAAAATTCACATTCAGTGACACTTTCACCATTTTTCATTATTCTTTTGTAAAAACAATTTAGGACACTTAAACAAGGACAAGAAAATGGTCTTAAAAAGGTGTGCAGTGTCATTTGCCTTCACCTAGAATATTTACCATTCTAAAAAAACCCCCACATGCAGTTTAACCATGCTTAGTCACCAGCTTGTCATACCTATTATTTAAAACTGGTTCTTCCTTCTTTCCATACAGCTTCAGAATATTTCACAGACTGTAAACGTCCCTGTCATAAATTCATAGATAATTCATCTCAAATTTTAATGAATGCTGCTATAATTTAGAAAAGATTAGGCAACCATCTGCAGGAACGTCTGCAGTAAATAGTCTAGATGTCCTTGTGAATCCTGCTTTTTACAATTACCTTTACTTACTTTTCAGTGTTTCTAGAACAGAAACAAAAGAGAATAGAGTTACTGAATTAAAGAATAGCTTAGAAAATTACAGTTTATCCTCAGTCATCTCCTCTTGAGTTGTAAATGTATAGAGTTATAAAGAGGCACACACTGGCCTGTGTGTAATATCTAGGTAGCTTGCTGCAGTGTTCAGTAAAAATAGATTGTTTATACAGAAATGCTACTATTCTGAAAGAACTACTGCACTGGCTAACCATATCAATAATTCAGTTAATTAGATATATGACAAAAGTAAAATACTTAATGCAGAAGTAAAATAGTATGAAATATAAAAAAGCAATGAAGATATCAAAGTATTATTATGCTACTATGATTTAAATTTTTAAAGGCTACGCATGAATAAGTTATTATAGTAGAAACATTAAAATGATGAGAACACTACAAGAGAATGCATTTAAGGTCTTTCATTTAAAAAGCAAAAATAAATAAAAGTATTCCCCTATGTTTTCGTTCTTTAATGTGTTATTACATCCATGAATCTCTTGACAGAACAATAGGGAATATGAGAGAATAATATACTACTGAATTTAGAGGATCTTAATGTTAAACTCGATAATGCAAATTTCCTTTATCAGTTTTATTATTTTTATTTGAATACAGACATTTGGGCTGGATTGCTAGGGAAATATTTGAATGGGAAAAATGTGAACTACAGAGCATCTTCTGCATACTGTCCATGATAATTATAAAATATACCAGATTTAGTAGAGATATAAATGAGCAAAGCTGCACTTTGGGCTTTCATTCACCCCTCCTTTTCCTCTTTTCTTAGTTGTAATTCTGCAAAGCACGTGTGAAAACACACTACCTGCTGTTGTGACATTTTATTAATTTTGAACAGGTATGAGTCACTTCACTAGATTCATATGCTCTGTTTCTCCTGCCTAGGAGTAACATGATGAGCAATTGGGCCCAGGAAGGCAAGTAGTAGAGCTTGCACAGTTTCAACATTCTGTGCACATGCAAAGTGAATAAATATTACATCTTTATGATATTCTTCACTGACCAAATCTGTAACCATGAATAAGCAGGTTCAGATTCCATTGAAAATAATGGCTGGCCAAGGGAGTCATTGCAGAGATGTACAGAGACACAGCAGATTGCATTGCCATGGGAAAGTCTAATTCATCAGGATTTCTGCTATAATTTATATTTTAATTTAGTAATATTTCATTTCTTGTGTCATTAAAAGTAGCAGCAATAGTATTAACCCAACGTTATTTCCTAGGAGCAAATGAGTCTCCCTAGAGATAAACACAAACTAATTACCTATGTACAATATGTCAACAGTTTAGAATACATAATTATTTTTCCTAATTTTTGGAAAGATGAAAGAGTATATACGTGTGTGTATTAGTTCATCTCTGTGCAAGAGAAAGGAAATCTTGAATCTAATTTACTGCAAATGTTAACCTATCTTTTCCTTTTACTTAACAAAATACAAGAGTGTACTATAATAAAAAAATACTTTGTTAGTACAAATACTATTGCCTTTCCTATTTCCCCTACTATTAAAATCCTCTCAATTTTTTCATGAGTAATAGGATATCTTTCTCAGTGTGTTCATGGATACAGCTTGGTTCAAATCTTAATTCACTCTGGTGAAAGGAATTATTCCATTCAGTTTGCAATTGGTCAGAGCTCTTCTATACTGTTTCAGAGAGCCAAAAGAGGACTTATTATGGGCCCGGGATCTACATAGGAAGTAGGCAAAGACTGTTTTAAGAACATTTTCCACATTTGCTATGAGGAGGTTCCCATGGAAATCTAATTCAGCTAATAGCTCTGTTACCATTCTGGCAACTTGCCTGCCTGGTGAGGAAATAAGGCATTCCTATAGAAAGCCATAGCTTACATCTCTACTGCAGAGTGGTGATATTTACTGATGCCCTGAAGCTCTGTGTCCTGTCAATGAAGCATTTGAGAATAGGTACTTCCTTGCAGGGCCTGGGTGCAGTGAAGCAGGGCTGGAGACAGGGAAGGGATTGCTCCTGGGATTTTCTTCTCTTTTATCACAGGGTTTACTGCAAGCAAAAAACAACTCCAGCTCATGTTTTATTTGGTTCATTAAAGGTTTTTTGGTTGTTGATTTGTTTGGTTGGTTGTATTTTTTTGTGTTTTTTTTTGTTTTTTTTTTAACTCCAGCCCTAGAAAAGAACTGAAAAAATAACAAACAAAAATGTAATTTGAATGTATTTTTTTTAAATATATATTGAGGAGGTCATTTTATAATGGAAAAGAAACAGAAAGTCCCAGCTTCTCAATTCAATGCAAACTTGTGCTTCTAAGTCAACACACATTCTGCCATCTAGTGACCATAAGAAATTGTACTGACCAGCTGCAAATGTGATGAGAAATCCCAAGTACTACTACTACTGCATATTGCACTAGTATCTTTGTGGGAGAAACTGTAGAATGGGCTACAAAGACACTAAAAGTGCAGGAAAATTATTCAAACTCCTGGAAGTCTGCAATTAAGCAAATCTATTTAAATCAGTTAATAGTTATGTCCCCAAATTAATTGAAACAAATGGAGTATTTCTGTAGCCCTCTTCTTTCTTCCTTTTCCCCTCTGCATCCCTTCTTCACCTTCACCTGGGGCTTATATCAGCATTTTGCACAATTCCTTGGAAAAACATTTGTACCTTGGTACAGAGAGGATGCCATGCTACTGCACAAGACAGTTTGCATTAATGCACGTTCTGTCTGCAAGGCCTTTAATATTCATTCCATACTCAAGAGTAATTGAAAATGCTCATTTGACTATTTACAGTTCAGAAGTGGGTAGGATAGTAAGAAGTACACTGCCAGAGTGCTGTGGGTGAGAGAAAAAAATTATAGTGACTTTGGGGAATTGATTGCCTCTTCTTGCTTTTAAGGTTCTGATGAGACTTCAGGTTACTACTCACCATCTCACCCCCCAAGGCGTTTCAGGACAAGCTGAGGATGCTCAGCAGCTCTCAGAGGTTACTTTATATTTTTCACACCCTGAAGGAGTAACCCTAAAGGTCTCAGAATCACTTTTTTTAGTTCAACAGTTCATTCCTGCTCTCATCAACAATTTCAATGCTGAAAACACCTTTTTTGTTAATGTGTGTTCCATGCCATTAGTAGTACAGTTCATACTATATGTTACACCTATAACCAGATCAATATATTTACAGTGTGAAGTTCCCATGAAATGTGACATAAAAATAAGCATAAGAGCCAAACCAACATGGTTTATAATGACATCTGATGACTAGGATATATACGTAACAGCCTTACAAATATTATTAAACAGTCTAGGCATAAAATCTGTTTGACATGAACCTTAATTATAATGTTTATCCACTTGTCAAAAAGCCAAGATTAGCCATTGGTGAGTAGAACCTTGCAAAGCTGGTATTTTTCTTTTGTATTTTACAGTCTTCCTACTTTGCATTTTTATACTGTTAACAAATGTTTTTTTCTTCTTTGTTCCTACAGAGAGCACATGGCACCTCTCTTCTCTCCTAAAAACGTACACCTACATTGGCTGCGAGATTTTAGCTTCTCCTTTAAAAACTAAAAAGTTTACTCAATAGGAATAAAAATTCCCATAATATAACATAAAAATAAAGGTAAAGCCAATGGGACTACAGATAAGAGTTGTCAATAATACTCAACTGTAAACTTTGGAATTTAAGAAATCATTGCTATTTTTTTTTCACTCTTAGCAGGCATGGAACTATATTACGTGCTTCAGAGTTATATGTAAAATTAAATTATAAACCACATGCATATTAATACATATTCATTGCTAAAATACTTACAAGTACTGGTCCATTGTGTACAGCTAAGGAAAGAAAGAATACAGATCCTATTGCAGGAAACTATTGTACTTCCATAGTCACCAAAGGACCTCTGGCAGCAGGATAAATAATTTTATCAGATAACTAAACCTCATATTTTCTACCACAAATACTTGGAATATGTTATGATTTGTTATAAGTTACAGTCTGGTTAAAATGGTCCATTCAAGGTTCCCCATAACGCTATTTGTTATTTACATTTTGAGGTATTTCTTTACAAGTTTTATTCTCATGCAGGTAGGTTGTAGCTTTAACAACGTAATAATAAAAAATCCCCAAAAACCAACCATTAAAACCTTTTCATGTATCCAGGCCCAACTTAGAGTCATATTGGCAATTTCTGGATCAGGCCATGTACCTGTCTGCTACTGAAAAGATTAATTGTCCCTCTTTATTTAATGAAACCCTCTGATTAATATCAATGTTTGAGGTAAAAGCAGAGAACGATTGTCCTGTTTCACCCAAGAGAAAATTAGGACATGCATCACCAAAAAATTCTGTTCAGAACTGATATCTGCAAAAAAACCTTCTTCTGGGTTAGAAAACTTATTTTCAGCAGCAAAATCTAGGTAAGGGTGAGAATGAGAAAAATTCATTTACTCAGAATCTCAGTTCAAACATTCAATATAGTATCCCAGACATCAGGTCTTGAATCATGGTGACTTGACCTTGCAAGACACCTCTATGCCAGAGACTGTATAGAATAAAAAGGTCGGTATCACACAAACAGGTCCTTGAAACTACTGTGCCATTTAGTCATACTTTAGGCTGACTTTCCCAGCCCAGAAAGCATTTCAATACCTCTCCTCTGTGAAGCACTGAGGGAAAAAAAAACCAAACATGTAACTGGTTCATCTTCTACATTCGTTATTTAGCTAGGATCTGAAAATGAAGGAAAGTTTTATTTTATTTAATATTTATTGTAAACTATGGCAGTCACTTAAAATATTTTATCATCAAATGCTTCATTAAAAAATGCATTAGTATTGAGATCTTGGATTAAACAATTTTGAGAGCACTGTTTGTAGTTATACACAGAAACTGGACACTTCTGATCCCATTACGAAAATGTACTTGACCCTTATTTTTCTGTTCTTATGAGGCCTGAATTTTAATGAGGCCTTAAAGTCTTCACTCATGCCAGTACACTGCATTTCCTGTTACTGCTTTTGTTCCCATGCAGCATTTGGTTAAACACTTCATCTGAATATGAAAATGAGAGCACTGTATAAGTCTAGTTCCATTTTTTGACAAAACTTACAAAGAAATATTTTTATCTTTGTTATGAAATTTTAATCTTTCATATATATTTATATATTTGCTATATAAATGTTTAATATATCAAAGGCAGATTAGTTGAAAAGTGTATCTCAAGGATCATCAGCAATAGTTGAAGAGAACTGAACGTGTAAATTAAAAATGTCTTTTTGCTAAGTGGAAAAATAAAAATGTTGAGACATTATTAGATCCTGCATCAACTACATGTGTTTTAGTTTGCTTGGTAATACTCGTGAGTAACTCCATCACTGTGAATGGAGCTACACTGGGTATAAACCAAAAACCTGAAAACTGACCTCCCAGACTTGCCTTTGCCTCTTCACCAGAGGCCTCTGTCCTGCGGGACACTGCATGTACCTGCGCCCATCATGGGATGCTGCGGGACTGGGACCGGAGCATTCACCACCACCCTGTATGCCTCTGGAAAGCCTTCCTCTAGCAAAGGTCTCCCATTATTGCACTCTGTTTGTAACTTTAAAAAATTGAATTAAGTCCTCTACAAAAAGGATGCCTTATCCTTTAAAATGCCTGACAAGCAGGCAGCACGCAGGCAGCAAACTCAGAGCAAATATGCCTTGCATTCACAGCCTCTTCGGGGGAAAAGCTATGTAATAGTTGTATCTCTTGTCCTTCACCATGTTGTTAATTGCAGTGAAAATGGTATTCTGTACTGCACCTTGTAAAAATTTTAAAAGTATCTTTCTGATCTTAATTTGCATTAGTATATTGATTGTAAATCTTTAATTATAGTAAGAGATTTCCAACAGAATATAAAGCTCTCTTAAATGAGAGGAGTTGTGGAAGAGATGTATTTTGTAAAAACATATTCATAAAATTTTATGACACACATATAAATGTATACACATACATATCTATATATATTATATGTATGTGTGTGTATATAATTTATCTTTTCTATGTATTTCTGGAATGTTTAATTCTCAAAATATATTTTATTAATTAGGTTTTCAAATATTCTCTTTAGAATGCAAAGTGCATTGCTGTTCTCAAATGAATAATTAAATTTATATTTTAAGTGGTGCCATTAATGAATATTTACAAAAAGAAACACTAATTTGAAGAACTATATTAATAATTTACTAGAAAGGAAAAAACCTCTTTGCTGACTTATTTCTTAAAAATGTATTTGCTTTCTATTATTTCTTTAAATAGACATTTCAATATGTTTACTTTCATGATTTATCAAAACAATGTGTTTGCAAATAATATTTTTAGTAGCATTTATATCTAATATGATGTTTTGCATCTTTTAAGGCAGGAAGGTAAGTTTTATTATCTTCATTACTTTACAAATTGGGAAGAATTTTGAATTTTGCATTTGCAAGGTAAACCTTCCAGCAGAAAGGTATTTTTTAATGTTTATACTCCTAGCTTCAGACACTTTCTGCCTTATGAGAAACTTCATGTGGTTATAGTTGAAGTAGTTTCAATGTTAACACATGGTTCCCAACACAAGCTTCCTAAATTAGAGTCCCAACAGAAACTGACTGTTACCAAACTGCAGACAGCTGTGTGTGCCTGGGAGGACCAGAGGGAACTGTGCTGAAGATGCAGTGGTCCCCCCCTAAGTGCAAAGGACTCTCCACATTTCATCACAAAAAGGAAAAATGGACTCTGAGGTAGAAGGCTAGGAGGTTTGCACAGGACCAGAGAGGGAAAGTGACAGCAGCAACAGGATAAAAAAATGAAGCACTCTTGTTTCCCACACTTGGGGCCTTTCTGTCATTGATTTTTATGTAGCTTTCCCTATTTAAATCAATGGGGAGTTATTTTTCAAGGGCAAGATATAACCTTTAGTCTCTTTTTCAGAAAAGAAACAGCTCACAAGTACTTGTTCTGCTGGATTCAGTCTAAAAATTAAGCAGTTTGTTGGCTCGATTATTATTTTGTATTGCCACTATCCCCAAAGATGACCGCTATCTCTGTTGAAGGCTTTGTTAGCCTAAAAGACAAGTGCAGAAATAGAAGTCCTCTGGAGGAGTAGCAGGTTCTTCCACAGAACAGCAATGACTAACACTATCACAATCATTTTCTGGTGTGGTTTGCACTGATTCAAAATGTAGGAATAAAATGTCTGCATTTGAACAATTGTTTATGTCCCATGTCATACAACTGATTTATACTATGTGTCACTACACTGAATGATGGTTCATACAATAAAATCATGTTTAAAAATCTGCAGACACAAATTTAAGTATTTTATTAAAAGCTGAGTGTAGCAAAGTTAAGTTGATGTTAACTGCCATGATCACTTGCCTGAGTCTTACCAGCACCTTCCAGGTACGTTCAGGAGCATATTGCATGAGACAGTATGTGACTTTTGAGAAATGTCTGCACACGAGCTTTCTTAAACCTTTATTCTGTCTTTAGAATTTGGAATGATGGGAGATCATACAATTAAAAGTCAGCGACCTCGATCTGTTCATGAGAAAAGGGTCCCTCAGGAACAAGCTGATGCTGCTAAATTTATGGCACAGACTGGTAATACATCAGTTACATTTTTCTATTTACTGTTGTTAATTTTAGCAAAGCCACTGCATGTCTCCATAATATTTTGCTGCATATTTGTCAGTTTTCTAAGCTGATACTTTTTTTGAATCATTTATTTTTTTTTTCACCAGTTAAAGTCCATAAATAAAGTAGCTGAGAATTAGGTAGATCATACAAAAACATGCACTGTGAATGTGGATACTGAATCAGAGTAAGCATTGATTTCTTTAGTAGTAAAAGCAGTCACATGTACAAGACACAGAACAGCTTACTGTGACATGTTAACTTTTTTTCAAAGAAGATGTAAAGAACATGCTTCAGAATTTTTTTATAAATAGACTGAGGTCTAATCCCAGCTTTAGGCATATATCAAATTAGTTAATTACTAGGGTGACTTTAATGTGTATTGTCCCAGCACAACACTGTTCTCTAGTTTTCAGATTCATAATTGCTAAATGAAATTGACCATAAATAGTTTCTAATTGGATGTGCAAATTATCTAACAGTTCTTCATTTAAAACATATTGTCTAATTTTTTTGAGCAGTTTCATCTTCTTTAGATAAAGATACCTAAATGATATTACAAGCCTAGAGCTGAAGTAATTAAAAAAAAAAAAAAAAGCTTGCTTACCAACAGTTACTACAGCTGTCATTCAGGTCAGTGTTAAAATTTCAGTGGTGAGTTGAGTTAAGCTCTCATACACCATAACTACTGCCAATTTTGACATCAGTAATGATCTGTGTATCTGTTGGTAAGGTCTAACTCTTTAACAGTTCCCTACACATGCCATTCTAGTAAGTTATTGCATTGAAAAACTTGTCCCTCATAATTATTGTATGGATTTGAAACAACTTACTCTGTATTCCATAGTTACTAACCTAGAAAATACGCCTGCATCAGTCATACATAATGCTTCCAGTTGTATATTCACTTCAGTAAAAGAGCTATAGTTGCTTCTAGTTATGCTGCATGTTGAATTCTGTAGTAGAAGGGTGCTTTACTTAACAGATTTGCAGAAATCAACCATCTCATTCTATGATTCTATGAATATATTATGTAATGTAAATACACCTGTAGCCAATCAGTGTAGATCTGTTTGGTAAAGAATTTAGAAGGGGAAGAAGTCTGTTTACCTCCTATTAATCTATAGGACTACTTTTATGGCTAACTCCAAGTTGATAGTACTGTAAGCAAATGTAGTGGAAGAAGGGAGCCTAGAACCCTCCTGGTCTCCATGCAGTTTTTGTCTAGGCAAGTAGAACTTATTACTTACATACCTAGCTCAGGCTTATAATGTCAGTTGCTTAATACATAGAATAACACTTCTGATTTTATGATGCTTCTTGAATTCATACAGTTACTCCAAAAAACTAAGTAAGATGATCTGTTTTATTTCCTCATATAAAACTGTAAAACTTTCATCTTATCAGGTAAAACTTGTATTTGATAATGTCTAGTCATGCATTGCAGTGCATCTTTTATGGGTGTTAGAGAACTGCATTATAAATGCAGCACTTATACCATCACCTTCTGATAGATTGTGTGTGTGGAGTGGGAGACTAATGCTCAAAATTATGCAGGCTTGATTTTCAAGGTCCTGTTCTGAAAGCATGAGAGATGTATCAGCTGAAGATATAAATTTACATGCCCAACATTGAGGAAATCTATATTTTACATACTGTAGGTTACCACATTTTAAGTAATACTGTGCTCTTTTTGGACATACTAATTTTCATCTCTTCTTCATTTTGATTTTCCTTTATACTGACCATTGCATATTTTCTTCATCTCTAATGCATTCATTTTCTTGTGATATAATTAATGTGATATCTTCTTAAACTGATTAACAAGGTTTTTTCTAACAAATATGTCTCATGAATTTACCCATGTACTAAGAAATCTAATAGCCTTTAATGTAAATGGGTACTGAGTTTATGAGGTTTCTTATATTTTAAGACTGTTTAATAATACATTTTATGTAATAATAAAAGATGCAAAAGTGCAACAAAATATTTGCATGGTTTAAAAACCTGGAGAGATAGGAATAGAGAATTGTACTGAAAAAGATATGTGAAAAGCATTTAATATTGTTAGAATAGTGGACTTAATCCACTGAATTTTGCTGGGAATGGAAGAGTTTTAAAATGTGATATTAAAATATGCATTTTCCTGCTTGTTTCTGAGTGATGTGAGGCAGTAAAACTTTTTATTTAAAAAGAAATATTGTGTGGATAATTTATTGTCCTATATTTGTCATTTTATGTGTTTGGACTGATCCTTCCCTTAGGTGTTATGGGATTTAGAGAGTAAAATACAGGTAAGTGTTGCACAGATCAATGAGGCCTTCCATACAGTAAGTTATATTTCCTCTTAGATCTTGAGCAGCAGGGAAGAATAAGGGCTTAGTAGGCTACCAATAGTAAATGTGAGATTGTAGGTTTAATTTTTAAATTTTAATTACAGAAAATTAAAAAAAAAAAGGAAAAGAGATAAAGAAAAGAATGGAAGATGTATTTGTAGATTATGTAGGCAGCCTAGGTTTATTCAAGAAAATAAAGAAGCCTCTATTTCCTTAAATTAAAAATTATTTACTATGGTATGATATGTTTATAAAGATGTTTCCCTCCTTTGAAATATTCTGTAATAAGTAAGAATTATATTGACAGCAGTATAAAATGCTCTGAAAAATTCAAAATTACCAAAAATCATAAGGAATTGTGCAAAATGAAGCAAAGTAGCTGGTGAGATAAATTATTTTTTCACCATATATCATTTTAGTTTAGAGGATCTTGCTCCAGCAAATGTTTAAGCTGTCTTTCCTTTACATATGTTGAAGTATATTGCTAGATTCTGCCTTTTGTGAATAGACAGTACATATATACTCAGAACTGAAAATAATATTAATTTCAAAATTCACTCATTACAGTCACAATTCCCTGTATCATGTTATTGGTATTTTTCATTATGTTCCAAGGGTTAAGAACAACTATTTATCACTTTAAGATACCAAAAATTTACAATTTTTAAAACTTAATTTCTGTATTTTATTAGCTATCCACTGACATCATGTCTCTGTTGGATAATGCAGTTTACACTGAGTATATATGACTGTTTTACATAATGATGAACATCTTGAGGAACATAGCTTTTACTTTTTCTGCAGTTTGAGTTTTCATCTAAACCATTTTAACAAAGGCAAATTCAGACTTCAAACAGGTCAAGAAAAAAAATATAGCCTAGAAACCTTCAGTAATACAAATGTTTTTACCATGTACTTAGGGCTTATAGTACACAGTGTATAATTGTCACTATCTACCTAGATATTAGCTGTATTTACCATATTATATCATCTAACCTGAACCCAAGCCATATAACAACTTAATCAAAATGCTAAATTCATATCTGAAAAATGATTAAAAGAGTAACGACTTACTAAATTTCTCATTTTTTTTCATTTAACAAATAAAGTTACTACAAAAATCACTTTGGTGGATTTTTGTATGTAAAAAATCTCATCATTTTGTCCTCGTCCATAGAAATTGTTAGAATTGTGTATAATTTTATGAAAAGCAAAGGGATTTGTGTGCTAATTATAAAGCATTCTGTCTTGTTACTGAATAAGAACGGGGTTTTTTTAAGCATTGAATAGTCTTAGAATTGCTTCTCAGAGCACTAGCAGAGACAAGCATTTTGCAAAGGTTTCATGCTTGGCCTCTGGAAACAAACAAACAAACAAACAAACAAAAAGAAACTTGGACAGATGCTCGCTCCAAAAAGAGTTTCAAGAAACACTACATAATTTACCACCTTCTTGGAAAGTAGTGCCAGAGTCTTCCTGGTTTAAAGACATGCCCTTGATTGTGACCAATATTGTGACCTTTTGGAAGGCTAGAGGTATACTGATATAACTGAAACTTTAAGCAAGCTGTTCAGGACTGAAGGTTGTATCATGCCACTGATTTCAAAGCAAATAATCCCATTTGTTTCAAAAAGAACTTACGTTTAAAAATCAAGGATATATTAGAGGCTTCAGCATGCCATTTTATACTGATTTTTAATGGAAGGTGAACATGAATCCACAAATATTTACTCAAGTTGTTTGACGAGGTGTATTCATGTTATTTTTGCATTTTCTTTCTGAGAATACTCAAAGGATCCAGTTTTAGGAACATGAATGCCTTTGGGAAAGGAATTCAAGAACTGTGTGTATGGCTGTTCACAGAAGCTAAATTTAAGCATTCTTTCCTGAGCATCCATGCAAGAAGACTTTATGCTTTCAAAAGTACTTGCTTTCAAAAAATAGAAATAATATAATGTGCTATCTCTCAGCAATAAAAAAATACGCTATTCAAATGTATGGTATTAATAAATCACGTGATAGTTTTGAACATAATTGTATGTACTATATGCAATAATGAGGTCTAGCACATTCAAGTTTAGCACACCTGTAGGTCAAAAACAAGGAGCAATAAATAATCAAACCAAAGTTTTATCCCACTGTTCAGGTAGGTAAAAAAATTTGGTAAACAAAGAGCTTCTCTTTGCCAGAGAGCTTCTTTCAAATGCTAGACAAATCTCCCCTGCTGGAGGGAAAAAAAAAAAAAAGAAAAAAAAAAAGGAAATTAGGTGGTTGGTTTGTTAAAAATCAGAATTTCCTTACTGGTAGAATTCCTTGAACTGTTACTTAGCTTTTGTTCTAGAGTGATGAGTATAAATATCAAAGATAAATCCTTTGCTGTTATATAAAAAGAGTTGTTTATATTTTTTAAGCATCCTGAGGACAGTGTTGTTTCTAAAATGCTGAAGGGCAGTAATTCTCATAAAGTTGTAAACTATGCTAAACAATCAAATTGTTTCTCTCTGATAGGCATTATGTGACTGCAGCATTTTAGGTGTCTATTTTCTATTCATTGCACATTTTCACAGCTGCTTTACTCCATGAACTTTTGAATATTTATTTTGGTGTGGTATTTTTTGCTTTTCTTTATAAAAGCAGATGATAATGAGCTTCAGAAAAAAAAAAGTCTCATTAATACTTATGTCTATATTCATGTTTGTTTGTTGTCTTGAATGCAGGTGAATCTGGTGTTGAAGAGTGGGCCCAGTGGAGTACGTGTTCAGTTACTTGTGGTCAAGGGTCGCAGGTGCGAACCAGAACTTGTGTATCACCTTACGGGACACACTGCAGCGGCCCTTTAAGAGAATCAAGGGTTTGCAATAACACTGCCCTCTGTCCAGGTAGTGTTAGCAGCCAATAAATAAAATTGTGGATGTTTTTGAACTGTATAATGATAAGAATTTGAAACGATATCTTTTTATTACTATTATTTTTAGTATGAATTTCACAAGGGCATTTTAATTAGAGCAGAGAAGTGTAATTCTGTTAATCTGTGAAATTTTGTCATGTAGATTGATATTTTGACTTTCAGAATAGTCAAAATATGGAACAAGAGACCCTTTTTTCTGACTGTTTCTGATTTTTTTTTAAAGTCTCATTTTCACTCAGAAAAGATAAGGTATAGCATGAGTACGAAATACAAACTAAGGAAGAAATCCAGATCATCAATACATTAAGAAGCAGAGAGTGATTAACAGGGTGGGTTAACGTATATTATTTGACACTGCAATTGTTTTGCCATTTAGAATACTGTCTTCTAGGGAATGGGCCAGTCAATGTTCTCCGTGCAGTAAAGTCTTCATAGACTTTCCTTTATATTGTTAGGGCAAGAAAGGGCAACAGCCACCCATCAAAGGAAGGAAGATCAGACAAAAAGAAACTCTTACATCTGACACAAAGTAAAGGTCATCAGTATCTTGAATCACAGTTTTCCTTCTCCTTTTGTCTCAGAGATCTGGACATAGTTGGAGTTCAGCAGTAGTTATACACTAAAGAGAAGAGACAGGCATGTTCAAGTTAGTTTCTGAAAGGGCACATTTCATTTCTTTAGACACTACCTGTGGATCTGATTAATCTGGGATGAGAAGCAAAAGGGAAGGCATATGCCTTATAACTACATTCTGCTATGTCTGAAATGCAAAAAAAAAAAAAAAAATTATATGCCTCCCTTCAAATGCACAAATTCCCCAGCTCTTTGTAACATTTGGTCCCAAAAGGGTGATGAGCCATCTTCAGCTTCTGGGGAAGCCCACTCTATTTTTGAAGTAAACTAAACTGTCATACACAGAGAATCCTCTAGACTTTATCTCAATATAATAATACATAGAATCAAACTCTCACGTTTTTACTGTGTGTTGAAAAACATCCAACAGGAAGTGCATATATAATCCCATCAGTTTGTGTATCAGCATTATAAGCATTTAGGGAACCTCTGTAATAGAAAACAACTTAGAAGATTGTATCTAGATAAACCATCACTGTAATAAGAACTGCTCTCAGTACCTAATGCTTTACTACTGTATTTTAGGTAAGCAATTCACATGAGACTTTCAGGGTAGAAACTTCCACGCAGGGCTGAAATCGATCACTTGAGTGTTTCCATACAAAAATGGCAGTTATTTCTAAAAAAGTTAGGGTAGCTTACATTCTGCCAGATGCAGGATACATTGCAAAAGAACTCTCAACTTGAAAGTATAAAAATAAGAAGTGAAAAAAGAGAATTATAAAAGAACAAACCTTCTAAACAGTCAAAGATAAAGATTCCTTTGAAACTGCATGAAGTACAAACATGAAAACACACAGTCCATCACTCACAATGAGATGCAGTTCTCCTGCTTTCTTGTTCATTTTGTATTACCTAAGAAGAGGTGAGGCATTTAAATCACCTAATTTTCCAGAATTTTATCTTCATTCTCTCCAGTAAGGAATGAAAACAAACAAAAAAAAATTCCATGTAATGCAAAAGCCAAGGTAATTAATTTTCTCTCAAAGTAACCTGGGAAAAAAGTTAATTCTTAAAAGTCACATTGTCTAGGAAACTTCTAAACAATTGTCAGACAAAGGACTGCTCCCTATTTATCAGGTCATGAAGGAATGCTTTCCTTACACATGAACTCCCACTTCAGGGTATGGCTTTTGTTTCCAGATACCCAGTATGAGCAATAACTACCAATTCTAACTGGCTAACAGTGATACTGCCAAGATACTTTCCTTTTCGGATCACTACAGCTTATTCTGAAATTCTTTATATATCTTGAGTTACCTTTCCTAAATAATTAGTCTGCTAAGCTTAATCTTGCATGTTGTTTCACATAATGACAATAACCTTATTAATTTATGTTGGCCTCTCTCTGGCTATAGGGTCACTATTGTGTGGCAATGTGCAAGATTACCAATTTAGAAATGTGCTTTTCCTAGTCAGAGCTCCATTAATTTTTCAAACATACCTTTAATTATTACCCTAAATGTCTTCTGTCCTCATTATATTATATATCCTGACTCAGAGAGCTGCATAGTTCAGGATTGTCCCTGGTCCATGCATAATGAAATGTAGTTTGTACACTTGTACAATTTAAACAAGTTTGACAAAACCTTCCAGACATTCATAGCTGGGATCTGGCCTGTATACTCAGACCTCTAGCACTCATTCCATATAGTTTTGGACTCTGTTAATACAGTGAGAATTTACATCATAGAGCATAAACTAGAAGCAATAAATGTACAAAAACATAACAGCATAACAGTGGTCTCCCCTTGTAACCTACAAATGCAAAATCTACTTGGGCATAGTCATTATATGTTTATAGAATCATAGAACCATTAAGGTTGGAAAAGACCTCTAAGGTCATCAAATACAACCATCAAACCAATACCACCATGCACACTAAACCATGTCCTGAAGTGCTACGTCTGTACATTTTTTTAACACCTCCAGGGATGGTGACTCCACTACTTCCCTAGGCAGCCTTTTCCAATGCTTGACCACACTTTTAGTAAATAATTTTTTCCTAATATTCAATCCGAACCTTCCCTAGTGCAACTTAAGGCCATTTGCTCTCATCCTATCACTAGTAACTTGAGAGAAGAGACGGACACCCACATCACTACAACCTCCTTTCAGGTACTTTTAGAGTGATAAGGTCACCCCTCAGCATCCTTTTCTCCAAACTAAACAACCCCAGTTCCCTCAGCTGCTCCTCGTAAGCCTTATTCTCCAGGCCCTTCACCAGCTTCGTTGCTCTTTTTTGACATGCTCCAGCACGTGGAGGGGCCCAAAATTGAACACAGGACTCGAGCAGCGGCCTCACCAGTGCCGAGTACAGGGGCACAATCACTTCTCTACTCCTGATGGCCTGAATTGTTACAGAGAAAATTGCCCTATCTTTTTTAAATCCCATAGCTTTATTGTTAGTAATCTATGCTCTAGAAGTTCAGGACTTCACTTGAGAGGAAGAAAATAAGAGGAAGGAAAACTGAGGTTTATAATTAGAAAGAGATATGGCAAAAGTAGAGTAGCTGTATGGCTTAAACGTCAAGGTTAGAGCTGTCAGAAAGTTTGCAGAGTTTATGTATTACAAATTTAAGAAAGATTTTTGACTGGACAATTTCAGCTATACTAAAGGAAACTACAGCATTTAAGTGAGTTTAGATTTGTGCATACAAACTCTACAGTTCTAATTTAATTTTAAAAATTCATTTTATGTAGCATCTGCTCAGATGCAGGTATTCAGCCATAGCAACCTATGATACCACTTACAATTCAGCGTCAATGGCCATAATAGCTTTCCAATATCTATTCAGCTTTAAGCTGAACAAATCAAAAGCATTTAAACCCCAATAAAAATATCCCAAAATATGCTTGTAGGATGAAGGCCAGCATGGCCCCACACCTCCTCCCACTTCACAGCAGTTGCGTATTGTGAACACTGTGGGTGTTCACTTCAACATGATTAGGTTCACAGAGAGGCAGAGAGAAGGGAAAGATGTTCTACAGTAATCCAAAGTCGTTGTGCTAGCAATGTTTTTGACAGATAAGTTGGCAATAATTTGAATATTTTTGTCCCAAATAATGAATCTTGCATCTGAAACTGTGTTATAGAAAACAGTAACTCCTCTGTGGGCTAGCTCTCCATCTGGTGTAATTTGGCATAGCTCATCTGGCTATAATTCATTAGATGTTATAGGGGTTTTTTGCATTTAGAAAATGGTCTTAAAGAAAGAAAATGTAAATTAAATTAGGAAAAAATATTCAAAGGTAAGAAATTTTAGATTAAGATGTTCTTTTAAAGCTGATCTGGATATTGGACATTTCTGTGATGCACCGAGCAGATCAATTCTCCTTGATATTTATTTGCTGACATTGGTTGTTTTCTTAGTGCTATGCCTTTTCCATTCTTGACTGTATTACTTATCTACTAGTTTCAGATATGTAAGTTTATACATACAAGAAGGTACTGTGAAATTTTTACTTATTGACCTAAAATTTGTCATGGAAGATGATTTTGGAGGCAGCTTACTTTAAATCATAAACAGACAGAGGCTGCTGTAAATTTGAGTCCACCCAAAGTGAAACATTTTGTTTTGGCTTATGTTCAGATCCAAAATTACAAAAGAATTATTCTGTGTTGCTGCTAACATGCAGTCACTCTTGCCAGAATCAATATACAACCTTTTGGCTCAAGACAGTGTCTTTAAAAAGCCCCTTAGCACATATTTGTGTCATTTTTGAATAAAGACAACTAACTTAAAATATTTTGATAACATCAAATCAAAACTCCAGATTAAACAATAGACTCATATGTATCCTGAAAAACCTTAGCTTGTGTCTACATAGTGTTAAGACCTTTCTGATTTATTATTTTTTACTGAATAATCTTTTTCTAATTTGCATTAATTTACTATGTTTTATACTTTTTAAATTTCTTCTTGTTGCACCTGAGCATCTTAATCAAACATCGTGGTATCAGGAGATGAAATTGTATCGTTGTTGAGTACTGTTTGGAATCTGATCTGGCACATTGGTTTCTCATTAATTTTTTCTTGTGTGATAAAAAATTTGGAGTTTTAAAGATATGTCTAGATTCACTTTGCCAATGAGAAAAAAAATGTTCAGATCATATAGCTGGATCAGAGTGGCTGTCTCATTCTAAGTAGCTGTTGAGAAAAGATGAAACGTAAGGGATTATGTGCAGATTTACTCATCAGTTTCTTAGTTTTAGAAGAGTAAGATTTCCTGCTTTTAACCGAAATGTCACAATTAATAAAGGTTCCTAAAATAACTAGACTAAAATCTGTCAGTTTAACATTAATTTGAAATATTCCTGAGGGTTTTGGGTTTGGCTTTTTTTGCTAATATAATGCAGATTGATGTGATATTTAGAATAAAACAATTTTAATAAAGCTAGCCATGTAGGACATGGAGTAATTATTGAGCTTTTTGACCACTTGTACGTGACCAACTGGAAAACCTTTCAGCAATTGAGCGGTTATCTAGTGGGTTAAAATCTTCCCTGAATTAAGCTTGACATTTTCTGTCAGCTACAATTTCTCAGAAGTCAGCTAGAAAACTTTTTACCTCAACATAGCATCTGAAATGACAATTTTCCTTACTGTTAATGAAATCAATATAACTTACCTACATGCAGACTTTCCCTTGATCTTACTGATGATTTTGTGATAATATGCCAGGGAGCTGAACCTCCTTCCGTACTGCAGGCAACTGAATTTCACCTCGGAAAATATTATTCTGATCCCTACAAGAAGAAGGTTTTATTTGTAGAAACTGGGCAAGGTGATACATGCCTTGAGGGCAAAGGAAACCTATACATGAGGAGTTCTTTCACAGTGATGACAAAAAGTGAGGAAAAAACAGAAAAATCTATTTCTTCTGTAATGTGAACCATTACCAACACACTGAGATGTTATACACTCTTTCACCCTCCAGACACCCTTCAAACAGACAGAGTTGCAGAAATACACAGTTATGTGATGCTGAGTGCGATGCTCAGTCTGGGTACTAAGTCTCTGGATTTTTCTTAAAAGCTTAGCAGTACTACAGTTCCCATTACTACGTTACTGTTCTCATACAGCCGAATTTATACCTGTACAACTACTTTTATTTAAGCAGCAGGAAAATAACTAAAGTTTATTTTGCAGTGTTTTTCAATTTATAAGGAACTCTTTTACCAATGCATGTACAGAATTGTCTTACCAGTACATGCTTAACTATAATACATTAGAGAACTTCCTGAAAATTTAACTCCAGTTGTTTCTGAAAAGGGAATGCATATGGTTTATAAGCTCATATGGATATTGTATATTCGTTTCTCCTACAACGGAAAAAAATTAAGGTAGAGAAAGATATATCTTCTATGATTCTTTACATTAATTTTATGAAATACTTGTAAATAAAAATATTGCTATGTTTTTCTAACTTATTGTGTACTCTGAAGGTGTTTGAAGTATGTTGAGTGAATATTTTTTTAAGATAAAATCATGCATGTATTACTGTGTATGTTAAATCAATTAATATGTTCATGTAAGGAAATAGCACAAACCTCTTTTGTTTATGTGGTCTTGGACATTCTGAGGAAGATAATCAAGCACATATGCTGCCATGTTCCCACCAGAATTAAAACAAATGGAACAATTGTAAGATAACAGCCCAAATGTATGATGGTAACACTAAGAAATTAATGCATTTATTCCTGTATTTTCAAAAGGAAGTGTAATTCTGACTGCTTCAAGTTTTTAGAGATGCCTTGAGACATAAAGTCTATGCCTGATTTTCACAAAGATTTGTCTCCTGAAAATCAGGGCTATTAAACATATCTCAAGTCAGTTACCAATGATATCATAACTAACTGTTGAAAAGGGAAGCTATCTTTTTTAAAAGAATGAAAGAAAAGAAAATTTGGTAGTGAGATTTGTTTAAAGATTGGATAAAATGGTTTAAAGTTAAATATATTTCAGAGAAAATATACTTTTAAAATTTAAATAAATTACATTTTAAAAAGGATTTATTTGTCAATGCTAAAGATTACCTATGTACTGATTTCCTTGAAGCTGGCAAAATAATTCCCATTTAAAACATTGTTCTTGTTTATTTTGAAATCCTTCTATTACTTGTGTGTCTGTTTCTGGTTAAAATCTGTTTGGTTTGTTGCAGTACATGGCGTTTGGGAGGAATGGTCACCTTGGAGTTTGTGTTCATTCACATGTGGTCGAGGCCAAAGAACTAGGACGAGGTCATGTATACCTCCCCAGTATGGGGGAAGATCATGTGATGGACCTGAAACACAACATAAACCTTGCAATATTGCACTCTGCCCTGGTGAGCTCATATAGCAACTCTCTGCCTTGTTACAGTGCATTCTATGTGTGTTGTTTGTGATTTCTTTTATTGACTTTTGCACCCAGGAAAAAAAAATGTTATGCAAAGTGAGTAGACAGTAATATTGTTCATAATTCTGACTATAGTCATTGAAGGATATAATCAGCATGGGAACTCTGTTTGAGATACTACATAAACAGACAATTAGTTTCTTCAAGATACTCTCTCTGTAGGGCATGGTATGTTTGAATTTTGATTCAGGATGGGTCTTGAAGAACCAAAAGGCAAGCAGCTTTCTGAGTGTGGCTTAAAGGGAGACATTCAGAGGTAACACATTTTGTGCCCAACAAATCTGTTTGAATTATGTTTGCTTGGAGGTTCACTGTAATTATTTATTCATTATACAACAAGCATATGTGGGAAACATATGTGGGAAGGTGGACATAAGCTAGGTCATTATTTGAATCCCAGTTAAGCCCTTATGGTAAGAACTTCAAGTGTCTCATTTCTGCAAGTCAGTTGCTAAACCACTTTAAAAAAACTAGCCCTAACCAAGTAAACAATGTGTGGGCTTCATGTTAAACCTCCCATTCACTGAAACTGAAACTAACTAAAACCAAAAAAATCCCCTATTTTTTCTAAATTTATTTTTAAATTTTTGTCCATAGATTATGATTGATTTCAACCAATATTTTCAGTGTATATATGTATATGTGTATACACATATATATGTATATACATATGAATATAATACCTAAGTATTACAATTAGTTCGATAACCATGAAGAAGAGTTTATATAGATAATTGTCTAATACTTAGGTAATAAAAAGGTGTCAGGTAGCTGTAATGTGAGAAATTTATTTCATGAGTCCTGTCTGGCAGTGTGAAGGTTGCCCTTGCAGTGTTTCTTGTTGAATATCCACAGCTCACAACACTGCTGCAAATGGATTCTCCGTGACCAGAGCTCTTCCTGAAAAAGAGTTGATGGACATTTCATTTGCAAACTGTTGTTTGATGGTTGAAAGGAAAATAATGAACTTAGTGCTTCACAGAATTGAAGCTAAATTTCTTAGATTTTTATTAAACTTGAACTTTGATTTTCTTCTGTTCAGCAAAGCATACTCCACCTTCAGGACAAAATTAATGGAAAATTTTAGTCTTGAATGCAGCTGACGAAAATTTTGAATTAATCTAGGTTTTGGCCAAGTTGGCAGCTGTGCAAGTTTGCATGTGCCTACACAAAAGTAATTAACATGATATATGAGCATGAAGCAGAGTTGTCAACAAGAGAAATGCCAAAAACCAGCAGAAATTAAATTAATGCATTCAGTTCACTTCACTATTGCAAAGAAACACAAAAGATATTACACTTAATCTGCCAAAATAAGCAGTTATTTGAAAATTCTGGATTTTGAACAGGCATTTGTACCTAATAGACTTTCACCAAAGGAAATTATATATTAGTTACATAGAAAAGTAACAGTTTAAATCTTTGTTGAATGTTAGGATTTGCTGTAATTTGAATGTTCAAGTTTATACGGGAATCTTCATGTTGAATTCTTTAGTCTTTTAACAGTATTTCTGAAATAGAAATCTCACACGCTATTTGCTCCTAAAGATAAAGAATGGAGATGCATGAAATATATATGAGAAGCCATGGAATGAGTTTTCTGCAAAGACACTGTAATAATTGTTTTGATCTTTCCTACCCCAAATAATACTATATAGCAATGAATAAAACGGAAGAAGGTGCACTGAATATAATTTCCATAATATTTTCCTCTTCACATAAAGCTTTTATGATTAATGACTGCAACTAGCTTCCATGTTTGGAAAGATTTCCATTTTCTGCTGAATAAATTATCAGGGCACAGCTTCATAGATTGAGAGGCATCTGCACTGAGAAGTGGCTCACAACCAGGCATTACATAGAATATATAATATAGAACTTTAGGAAAAAGCCACCAAAACTCTCTCTCTTCCTTTAACTCACTGGTTGCTGAGATCCTGGGCATTAGAGATATGGATAGTATCTTTGAACTGTTAGAAATGTTCTATGGTTACTGTCAGGCAACAGTAAAATAGTTCACCTCTGTATTTCACTGAACAATGGTGCATCCTTACAAGCACAGGATGTTGAATCACTAACTTAAAGATTCTGCTTCCTATTTTAGTTATTAACACCATCAAATTAAGAAGCTGCTATTCCAACCCTCCTTTAGAAGAATCCCAAAACCAGGGGTTGGCAAGTGTGCCAAGTGAAGTTACTAATTTTCAGTGGTGGTGCTTTTATGGCAATAGTAGTTATAAAACCAGGTTTTCAAATAAGATTATTAATAAAAATTGTATTATAACCTACATTTTGAGTTTATACTGGGTAACTGTAAGTGCAATGAGGAACTGATGATTGCTGAATTGTGTAGGAATAGAGGATTATAAATTAGCACAATCAGTATTAACACATTTCATAGTTTTTACACTTTTGCAAAAATACTGTCTAGTCCTATTATCTATTATAGACTATATAATTTTTCACTTTATGAGAATTTATCATTTTTTTTTTGTTATTATATTTTGTAATATGTTCATTTGTCTCAAGAAGCTTTCTGATATATAAATTGAAAATAACAGTCCTAAAACTGTACTCATGGGAATAGTAATCCAAACTTAAATGTATGGGCTAATGCAAAATAATAAATACAAAACTGGTCACTATATCTACATTGCTTAAAAATTCAACTTAACAAATTCAGAAAAAGGATCATGCAATACACAAACAGAAAAGCACACCTGAGAAGGAAGGCAGACTGTTTCTGTCCTCCTACTTTTTATCTTGAAAGAACGTTGAAGAACAGGGATTATTTACCTTGCAGGGAAGATGAATAATAAAAGTATATTCAGCATTATAAATGTAGAGAACAAAGACTGTATGTGAGACAAAGTGGCAATTCCTGTTTTCCTTTTCCTACTCAACTAAAGAGACCTAATTTCACAGTCAGGACCAATAATCTTGTAAACTGCCCCATCTGAGTGATGGCTGCAGCTGTAATAAATCACTTTGAAGGGCTCAGGGTTTGCATGATATAAGATTGGCCCACACTTTTACCTAAACAGACAAGACTAGTCCTTTTTAATAAGGCCCTGTTTTCAATAAGGCCTTTCAAACTTTATGGTATGTGAGCAAAATCTTAATTTATTCTTTGTTATATCAGGGTACAATTAGAGGAAATGAAACATTCTTTACTTGAAAAAAAAGGAAAACAGTTTTGAATTATTTTCAAGTAGCTTACAATGGTGGTTTCTGTGTTTGACTGCTGTAAGAAGTCAAGGGCCGTCAGGCTAGGCCCAGTCTGAGGGGCTGAACTCAGGCTTAAGTTGAAACCCCCTAACCTAGAGGGAAGCCGCGAGGCCCTGCGCGGCTGAGGTGGTAACTCTGCTGTGTCCATCTCTTTTGTGCCTGCGGCCCCAGTTGACGGACAGTGGCAGGAGTGGAGCTCGTGGAGCCAGTGCTCGGTGACCTGCTCCAATGGCACCCAGCAGCGGAGCCGGCAGTGCACGGCGGCAGCCCACGGCGGCTCCGAGTGCAGAGGGCCCTGGGCTGAGAGCCGGGAGTGCTATAACCCCGAGTGCACCGGTGAGTACAGACTGGCATGGGGAGCTGCGGTTCTACCTCTCCTGCGCAGGAGAGGGTCAGGGGCTGGTCTTGCTGGTAGCTGTGAGCCAGGAACTGGGGTTACCTCGGCAGGTTCCTGGGCTGCCGCAGGCCTCAGCGGGCTGCAGAGGGGCAGAGCAGCCACTGCCAGAGGGAGGCCTGAGGTCTCTTTTTTGTTCAATGAACCATCTGGAGATAAAAAGCTAAAGAGTACGTCCAGAAAGACTGCATGATGGGCTTCATATCAGCTTTTCGGTTTTATCACCATTTAAAGGATATTAAACACTTTTAGAAAGATAAGTTTGAGGCCTAAAAAACTTCATAAGTTGTTTTGCGAACCTAGACAGTGAACCTGTATTAATTGATTCGCTTTTACACTGAGACTACTTCATGATCCTCTGGCAGATCAAAATCAGCCTTCCAGGGTGGGTAAATTACATTTATACCTGCTTTTAAGCCTCATTTGCACCATCAGAGCATGTAAAAGTCAAAAGTCAAGCTCCTAAAATATCACATGCAAAAATGTTTTTGTTTAGTTTTTTAAAGGGTAGTTATGGACATTGTAAATGTGTATCATTACCATACAACAACACTATGCAAGTATATAGGAAAAAAAAATACAAAGGGGACAATGTCTCTTTTGCAGTCTAAGTGTAAGTTTTTATTTATCTTAAGATACAAGTCATTTAGACAACAATCCCATATTTAGGAGCCAAGTAGAGACTTCCCTATATTCCATGCACCTACATCTACCACTTCTGTCACTGTTAGTTATATGTGGGGGGCTTTCTTCTCTTACCAAAGTCAAGAATAACCTATATATCTTCTTTATGACTGTCATGTTGCCATTGTAACTATATTTTTACAAACAGCAAATGGCCAGTGGAACCAGTGGGGCCACTGGAGTGGCTGCTCCAAATCCTGCGATGGTGGCTGGGAAAGACGAATAAGGATCTGTCAAGGTGCTGCCGTGACTGGGCAACAGTGTGAAGGAACAGGAGAGGAAGTTAGAAGGTGCAGTGAACAGAGGTGTCCTGGTAAGATGCAAATATCATTGTTGTTATCTACACTACAGTGTGGCTTACTTTGATAGTCATCTTTCGGAGAGACAAGACCAATGTCCATACAGTAATAGCCATAAATAGCCCTATCTGGCCTTGCTTTAGACAAGTCACTGCTGTTTTTCTCTGTAGAGTTGTGTTTATATAGCTACACATAAACTAGTCCTATTGGATATATGAGCAACACATCATGTTTTAAATAGATCAAGCCATAATATACTAAATTATCAGAAAAATATTTCATTGCCTAGGTATGCCTTCATTACTTGGAGAGGCAGTGATTTGCTACAGAAATTCTCTCTGAATGCACTGTTTCTCTGAATATCAGGGCTGGTTTTGTAAATCATGGAATACCTTTTATCCAGTGTACAAGAGATGTCTTTGTAATACATTTGGGGTAAATTTCAGTGCAGTAAAGATAAAGGAAAACGTGAACCTTACTGTACTATACAGGAAGAATGAATATATGAACAACATTTTGTAAAAAGGAAAGTAGTTTACAGTTATAAAGGCACATCTTTCCTGTTTTAATATCATACTTAAATTTATTTATTTGCAGCACTTTGCTCTCCCAACAAACTTAAGTCTTGCCCACTGAGAGTTAACAAAAGTGTACTTTTGAGCTTCTTCAAAAGTGATGAATAAACTGGAACAGCTGGTGAATCTAGTCATTTTTATCCTTAAAGACACATTGTCCTAAAGTAAAAGGGTGCATTGTCGGCTAGGTGTAAGATAACAAAATAAGGTATAAGTACTGTGGGATGTCTTAACCATTCACTTGGGAAATTATGTATTTTGAACTGCAAGCCAGGAACCAGCAAAAAGCATTCTAGCAATATCCTGGACTTGTGGACATTTTGATGGCTATGTTCTCTGCTAGTCAGGGTAAGGATTTAAGTGGGAGGAATGCTTTGGCTCAGGAAATATATCAAATATGAATTTTATGTTATCAAGACCACATTTTCATAGGCAGCATGTTTATTGTTGACAGCTGTCAAAGATCATTTTCCAAGGTATTTGCAGTACAGTAGAACAGTGAATCTCATTGCATTCAAAGAACAACAAAAGGACTGTTTGCAGTTATAAAGTTATAATACTATACTGGAGAAGTTAAGTAAATTTAACTTACTTCTCAAATGATCTCTTTAGTTTTAATAAAGCATTCATTATTTGAAAAGTGGTACAAAACAGTATTTGAATTGGATTCCTAAACAAATTATAATTTCCATAGTTAATGCAGACTTCCTCTATAAAGGCACAGCACGAAGAGAAGGTTAATGTGAATATTTATCATAAGCAGACATTCAGATAAACCAGATTCTGCTTATAAAACCATTCTTGAATTAATCTGCATTTGTATATTTAAAAGTAAAATCATGCTGCTGCAGTCCAATTTTCAAATGTTGCCACCTGCTGTTAATAAAATATTTTACAGATGTATTTACAAGTCAAAGGCATACAGAGCTTTATATGCCATTTGGTAAATTTATTTATTTACTTGACTAATTCCAGATTAGAACCAGCATGCTTATATAAACCATAACCTAAAACACCTCTTAACAAACTATACTTGTGCAGAAGATTATACATGAATAAAATATTTAATTTACCTGTTTGTAGACTGACATTTACTAAAACATCTCAGATCTAAATGTAGACAGTGCATAATCTAGCAAAATTTTATAAAATAATATACAGATTTGCATTTTTATAAACACCAAGAAAAAAAAAAGTATTATACAGAGGTGATCGTTCAAAGTATAAGCAAATTTCATTATTTGTATGCTTTTCTTCTGTAGCCCTAAAATAGTTCAGAGAAGCTATTCTTTTCTCAGTAGTTGATTTTTCTGTGTAAGTAAGTCATTGAGAAAAATGAGAGACTAAAATGATAATTTTTTCTTATATTAGCATTGCTTTGCCACTAGTGTAAGACCAGATCCTCAGCTCTGTAGATCTGCAGAACGTATTTGTAAAGTAGATGAAGCTGCACCTATTTGTATCACCCAGAGGTCTATAGACTTACAGAATGCTAAATAGTAGTTGACTTTAAACTGTAGAAGCAAAAAGAGAATAATTTTTTTTTTTCTATTATGCTGGCCACTATTAATAAGATACTTTGCAAACAGATCTGCTCACTGGACTGACTAAAGTCTGGACTGGACTTTTTTGTAGTTTGAGTTCTGCATTATCTGCACATTAGACAAAATTTTCTTCATAGTCGATCAGTGATTCTCTTCAAATGGTTCAGGCAGGGTCTAAATTATATCAGACACTCCTAGAAGCTGAATATAAGCAGCACTAAGAAAGCCAGGTTCAGAGCTATTGTCTGAAAGTTGTTTTCTCAAACATCTTGGTTTCTGGACAAATGTTGAGTATCTTTCTTGTGATTTATTTCTATTCACAATTATAAATTTTAAAACTATTGGGTTTTCCTTCCATTATGTAATACTCTGGGAACTAAAAAACAAAGATCTGAAGTTATTTTGGCTTCAGTCATTGCTCCTTTGTTGTATCCCAGATGTCTAAGTTAGGTTTTACTTCTAGTAGGTCAGCAGTGTTAAGGATTTAGTACTCTGTACTCAAAGTATCCTTTTGTGAAGAATATCTTCAGAAAATTGGAAACAAATCAGAGAAGGGAAAAAAAAACCTTCTAGATCTGCTAAGCAGCTAGTTGCACAGGAATAATTGTGGAAAACTTACACAGAATGAAAAAACAGTAGGTCTGTCCCATAGGAATAAAGGACAGCTAAGTAACAAAAGAAATTGCAACCCATGACTGATAAGGAGTGACATGGCAAGCTGATCAGTAACTTTTAGAGAAATATGTAAGATAAATAAGGTAAGTCCCATCACATATGTCAGTAAAAACTAAGAAATGTGAGAAATAAGACCAAAGTACAGTATTATTCAGGAGACAAGACTTCAGTAAAATTATTTTTAGAAAAATAGGATCATGTTCTTACGACAGTTTTAAGAATATCTTAGTTTCTAGTAATATAGTATTGTTTTCCAGAAATACTTAATTCCATAATAGTTAATTCTATAATAATTAAGTACATATTCCAATATCTATGCTTTACCCAGATTTTACTCAAAACAAATCCTCAATATTTATCTCATAAGCCTACTGTTAGTGGTAGAAAACAATGGAATTCTTTTGACCAAAATATTACTGAAAACAATAACAGACTCCCTTGTTTGTTAACAAAAAGATAACAGTGTTGCTGAAGACTAGCTAATGATGATCTCATCTAGGTGTTCCTGCTCCGGCAGGGGGGTTGCACTAGATGATCTTTCGAGGTCCCTTCCAATCCCTGACATTCTGTGATTCTGTAATAAAGACTAACTAATAAAGGTAGAAGGTTTCTTCAGAGGCAATAGTAGCTACATAAGATAGAATATAAGAAGGGGGAAGATTCAAATAATTGTCAACAACTAAAAAATAAAATGAAACCTTTGGGTTTTGTTTTGTCACTGATTACAACACTAATCTACAACATGTTCAAAAGCTCTTTTTCTATTGCCTTTGTTGACAACAATTTTGCCTGTAGCATTGAATTATGATTCCATAGAGGAACTGTAGTTCTAGCTTCATTTGTGAGCTACTGTGTGCTGTTGGCTAACTTGCTTCACCCTTTCATTGCCCTTTCCCATATTTAGTAGCTGCCTAGGTAGATTGTGGACTCTGTGAGGTTGTGTATGTCTCTTGATCTGTCTGTGTGTAGTACAGAGCTTCCTCAGATCCCCATTGAGTTGATTCCCTCTTGGAGATGCATGTCCTCTCACTAGTAGTGTCAGAGGAAGACTGTACTTCTAGATCACTGACTTTGTTGAGTGGTTGTGCTCTAGGTGGGATGAATTCAGACCTATCATTACAGGGGTATAAAATGGTAAATTGGAGTACATGTTCTGTGTGGGAAGATATTGCTAAATCACACTGTTGGGGTTTTTTTATTTGCCAATTTTAGAAGATTTACCTCAGTATTTGCTGTTTGCTTCTAAATTTTAGCAGGTCTCTGTGATTTTGTACAGCTAACTCACCTTTATCTGTGGGAGTGTTATGAATTTATTGTGCCATAGTTACAGAAATACTTGAACTGGTCCTGAGTAGGGCCAGCGAGGCTTATTAACTCAGATATAATACCACGCCAACATGACTGTAATGTCTCTATGGGCAACATAGGTTGGAGCTTCACAGATGCTTTAATGTGGGTGGATGCCTGATTAGTAAGCTCTGCCAGATACACTTTTGCTTTGGAAGGAACTGATTTGGTTTTTTATGCATAGCATTCCTTGATCCAAGGTATTGTACAATGTGTTGAAAGGCACAGGGTCAGCCAGGGCTCAGAAAAAAATTGCCTGGGTTCAGTGATACCTCTTCCAAGCTCTAACATGCTCCCACATCTCTTTCCTGATAACTCAGTCTTGGGAATGCCTTTTACTTTGAACACAACATGGAGGTGCACAGATTATCTCTGGTGCCAGGCTAAAGTTAAAACGTAATCTTGAGTTCTGAAAACTGTGACACAAAGTACACCAGTAGTACCCTTCCAAAGAGATGGAAAATGTCTTATAGTACCCTTCCAAATAGATGGAAAATGTCTTATATTACTTATGACTTTCTGACATAAAAGATAAAATATAGTGTATATAAGAATTCATATATGTGCATGTATTTTTTTTTTTTCAGAAAAAAAAACACATTTAACATTCATATTTGGAGGGAATTAAGAGTTTTAGTTCTAAGAATTAACACCTAAAATGTTGATTAGTGATCACAACACATTTCAAATGACCACAGGTGCATGACAAATATACTTCCAAAAAGCTCTAAGCTTTAGTAAATTTATATAATTTATAATATTACCTCCTTATTATGTTAATTTACGCTCCCCAAATCAGAATATTTCTTTTGTTTATAAGGTCATAATAGGATGGTAATTGCATTTGCTTATGTTTATCAAAAACTGGCTTTTCCCATCACAACACTGGCCTGATGCCCTCACTTTTTGGGCAAGTCTGAAGCAGTGTTAGTATTCACACTATGAATACAACCAGCTTTCTTTAGGGTTTGCCATTAATGGATCTCTTGCTTTTCTAGCAGCACCAACTGCTTTGATTTATGATTCAGGAATGCTGATGGTGAGGTAAATTTAGCAAGCAATTTTTCTGCCCAAATATGATTCATATTGGTATTACTGAGCCATCTGCAAGGTATTCTTTGTCCTCCCTGAAGACAGGGTATGGCTTTGTGTGAAAGTCTGCTCAGTTCCCACACTCACCTCACTCTTTCTTCAGCAGAAGTACAAAACAGGGAAGATGGATAGTTCTATGGGTTAGGTAATTGAATGAGTAAAATCTGTAGACTGTTTCTGCCTCTGCTAGAGATTCCCATGCAACCATGGGTGAATCACTGAATTGCTTTCTACCTATCACCTCATCTGCTATAGTGAGATGGCTTTAAGCTGAAAGAGGGTAGGTTTAGATTAGATATTAGGAAGAAAGTCTTCACTATGAGGGTGGTGAGACACTGGAGCAGGTTGCCCAGAGAAGCTGTGGATACCCCCTCCCTGGAAGTGGTTAAGGCCAGGCTGGATGAGGCTTTGAGCAACCTGGTCTAGTGGAAGGTGTCCCTGCTCATGGCAGTGAGGTTGGAACTAGATGATCTTTAAGGTCCCTTCCAAACCAAACCATTCTATGATTCTATGATAGAATTCCCTTTCTCTTTTCCTTTTTCTTGTTTTGTAACCTCTTTGCTGTAATACAGTGGGGTTACAATTTTCCTGAAAAACATATAATAATACTTTAAACAACTCATGGCTTTTCGCTGCTGAACATGGGATGAATTAGATTTCAGTAGCTAGCATTTGTCAGCTCTTTAAGTTGTGAGATGACTTCAGCCAGATGTTTGCAGTGTTAGTCTAATTTACTCAAAAATTATAAACTGGGAGTATACAATAAAAGTACAAAGAACAAAAGTAATCTGTTAAATCATGACCATGTAAAAATAAAACACGAAGCATTTGCAGAAGCTTCTTTTTCCCCATGCAGTACTGGTACTACAAAATTGTGAAAATATTTTTTCCTTTAAATGGTGTTGCAATAACCAGTAAAAGGCCATTTTGTTTTATAGCCGCTCAGTTGCATATTATTGACTATACTTGCTTGATTACCAACTTGTACTGAAACACATTTCAAAGAAATAACCTGCTTTTTGGTCTTCGGAATATACAGCTCTCATTTGCTACTTTTAGCACATTCGATGTTTCAGCTGTGGTTTCAGGACTGATTCTTTCACATACAGTTTAAGTTTTAGAAAAATCTGTAAAAATGTTAGTGTAAGATAAGCATCACAGCTTCTAATATTTTAAGTATCATAATCTTATAATAGATGTTTAATGTTATCAATCAGAGCAACAAGAAAAGATTCAAACCTATCAGCATTAAATCTACAACCTAGTGTTTGCTAATGAGAATAATGGCACAGACTATATTAAATAAATACCATCATAAAGACAGATATTAAAAATTACAGATTTTGCATTTTACCACGTTATTCTTAAGATTGAACCAAATTATGCTAACATATACAACTCAGGAAAAATTAGGACAAGACTGAAGACTTAATTTGTGGTAGAAAATCTTTTTTACATTTATGTTTCTGTTTAAATTCTCATTTCTAAATGGCAGCACCTTATGAAATATGTCCTGAAGACTATTTGATGTCAATGGTGTGGAAAAGGACGCCAGCTGGGGACATGGCATTCAATAGATGTCCTCTCAATGCCACAGGTACAGTATTACTTTGAAATTATATGATGATAAAAAAGGGGAGAAATCTTTTGCATTGTGTTCTAGACATAATCATTAGTAGACTCGTATTCATATGTATAAATGCATATATGTTAATATATATACATAAACCCCACATATTTACATATGCATATACATACATATAGTTTATACATGTACACATACTCTGTCTCTTACAGCTTACATATATGCATGGCTCTGTGGTGTATATATACGTATACACATACATATATGCATTATAGCTAGAGAGAAAAAGCTGACATTAAATCAATTTGACAGGACCTGTCAGCCAAAGTTATGAAAATGAAACAAAACCTATTTTTTTTTAATTGAGAAAACACTACTAAAAAACCCACCAAGTAAATATTGCAATGTGTTTCAGAATCTTATACTATTCTCTATATGCTGACAATTATTGCATTAAATTATTTCTGTGTGTGCTTTTAAATACCATGGAGTATAGTTTAAATAAAGTTCATTCTTTCCAATTGTACTCACTCATATAAATATTTTCTGTCTTCTTTGTGACTTACAGGCACCACTAGCAGACGCTGCTCTCTCAGTGTTCATGGAGTGGCCTTCTGGGAGCATCCAAGCTTTGCTAGATGCATATCAAATGAGTACAGACACTTGCAGCATTCAGTAGGTGCAAAGCCAGCTTTAGTACTTGCTCTGTTTATTCATTACTAACCACCGGTGTGAAAAAAAACCCCTTACTTATTTACTCTCAAGTCAGATTTCTGATAAGAAGTGCCAGGAAAAAAATAGACCTAGGAAAGAATAATTTATATTAATGTATATTATTCTGATCTTTTATATTGCTGGTATTTGAAAGAAAATTTGTCTTGCTGTAGAAGTGGAAAAATTAATCAGATTCCCTTTTTTCATGTCCACTGTGTGAAATTTTTATAGGGTTCAGAGGTAAGACATATTTTGTTTTATCAGAAAATGAGATATGAATAAATGAGATCTATTGGAAGAGTTACCTGCTGAGTAGTTTTATAATACTTTGATTTTTTTTTTAATTACACACTAGAAAGCCAAAAACAACATTTCTTTTTGCTATCAAATTTAGAACTTCAACTTCAAATGTAAGAGTAGGAAATAATTTTAGGGTAAAGCTATTGCAGTGTCTTGGAAAAAAAAAAGTAAAGTAACTCTAGACGACGAAATATTATGAGGTTTTTTTCAGTATACTAAACAAAAAGTTTATTTAAAAAGCATATGCATTATACATTTATATACTGCCTAAATATGTGTATTATAAGTATACTACCATAGTATATGTTAGGTATGTTGGTTACTTTCTATTTCCATAGCCAAGGAATTCAGACAGGTTAATACTATTGTGGGAAGATCTACTTTAAAGATTCTCATAGACAATGGTTTTTGCCTGCATGATATATTTTACTGACATTCTTATTACTTTGCCTCCTTTTCCAAAGGCCACTGCTCCATTAATCATTCAGTAGAGGGGCACTAATACAGCTGTGTGCTTCATAACTTCCCAACCTCCCAACCCAGTGCAACACTTCTGTAGTATGTTTAAAAATCTTTGGTGCCTTGAAAAGTAGTAGCCTGGCTGTAATATCTCAAATCTGTCTTGCCACTTAGAGGAGATTTTGATTAATTCCTTTGAGCTGCATTTCTGTTTCATTAGATTCCAACTTAATTGAGGCCTGGCATTTCATTTCAGGGTAAGCCAAAGCAAGCATTATTTTTAAAATAACGCAGAAAAAAGTGTCAAAGCAATTTTCCCCAATACAGAGAAACTATTTTATATAGCTGTCTGCATGTTACTCTGTCCCTTTAGTGTCCAGTGTTAGCTGCAATGAACCACATTAAGTGGGCTGTAACTGCATTGTGTTTTATATTTTTGATATTTTATTCTTCTGCCACAGTTTCATATAGTATGACTAAATGTACTATATGGGCATGGACAGCAATACAGTTGTATTTCATTTTCTTAGAATCTATATTTTGTTTAATAACACAAGGCAATGACTGTAGGTAATACATATACAGTTTTGAGTACTAAGAATGTCATATTGCAGATCAAAAAATTCATACTTTGTGATTGAAAATATTGAGATATTTCAAAGGAAAGCAACTTGCTTCTCTTTTACTTGCTATTTTTGCATTTTAATGTTACAGTGTTATGAAATATTTAAAGCATTTTGAAAAATTTTAAAGGATTTATTAATCTCGACGTGCCTGACTGGAAGACCATCCCTTTAGCATTTTGTTCCTCTGCCCTTACTGTTTTACATTTCATATCAACATTTATTCATAGTGTTGATCCTCATGCCACTGATTCTGTAGTGAGCTTCAGCCTTTTCTTTTTATCTTATTGCTAGAAGTCATTCATAAGCAACTCAAACAGTGGGAAATGCTTTTTAATGTTTTTCAGCGGTTTGACTTACTTGGCTAACTTTTGGTGAGGCACTAATACTTTTTTAAATGCTACAAGTCTATCTGGCAGGAAGGGGTCATTGTTGGACAAACGAAGGCATTTCTAACCCAGATCAGATTTATCTATTCTTCTATATTTCCTTTTTCAAAATATTAAATACAATTAAACCATACTGTGAAATAATCTTTTGCCAAAGAACATTTAAAAATAGCTAAAACTTCTTTAAAATTACACAAGCATCTAAACATTGGTTTATTGCTGCACAATATTTCAGTCTAGTTTATATGCACATAAATTAAAGGAGAAAAGTGGATTTCTTTTACGCTTGAGACCTGTTCATAAAGAAAATCAGCTTGTCTTACATCTTACTGCTTCTCAAAGTGAACAGCACAGCATATTTAAAGAACTGTAGAAAAAGAGGTAAAGACCTATAAGGTCATCACCCTGCAAATGTAGGCCCTCACGATACATATGCCAGCTCTATAAATCCCTGAAAAAAGGGCTTTATAAGGAAACTACTGACAGACAGTGTTGTTATAGTAAATATGTGTGCTTATGAAAGCATTTACGAGATGCTTCACTGTGCTTAACATTATTTTACCAACTCAGACCAGGAGTAGTGGGGGGTTTCACTTAGTTCTGTGAATGTTCCCATAAAATCTGAGTCTGAGCTTAATTCCTTTCATTTCTTACCTGAAATACATAAAACAAAAGTAAGGGTATAGCCTTCAAAAATGGTATTTCTGAAGTTGACTTAAACCAGTTTTATATATATAATATACATACAATACTTAATACATTAAAGCATGCCCACCTGGAGGAATAGAGGTCCTTGTTTCCAAACAAGCTACGTATGTTCCAGAACCAACCCAGAAGTCATATAGTTGAATTTACATGGTACTGTGCGCAAAAAAAATACTCTCTAAAGAGTGCCCAGGGAGGTTGTGGAGTCTCCAGCCCTAAAGACATTCAGAAGCCATTTGGACATGGTCCCAAGCAACATATTCTAGGTAATGTTTGATCTGGGGGTTTAGGCCAGATGACCTCCAGAGGTTACTTCCAACCACAACCTTTCAATGACTCTGTGATTCCGTGACTCCCATGACTCCAGAAAACTGGAAATTCTCACAGGGCAGAAATCCTAAAAAGTTAATTCATAGACTTCCACTCTCACATAAGTATGATTTTTACTTTCTTCCTAAATATAAAACTTTCCTACAAATGTTTACACAGGTTAGCAGATGCCCACATTAAGCCAGAGTTCTATGTTATATATAGTGTAGAATTTTACAGTATAGCACAGGTGATTGACCCCTGAAAACTATTTTTTCACTATATCTAGCTACAATAGGATGACACAAAGCTGGGAGGAGTGGCTGACATGCCAGAAGGCTGTGCTGCCATCCAGAGAGACCTGGACAGGCTGGAGAGCTGGGCAGGAAAAAAATTAATGAAATATAATAAGGACAAGTGTAGGGTGATGCATCTGAGCAAGAACAACCCCAGGTTCCAGAACAAGTTGGTGAATCATCTATTAGAGAGCAGTGTAGGGGAAAGGGATCTGGGAGTCCTGGTGGACAGCAGGATGACCATGAGCCAGCACTGTGCCCTTGTGGCCAGGAAGGCAAATGGCATCCTGGGGTGTATTAGAAGGGGTGTGGTTAGTAGGTCGAGAGAGGTTCTACTCCCCCTCTACTCTGCCCTGGTGAGGCTGCATCTGGAATATTGTGTCCAGTTCTGGGCCCCACAGTTCAAGAAGGACAGGGAACTGCTTGAGAGAGTCCAACACAGAGCCACCAAGATGATGAAGGGAGTGGATCATCTCCCTTATGAGGAAAGGCTGAGGGAGCTGGGTCTCTTTAGCTTGGAGAAGAGGAGGCTGAGGGGGGACCTCATTAATGTTTATAAATATATGAAGGGTGAGTGTCAGGTGGATGGAGCCAGGCTCTTTACAATGATGTCCAGTGATAGGACAAGGGGCAATAAGTGTAAGATGGAACACAGGAGGTTCTGCTTAAACTTGAGAAGGAACTTCTTTACTGTGAGAGTAACAGAGCACTGGAACAGGCTGTCCGGGGAGGTTGTGGAGTCTCCTCTGGAGATATTCAAGACCCGCCAGGATGCCTTCCTGTGTGAACTCATCTAGGTGTTCCTGCTCCAGCAGGGGGGTTGGACTAGATGATCTTTTGAGGTCCCTTCCAGTCCCTGACATTCTGTGGTTCTGTTCAATGCCTATGCACAAGGCCTCTTGTATTTTTATTATTTTCTCTATTACTCAACTGAAAGTGACATGGGACAGATTTGAACCCTTAATAAGCAGTGTTAAAGTAAAAGAAACCCAGCTAGTGCTGCATTCTTCAGCTTGACTCAAGACTTCTGTAGAGACCAATATGGTAGCAATGTAAATCATGTTAAAATGTCTTTTAGTCTCAAAAGCCATTTGTAAGTCTGTTTGCAAAAGATGAAGAGTCAGTGAAGTTAAAAATATACTTGTAATGCTAAAGTAAACCCTCAGCACCATGAATAATTTACCTCTTCTTCCGGCCCTTTATAGAATGTACCAGGCAGAATTACTGCCTCTACTCAGGATAAGCACGCACTGGTGCCTCAGAAGAAAGCAGGGTTCTCCATTGGTTAAATGGAATTGTCTAGATGGGCCAGTTTTTAATACACATATGAGTATTTTAGTTAATACTCTATTGCAACAGTTTCAGAGTAATTCACAATCTTTATCTATCTCTTCAACGTATGCTTGAGATCAGGCTCCACTATATCTCCATTTTTTGTTGACGGGCAACTGAGGAAAACCAATTGTTGCAGGTGAGGGTTTAGATAAAAGTGCAACTTAATAGAGTTTGATGGCAAGTTTCACTCTATTACTTATTACATGAAGGAAACATACAGAGGGAAGATTGCGTTAGAACCAATTTAGAATGATTTACACACGAATTGGAGGTGCAGAAAGGTAGAGGAGACCCTCCCGTTGAGTCACGGGGTTCAGAATGGACCCTTTGCTTTCTAAACTCCACTTCAGAGAGGAGTCTGAGTGCAGCTGGATCCAAACTTAGTCTCAGACTTGTTCAACAGTTTGTGTCCAAGAGAAAGAGGACTATATGTGTTTACAGCTAAAGGACTGTATGTGCTCACCCAATTCTCTATATAACTTAGCTAAGATCTCACAGTTTCATCTTGCTTGTTCCCATTTAACTTACCCTCCGCCTGGGTGTCTGTTGTTAGTTCAATCCAAAGTTTGAACCCCAAGTTTCCCAAAGCAGACTCTCAGGCACTGAATTTTATAAAAATAAATAAATTAACAGAGTGGTACAGCAGCAGGGTCAGCTCATGTCTCAAGAGTGCCCCTCCACCCCAAACAAACAAATCCCTGGGCAATTATGCTCTTACAGACTATTCAGCCACCTTCATGCAATGGGTCAGTAGTAATATTTGGGTCTTAGGTCTTCTTGTTCCTCAATGGATTCCTTCACTGTCTTCAGACCAGCCTTTATCTTGTCTAGTTGCACCTGCAGTTGATGGCTATAGCCCTGAAGCCTCCTTATCTTCTGATTCACACAGGCTCTGGAGGCCCTGTTTTGACTAAGTAGGTACACATTCAGTAACTAAGTGGAAATTTACAACTTGCAACCTAAGACTTCAGCAAGTATAGCTACTCATGCTAGGAAGTAAATCTAAGCAAACAGCACACTAAATCACACAAGTCTAATTGATTAATTCTGTTTAAAACTTACTTATTTAAGCTAAACAATTAATATCTCTTAACACTGAGAGGTGTCCCTGCTAAAGGGGAGAGCTGCCTGCTGTGCAGTCCAGTTGCCTTCCAGGAAGAGTTCATATTGGGCTCATCCAGCGATCTGTTGTTGGTGAAAGATCTTGTTGCTCTGAGGAACACCCTTGAGAGGTGTCCCTGCTAAAGGGAAGATCATCACCATGCAGCCACTCTGCCTAGCAGGGAGAGCTCAAAGAAGGCTCACTTAGGCTGTCATATTTATGGGATAAGGTGTTTGGTTCAAGCCCCATATTGGGCACCAAAAAGACTATGATGGTTTCACTTGGCTAGCAGCCAAACACAGCCACTCATTCACTCTCCCCTCACACAGGGAATAGGGGAGAGAATTGGAGGGGTAAGGAGACGTGTAGACTGAGATAAGAACAATTTAATAATTGAAATAAAACTTAAATAATAATTATAATAATGGTAAAAATAATAATAATGCAATCAGAGAATCACAGAATGGTAGGGGTTGGAAAGTACCTCTAGAGTTTATCTAGTCCAACCCCACTGCCAAGGCGGGTTCACCTAAAGCAAGTTACACAGGAAAGCATCCAGGTGGGTTTTTAATATCCCCAGAGAAGGAGATTCCACAACCTCTCCGAGCAGCCTGTCCCAGTGCTCTGTTACTCTCACAGTAAAGAATTATTTCCTTATTTTTAAGCAGAACCTCCTGTGTTCCAGCTTTTGCCCCTTGCCCCTTGTCCTATCACTGGCCACCACTGAAAAGAGTCTGGCCCCATCCTCTTGGCACCCACCCTTTAGATATTTATGAACATTAATAAGATTCCCTCACGGTCTTCTCTTCTCTAGGCTAAACAGACCCAGCTCTCTCAGTCTTTCCTCATAAGAAAGATGCTCCAGCCCCTTAATCATCTCAGTAGCCCTCTGCTGGACTTTCTCCAGAAGTTCCCTATCTCTCTTGAACTGGGGGGCCCAAAACTGAACACAATACTCCAAATGCAACCTCAGCAGTGCAGAGCAGAGGGGGAGGAGAACCTCCCTCATCCTGCTGGTCACACTCTTCTCAATGCACCCCAGGATACCATTGTCCTTCTTGGCCACAAGAGCACTCTGTTGGCTCGTGGTCAACTGGTCATCCACCAGTACTCCCAGGTCCTTCTCTGCAGGGCTGCTTTCCAGCAGGTCAACCCTGAACCTGTACTGGTGCCTGGGTTTATTTCTCCCCTATATAAATAAAGGTAATAATAGTAATAGTAACATCATTATTATTATTATTATTATTATTATTATTATTATTATTATTATTATTATTATTATTATTATTATTATTATTATTTACAAATGAGTGATGCACGATGCAATTGCCTACCACACATTGACCAAGCCAGGCTCGTTCTTGGATAATGATCCCAGAGAAGCAACAATCCTGGAATCCTGGAACCAAAACTGCAATCCCGTAAGGGAGCCCCCACAAAACAGACACCCTCATTAATACACTAAACATGACATTATGTGATATGGTATATCCCACTGGCATATCCAAATGCCAGTTTGACTTACTAATTTCAATATTCCTTGCCTCCCCAGAACTTGCACCTGCAGACTAATAAAATATTAAGTCCTTTGACTTCCAGTGATAATTGAAAACATTAGTATGTTATCAACATTCTTCTCATAACAAATGCCATATTAAAACCAAAACACAGCACTATTCTACCTGCTAAAAAGAAACCTATCTCTGCCCTGGCTGAAAACCAGGCTGGCTGAAAACCAAGATAGTAGTCAAATTACATACAATGGGAGAGGTATGCACAAGACACCTTGTACCCACAACTTGTCGGTGTTCACTGTGTCACTCTGCTCCTATGTGAGTTTCCTAGAGGTGTTCTTGGCCCAGCTGTAGCTCAGGCCTTTACCTCCTTTGGAGCTTTTATCAAACTGCTACTGGTTTGGTTAAGGGGGGTCAAGTGCATCTGTAATACCGATTAAGCAGGAAATTTCTTTCTGGTCTTCTGAATTAGTTCCTAGCCACTGTTGCTTCTTAGTGTTCATACCTCTTCTTATGACAGCACAGAAAATCTCTGTCATGGTAATAATATAACTACAAGGACCCTAAAGAAACTCTACACTGGAACATGATGAAACAGTGAAGGGGAATGGTTTGGCTTGGAGATTGGCAGTCAGCTCGCATCTTTTGAGGGCGCAGTGCCCTACATGATTCATGTGTAGGAGCTTGAGTAAAAGCAGTTAAGAGGATGATGTACTTCAGCTATGCCATAAACGTACAGCCTGTACTTTTGTTAGTTTATTTTACCTTGTGCACAATGGAATACAGGTCCCTTTTAAAACTAGGGATGCTAATTAGATCTCTTTGAATAACAGAACCAATTAGTCATGAATAATTTATCCAACATTTGGTACAAATCAGTCATCATATGAATTCATCAAATACTGTTTGACCAGCTTATACAGCTGGTTGACTAATATGAAAAATTATTCACTGAACAAATTAAGGGACAAAAATGCCAAAATCCATGAAATAAACCCTTGGGAAATTATTTGGTTAGCTCTAATAATAATACTTAAAGAAACTAATTAGGATTATTCTTACTAAAGCCCTATAAGTGGAAAATGCAAAGTGATAAATAGGTATGCTTTGCCTTCTGGAATCATGACCTAGGGGATCAAGCATTAACTTGTTGAACAGAAAAAGAAACATCACGGATTATATATCAGGTTTTGTTCTGGTTTTCTTGTATTGCTCTAGTGTTTTCACAGTACCTGCAGCTTTGCATTAAGAAAATGTTCTTAGTCCAGCATGGTGTTTCAGGACTGTTATGACTCATATTTGCAGCTAAAAAGGAATATTTTGCCCAATGATGCACAATTTGTTAAGTGTGTCTCCTCTTGAGAAAGAGGAGATTAGAACAACAAAATTCTTCCAAGTATCTCTTTTATTGTGGATGGAGATGAAGTAAAGTTGTAAGGCTGAATAAGATCTAGTGGGAGGGGATATCCTTTCTTCAGTTCCTTTTGGATACTTCTTGGTCTCATACTGCTCAGAAGATTTCAATTAACAGGGAGGAATTTCCCTGTTTTTTCTAATTCCAGATTATGTTCTCAGAATAGGGAGGGTTTTTTTTCCCTCTATGCGATTGACACATTTTTGGTTTTTAGACCATTGTAACAAATCAATTACTGCTATAGCAGAAATTATGGACCTGTGTCTTTTGTGTCTTTCTACCTTTGGCAAATAGTTTCATTTTCTGAAAGCTGAACTCCTTTGATCCAACTAGCATATTTTAGTCTCTTTAAAGAGTATCTGTTGGTAGCTTAAGGGACTGTGATACACAGAAAGGCAGATTAGATAATGATCTAATGACCCAAACTTAGACTGTATAAAATTATGAAGTTTTCTCCTGATTGCTTATGATATTCTTTGGTCTGAAAACAGAAAATGGTCTGCCTAATTATTTTATCTGAAATTGTTTACTTGAGCTAGTACTTGGTTAATTTGAACTAGTATTTTCCAAGGAATGTTTTTATGAAAGAAGATACCTCCAAAATATCCTAAAGCATTATTCTGCATACTGACATTTTATAAGTAGATCAGACATTACAGCTCCACTGACTGAATATGCTGTCAAGTTAAGTTTAGCATCACCATAAGAGATTGCAAACTGCATCTTAACATGACTTCCTGCATGACCTCTTCTTGAACTAGAATATCTCTTATATGAAGACATCTAGTCTTCACTGTAAAAAGCAGTGCAATAGAGAATGCATTCTCCAAGACTTTTTTTTCTTTTTTTTAAATTTTCAATTCTCATGTTCTTGCCAGTTTCAACCAGCACACTTCAAGTGGGTTGGATCTGCTGAGACATTTCACATTCTGCTTTGTTGCTTTGATTTGTTGTTGTTGTTTTTACTCTGTTCCTTTGGATAAACAGAATAAAGTCTTTCCTGAGAATAAAAAATTCAGCTATTTTTGCTATAATTGGATGTGAGTGACTGCAGGACCAAGAATAGAATCAGTGATTAGAAGCCCACAGACCTACCTCAGATGTTATCTGAGAAAAAAAAAGTCATTGAAATGCCTCAAATAAGAATTCATTTTCATACTCTCTTGAAGCCTATCAAATTTGATACACTACAAGCAAGAAGACTAAGAAGCAAGACCCCAGCATTGGGAATACTGTACATCATCCTTTATATGAACAACTGCTTCCGAGTGACATAGCTAAAGACTTCATCTATTCTTAATCCATTCTACAGATAATAGCCATTTAAATTACAAAAAGAAGAAAACAAACAAAACAAAAAAACTCCAAACCAAATAAACCACTCACCCCCACCCCGCCCCCAGTCCCTCAAAATTCAAAACCAAGAGAGAAAATACTTTCATTGGAATAAATGCAGAAAATGAAAATTATATTAAAATTATATTAAAATAGTTTGGTATGAAAGAGCAATGAGTTTTCATAGCTTATGAGATTTTTATGAAATTAATATGTGAAGCCTTTATGATAATTTTTAATGAAAACCATTAATGAATAAGATCTTACCATGGAGTATTAGAAACTGATTTTGTGTAAATGGAGAAAATACTTGAATATAGAGGGCTATGTCTATTTTTCACTCTGCAATGCATGTATTCTAAGTGACAGGATTTACTGAATCAGAAAAAAAAGAGATAATTTTGTGAGGGATTTGCTTAAAAAAATATTGATAATCTATCACTAGCTCACCACGCACTTCAATAGCCCTTTTGCCTAAAGTGAGACTTCCTTTAAATGGCTTTTGGACACTATAGTTTTTGAAGAGTTTTGTACTATGCTCATAAATAACAAGGTAGACTAAAGCCTGTAATCAAGACACTTTGTTTCTGAAGGTCATCTCCAGTATTACCAGAAAATCTCTACTAATAATGGTCCATTTTCTAAACCTCTGTATCACAGTTTTCAAACCCAGATAATGAAATTCTACATTTAGTTGCTTCGATAAAAATAAGGTACTAATTTGTGTCAGTTGGAGTGATATAACCTAGATCAAACATGGATTTGTGCAAACTGGCTGCATTTCTCTCAGAAAGAGGAAGCTGGAAAACCAAAAAACCTCTTAACTCTTGAGAGTTAGGAAGGAAAAATCTGCATATGAAATATCAAACTGATGTAAAGATATTAGCACTTATGAAGGAGTATGGGAACTTATGCAGGTGAATCTTTGCATATCAAACTGATAATATAGCCATAAAAATGCATTTCTGCTGCTTTTAGTTCATACTATAATTTTGTTTCCCCTTTTTCCACAGCAGCGTTATTCACAATTTTGCAAGTGCTTGGCTAAAATATAATTTGATAAAAAGAACTCTGAGGTGAATAATGATTTGCTCAGCTGCAGCTCGTTAGAGATGATTTTGTTTTTCCAAATTATATTACAAGGGCAGCATATCAGCCTGTCCATGTACTCCTCTGTGAAATGACTGCTGTACTCTGGGGAATGAAAGGCTTCCTCCTAAAAAAATTACTGCTCCTTTTTTGCTAGTTTAGTGCTTCATTTCTTTTTATATAGCTGCAGAGCAAAGCAGCCAGGCTTAGTTTTGTAGATTTTAATGTACAGATCTTGATAGCAAAATTTTTGGTCTGCCTCAGTTTATCCTTATATTGATATATGCTAACTCTTCATCTTCACTTTTGCAGCCTTTGATAGGCAGGGGAGTTGCATCATTAAATGATCTGCTTTCCTTGCCTTGCCTCCCTCATAAGCCCAGAATCTGCAGGAGTCAGCTCTGTTTTGTCACCTCTGTATTTGACAGGAGGATAGCAAACTATTTTCTCTCATCAGAAAGCAACTGATCAAGAGATTGTGGCAGGCAACTGTTTTCCCTTGCCTCACTAACATTTTCCCATTCTGCACAGGAGAAGATTAAAAATTTGGAAAAAAGCTAATGACTTCAGTATTGCTGTTTACTTCATAGTGAGGACACTCATGTGGTTGTGAGAAAGCTCTACCTGCTCTAGCCTGCCAAACTCATTGCATGGACCAAAATGCTGGGTGTTTGAGTGCTTGTAACACCATAAAGTTAGTATGACTTTCTGTCTCCTAACAGATCTGCTTCATTCTCTGTAAATAAATAAGAACTTGACCAAAGAGAGGAAATAACCCAATACATCAGACACTTATATGAAATACATAGGCTAGAAACCAACTGCTCCATCCCAAGTGAATGACTGCTTTTTTCAAAACTGTCTACATTACAATATGCACCAGAAAACAGCAGCTTAGGATCAGGAGAGTGAAATGTGTTTAAAGCTTCTGTGGTACCTTCTCCATTCATGAAATTATAGTGCTTGATCTTGCCAACATACACATACACCCCAGTCTTAGGGGTGCTATACAGTGGGAGAAAAAATTACCTGCTATTCTGCATAAGCAGAACTTACACAGTCATAGAATCTTACACAATCACAACTTAATTCAACTGAATAAGTTACTTTTCTTCCTTTCTGCTTTTGAATATCTGTTTTTTAATAGCAAACCAATCCCACTTGTTAATTTAAAAGTTCCCACTATCATCTCAGCATCTATAATCATTTTTCCATGTCTAGCTTAGCAAAAAGTAATCTGTGTGTTAAATGAAATGTGCTCCTGTGATTTCTGCTGCTGCTTTGCCTGCTGCAGTAGTGAGCAGCTGAATGTTCCCCAATCACATTGATATTCCAAACCAACCAACACTGCAGCCAACAGGTGAACTCCACTAAGGTATTGTGAGAGGAAAAACAAGAGATGAAGGCCACTTAGGAACTCAGTAAAGAAAGAATTCATCTAATTTTCCCTTAAAGTCTACCAGAACTGCAGGGACATTCACTCCAACACAGATGCAGAACGTCTGCAGGAATTTAGCTAGGCAGCTAGCTGCAAAACAGTGGTCACAGCATCTTACACTTAAAGTCCCTTGCTTTTTTGTCCACTACTTCATTTGCTGCATTCCCCCACCATGTTTAAACTTAGATTTACTAAGTGTGTAGGGAACAAGAGATTTTTCTCTTGCTTAATGTAATAGTCCCATGCAGAAATAATGTTAATTTCCTTGAAGAAACCCTGCTGTCTGGCCCTGCAAACAGAAGTGAGTATCATTACAATGACTGTGTAGAAACACAGAACCAAGTAAGTGTACAGATTGGTTAAAATCAAATAAACATATCAATTGAAGAAGTTAATCAGAACTTTATGTTATAGGGACAAAAATATACCAGGATGACCAGTGTACTATAAAAAAAGAAAGACAACTAATTTGTAGTATATCTCTTTGTAACCCCCAGCCTCAGCCATTCAGTCAGTATGGAGAGCCAGGAGACTTTACCTCAAGCAGTGTTACGTTTGTCATAGAATGAAAACAACCCTCTCAGAGTCCTCATTCTGTTTTTCCTGTCAACTCTTGCTCTTGTCATGTTGCATTATACATAGATAACACAAATCTTGAAGACATGCCCTCTGGTTAAAAAAATAAACAACAATAACAACAACAAGATCTCTCACACAGCATATCAACGTGAGCAGGATTTGATCACAGATAATTGAAACATTGAATGCTTAATCAAATAATAATAGAAATCCTGGTCAACAAATGCAGTGATAAGTATAAGAAGACAAAAAACAAAAACAAAACCAAAAAACATAACCCTCAAAAAAGTGATCTGTTTAATGATTATTCATTTCTCATCCCTAGTGACATTTGTTACACTACTGAAGAGCAGTCTTATCTATTCAAAATATCTATTAAGATATTTTGATGAATCCATGCAGAAATAAAAATATTGAAAATTTATAATGGTCTTCTCTATAGCCTATTTGGTGCTTATAACTCAAGGACTAGAATAAGTGACAATATTGATGATGGTGATAAAATAATTATGGAATGAGTTAAAGTTGCAAAAAAAAAAAATCTTAAACATAATAATAAGAGTCTTGTGACAGAAGGAAGAGAAAGAGTGTAGAGAAAGAACCAAGCATCCATCTGAGCTGTTCACATTCTTCTTCTAAAAATATATTAGATGTCCACAGATATTAGATTTTTTTTTTTTCAAAGATTCTCCAATACACCTCATCATATATAGAAGAGCACATACAATTTCTCTGGCATCTGTGCAGAGATTCCGTTTGCCTGAGATGAATGTCTAGAACAGCACAGGATCCTGTGTGATTAAGCTGGCTCCTTTTCTCTGAAAACAAATCACTATTTTGAGGAGTATTTTGCCTAAGAAAATTTAGAAGTATATGGCAGTGGGATGACTGTTTGTATACAGTGAAGTAATCCTCTTTTTTTTTTTCATCAGTGTAAATTTCTAAGTTCATTAAAACACAGGGTTGCAGTGATTTCAGCTAAGTGCACCAAGGCAGACTGAGGCACAGTATCTGCAGAAGCTTGGTGCAGTAGATTGCACACCGTGACAGTAGATAAATGCAGGAAGGTGTTCTGGACACTCCTTAAACTCTGACATTTCTGCTTGGGGTTAAATTATAGGAGGCTTTTGTTTGAGTTTCAGAATATTTGCTGTGACCTGCTACAGAATTATAGAACTGAAAGAAAATTTGTAAGCTCATCTAGCCCAAACTTCTGTCCCATCAGAATCAGTTACATTTGCATTATTCCAGCATTTTGTTTTTCTTGCTGTTATTAAGGCCTCCAATATGGAAGACTGTATAGTCTCTTCAGGTAAACTATGGAACATAATTTCCTTTACAGTTGAAAAGTTTTCCTTAATATATATCCTTAATCTTCCTTGACACAAGGTATTCCAATTACTTTTTCCCTTTTCTATTATAAACAAAAGGAATATAAGATTTTCTTCTTCTCTGCAGAAGCTGTTTATTTATTCATGTTAGCAAAATCTAGATTGAGACTACTAACTAAATTCACTGTTGACAAACTGTAAAATTATTTTGTATTGCTTTAGCAATGTCCTTCATAAAATTTTGAATGTACAGAAAAGGAAAAAGATATATATATATATTAGGTTATAAATATTCAGATGCATACCTGAAGATGCATAGCTGTATCTTTAGACTCTGTTTCTTGATGAAATAATGTTCTGGAACACTGAAACATCCTGAAAATAAAAAAAAAAACAACATTGTAAATAATTAATTATATTAAGAAAAAGAGAGTGAAACTTCTAGATTCTATGCTGAAATAGTTAAAGGCCTGCCTGCTGATAATCAGAAAACCACTCTGATGAAGTTTTTCTCAAATCCAAAAGGAAAAGCTTTTTCACAATGACCTCACATTATAGTTTAAACACCAACATGTGGTATGAGTTCAGTTCAGTGCAAGATTATACCTATGGGAATATTTCAACTGCCAAAAATGTATTTTCTGACTTTTTAATTTATGTGCCTAAGTTTAAGCACATAGATTTCAGTATTTTGGTTCCAACCTTTCTGGACCTGGTGTTGGTAATTATAAAAGTAAGTTTAATGCAAAATAATTAATTAATATTTATTAAGGGGGTACTATCAATTGCAGCCTCAAGGTGATGAGCCACAGAGGCCAGATAATATGATTCAGAGCCTTCTAGATAAGATTTCAGGTATTCTGGGTTGTTCTCTAAAGGAATCAACATTCTCAAGAGCTTTTAGGTGTAATTCAAGTGAGTGTTGCAGGTGATGTGAATATTCGTTCCTGTTCTGCATCTTAAGAACTTTATGAGAAATATTTTACAAAATATTAGCTTTTGGTTGTGGAGGTACAAAGCAAAGTGTTCACAGATTATGAGCAATTTCAGGACATATTTTTATTTCAAACTATCTTTCCTCACTTCTATCTAGGGCTTACTAATTTGAGTTCTTTTAGTTCCCACTACCATAAACCATATTAATAATATCATTATTAATACCTAGCCACGAATCTAACATCATCTTCAAAAATAATGAAAAAAGGATGATGGTGTAGTTGTTCTTCAAATTAATCATTCTTTTTCAATCTTTTATAGATTTATTGAGGGTTTATTTTCTTTCCTTTTAAAACACATCTAGCTGTTAATTTGCAGTAATAAATTTGTACTCCAATACTAAAGGCCTAGGAGCTCTGACTTTGTAAAGAGGTAGTTTTATTATATCATACTTTCTGATAAATTGAGCAACAAAAGCAGTTGGACCCTGAGTCAAAGTCCAGTTAAACATTTCAGTAATTTTTCAAGTATGCAGCCATATAGTGCAGGCAGCTAGAGTCTGGGCTGACAACTGAAGTATCACTTTAGCAGCTGCTTCATTTCAGTATCTCTCGGCTCATAAACTTTATTTTTAATGAGCCTGCCTGTAAGACCACTAAAAAATGACCTTCACAGAGAACTGCAAGGACCTACAGTGGTGACCAAAATAGCTTTCTTGGACAGTGCATAATATCACAATGACCATAGCATAGAAAATAAGTACTGTGGTGAGAAAGACATTATACTAACCACTGATGAGAATATGCTGTGTTTTCACACAGAAAGATTCTTGTGGTAGCTGTGCAAGTAATCCACTTCCTTCAACTCATACTTATCTGGACATCTCCACTGACTTTAATAGTATTGCATCAGTTTATATCAACTGAGTGAATGGCTTGTGATTTTTAAGTTGTGTTTAGGACCTGTAGGCTGTCTTACAACAAGAAAACACATCATGTGATAAACTGATAATAAAGAGGCTGCTAATTCTTACCCTGCTCTACATGCTACTTGCCAGTCCGTACTCAAACTTTTCTACAAATTAACTCTTATTTTCACCAACCTTCCTTACCTAAACACATTTCAACCTTCTGTTTTGTTATGCTACTTCTAAGGTTATGCTGCTAGTCTAACTCAAGGCAGTGTAGGCCTGGAGGGGTAGCTACAGGTAAGAGAAATAAAATTCTGGGTTGGAGCTTGAGAAGGTGAAGAAAAGGTGCTCAACAAGCTGTGTATGAGTGGTATGGACAAAGGGAGGAAGGGTACTTGTGCTGGGAAGCTGAGCTTTCTGCGTATGCCATTTTTTTAAAAAAACAGTTAAAAATTTTAAAAGCCAGTAATTCTGAGGTACTTTAAAAAGCCTGCACCACAACCCTGGCTACTTCTGAAGTCGATGTAATAATTTAGTCCTGTGACATTATGGGCACTTGCTAGACCTTTTTTATCATTGTGTCCAAAAGCAATCAAAATGTCTTGCTGAAAGCACTAAAGGGTGTACTACAGCTCCCACTTCTGCTGCTAGATCTGTAAAATTTTTCACTGAAAACAGAGACTTATTTGCTCAAAAGCCTAAAAAATTGTCAAAACCAGGATAATTTTATTTTTGTATTTGCATTTCAAAAGCAGTGGAGACCAAGATTTCTGTGTGCTATGCATGGTCCAAAACCAAAAACAAATTGGCCCCTCCCATCTTTAAAATGTGAATTTAAAGTCTAGCAGGAGCATGGAAAAACAAATGGGAGGGTGAACATACAAATGGAGCAAAAGGAAGCAAAATAAAGCAATATAAAATAACATGCTAAATAGTTCAACAGCTTTCCTACCAGGGTTTTGTACAAGCAGAAGAGTGTAGCAGACTTTTAATGAGAACTGATCACTTTACTGTTCTTACTGAAGTTAAGAGAACCTGCTTGTTCTCTCTTAAGCTCTGCCATTAAGCAGTGAGATGCCACAGTACATCCTGAGGCACATGTTAAATTTGTGGGTTTAGCTTTACGGACTGTCCTTTGTGTTGTATGTCTTTTGGGCTTCACTAAAGAGACACTGAACATTGTTAATTTTCAAAATCTGGAAATATGGTCTGGGGTCAATGAACAGCTGGATGAGTTCCAGCAAAAGTTCTGCTATTGTGTGTTATTGTGTTAGCTGATGCTCTTCTAATTTGCTACCCAAACACAGCGTGAGAGCACATGAGGCAAATGGCAACATTTCACAGGAGAAATCACAAATCAAGTTCTTATTTGCTTTTGCTTTTTTGTTCCCAAGAAAGTAGTTCATAATGTTATATATACAATAACAGATCCCTGAATTTACTCAAATGAATTTTCTTCTATTCTCACATCTTTTTCTCCATTACTATTTTCCTACAAGATTATTTTCAAAGCCTCCTTCTAAAATGAATAGAAACTACACAAAAGGATTGCTGCAAGCAAACTTCTTGCCTAATTACTTATTATAGCATTCTGAAGACTGAGGGAGGTATTTCAACTGAAATAGTTGTTTAAAAACCTAATTAAATGCCTTCGTTCTCCTCACTGAAATTTTTGTTGAAAATATTTGATTGTACAATTATGCTCATACCTCTGTACTCATGGTATAGAGCAGATTTATTCTCTGTCCATGCTGCAGTGGGCAGGTGTTCTCCCAAGGCTTACGTATTTTTAGGGTTTGGGTAAGCCTGTTGTGGTCCATAACAATCCTCTGCTGCTACAAAGATGATTTAAGATCATAGACATAACTTGAAGCAGTGACTTTGCCCAGCTCCAGCTGTGATATTTAAATTTAGTTTATCTCAGGACCTGTTGAGAATGTAACCAAAGTATAATCCAACAGCATGAAGAAAGTATTTAGATCATGTATGTCAGAGGTTGTCTGCAGTTTTTAAATCACTTTCATAAACGTTACTATGAACCTCTTAATTGCAACACTATTTTTACTACATAGTCTATCTTTTTTCATTTTCCTTTTTTTTTTTTTTTTTTTTTTTTTTTTTTTTTTTCATGAAGCCCCACATATCCATACAAAGTGGCTAGGGAGGTCTGGAAGTGACAAAAGGTATCTTTACGCTCTTCCTTCCACTTCACCATCAAATTACATTATATTAATCATCCTTCCCTCTGTATATCAGTAATAAAGCCAAGTTAAAAAGCAATTGAAGATACATTTACAGAGATGGTGTCAGCATTTTGGTTGCCAGTTGCAAAGGATTTTCTCTTCAGTCCTACTGCCTAGAGTGAGGTCTGTCTCAGGTCATTTAGCTTTTCATTAATTTAGCTTCAATTTGGAAGAACTTCTGTTTGTATATGTAAATTCATATGCATATTTAAAAATCGGTTGTTTAAACCATGCACTCATTTTCAGCCCTGACATATTTGTGATACACTATGCATCCTCCTGGGATGCTGAGTCAGCTTTAAGAATTAATCAGATCCACAAGTTCAGCTTCTTAGAAGGATTCTTCTACCAGCATAAGCGTTTTGGATTACCTTTGTCACTGGCCCTGTACAGATCTACTAGGAGAGCTACCACCAAAGCATGCTCTCTTGGCTGATAAACAAGAGCAATTCATAAATTAATTTGCATTTCTTAAAAAAAAACCAAACAGGAATTTTCTGTGTTGTTAGTACTACAGAAGAGAGTACTATAATCAGCTTCCACCTAAATCAATGCTCTTATATTGCCTAGCCAAGATGGGCTGGCAGAGATTAAGGGTAAACTTCCCTGCAGTAGATTAGGTTATAACAAGGACTGCCTTAGCATTTACTCCTTTCAGAGCTCTTAGTTTTTTAATGAGTGGCACCAGTGGTTGCACAGCTGCTCCTCTACAGAAGACCAATTTCTTGCTACATCATGGCAGTAGATTAAAGCCATCATCCAGTCCATGGAGTTCCTTTGAGAATATGGATGTTGAGAAATTATTAGTGTCCAAAGAGAAGCAAATGGGTGAAACAAGACAACTTCAAAATCTTTCAGTATAAAATCCATGAATCTCTGAAAAAATATAATAATTCTGTCATCATAGTCTACTATTTTGTCTTCACTTTAACAGGACAAAATTTATTATAATGGCTTTAATATTATAATAGCTTTAATATTAACATTTTTGTCTGTGTTTAGAATTTGTCATGCCTTTTTCTCAGTAAAGTAGGTTCTGAAACTCTTTTTTTTTCTTCCGGTATAGATTAAAGAGCACCTTGCCAAGGGGCAGAGGATGTTGGCTGGTGATGGCATGTCCCAAGTAACTAAGACACTATTGGATTTAACTCAGAGGAAAAACTTCTATGCGGGGGACCTTCTTATTTCTGTGGAAATTCTCAGAAATGTTACAGACACATTCAAAAGAGCAAGTTATATCCCTGCATCTGATGGAGTGCAGGTAAGAGAAACATTGTTAGGGTAATGTTTCAATTGGTGAAGTTTATGTCAGTATACTGCCTGTCATCTATTTTGCCCACTGAGGAAACTAAATCTTCTGAATGATAGACATAAATATTGTTCACATAAAACTAAGATACAAGTGTAAAATAGGAAAAGGAAATAAAATTAATGAGACAAATATTCAAAACAATGCAGCAAGTGAAAAACATAAAATCCTTTCTTTGTAAAATTTTAGTATCTTTCTCTTTCAAGATTTGGTTTGATTGACAGGGATGTGTTGGTATTTTTTTTTTTACTAAGCAGTGTGCTAGTGCTTTTTGTTCTAGTTCATTTCAGTTCAAATATCTGTCCACAGTGTTTAGTTATGTAATTCTGGGATTCAATTCAAATAAATAAACTCATTAAAAGTGCACAGGAGTGACGGATAGTACATTTAATATTAATTTTATATTTCACATGTTAGGTTAACTCTTCTTGTGCAAGAGGCCAATTAAAATATAATCAAAGATAAAAACATTGTAATTATTTCTACATAATAGGCTGCACAACGCTTTGTGTAATGTTAATTAAAATAAATATTTCACAGGACTTCTGGATCAGGATATTGGTTTCATCTACATTTTAGACACTTTACAAAGACTGTAGATGTACTGAAAAAAAATACTAAGAATGTAGATGTCCATATCTATGAGGACAGCCTGAGAGATTTGGAGCTGTTCAGCTTGGAGAAGAGAAAGCTTCAGGGAGATCTTATAGCAGCCTTCCAGTACCTGAAGGAGCTACAGGAAGGCTGGGGAGGGACTTTTTACAAGGGCATGTAGTGATAGAAAAATGGGAAATGACTTTAAATTGGAAGGTTTAGATTAGATATTATGAAGAAATTCTTTACTGTGAGGATGGTCAGACACTGGAACAGTTTGAGCAGAGAAGCTGTGGATGCCCCTCCCTGGAAGTGTTCAAGGCCAGGCTGGATGAGGCTTTGAGCAACCTGGTCTAGTGGAAGTTGTCCCTGCTCATGGCAGTGGGGTTGGAACTAGATGATGTTTAAGGTCCCTTCCAGCCCTAACCATTCTAAAATTCTATGATACTATTTATGAAAAAGAGTTTCATGATTATCCATAATTAATTAATTATGGATTATTTAATTAATATCAGGCTAATTTCTCAAAACGAAGGTGCCTCTACTTGATATGCTGCATAGAAAATGACACTTGTTTAGGCAGACATATACCAATTAAGTTATTAATGCAGGTCATGTGTATGTAATTGTTTGTATAAAGGAAAGCATAGATTATAAATACACTTTGGAATACATGCATGCAGATAAATGGACATATCATGGGAAAAAAAAATTCCAGAGTTATATTTTCCAGAGCTTGCTATTATATTTTCAGTTTTCTTGTTTTGCTATGAACAAATAAAAAAATATATAAATATATAATATATAAAACTAATGTTTCTTGGTTCAGCTTGTAGCTAGCTAAAGTAATATTTTTTAAACAGTGCTTTTCAAGATGTATTTTGGCTGGATAATCCTTTGTTTGTTTTTTGTGTGAGAATCAATAGCTTTTCCTACTTTCAGTACATTGTACTCTTAAACAGGGTGTTATTTACTGAAAATTTCCCATGCACTCAACAGTCTGACAGCCCCATGTGACTTCTTCGTGGTTCACAGGCGCTACAGAAATCTGTGGTAGAACCAGCCTTGAGAATCTACTTGGCATAAGTGATTTTGTTCATGTGCTTAGCAGATAAGGTCATTTGCAGTTTACATACATTTGAGAGAGTTTGATTCTTTTCACACTAATGACAGTGCCAAAAATTCTCTTCCCTTCAGCAATGGAGAGCTGTTTCCAAAATATGTAATAATATTCTGGCAGAACTTGGCAAAAATATTAGTACTATTTTAATAATTTTTAATTAATCATTTTGAAGTGAAGAAATGAGACAAAGCAAAAATTGTTAAACCATATTGTAAAGGAAAGATGAAAGGAAAAGGAAAGAAACAATTATATTTTGGGATTTACATGCCTAAATAACAGGAGCTCCTAAATCCCACTGGAAAAAAAATCAGTTTAACAAACTGCAAGCTCAGGTAAAATCTAAAACCCAATACAGTCTTCAGGAAAGTATGTGAAATCAGAATGAAGCATATGTTTTGCACAGGGGATATGTTAAGCAGTGTTCCTGTTACTGACTTCTGATGATATAAAATGAAATCATGTTTCAGTAACATCAGTTTAAATTTTACTGTAAATTTCTGAGAAACTAGGATTTTCCCACATGTAAACATGTGTCATATGCCACCATACCCTGGAGGATTGCATTTAATTTCTATTTTTATTATCACATATTTTCATACTTTCTAGACCACCATCAAAGTAAATGACAAAAAGGTGAAAATTAAATTATTTTGCACAAAAAATCAAGATTCTTCTTTCTTGGGAAGCACTGCGTGGTATTCTAATTCTGTTCTATTTTTTGCACTAGATAAAGAGTAGAATTTCTTAGGTGTTGGGTTTATGTTTTAAAGAAATACTCAGAAAAACATGAGTGAGGTTTAAAATCCATGAAAGTAATAATTTATCATTTTGCATTATGTAAGAAAAGTAGATCATGAATTATTGTTAATAGTATTTTTAAAGGTCCATACAAAAACAACACTTCCACCTTCATTAAAACTGAGAAAGGATAATTGTATATGTCTGAGTATATTTGCTTCTTACACATTCCATCCATCTGGATAATTCTACTACTGTCTACAATATCTGGTTTATATCCAGTATTAAGATTCATGAAGAGTGCAAAAGATGTGATTCAGGGACTCTGTAACAAAATGAATGAACAAAAAAGTGAGATAAATTTTTAAAATTTCAGGGTAATTTCTCAAAACGAAGATGCCTCTTCCTGATATGCTGCATAGAAAATGACACTTGTTTAGGCAGACATATACCAAGAGCAAACCAAAGCTTCTAAAGTATGCATATCTAGTGCTAAGTTATTTATCATATTATTGTTTTTCTTTTTGCATATTTTAACCTTTTTTACAACAATGTTTATATATAAGTTGCACATACAGTGTCAGGAAGAAAAATAACCATGTACGAGACAGTTAAACTATATGGAAGTTACCCTGCATCAGTGACTGAAAATGGCAGTACAGTAGCAGAGATAGAATACAAGAGCCATGCAATTATTCTACAAGCAAGATCTTTCTCCTAATATGAGAATTACTTTAAAGTACACTGGGTAGGTACACTGAGGATCTGAGATTGCCACTGTGTTATTACCTGTGTAAGAAAGGTGCTACCTGGAAAATAATTAAAATTTAAATAAGCATAATGTAAGCAACATTTTGGGGCACTTTCCAGAACTAGTCTAATAGTGCTTGAACTACCTTCTAAGAACAGGATGGCAGGAAAGGAACTACTTTTCAGGATAGGATGACAAAGTGATTTGTACAATCCCCTGATCCAGCAGCCAACAGGAAACAAGGTTTTCCCCGAAGAAGTTAGAGCAGTATAATCCCATTTATATTAGCCACAGTGCTGTCAGTCAAAGATTAACAGTATTGCCCAATGCTTTTTCCCCTCCGCCTTCCCCATCTCACACACACACACTCCCTATGCTGAAGTCCAAAAGTGGAGGTGACTTAAGGCTATCCATTAATTCCTCCTAGGGAGGAATTCTTCTTTAGCTGTATAAAAGGATTTATGACAGCTTTATTCCTGCAGAGAAGGTCAAAGAATTTTGACTGGAACAGAGAACTGCAGCCATTGTATTACAGAAGAATAAGATTGAAAGGAAGGAAATTAAATTAGGAAAACATAATTGTCCATTCCTCACTGTAACTGACATTATCCTCAGAAAATCCTGGGCAAAAATAAAGGACTTCAAAATTTGGCTCTGACTGTCACAACATTTTCTATAGTGGCCAGTTCAGTAATATGTAAGCCCTACCATGAGAAGAATGAACTTGATTCTACAAGGAGGTCCAGTGTTTACTGCAGTAATGCCATCAGATCACATCCATAATGCTTCTAAAATTTAGCCTTCACACCTGTCAATCATTTTACTAAAGGGCAAAGTTGTTTCTTGTAATATTAATGCAATGAACAAGAAAATAGTGAAAGCAGGTGAAAGACTTTTTACCTCCTATTCCCCCGTCACATTTTTGGAGTGCATCTCATATCTATTCATTATTGAAGCTGCAAAGCCATTTAATAATCTCTGTTTAGTTCACAAAGCACTGTTTTTGCTGACTGAAAAATCTTCATACACCTCAGCCTCAACTGCTCCCATTAATATCACATCAACCAGGAACAGATATAGAGATAAAAAAAAATCTCAAAAATCAAGATATTCTTGTCGCTAGGATCATATACATAATTTATGATTTTTTGGCATGTACAAAGTATATATGAAATATTTTTTTGCTAATCTTTTGTTTGTGCTTAAGTCCATGATAATTAATAAACTTTTTTTCATGTCTTTCTATTAATTATTGTTCATTTTAATGCTTTCATGTAACTAAAATAAACATAAGATTTAGTGAACACCTAACAGTATTAGCGAAACCGTGTAATTTATCATCTACAAGAAACAGTTATAGCTCCGGAATGTTTTTCAGGCAATGTAGGCTACTCCCAGATAGACCTCATTACACAGATGTGGATACTTTTGCAATTAAGGTTTAGACTGTTTCTGCAGGGGAATCAGTGGCTGCAATGTAGTGCAAAACTAGCTTTGAACCAGCTGCTTAGTATGATAAATCACCTCACACTGAGCTCCATGCTGCTGCAGCTAGACTACTGCTGGCACCCTAACATGTTAAACTTAGCTAAACTTTCTATTCACCGCATCTCCACAGTATTACATTGGAAAAGTGCAGAACTATTGTGCTTAAAAAAGTGTTTTCCTCAGGCAAAATCCCCCTAAAGCTTACTCTACCTAGTAGAACTCTGCCAAAATCATAAAGTCCAGGAGTAGATGTGGTTACAGAGCCATGAAACTGATTTGGCCAGTATATTTTATTTTACTTGATTGATCGATAAAGCTATACATTTTTCCTAGCTGAAGTTGCATTTACACAACTAAGATTTCCTGACCTAGTTAAGATGGCAAATCCTTTGTAATAACTACTAAATGTAACTCTCTTCAGTATGCTTTAGTTTGCTTCTGAATACCTCATAGAGTTGAAATGTGTTCTTGATGTATAAGCATTACGTAGCTACCTCTCCTTATCTTCAACTTGCCTGGAAATTTCCCTTCTATATCACTGGAAATTGGATCAAACCATGAGAACATTTTTCTTTTATGTCCTATCTTTAATCTCCATCATCCCATCTCAATGCATACTTTGCATTTTCACAGGAGCTTTCTAAGCCATTCCCTTTCTTTTAATGAAGTGTTGTGTTATTGAAGCTTATGGGTATTTTGTTACTGACTTCGTGAGAGAAGAATTGTGCCCTTATTAATGTATAGGATAATTTTACCCAAGTTCACCAAAGTGTCAGCCACCTCTATATTAATTTGCCAGGTTAAAGTAATTTTCATCCATGTAAATTTTATGGTTAGCAAAATTGACTTCCCAATGATGAGGCAAAGACAAATCCTCTCACTTATCAAGTAGTTAGTGTTAGGACAAGATTAAACTGGTAAAAATGGTTTTATGTAAAAATAGTTTTCATGTAAAAATAGTTCTGACAAGTTTTATTCATTTTTGTAACCTACAGTGTTTTACTTATATGGTTGTATCCATAGTACAGTAAGGTTGGGAGTTATTTCTGCTCTCATTTCAGTCACTGCAATTGAACGCTTTGTACTTTCATTGAATTACAGTCACAGTTACAGTTACTTCACCTTATTTAAGCCCTATTTGTCCCCCTAAAATGTCCAAAATTAAGTGCAAGTGAGGGAATCACCATTAATCCATGATCCAATAGGGTCCTGTGGTTGGTACACCACTTAAAGTTTTTTCAAAGGTTTCAAGGATATTAATTGCATTTTCCAGCTAAGGTCAGTGGAAAACACATGTATGCTTTGTGAAGAAACAGATAAATTTTAACTGACAGGCTGTAGACAAATTTGACATTCTACACAAAAAGTGATACAGAGCTGAGAAGAACAGACTCTGCACAAATTCTTAGCTTTCAAAGATGAAGAATTTGGAAACACAAATTGATAGAGAGGAAACAAAATTAGAAAGGGCAGTTCTCCACAAAAACTTGGAAGGAAGTGATTTTTAAAATGCATTATTTAAAAGCTAAATGCCCTGGCCTTTTTTTGTTTTGTTTTGTTTTGTTTTCCTTACAGTTTAATGAATAGGAGAATCAGATAGAGGAATTAATTGAAATTACTATAAGGACAGACTCAAATATAACTTTTTTAAGTAAGATGTACCTGGTTTCACACAGCATTTATCAATTAAATACCATTGTATGCCTTATTTACGGTCATTAAGGATCATTTGAATGTTTTTAATAGAAACTAGTGACCCCAAGCCAAGCGTTTTCTTAGTGTACTTTGTTTATTTGCAAAATATATAGTTGTCTAGTTTCTGGAATTAGACCAATTTGAAAATAGAACACTGTCACATTTAGAAGTTTAACAAGTTTAAAATAGTCCTTATTTTATACAAAGCAGTAGTATGGAACCTGATTATATGGCCAGAAATGAACAATTCACCATAAAATATATTTGCCCTTTTATCAGTGTAATGTATTATTTTGTTACCTCATCTCCTCCACTGACAGAAAATAGGCTGCAGAACTGCATCTGTAATAGAGAAAGGAAAACTTTTAAAATGTCACCTTAAGGATATGACTGTTTATGTCATTGAAGGTAATTTTATTTTACTTTTTATTTAATTGATTTTTCAGAACTTCTTTCAAATCATTAGTAACCTCTTAGATGAAGAAAACAAAGAAAAATGGGAAGATGCGCAACAGGTAAGATTTGCATTTTGTAACTCATAAATTTAAAAAATTGGAAACTATGTGTATTATGACTTTCACTATATCAGAAGTTACACATTATTTAGTAATTTACATTATTACTAATAATTAATTATATTAAGAATACAAGGTACTTCTCTTGATGAACAGATTTTCAGTAAATTCTATGGGATTATTATTTATGTCTTTACTTTCGATGTTGTAATGACATACATACAAAAGCTGAAAAGTGCTACTAAAGGCTAGCTACAGTGAAGCTTTTATTAAACAGAAGATGTCATAACTCACCTAAAGAACTCATACCACCAAAGAACTTACAGAAATTTAAACAGTAGATAATTTTTAAAAGGTTGCATTTAGGAGAACAGTCGCAATCCTTAAGGCTGACAAATTTCAGGACTAAGTTAGACATTATGATGGCACTTTATAAAATAGTAAAGTCTAACAAAAATCATTAATTTATAATGAAAGAGTTTAAAATTCAAATGAAAACTTTTTTTTTCTTGAATATAAGTATTTTCTACATGCTCATATAAGAACATTTTAGGACAATATTAATATTTATGTTCATGAACATGACCATAGAAATCACAAGTTTATTCATATATAAATAACAGTGATCAGGAGGATGAACAGATAATTATGTACAGAGAAAAAATTATGGAGGTAGTCAAAGGCAAGAAAGCATTTCTATATGAAGAATGATTAAACAAAGCAGATATTTCAGTATGGAAAAGAGTCAACTGCACTTATGTGCAATGGGAGCTTTTAAGATCAGGAGTGGATTGGAGAATGCGATGCAGGAATGATTAATGTATTCACTTGTGCTTCTTGTAAAATAACTAAAGGACATCACATAATGGCAGATTTAGCATGAATACTAGGAGACACTTGTTCTACACAAAGTCAAGTTGCAGAACTTCTTACCACTGAAATGACACAAGTTATAAAGGTAAATAGATAAAGTAATGGAGAAAAGTCAGTATAAGACTGTTCATTGAAAGAACCCATTTTTACTTAAGGAAGTCCTTTAGCAATAAAGTGTTAAAGGCTGGGCAAGAATTCTGAAACAGTTGTCATTGTGTGCATGCCCCTTTATACTCTTCGTTAGGCATTTGCTATTTGCCACTGTCAAAGGCAGGAAAACAACTTACACAGATCATTGGTCTGCTCTTGTATGATCATTGCCACTATGTTATACGGTTACTTTAAATTTGTTTACTTTTAATGTGGTTCTCAGTAAATCATCAGGTGTTTGAAGGTCTTTGAAGCTATTTAACTTCATTTTTGTAAGATCACCTTTATAGTATAGCTAAGAAAGGGAAGATCAGGACTTTTCTCTACCAGTTCTGACTTTACAGTGCGCATATTATACTGCAGGTGACCAACTGTAATTTAGCCCCCAATCGTATTTTTCTTTTGTTGTTTTTCTGTTCCTCTCTGTAAGAACCAGCTACAAAAATAGACAAGGTATGTAATTTTATTTAGTGGTAGTGGATGCAAGCAGCAAAATCACATGCATATGGTTAGTTTCTATAAACAGCACCAAGGAAACAATATTAAGCAACTATTTTAACCCCACTAATGAACAGAAAGGATACCACTGCGTTATCAGCCTTGTTTTCTTCTACCTCCAACCTGCCTACTTGCCCATGCCATGTCCACCATGTGTCCCATGAAGATCAAGAGAAAATGGTGAGAACAAGGAGGTAAAAGAGGGAACAACAAATTTTCAGTTCTCTCCACTCCTTCCTGCTGGTAGAAGCAGTGTTGAAAAAGAGAGACGAGAAAAGTTATTTGACTTTTCTGTGGCTCCTTCTTTCTTCCTGGTAATTTATTCTCTTGTAGACCTGTGTACAGCACTGGTAGGCAGGCAGGAACCCAAGCAAGCACCAAGATGAGCTGAACACAGGAGCAGAGGGGCCATAGCTGCCTGGTAACAAAGCCCAGGAGTTCACTAAATGTTAGACTACTGAGCTTTGGCAGCCGAAGAAACCATACCACTGGTCGTGTTACTGTTCTTGTGCAGTTACACAAGACATTTCCAAAAAACTGTTGAAGCAAGTAGCTCTTCATATCAGCTAGGAAGGGTGAGCTGGACTTCCAAGTACTCCTAAAATTCTTTTTTTCCTTCAATATTGTAAATAAATAGACAAATAAATAAATAAATAAATCCCTGTACAAAATATTATTTTCTATCATATTTCAGATAAAATGCTGAAACGTTATGGTTAAATAGAATTGCATTTTAAAACAGAAACACTATTATTTAAACCTACTACATCCTGTGCCACGACTTTTTAGTTTTAATGTCAAAATCAAGATAGGAACTGAACTTTAAAAGAATGTGTGCAAGTCATTATGTGCTGTGAATACAATCTAGTGCAAACACTATTGACTCATTAAAAAAGAATAAAGATGAATATGTTTACAGTTCAGTTACTTATCTGACTTTTTGTTTGTAATGAAATATTTCAACGAAGGGGCAGTCTAACCAACTATTTTGCCAGCTTGCATGGTTTTCTTGGATTCCACAGCTACTGTTAGCGTAGACCTCTTAGGCTATTTTCTGGATTCTTTGATGGAAAGAAAATCTTGCTTACTGTCAGCAAATTGCTGACTCTCTATCAAGGAAACAGCTGCAATGCCCCGGCACATTCTTTTTTCTAGATCAAATGCCAGCACAGAATCACAGAATCACAGAATCACAGAATGCTAGCAGTTGATACCATTAATTACAGGTTATATAGCATTGAGATAAGCAGCACTCACTTTAATACTTGTCTTTTGTTAAGAACTGATGTAAAGCACTGCACACAGGAAACCACTTCAAGTCCATAGTCCGTAAGTTTATCCTGGTGTTTCAAAACACAGGAGCTATTCTGCAAATTCTTCATCACCATCTGCTGGCACCATTGATTAACGAGTACTTCAGATATATAAAAAAGAAGAGTACCTCTATAACACTGTTCACCAGTTTCTGCTGACGTTATTACTATAAAATTTTATGTACAAGAATTAGGGTGAAAAAATCTTTTAACTGAAATTTATCCTTAGTACATAATCTAGAAGTTTGTGTGCTATAAATGAGATGGATGCAAAACCCACACTCACTACCTCAGTAACTCATCATTAGGAAAATGGAATTTAAGTCTCCTTCACCTGAAGCAACATTTGCAACATGTTAGGATCATAAATGTCACAACAAATTCTTCATAAAAATGGCATTGCTGCTCTACCTTTTATAAAAAGATCCCTGTGGAAAACAAACCACATTGTGAAATTCTCTATCCTGAACTGAGCAGCTATGGATTGAGACAGATAAAGCAAGATGAAGATGGAGCACAGCATCCTGGAATTTATAAAATCTGTAGGCATGTTTTAGAGCCTGGTAGTGGAAAGAATGGGTTCAATATTGGTCATAAAGTAAACTTTGGACATCTCACCGATATGAAGAAAAAAGCACTGTGAACAGGTCATCCATTCTTTTTCTATTGCAAAATACTGTATTACTGAAAATTGACCTGTTCATAACAGGCCATAAAAACCAAAACCGATTTTTTATGTATGTTATGTGAGCAGAATTTTTAAGCTTATTAATAAATGTTTTGACCTTTAATGAAGTTTTGATGATGCATAACTATTGTTGAATATAACAATTTTTAATGTTTTTGTGATCATATTAGCTTGCAGCTTTGCAAATAAATTATATTTTTTGGAAAAGTGCTACTCCTTACCATTTTGAAAGTCCTATTGAGAGGACTGGAATATGAAATGTTTTAACCATTAATGAAAGTACAGGCCAGTAATATTTTTTTTTTAATAAGTGTACTGGAACTTAGAGCAAACTTTCCACAGTTCCAGTGCAAAGCTGATTTCATGTAGCTTCGTGGGAAGTAGTATCTGTTCACATGAGGATCTAATGACAAAATGGTTATTTTACTGTGAAAGAAAATGTTTGATATTGAAACATGGGAAGAGCAGTTTAACTGTTAAGTCTCACATTTCATTTGATGGTATTTAGATTTTATTTGAATTTTCTGCTGTAGATATTTTGATATTATAGTTAACAGCATGTCTGACCTTCATTTGTTAGATCTATCCAGGCTCAGTGGAGTTAATGCAGGTGATTGAAGATTTTATACACATTGTTGGAATGGGAATGATGGACTTTCAGAATTCATACCTAATGACTGGAAATGTAGGTAAGAAATAGGAATTTCTTCTATCAAATTTATGACCTATTGAAAATGAGAAATTGCACGTATGTACTATACAGTAACTGCTTCTATCATAATCCAGATTGGGCTGTTCCTCCTTCTCCAGATTATCTCTGTTGCTTGATTATCTCCTCCCTGGTTTAACATATTTCGTATGCCTTACATGTTAGACTTTTCCATAATTGTATCTCAAGATCTTAAGACAAAGTTTCAGACTCTCAAAAATTGCATAAAATAACATGAACTACAGGTAGAGCATTTCCAGGATATAGTGTTTCAAATGGTAATTTAGAAAATCATGCTAATATAAGATAACAATGATATACTTAATAGCTTGAGAAATATTTATTTTATTGACATTATCTCTTAATATTCTTTTCTCAGAAAAAAAAAACAGTCGTTGCACATTTTGTGGTATAATAGTCAGTGTCGACAGATAAGCAATAATTAAAAGAAAAAAAATCTTAGTTGCCAAAATAATTGAAGTCTATGGTTTCTTACATCAGTTGTTTCTACTGTATTGTAATAAAATTCTTGCCACTTAAGTCAGCAAACACACTCCACGTAGGAAACAGAGATGTTCAGAACTGCTGCTTCTAGTAAAAAATACCGAAAAAACCTAACAGTTCTGTACCAAATTTCACAGTATTGCACTGAGTTCTTGGTTTCCTTCTACTAATTTCAGTGTACAAGCTCATTTCTAATTGAATGGCACTACAGTGGTCCATATACAATTTCAACATCTAGTTGTGTTTGACAGATATGCTAATCTCCTGAGATTCTCCACAGATGATTTTTTTTTCTTTTCTTTCAAGACACAGAAAAAAGTAACCGTGACTTAACAAGTTACTACACAACATTCATGCTACAATGACTGTCCATTGCACATTTTCAGGTCATGGCACATTGGAAGTGATGAAAGTTGCCTTAACTGTGTGGTAGGCCAAGCCACATCATTTCACATTTGGAAGTAGCTATGAAAATCCGTAAGGACATTTGCCATGCTACTGTTAAACTTTTCAGCATGGTGGCTTTTAAACTCAAATTTTTCACTGCTTCCGAACAAAACATCAGAGACTGGTCCCAAATCCAGATGATCCAATATCTGTGCTTTGGGATTTATTTAGGCAGCCCAGTCAAATCAAATGCATTTCCATTAAAGCAAGGCACATCTCCTCTTACCTTTTCTCTAAAGGACAGAGAATATGCTACTAAAAACTTGACAAATGTAAAAGCAACAATTTGCTTTGTACATGCATGGCTGGGACAGATGGTATTTGTTTTGTTTGTGTGTTCTCAGTTCTGTATTACATTCCTTTAAGAAACAATTAGGAGAAATAAAAGTCTCTGATAGGAGGTGGAATCCTCCTTCCTCATCCTGCTCCTTCTCTTATTCTTCCTTCTTCTCCACCTCCTCCTCCTCCTCCTCCTCAGGACCATCTGAGCAGGCACAGGAAAAGGATAGTATGAAAAAAAATCTGTAAAAAACAGGAGCTTTTGCTACCACTCAGACCCACCTGCAAGGATACAACATGGAGAAAAGTTTTTAAATCATATTACCATTCAATGTTAACCACTTACTTTCAGTTTTCTCTGTTTTAAAAGGTGAGTTCCTGATTTTAGGTCAAAGAATTAACCTTGGCTTTTAACAGCCTTTTGAACTTTTGTGGAAAGTAGATCCACCTTAGTGCTTTTGGGGTCCCAAAGCAGTAAACCATTAAAAGTTCTGAAGAAACTAAATATACTAAATATACTAAAAATATGTAAATATACTGAAAGGTGTCTGAACTACTTTCAAGAAATATTCATCCTTTAATTAAAAAAACCCCAAAAAACCAAAAAACTGGAAGAGAAGATTGGGGACCCACAAGTGTAAATGTCTGTAAAGGTGTAGGTGGAATGTGGAACTGGAAATAGGGAGCAGTATTAGGAGATACATATTTCTATGGCAGATTACGATTCTTTTGTAAAGGAAAATTTTTCTTCTGTTGTCAAATAAATTACCTTAAGAGCAGCAGCGAAAAAATGGTTAAAGGGGACTCTCTTGACAAAATATCAAGCTTACAGCTTGTAGAAGATATTAATGAGAACACCAAATAATCTTGAAGGGCAGTGTGTTGTTGATGTTATTTGGAACTGACAGAAAATAAACAGAATTTTCGACATAAGAAAGCCACTTTTTGTCAACATTCATTTTGTGAGTACTGATGTTTGAGTGATCAGTAGTGTTCTAAAATATGCAGATATCACAGAGCTATTCAGACCAGTCAAAGAGAGGGAAAACAAGATCTCCAGGGGGTATAACAAAATTAAAAGAAGGGGATATCCACTGGCAGATTAAATTCAGTATTGACAGAACATGTAAGAGGGAATAGTTCAAACCATACAGAGCTCAGGGAAAAGAACAGCATTAGTGTGCAAAAAGAGCAGTTTAAAGAAAATACAGCATTTTTTTTTTTTAATTTTCAGTAGCCTTCACTTGCAATGTTCTATTCAATTGAGATTGTATGGTTGGGATGTATTTTACTTACTTTAAGAATCACAAAGTTTGCCAAAGTCACCCTAAGCTTCCTTTATAGTCAAAGGAAACTCGCTCATGAGAGCAATTCATACCATTTTAGAAATCTGAAGTAAGGGCATGGGTTTCCTCGTGGAAGTTCTTCCACAGGCTATAAAGACAGTCAGTGACTAGCATAGGCTTGAATGATTCATACCATCTAAGGCCAATAGGAGTGCTACTTTGTGAGTAAATAAAACCTGTGAGGTTCAGAGCTGCATGATTAGAAAAAAAAAAAAAAACAACAAAAACCAAAACAACAGGTTGTGAACTGGAATTATTAGAAGAGATATTTGAGAACAGATTGTTAAAAGGGACTGGATGTACACAGCTGAGAAGTGAATGAAAAGAGAAATTAGGCTGACATCTCTGTTTAATCTTGCCCACAGGAAAAATAAAGTTTCTTAACTAAACTATACATTAGCCCATTTAATTCTGAATGAGCATGAGGTCAAGGTCTTACGAGGAATAAAATAAAAACAAATGCACATCTACCTGGTGAATGCAGCTAGCTATGATATTATGTGAAAAAATGAAGAGGTATAAGACAGGTTTCCATGCATATATTAGCTTCTAACTAACACTCTGTTATCTTTCTACTTAAAAATGGCTACTGCAACACTGGTACACTGCTGAACAATCTGATCCACTATAGTAATTAACACATAATGTTTCATTTAAGACTTCATACTGAGCTGCTTAGATAAGCTTTATAAATATTGGTAGAGAACAAAGACTGATTCCTGCCTCCACATGTAGTCTAGGATGCCACAGGGGAGAAAATTATTTTTAAAACAGTGTCCGTTGCCTTGCATCTTTGTATACTTTCTTCTTGCTCCTTCAATCTTCCATTCCATGCTCATTTCCATGAAATTTTTACTAAAAGTTTAAATAATCCTGTAGGCTTATGGAGTGTATTTTTGTAATTTTCTAGTCCTAGCTAGAGATAGGTATGAAAGTTAGTGACCAAAGGAGCTTTCAGAAGATGTACCTACTCTAGCTATGACAAAAACACTGGTACACCTGCTGAGCTTTGGGAATACTATAAAATAAGCACACTGGATTTCTGTCTGTTCTGTGGGCTCACTCACCTTTTCCCAAGGTAAGATTTTTATGTCTTGTAAATTGTAAATTTTGTTTATACTCTCTAGAAACCTCTCCATATTGTATGGTTCATTTACTTATCCTAATGGCATCCACCTAGCCTGCTTATCTTTTTTTATCAGAGTTAGTGATGTGTATCCTAAATGCAGCACTCAAGATCCTGTGACTCATGTATCATAAATATGGTACTGGCCCAAAATATATCAAGAGACTGAATTGGTTTTAATGTTTCAAAGAGTCTTTTTTTTCAAATATATTAAAGAAGACTTAAAAAAAAAAAAATCCACAGCATTTATATTAATTTTTCCAAAGTTGTAAACAAAATGTCTAAAATTTTCAGTCAGGAAACAACTGTTTTAATAATTACATACACATACACTTAGAATTAAATTGTAATGAAATTACTGCTTGTTCTGAGGCTACATAGTGCTAAAGCATAACATTGTGAATTATAAAGTGAATGTTTGTGGTTAATAAAAATTCAACTGGTAAAATTTCAGTATTTTCTCCCAATAGAAATAATACCAGACCTGTCAGAGAAATAAAAATGCAAATTCCATAGAATGGCCCAAAACAAACATTCAGATCTCTCTCCTCTTTCCACCAAGTTATTCCAGAATACCTCCTGCTTTCACAAAGCAGGTGAAAGGCTGTAAGGGTACAGCCTTTAAGGAACCAGTGTGTGGATTGCATTTATTATTTTTAAGAAGGTGAACAGGAATAATTCCTTGTAGTGTGTCATAGTTCATATGTAAATACCTCTGTAAAGATTAATATGATTATGTTTGTTTTTTTCAAGAACAAATTTTCACAAGGAAAAAGTAAAGTGAAACTTATGTGGTTTAGCAATGAAATACATTCCTAATAGATATAAAAACACAAGTCCCCTTTAATTCAATGCATATTTATATTCTCTTCAGATTTCTACCTAGCTTTTGAGTAACTAGTGAATTACACACCAAATTAAGCAATATTTAGCTAATAACATTTTATTATACTTTATTGCATAATTGTGCTATATAGACTTTTGCCAGTTTCCGTTGTTAAATCCCATTTCTTCTCAAAACAGCCTAAAAATGTCAGCACCCATCATCTTCCCTTGTCAGGCTAGGATCTGGCTTTTATGACCGTGTCTATAAACTTGAATCAAAAAGGACCAAATGCAGGCTTGACAGCCGTCCCACAGTTGTCCATACTCTAATTCCTGACACCTGCCCAAACAATGTCAAGATATGGTTCAAGGAATAGTCCAGTTGAGAAACCAGTCCTGGTAGACAAAAATTAATACTTTTCTCCTTGCACAGTGGTGCATAGTTGGTCACACTCTGGTTTTGGACAGTGAGCACGGTGGTTAGGGCAGTTATAAGTTTTGCCTTCTGCCTTGTGTTCTTTTAATTCATGATTTTGGCTCCTGGTCCTAATCCTCTGTTTCACACTCAGATGTAGCCCATACTCAGATGTAGTCTTTCCTGCCCCAAACCTGTACTCTGTTGTTTGAACAGATGCTTTGCTATGTGAAAATGGGCACCTGTCACATTTCTTTCTTCTCTCCTCAAAAAAATCTATCCTTCAAGTCCCGAGATTCATACACACCCAGTGTTGACTCCCTTGTTTCCCTATTCTTCATTTGCTTAAATCATATGTAGCAATTTTCTGGTGGCTAAAAGCTACCAAAAAGTACAGTTTTCAGACAAAAATAGACAAAATAGGAAAACTACAGAAAAAGGTCAATTGGAAATTTTTTATACTCTTAACATACTTCTGCTCCATATATATATTCATATAATTTCCTTTGCAGCAGCCTCAGCAATTCCTTGATCAGATCAATATGTTGCCTTTTAGAAGGCTCAAGCTTTCTCCACTGATTAGAAGGGGAAAACATGCATACTTTGAGAGTCTAGCTCATCACAGCATCTGTCAGTGCCTAAAGTAAATGATTGAGAGCTCATATTTATTTCTCAATATCAAATAAGCTTATTAAATGATTCACATTCCCTCAAAACTTAGCTGTGAACAGTGCATTAAAAAGTAGATTTTTTTTCTCTCTTTTCTGAAACTGCATGCTCAGTGATCCTGAGGAAATATGGCTTACAATTACTTAAGATTAAAAATGGCTAATATGGAGGGAATGTCTATATGATTCTTTATCAAACAATCTTCACAAACTTGAATAAAAATCTAACTTAATTCTATAGCTATATTCTAAGTAATAGTCATAATTCAGTAGATTTTTGTATACAATTTACTAATTATCCTTAAAGGTAAAGCTAAATAAATTAACCATTCAGTATTTTTAAATGGATGCTATAGGAAACTGGAATAATCTAAGGTGTTTCCCTTTGTTACCTTATATTAAGTATGATACAGAGGAGCAAAAGTTTCTAAAGAAATAGAAACTATAAAGCATGCCAACATCCAGGCTTCAATCTAATTAAAAGAAGTGCCTCCAACTGAAACAGAAAGCAGTCTCTGCAGCCCATTTGAGTAAATAACTTTATACAACATTTAAGTATCTGTATTCTAGATTCTTGTATCATTCCTAAATTTCCACCTCTATAAACTTTTTCCTGAATCTTTCTGTTAAAATGCCCCTTCTTGCTTGAGCAATTAAAAGCTGATGTTTTCTAAAAGAATCATCTGTTTTACGACAGGCCATTTTTTAACAGGTGCACTTAAGTGTTACCCTGAGAAATTAAATATCTGAGTTTATTTACTCCTTTGCCTTGGGCAGCTGCATGTTTAGATGACTCTCAACAATTTCAAAGTAGAATGAGGCTTAAGGGGTTATAAATTAAGCGTCTGTAGTGGCAGCTTTGAGTTAATGGAGTAAATGCACACCCAAGAGAGGATTGTAATTTCATATTAATGTAGTGCCGAAAGGCAACAATCCTATTGAATGAAGTATAGCATCAAGATATTCCAGACAATACAATCCTCCCCTGAAACAGAGGAGGCACCAGAGTGTCACAGTCTGATAAAAACATGCAATTCTGCACAAACTGATGACTCATTCTAGGATTTTGTTTCCTTGTGAGGCAGTCACAAGAGTGTGGTGGTACATCAGATGGTGCATCAGCTAAACGTGGTCAGTTAGAGATGGTGTGACTAAGTACTGTAAATAGCAAAGTTCGCCCTCAGTTTTAATGAATTCTAGAGGGTTTTGTTACTCACTCACTACTGAAATAAAAGAAGGAAAATTAAACAGAATTAAAACCCCACAAAATATAAATTAATTAAAATAGGAATAAAAACAAGGAATCATATTTTCAGCTGGTAAAAACTTGCAAAAGTCAGTGGAAGAAGACTGATTTCCTATCTGAGATTTTGGAGTCAACAGACAATATTTTTTCAAAGCCTTAAGAGACAGCTATTAACTCTGCATGTAACTTGCAAAGTGTCAGAGAGAGGCCTATTATCCAAAAATGAGCTCCACTGTGAATGCCAGAAGTAAGGATGTGGCATACCAGCTGCCTAAGTTTGTTTTCATTTTCTGGCTTTTCAGGAAAAAAAAAAAACAAACCCCAAATAACTAACAAAGCAAACAAACAAAACCAAAAACAACCCACCAAACCCAACAACAATAACAACAACAACAAAAAAACCCAAACAGACAAATCAACTTGCGTGTTGTAAAAGTATACTATATCCTGTACTGTAGATTTGAATACCAAATAGTGGAACAAATCTGTCTCTTTCAAACTGCATAGCCTGAAAGTAACAACAATTGAGGTAACAAACCGGATAAGCATTTTTCATTTTTCAAGTCAGTTTCATGAGGGTATTAGTGGATTATTGATATCAGAAAAAAGTATTTTTATGGTAAATAATTATTTGGCAGTGCAACTTCTAATACTGTTGAGATCAAACTTCAAAGCCGTGTAAACATATGCAGATATAATTCTGAGTAATTATGTTTGTGCCTGCCTGTGTAACTATTTTTTTTTTTTTTAATATGGAGAGTTGGGCTTCAGTATCTGGACTGAAGATACTACGTGTGTCTTTGCAATTCTGTTAAGAACAGATTGTGTAATGGTAGCAGGGCTAAGAGTGTCACTAAGATAAATTCAAAGCATCCCAAAGTATTAATGTACTGGGTTTGCTAAAATCAATAACAGTGTCTGAAAGTTATGAAGTATCTTTTTTGCCTTGTGATTTCTGAACTCATAAGTTCACTTATTTCATTAGTTTTGTTTTGCTTTCCCTTGACTTCAGCTGTGAGTCTTAGCACTGTATTTGCTGCTATGGCTCAAGGCTGAGACAGAGGATCTTTGAGAATGTTTATGATATAAATCAGAGGATCGTTCTACTCTTGAGGTAGGCTTTTTCCCACCTTGGAAAATTTCAGGAGGAACTCCGTGAAAGATAATTTCCTTTCTTTTTTTTTTTCTTTTTTCTTTCTTTTTTTTTTCTTTCTTTTTTTTTCTCCCTTTTTCTAAGTCTACTTTACAATGGGAAGAAAAAAATTTTCTCACTCAAAAAATGTGGTACAGGTCTGTGGCCTGCAGTGTTTGAATGGTACTAGATGCAAGAAGCACAAATGTTTGAATTGTCTTGCAGTGGTGCCAATGAAGTGGTGCCAAATAGCTTGATATTGTTGTGGGGTTTTTCCCTTTTCTTTTCTTTTTTTTAACAAACACTTTTCACATACATAAAGATATGTAATCAGCCATAGCCAGCATTCCTCTGTAAATCTTTTAAGAATATCATTTAGGAAATGGTCTTAGAGTAAAGATATTTGATCTCATTACATGAATAACTTTTCATACAATCTGTAGTTCAAAGCTTATGCTGTTCTTTAATTACTATTATTTTGTGGAATTTTTTTTCTAACTTAAAAGATCTTCCACTTTTTGTGCCAATTACATTAGTTAATAGTTAGCAGTGCTAGTTATATGCAATTTTTTGTAATGCATTGTTATTAAAATTTTATGGCCTTGTACTATCTTCCACTACTCAGTAGCCAAGTATCTTGAAAGGAGGTATATTTCAAGTACATCTATGGTAAAATACTATATATTAATATAGTAACTTGTCCAGAAAATCCTGTCTCTGGTCCAGTTGTAGAGCAGCACAGTTAGAATGTGAGATGATCTCAAAGGTAAATACTTGAAAAACCATTCATATGTATATAATTGTGCCCCTTGGTGAAACATATTTCCTCCCTTTATTGGCACCTAAATTTCATCTCCAATAAAGCAGAGGAATGAAAAGAGACTGGCCTGCTCAAGGGGAAGAACCTGTGGGACAGTCATCAGGATGATTGGATCTTCAGGGACTGGCAGTCAGGCAGGCTGCTCTATCTGCACATACAAGATTTCTGCCGTTTCTGAGGCAAATGTTTATCAAAAATACAGCAAACTTATCCCCTCCTTTCTCATTTTTACCTCAAGAGGGTATAATATGTTCATAAAGACTAAAAAGAATGTCTCATTTTGCCATTAGGTATCTTAGATTGTTCATTGCAGAAGCATAGAATGAATGTTGTTAATGCTCATTTAGCTTTGAAAATTGCATCACTATCTGGGCAATGAAAAATAATGGTCTCCATTCACAGTCAACAATGCACAAAGAAAAGTTAATTTCTGCAAAATGACTGTCATTTAACTTTCCCAAATTGAACTTATACCCATTTCTTGGATGAATAGTTCAACTGCTGGAAAATATGGCTGGTGATTTTATACCATGTCATCTATTTTACATTCCTGGTTGTACTTAGAAATAATTTTCAGAAGTTAAAATTATAGATATCCAAACCTCTCATAAACTGAAATGATAAAGACTGCACATCAACATGGTAAGACATTCAAACATAGCACTGTTTAATCTACTTAGAAATGGTATTCAACAACAGATCTCAGAGGAGTTTGAAGTGTTTATGTTTACATTGTTTATCACTTTATTTGACAAGATATTAGAGTGAGTTTGCTGAATATATGTATTTGTTCTTTGAATGTACTTGAAGCATGCATTTAGGAATTTTCTTTCAAAGCTTGGAAAATAACGAGGCGAGCAACTGTGTAGGAATTTGGCCATTTTTCCTTCTTGTAGGGATTTTTTGGAGTAATTTATTCTGTTCATAATTTCTGTTCTTTAAATTACCTAACAGCATGTTTGTTCATGAGCTTTTTCATGTATGGTTTAAGGGAGTCACTGTCTAGTGAGTCACACATACACTGTATTTTTTTTTTCCCTATGGATATAATACCTATTGATAGCACCAACTGCTGTATACAAATTTTTACTGGTTACTCAGCATTCTCTGTGCTCACATTAATGTGCACTGTCACTGGTTTTAACAGTATTTAATGTCTATCTCAGATATAGCTGGGCATGAAATGGGATTGTTCAACTTGGGTTGTTTTTGGTTTGGTTTTTTTTTTTTTAGATCTTTTTAGATTTAATTTTTCACTGGAATAAAGCCAGATCTTCCATTAAAACAGCTTACATAAAGTTATGTTACCTCCCAGCTGTGGTGGACAGTTATCACAGGCTGTCTGACAAGATAAGAACTGCTAAATTGCCAAAACTCTACTTTGTTTCTTCACAACATTTGAACCTTTTGATGATACAAAACATTAGGACTCAGTATTCATATTGCCATCTCAATCTTTCATGTTGAAATAGTTTCATTTAGTGGAATTATCTAAATGAGTAGGATTTATTTCCATTCAGATCAAGTCTATACTATACTGAGATTTGGACTAAATGAGAAAATTATTCTGTAATTGGTGGATAGGTTTTTCTCAGGAATGTAAGAAAAGCAAGTTCAAGGTACTGTTCCAGTGTACTTTCTTTGTTCTCAGTTTAATAATATAAGCCCAGTCGGAATTTAGTCTGTGATGGAAAGGACTATAAAAGAAGGAAGGCATAATATAAAATGCCATAAACATAACCTAAATATATTAGGTCATCGTTAAAAAGCCCAAGGAATTACTTATTGAAACATTCTTTCAGGTTTTATTTAAGGGCTTCCGTCCCCTTCTTCTCTTATCTTGCATATAATTTTCAATCTTGTATACCTCTGTTGAATAACAAAATTTGCTTATTCTAATTAATGTCATATAATTGGTTGTTTCACTTAACTGATTTTACTTCTTATATTGCTTATGCTAAATTCTCATCAGTTCAATTTTTAATCTTTATGTGAAAGTTGGTGTAAATTTTGGGAAAAAAATTCTTCTAGGTCCAATTAATTTCTTGCTCCAAGCACTGCAAACAATATGTTGTCTCAGCACATGCACTGAAATTCTCATTTGCTGAATGATGACATTGAGCACCTTTGGAAAATGCTTCATTACCATTCAAATGTCCCTTTGCAATAAACATAATGTAGCTGTAGAATTCAAAAGTTTAAATCATCAAGATTTAATTAATAGACACAGTTCATATAAAGATAGGTCCAGATTATGCTTTCCACTTCTGTACCTCTGCAAAAAAGTTACTGCTTTAAAATCTTATAAAATAACTAAGCATCCTTACACTGACCCCTAACTTTGTTCCTCTTTCATTCAGTTTAGAAATTTTGTTATGAGTGTTTGCCACCAGAGTGCAGTTAGTTTGGTTTCCAATAAAGCACCACTTAGATGTTTTGGGATTAGGGACAGAAAAACCATTTAGTACATCAAACATATTCTATAAAACCAATAGCACTGTAAAAACTACACAGAAGAGAGGAAAGGAACAAATGAAATAAAAGCAATTTTCTTTCCAGCATCCTGTAAAATACTGCTTGTTGGGTAGCAATGCTATGATCAGGATATGGTGGGGAGAAAGGATAATATGTCACTTTTTGATTGTCCAGTTCTTCAGGGAATGATTTGTACTAGGAAAACCACCTTGACTGTGGATTATAATTTGTAAGTGGTCAAATACTATTGGAAGGAAAGAAATATTTTTTATGGCTATATTCTAGATCTGACTGTGGAGACAATTATCCCAAGTATGGCATGACAGTAATATCAAAACTGGAATTGAGTGTAGAATACTTGATGCTGAATTATTTTGCAAGACTAAAAGTATAGATTATTTTCAAAGAGATTTGCAGAGATTTTCAGTAAATTAATACCTTCTCTGGGATGTAAATCCTTTCACTCTATGTTAGTGCTTTCAGGTACAGTAAATTAATTGAAGCAATTGCGTTGTGTTGTTGAGTCCCAAAAACTATAGTCCAATAGAAAACAAAAAATCCATTCCTACTTCTTATTTCCATATTTCACATTCATTATATTCCATTTGGAAATAATTCACTGATTTTTTTTTATGAAATAAGATAAGCAAACAGTCTGGAGTAAACTTCTTTTCTGCTTTATATCATAGATATAATTGTGTTTCCTGGAGTATTGCACATTCTAGTATCAAATTCTAACTTTATAGAGCTTCTACCTACAGGCAATATTTACAGGAAATAAGGGATAGTTAGCCAATGCAGTTTCAGTTTGTGAGACTCCTTTTACTAATATATGTTTCATAAACATACTGCAATGAACAACACAAGAAATTAAAGAAATAACCATAGCAATAAAACCAAAATTTGTATTTGATTAATTTTATCAGAAAATAGATTGCAGATAAGATGCAGTGCCAAAGAGAAAGCAGAGTAATATCAAGTGTATATTGCAGAGCTGGGCATGGTGATGGCTCCTTTTGATGGCAGCTGTTGTGCCTCAGGAAAACCAGATAAAATGTTATCTTATTCACAGTAGTTTCTACAGGTTAGCTGTCCAAAGTGGTAGTTCTCTACTGCATGTGAAAGCAAAACTGAAGGCCTTACAGGGCATCTGAAAAGTCAGTCTGAATCCAAATAGACTTTTTAAGAATTAGAAGCCTATCTGTTGCAGGTATAATACAGTGTTATATCTTGAGTTAAATACATTGACCAGGTTCTATGATTAGCTTTGGCACTGAGTGCAGGGATAATGTGCCTTGGTCACAGGCAAGGGTTAACCCAGTATTCCTAAAATGGAATTGCAGTGGGTTTAAGCTCACTATGCAAAATATACAAAATTCAGATGATTTTTTAAAACCCAGAGAAGGCAACCCAAGCAACCGCAATTAGGCATCTCTGTCTTCCTCCATTAACTGCACTCAAAATTAATGGGCACCTGAATTCAGACAAAGGAAACAGTAATGGTATGATATTTCACTTAGTTGACTAGTTGACTTGGTTTTCAGTCCTTTCTTAGCTGCCTGGATTTTTTTGAGTGGGAGGAAAGGAGCAGGAGATGCTGGAGATGAGATGGCCAGAACTGGATATCAAGAGCTGAGCGCAAGGTCCACATGCCATAGTGATTTGTGTGATTGTGTTATAACAGCTCAAAATAACCAAGCTCTGTCATTCTTTATAGGCCTGATTTTCTAGTTAGATATTTCTTAAAGCATCTCCTCATTGTGCAGTTTTATTGAAATGACCATAAAAACTCTGAGATATTTCTCCTGAGTTACTAAGGTTAATTTAATTCAACAATTTGAACAAGTAAATCAAACTCAGTCTAATTAGTATTACTTACTACTTATATTGAATAGTGTCTATATGTCACACTGAGGTACAGAGTTTTCTTTGTGCCATGCATGATGTAAAAAATCTAAATAAAGCATGTGTGCATTATCCTGACAATTAGATTTCACGGTGCCCCAGGACAACTTTTTACAATCCCTTAAGCAAATCTTAATCCACTTTATCTCCTCCATGGAGAACATTCAAGATGAATTAGACATGCCTCTAGAAAACAAAGACCTAGTTATGAATTCCTGTGAGGAACGTTAGAATCATGGCTAAGACAAAACTAAGACACAAGTGACCTGTGTTTCTAACAGTTCTGTTTCAGATTTTCTGTGTGACTCTACTTAAGCCTGTTCTGAAGGCATTGACTGAGTAGACATTGCAGCATCTGCTTATCAGCTGCTGGGTTCAAGGAGAAGCAAGAGTGGGCTGCTCTGTGGGGGAAACCAGGAGACAGTAGGGCATGCACAGCGGCCTCGTTGGCAAAGGTGAGGTCCCACAGCACCCAAACAAGAAGAGCAGAGGAGATCTGTGATGGTAGCCAGGCTCAGCTAATATTCCATATCACTAGACAAGTCCATAGTGATGAAGCAGATCTGAAGTCAAGCCAGGAAGTCAAGTCTGAGTGTTAGGATCAGGATCCAGTCCTGTGGTGGTATTCAGCTAACAGTCCAGTGGTCTTCAGGCAAGCCCATACTGAACGGGCAGATCCAAAGTCTCTTGACCTTGACACTAAATGTGTAGGTCAAGGTTCAGACAACCAAAATACACAGCCATGCACAGTTGTAGCCAATTCAGCTTAAATGTAGCTCCCAAGTGAAGGACCATGTCCACCACTTCTTACAGCCCTTTGAACACTACTCTGATCTAAGTTACAAACTTGAATTATATCAAAGCTGGTTTTGAGCATGAACAGCTAAAGCTGTAGAGGCGGGTGTGTGGTGGGGGTGCAGTGGCTTGTGACAGGTTGGTCTCCAGGTTGAATACAAAATTCAGAAGGGAAGATGTCCACTAGAGAAGTAATGTGATGCTGACCAGGAAATGCTAAGCTTACGACTGGATTCTTTCTGTCTCCTAAATTAGTAAAGCACTAATCTGAGACTTCTCTCAGGTATCTGGGAAGAAATAAGCAAACCTGCCCTTCTTCTGAACCCTTGGCTTATGTATTGTGCCTATTGTCAATTGAGTATTCAAATATGGTTTTGATCCTCCTTTCCTACTAGATAGCTCAAGGTTTGATGGTGATAGCCTTCAATCCTAATGGCTGTTCTCATCCAAGATGAGGAAGGTATGGTTTACAATTCCATCAGATGGGGATTCCCTCTTCAGGGGGGACCTGACTGCATGCAGGTCTTCCTAATTCAAGTGCTCAAAACGTTAGATCAGTAGTCTAACAGGCAATGGTGGAGCAGCAATGCTTTCTCTGACTTGGACAAGTTTTAAAAAAGAAAGCAACTGCAGATGCATTTAATGAGATGACCAGTCTGCTCAGTAAACATAGCTACAGGTTTCAGCTTTTTGAGGGTCTTACCTGCTGCTTCTGTCAAATTTCTCAGTCGTAATGGAGCCGAAGTATAAAGAAAGCACTGAGATGCTCTGACTGGAACACTTCTGGGAAGGCACACGGAGGAACTTGAACATGCCTGGTGAATTGCTGCAAAAAATGAGGGCCACCTGCAAGCATCTCCTCCATATCTACTGTTTTGCAGGCTATAGCTTTTAATCAGGCTCTACTTTTTAGGATTCACTAGCCACTTCCATGCTTCTAATGATCCAAGGTTCTATGCCAGAGTACTTTACAGTTCTCTCAGTTCTAATTTGCTTATAGTTGTACCTGAAAGTTCTTTAAGATACCATTTTGTATGATTAGAAATGCTGTTGAATAATAAAATATGAGATCTGTTTCCAACCTCCTACAAAAAGCTATGATTAGAAACATATATTGATTCACATGCTTTATTTTGTTTCCTCTGTGTGTGGCTTTGATAAATCAAATCTATCTCTATACCTGGGAATTCATGTTTTATATCACCTTTCAACATCCTGCATAACTTAGTTCATATCATTCTAGATTTCTGATTGATAGGATTTAATTGTAATTTCCCCAGAAGTAAGACAATGACCATCTTTAATTTACTTCAATTTACTGCTACGGGGAAGCAATCATTCTGTCTCTGCTCTTCACCTCCCCAAGCAATGTAATGTTGAGAGAATATTTTTATCAGTTCCCTGCTAGTGATTTTCATGTCCGTTTGCCCCCTTACTGATCTCTTCTCCTCTGTCAAGTCCTCTCTGTCTTTTTAATAGTTCTTAATGGATATCTAACCATTCAGTAAACCTGATAAATAAATATATAAATTATATATATCAGTTTTTCTTTTTTCTCTGACAGCTTTGTTATCATTCCCATATTCTGAGCTCCCTACCTTCACATTACCTTCAGTCGCACTCCCTTTTTCTCTTCTTATTAGGTAGAATCACCAACAGACACTTTTCCCAGTCAGCTTAGTGATCAGGAAATGCTCGGTTTCTGCACCTTCCCTGTGCAGTCAATCCAAAATAATGTTGCAGGTGGCCTTACGCCCTCAATATTACCATGGTTTTCACCTTTATGTCTGTAATATCAAGACTCATGTACTTAAATGCCAACGCATTGTCTTCCGCATCAGCCTCCATCTTCTGTCTTGCTTTATGTTGAGTCTTTCTTTTCCTTGAGAAGTGCTTTATGACAAGAGTTGCTAAGGGAGACCTTAGTCTTAGTAGCATGAATGCACAGTAATACTAGAAGGAATGGAAAAAAAATAGAGCTCTTTCTGAAAAGCAAAGTACTTTGGATGTGGTTCTGAGTCTTGTTTGTTGTTCATGTCTTTGTCTTCTTCAATATAACTCCCAGAAGATGGAGTTGTCTTCTCGTTAATGAAGTGCAGCCTCCTACCATGTTTTGTTTAAAGCATTTTTCTGAATAACCACGTATTTCAGGAAGCAGTCCAGATATCATGAGAACACATTTTCTTCTGACTGCTCATTAAAAAATTGTTTATATTTTCACTAGTTCACTTAGGTTCTCTTTGAACGTGTGATTCAGATTTTCAATTTAAAAGTGATTTTGTTCTTTACATTCCACATTGGCCAACTGCAAACAGCCATATTTATCTTCTAGTATGCATTAGAAGTAAGTAAACAGTAACAATCACTAAAAATTATAATAATGCTAAGATTATTATTATTTTTTTCCTTTAGGGGGACATGCAGAAATAGCATAAGGAACATGGACAAATTCTGTGATACCATAGACATTTCTTTGCAGTAACTCTATCCCAGAAAGTAAACTTTAATAGTTTCCATCACTTTTTCTTTTTTTTTTTTTTTAAGAAAGCTTTTATTGTCCATAACAACAATTCTTAATGCTCTAATTACTGTTTAATATTTTTTTTATTTATTTTCCATATTTATTTCAATAGCTGAAAGAAGGAAAGGTTTGGAAGAAGATTTTTATCTTATGCTTTACCTATTTTAATTTTATGAAGCTAGATTTTTTACAATAATAAATGTGCAATCAGAAACCACTCGAGAATGCATATGCATATGTGATATTTCATGAGTCTTTAAATTAGTATATTCTTGAGTTGTTCCAGAAATACAAAAGTAATGAATAATAAAAGTACACAAAACTAAAAGGAAACGTTTGCCTGCTGCCTATGATTTTTTTTTTTTTTTAATTACATAAGCAGCAGAAGAGATCTGAGGATTTATTAAATGCACCCTGATCATCACCTGAAGCCATGCTGCTTTGTAACTCGTCCTAAATATTATACTGGTCACATTATTGATACAGTAGCATATTGCTGGCATTTGTTTCAGGCTTTTGGGAGCACGTTCAGATGTTGTACAGTTATGTGACTTTTCATGTTTTTACTTATTCTTCATACTGTTTAAAGGACTACAGAGGCTTGCAAGCTCAAAATAGAAATTAGTTCACTAATTCCCTAAGCTGCTTATCACTGACAAATGTATTATTTTCCAACAAAAAGTGTAATGGATATTTCTCTTGCTTGTTGCATTGTCTGTGGAATACAGTAGGGAAATATTCAGAGATCACTGTTAAGGTAGCTTCTATAACCTAAAACATTCTTCTTAACCTTCAAACCACAAGTCTATTTAAGACACAATTTGCTTTATACTGAAGGAAGGGCTCATGCAGAACTCATGCCTGATTAGTGAAAATATCTATGAAATGTCTACTTCTACTTCTGCCTGTACCAGTGGTGTGTCTTGCTGTGCAAAGCCTGAGTAGTCAGAGGGTAGCTGCTATGGGCTGATGTACACATCAGGGTTCTAGGGACATCCCTCTCTTGTCTGCCCATGGAGCAATAGGGCATAACAAGGTTCCAATTTACGAAGACATCATGTCTGTGTTGGTAGTCATAAGGAGTAGTAGATCTCTAAGTTATAATTTCTTAGGAGCATTTTTCTGACTGTTGTTTGATCTTGGTTTATTGTGGGGGGATTTCATAAGTATTATTTGCAGAGGGAAAATTACCTGGGTCTTCTTCTTATGTTTATATAAGAAGATGTCACTTCACCACAGCCCTTCTGTTATACATAATCGTGTGGGTGGTAAGAGGTGGATTTATCTTTGTACTGAGAGAAGGATTTTAAAGAAGATCATCAAGCCTGCTCAGATGCAGAATTCTGTAAGCAAATCTAGAGAACCACAAATTGGTCTCCTCAAAAAGGAGGTTTCACCATTTGTATTTGTTGCAGATTGTATTTAAAATAATGGGGTTTAGGTGCATAGAGCAAATCTGTTATGAATATCATCTTCAATATGTTTATCTTGCTCTTTGGTGATGAGCCACTCAAGACTGAGTTCCCCATGTAACCAACATGAGCTGACTTAAATAAGCTTATTTATTCTGTAAAAAACCAAAGTCTTTACATTTAGGGTCAGAATAATTCTAAAATTTATAAATATGATTCTAATTGGGTCTTTTTAATAGAGATGTTTGCAGATATACTCAGTATTCTGAATTTTAACACAAAAATCCTTCCATATTCTTTATTCTGATCATTTGTGACAATGGCAGTTCTATTAATCACTATTTTACCCAGAAATAAATTTAGCAATTGCTGTCCCAGAAAGGCAGTATAATATCCTCTGTCTGAAAAATGAAAACCTGTTGTGTGATGAACTCAAGTTTACTAAATGCTGAATAACATATGTCTAGTATGCTGTCAATGGACAGGTCAAAATAGGACAGGAAAAGAGTGAATGATGCTGCTAAAATGCAGGGCATTTCCTGTTGTCTTTGACTGAAATTCAATCAGAGTTCTACTTTCTTGCTCTGACAGGGAGGATTAAGCAGAAATTGACAATTTATGCTAATCCCATAGATTTCTGTATCTGGTTTTCCAATTCAGTCAAGGCACTGATGCCTTTTAAAACAATTAATTCCCATTCTTATGTATCTCAGGTGATTGTAAATTAGATATCAACATAGATATCTGTACTGTAAAGCACAAAAAACACAGAATGTTATCACTTACGAGAAAGGAGAATAAGAATCGTTGTTATATTCTCTTTTGTAAATACATGAATGTTACAGAACTCAGACTCAGATTTTGATCATCTTTTCTAAAGGTCTTTCTAAAGGTTCAGTCTTTGATAAAAATAGGGATCAACTTTAAATTGGCTTGCGCTATAATTTTAAAACTTAAATCTCTACTGTAAGAGCTGAGGTTGTATTTAGTCCATGAGCAAACATCCAGTCATTTTTCTGTCATGCCTTTCAGTGAATCTGATTTCCTGTTCTAAAGTGATTAACGTTATTCAAGGGGCTGATTCTGAAATCTTACCAGTTTTTGTTCAACATGGGAGGCTAATGGGTGGATAGTAGAGAGAAGAGGAAGATGATTCACACCACTTATTTGGCTGCTTTATCTTTTATTATTTAGCAACCCAGATCAGTCAGAGAGCTACTAGAAGTTGCACTAGGCAGCTTATAACTCACTCAGGGTTATAGGTATCATAGCAATATATTTCAGCTTTTCTATTCTAGGCCATGATCTACAGGGGCTAGCATACAAGAACTGAGTGGGTTTGGTTATTTTTTTTCATTCAAAATTTTCTTGACACATTAATTAACCACTTTTGTGCTGCTCTAAATAAACTGCTTAAATATTGTTCACGTATTACTCTGTATAATCAGATCATTTGTATAGCCATGGAAAATTCTCCATTCCTGTGAGTTTGGAGTTAATAAATTCCAAATAAATTTTATTTTACTAAGAATTGTTAGTAATTGCCAATTCTAAAATTTTCAGTAGAGCGGTATTGAACAGGTTGTTGCAACTGGAGCATGAAAATGAGATAAAGGTAAATGAAGATGTATTTGTAAAGGATATCAGAAGTAATCCATTAGGGGTCAAAGCAATCACTAAATTGATTAGACTAGACTACTTAAATAGATTTTACTGAATGAATAATTACTGTGGAGACATCAAATATGCGTGTGTTCTTATGTGTAATTGAATCACTGTCTTGTAATTTATACCAGTGTGCAGCAAAAGAATACTAAAAATTATAAAAAGAAAGGCTTTTGCTCAATGTTCCAGTTTATAGCTAGGAGAGGTTTCCTTCCATCTAGGGCATATGAATTTCACTTGCAAGATTCAGACATATGATAGTGCCATTTTTTAAAGAAATAAATATTATATTCTACTTCCTGCATTCTTCAGATGTTGAGTACAGTTAAGTACTATGCATAAGATTCCTTTTTTTTTTTTAATATATATTTTTTAACTGAGATTTTTTTTAATTGGGAATCATATTAAAATCACAATTGAAGGTACATAGGAGCCACAAGAGAGGCTGGGCAGAGAATGAAAGGATGTAATAGATGTACCCTAAACATAGGTCTCTACTACATTCAAATTTTCTGTATCATTTTTTCTCATGAAGATCCCTCCGAGTGGCTTTTTCATTTCTTGTTCATTCCAGTTAAGTCAAAACCAAAGAATTCTTCCAAATTAAAACAAGCGAGCATTGCATCTCTCTCCTTTTTTTTTTTTTCCTTTTTTCCTATTTTCTTTTTCCCTTTTTTTTTTTTTTTTTTGGATGACTCTGGAATATCATGGGAATTGCCATAATACAAATAAATAAAAATGAGAATTTTCCACATTAGAAAAGTTTTGACTGTGTCTACAGCAGAGTATTTGCAAACTGTAAGAATGACCTCAAGAGTGACCAGGCTGGTTACTTGTCATTATTATGTCTTCAGCATAAACAGTCCAAGTATATGTAGTCAGATTAGAAGAGAATAATGTAATTACAGCAATAACTCAAATATGGTTTATCTGAGAGGATAAAACATGCTGTCTGTGGTATATATGGGAATTTCATATTTTATCATTCTTTAATTTAAAATGGCACATGTAGATTTTCAACTTCTGCTTAGATGATTTTCATTTTAGTTTTTATTTTCTTCTCTTTTTTCATCCTTTTTTTACACTTTATAATCTCATTTTGTTAATATTGTCAGTGCCTGTTTTTCCAGTATTATACAATTTTTGTGTGTGTATAAACAAGCAAAAATACTTCTGCCACAGTGCCTGTAAATGTCCTCATCGCTAGTGTTCTGTCTCACAAATGTTTTGGTATGGTAACTAAAAAACAAAACAAAACAAAACAAAACAAAACCAAAAACAAACCCAACCAACTTTTTTTCAAATAAAAGATTAAGTGCTTGTGTGGCAATTACAGAAGTAAATCATTTGTGTTCCAGTATTTGGAGCATCATTTTCTAATAGAAATCGAGTATGAAAAAGAACTGAATAAAGTACAAAGTGAATTGCATATCATTCTGTCTTATTATCTATGTATAACAATTGTATAAGAAACTGATATTTCAATTTCTGACATGGGAATGACCCAATACCTGAATTATACACATGCTCATGGCAGGGGTGTTGGAACTAGATGATCTTGAAGGTCCCTTCCAACCCAAACCATTCTATGATTCCATGACACAGAGCAAGCATTTTGGCAAATCTGTTTCAATTATTTATTTACATGTGCTGTGCATTCTTTCTGTCTCTGCAGAGTTCCAAAATCTCCACAATGTTCAGGTTGCATCTTCTGTGACATTAAATAAAAACACTTTTGTTTGATTGTGAGTAGAATAAAACTTGTCTGAACCATGAATGGGAATATATAGAATCATAGAATAATGGAATCATTTAGGTTGAAAAAGACCTTTAAGATCATCAACTCCAACCATAAACCTAATAATACCCAATAAATAAATATATTTATATTTATTGCATATGAGCCATAGGCCAGACATTTAGCTTTTATGTTTAGGTTTTGTGCTACTCATCACCTAAATATTAACAAATATTTTGGAATCTTTGGTTCTAATTAGTGCTTAGGTGCCATGATAAATGGCCCTATTTAAAATACAGAGACAGAGTCCAGAGAGGTACTGTCCTAGATCCTCACCATTTACCCAGTCCTAAAGTGGTTTCCTGTTTTGCAGAGTGAATTCCACTGAATAACATTGATTTCCTATTTCAATAAAGGGAACTGTCATCCAAAAGGTGGATGAAATATTAAGGCTGTGCTAGCTAATTAGACAGATAGATAGGTAGGTACACAGATAAATACTGTGCAAATAAAACCCCCCAATATTCTCTTATACAGGCTGTATTTTATTTTTAAAACTAAATTACTTTGGATTTAATTTTATTTATGTGGAAAATAAAATGAAATTATTGTTAGATTTTAAGAACTACAGAAAAAATCCATTTTTACATTGTTAATATAGTCTGTATAACCATTGATTGCATGTGAAAACACAATCTATTTTATGCCCCAGTAATTCTGAAACACCTGAACTCTTCTCCCTCCACATACCACCTGAAAATTCGCAAGACTAAGCATCCCTTTAGGGCTGGGAATGCATTTGCCAATTGCAGCCTGGAGGGTCTTGTAACTAGCATTGTAAAGCCCTGATGATAGTTTTATAATGGAAAGCCTGAAATAACCTCGAGTACCACCTCGCTAATGTGATTCTATAATACATAATTTGAAACTAAGAGTCAGTTATCAAGGAATACATTTGTAGAGTTAATATTGTTAACCTCTTAATTTTCTCCTTCTCTTGGATTTGAATTACAGTTTCCTTTCAAATAAAATCCACTGATGAGACACCTAATGGCTTTCTACTTTAATTTTGCTGTTCTGATTGCTTTTATAGCTGTCCCCCATTGTCTTTATATTTAACCCCCCTTGCAGAGTCCTTGCAGTGAACTCGTTATGCAGATCAAAGTATAGTCCTGATGTCCAAACTCTTCCAACTCCATTATCTTCTTCATAAATTGATTAGGGAGAGCATTGCACAGGAAATGGCTATCAACATGACTTATATTAAGAACAGAGTTAGTGCTCCAAATGTGTGATTTGTCATCTCTCTGAGTGTACATAAACACTTACAGCCCTGTCAGTTCCTTAAAAGTACTGAGTCTTACTAGACACTAACAGTGTAGATTTCACAGCAAAACTGAAACTGATTTCCATATAATAGTTGAGTTCGAAAACAGAGAAAATGAGAATGAGTAAATAAACTTCTAAACTGCCTGTTACTAGATTTTCTACCTATTTCTTCTGTCTTTCTATAACTAATACAGATATAATAGTGATGTTGTTTGGGGGTTTGGAGTCTTTTTAGATGGAAAAAAAATTAAGAATGAGCATTATTCCTTCAAGGAAAAGGAATCAAGTGCTATATCACATTATTCTCATTTGTGTGGAAACAATGAGGTCTCTTAATGTGTGAATCTTCTTAATGGGTCTATCTTGAAATTCTGCCTGTATAGGGGATAAAAGCTCTGTTATTGCTTCATTAGCCTGCATCTAGCAGTTATGTTTCCCAAAGCAATTTGCAGAATCCTCTTCCTTTCATTGTCACATTTGATAATTTTAGAATTTGGTCTGAAGACATGACAATGCCCTTATGTGTGAGTTTCAGAGTATAAGCCAGTACATTCAATAATCCCTGTTAAGAAACTTAATCAGAATCTGGCTGACAAATTACATAATCAATGCCACAGAATTAATCCACAGTAGAACCGCATAATAAACAGAAGTTTACACTTTCTCTGCCAGTTAATATCGTATAAATTCCTGTGTTACTTAAAATGAAGTAGTAAACATTTTTGTTATTGCTGTACTGTTATCATTGTATGATGCTTTAAAGTATGTAACACAATTTTATTTGATTTTGTGATTTCTCTTACTAGTGGCTAGCATTCAGAAGCTTCCTGCTGCATCTGTTTTAACCGACATCAATTTCCCCATGAAAGGAAGAAAAGGAATGGTTGATTGGGCACGAAACTCAGAAGACAGAGTTGTCATTCCAAAAAACATCTTCACCCCTATGTCAACAGGTAAAGAAGCATATCAGCATGTTAATTTTGTGTTAGCTCTAATAAGGGAACTCAGAACCTTTGTCTCATAGGACTGTATGATACAGAGTGGTTATTTTATACATCTTCAAAAGAAATCCAGTGCCCACAGCTTATTCTAGAGGGAAATGATGGGGCTTAATTTCAGCATCTTTAACAAAAAGAGCTATAGAAATCCTATACATTATTTTCTATACTGAAAAGCTAATGCTTAGTTATTGTGCATGGCACTGTACCTTTGGTGGTATGAGGTGACCTGAAGTAGAGCTCTGCTGAATCCCCTGAACCTGCTCCACTCCAACAGACTGGACCATTCCAACAAGTGACCTAACTTTTACCAAAAAGTTTTACCAAAAGATGCTCAGTAGGCAAATTACCCTGGTTTCAGATACAATTTGCAAATATTGCTGCAGTACAGATCTCTGATATTAGAGAATTTACTCGTTAGCCATTAAACTGCAAAGACAGTCTTTGATACTTCATTATAGAGGTAAATGAACTAGCATGGATGTCAGTACACAATGATGGATTTTTAAAAAATGTGATTTTCACTGGTTTAAATCTTTTTATATATTCCTGACAGTGCTACATCTTTATGACAGACTTCCAGGATATAATTCAAAATTATTATGGTTTATTAAAAATAAAATTTCTACTAGAAATATAAATTATATTCACAGTTTTTTATGCTAATTAAGGCTTAGGAAAGAGACTTTAAAAATCTTTTTTTTTCTTACTCTTTTCAGAACTAGATGAATCAACTGTATTTGTACTTGGAGCAGTGCTATACAAAAATTTAGAACTCATTTTGCCCACTTTGAGGTAAGAAATTTCATAAATACAATACAAATTAGAGTAGTTTGGAATCATAACTACACTACATGTTAGGATAAAAGCACAAAACCAAGACTGTTTGCATATGGGCATTGTTGGATTTTTTCCCTGTTATTTAAAATACATATTTGTGTATTTGTGTTTCCTTCATGTTTAGTCATTTGTATGATGCAAATAGCCTTTTTATCAAATTGGTTTAATTTATGTTTTATGTAATCCATAGTAAGCTTAATTATGGAAATGTTTGATTAGAAGTATGCACACTGATGTACATTAATGCTCAAGCCACTTGTGCTTCAAACTACTGTTTGTCCAGTTAGTACAAGTGATCTAGTAATAGTATCATAACCTGATGTACTAAGGTTGTCTGCTTTACTTCTACATAATTCTTTACTAGTAGTTTTCCAAGTACTTTCTCAGTGCAAGTTGTATTCAGAAAGGACAGCAGAGGCACAGAGAGGAACCATTTTAGAAACAAGACATGCATGTGCCTGAACAGCTGTAGTGTGTCAGTTATGAGGGCCATACAAAATCATAAAGAAATAAGAGAGTTTCTTCTTTCACTTTTTCCTTTCTATGTTTCATAACCAATTAGGAAATAAACATTTTCCTGCTTCTTATTTTCCCCTTCTTCTCAATATACTGGTGAAGATCAACTCATGGTACACTAATACTATCTTTATTTCACATGATCCTGTGCACTATTGGTCTACTAATGTCCTTTTATGGTAAAAGACATGGGTGCAGATTGGATCACAATAGCTGCTAATGAATTCACAGTAACTGGAAAGGATAGTAATTAGGAGGACACCAAATCACCTTTCCCTACTCTATTTAACCAAAACTTAAGGATTTGAAACAAAGGATGAAAAAACAACAGGTTTTTTTCCAAAATCTATTTGGAAACAAAAAAAAAAGACTCAGTTCTAAGAAAAACAAACAAACAAAAAACCCCACAACACTTCCTAGTGAAGTTGCATTGAACTGTGCAATTAGCTGTAATGTTTGGGACAGAAATCTCTCTGAGGCAGAGTGCAATTCACACAGTGATGTTCTGGCAGGACACCTGGAAGCCTGGGGAGCAGAGGCAAGAGCCATCTACGCTTAAGGCATGGTATAAATGACAGCTCACCCACTTCTTAAATGTCACTAAGGGCTTTCCATTTGTTGTGCCAATTCCTGAAATTGGCCAGGAAGGAACAGATTTCTGAGAGAGATATTTCTCTCTTCTCCTGTGTTCAAAGAAACAGAGCCAAATGGCTATTGTAGTCAGTCTTTTTTGGCAGAACTTAGAGACAACCTATCAATCCTAAGAAAGCATTGAGGTGGCCATGTACCTTTCAGACCTTTATATTGTAAAATGCAATCTATGATCAAGCCTTTTCAGTTCTCATAGGTCAGTAGTTTTAATTTACAGAAAACAAGTGTGAACCTTGGATGTGGTGTAATTGTTTATATGAAAAGCCTTTCAGGAGTTTTATTTCATCCATAAGAAAAGTGAGGTTTATAGGCTTTACTAGATTATCCCTAGAATCAATAACATCCCAAGTAGAAGGAATAAGGGCAGAATAGGGAAATAAAAGTACAGCAACTTAAGTAATATGAGAAAGTGCATCTCAGTTTCCAAATTTTTTGCTTTTATCTGTTCCACTTTCAGCTGGTTACTGATTTACACAGCAAATTTGACCATTTCTCTGTATAATTCACTTCATAGAGGCTTTATGAGTTTCTAAAGTAAAATGGTCTAATAATAACTGTATATCTATTCATAAATGAAGTCTTTAGAAATTCGAATATGAAAATATTTCACTTTGCCTCTGAATATGCTCAGTATTATTTGAATCCAATTCTCTGCTGCTGAAGAAAAGGAAACGAACACCATTACTTTATCTTATGTATGTGAATAAGGAATAAAAGTCATTATTAATCTGTGATATAAAAATATAACACATATTCCCAGGTACCTCTACTCTCTTCCTTGTTCAGAGAATATTGCCTCAGTACTTCCCTGCACTTCTTTAATATTTATAGTGAAGCTATACTGAAACTTTTCCAGCTTACTTTTCTTACCTCATTGGGAAGTGTATCATGCTGAATTTCTTTGCCCATGGAAGTCACATTCAAAATTTGATCTCATGACCTTAAAAATATCCAAAATTACCTTCCCTTGGCAACTCTTTCAGAGCCCTGCCAACGAGTCTGTGCTTGCCCAAATGTCTTGATAAACAATTTCGAACTGTTTTCATAGAATCATGGAATCAATGAACAGTTTGGGTTGGAAAGGACCTTCAAATACCATCTGGTCCACTTGCCCTGCCATGGACAGGCTTTGCTCAAAGCCCTATTCAACCTGATCTTGAACACTTTCAATGGTGGGACATCCACAGCTTCTCTGGACAACCTGTTCCAGTTTCTCACCACCCTCAAGAAATAAGAACTTCTTCCTTATGTCAAATTTAAATCTACCCATCTTCAGTTTAAAACCATTGCCCTTTGTCCTGTCCTACAGGCCTTGGTAAAAAGTCTCTGTCTGTCTGTCTTTTAAGCCCCCTTTAAGTATTGAAAGCCTGCAATAAGGTCTCCCCAGAACCTTCTCTTCTGCAGGCTAAACAACCCCAGTTCTCTCAGACTTTCTAATAGGAGAGATGTTCTGGCCCTCTAATAGTTTTTGTGGCCCTCCTCTGGACACGCTTTAACTGATTGTCCATACCCCACAGCTAGATGCAGTACTCCAAGTAGGATCTCATAAGAGAAGAGAGGGAGAATCCCCTCCCTCAACCTGCTGGCCATTCTTCCTTTTATGCAGCCAGGATATGGTTGGTTTTCTGGGCTGCAAGCACACATTGTCAGCTCATGTCCAGTTTTTTATCCACCAGTACCCACAAGTCCTTCTTTGTAGGGTTACTCTCAGTCCCTTCATCCTCCAGCCTATATTGATACTGGGGATTGCCCCAACTCAGGTGCAGGACCTTGCACTTGGCCTTGTTGAACTTCATGAGGTTCACATGGGTCCACTCCTCAAGCCTGCCAAGATCCATCTGAATGGCATCATTTCCTGCTAACATATCAACTTCACCACTGAGCTTGGTGTCATCTACAAACCCGCTGAGGGTGCACTCAATCCCACTGTCTATGTCATTGATTAAGATATTAAATAATATTTAATTAATATTGATGCATTCAAACCATTTTAATGTTCATTCAGATGGAATTCTGAGTTGGAAAAAAGATGCAAATATGGTTAGTGCTGAATTTGTTGAGCTATTATACTCTTTGCAAAAATTAGAACTGCAATGCAGGTTTTAAAGAAATCTTCATTATGGAGTAGTTTATCATTTTACACTTGTTCAGGTACCTGAATTAAGCAAAGGTTTCTGTACATCCCACTGCGTTTGGAAAAGGTTTATTTTTGTTTGCTTACATTTTGCAATGAAAAACTATCCTCTTACATGGGTTTATATTAGCTACTATTTGTACTAATCTTATTTAACTGTAGTAAGCATTATAATGATAACCATATTAGTACTGAACATAGTTAAATGCTTCACTGCAATAGCAATGTTTTTATGGAGCAAACACTGTAAAATGTGAAGGGAGGTAACATCACCTAGTTTTTATATGATACCTAGAAATATGTTAAGCTACACACAATGTATGAATTAAAAACCAGTTCTGAAAAAGCAGCTTAGGTAATGCTGTTCTAAATAACATTATAGTTGACAAAATATGTTAATAATGGGAATAAAGACAAAAAAACCCAATAAACCAAGGTAAAATAAGTAAAACAGTGTTTGATTTCAAAGGCCGCATCATTTACACCTTGACAACCTGACAAAAGAAATTGTTTCTGCTGGCTGCAGTTAACTATCCAGAGAGCTTTACCAATTCCCATGTGATTTCAGTCCCTGGCTTTATGGGAGTCAGGGTGGAAGTAAAGTAAATATTTGATTGTATGACACCTGTTTTTTGTAGTTTTCAGAAGAACGAAGGTGACACACATTCCTATACATTCCTTAATATCAGCACTAAAATGAATGCAAGCTTCTGCATTAACATAAGGAAATTCTTTGTTTAAAATAAATAAATAAATAAAGCTCAGTTTATCTTTAGGGCAAATGTTTTAAAGCACCTAACCACAGAATCTCCATCTGGTATGTCGCAGGTGTTCTGGATGTGAAATGAGGATTTCATTATTTAGGGCAGCCTATACAATATATTTCACAAAAACTCCAAAATTAGCTGCATTTTACTATATGGACTTGATTTTTCTTGGTTTTACTGACATAGAGTCTGTTAAAAGCAAGTCTTGTAAACACAGTGTGAGATGGGAACTTGGCAATTACAGTAATATAGAACATTTTGGACACTGTGTTTAATCCTAGTGGTACACGTATTTTATTCAAATAATTTTGCCAGGATTGTTTAAACAAAAGGTTAGGGAAAAGAACAGAAAAGTACTTTATTTTTCGTCACAAAAAGAGATTTCTTTTTTCCATGCACAAGTAAATAAACTTAATCTGATTTTATTTCCTGATATACTTTGCTGCATTGTACTGTTCTTGTAATGTCATATGGATTTTTTTTTAATCATATATTGAAATATTGAATATTTTGAGCACTATAGACTTAATATTATTTCCATAGGTCTTGCATCCCTGGCACATTTATGTTATTGTTAGGTTCCCAGAAAATTGATTCTCAGTGTAATACTCATCTAAAAGATATTACAATTCCTCTCCTGAGCACTCTGAAGCAATACATTGCATATTGCCATACTGTAAGATAGTTTTTAACTTTTTATTTATCAAATAAGAACAAATAAAGAATCAATAATTTTCTGAAGCAAGCTTTTGTTTCCATCACTTAAACAACCACTATGCTTTTCCTGCTATAATTTCCTGCACTGAAATGTTCTTTTTCCCCATTTGAAACAACATTCCTAATCCCCTCCTTTGGATGCTGTACTACCAAAATAGCCCGTAAACTTTCATAGGTCAGCTTTGTTAAACTGAGAACAGAGTACCTTTTACTGCATGGCATTATTGCTATAGCATCTATAATTCTGAAATATAACTTCTTTCATGTTGTCTTGAGATAGCAACATGCCTTATTCATAAGTTCATTTTTCTTGAGCAACATAGGGTCATTCTAAAAATAAAAGAAAACAAATTTCATGTCACATAGAATCAATATTTATACCCTTATACAATATTTATACCCTTATACAAAAGAATACCCTCAAAATGTATACCCAGACAGAAAAAAAGCTTAGTAAAATAAACATTTTATTAATTAAGAGCAGAAGAAAGACTATGACAGAAGCTCTGGAAGCTCTCCTTGATCCTCTACTCAATCAAATTTTGTTATGGTCAATCTTTAATGATTTATTCAACCACTATAGGTCCCAAGGAATTTAGTATATTTTTTGAGTAATTGATTTCAAAATTTGACCCTGATGTGCATTTTTCTGGACAGTCAGCAGAGCACCATCCTGTACAAGCTCATTTCTCATTAAAGATAAATTTTAGATTTTATTTATGAAGGAGAAAGAGGTAATGGTGAAGTCACCCTCCACCTGTCAAAAAAACTATAAGATAATGCACTTGCCCAGGATGTGTGAGATGGATCATTCCTATTCTATGCCATTCCCAATATGAGAGGGACTGAAACCCACATATTCCACCTCCTGAGATGTTTTGTATAAGCGGATTACTTAAACTACTGAGTGTGTGTTCTCAGTACAAAGCTGTTGCTTAAAAAATTATCTTCAACAGATATATCAATGGCACTGCATCAGTGGTTTTGAGGGAAATTCTTGTGAATACAATGGTTTGAGCTTTAATTCAGAGGCATCTTACTGTGTTATGTGAGTTTAGAATATACTTGCCAGATTGCATTTTTTCAGGGACTATATAAACAGTTAAATATGAGATATGCAACTAGGCATTCAGCCCAGAAGGGACAGCAATGAGTGATGCAGATTTCATTTCACAGTGATATAGCCAGTTACATTTATTTTCTGGTCAAACAGCCTGCTAGGGGCTCTTGAAAACATAAGTGGATTGGTAGGGTTTTAATGAAACTAAGGTAAAATTGATGTACCAAGTTTACAGTCTAGGCACCTTAAGTGCTCTTTTGGGTCTCACCCTAGAACCATCAGAACTGTAACAAAATTAGGTACAGCAAGAAAATATTTCTCAATCACAAAGACTGACTATGATCAAGTACTTAAGTAGCAGAATTTACATTAGCTTACATGAATTTCCAAAATGGACAAAATCTTTTAATAGCAAGTAAGCTCTATTTCCACCTGTCATGATCTGTCAGAGAAATCAGGTTGAGAGAAGTGAATGATAGGCATTCAAACATTGACAGAATATTTGTGCCATCAATACACCCTTCTAATTAGTAAATTATATTTTAAAGAATAGCACTTCTGCCACCCTAATTACTCTTCAGTTGGGTGCTGACTACATTGTTTCTCTTTAATGTGTCGGGTATGTTTTATAATGAGCGAACGTTTTCACTGCTTTCAAACAAATATATTTTCTTCCTGAATATTTATCAACTAAAGTAACAGAAAATACCCATGAAATACTTCTTTAAATGTAATGTCAGAAGCCTCATTTACCTCATACTAAGTTAAATATTTCATTTTTACATTTTTTTCCCAGGAATTTTACAGTGGTTAATTCAAAAATCATTGTTGTTACTATACGACCCGAGCCCAAAACTACGGATTCTTTCCTGGAGATAGAACTGGCTCATCTGTCTAATGTAAGTACAAGAATAGTAGATACACTCTTCCAAGAGTATTTATCAGATCATATGAGAGAAAGAAGTGAGGTTGTTTTAAATATCAGGTAATTAAACTCAGTTTAATGGCTCAAATTTAAGCCCAGGAACTGTATAAAATGCTTTGGAGGGGATGTGTACTTGTTTCATGCATGTGTATATGAAAAAAAAAAAAAAAAAAAATTGTTGTTCCATGAGTTTTGAGGTTGTCATTTAAACAGAAATTTCTACCCAAAACTCTCCATTAACTGTTTTGATGAAGACATTTGATGAATACAGTATAAAATGTATTATTTTGCTGAATGCTTAACTTTTTGCTCCCTTCATAGAGAGCAAACAGTTGCTCAAGTGGTCATATAGGAACAATTCAGATGGAGGAGTTCCGAATATTTCAGTCAGTAGCAAATTTGGATTAATATCTCTTGGCAAAAGTATGAAGAAAACTCTTTGACTCTAGATCTTTTATTTATATTTTACTCAAGGTTAGACAAAACTCACTAATTTTACATCAATGGTCATTATGACCCTCTATTCAGTTCCCAGAAAAAAGTTGTAAAGAACATCTCAGTCACATTTACTGCAAAGTCAAGTAGAAAAAGAAGGAAGAGAAGAATATAAACTGAGCTGACTCCTTCTCTTAGACTAAGATTAGAGGTTTATTGATGAAAAATTGAGTAGATTTTGGGGTTTATGGTTCTCTGTTTCTATTTAATTTTAATATGGTTTAGGCTGGGTAGGTTTTTTTGGTTGGTTTGTTTGTTTGTTTTCCAACCTAAATTACATAATATATATTAAGAGAAAATATGAGTCTTTAACATAACTTTTGTTTCTGTCAGAAATTTAACTAAAAATGTAATTGAATATTTGCTATACTATATATGAGGGTAAAAAAAAATCACACCTTTGAAATAAAATACTTGGTTTTATCTTGCTCAGATCATTCTTAAGAAGGGTTTATGGTATTTCTCAGTGCTAGATTTAATTTCCATTATGTTAACAATTATTTTGGGGCTACTAATATGAGTTGTAAATAAGGAGGATTGGAGTATGAGTTCTTTATCTTGAAATTGGAATTACTACTTGCAAAAGTGTGAGGTACCAGGTAGGAAAAAATATTCTAATTACTTTGGTCATCTATGCTAGTAAAGAAATTTTAAAATTAAAAAAAACCTAACACTCATGAAAAACTTGTCAACATTGAAAATACTTATAAGCCTAACACAGGCTATTAAAACCACCACAGCACAATCAGGTCTAGACTAACAAAAGGTTGAACCACTTCCCCAAAAGCTGAAATTCTAGAAAATTCTTACAGAGGGATTTTTTTTCTTTTTTCTTTTTTTCAGGTTTTTTTTAATCTACCCCTTTGAGTAATTTACAGAGCAAGTTTTTGCCAAGTTTCAAAATCTTGAAAATGACATGAAACTTCATTGTTACAAAAGGTCAGATTAGACACACTGATTGTCACTTTGCTTTGTCAACCTTTCAGTAACAGAATATTAATGAGTATTGTATTAGCTCATGTCTTGACAAGGCAAAAAGACAATAACCTTGCCAATAGATATCAGAGCAATTTTCTTTTTCCTTTTGCTCAGTTTTTGTCCTATAATTTAATCCAAAGAAGCATGAAGTGCTTGGCACAAAGTTCCCGTCCTTAAATTGAACTTACATTCGTAGTACATTTATACAGGATCTTGATCCACCTGGATATGAGTTGAATCATCAGACACAATACTGCTCTAGAAAATCTGGGAATGGAAACCAGTTTTACAATATCAATATCTTTAAATGTTTGATAATTTTTATGGTCAAGGCTTAGCCTCCATAATGGGACTTTGGTTTAAAGAACTAAGGCTGTATATGCACAGAAATATCATTTTGTAGGTTTGAGTGTTTATTGCCTCCAGACTGAATCTGAACAAGCTTGATACATCACATATAGAATGATAAAACTAGTATTTTTTTGCATTTTTAGCATTTGAACATTATATACTAATGGATCAAAAAATAATCATGATGTCAATTAAAAAGAAAAATTATTAAACAGAAAATAGAATACAGACTTTCTCATTTATTTGATTTTTTTTGGAATGACTCTTCTTGTTGTTATTTTTGTTCTTTTCCAACCTTTGTTCTTGAAATACTGTTCATTATTCAGAACAGTTTGTTTCCAAATTGTTTTAATGACTAATATTTAAACAACGTCTAGAGCATGCCTACTACAGAAGTGGAATATATAGAAGTATGCCTACACATTTGTTCTTTTACCTCCCTATCCACTGACTAGATTAAGGAGATAAGAGACTATGAAAAAAGATGGGCAAATGTAATAATTTAATAAGAGTTAATACATTTAATTAAAATTACTCTTAAAATATTCATTTACTCAAAATTTAACTTTGCTTCATTTTATATCAAAATTAGTTAGTTTATTAATAAAACCAGAGGGTTCTTTTTTGGAGGAAGTGTAAATCACAATTACACATGCTCTTTGGAATATAGCATGGTACTTAAATTTGTAGATAAATTAAAATATAACAGACAGTTGATCACAGTGAGAATGTGCACTGCAATCTATTATGTAGAGAGCATGATGTTTAGTCTTCCTCACTGCAAACATGTTGATGGATGTATTCATATTTTTCCAGTAGTTTGATGAAAGAGACACTGAAGTAATCTTTTAAAAACTGCACAACTCAAACAAAATCCTATTTGGTCCAAGGAAAATATGAACTCTCACCTTCTGACAGCACAGAATTTTACTCCAGGGACTCTAAAGTAATGAGCCAGCAGTAGCATAGGACATCAAGCTTTCAATGAGACTGAAAACCCTGGCTACAATACACAGTTGGCACTGTGCTGCGTAGCTGTCAAAGTTGCCAATCACATCTCAAAAGTTCATAAAAAAGTTCAGGTTTTTATGCCAGGCAGACATATACGTACATACACATTCACGTACGTGTGTCTATTTTTGAGATATCCAAGTCCTATACTGTAGTATACAAGTCAATACTGCAACAATCATCAACATTAATGAACAGAGTAGCTACTTCCTTAGCTGCAGCTAAGTAATTAACTAGCAAGAGCTGTGATGATAATACTGGAGAGAGATGGCTGTTGGAGGTAGCTCAACAACAGCAGTGTGAGGAGACATTGCCAGGAGGCCAGAACCAGAAAAACTATGAAAGAGGGAGCACCAGGTTAAGGGCAAAGAAAACAGACAGACAGGCTCCTTGTTGTCCTTGCAGTGCTTGAAGGGTGTTTGATCAGGACATCAAAAGAGGAACTTCTGAAAGGCTGCTGTGCCCTTGCAAGCTGCCATGCCTGACAGAGCAAACCCTCACACGACACTCTCTTAAGGAACAGCAGTAGCACTTACCTTGCTTTCCGTGTTTCTGCTTAATCTCTCATTAGTGACTGCAATGGCCAAACATACTCTTTTTTTTTTTTTTTTTCCTCTTTGAATACATTTCAAAGAGAGTGAAATGTGTGATCTAACAGCAGCAGTTTTATTGTGTTTCAGCTTTCTGCAAAGGTTTTTTTTTTCCTCTATTTTGTAGATTTTTTTATAATGAACATTTTTTCTGAAAGTGTTTTTGCATTCTTTCTACTTGCAAAAACTATGATATCTGCTGCTAGGAAAGACAGGTCTCGGGTCTCAGATATGCATTGTCTTATTACAATTCAGCTATAGGACTACTTTTTGAATATGCATATAGCTATATCAGATTACTAGTGGAATTTATCCACTCCGTCTTAGGATAAAAATTAATACTCTTTATAAAATGAATTTTTTTAAAAAAGGTTAATTCTGCACTGTCATTCAATTGTTCTTAATTCTTACTCTTCTATATCCTCTTCCATCAATGTATCTGAAGTTTTTTGGCTAATGATGTAGGACTTGGTCTCTGAATCTCAATGGTCCTGTTATCCAATGCTTTGTCCTGTGCCTTCTTCCTTCTCCTCTTCTTTATATTATAAATACTTCAGGGAATAGAACATCCTTTATTTATGTTTGTACAGTGCTATGTTAATATAAAGTGCCATAAGTGTGTGTTGCTTTTAAATATTTATACTCATAAAATTCAATGCAGTCAGCAAAATGCTGAAGTAGAGGATCAAAATTTCCCTAAATGCCTCTCTCACAAGCATCTTTGGAAGGACCTTTTTTATCTTTGACAAAGAAAGAGGTGGATAAAAGAATTTAAATATTTAATAGATTTTAACTTAACAGGCTGCCATGGTTTTTCTATAAACACAACACTTTCCAGAATTAAATATCAAGATCTACTTTGTCTATTTGAAAGTATCTTTTTATGTACTGCACCAACACTGTTCACGAGAGAACTACACTAACACTGAGATAAGAAAATAGTACATCCACCTGTTTCTTCAAATCTCTTGTGATTCTGTTAAAAATATTTCTTTTTTCTGTATTATAGAATTTATTTGTATAGTTTTGACTTCTAGAAATATCCAATGTTTATGATGAACAGGAATACAGTTTTGCAGTGTTTAACCAGTTAGGAACTTCTAAGTAAATCTGAGTTTCAATAAAGGAAGATTTACAAGATTAGGGATAAAATTTGAATTTTAATTTTGTCTCAAATCTTCCTAGGCAGCAAAATAAACATGAGTAACACTAAGGACATTTCAGTTTCCCAAAATATTACCTGCAGTTTAATGATGTGTAATAAACCCGGATTCCCATTCTGTTCTAAATCAAATCAGAAACCTTCCACTAACTTCAAAGAGGTTGGAACCGGGATTGTAAAGCTCAAGAAAAAAAAATATATTTTTGAGCAAAAATATCTGCTGATTTAGGACTTAACTGACAAAAGGACTTGGGTATTGAATGTGGGGTCACCTGAAATCCCAGCCTTCAGAAATTTTGGCCAACATATGCTTACATTTTTTAAAGGCATTAACGATTTTGTCATCCAAATTCCCAAGGAGCCTAAAGTTTTGCTTCTGAAAACACCCAGAAATTTTCAGTCAAGTCAAGTCTTTTAACAGATGAACACTTATCTCATATTTCAATTCTGCTAGGATATACCAAATGGACAATTTTATGCTTACCTTATCTGAGAATACTGCAAATGCTCTGCTTTGCGGTTCTTCTTATTAAATACTCTGTAAGAATTAACCTTAAGCTTTTCAGTGGCATCAGTTCATCAGAGTATAAGCGTGATCTTGTAGGAGGAACCCCAAATAAATGTTCAGGTCAAGCATGACATTTTTTTATATACCAGTAACTAAGAGATTTGTTTGTTTTCTTCCTAGGGCACATTGAATCCCTACTGTGTGCTGTGGGATGATTCAAGAACGTAAGTGACAAATGTTTGCTTCTATTGCTATGGCTCAAATATTACACAGTACCTAAGAAATTTTAAGCAGCTGGTCAGTAAATGAGGGTATGAGGGTAGTGTAAATAAACATTTCACAGAGTGAAAGTACTAGATTCTCCAGTCACTTGGCTTCCTTTCTGCAGCTATGTAAATTGAAATAATACAATATCTCACCAGGAAGAGATTATTCACATAGTAATTTTAATCTGCTTTTTTCAAGAATAAAATGAGGATGTCTAAGAACTGTAGTTCCTTGATGGTAGTTGCTGGGCAACAAGTGAGTGAGTAAATGATCAGACAGATAACTAAGGAAGGCTGCCATTTCTGTTACTGCAGGGAGAAATATCATTTTCAAGTGTGATACCCACAGTGATTTCCATTTTAGTTAGTGCAAATTTTCGGTTTACTTTGGTGAAATAATAGCTATATACTAAATAGTGAAATACTTGCTAAGTCTTCTACTATGTTTTTCAGTGTGTGTTCCTTCTGTAGCAAAACAGAAAATGTTGTTGTTAAGAGTAAAGCAGTAAAATCAGTGTGGTTTAAAAAGAATTGCAAGTTTATGCAGTTGTAATTTGCTGCATTAATCTTTCACAGTAAATGTCCCATTAAAGGCAAGGTGAACTTTGCCTAAGTAGAGATTGTTTCAAGAAGGATCCCTATGTGGCTGTCATATTAATTTTTTTAAAGGTGATGTTGTACTTCTTGTCCAGGTATAATATATATGTCATATACTACAGACTCATCTACAGTGTTAGAAATTGTATGTCTGTGTTTTTGTAAGAACTTAATCTGGCTACTGCTGTAAAAGACACAAAAAATGTTTCTATAAATACAGTAGCAGCAAAAGGAGGACTAAGGAGAATCTCCATCCTTTATTGGATGCAGGAAGAAACATAGTGACAAAGGATGAGGAAGCTGAGGTACTTAATGCTTTCTTTGCCTCAGTCTTTAATAGCAAGACCAGTCATTCTCCAGGTCTCCAGCCTTCTGGGCTGGAAGACAGGGAAGGGGAGCAGAAAGAATCCCTCATAATCCAAGGGGAAATGGTTGGTGACCTGCTACACCACTTAGACGTACTCAAGTCTATGGGATTAGATGAGATCCACCCAAGGGAACTGAGGGAGCTGGCAGAAGTGCTCACCAAGCCACTTTCCACCATTTATCAGCAAGCCTGGATAACCAGGGAGATCCCAGTGGACTGGAGGTTAACAAATGTGATGCCCTTATACAAGAAGGGCCAGGAGGATGCAGGGAACTGCAGGCCTGTCAGTCTGACCTCAGTGCCAGGGAAGGTTATGAAGCAGACCCTCTTGAGTGCCATCATGCAGCACGTACAGGACAACCAGGTGATCAGGCCCAGTCCGCATGGGTTTATGAAAGGCAGGTCCTTCCTGACTAACCTGATCTCCTTCTATGGCAAGGTGACCCACCTTGGATGAGGGAAAGGCTGTGGATGTTGTTTACCTGGACTTTAATAAAGCCTTTGACGCCATTTCCCACAGCATTCTCCTGCAGAAACTGGCTGCTCATGGCTTGGATGAGAGACTGAGGGGAGACCTTATCACTCTCTATAACTATCTGAAAGGAGGTGGAGGTCAATATCTTCTCCCAAGTAACAAGCAATAGGAGGAGGAAATGACCTCAAGTTGCACCGGAGAAGAATTAGATTGGCTATTAGGAAAAAATTATTTACTGAAAAGATTGTCAAGCATTGGGACAGGCTGCTCAGGGAACTGATTGAGTCACCATGTCCAGAGGCATTTAAAAGAAGTGTAGATGTGGTACTTGGGGACATGGTTTAGCAGTGTTAGTTTATGGTTGGACTCAATGACCTTAAAGGTCTTTTCCAACCAAAATGATTCTATGATTCTGTTATGTTAATTGTATTTACTGAGGAATAATTCAGAATTTGTATTCTTACACCATGAGTTTTATATTATCATGAAAGCTCTATAACACTGAATCAGTTCCTATAATTTATAAATCTGAATAAATAAATTTGTAGTGGACTATACAATTGGTTCAGTGTCCATAAAGATGTTGGGCTCTTGGTGCCTTGCTTTTCTTTTTTTTTTAGTTCCACTTTTTTCTAAGTTTCAGGAATTAGCCACCCTCAGCAGCAGGCAGCTGGATTTGATGGATTAATATCCTCATCCTCATTGCAAATCCTACTGAACTGTGCTGGGCTTGTGTCCTTCCAAACTGGGTAATTTTTGCATAACCAAGATTTGGCAAGCATTTTGGAATAAACCCAGCAAAAAGTGGTCTACTTTTAGCTGAAAGTGCTTAACTAATCAGTAGTCTGTGCTGAGATGGGTGTTTAAATTAAGTGCTTTTCAGATTAGAATTGTGTTTGCTTTTATCATTGGCATGCAGCCAGCGGCAACCTCTAATGGGTTTTGCCACCTTTTTAGTCACTTCTCCCACATCTTTATCTGCATGCCTTGCAAGTTCACATTTGGTAAATAATGCTTCTTCCAGTAATCTTGTCAGTTTAATACTTCAACAGCAGGGGAAGCTTTGTCTATTTGAGTTTTGGGCATGCTTCTCAGGAGATTGATCAGTGATTAACAATTCCCTGTCATCCATCCTTGAAGAAAGTTCTAGATCTGTTTAATCACACCAGATCGTCAGACCTATCCTACTGCCATTGCTATTTGTGACAATTTGGTCATCTCAACTTTGGCAAAGGCACTTTAACCCATTCTTTCTATGAGGCTTGATGATTTTTTCCTGTGATTATATTTTATAAGGTTTTCTATTTACCAAGCTGACAGGCTTGTGCCCTCTCCATAGGCAGCTAGTCAAATGTGTGTACTGTATCGAGACAGCGCAACTAACCAATAAAATATTATGTCATATATTTTAAAGGGTAAACTTAAATCCTGTAATTCAGCATTTTATTTGAGTTGATTCTCACAAAATATAGTGTACATCTGTCTGTGGTTTCCTTTGATATTTCTAGCTTCCCTACATGAAGCTGGTAGCATCAATGGTACATAAGTGGTGTTTTTTTCCCCCTCAAAAATCTGAGTGATATCTTCATCCATTCATTTCAGAAAATGTATTCTAAATGTTACCTTCAGTAAAGGCTTGGGATACTGAATGCTTGTCCTTTCAGTGCATGGGAAAATGTGTGGAATATTTGTAACTGACGTTCTGGGGAGAAACAATTTAGTTCCCTAAACTAACCAAAGAAAATATCAAGAAATAATTGTATATTTTCTGCTTTGCATTGTCTGGCATGAACAAATTCTCCTTGCTGTCAAAAACTGTGATACATTAATTCCAGTCTCTCAGTCCACAAAGACAAAGAAAATAAGCTGGGCGGGTAATAGGACTGACTTTCCTACCCCACAGAAGTGATTTTAAAGATTTTTAAGATGAAACCAAACTTCAGAAAGTTTTTCTCCTGTCCCTCCTACCTTTCTGGAAAGGAAAAAAGGGAGGAGGATACAGCAGAGACAGTCTCAACCAGCAAACAATTTAAAGGTTAGAGCATTTACTCAAGGACCTCAGGGACCAGCCCTTCAATTTTTTCTTTACAGAAATTACTTGAGAAGTTTGAAACACACTTTTCAGCCTCACAGGAGAAGCCCAATCCCACTGAGCTGTTTTCTCCTCTGAAGTGTGTCCTGATGGAACTCTGACGTATTATTTAGGAATATATTCATGGGTTGGGGAGCTGATTCCCAGCACCTCTATATTTAATTTTACCACTCTTTCTGTGTGTTTGTCATAATGCCATATCTAAATCTTATCTATATCACTGTCAGTGTTTTTTTTCCTAGCGCTGTTTTGCTTTATGTAAGTCTGGGCAAGGCTGTGTAAGCATGGGAGATCAAAGAATCCTTATATGCATGCATACATTTCCATTTTAAAAATGCCATTTACTGTGGCAGTTTTGTAGGCTGCCTGAACAGTTCTCTTGAACTTTGTTGCTTTCTCTGATGCTTATATCTGTGATAGATGCCATAACAAACAGTCTGTATGGAGCCCTAGGATCTATGAAAGTTTGGCCTGACTAAGTTAGTCACTCGTCTTAGTGGACCCAGCCCCTAGACTCTTGAACCAAGATGTAGAATTCAAAACACAGTAAGAGGCTGGAAAGTAGGTGCCACAGTGCAGAGCATCACGAGTACCACCCTCACTACAACCCTCGGCTAACACCATCACAATGAGGATGTGGAAGATGGGGTGGACACAGTGAGTTACTGGAATCTGACGTGGGAGTTTCAGTGGTCACCGAGTGATTGGCAAAACAATGCAGTTGGTGTTCGTTCTTTTTGAAACGTGTTGGACGTAATGTGGGCACATGTGCTCTCCACAGGACAGTGTCAGTTGTTGCTGGCATGCTCCACAGCTGTACGCGGTACAACATGACATTTCACAGCACTGAGTAAGGAAGGAGCTTTAGCATTCTGGGGCTTTTTTCTGCCAGTTGCTGCAGAAGGATGGTATAACAGTATGACAGCCTTTTATTTGTCCATATGAGTGCTCCTACCAGTTTGTGCCTGCTGAATATGCAATTGGCAGAAGTACAATGCAATTAGCTGAAATTTTTAATACTGCAAGGATTTTAATCTGGTTCAGTTTTAGTTAGGGCATTATTTTTTTCCATTGCCATACAAATTTACATTGTCTGTGGCTTAGGTTTTCTAGCCTGAATCTAAGTGAAACTGTGCATACCTCTATATATTTATATAACTCCAGGATTTCACTCCAGACATAATATCTTTCATTAAAAAGAGGGTTAAAAAAAAGCTTAGAATTATTATTTGGTTTTTAATTATGCTCTAGCACTTTTAATTATTTTTCTCCCATTGTCTCTGGATACAGTTGTGAAAAAAATAGTCCATAAAGGAATTTGTTCAATGCAAATAAAGAAGAGTCAACCAGTTAATTGCAATTTTCTCACAGATTTCCATAAAGGGCAGAATGCAACTCAGATTTAGGATATAAGCTTACATGCATACCAGCAAAACAACTTTTGCATCTTGTGGCCTTGTGATAAAATTGACAGGAAACACTGACCTGCTTTGTCCCTCTCCTCTCTACCTTGTTTTTTTTAAAACTACTATTATGGACCATTACTTGGTTTGGCCTGGCCTTGCAAGCCTTTGAAAATACATTCAAGAAGACTCTTTGTAACTCATATCAAAATGTCTCAAGCTATCATATAATTAGAATATCCTAAATCAGAATTTGCTTCTGGAGATATGAACAGTAGCCTCCCCTTACTTTATGTCACCTGGAAGATATGGAGGAAATATTTTTTTTCTTTAAGTAGAAGAAAAATTTAATGACAGTAATTCATGTAAGCATAGTACTTGGTAGTACTTGCCAACTGAAGTTTTGCTTGTTCCATCGACTTCAGGCAGACATTTTGGTCCAGCTTTTCATTCAGACTTTACTTTTTCATATTTTTCAAGGCAGAACATTTTCTTTCTATGGTAGATTCTATGCTTATGTTTGTGAATGTAATGAAAGAGTTACTGGTAATGAACTTATTCAAAAGATAAATGCTTCCTGGAGTACCTACTTTTACGAAGAACTTTCGATAATGGGACCTATGTAATAGCACAGTACATAATCTTCTGTTCCTGATAGTCTTACACAAAGTATTGAAAAATTCTCTACAAATACTCTTTTTCATAAAACAGTATGGAATAAAAAATCTGGTCCAAACTCCATTGCAGACAACCAAAAGGCTTTGACTGACTTGAATCAGATTGGATCAAGTGGCAAACCACTGCTCAAGCCACACAAGACCTAAATTTAAAAATTTTTAAAGCGATAAGTTTAGACTGTAATGCAGGAGTGCTTAGTTCTAAAATATGTAGGTATTTTACAATATAAAATTGAATGTCTTTACGTTGAAAAAGAGGCAGACCAAAATTTGCTTTGATTAAGTCATACACAAAATGAATCAGTATATATGGGTGGAATTTATAATTTAGTTCTTTTTTATAACACTGCTCTTCACTAACACCTACACGGCCATGAACAGAGCTTACATGGCCTGCTGAGATTTATAGCAAAAAAAAGGAAATAAAATTAAGTGTTGCTAATAAGTTCACTTACTTTTTAATTTTTACCGGGTGATTAATCAACTCCATTTGTTGAGAACTCAATTGCTATTTATTGCCTTTATGTAAATGTGGATTTTCATAAACTAAAAATAGTGGTTTCATGTAATATCAGACAATTATAATTCTGAAATGTGAATAGAAAGAGCTAGTAATTGTATCTTCATAATCAAATTTAAAGATCTGAATTGGACTTTTGACAGAATTTTTAGTGCATATTGAAGGCAGAAGATAATTAAGGGGTTTGAATAAACTTCAGAACAGAAAAAAAAATTGCTCATAATTTGGTTTTGTATTTATGTTTCCAGAAAAAATCATGGGTGTTACCAAGTGAAATAAAATGTGATTGTTGTTTTCCTTAGTAATACCTCACCAAGAAATGCAGCAGATGGGATCAGTGAATCCAGCATGGTGCTGGACTTGGACTGACTCTGACAGGGGAAAACAATCCAATACAGCTTCCAAAAGTACAATATAGCACAATGACAACTGCAAAAGTTTATCAACATTTCTCATTTATATCATGTAACTCTTAAAATGTGTTACACCTGTAAATTTAAAAGCAGTTTAACACAGGGGTTGGTATTGTCCTCCCTGGTTTACTGATAGGGGGGACTAGGGCACAAAGAAAGCAAGTTTGTGTAAGGTCACTCATCAAACCCCAGTAGAGTTAGAGTTACAAATTCCTGAGTCCTAATTAAGAATGCTCTCTAGCTGTTATCAAAGCCAATATAATTTCCCTGCCATGATGCAAAACTCTAAAGGTTAAATAGTTTTACAATGATATTTCTGGTTTTTTCTCATTCATTCTAATGAGCTCATGACTGTTGCCAATCCTGGAGAGTTTAGCCTTGTTTATCCAACATAGGTAGTGCAGCAGCGCTGAAGGTCCTCGTTTTATACCATCCTTAAACAAAAATGAAATCTGCTTGCATCATCCAAGAAGCTGAAAAATACGGAGAATATTGCTTATCCATGTGAAGAGGAGCTGTGAGAAGTACCTTTCTACCATGCTCTCCTATTTCTTTGATAACTGGGGCACATATCAAGTGTGTAAATTGCTTATAAGTAAATCCTGTTGTGTATTTTTGCACGGACATATATTTATTTATTTTAAACTTATTTGCAATCAGTATAAAAAAGGCAGAACTACAACTGGTATAAATACACATACTAGTATGAGAATGTCCTGGTTTTCCTAGGATAATTTTCTTCTTAGTAGTTAGAATAGTTGTGTTTTAGTTTCAGTGTAGAACTTGTTATGAGAAGAATGTTGATAAAGTACTAATGCTATTGGTTGCTGCTAGAACTTAAGGCCATGATGATTAGCTAGTTTGCAAGTGCAAAGGACTTGGAGGAGAGAAGCATAGTAAATAGCAAAACCCAAAACAAGCATTTGAATGTGCCAATGAAATATTCCATGTCATATCACATCATGTCAGTATATGAGCCAGGGTTAACCAGAAGACAGTAGTATTTCTCTTGGGGATCGCTTGGGCTCAGTCTTCCGGGGTTTGAGTTTCAGGACTGTCTCTGCTCTGGGATCGCTGGCTGGCACAGGCTGGGCATCGGTTGGTTGGTGGTGAGCAATTGCACTGTGCATCACTCAATTGTATATTCTGTTATCACGATTGTTATCATTATCATTTTATTTTAATTAGTAATTTCTTTTTATCCCAACCAGTGAGTCTTCTTGCCCTTTTCCTTCCAATTTTCTCCCCTCATCCCTGGGGTGCAGGTGGCAGGGAGATTGCAAGAGCAGGATGTGTTTGGCTGCAAGCCAAAAGGGTGAAACTTCCACAGAGGATAATATAATATAAGGCATTTATGAACATCTCCAGAGTATAGGATTTTTTTGTGTTTACTTCCAAATGTATGGATCTAAATTTGATTGACATATCCTGAATTAATAACTGTTCTCTCTGATAAGTTGACATCATGTAATTCATCAATGTCTCATCTATCTTTCTACAAGAAAGCTGTTTTTTATAGCAAAATGACCTTAAAATAAATGTTTGGAATATTGTTTTGAAGTGCATCTTAGAGGATGTCCTCAGTTCTTGAACTGTCAACACTGAAATTGTATCTCTGCCTGATAAAACTGTAAAACTCCATCAAAAACCGTCAAAACACGTGTCCAGTTTAAATCTGCCATATTGTATCAAGTGCTATCATAAGTATACCCTTTTAATGCTTTATCAGCATCTCATTGACCTCACAGGTATCTTAACACATGATTAATCCTAAATCTCTGTGCCATAGTTGAGCAGCATGAGCAGTTTCAGTTAAACCTCTTCCTGGACCAGTCACTAGACGGAAGCAAAGACTGTCACGTGCCTATCTGTGATGTCATTCAATGTCTTTATGTCTCCACTGACAAAATCTGGTCAGTATTCGATCTAAAATTTTGGAATCGATAAAGATATGTTTAAGACTTTCATTCTTTGAAGCATCCCAATATTCAGAAAAATGCATTGAACTATTGATAGCATAGTAGCTATGCACTTGCATCATTTATGTGGCAAAACCTAGGAAAAAATATACCAGTTTCTTGATATCTCTTTGTTGATCCTTCCTTTGTTATCCATTCCGTAATGTTTTGTCTGTGGTACTCACAATCTCATCCTGCCTAAACAGTTCTTCTGTGTTTACCAGGTAAACAGACCAAGAGAACTTAGAGTTGTCAAATGAGGACTAGTTCATCACGCACTGTTTCAGCACAGAGAAAGCATAAAGTGTATATGGACTTATATTGATCTAATTTATGAGGGGTTATTTGTGGGGTAGGTTTACCATGTACTATGCTTTTACTGTATTTAATTCAGCCCTGTTCTGCTTACTGAGAGCACAGCTCAACTTGTCATTCTCTCCTATGAGCTGCACTTCTTGAATTCATTTAAAATAGAAAGAGTAGAGGCCAATATTACATTTTCTGATATTTGATTAAAGGAATATACCTGGTATGAATTGAATTTGCTATAAAATAGAAACAAGGATAAAACATTAAAAATAAAGTTTAGGTTTTTATCAGTTAAAATTCTAAATGTTTTAAAGATTGTGAGGACAATATTTATACTAGTTACTATTTAATTTTAATAGAAGACCTTTTATTAATATTAAGCTATGCAGAATGATCAGACCTTAATTAGAATAATACAAATGTATATCAGGATTTAAACAAGTTTAAATGGAAGGTAATATGCTAGATGATCAGCTTCAAGTAAAGTAATTTCAACAAAAAATGTTGTGATGAATAGCAGCTAGATTATGGCTGAATAGATTTTTAGCTGAAAGCATGGTGTATTTGTGATGATTTTTTAATGCTATCGTCATCTTCTCTGATAATGTTGAGCAAGAGAGATTTCTTGCATAGCTAGTTAACTAAATGTAACATACATATGCATTCAAGTGCATGTGCTGGAGATATCCTGCAATTCATGGTATTATTCTTAGCAATGGAGAATATAATACAATTCTAAATTTCACAGGCTATGGTTACGATTCCCAATGCTACATATTATCCTAATGATGAAGTTTCTAGTGTCTGTCTTCTCTGTTCCATCTCTCCATAATTCTGTGGAAGAGCAAACTGTTTGTCTTTTAAATTACATAAATATATTTGCATATATCAAAAGCATGAATTAAAATGCCATCAAATTACTACCAGTTCATCACTTAACATAAATATGTTCCTGATGTCAAGTTTACCAACAGATTTATTGAAGGCCCAGGCTCAAGCAGCATGCCGGGTTGGGACCATAGAACCAGAATCATTCCTTAGGTGTTGGCACAAATCCAGGAGATATTGCATCAACTTGAACAGCAATAGTCAAGGGATTGTATATGCTGACATACAGAGCAATACAGAACCAGAAAAACAGAATCACTCCTTATAATGAATTTGATATATTTGTGTGTTTAGCCTTTAAAGAGTACATTATTTTGACCAGACTTAAAACTAAATCCTTTAGGTTTATACTACTTCGTTATTGCAATTTTGACTGCAATATAAATCTATTTAATGTCTTTTTAAAATGTCAGTGAGTATTTTCTTTGATGTCTGCTCAGTTTTAAATGGTTATTCACAGAAAAAAGCTATGATTTTAATATAATATCAAAATATCTCAAGTAAATATGTCAAATGTCAGATAACAACACAGAGCAAAAAGATTTATTTATAACTAAAAGAACTATTTCATTTGAACAATTATGACTGAATTTAGCCAACATAGTACCATGCAGCCATTACAGGAATTATAAAATGAGAGAGTCAGCAATATTCAGGAGGTAGTCTAATCCCTTTTTAAGCAGATATACTTTAAGAGTTGTAGGATGTACAGGAAAAAGCCAATAGTATCTTTTTCTACGCACATCACTCATCTTCAGCCCATTCTTCCCCTCCCTTCTTTTTCTCATAAATGGACAGTGAAACATCTGATAATGTAGGTACACAAATTGTGTGTGTACTTACATGCATGCTTCATCATTTCTTGTACACACATAGATTAAAATCTTTGAGGAATAAAGCATGTAAAACATATTTACCACCCCCCCCTCCAAGAACTACAACTGAAAATATGAAACATCATTTTCTTTATTGTACTACATAGCAAGGCATGCTCTACATAGTACAGTATACATTTATCTGATATCAGATTCTACGTGCTCTTAATTTTATTTATTTTAGTTACCATATACCAATCTTTAAATAACATGTCTTAATGTGAATTACATTATATCTTCTTCATTGTAAATGCAGGAGAAAAACAGTGCTAAATTTACCAAAAACATATATATATATATATACACATATATCCTTGCTTACTTTCCCTGTGCAATCGACTGCTGGGAATATGTCTTATTTTTCATCTGAATCTGACCATTCTGTTCTCATGTTTTTGTAATTGATTTATAAAAGAAAATTCTAGTCAGACACAACCTTCTTTTCATTTGGGTTTTTCCAGTAAGTAGAAAAAAAATCTTCATCAGAGTCAAGGAAATATACAGATGTCTAAATATCATAGTGAGTCAGTGTTTTAGCCAAAATTAGAGCGCAATGTGATCATAGGTCCACAACCCTGTGACCTATCCACTAGAATTACCCATCTTTCTTTAGTCTAGAAAATGTCTAGCACTTGTAAAAAAGCCCGTATGGTCCTGGCTTCACTCTCACCTTCCTGCAAAAGTAGCAACATCTCTTGCATGTCATTTTAAGGAACCACAAAAGATTAGTGTATAGGTGCATGACTAACTAAAAGTGATGATACAGGTTGAATCCCAGACAAAAAACATCACTATGTCATCACTTAATTTCAAAAGAACAAAGCTACTTGTTCAGACAGTTGTGGGGAAGAACCAGTGAGGACTGGGAGTAAGATGAGAAGGTACTGCCTAACACATTCTTCTGTGTATGGAGATCCTATATATACTGGGCATGCTATTTAGAGATAATTTTCTTTTACAACTTTTTGTGCTGCTGCCAGCTCAAACTGTTATCCAAATGTCATTTTATAACCTATACAACTATTTTTTCCTCTTGGCTTATCTAGACCTGTACATTTTCAGTTTATTTTTATTAATGTAATTGTTCCTGAAAAAAACATATATCACAAAAACCAAAGAACACTCAGGTCAATGTTTTGGGGATGTGAATAAACTTTTGATATTATTTGTGTCTGATTTTGAAGTATAGATCAGCAGTAGCCCACTTCACAGCTGATGTTTTTAATACTTTCTCTTCTGGATATTTTTTTTTTTATTTTGTTTAAGAGGAGGCATTCTACAAATGTAAACCAATACAAACGTGAGAATGTTATTTTGTTAACATGAGAAAAAATTCAAATCTTTTTTTTTTGACAAATTTACTGCATTTCATGTGTGTAAATTAAGTGTAGAAGTCTAAAAAATAGGCCACTGGATGTTTTCTTTTCCTTAATAAACCAACAGGATTATTTATTTGCTTTAAATTTGGTGCCAAAATGTTCTGGACAGCCGAATGAGATAAGAACTACAAGAAGCGACTCACAGCAACTAAGCAAGACATCTACCCTTTTCTGTTAACCAAACTGAACCAGAAATCTGTATAGAGTTAGAAAACTGGGCCCTAGAATTAAGAGTTAATAATAGAAGCTCAGTTTAGATACCTTAGTACAGATGTGTAGAACAATTTCAGGATTCAAAACAGGTGAAAATAAAGCCATTGTAAAACATCTCTAGTAGTACTGCGTGTTAGAAATGAAATAAATTTCTAACAGCAGAATTAATTGGAAAATTATGAAAATGAAAACACTAAAATGTGTATGTCTGCCAGTGCCACAGTCATTGGGTACCTACTACAGAGAAACTGTCCTCTAGGGTCTATAGACTGTGCTGACAAGATCTCCACTGACAAAACAGAAGCTTAGACACCTTGCATACCTATAGGTATCTAAATTTTGAAGTTTTAATACCAGACTGAATCCTGCCCTATGTATCATTTTCCGCCTCAGGATATGGATTGCCAGATTGTGTCCTTGGGGTAAACTCATACTTAATAAAGAAATTAGGACAACCTCTTGCAAAATAACCCAAGGTTAAAGTCTCTGTGGAGTTCTAGGGGTTCTAAGCTCTCTTCAGTCTGAGAGGGCTCAAACTCACACCTTTCCCTTCCCAGGAGAGAGCCCTGACCATTAGACTATAAGCAATGATCTTGTAGAGCCGCTTTCATTGCAAGCAAAAGTAAAAATAATAATAAAAAATATTGAACATATGCTATTGGCATTGAATTCACAGAACTAGATATAGAAGAATAAAATTCAGAAATAAATTAAGATATAAAGTCTGTAGTTTTTGGAGATGGACATTTTCTAACTTTGTAAATTCATCATTAAGTTCATAGTGGCAACTGGTGACTCTGTGGAGAAAATATCCTCCAACGGCAACATACGAGACATCAATACCTTGTCAGAGGACAGGCATTGCATTCAATAAAGTAAATGAAATTGATAGACATTTTTAAATTAAATCAAATTAGAAATGAGCCCTCATTTGGACTAAGACATGTTCTAAGACAGAATATTTAGTTTCTAAAAAAAAGTTTGTAGTGACAATCAGAAGTTAACAAAATAAGGGTTTACCTTATCTCGAGTCTTGGGTAAGAAAATGAAAAATAGGTATATTTAATCCTATAAGGTTGACTATGTTCCCAAAAGCACTTTTGAGGCATTTTCTGCTTTCTTTGCAAATTTACTCATGAAGTAAAATAACTTTAATATATTATCAGTCTTCCATTTTGTTATCACAGTTACCAAGCAGAGATGAAGGTAGTGAGTGTTACATGGTCAATCCATTCTCATGATGTCAGCTGTAATGAGAACACAAAATGGCCTGATATTTAGCTTTTGTGGCATTTTGAAACCCATAATCTTGCATAACTTTGTGAATGTCATAGTTGGTATTGAACAGACTTTTCAGTATGTGTTTAAAAGCAGTATAGATCTATATTCTATATTACCAATGTGCAAACAAGCCCAGGATTTCATTTCTGATAGTTGTGAAGCAGAAAATCAAGTCTTATGATGCTTAGTGAGACAAATAAAGAACACAAACCTCTCATGATTTATTAATACCAATTGCATCTCAGTATTTTTGATTGCTTAAATAACTTCCTAAAGGCTAAAAACCCAGAATAACATTTTCACTCTCTTTCTTAATTGAAGTGGGTGATGTGCTCTAAAACTTAAAAGCTAGAACTGAGTGGCTTACATCACACTCCCCTTTTCCCTACCCACTGATCTGACACCTTTATTTTCTCATGTATTGAAGTTAATTTAACAAGATAGATAGCACTCTCACATGCAAAGTAAACCCATTTAGGTGTAAACATCCTGGTTGCAAGGATTACCTCTGTCAGCAGACAGGAATACATAGCAGAAAACTAATTAACAATAAAACATTATCAGATGCATTATAACATGACTTTTATGAATTGTGTCTTATAAATATTCAAAAACTGGTTTTCTCTGTCGTGCACTGAATAATTCCTCATGCTATCAAGTTTGGGTTTTGCTTGTTCTCAGTTCTTCCTTAAACCTCATATTTTAGCCTCTTCTTCAGTATGCTGCACAGGACATAAATTCTGATCATCATTAAATCACATTTTTTTATTACATTTTATGCAGTCTTTCAAGAAGGATGTGTAAAAAATAATGAAATTTTAGGTTGAGGGATATTTTGCCCTTTACAATAATGTAATCAGTGAAACGTGAGGAAACTCCCAAGGAGTTACTTGAGTGGTAAAAAGGCAATGAATAACATAAGGATCATATTTATTTCCAGAAAAAAAAAAACCACGTTCCGGTTACCAAATAATTCAATATTTACTTATTTGGCTCTTGTGCACACAATCAGTTAACTTACAAATATCCATCTAAAGTTAAATTACTTCAACCTATGTGCTTTTTTCTCAATCTTTTGGGATATTTACATATAAAGTAATTACTAAATACCAAAGTTAACATACCTTGTGTTTTCAACTTGCTCTCCAAATGGGTGAAAATGATAGATTTTTTACAATATGTGATGTCCATGACACTTGTAATTTTTTTCATCAACTATGAGAAGTACAGATTAGCCCTTATTGTTAATTTTAGTGGAAAAATGTAAAAAACCCCCATAATATAGCAAAATGCTATATAGCATGTGTTCAACTTATATAATAAAGTTCATTACCTTCAATCTACATTAGTTTAGTTTGATATTTGCACATTAAATGAGCATGTCTGTCAAATTATTGGCACTGTCTGTCTCCCTAAATTTAAACCCTTGCTTTGCTGAACAGAAAGTCTCTTTATTATTTATCTGCTGAAAGAAAACTTCAGTAGGTGGTTAAAAGGTCATCATATAACTCTAGCTAAAGTTTAAAAGAAAAAAAAAAATATATTTAATACCAAGAGTACTCCTGTCTTACAAAGTAGGTCTCAAGTAAGGACAGAGAACAATGATTCCATGCAAAAGCTAAAGAATCTAAACAGACAAGCAGTCCCACTTATGATTATAAAGAATTAGTTTAATTTTGGATATTGTTATAACTAAGAACTGCTTTTGCAGGGAAAAAAAATAGTCTAACTGATCAGCAAAGACTTAATTTTCTGTTTTACTTGTACAGTTCCTTCCTCAATAACACTACAGAAGAACAATCTAGAAGCCTTTCAACAAAACACAAATTATTCAACAAACACAGTGGAGAATTAATACACTGAAACCCTGTGCTCAAATAAGGGCAACAGAAGTACAGCACTTTTATGAAAAAAAGTCTACATCAGAATGGCATTATGGAGTGTTATATTTTCTTGCAGTGACTTCCATTTGACCTTGAATAGGTTTATGACTAAACACAAGCAAACAGACAAACAGCTTATTCTCACTGTAAAACCTCAGTCAGAGACCTGAAAGTCAAGTGGTGTCCTTTCTGCTTATCAGTAATTCTTCCCATCAGAGTGATCTGCCAGTACTGGTAAAGATACACCAGAGTGGTGCACTGTGAGATGATTCTTCTTGTACTAAAGTTGCACGTTTTGTCTAATTCAGTCTCCCTATTTATAAGAGGTCTATGATGCTAAAAGAAGTACCGCTGCTACTAAGATGATAATGGTATCCTAGACCTTGTCAGTGTGATTTTTAAAAGTAAAATAATTACCACTTTACAAATGAGAAATCTGAAGCTCAGATATGCTTTTTTGACTTCCAGAGTGGTCAAAAAGTAAGGAGATGGCAGAGGTGGATGTTGAACCCACAACTTCTGAGTCCATGTGAACACCCAGGGATTCTTTAGAGTCAAATATATAAGAAGTCCCTGAAACAGGATTCCCACATCTTCCAGGGAAGAGGCATCATCATTTGGTTAGGATCAGTCTCCCATTTTGACATTTTCTGGCCCTATGGATTATACCTTTATATGCACACTGTGACACAATTCAACAGGTTGTAAAAAAAGTGACCTTCAATCTAGAGCTGCCAGTCGCAGAGTTAAGGTGCTTCTGAACTCCTTCTGGCTGATGAGGACCTAAAATCTAGGTCTCCCTCTTTGGGGTAAAAGATGTTTGGGACAGCACTGCTTCTGTCTTTCTGGAAGTTTCATTTAAAAGGGAATCAGCCAGTCAGCTCTATGACATAATCTGTGTTCAGAAAATGGTTTCAGGTGTCAATCCCTGTGGATGCCAACCAAGTGAAATTTTAAACATTTTGTTTACCAGTTCTCTATTGATTGTTTTATGTGTGCTTTACTCAAAAGGCTGCTGTGAATACTGTCCTCAAGCACCTAACTCTCCATATTCATTATTAAAGAAGCTGTTCAAACACCTGACTCTGAGGCTTGTGAATTTTATTCCCAATGCCATGATTACCATGTTATTTAAACACATGGCTTTTTTATACCTACCCTCCAGCAACAGTTTCTCTGGCCTCTGGGCTAGACTGAACAGAATCAGGCCTTTTCCTGCTAGTTGTGTGGTGCTTTTAAAAAATCAGATGAGACTCTAAGATTCTGATGTTTTAGTTCACCAAAAATTCTCAAATGTGATTTTCCTGTTTCACAATTTCTCCTGAGACCCACATCTCACCAAAGTATTAAAGATTGCTTAAACACACATCCTGTGAAAAGTCTAACTGAAATCTACAGGGGAGCAATATTCAAGAACAACTGTAATTTTCTTCAATTTAGGACTAGATATTTTGAGATGCTTTGTTTAAAATTAATTTAGAATAATTCCCAAAAGGTTATTTAAAATCTTGCATCATATATCCTCAAACCTTCTAGATCCTCCCATATATGTACAGAGATGGAAATTTATTTAGTATATTTTCTGGTATATATTGTGCTGTTTTCCCATTCTGTGTGGTTTTGAAAGTAAGGAGGAAAATACTAACATCAAGATGATGATGAAGAGGATGTTATTTAGTTTGGAAGATGGTTTTCTCCTCATTTTTAAGTCTTTCTTGTGTGCATAAAAACAGCAACAAGTATATGTGACTAATGGCAACATTTCAGTGTTGTACTTGTGATAAACTTCAAAATAACACCTACCAAGAAGCATCCCACATTTTGCTATTTCTAGTTTCCTTGATTCTCCTTTCCAGTGCTCTGTAACGTTGATCACAATATTTCAAGTATTACTGCAGATGCCAGCTATCTCCAAAGACACCTAGATGCAAAGGGAAAAATAATATTCACAAACTATATCTACACCTAGTCACTGCAATGTACTGCAGAGTCAATATATCTACATTACCTTCATTTTCCTGATCTGGATACTGGCAGCAGTCTAGCTGTGGTAGAAACAACTTAGCACAGGCAGGATAGTTTTCACTGATTCTGTAAGCTGGAACAATTTTTTTCAGGAACTGAGAAAAATCACTACTATGTCATGGTAAAGGAATAGTCTTTCTCAGACTAAAATAAAAATACTTTTGAGGATCATAGTAATTTCTTAACTATGCATCCTTATGGCATATATGATTAATACTATGATATATGATTAAGATTATTTAAGTGCATACTCATATAAATTCAATTCGTACAATATCAATGACTGAAATAATAACAAATTTTGCCTTGCTGACTACTGGTCGGATAACTTACTATCTGCATATAGAATCATAGGATCATAGAACTTATTGGGTTGGAAGAGACTTTCAAAGGTCATCTAGTCCAACCCCCCTGCAGTGAGCAGGGACATCTTTACTAGAGTAGGTTGCTCAGATCCCCATGAAGCCTGGCCTTGAATATCTTTAGGGATAGGACCTCCACCACCAATCTGGGCAACCTGTTCCGATGATCTACCACCCTCATTGAAGACCTTTTTCCTAATATCCAACCTAAATTTACCCTTTTCTAGTCTAAAACCATTACCCCTCATCCTATTGCTGCATGCCCAGTTCTTCCCCAACTTTCTTATAGGCACTTTTCAGGTACTGAAAGGTTACTATAAGGTCCCCCCCCAAGCCTTCTCTTCTCCAAGCTGAACATCCCCAACTTTCTCAGCGTGTCTTTATAGGAGAGGTGCTCCAGCCCTTTGATCTTTTTTGTGGCCCTCCTCTGGACATGCTCCAACAGGTACACGTCCTTCTTGTGTTATGGGCTCCAAAACTGGACACAGTACTCCAGATGAGGTCTCACCAGAGCAGAGTAGAGGGGCAGAATCACCTCGATCTGCTGGCCACACTTTTGATGCAGCCCAGGATGTGGTTGGCCTTCTGTATATATATGTGTACACACTTTGCCCTCATATTAGACATGTGGTATCTGACTACTTGCTTTTTTGTTTGTTGTGAGGAGAGGGCTCCCAGTCAGAAAGACAGTGGGACAGTGTTTAAATGCAGAAGTAGGATACACTAAAGGAAGAATCTAACTGAAGATGCTGCATGTGGACAATGAAATTACCTGCCTTTAGTTCATAATCCAGAGTAGTAGAAAAGGAAGCAATGTATAAAATGTTAATATTAATTAAGACCCAGAAGTTAGAAATGCATTAAGCCATAAAATTTGCCTGTCTTCCACTTAAAATCAGCAGGAGCATTGAGGAAATATTTTCCAGACTATCAACAATTATTTCAAAGATAAATTTGGGGGTAAAAAAGTCACTTTAACTTTGCAGTTTATTTCCATGTTCATATTGTGAGTATTCAAAATATCTCTAAGAGTAACCATTAGGTGGAGTTGAACAGATTAGATTTTATGTAGAGAGACTTTCAGGCGAGAAAACATAGAAAACTTCTTGATTCAGCAGTTCTTTAAAGAGTAATCTGTTTCAGTCCACTGCTAGTACAAAATATACATTTGCTTTTTCTGGTCAGAAAAAGTTCCTGTAAGCAATATTTTTTCCCTGATATTTCAGTTCATGTTGCATTTCTTAAATCTTCCTATATAATTTTGAGAAAATTATGTTATATCTCTGCTATAAAACACACAGATCTTCTCTTCTCTCTAGATGTGTATTTTTACCTCTCATACTCTAGCAATTTGTAAAATTGAATTTTAGAGTTTGATTGAAAGTCAGAACTTATAAAAAATTATAGCTAGACATATATATAATAAGTAATATTGTTATAGGCCACTTCTACCCCCTATTTTGTATATGAATAGACTAAATCTGGTTCATTCATTAGGAATATAAAACATTTGTGTTACTATATTTTCTAATAAATTCTAAAAATACTAATATCATTCTCTTTGCTGTTACATTCTAGAAAGGGTCATGTAAAAAGGTGAACAAAGACTGTGAGTTATGTGACTTCATGTAATTTTCTTTCTATGAGGAAAGCTGATATTTCTCATTTTCTTAGCTTTTCTGTATCATTTTTTTAAGTTATATCTTTCTTACATTCCTTCACAGCAGATTAATACATCTTTTTTATCTTTGTCTTTTTATAATAGTGCTTGAGATTCAAATATTTGAACTACAGTTTCTGATCTAGTTTAAGCATGCATTAATGTCATCCAGACAGTGCTAGACATCAGTGCCCTGATGCTCAGAACAAATATTCTATACTTCCTATAATTTAAAAAGAAAAATATAAGTTAGAGAATTATTTGGCTTCTTAAATATTCCTGAAGCTACTGCAAACACTGTCCATTTTATTATCTGAGCAAGTCATATCATTAGTCTGTCAGGTTTTCATGTTCATGAACACTATATTTAATCAGAATATCAGTGCCTTTATATTATGTGAATATGTAAAACAAATACACTGTTTCTTATTGCGTGACCACATCATGCCTTTTTGTTACAGTGGCTACAAGACAGCGCAGTGAAAAGATTGGTCTAAGAATTCCTTAGAGCTCTGAGTGATTCCAATAGCTGAATGTGTTCTCGTAGCAAGGATTTTGGGGATTACAAATCATAGTGGAATTATTATTTTTTAAGTATTATTATGTCATAAGCAAACTTAGTATAAAAATTGAAAATAACCATGTAAGACACTTCATCAGGAAACCTGCTGATGGATTTTGGGTTTGTTATTGTGAAAGAGTGTTGCAGGAAGAGAATCAAGTGCAGCGATGTCACTCTGACTTACAAAGTCTTAAGTAGACATATAACATTAGAACAGAAAGTGCTTGATTCCCAACTAAGCAGGGAAAATTTTTTCCATAAATGGTGGACTATATAAGGTATTAGGTGTATATTTTTTGAGCCAGGGAAGATTCACCATTTAGAAATGCAGTAGAGAGATTAAATTGGACAGCTATTTAGCCATAGCACTGTTTTTCTCCAAATATTCTATCTTGCCACCCAGCCACACTCCCCAAATGCCAAACTCTCAGATATACAGAGATGAGATGTAGGCATATCTATTACATAACAAGAGGTAAAGCTGAGTAAAAACTGAGTGAAAGCCACTTTCCTTTAATATGACCTACTCCAAAAAAATATTTATTCTCCATGCTTGAAAGGGAAAGACTGTTATCTGGACTTTTACTACCAAAGACCAGCAAGCAGAAAAAATCAAATAAATTAGAGTACTGTTAAGTTTTCTTCTCCCCTGCCCCATCACCTTTTTATATATTTTTATTTCTAAGCCTCTTTACAAGAGAAATAAAAAAAAACTTTGCTAAAGTAATATTTGTATGAACACCAGTAAGGTGGGATTGTAGAAAACCTGTATGTGTGCGTGCTGGAAAGCTCAGATAATGTCTATGTGTAGGCCATCCCTTTTCCATTACTACCTAAGTGCATTTAAAAGAATTTCCAAACGCATAAAAATCTTTTCTATACCTGTAGGATTGCATTTAGCAGGCAGGTTGTCCTGGTTCTGTTCCTCAGAAATTAAGATACATCTTTAAACCAACTAACATTTGTTTACTTAAGTAAATTGCTAACGTTTCCTACACATGTGGTTCTTTAATTATGATTTTTTTTAACCTTTGTAGAAATGAAAAGCAGAAAAAAAAAAAAAGGTATACTACAGATGTGTTTCCAAAATGATGCAGGAGAAAATCATACTGGAAATTCAAAGTACCTATGAGAAGTAAAAGACTCTAATTGCAAAAAAAGGTGATCGCAGTGTTTTCTTGCTTTGTGTCAAGCAGGATTGGACAGGGCCTCCTGGGTCACTGCGTACAGCAACCATTTAGGCAGGCAATCACATCATAAGATTCTTTTATTAAAGCTCCATCACACAACCTGTTAGACTGTGACTTGTCCTTGTGCCAATGTTGTCCAGGTTAAACTGCTCTTGTCCCTCATTATTTTCCTAGTGGATATAACTGCTGTTCTCAAATATCTCTCAGTCTTTGTTTTGCTAGATTTAACAATTTAAGATCTTTTAGAGTTCTCTTTCAGAATGGATAGTCAGGGCATAGAAAATCTAGTAACCCTTTTTTGCACTACTTTCAAACTGAATTCATCATTCTTGAGCATGAGTGACAAAAGTAGGGCACACAGGTGTAATATTGCCCATTAATGATGTGGAGGAGGACAAAGAAGTAAGTGATCTATGTTTGAGTCAAAATTGATTTGGGAAAAGCTGGTAAAACAGCTTCTAATGAAATAGAATTAGATATCCTTCTTAAACACAAATGTCAGATTTGACCTTCGATGAGGCTATTTTAAAGTTAGTGGGGAGATAAATATGACTTAAAAATATACTGAAAAAATGGTAGGACCTCATTATTTCAACACACCAGAGCTGATAGAAAGTTTTATTTTCATTAACTAAATGCTATATGTTGTAATTTCAAAAGTTGGTTTTGGTAAGCAATAACACACTGATTGCAAAAGAGCTCCTTGCATGAAAAAACCTTGAGTTTAGTGATCATAAATCAAACTAAGTAGAAGAATTCTATTATTTTCTTAAAGTTTCTCCTGTGGAAATTGAAGATATGAAAGATTGTTACTTAATCCAGAAGATTATTCACCTGAGCAAATAATCAGATCTGAGTGAAAGGTTTTCTCTGTGAGAAAAGTTGCATCAGAAGCTTCTGGAACAGCTGTTCTACTTTGGCAGAGGATACAAACACTAAAACATGAAGAGTCATGTCTTAAAAGTATTAAATTACCTCTTGTCCCTCCACTTTCCACAGGAAATAGCTCTACAGAAGACTAATATCTAATAAAAGATATATGAAATAACACAAATATAAGCAACCCATGTGTTTTCATGCAGAAATTACTTTTTTTTCATATTTATTGACTAGTCTTCAATAATGATGCTTGTATTAATGAGTTTTAATACACATACAGAAAGATTGTCATCTTCCATAATTAAGTGTAGCTTGAAAACTGTCAAGCAACACCAGACCATATCAGATGAGAATGTGAAATATAATCTTTGTGCTGATAATATGTCTGAAGTGTAATCACATATGTGGGAACTTCAGCACTGTGTATTTTGAGTATTCATTTCCAAGTACATTTGACATCTCATAACTTGATTGTATATCATTAAGATAACATTCAAGAGAGTATTACAAGGGTTGTGGTATGTGTGGATATTAATAGTGGAAAACCAGGAGTCATACAATAAGATTAATATTTTTCATAGGTTTAAAAAATTTGTCGCTGAAATGCTTTAGTATTGTAACATTTTCCTTTCCAGTAGCTTAATCACAGAATCCAAAATTCTCTGTAGATAGAGGAGAAAAGAAACTCTCAACAAAATCAATCTGAAGGTGCATTTTAGCAGACCTTTTCAGATATTCATCTTTGCTTCCTCTGACAAACTGACCTCTCAGTTTGACCAAACTGACCTCAGGAAATGGGACTCATGAGCACAGTTTTTCTTTCTGTTCAAGTATATATGTATCTGGATGTGTCCCCATCCTGAACTAGCTGGCTCACTTCCTACAAACTTCATGTAAGTAAGTGAATGAGTAGTAAGAGTAGTACAACTGCAGGAAAGGCAGCAGCTCAGCTCCAGTATTTCAGACACAGGGGGATTTGCCCAGGAACAGACTTATAAATGTATTTAACACAGGAAAAGCTTCAGCTGGATCTGAGAATCGGCCACCAATACACAAACCCATAAAATTCATACTCTTGTAGTTCTGCATCTTTCATATTTTTTTCCCTGTGACCTGAAGAGCAGTGACGTCTCCTCTGCCCCTTCATAGCCCTTTTGTACATTTTGGCTATTCCTGCTGCTGTTGTGCACTTGTGCCTCTAGGTGGAACTGAAGCGATTGAGAAGACTTTTGGGTAGGACCTGTGCAAACACACATCCAGCATTTCACAAGAAGGATAATCTCTGCCTTGAAGAGCTTCTGTCTAAGCAGCCACGATATACTGTTGAAAGAGAAACAAGCCAGTGAGTCGAAGGGCTTACTCTGAGCAGAAAACCAGGGATTTATACAGGTTTCACAGTGTATTCATTAAGGAATCATTGACTCATTTCCTCAGTACCCACTATCAGCAGCTCCTGGAAATGATGGCACCGTCTTGTGTCACTTCTAGCACTTCTTTCTCTTGAACCAAAGTCCAGTGAGACCTTCCGTACTGTTAAACCTCCAGTTTAACATGCAAAAAAAAAAAAAAAAAAGGTGGTTAAATTAAACAGATTTTATTTTCTGCATAGTTTCCATGATTTAGAGGCAGTAACTGCCCTTTTAAATAAGTTGCAGGAGAATGCAAGTATGTGGACTGACCATGACATTTTATCTTTGTCAGTTTTTTCCTGTTCAACAAGGATTTAAAACTCACTGAGAAACAATGGTGTTACGGATACCTTTTAACATATGCAAAGTAATAAGATAGATGCTAAATATTTGAGAGTTACTAAGACTATTATTATTATTATTATTGTTCTTCACTCTGTTGAGAAATAAACTGAACTACATCCAAATTTAATGTATCATTTCTTATTTGTGATCAGACTCAAAAAAAGGCAAAGATATTGCTACTTTTGCCATAGACTGCACAAGGAATCTAGTGAATTATTTAATATTGCTGCATAGTTGTCTACAAGAGAGATTTTTATGATCTTTTCCTATTGCACAGTTTGTGTGAGAAAGGGACAGAAAACAAGATGGCTTAACTTTGTCTTCTTTATAGGATACATTTATCTTCCAAACATGTCAACATTTTTATGGAAGTGAAATTCACTTGCTCTCCATTTCTCCTGGCTTTTTTTAGTATTTACTTCCCACAAAATAATAATAAAAAATATATATTTGGTGCAGAATTTTTTGTAGAATTTTACAGACTCATTTATAGGGTGTCTCTCAAGTGTTTTAAAGGCAATCAGGCTTATTCTGCTGCTTATGCACTGTGGTGTTTTACCAGTTGTACTTCTTTTATTTCTGATTGAGTGGGTCATAGAAAAAAATCAACTGTTCCACCATGTGTCTGAGGTTTTTCTCATAATATGTCAGGAGTGGGAGGTGGAGAATAGGAGTGGGAGTAGAAGGAAAAAATCCCTAAGTTGTTTTTTTTTTCTGAAATCAGAAGAAGTGTTATTAACTGCAGCGTGTGGAGATCAGGTCCTTACAGCATACTTCTTCATCCCACAACTATGCAGTATGTTTGTCTACATTGTCCTAAATGTTCTTGGTTGGCAAGTGAAACCTATCTGAGTTACTTCAGATTTAATTCTTTCTCCTTCATCATTAGCTCAGCAAAGAAGTCAGTAATGATCAATCCTGGTGAGGTTTAAAACTCCATTCTCTACTCCTAATTTCTCCAAAGGGCAAGTGACATTTCTATTTTTCTTGTCAATCTTACTTTATTAAGGTCATCTTTCCACTTCAATCAGGAACTTGGAAGTGTGACATGGGCCACTCGCAACAAATAAAGGTAGAAGGAAATGCCTTGCTTGCCTGTGGCCCTGAGTGAATGACCAATAACCTGGCTATAATAGTGGGCATCAGTGTGAGCTGCTTTAACCAGCTGGGGTTATTCCTAAGTAGCTGGACCATACTGGCAGCCATGTTATATTCATATATTAAGCTAAGATAAAAACTGTCATGTACTGCTACTTCATAGTTGTCAGGCAGACATATTCTGATGACCCTAAAAGTTTGTTTGGAAATAATATTTCAAGCTGCAGTTCTGATTTGGTTCTTCTCTGAGAAATGCTCAGATTCAAGATCCTATGTGTCTGTAAATGCAGTTCCCATCTTCTTCCCATTTACCTACACCAGTTAGCACTGAGAAAACAGAAGCAGAAAGCTGAAGAAAATAGCTATTCTTCCCTCTGAATTTCTTTTTTCTCTCTCCTCCTTAATAACTGTATGCATTACCACAGATAGGGAAATACGAAATCCATCTTTCTTGCTACAAGAAGTAGACACATACTCTTTGAAGTGATTCAGACTACAGTCAGCTTAGATTATTTGATTTTCTTGTGTTAAGCACAAAGTCTTGATAAATAACTTTTTTTTTTTCAGCTATCAGGACTTTTCAGGAAATAATTTACTGTGTATTCATCAGTCCATTGCCAGCTTCCCTCCTGAGGGGGCCCTCGCAGCATGATTACCTTCCCTGTCCAGAAAGCAATAAATACTCTGCATTACCAATTAGAAAATGATGCTATGTATCCAGAGGAAAACCAGTTAAATTAGATTTATTTATTAATACCAGAGAAAGCATTATAAAATAAACTTTACATTATATATTAAATAAAGTTACTTTAAATTTAGTCTGGAATTAGGAAAAAAGTGTATTTGTGTTATGTGTGAATATGTAGGTGTATTTTATACATTTGACTGAAATCCATAAAGTACACATATATAGAGAGTGCTTTAAAACTACTTTCTATTTTTTCCTGAAATCCGGATATTAAAAACAACATAAATGATGCATTGCATTGATCTTCCTATTATTATTTATTATGTTCTGTTTATGTCAGGAACAGGAAAATAAATATCGTGTCCAAGGACATCATGGTAATTGTCTGTAAGAAGCTTTCCAATGACTTGTTGAACTTATGAGTTTCTAGTATTTCCCTTTTATCACTGAAGCCTAGTAAACTCATTATTTCTGCATCATCCACACCATTTCTCAGCACATGAAATGCATCAGGCAGACTGTGTCTTTTTCTCTTGCTTTTCTTACCTTTCTGAGAAATGTAAGCCTGTAAAGGAAACAAAACTTACAAACTCGAACTTGTTTCCAAAACAATAAAATAAGATTGGCCTTGCTGCTTCCTAAAGTTTCAGACTTTCATTTGACAAGGTGAAGGGTGCAGGCAGTGCTTCTGCACTTGGTGTCAGGGAGCAGTGGGGGCTCTCTGCTTCTCCCAGCCCCTAATTCCATAGGACTCCCAGGGGTGGGGCAGGGCAGGGCAGGGCCTGGCAGCCAGGGCCTGTCCCACCGCCCCAGCCAGGAGCAGGGCAGCCGGGGGCACCGGGGCAGCCCCAGCCCTGGGTGTCAAGCCCTTCCCTGGGGACAAGGATAGTTTGAGGACAGGCCAGGATGTGGGCCCATGAGTAGGCCCAGCTCAGCACGGCTCATGGCTGGGCAGGGCAGGGCTGTGGGGGGCTGGAGAGCAGCCCTGCTGTGGTGTCACTGGGGCAGGGACTGACAGCCCCAGGGGGGCTGATATGGGGTCCTGGGCCATGGATAGTTGGTGGGAGCCCCAGGGGAGGGAGCTGGGCAGGGACATGGTATCCTAGCAGTGTCATCAGGCTCCTGGCACTTACCACTCTTTACCTCAGATATGGTTTCTCCCCAGATCTCTTTTCTTTCCAGTAAGGAGACAAGCTAGTCCTTCAGAGGCAGGAATCGGAATCTCAATACACTGGCACTTTTCTGCAGTACCTGGAAGGGACTCAGGAGAGAGATTTTTAGCACTGATGATCTCCAATTCAGCCTCTAGGTCCCTAAAAGTTTTCAGGTGTTTGTGTAGTGCAGGAGGGAAAAGTTTTACAGGAACCTGCAGAAGTTAACAAAGTGAGGGAGACGATGAACATTCATGCATAGGTAGCAAAAATCTGATTTTAAAATTATCTTCCAATTTCTGTTATAAAACAAATTTTTCACTTCTTTACAACTTTGTCTAAATATCATTGGACCATTCATTGTAGATGTATCAGGTATTGGCCTCTGCCTGAAATGTAAAGGGGGGAAAATTTCAGCTAAATTAGCAGTCATTTCTTAGTGCAGAATTCTTTTTTTTTTTTCCCCTTGGAACCTAAAGTCAGTGAAAAGATTTAGGACTTGCACACTATGGCACAGGATATGCAATTGCGTCACTGTCAAATATATGTGTGTAGGCATCTCTGTGAAAATATCCCGTATGCAGCCAAGATAAGAATTTATGAAAAATCTCAGATTCTGTAGATTTTTTTGAGTTTTATTAATGGTTGATTGCTAAACTTTTTGAAGACCTGTTCTGTCCTAGTCATTTTAGGTGTCCTTGAAATTATTTCTGAAAGCACCAAGACATCAGTGTGGAGCTTGGCTATAGGAAATCAAAACAGGACAGCTCCTGTGGCTTGATGCCCAAGGAAAAAAAGCAGACTAGTTGCAAAGCCTGAGAGTGAAGAGGAAGACTTGGGGGAGTTGTAAAGAGGGAATATTGGCACAATGAGTAGGAGAGAGAGAGAGAGATGCTGGGAAGATAAACCAAGTGGGCAGATTTGAAGCAGTAGAGGGGGAGGGAGTAAAAGGTGTTTAAGAGAGAGAGACTGCAGGAGAAGAAGGGAGAAAAGAGAGGGGAAAAATAAATGCAGTGAAAATAAAGCAATGCGGAATGAAAAGGCTGTGACTACTGCAATGTGCTCTTCTCAGAATCTGAGGGAAAAAACCCACAATTCCTAGATTTTAGAGGGTTGTCAGTATAGTGGGATTTCAAAGTGGGAGGTTGGAAAGGAATATTCCTTTTTATCTTTTAAACCTAAGAAGCTCTATAAACACCCCCCAACCTCCAAGATTAAAGAATAATTTTATTTAATTTACCCGCTTGAGTTCTAGAAAGTTGGAAGACGCCAGAACTGAAGTTGCCTGTGTAATCTAATCTTAATTCAGTCATTTTGCACAAACGTGCTTTGGTGCAGTTTTAAATTACATAATCTTGTACTTCTTGTTTACTGTAAGACACCTACTTCACTCAGCTACCTACTTCACTCAGCGTATACTGTACGTGTTCTCTGAAAATCAATCAGGAGTTTTAGAACATCACTTCACTTATTTCAGGAACTGGAGTGAGTACATCTACTGGGGCTTTCCTGTGAAAGAACTTAAATCCTCATAGGCTTTATGAACTTACAGAGCTAGAAGTCCAATTAGAAAGAGTTCAAAAGGTGACAGAGAGAAGAAAAAAAAAAAAAAATGCAAGGAGCTTTGAGAGGCTTATAGAACAGAGTGCTGCTGATGGCCAAGAAGAGCAGTAAGTGCTGCCCAGGAGCCAGGTAGTGGCTGTGGACAGAAATACTTTTCATGGAGAAGGAAGTGGTCATAGAAAATATCACACAATTTCAGCAGAGGAAAGAACAGGTTCATATCTAAGGGAGTTGAAGGTTGCCATGGAGAACTGGATTCTTACTCTCTATCCTCCCTGTGCTGAGTCATTTCAAAGTCTTCACAGGTGGTGTTATTTGTCTATATGGTCCTCAACCGTTGCTCATTACAATTGATCTTCAGGTCCAAATCTTTGAAATAATTGACTCTTGCTTGCCAGTCATGCATTCCAACACTCTTCCTATTAACATGATTAATTATAATTATTAATAAGTATTTATTACAGAAGTTCCTAGAGACCAGCAGAGGCTCCATTGCATTAAGAATTTAAAATATTTTTAAAAGTGATAAAATGATCTCTCTACTCCAAAGAGAGATTATCACTGTGTAAATACCTAAGAAAGGCAGACCACAGGAGGGGAAGTAACCAGGGCAGTGAGGTGGGGAATGATTTGCTCAAGGTCATTCAGGAGACATTTAATGGCAGTGCTGGAATAAGATACTGTTAGAATCACAGGAGTTCTGCTGCTAGAAGTAATTTGTTTTAAAAGATTGCCATGCATTTAAATAAAATGATCTGTAATGGAAGCCTGTCACCTGTGATCTGAGCAAAGTAATTTATTATGCAAGAACCGTACAGATAATTTACGATAGTTCTGTGCCTTTAATGTATAGTAACTGTAATCATGGAATTGCTTCTGAAATCTCTTTTATGCTACTTGGCACTCCATATGGTAGTTGGATACTGCAGGAAAAAATATCCTCCAGGAATCATTGAGCCAGGCTTTAAGCCAAGCAATCTCCTCTAACACTTTCAGAGCAAGCCATACTATAAAAATGTAAATGTGGTAGCAATACTTCTTCTTCACACCGTTTTTCCAAAGGTAAACGTAAGTGTTGTTCAAACCACGGTGCAGCTTGAGAGCATTTGTAAAGGACATAAAAAATCCGAGTTACTCTGCGTAGGTGGCTTTACACACCTGTGACTGTGAAGGCTCTCTGATTCAGACATATATCATCCAGCCACATCAGTAGAAAGACTTACAGTAATTGCAGCTCCACACAATTTTCTTTCCTCTTTCTCCTCTCCATCTACTTCTATTTTAGGCATCTTTTGTTGCAAGCATTCAGGCATTCTCCCTTCCTGAGGCATTTGGGTAAATTTTACCCACTGAGAGGTGTGTTCACTGGCATAAGTGAAGCAGATTACAACAAACAAGTAGCAGACGAGATAATAGAGAGAGAGGGGGGGATGGAGAAACAGAAAGGAAGGACAAAAACAGGAAATAGAAAGAGCAAGAAGATATACAAGTACTGGGAAGGGAAAATTCAAATGACAGAAGTAAAATAAGAAGGAAAATTAAGGGTGAAAAATGGGAAGGAAAAATAGAAAAAGTAGGCCAGAAATGTGAAGCAGAGAGATACAGCCTTCAAGAGGGAAGCAAGAACTCCTACTGCAGCTGTGGAGCAGCCAGATTGGTGCCTCAGATCCCCCTTTAAAAAAAAAACCAAAAACCTAAAAAAAATGAACAGTTAGTGCAAATTTATCTTTCCTGTGTTGTGAGGGATTGGAAAAATATCACCAAATACATTAGCAAACACTGAAAGATTATACACTTATGTGCAATCCAGAAAAGGAGGAAAGAGAAAAAAATAAATCAAAAGAAAGAGAAATTGAGAGTAGAAAAGAGGAGACAGGCTGTACAAGTAAGAGAGAGGTAGAAAAGGGAAGAGTAAATAGAAGGGTAAAGAAAAGAAGCAAGGCTGCCAGCCCTTCCCTAAAGGGTATAGGAAGAATAAAAGGACTCTTCTCTCAGAAAGTAGAAATAGGGAGTGAGAGTCTTGCAGGAAGAAGGTGGTAGAAAGAAGCTAAATTTTCCTCTTCTAAAATTCAAATCTCCAGTTTAGGCATTTGAATGAGTTTGACAGTCCAAGCACAAATACAAGCTGGGTGGAGAATGGATTGGGAGCAGCTCTGAGGAGAAGCACTTGGCAGTGCTGGTGGATGAGAAGCTCAATATGAGCCAGCAATGTACGTTGAAGCCCAGAAGGCCACATGGCCAGCAGGTCAATGGAGGTGATTCTGCCCCTCTACTCTACTCTCATGAGACCCCACCTGGAGTACGGCATCCAGTTCTGGGAGTTCCAATGTAAGAAGGACATGGACCTACTGGATTGAGTCCAGAGGAGAGCCACCAGGATGATCAGAGGGCCAGAGCACCTCTCCTATGAGGAGAGGCTGAGAAATTTAAGGCTGTTCAGCCTGGAGAAGAGAAGACTCTGGGGAAACCTTAGAACTGCCTTCCAGTACCTGAAAGGGCCTACAGGAAGGCTGGGGAGGGACTTTTCATGAGAGCAGGTAGTGATAGAACAAGGCATAAGAGCCTTAAACTGGAAGAGGGAAGGTTTAGATTAGATATTAGGAAGAAATTCTTTGCTGTGAGGGTGGTGAGACACTGGAACAAGTTGCCCAGAGAAGCTGTGGATGCCCCCTCCCTGGAAGTGTTTAAGGCCAGGTTGGATGAGGTTTTGAGCAACCTGGTCTAGTGTAAGGTGTCCCTGCTCATGGCAGGGGGGTTGAACTAGATGATCTTTAAGGTCCCTTCCAATTTATACCATTCTGTGATTCTATGATGTGGGTGAAGTCAAAGATTTTTTTCTTTTTTTTTTCCCCTGTAATTTACACATGAAGCACTGCGAGGATTAAGTACCTAGGTTTAGACTCTATTGCCTAAATTAAAATGTAGTAGTATTAGCTAATCACTGCATTCATCCTACTGCAACTGTACTTTCTTGAGTAAAATACACAAATTATATTCAAGAACTGGAACTGACAAGACCAAAGCTTAAGGGATCTGCTCTGGCCTGTGCTATCCCTGATCCCCTTCCCTTCCTGTCCCTCACCCTCCTGGATTCTTATGATCTGAGTTCCTCTCCTTGCTTCAAAAAATTCTTCATTGTATGTATATATACACCAAATGAATATGTCACTTTCTTGATCTTCTCATTCTATGGTTAATTACTTTTTAATATTATATGAGAATTTCTTGCATCCATGAGTATCTTTAAGAGGAATTGAAATAACCTTTAAATAAAGGAACACAGAACAATCTACAATCCTAGTAATCAGCATAAATACAGTTTAAATGCCCTATTTATTTCTTTGGAGTCAAGCAATCTAATTGGGTTTGATTTCCTACTAGATGCATATACCAGGAATGTTATACTCTTGATATATGCTGCAATTAGTTTGGAATAAAATTCAAATTCAAGCTCAAATTGACAAAGATTGGGAAGAAAAAAAAAGGAAAGGAACAAGGAGCAGGCACATGTTTAATTTTTATTTTTTTAAAGCACAACCACTGTTGAAATGAAAGCATCTGAGGAGCACAAGCTGTTCTAATGGAATCACCCTGCTTAGTTTTGTTTCTGTAGCCAAGGAAACTGTCAAGTAGTAAGGTTTATTTATGTAGCGTTATCCTGCCCAGGATTCGACTAAACCATTTTTGGTTCAGGGTATGTCTAGGTTTCAGGGGACAGTACCAGTTCTGAGTTCCCAACTGTTTCTAGGTGTGTTTCCCAAGCATGTTTCCAGCTCATGTCCCATACCAAACCCAGATAAGTCCATGCACATACTACCTGCGCAGTCTGAGAGAAAACTCTCAGCTGCAGAGCAGAGATTAAGTGCTGGGAATGCTTTTTTAGGTGTTGTATACTACAGCAGCAGTTCACAGTCCTGAACAGAGGTTTTGGCATGTTTTTAAACTTCAATTACTTTTAAGCTGGTGTTTGTCATTTTCATATTCATTTAGTAATTCTGAAATATTACCTTTAGTGTGAAATGCTACCTTTGAAATACACCTCATGACATAAATTTTTCATAAATTTTCCCTGTAGAAGTCAAATAAGACAGCACTGGTAGGTTTCCCAGACTTAATGAATTTTATATCATTTATAAATTAAGAGTGGAAATTGTTGGGTAACACAAAGTCTGGAAACAGACTAAGTTTAGTATTTAATAAATACTTTGATCCATCTTTGTGCATAATTCTGCTGCTTTCTTGTAAACCTCATTGTGCTTTTGAAGAAGCATTTTTTTTTCCACATACAGGTACTGAAAATTCATATATTGAGAAGCACTTCTGTTAGTTACATCTGAAGTAAAATAAATACACAGCAGTTGAAAATAATTAAGAGGATTCCATAGAATAATGTTGTAGAGTTTCAGGTCTGTTGCTAACAATTTGTATCAACTTTGCTCAGTCCACAAGTTCAGAGACTTCTTGTAGTCTTAGAGGGGGTCCAATAAATATTCAACTTGGTTTCTTAAAGAGAACCTGGATGTTTTCCTTTTTAAATATATTTCTACTGATCTGATAGTCTGATTTCCACAGACTACATTATGCTAAGAAATACTCACATTGTTGTTGCTAAGTAAAAGGGAGATGAAAATACTACAAATAGAGAGGATTCAGCAACAGGTGATCAGATACAATGTAGATATAATTTTTTACAGTGACTTTTCAGAGCAGGACCATACTTTAAGGATTTTAATCAGTTAATTATTGCATTGAGGAAAATATTCAGCTACAGTTTTGCAGTCTCAGTTCTTTAGTGATACTACAGGGGTCTTCTGTGTCACTATGGTATGTTTACTCCTTTCGCCTTTTAAAACTTCCATTCCGGTGATATTCCCATGGATCAAGGGAATCCTGATGTAATTGTAGTGGACATGTAATTTTGTTTTAAATAATATTTGTCCTGTAATGAATGTAACCAAAACACTTTATTCTTGAAGCATTCTAACTAACATTTTAGGAAACTCTTGGGACTAGCTTTTAATTTATATATCCAGTCAAAGCAGGTTTGATGGCAGGTGCATGTCTGAGTGTTAAACACAGGGATTCTCTACAGGTGTAAAAGGGGCTGTTTTAATATGTTCTTTTATCCACAGTTACATAGCTGTATTACAGTTTGCAAATCTCTCCCTAGCTCTGTCTCAGCTAAAAACCAAGGCAATATATAACTACCTGATTTGCTAGACAAGCATTTTGAGCAACTAAACATCTGAATTCAATGATTTGTACTCACAAATGGATGCATAAAATTGTGTTACAGAAATGATTACAGGCACAAATTAGAAGTCAGTTGTAAAGGATCAACAATAAATGATTTCCTAAAATAAATTGTAAAGTTCCTTTCAAACTTTAAACTTTCCTTAAATGTTTTACAAAATGAAAGAAACAATTGCAGACACATTCAGAAGCCCAGTAAATACAATAAGATTGAAGTACCTGTTGTTGGGATGAGGACTATGGTATAAAACTTTAAAGATAACTTCATGTATGCTTCAGTAAGCCTAGTTTTCTTTCAGAGTACATGATACAGAGCCATCAGTGCTAAGTTTTCATTTGATTTAAAACTGAGTAAATGGCTCAAATCAACTGCACATACTTGTAATGGATAAAGCCCAAGCCCAACACTTTTTTAACTGTTTAGTTCTATTCCACAAAGAGAAGAAAAAGAATGGAGGGCTATATTAACACAATTGGTGTCTTTTCAGTTCAGAAGTGTAAGGAGCTATCAGCATGCAGATGACAGTGGGATCAGCTGTGAGAGGACTATGTAGACAACGTATCATTAATATATCGATTAAAAAGAAAGAAGGGCAGAGATTACTGATTTCTACAATTTGAGTTCTCTGGTTATAACATAGTCTAGATTTTGAAAGCTGTTAATAGGCAAAACTAATGGTTATTCGAAGAAAGGGTCAAGATATTAAGTAGTTACTCCATCATCAGCACCAGTGAAAATACTTGGAAAAATTTTGCACTGCCTGATGGCACAGTATGACTAGAAACAATCAGCATGGGATAGTAGAATTTATGAAGGTTATGGAATTTTCTTACAAATGCTGCAGAGTGAAGAGGCCTTACTCAGTTCCTAGGAGATTTTGATTGCCCTACTCATTTACAGTTACAGTTGGCTTGGAAATCAAGGAGACCAGTAGCCTTTCACTTTGGCAGGACAAGTTTCTGTGTCTAAAGGGTTTTCTTGTAGCTCATTATTTTGATTTGTGGATCAAATCATACTTGACCATCAGATAGAAATCCATTTGAGAACTGATGCAATGTGCCACAAATATGGTTCTTCGCACACCCTAAAGAAAGGATGTAACTGAGCCAGCTATTGATTCAAATTCTTGCTCCTAAAATGAATAATAAAGTTAATGACATCTTTTAGAAACAATTGACATATTCAAATCTAATTTATGCACATATTAGATCTCTAAGTACATAATGATGCACAACATTAGATAGGAATATAAAATATCAGCAAGTTCCAATTTACCACATTTGGATGATGTATACTCAGGTTCATGTTGTATTCCTTTTAGCCTATGTTCTGAGCCAATTGTGACTGAAAGTGAATAGAGGCTTTTTTAAGAGAAAAAAAGTTGAGGAAAAAGGGCATAGAAAATAGATAAAATTAGTAATGTCTGAAAAAATGAAAGAGCAAACACCTATTTAAAAACCTGTTGTCACAGAAGATATATATATATATATATATATATATATATCTCAAGGCTGAAATGATGTCTCACTATGTTTATAATGGGGAGTAAATATCAGCAAAGGAGTAGCACTGTATGTACGAATAATGCTGACACAAGAACAGATGATTATAGGAAGTTAATCAACATTTTAGATTTAAAAGTAAGCATTCAAGAAATTAAGTTCATAAAATAACAGAATCATGTAGGTTGGAAGAGACCTCCAGAGCTCTAGTACAACCCCCTGCTCAAAAGGGGTCCAGTTAAAGCAAGTTGCTCAGGGCCACGTACAGTTGGGTTTTGAATAGCCCCAAGGCTGAAAACTCTGCAGCCTTTCTTGGCAACCTGGTCTAATGCTTGGTCACACTCATATTTTGGAAGATTCATGAAATCTGAGTGATTGTGTGGCAGGTATGAGTGAAAATTAGCATACTTAGTCTCAAGAGAGTGTTGATATATTTGTAAATAGGACCAAATGTCTATGGATTAATGTTTAGGATATACCACCTGACCCTGCGTCCTATATATCTATGAAAGGTGCTCTAAAAGCTCTGTTCATGAGGATGTTAATGATATACTCCAACCACAGACAAGAATGACAGGCTGTCTTGAGATCAAAGGAATTACTGACTTCAGTAAGCCTACAGATGCTCATTTCTAAAAACTTACAGATAAAGGAGAATGTACTTGGTGGATAGCGAAAAATAAATGTGATACAGATTTCCAGAAAGGAAAAGATTGATACTGACAACTATGATGCCATAAATATTACTTGAATACCTTGTAAAGCAATGAAATAAGTATTCCATCATTAATAGCTGGGATAAGAGAGCCTCGAACAGTAGGCAGTGAGGCTTTAGAAGAACTGTATCTCATCAGTCAAACTTCATTGCTTGTTTTGTTGCAATTGCAAAATTATTGGGCAATGGGATCGAGTAGATGATATATATTTGGATTCTAGTGAAGCATTTGATATGACTTCTTAGGAATTTTCAGTTGTAAAAATTGATTTAGTTCTGCTTTCAATAAGATCATGACCATGCAGACTGGAAACTGCTTAAAGGAGAACAAAAAATAGAAATAATAAACAACAATATATTAAGAGGAGGAATCTAAAAGTGTTGGCATTTGTTAGCAAGAAATGGCAAGAGTTAGATTTGTTTAATGTCTATTAAGCTGAAAGAAAAATGAAATCTGAAGATAGTATTAAATTAGAAGAGATGTGCACATCATTAAAGAAAAAGTAGAATTTGAGAAATTACAGATGTGGTAAAACTGAAAAATGCTATGCATCTTAGAAATATGAAAGCCTGTTCATCTTGAGGATGTAATCTGAATCACTGGTATGTTGCAAGATACTAGCATTTGTAAGTCACTAGAATGCAAATAAATTCAGAAGGTTCCATGATGTATTACCATTGGTATTTATAAAGGTGATTTTACAGGATAGTAATAATAGTTTCTCCATATGTGCATCAAAACAAGTTCCAATTCAGGCTGGAAGAACTATTGCAAAAGTAGATGCATTCAGAGGAAAGGGTAGGCAAGAAGGATTAGAGGAGTGATGTGCAAGCAGTGGCTAAAACAGGACAGAGTTCAGCTGATTCACTGGAAATTCTTAAAAATGAAAGATGATAGAATGTACTTCGGACAAACATGCCACATTTTATGTATTTTCCAGTGATAAGAGCATCCCTTGAATAGACATTGGATCCCTTGACTGGACGTTGCCTCAGATATTTTACGATTACAGGGACCATTTTTTATTGTTCTTAGAAAACATGGGATCTCAAAAAAGTATATTCAGGAAGAGCAGTTATGAATCAAATACAAATCTTGTGCTCTAATCAATGAAACTATTTACCATCAGCAAGGGGAGTAAAATAAAAGAGAAATATCTTCTATGATATTAAGCAATGCAAGAAATTTTTAAAAATAAAAGTTTGAAAAAAGGAAAATAAAAAGGCAAATACTCCATTACAGCAAACTGTAGTTCCTGCTAGATCCCTAGAAAAAGTCCTTTCTAAAAAGTCACCTCAGAGTCTTAACTGTGTGTCTGCTCCTCCTCTTTTCAAGGGTCTGTACATACTCAGTCCTGGTTTAGGCTGCCTGCTAGCTGAGCTCTCACACTGTCTGTCACACCTTAGAAGATGTTTTAGCTTAGAAGATGTTTTAGCTGTGCATGCCCAAATGCTGCTGGGCAATAAGTGACCATCCTTATCTTCAGAGACTCTCTTGCCACCTTGATTGCTAGGACAAAGCAAACAGTCACATTTCTGGCAGTTGACTTGCCTCATTCTCATAAAGAAACATATCATATAATAAGCTGCAAATAAAAATGAAAAAGGGTCCATCCATCAAAATGGCGAGCCTATTCTCATCTGCATTTTCTACAATTATACTGTGTGACTGACTCAGAAGTATGCATTACCTTCGGCCAGCTATTTAGAATATTCCCTCTTCCCTGAAAGTACTGCTAATATTCTGAAATTTAGTCTGTGGATAATACCAGGAGGGAGGGCTTTGGAAACTTCTCCAGTTCACATTTTGGTATCTATAGTAACACTCAAAACCTCATTGCAGGCAAAAGGGAACAAACATAAGTAGAACTAAGGGGATTTTGTTATTCTAATTGAAATCTTAACAAGCTAACCAAAATAAATACGTACTGTTAGTTCAGGTACAACGCTACCAACAATCACAAACCAAATTAATGCAGAAAAGCTTCATTAATAATACAGGTAAAATTGTCATACAAAATCTTCCTACTATCTGACTCTTTTTCTGGTATTACACTCCCTGTACAATATTCCTCTGGGTCCTAAGCGGGTGGTGTCTATCTTCCTAAAGCAGAATGGGAGGATGGGTGTAGTGGTTTCATTTGGGTTACAGTGAGACATCAGCATCCTGGGGCATCAACAGGAAAAGTGCAATATGGGGGCTGCTGCCTCCTTGGTGTGGAGCACACCTGGTTTAATTCTTCTATGTGTTTTGATACAGTTGGTTCTTTGGTTCCTGATCAGTCAGTTTTCTGTTACCTGCACAGCTGATTTTACTTGATTTACAAGGTCACAAGCACCTAGTAACCATTAATTGAATATGATGTGTTGTAACTGTGGTTTGAGATTGTATTAACTGCAGTTTGACTTTCTCATGTCAGACCCCTGGTATTATCCAGTGTCTGCACTCTCCCATACTGTATTTTATTCTGCAGTCAGAAAGTTCAGTTCACATACAGAATAACTCCTTGTTTTTACTGTAAACGAAAGCTGAACTAAAATACATTTAGGCTGCTATATAACTGCTGTCACAACTAAAAGAAATCAGTATAGGGAGACAAGTTCTGAGTCCTCACACTGTCAGATCAACGCAAACCTTGTTGTCTTTACTAGTAATGGCATACTTGCTGAAGAGTACTGTCACAGAAGACTATGCCTTCCATACTTCAGCCTAACACGCTCCAGCCAGGGTTACCAGGCAGATATTGCTTGTTTGCTCTGCCTGACAAACTAAATGACAGCACGTCTTGGAGAGCTTTCTTAGCTTTGCATAAGATGTAGTAACTGATGGTAGGCTGTCATTAAGTTCCATAAATAAAACTGCTTTATAAAAAGAAAAGTGCTTTAGAAAAGTGCTTTAGAAACTCCACATCATAAAGAACAGGAAGCTCACACTTTATTAAGAAAAAGACACCAAAGGCAAAAGAAAAATTGAAACATTACTGGACTCTGAGTGTAGAGATGTTTCTATCGATCTTATTCAGTCAGTCTAATGCAAGTATCTAAAAGGAAAACAGCTTTCATGAACTCTGAAGACAACCATCTGACACTCCTAAGTATCATCTATGATCTGATACTTCTTAAGACCCTGTTCTTCACCTCTTTCTTTCAGACATATGTGCTATCTAGTGGACTGGTGGATTCTTAAAATACAAATAGTGAGTTTCAAAAATGAGAAAGGAAGACAAATGGCTATGTATGCAATCTCATTCTTGCCCATCATACATCTGTAAAATTTGGTTATATTAGCTATAGTTTAAATGGTGGATCCACTGTGGTCAAAAGCATTATTTCAATAGCATTTATTTATGTGACGTTTTTCTTTTAACACTGTAGTTAATATTAATCTTCCTTGTCAGTCTTGTAATTACTGAAGTGTAGTTGCAAGTGGCAATAGCTAGGAATCATTTAATATATGAGTGCAAGTAATCTTTGTCATCTTTTCACAGGTCAATGAGATTTAGGATAACAAACAGATACATTTCCACATAAATTTTAAAGAGAAAAATATTCTGCTTCTAATTTTAATTTTTTTTTTTTACATAAACATTTTTTCAAAGGTAAGCGTTTTCCTTGACACATGTATATGACTGAGGGAAGCCCATTGGTGAAAATTAAGGTGGACAAACTGCAGCCAAAAATAACAAAAAAACCAACCAAACAAACAAACAAAAGAAGACAAATACCTACAACAAATTACCTTGTTATAATGAAGGATCCCTAAGAATCTTCATTTTTTCCTAATATACACTAATATTTCTTCATCCAAGCCAATCTGGATGAGTTACATGGCAAACCAACATCATGTGCAAAGCATTTTACACTGTCACACATGACATCCTTGTCTCTAAGTTGGAGAGGCATGGGTTAGACAAATGGACCACTCAGTGGATAAGGAATTGGCTGGATGGTCACATTCAAAGTGTTGCAGTTGATGGCTCAATGTCCATATGGAGACCAGTGATGAGTGGCATCCCTCAGGGGTTGGTACTGGGACCAGCACTGTGTAAGATCTTTGTCAGTGAGAGACAGTGGGATTGAGTGCACCTTCAGCAAGTTTACTGATGGCACCAAACTGTGTGGTTCAGTTGACATGCTGGCGGGAAGGGATACCATCCAGAGGAATCTTGACAGGCTTGAGAGCTGGATGAGAAGCTCAACATCAGCCAGCAATGAGTGCTCACAGCCCAGAAGACCAACTGTATCTTGGGCTGCATCAAGACAAGCGTGGCCATTGGGTCGAAGGAGCTTATTCTGACCCTCTGCTCTGGTGAGACCTCACCTACAGTATTGCATCCGGTTCTGGGGCCCCCAACATAAGAAGGACATGGACCTACTGGAGCAAGTCCAGAAGAGGACCACCAGGATGATCAGAGGGCTGGAGCGCCTCTCCTGTGAGGACAGACTGAGAGAGTTAAGGCTGTTTAGCCTGGAAAAGAGAAGGCTCTGGGGAAACCTTAGAACTGCCTTCCAGTATCTGAAGGGGCCTACAGGAAGCTGGGAAGGGACTTTTCACGAGGGCAGGTAGTAATAGAACAAGGTGTAAGGGCCTTAAACTGGGAGATTGTAGATTTACATTAGATATTAGGAAGAAATGCTTTGCTGTGAGGGTGGTGAGACACTGGAACAGGTTGTCCAGAGAAATTGTGGATACCCCCTCCCTGGAAGTGTTCAAGGCTAGGTTGGATGAGGCTTTGAGCAACCTTGTCTAGTGAAGGTGTCCCTTCTTATGGCAGGGGAGGCTGGAAATAGATGTCCCTTCCAACCCAAACCATTCTATGATTCTATGATCCTTACAACTCAGTTAGATCCTTATCTTGTGGGACCTACTATGTTAAAATTCAATGGAACTGAATCAGTCCTTTGATTAACAGACTCACCATAAATGGAAAGCCAATATTGCCTCTTTCACTTTCTTAGAATACTCTTAGGCAAGTTCTTCTGGGAGGATGTTTAAAATGTTGGAAAATTACTTTTCTTTCTTGTTCTACATGCTTAATGCTTCCAGCTATCAGATACTGAAATATAACAATGAAACAGCCACCTGAGCACTGGACTTTTTGAGCGTCTCAATATGATTGGAAGAGGTAGAGATATTGATCATAAAAAAGTAAAATCGTACACACAAACAGGAAAAAAAGGAGTTAGTTTATTTTTAATCCATATTAGTAAAAGAAAAATACATTATCATTTATCTCTCCATTTCAAGAAAGAATCTTCCAAAACTGTTGAAACCACTGAGGAAGCACAAAAGAATATGTTTTTCTTTTTTGTCATAAACCATTTTCAGTGCTGCTGGAGAGAATGACATAAATTTAATACCTTTCTCTTGAAGTTGTTTGAAGACGTTGTATTTCTTTTGCTTTTGAACTGTTGTTCTGAAAATACTTTGAAGGAGATGGAGAACACACAACCACCTTCAGAATGAATTTGTTGCTTTCACTGTTGAAAAGAGTGGAATGCTGTCTGTAACATATTTTAGAAAAATAACAATCGGTATAACACGCAGTTTAGAATAGACTGTATAGTTTGAACTCCAAGTAAAAGATTTACTAAAGAAAAATTATTCTGCATATTTTTGCATCACATGCTCTTGAATTAAAATAATTAATTGAGCCTCTCCCCTTTCTGGCTGTGCTAGTCTTTATTTGAGGGCCACTACCATAGTTTCCCTTACCCTTGCACAATCATCAGATAAATCACATTAAAATAGCATTTTACAGTTTTCTTCTATGGCATGAGTCAGTATTCAAAATACTAACTTATAATGAATCGAGCCTGAAATCACAACAATGCAATGTTTTTTCATTGTTGTACAAAAATACGCTTTCAAACTGTAGTATATTTGTGTGTGTGCTTGTGTACATGTTCATATTTGTAAATAAGGTCAACAAATATTATAGTACTTTTGACAGGCAATTCAGTCCTCAGAAACAGGGAGCAAAAATGTCAGAGAGTAAATCTTTGAAGAACATCAGTGAACAGGCTGTATTCCAATGCAACTGTCTCAGGGTTATTACAGAAGAAGAAAAACCTGCAGCATGTAGAGTTAAAGATAATATGGTCCTATAGAAGGACTCCAATGGAGGATCCTTAATCTAAGGAAGGCCTATGTATTCTTGCACTCTGTGTACACCATAGTGATTAGAACAGGAAGGCTGTAAAATTAGGTTTTCAGTGACATAGACTGTTGGTTTGAGTTTCCAGTGAGGACTTTATGACTGACATCCATACTCAATGAAAATGGGCTCGAGCATCCAAAGCATTTAGACATCATCTTCACATTAGACGTCATCTTCACATTAGACGTCATCTTCACAAGGAACTAATAACTGTAGTAAGTATGATGTATATGGATATTGAACATAAAAAAGTAAAAGACAAGATCCAAAAGTAAAATATTAAACAAATATAGGCTGAAGATGAGAATTTCCTTTGTAACAAGGTTTGAAATATTCCCAGTTTCATTCACATGAAGTAGTAAATTGTATCACTTGTAGGGAATCATAAATATTTGCTGTAGGGTTTAGGAACTGGGAAAACATTTAGACTGAACCCATCCAAAGCACATGGACTTTACTTAGATCAGAATAGGTTAGGATACTTACACTTCAAAATCAAAAATTATAGGAAGGTTTGAATTTTAAAATTGTCAGATATAGAACAGCATATATTTAATAAAGGCACATACCTGAAAAGTTAAAGCTTTCTATCCTAGAAAAAAGAATAGGAATGGAACTACCCAAAAAAATGTAATCTCAATGAAGAAGATTAAATTAAACAGTCAGTAAAACATCACCAGAGTTATCAATGATTCTATAGATATTGGAATTCTAAAAAGTGAGATGCAAGAATTAGTTTCTGTCTAAGTCAGAATTTGATGACTGAAGATAATTAAAGAGGTAATGTAATAGCAGGACTCACTATAGCTTAAAATGTAGCATAGGGTGAGTTCAGTTTGCTGTATCAAAATATAGCGCAGAACCCCTATGAAATGAACTTTCATGACTGAATAGAAAGAATGCGATATTAAGGTCTTGTTGTCAATTAACCAAATGAGATGGTGGCAGTGGCTCTGGAGCACTGTGAATAACTAGAAATATGGAAAGGCAGAAAATATAACAATAATGGAAGATGAGGAGGCACTTAATGAAATTATCAAGTAGGAGGTTTAAAAGGAACAAAGCACTTTTTTTTTTACTTAGTATATAATTAAATTGTGGAGCTCAATGTCCTGGATGTTCTGGAAGCCAAAAATCTAAATGAATTCCAAAACCTCTTAGGCATGTTCACTGATGACAGGTCTATAAATGCTATTAAGTACAGTGGTCCAAATGCAATCTCCAGGTCAGGAAGTCCCTAAGTCCCTGACACCTCAAAGGATATCCAGCGATATATTGTGGTAGGCTTGCCTTGTTCCTGGGCTCCTTTTGACAACAGAGACAATGCTGAATGAAATCAGACTTTTTTTCTGCTCAACTGTGGTAGTATAAGATTCCTTCCAGAATGATTCCTATTTACAGTATTTTATCTTCTGTCGTTTCAAAATTACTTTGTCTTAATAACAAACAAATCAGCCTTAGTGGAGGGCTTCCCGCTATGGTAACAGTCAGAGAGAACCTGTTCTTATTTTATCCTAATGACATGAAAGCATTGGTAAAAAAGTGATTCTTTGATCATTTAGTTATTGAGGGAAGTGGTAGTGTGATTTGGAGGGAAGCAAACTGATCTGCAAATTTTTTAACCACTATACCCTGTGCCCAACCAGTCTAGCAAATGCCTTTTACATTGGCACTGATAGCAAATGAGGCAGAGTGTTGTTAGGGATCTTCCATAGGTTTTCCAGACTAGAAAAACAAGTGAGGTAAGTGCTCTGCCCCACTATTGTGCATCCTTCCAGCAAAAGAATAACTATTGAGCAGAAAAGATACTTTCTTAACCCTAATGAAATATATATCCTAATTGTAGCTTCATTGCTCAATTAACTGGTATGTTTTGGCTGTGTTGCATTGTCTCAGCAATGGAGAACATCTGTAAACTGAGCTGCACTATACTGTCAGATCTGTGCAAAGCAGGATCTCATCTGGCTTGCCCTGAGTAGAGAACATATGCATTTTTAACTGCTCAAGAGCAACTTCAACTCCATGAATTAAGATACTGCATTTGGCTCCAGACCACTGCAGTAGAGCAGTACACTTACTTCCACATGTCAGAACCAGGCAAAGTTGTTGGCTTTTTGCCCAGGGATGCATGGGAACCACTCCGTTCTCTAAAGGTAACAAATGACCTCAGGAAGAGATCACTCTAAATGTTACCTCCACAAAGCCTGTAACAGTGACTGCACTCCTGCTATTCAGTGCAATACATCCAAGCTCTTCAGGAAGCGACACTCTTTGGAGTTACCTCCACAATGGCAAGCGCAGTATGAAGTAGCCTAAGAGACAATGAACTAGCTCATCTGCTTACACGAGTGTGATTATTATATAGGGAAGCTAACTCTCATGCACAACAATGTGGACAAGTAGTTTACATTCTACTCTGTTAAATTTGTCAGCACAGTTATAGTAGATGTACATATCACTGGAGCTGCTTCAGCTGTAAATGTTTTTTGACAAAGAATATGATAAAGTCCCTTGAAATTAGATTAGATTTGGCTGGCACTGGTTTAAATTGCTACAAAGTTATTGAAGGCTAACTCAGAAGCAAGAAAACTCAGACTGAATTCTTTCAATCTTAAAAATACACTATCTAGTAAGAATCTGTCAAAGAAAATATCAATTGAGGAACTGATACAATATTTATTTAAAGCCTTTTTGATAACTAGATTAATACAAAAATGAGGCTGTAACAAATGTAACTTTCTGTTGCTGCAGAACTGTTCATAGCATATTTCAGAAAAGCATTTCCTTGGTGTCCCACGTACAAGGGAGCAGGCAGAATGCTTCTTACAACAGTACTGTATTACTGTGCTCTCCCTCAAACCTACCCATGTGAGTTTCTAGCTAAATGTTAGAACACAAGGCTAATCAGTGCGGGAGATGACAAATATCTTCACTTTGCATAGGGACAGGAAAACTATTTCAGACTCATGAGTGGAAACCACAGATGAGTGGTGTCCCTCAAGGTTCAGTATTGAGACCAGTGCTTTTCAACATCTTTGTCGGAGACATGGACAGAGGAATTGAGTGCACCCTCAGCAAGTTTGCTGACAACGCCAAGCTGTGTGGTGCAGTTGACGTACTGGAGGGACCGGATGCCATCCAGAGGGACCTTGACAGGCTTGAGAGGTGGGCCTTTGCTAACCTCATGAAGTTCAACAAGGCCAAATGCAAGGTCCTGCATCTGGGTCAGGGCAACCCCAAGCACAAATACAGGCTGGGTGATGAGTGGCTTGAGGCCAGCTCCGAAGAGAAGGAATTGGGAGTGGTGGTAGACGAGAATCTCAACATGAGCCGGCAATGTGCGCTTGCAGCCCAGAAGGCCAACCGTATCCTGGGCTGAATCAAGAGAAGTGTGGCCAGCAGGTCAAGGGAGGTCATTCTCCCCCTCTACTCTGCTCTCGTAAGGCCCCACCTGGAGTGCTGTGTCCATTTCTGGACCCCCCAACACAAGACATGGACCAGTTAGAATGAGTCCAGAAGAGGGACACGAGGATGATCCGAGGGTTGGAGCAGCTCCTGTGAGGACAGGCTGAAAGAGTTGGGGCTTATCAGCCTGGAAAAGAGAAGGGTTAGGGGAGATCTTATAGTGGCCTTCCAATACCTGAAGAGGGCCTACAAGAAAGCTGGGGAGGGACTTGAGGCCACATCTGGAATATTGTGTCCAGTTCTGGGCCCCACAGTTCAAGAAGGACAGGGAACTGCTTGAGGGAGTCTAGCACAGAGCCACCAAGATGATTAAGGGAGTGGAACATCTCCCTTATGAGGAAAGGCTGAGGGAGCTGGGCCTCTTCAGCTTGGAGAAGAGGAGGCTGAGGGGGGACTTTATTAATGTTTATAAATATGTAAAGGGCGAACGTCAGGAGGATGGGGCCAGGCTCTTCACAGTGGTGTCCAATGATAGGACAAGGGGTAATGGGTGTAAGCTGGGACACAGGAGGTTCCGCTTAAATTTGAGAAGGAACTTCTTTACTGTGAGAGTAACAGAGCACTGGAACAGGCTGCCCAGGGAGGTTGTGGAGTCTCCTTCTCTGGAGACATTCAAGTCCCTCCTGGACGCCTTCCTGTGTGATCTCATGTAGGTGTTCCTGCTCTGGCAGGGGCTTGGTCTAGATGATCTTTTGAGGTCCCTTCCAATCCCTGACATTCTGTGATTCTGTGATTCTGTGACTTCTTACAAAGGCAGTTAATGACAGAACAAGGGGAAATGGCTTTAAGCTGAAAGAGGGTAGGTTCAGGTTAGATATTAGGAATAAATTCTTTCCTGTGAGGGTGGTCAGATACTGGAACGGGTTGCCCAGAGAAGTTGTGGATGCCTCCTCCCTGGAAGTGTTTAAGGTCAGGTTGGATGAGACTTTGAGCAACCTTATCTAGTGGGGGGTGTCCCTGCTCATGGCAGGGGGTTTGGAACTAGATGATCTTGAAGGTCCCTTCCAACCCTAACCATTCTATGATTCCATGATTTCTGTTGTCTGGTTCTTCTGTAGCCCTGAATAGGAACGTCAGTGATATCAAATGTATAGTTTCATTTCTATCCACTATTCATCTGTTTTGTTTGCATCACAGTGTGCTTATAACTAGCAAATTAAGTGAAGTCTCAAATATAAGAGTGTTATGGTAAGCTTGTTCCGAGCACAGAAGAAAAACCAATCTGAATGCAAGAAAATTTTGATAAAGTGCTGCAGCAGTATCTTTAAACAAAGACAGGTTATGTTCATATTTTTGCAGTCCAGTTAGAATGTGGAAGGACAAAATACAGCTTGTGTGAATTTGTCATTACAAGTTTGTATGTTTAGATATGGGTATCTTTAGACTGCTAGTTCCTCATGGATGTGAAATGAAGTAGCTTGCTCTTTTTGTCTTCATGTGGAGGAAACCTGTCTCCTGTAGACTGTACATCACTGTCATAAGCTTGGATTCTGCTGCACTGAGTCTGAATTCTGCAGATTCCCAGAGCTGAAGAGCCACTTTGTCAATAGATTAAATTGCAGCCAGTCACAGAGGAGTGGTATCCAATTACAGCTTTCTGATAAATGCATGATAATGTTACATAGACATATTGTAAAACTACTGTGTACCACTGCTAGTTTCACTCAGAAGTGTTGAACTGCAGTGCCAAGATACCAGTCCATGATTATTTTGTTATATTGTTTCACTCTGTTTCACACAATCTTTGTCGTGGGGGGAAAAGGTTCACAAATTTCTTCACAATTAAAAAAGCAAGTCAGAAAAAAGAGCAAAATCTGCAAACTACACTAACCATGGGATACCATGAAGGAATGCATGCTGTTGTGAAGTGACAAGTGCCTTTGTATTAAAATAACCACACTTTGTGGGTGATTTCATAAAAGCCAGCAATCTGCTTCCGAAAAGCTCTACATCTCAATTACACAATGGAGAATCAAGTTAGGTCGGTGAACACATTTTGAGGATGGAGAAGGAAGGAGAGCTAGTTATGTAAATGGAAAAGGCAAAAAGATGTGTTTGAAAATATAAACAGTTCTTACTGAAGTGAATTGATGGAATGGAAGTGAGAAGAGTTCAGTGTCAGTTTTGGCACAATTCTGTTTCATACCTGTGATTAAAGCTTCACTAAAGAATAAACTATAGGACTCCCGCCTCTAACATACATTATTACCTACCTCCTGACTTCTAGGCAAAAGTGTCTGTGAACATTCCTGTTCTCTGTCTCACTGACTGCTGATGTATTTTGCTTCAGCCTGAGGGGCTAAGAGGTTTTGCTTCATAATTCCCTTTCAGAAAAATAAGATACTATGTTGGGAAGCAGAGCATAGGAATTCATATTTCTCTAGAAATTTGGAGAAATGGGACCCCAGGCCTTCTGTATCCTATGGGAGTGCGCTGTCCCATGGGGGAAGAAAAATGATAACTACTTCTCTTTGACTACCATTTTTGTGAATTTTCCCCCAACTACTTTTCCAGCTAGAACTACTCAGTAAATTCAACCTGACTTTACAAATAGTTTCAGGATATTTTCATTGACTTTACAGCATAAAAAGAAAGGAAAAAAATGTTCATGCTATTCTAAATGCATTATCTCCAAGTATCATTAATCTCAAGCTACCTCTCTGCTTGTTTGACAAAACCATGCAGTAACGGCCACATGAGAAAAGTCTACTTGAAGTTAATTGAATGTTTGTACAGCATTTGGTGTTCTAAGACTTTTACTTCATTAGATGTAATTTTGGTCAGCTCAGTAATGGGAAAATATGCTCAAGCTTGAGATGATCCAGAAAACCTCAATACAGTCAATACAAAGATAGGGAGAGTAATGAGAAAAAGGTGAAGAATTGTATATGACATTTTAATATTTTCCAAACACTCCAAGTTCACTATATTTTCATTTTTATCAGCTATTTCTGTTCCTCCATCACAACCCTGTTTATATAAATCACAGTGCTTCTTTAGTAGGACCCCAGTATAAATTGGAGAGAGACTTTTTAAAGTAATTCTACAGAATTTATCCTTAGTGACAGTTTGAATTTGCTTTTATTATGTTTCTTTGAAATCATGTATATTTCCCCATAATCATTCCATTTCCTATGACCATTTGTTTTCTGCTGCTAGCATTGAGCTAGCCAATGACTCCATCACCTCTAAGCTATTGATCTGTCAGACATCTGATTCAACCTGTTTGCACTTATCTGGAGTGCTCCAAAGATAGATCAGAAAGATTCATTACCTACCTGTCTGACATAAAATGTCTGGAAGAATAACATTTTCCACCAGTCAACAGGTTAATTTTTGGTGATTTGGGGGTTTTGATTTTTAATTAGATAAAAAGTATTAACTTGAATAGCAAAATGGTAGCAAAATACTTACAAAAAGGAATTATGTAAATAGAATTCTCTGTGATGGGGCCATGGCTCAATAGAGTCTCCTGTGTACTTCTTCTCTAGCTATATTAGATGCTTTAAATGACGTGGAATCACCTTTGAACAAAAGCTAACTAGAGCCTTAGTGAAAACCAACCAAACAAACAAAAATATACACAGCAAAAAACATATTTTTTTTTAAATTAGCTTTCATTTTTATGAGAACTGAACTGTTTATGCATATTTCAGCACATGGATTAATTACACCTATGTTTGTAAATGGATGTTTACAGACAGAAATAGGAAGGTTACTGCTGACTGCTGTGGAATTTTGCTCAAATCTTCAGTGGCCTTATGTTATAATATATTTGTAAGTTCAATTTACAACAACTTTGAGATAGGTAGAATTTGTGCTTGCACTTCAGAAGGTTAAGTTACAAGAATTCTTGAAAATCCAGATCATGTATCTGCATTAAAAATGAGGAAAATGAAATTATTCTCAGCGTCTTCCTTCAGGATCATGTTTGGTTCACCTGGAAATACTAGACTAGTTCCAAATGGGAAGAAGCACAAAAGAAGTAGTAACCAACATCTGTAAATCTTCAAATTGATCTCCAGGTGAATTTAAACAGCCAAGTGAAATACAGCTTTCAGGTAACTCAAAAGCCAAGAGAACTGGAATTTGTGAAGGTCTAAGTACTTACTTCCTTTTAGAAATTATCTGGTGGATAAGGATTTGGTTCTGGGATACAAATGTGTCTATCACTGACTTCAGAGGGGTCAGACCCACATTTTATCTTCATAGTCAAACTCTCCATGTATTTTTAAAATTAGCTGAAATTAACTTTGACAAAACTGTACCTACCTTTTTTTCACTACTATTGTATTAGTAAAAGATTTGCAATATATGTGTTGGTCTTCTTAAAAAGATCTTAAACTGTTTTAACCACACATAACTTACATGCATTATAAAAAATAAGGATATTTTTATCTGGGAGTCAAGGAAAAACTACTCAGAGCGAAAAAGTGAGTCATCAATATTTAGGTCAGTAGAAACAAAAGCACAACTCAGGATGGCAGACAGTCAGGAGGAAAGGAATGGAGCCGGTGGGTGAGGCTGAAGTCAGACTCAGAGCAAGACAATAGGCTGGACTGACTCCAGACACAGCATGGAAATCACCAAGCATAACATTGACAAGATGTATCATAATGCATGCTGATATGCTGGAGGCAAGACTGAGAATCTGTCTCTGTTGGAAAAGTGTCCTAAACTGTAATTAACCAGGAAGTAGTCAAGGAAAAAAGATATTCAAAGGAGGGTTTAACTTCTGTGTAAAAACACACTGTGCTAGCTAGACATCTAAATTAACATGTTGTAAGCAAATTTAAAGCTGGATCAATTGAAATACTTTAAGATGTTGAACTGGAGAGGTGAAATTTTATCTCTCTTATGCTGTAAGATTATGGAAGCAAGACTATTTTTCTTTCACAAGCACCAAGTGTTTATTTGGTAATATATTCAAGAGGGTGTTCAAAGTGTATGACAGAGGCTTTCCTTCTTAAGTACACATAGGTCATACAAAAGGTCATAGATGGGGGACATATAACTTTGAAATTAAAGTGACTCAAAGTAAATGAAGAGACATTTTCAGATTGGTGGGGTAGAAGTGAAAGCTTCACCACCTACTCAGAGATGAGATATGCAGAAGGGAGAGATCTGGAAAAGAAGTGTTAATCAAATGAATGGCAGAGGGAGAGAAAAGCAAGTTCACACTTAGCCATTGTAGTTAGAAACTGTAATTAGGAAATTTCAGTTAGAAACTGAGATTAGGAAAGGGAACTAAAACATACCATGGTTATGAATTTTGGTCTGATCCGGAAGCTTTTGCCATTTGGAAAAAAGTAATAATAACATACAAAATAAAGGAAATTTAATGTTTCTTAAAAATGTAACTTTTTTAGTGAAGTATAGAGTTTCTCAAAGGTGCAAAATCAGTAGTTTATTATGCCTATCAAGTCCTTATTATGCCTACTCTAGTCCTTTTCTGAATCTGTTTCCCCCAGCATCATTAAAATGAGGTCAGTATTACCATTATCTTTTTGGTCTTTCCCTTGAGCTTTCTTGAACATCTCAGGAATTTGCTGTTGAATGCAGTGAATACTTGTTCACTGCATCTTATTCCCCTCCCTGCTTCCTCTGTAGTCTGTACTTTTGCAGGTGATATTGATAGATTGCAATGAGAGAGGGGGACAATGGAAGCAGAGTTGCTGAGCAAAGAGGTCAGTTGTCTGGGAATACAATTTATATTCCCAGCAATACTGAATGACCCTGGGAAAATCACTTCTCTTTTCTGTACAAAAGCTTTCCTACCTCTGACATAAAAACAATGTTGACTCCACTTGTTAATTTTTTTGGGGGTACACTGCTGTGCAACTGTGTGTTATTTTTTCCTCATTTTTAATTACTTCAGTGACATGCTGATAACCACTTTGGCTTAAGCTCTCATTTCATTTCAGTAGCAACTTATTTAATTAGCTACAAACTAACTCCATTCAGTGTTCAATTTCTTCAAGTCAGTTTTGTCTGTGGCCCACTTTACCTGCTTTGTCTCTGTTACTTTTTCCTAATCTTTTTCTTATGAACTTTAACAGGAAAATAAACTTAGTTGAAAGAGGTGCAAAGTCAGTGTGACTTGAATGAATGTGATATTCAGAACTATGCATGCAGGTATGACAGAAAAGAGAAGAGTTTTCAAAATTTTTATAATTGATGAGGCAAAGAAAACAGGAACTGCTGAAAGAACAGTTAGGTGGGGCTCAAAAGAGATGAAAAAGCTGTAGATATTGACCTTCTTCTCGAGGTACTCAAGAAGGATCAATAATAGTGAGAGCCACACAGACATCACACATAGTGGAAGGAAAAAAAAAAAAAACTATAGTCAGTGTCATGTGGTAGATTATAAAGAACCTGTAAAAGAAATGTTGAGAGCGAAGTGAGGACTGAAACTGAGGCTTAAAAGTCATCAAGGAGTCAGTGTTGCAAAAACTGGTCCAGGAATAGGGAGGATAAGATAATTGGTTTTGCATAAAAAGAGGTTAGAGATTATGAAGTCAAATATGTGTGGTTTTCAAAACTGGTGAAATACTGACAGTTATACATAGAGAGAAAAAGGTAAAGTAGAGGTTAAATGATTAATTAATAATGATGATAAAGTTTCATATGACGTATTAATAACATACAAAATAGTAAATACAATCACACTGATTGAAAGATGGCATTTTCCAAACAAAGCTAACTCAGAGCTAATTCCAACAGGTGCAGGGCAGGATCAGAGAGAGAACAGAGTTGTCACTTTGCTACTGATGCTAAATAAGATCTTAGACTACAGAATTGGTACTACTTTATCTTTCTTTTCTGTTTCCACCCTGAGCTGTCTTTGAACAGTGATCACGCCACTGACAGTGTCACTCAAACATGTATAGACTTGTTTCTCATGCCTTGTATTACCAGTGAGGACCAGAACTACTATACTTTGTTTCTCTTCCAAAAATGAAGTAAAAAGTGCTTTTGTTTAAAAGTGCAGGTAAAATTAGACACAGGTATATTTTCTTTGAGGGAAAAAAAGTCACTGAATCAGTCACTGAACTGATTTTATACATCATATAAATAATGATAAATAAGCAAAACTATAAATCAGAAATAAACTATCAGCTGTATTCAGAGATAGAGATCTTTTTTGTGTGTTTGCCTCTGAAATGTTTATGCACTCTTTTGTAATATGTGTTGCTTATCTCAAATCAGATCAATGTGTCTTCAGTTTTGCAGGGAAGAAACTCTTTAACTTGCTTATATTTTTAAGATTGAAGGTCTTCTGTGAAAGAAAGTAGCACTTCAGTGCCTTAAGATTGCTCTACACTATACCCACTGATTTGAAATTATTGCAGTGCTTTACTTTTTGTTATAAGTTTCTTTCTTTCTAAATGGTAAGGGTTCTGGGCTTGTAAACGAGAAAATAATTTAAAATTATTGGTGTGCTTCACATTTTTAGGAGACCTTCATTCTTTCAAATTAGAATTCCAATTTGTGAAGTGCTCCAATAACTTTAAATTGCAGTGTAGTCTAGATCCAAACTCTAATCTTTCCAAAGTGAAGAACTTTTAAAAAACTGTTGAAGCCCTTTAGTAATTCTGAATTAGATTGCAAATATATGACTAGAATTTTAATTTATTTCTGTTTTAAATAATTAAAAAACCCTAACCTGAACCAACTGCATAAATATAAACTCATATCATGTCTTCGTTTTCTGATATCGGCTCTTGAACTTTTAGCACTATCATGATAAAAACCTTCTCTTTAATTATTGTGAATGACAAAGCATTGTTGGGAATTTCTAGGGTTGCTAATTGTTGGGAATTTCTAGGGTTGCTAGTTGTTGGGAAAAGCTAGGCTTTGCTCTGAAGTCTTTAGTAGCTTTTTGAAAGGGACCGTGTCTTCATTTTGTATCACACACCAAATGTGTAAAGACCTTGGACTACTTGCAAGTTACTAAGTTTTTCTATATATGGCCCACAAAAAAAAAGCTGTGGGACAAAAACTGGCTGATGATCTACTGTGCTAGGCTGGGAAAGCCAGAGGCAGCAGCTGATCAGCATTTGGAAAGCCAACTGTTTTCCCAATTCTTTCTTTGATCTTGTATATCAGCAAGAATGTATTTTGCAGATTTATTTTTAAGGCTTTACAGTGCAAGACTTGGTAGTTTATGTGCATGATTTCTGCTGTCCATCCACAACCTGCTCTGAGTTATGAAGTCCTAATATGTAGTTGTGTTCATGCATAAAACAAATATGAAGCCAGAGAATATAGTTTATCTACTATTCAGATACAATCTGCTGGATGCTTAACCCAATTATGCATATTTTGTGTGTAAAACCATTGACACAAAATTTCTGGACATTTGCAATCCAGAGAATGGATCAACATCTCAACCAAAGCCAAAATTTTAGGCATAGCACCTCTCTAATTCCATACCAAACCATCTGAATGCTCACGAATGAAAGGAGTAAAATCTGTGTGCACGCTTTCTTGAACTGATGTATTGACATCTGAATTTGATATTTACTCACAAAACCAGAAAAATTTTGACATAAATATATCAAATTGCCCGAATTTTGATTAAAATACAAATATATTTTCATATTCACATAAAATCACAAACAGATCTGAGAGCTTCTTTATGTTTAAAAGGAAAAATAATTCCTTAGCCTGATTAAGAGTTAGAGAGGAGCTCAACACTTGACATTGATTTTTTAAACAAGGGCCACATTTGCTGGTACACTCTGTCTCATAGCGCTCCATTGGTGCCAATCACCTTAATCAGCTGGCTAAACTCAGTTCATGCCTGCTGTGCATAACTGAAGTACAAACAAGCAAAGCAAAACACACCAGTGAAACTGGCTCAATATGTTACAAATAAAATTAGCAAGCATTAGATTTAACAGCTAAGCAAATAGAATAAAAAAATTAAGAGATAGGAAGCTATCCTGGTGATGAATTCTCTTTAACTCTGCCTAAAAATGGATTCCTATGTCTTCTCTTGACAAGAAGTACTTGATACTAAGAGATTGTTCATTTTTCTCTTGAAGTTTCTTTTACATTAATACATATTTTTAATTACCTTTAAAAAATATGCTAACATAAAACCCAAAAGTTGATAAAATCTCATTTCAGACTTTTAATCTAAATAAATAGTCCAAATGTAATGAAACATTTTAATCTTGGAGTATGGGAAAACCCCCTTTCTCACCTGTCTGTTCACCCTTTCAAGTCCACTCTGAAGTAGCTCTGAACTGCCTGTGGCTAACTTAAGACTGTGGATGACCAAAAACTACTGTAGGGACATTTGTTTCAATGCCAAAACTGCTACAGGTTCCTATTATGAATAAATTCCAAGCATATCCATGCATAACCTGAGTTTTTACAGTTTTCATGGCAAGCTGATGGTCTTATGGTCTAGGTCTACTACATACAAGCAATACTTTCACGTGTACTCAGTGACACTTCTTTGCACCAAAGGCATCTCCAAAACAGTCAGTTCATCCTGGAAGTGGAGATTACTCTTTTCTTTTGCACCATATCTGTAAGCTTATAGGGATAGTTAGTTCTCAGCTCTCTTAGTCTGACATTACTTACTTTGTCTACTGGCTTTAACCCAAAGTCTTGCAGTCAGGAATCATGTTCCAGCTGTGGATTTGACCCAGGGAACCTCCCCTGATGAGTTCCTGAGCATTGCCATCCTTATCACCTCTGGAAAAGGAAGGCACCATTTGTATTGTTTTAAACTCTACTACTTGCTGACCTGTCAGTGTGAGTCCCCAGTGCAGCTGCAGGCTGGAGTTCTGCCACCATTAGTTCTGTTTGAACAGGAAACTGCTTTTGTCACAGACATCACTGCATTAAGCAGTGGAATGCAAGAAATGACATGCAGGCAGTATAGTTATTCCAGAGATTTTTTCCCCCTATATTTTCTTGTCATTTTTTTTCCTTATTCTCTGCAATGAAGAGAAGTGTTAAGAAAACAAACAAAAGAAATCAGATGAACAACAGGAGAAATAAGTACTCACAATAATAAAATTTGTTCTTAAAACTTTCCTATATAACTTTTGTTTTTTAAAGTTTTGATACCTTTATTTTCCTACACATATTTATAGAGATTAAAGACAACTAATAGCATCATGTAACTAGAGAATTTTGTCCTGATTTGGGGTATACTCAGGAATTTTAGGTCTGAAAGGAAAAGACCAATTTCCTTTAAATACCTGTGATTCAAAGTAAGAAAACAAAATAGTATCTCTGTCATGCTAACAACATAGGAGAAATCACCTAATATACCTAAAAAAAATTTGTCCAGAAATCTGTAAGGGGAATCTTCTTATGTTGTCAAGAAACTTTATGTCAGAATGTTAGAAACCCGTTACATGAAAAATACGTGTTGTATTTATTCATAGCAGACCATCTGAACATGCTGTTCTTGTCCTAACACATGAGATGAGAGCCTATGATCACCTGAACTCTTTTTGTCTAGAGCTAAGAGACTACTTTTATGAATTTTCATACATTGCTTTTAGAAATTATTTCACATTTTAAGAAAGAAAGGCTGGAAAGGAAAGCTGTGCAAATTTTCTGAAAACTTTCAGTCTGCATTGAATTCCAGGCCCTATTGAAAGAAACATTGATTTTCAAATTCAAGTTAGACTAAAATTCCTGAGGTTTTAGCTGGTTTCTTTTTTTCTTTTTCCCTTTTTTTTTTTTAAATATGAACTGAGTTCTACCTTTTAAAAAGTGGGCTCTGCTTTTTTGTCAAGACTGAGTGACTGTTCATGTAAGAAACCAATCTCAACAGGCAAAACTGCTTGCCTTGCATTTCAGATCCAGATAAAAACTGAGACCTGACATAAGGAATATTTCCTTGTTTTTGAAGCACTGCTTGTTTAACTATGAGCTTAAGTCTGAGTACAAGAAACAGGAAAAACTGAAACATGTGAAAAGTAATGAGGACATGATCACTTGCTGTTTTGAACAGAAAAAGGACCAAATCCTAGCCAGAAAAACGGGAGCATCAGTGGGCACATTACTTTGTAACTAAGAGTGCAAGAGATTTGTCACAGACGCCAGAAAGCACTCCCAGGTTACCTTCAAGTTTTCACAACAGTAGCACAGAAATCAATCATAAAAGTGTATGCCCAAAAGTTAAAGCAGTTTGCCATGCTGTAATTAGTATAATGACTGATAAATATCCAATAGTAACACATTGATTGTAGATAGTAAAAGGCTGATTATTGAGCCCTGGGAATTCCTCAAGGCTAAATCCATATGGATGATTAAAAGTTGTCCACAGGATGTTAAATCTATTAGAAGCATTCAAGTGTGATACAAATAATTCCCAGACATGTTTCAGGAGTAGAAAGCAAAATTTAATGTTTTGTAATATCAAATGTTGCAGTAAACTCTCAGAAAAAGGGAAGAAAAACCTTGCCACAGTTTACCAGCAGACCATTCTCTAGCTGCTAGGAACGACTTGAAAGCAAGCTTGCAATATTCTTTGCCAGCTTTGTTCCAGTTGAGCAAAACCCAAGCAGCAACCTGATGCATGAGAAATTTAATGAAAATTAGGCAATTTGAAATCAATTTGTGTTACAAAAAAACCCTATTTCCTAACCCTGTGGATTAAAGAAAAGGGTGGTTGATGGTTTTGGGGGCTTTTTTTCTTCTTTCTTTTCAGAACACAGCTAATTGCTGCAATCTTAAAGTACAGTTTCAACTGCAGCATCTGTGATAGTGAAAGAAGCAAAATATATATGTGTTTCTTAACAAATATTAAATCTATAAATTTTTTTTTAAAAAAAGGCTGTTCCAGTCAGGCTCTTTCACGTGATTAGAATTAATAAGTACCCTTGCCTTGTTTATTCTTGGGAGAATGTTTTTAAAGGCATATTTTTCTTGAGCTGTTCTTGTTTTCTATTTAAAGAATTTATACATTGAAAACTAACTAAATTACTGGACCTATGACTCTATTGCATTATACAAGCTTTACTTTATGCTTGCAGTGAATTTTGATACTGGAGTCAGTGCAAGCAGTTGTGACAGTTTAAAGCAAAATTGCCCCAGGTGAATAAAGGAAATGGGCTATGCTTAGTCTCCCTCAGTGTGTCATTGATCTACAGAAAAAGGGGAGAACTGGGTTCATCGAAGTGTGCTACATAACAGGCAATGCAGTGGACAGAGAGATACTGCATCAGACAATAGGGAATTTTGAAGAAGGGTACCTGAAATACTTTCCTTCTTCAGTGTTGCATACCTAATTAGAAATAGACATGGAGAATTAGACATCTCAATGAAGCTGTAATTCAATACTTTCCAGACATAGATGGCATCAACATTTTTATGGACAATTGACTCATTGCTTTCATTGAGGAGGATCAGTGAGGCACCTATCTTTTTACAGTGATTTACAGGATGGCCTTTTGTATGATGACTTATATGATGACCTTCAAGAGCATTTGCTTTTGAAGATATAATCCTACCCTAGTTTTCCTCATGAATTTCTGGAGCTCTATACCACCTCCTCCATCTCAGAAAAGAAACTTTCAACCACATCCCTATTCGCTGGTGTTGAAGTTGAATAATTCTGAAGAAAGAAATAAGGTTTTGTGGGGTTAAAGGGATCAAATTAAAGAAAGCCTTTTTCTGTAGACAAATTGATTTCCAAAAGAACAGAAGAAGGGGATCATTTTGGATTCTGGGCATGTTTGCATCTTGTTTGCATTCTGGGTATCATCTTCTGCATCAGCAATTTTGAGATAACCCTGGAAGCAGGCCATAGTCCAATATTATTACACATTGCAAGAAAGTACTCTACTTGTATTTCTACAGACAACCATCACCTACTTTACTTACTGGTTCCATAATTATTGTGTTCTGTGGCTCATTTCAGCCTGAAACATGTATAGTACTTAATGTTTGGGGCCTTGCTGGCAGCCTGGTGCTTCAAGGTTCACCATCCAGGCAGATGAGATATGGGCAGCTCAGTCCCCTTACACATCATGGACCTGAGGAGTTTCTCTCCTCCTCATAATACCCATTTATGTTTTAATATTTTTTTTTTTGTGCTAATGCCAGTGCAGGTTCTCTGGGGCACAGCAAGTTCCCCTCACACACACCACATTTTTATGACCCTCCGTGTCTGCTTTCCCTCCCGTGCCAAGCATAGGAGCAGATGTGCCAGAACTACAACGTATGTGCATTCTGCATACACAGTAGTCCTGGATCAACTAGGATTCACCCCAGCCAAAAAGCCTTAGATCTGCTACAGCAAGCACTCTCCAAGCATGCTCAGGGGGGTAAACCATAAATGTCGAGTATCTACATTGTAATCCTACCATATTTCCATAGGGAGAAAGGGAACATTTTCTGATGCTTATGTCACCTCAATTAGGAAAGTATTTGTTTTCTACTAATGCTGAAGCTACCATTGGAATTGCTAGAAAATAGGATCATGATGGAGCCCTGTGTTTATGGACCTGCCTTAAACCAGCATTCAGGAGAGAAGTGTAAAGCATAAGTGATAGGGAAGATTATTCTTCTTAGAAGAAAATGAAACCTTAGTGGTACAAATGCAAATACAAATTTTTAAATTACTCTGCAGTCAGCTTACAGAATAACATGCATTGGGAAATTATCATTGTGCTGCTAGTATGCAAAGCTGTAAAACTGTTTCATCAGCCTAGGATGATGGCACTTCGTCCTGACTGCCTGGACAAGACTTCAAACTATGAAAGACTCTAACAGAACTTGAACATTTCCTGTGATATAGGAGAGAAGCTGTAATTAATGTACTTAGTTAATGGACATTTGTAAGCCATTCTTGCAATACCATGGTAAAAGACATCTCAAGGTCCTTCCTTGTTCAATGCATTGTGCTAATTCACAGTACAGTCACTCTCTGTACTAGATAATACAGTTTTTTCCCAAAGCTGATTAATAAGGTTCACAGCCTTGTCAGAAAGGTGCTGAAACTTTTGATTGCCCTCAGTGGATTGAGACAAAAGTAAGAACTTTCATTCAGGGCCCCTATCATTAGACTTGTTCCCTATCAGTATGTACTTGGATTATGGTACAGCACTATAGCATCAGGGAGCAGCAGAAGTGGGCAGCTCCACAAGGAAAGGTGACCTGGGAGCTGAGCATGGCATCAAGACCTTAGGTGAAGGGTGTAGTCCCACGGTATGTAAACAAGAAGAGGCAAACAGGTCCAGTGTCGTACACAGCCCACTGTTCACCTGACAGCCTGTAGTGACATACCAGGCCTGAGATCAGGCTGGGAAGTCAAGTCAGCAAGACAAGGTCAGGACTAGCATGGTGCAAGACCAAGCACAGCTTAATTACAGCATAACACAGACGTGGACCAAGGGCATGGGCCTGGGCTTAAATGCAGCCCCCAAGCCAGTGGGTGAAGTATGTGTACATGCCTCACACTTTTTTTTTTTTCCAACAGGCAGATAAAAAGTTACACAGTTCTGGCGGATCAGAAGTGACCCTGAACACATGTAGCCAAACCTCTGGGAAGGGGTAGGAAAAGAGGTTGCAGAGGAGGATTATGGAGAAAGCTGGTTATAGGCTTGTCAGGATGATCAGAGTTGGTTGGCAAAACCAGGGCCCTGACACTTGATAAGAAAATACAACTTTCATAGAAGATATCCTTTCTAATTGTCAGTAACTTTGGCTTTGTTTTTTTAATTGTTTATACATAATATATTACAATATTAGTATTTACTTTCCTTGGTGCACAAGGTTTCTATTTAACTCAACAGGAGTTGTATGCACAGATCAATAACAATTAAAAAAAAAAACAATAGTTTTTTTGCAGAATTATAAAATGTACAATATAGGGCCTTATCCACCTCCTGGGAGATTATATGGCTTGTCAACTCCAAAGAACTTTACAAAGAGTTCTTCTTCTTTACAAGTTCTTCTTACAAAGAACTGTGCCTCACAGGAGGCCACTGTGTAAGAAACTCAGGGGTTGGATCACTGACCCACTTCACAATTCAGTTTAACAGCCTGAGTTTAAACCTGTGGGAGAAAGAACTTTGCTAATATTGCTTAAACTATTTATTAGTTCTTTTTAAAAATCTCATTGGTTTCCAATATGATGAATACAATGCTGAAGAGGGGAACTTTTCCACAGAAAATCAATTTTCTAAAATATTATTGCATTCCTATATAGAACGATAAACTACTAAAAAAAAATCATCAAAACTATTGCTTATTGACATTGATTTAACTATGGTATGCTTTATAGCTTGGATTTTTCAGTGTGTCAGCTAATTAGCTTCATAAATTACTGAGAAAATTCCACTGCTTCCAATTGACTGTTATGAATGTATAAAATAGTTTATGCATCATCTAAAAATGAAATATGACCTTTAAATATTTTAACTTTGCTTCCCTTTTTTGTGAGTCATGATACTCTGGTTTATACTCTGCTGAAGCACTACTCAGGCTCCTAATCACAGAATCACAGAATCACATAATGTCAGGGATTGGAAGGGACCTCGAAAGATCATCTAGTCCAATCCCTCTGCCGGAGCAGGAACACCTAGATGAGATCACACAGGAAGGCATCCAGGCGGGTCTTGAATGTCTCCGAGGGAAGGAGACTCCCCAACCTCCCTGGGCAGCCTGTTCCAGTGCTCTGTTACTCTCACAGTAAAGAAGTTCCTTCTCAAGTTTAAGCAGAACCTTCTGTGTTTCAGCTTACACCCATTGCCCCTTGTCCTACTATTGGACACCACTGTGAAGAGCCTGGCTCCATCCTCCTGACACTCACCCTTCATATATTTATAAACATTAACGAGGTCACCCCTCAGCCTCCTCTTCTCCAAGCTAAAGAGGCCCAGCTCCCTCAGCCTTTCCTCATAAGGGAGATGCTCCACTCCCTTAATCATCTTGGTGGCTCTGCGTTGGACTCTGTCAAGCAGCTCCCTGTCCTTCTTGAACTGTGGGGCCCAGAACTGGACACAATATTCCAGATGTGGCCTCACCAGGGCAGAGTAGAGGAGGAGGAGAACCTCTCTCGACCTACTAAGCACAGCCCTTCTAATGCACCCCAGGATGCCATTGGCCTTCCTGGCCACAAGGGCACAGTGCTGGCTCATGGTCATCCTGCTGTCCACGAGGACTCCCAGATCCCTTTCCCCTACACTGGTCTCTAGGAGATCATCTCCCAACCTATACTGGAACCTGGGGCTGTTCCTGCCCAGGTGCAACACCCTACACTTTCCCTTATTATATTTCATCAAGTTTTTCCCCGCCCAGCTCTCCATCCTGTCCAGGTCTCTCTGGATGGCAGCACGACCTTCTGGTGTGTCAGCCACTCATCCCAGCTTTATATCATCAGCAAACTTGCTGGCAGTGCACTCTATTCCCTCCTATTTATTGAGTAAAACTGGTCCTAGTACCGACCCTTGAGGGCCTTCACTAGACACAGGTCTCCAACTAGACTCTGCCCCATTGACCACCACTCTCTAGCTTCTTCCCACCAGCCAGTTAATAATCCATCTCGCTACCTGATCATCTAATCCATACTTCTTCAATTTGGCAGCAAGGATGCTGTGGGAGACCATGTCAAATGCCTTGCTGAAATCAAGATAGATCACATCCACTGGTCTACCATCATCTAGCCACCTTGGTTGTGTTTTCATGAAAGTCTAGAAGGTTGGTCAAGCATGACTTCCCCTTGGTGAAGCCATTACGACTGCCCCTGTCAGATAAGCCAAATGTTTAAAAACATATTCAGTTTGATTGTAAAGTATATATTCAGATTATAACTGTTTCATACATACATAGAGATTAAGTTTCTTCATTGGCATATGGGGAGCTCGTTCACTCTAGACATTAGGCAGTTTCACTTTTTCTGTCTTGAGCCTAAATGCCACAGTAACTTCAACTCCTAAATTAAGCAGTTTGAATACCCCCCTGCGTCAATTACACAAAGCCAACGTTTCAAACTCAGGGCAAGTGGCTCTACAAATGACTCCTTCCTCCTGTCCCCAGCACACACAGACACACACATACGACCTTGGACACATACACACCACAGATCTGCTTCAAAGCCATGAAATCTGGCTGAAACTCTTCTGCTTACTTCAGCGGGCTTTGGATCTTACATTTGCATTTGCATAACAGTTCTGCTCAGTTCTGAAATCTAATAGGTCACATCTCTACAAATCCTGAAAAAAAGCATATCACAATTTAAAAAAAAACAACCAAGCAAACAAAAAAAACAACAGCAAAAAACCTTGTACAACTCTCTAAGCCACGCTGGTAAGCTGCTAAGGATTTACATTTGTCCAGTTGCCAACTTTGTGCTCAAATGTACAAGATGCAGCACAGTCCTATTACAATCATTGGTAATGGAAGGCAGTTCAGCATTTTCAGGAATGTTCAGCAGATGCAGCTCCCTTTAGAAGAAATCACTGGCTTGTAGCATATAGTGAAGGTGGTCACTCAATAGATCACTTACCCTGGCTTTTCATCCATTCCCAGCAGACTGTTCTGCAACCTACCCTTGAAAGCTTGAAATGATGGAGATTCTCTGGCTCCCTGAGGCAGAATGGTCAAGGTTTTACTGTCCCTACAGTTGAGAAGTTTTCCGTAGTATCACCTACTTCAGTCTAAGCTCAGCATTTTTAATTTTTTTTCCTGTCTCTGGTAGAAAAGGAGAACAGGACAGTATTTCTCTTTCTGGAAACCTCTTAAATATAAGGAAACAGGTTTCACTTTTCCTGTCTCTGGTAGAAAAGGAAAACAAGGCAGTATTTCTCTTCCTGGAAACCTCTTACATATGAGGAAACAGGTTTCAAGTTTCCTCTCAAGTTTTCTTTTCACTCAATTAAATATGCCAGTTAATACACCCTTTCTCACCAGTTGTGTTTTCTGCATCTTTGATCCTCTTTATTACTCTGTACTGTACTCTATCCAATTGCTTTGCTTTTTCATCAAACATTGTGTGTTATTGGATATTGGATATTGTCCTGATGCCTAGTTTCAGTACAGTGGGAGAATTTAACTATCAAAATGCTCTCTAGACACAGATATGTTTCTTTTTTCATCTGACTTGCACCAGAAGAGGAATATTTAATGTCTCATATTTCTTAGGACACTAAGTGTAATAGAAGATCATAGAAGTATAGAATGGTTTGGGTTGGAAGGGACCTTTATAGGTAATCTAGTCCAAACTCCTTGTAGGGAGCAAGGACATCTTCAACCAGATGAGGTTGTTCAGAGCCCTGTCCAACCTGACCTTGAATGTTTTCAGGGATGGGCCTTCTACCATGTCTCTGGGGAACCTGTTCCAGTGTTTCACCATATTAATTGTATAAAATTTCTTCCTAATCTTAAATATTTAAAATATTTTAGAGGAAGTGAATGAAAACAATCACCTTACTTTCACATATTGCAGTTTTGGCTCATAAGCTAATGAAGGTGATTGAGAAATATGATCAAATAATGTTTTAGTGACCTATTAACCTAATGAAATTCCAAAGAGGACCTGCAGAGATGAAAGGTTACCTGGAAAGAGAAGCAATTGTAGTTGACAGTGAATACAAAATTAAATACCCTATGCGGTTGTAACTTCATAGTTTGAGTAATAAAAATATACACATTCTGTTTGCATGAGCTTTTCATATAATTCCCATGGGAGGTAGGAAGGAATTTGCTTTTCCAAAATAAAACTTTGATGATTTTATATATTGTTTCTTCTTTAATTCAGCAACCTCCTTTTATTTACCCAAAGGAAGAAAGGGACAGTTAAAACAATGATTCTAGTCCTCTAGCAAATAAAGCATGCTGCACATTAATGAAAGGACCCAAAACTAGTAAAAGGAAAAATGTAGTAGTCACAAGATAGCTGGAGGCCTCTTCCTTTCATTAACATGATGACTTAGGTGTCATGGAAAGCAGTGCTTACAGTGCATGTATTTACAGCAGTGTTTGATATGTTGCCTTATGGACACAAAGGCAACATATCTAGAGATGCCTTCACAAAAATTTAATGTGACCTTTGTAGTTTCTGGCAGCAATTTCACAGGAACTCTGTAAGCACAAGTGCAGATAAAGAAGCAGACTTGCATAGTGTCTACATTGGCAAATACTCGGATAATTTCTTATATAAATTCTATTACATTATCCACAGGAGTAGCAACCTACAAGCAGGTTGCTATTCTCATTTGCATTTCAACTGGCAAAACTGCAGTTTTATATACACAGTCGTATTAGAACCAGATCCTTCAGTGACATACATATGTAAAGATGGGACTATCTACGCGTATAACATTGCATACACAACTGTGTGCATGCTCAGAATCTCAGTTACACGAACAGTGATGTGTCTTCTATATCCAGGTTTCCTTTGTCAGTTTAAGAAACAAAAATACTATATAAACAATTTAATTTCAAGAGGAAAACACAAGATTTAATGGCAAACTTTTTTTAAGCACCAGTGTAGTCTAATGTTGAAGTTTTTTTTTTAAGGCTTTGCATTTACCTCTAATTTTTATAAAGTTAATTAAATGCCTATGTGTATTTAAGTTTAAATCAGAAATTAAGTGTTTTGAGGAAAATGTGCTTATGGGCACACCTTTTTTTCCATAATTTGAAATAAATTCCTATTCAGAGGGTTGTATTATTTTTTCTAATTAGCTTTTTAAAATCCTCTTTAATTTTTGGTTTTCTGCTGGAAGAAATCTACCAAAAATATGTTTGCTACAGACAAAGAAGGTACATATCTCTAAATCTAATTCTAGAAATTAATTTATCTTGTGAAGAAGGAACTGTTTGCTGCATGTTTTTCTCTGTGTGTGAACACTTGTGGGCTTTTTTTTTTTTTTCCAGTGGATCTGATGCTTTTAAAAATTGTTTTAGGGGGAAAAATTAAAATACGCTAAGATGTTGCCTTCACTACCAAAAATACTAAAATCAGAGGCATCTACAGCCATTTTAAAAAGTATTTCCTAATTTAGTAGATGAATCAATGCCTTTCTTCAACATAAGCTTGTAATGCAATTACAAGCAAAAAATAGTATTAACCTTATTTATCATAAAACCTTACATATTTATTCTTCATGTTCAAAACAATTTTCCTTCGGGTTCTTATCCCATTCCTTAGTTTTGCCATCACATTTTGTGTATACCACAATCACTATGACGAAAACATATATTAATATAATGTATACAGTCCTGGATTCACCCTTCGTTCACAGAGCATAAGCTCTCATGTATCATTGTTAAATAAGTATAAAATATTTGAAAACCTGTTAATTTGCAGGGTGAGGTGCATAAACATGCTGAACACAGAAACCACAAAGATGTTTCAGGAAAGTATACAGAACCTTTAATTAAAGTGCCATCTGCCTAGTACAGATATAAAGAATTTGTTGGACAGAATATACACAGAGACATTATGTAATAAGCTTCTCTTTTTCCTGACACCCAGCTCAAGTGCTGTGGTAGATCTTTTCCTCCTGGCTGCTCCAGTATCCTGGCCACAGTCCTTCTTGAGCTGCATTCCCACCCTTGTACCCACAGCAGTGCCTTGTCAGTAAGTCCTCCCTTCCATGCTACACTTCTCCCTTTTACACCATGGGTAGCATAAGGGCAGCCGTATCAACAATGTTTTCTCTCAGATAAAAGTATCCATTTTACTAGTAGCTGCTTCCACAAAACTCTCTCCAGTTGAAGCGTTTCGCTGGGCAGTGAAACGCTTCATGAGTTTCACATGGTTTCACTCACAGAAGAGCCAAGGTAGAAAGCACTGCAGCATGATCTCTCTTGCAATCTGCTGACTTCTGCCAGGACCTGTACTGGGATTTCTCCCAATAAACGTACCTTTCCCAGTGACATTGAACAGTAATGAATGACAATTAAGTGGGAAGATGTTAGCCTGACCTTTGCTTAACAAAGGGACATTTTTTTGCAACTACTAGCAAATATTTAATTGCCTATTGATGTTGTTAATAAATAAATAAATAAAGGGGAATCTTTTTCCAGATATTCAGCACAAGTTGTACTGATGACCTTGTATAAGTACTCTGGACTTCAAATGGCTTCTTTTAGAAACTGTAGTGTTTGGGAAACATCAAGACAATTAGTTATAGATCATGGAAATGACAAGATTTCCATGATCTATCAGTCATTTTTCTTTAAGAAATTGGAGTGAAGGGTCTGATAAGGGAGAGGAACTACATTACATGTACAGAGGGACCTTTAAAACATGATAGTGAAGTCTGTTTCTGTGCTTACGATTATTATTTGATTTTCAGTTGGAATTGATTCTTGAATCTACTAAGTGTAGCAAAAAGATATTCAATTAACTTAAACCCGTTTACAGTTTTGTATTTGATGTAGTTTGAGTTTATTCATGAACAATGAATAATACTATTAATACAAAATATACTAATACTATAATAATGAATAATTAAATGAGTAACTACTCCAAGAAGAAAGATTTTCCATAGCCTAAGTTACATTACAATATGAATAGTCTTTACCATTCTTAAAGATTGTTAAGATTTAAAGGACAGAAAGATCTGTTCTGATTATCTAGTATATCAGCATAGAATTTTGCCATCTGGAATATGTGATTAGTGATCCTTATTTACTTTAAAGGCCTATTTTGAGGTTTAATTCATTGGTATTTTGTGATAATGAGGTGGAAATGGCTGTGATTTCACAAAAAAGTTGAGCATGTGGCTACCTTTGAGTATATGAGTAAAGCTACTGAAAACAGTGGCATAAGGAGTTATAGATATATTTAAAAATTATGTTGAACTATGGCCTTAAGGAAGCAATGGATAATGGCATTTCTGAATTCCATTTCCTACAGGAAAAATCTGAATTTTGTCACTAAGAGCAAGCTATTGCAGAATTGAAATTACCAAAGTTAAAAATGGTCAAACTTAGAAATTAGTTCAGTAGAAATGGGATTCTGTTTAAAATCTATTGATTTTGTTTTTTGAATATTTTTAAGTGAGCTCAAAATTGGAAATTAATGAAACTTAGAGCAGTAAGATATTTACAGTTTTAAAGCAAGTGAACTAATGCTTTACCAAAGCAGATATTTTTTTAACATATCATCAACAATTAAATACTAGTACTATCATCGTTAAAACTCTTATATGAATCTGTAAGAAATTCTAATTTGCATTCTACTACATATGGGTATTAATTGACATATGATTGAAAATGAAGAAAGTTGCAATCATTTTAATTTTAAAGTGAGATGGTCGGAAAGATAAAGACACTAGACATTAAAACACCACCATAAGAGAAGCTGTAGCTGAGACCATTGTTTCTATATTTCTGACCCTAAGTGTTTAATTCCTCCATTTTTGCACAAGTGCTGCATTAATTTATATCATATAACTTTATGCTTTAAAGCATTTACTGGTATTATTTCCATACACATGCACCTGTAAAACTAGGTATCTCACTCACTGCTTTCAGTGAGCAAATAAGGCAAATAAGAGCAATAAAAACTTTCTAAAGTAAGCTAAAAATGAGGGTTTGTTCCTATAAAATAACTCCTCCATACATTTTCTTTAAAATGTCATGACTTCAAAGTTTGATAGCTGACAGCCCTGCAGGGTCAGAAGCAAGGTCTGTGTGTCCAATCGGAAAGTTGACAATTTTTCCCTTTACAAGTTATTGCCTCTAGCCCTGCGGGACTACTAGGTATTGGGCTTAAAAGCAGTGACATTTTTAAATATAGGATAGGTGTTACTGTCTTGGGATTAAAATTTGACCATTCTAAGGGTCAGAGATATAAATTTAAATAGGGAAAGGCAACATTGTGAAGAAAAGAAGCAAATATTTTTGTAAGTGCTTAACAGTTAAGATCATGCACAGAATAAAAACTGTGAAGCCATGGTTAGGGTAAATCTAAAAGTAGACCATATGAAGTGTATCAGAATCAGATGAGATACAATGACAAGTATCACTATTGCAATGTCTATTAACGTGTATATATATATATATATATATACACACACACACATATATATTCTATCAATCTTGATAGAATACTATTAAATATATACTTGTAAAATCTCAATTCTACACTATAAAATTAAGGAAATAAGAAATTATCTCTTATATGAGATAAAACATTCATGCAAAGCAATAAAGATTTAATTCTGTTCAATGTCCACTTATGTGATGACAAGAAATTCAATTTGTAAATTCAGGATGTCATAGTTCCTCAACATTATATTAAGGCTCAGCTAAAATACTGCTGTCTCAGCGCTGTGTTTTGGTTTTAATATTCATATGCAATGTGGAACAAACAGCAAGCTGAAAGGTGGTTAATTTGTAAGCAAAACTTTTAAATCAGGAATAATTGTTAAAGTATAAGCTGGGCTAAACAAGCAAAAGATTAGTCTAGCCCCAGTATCCTGCCTGCCACAATAACTGCTAACAGATGCCTAGAAGAATGCTTAAGAACAAGGTACTCGTTTAGTAGAAATTCCCCTGGTATACCTCCCAAATTCCAAGATTTGTGATGTAAGGTCAGATTTTCTATCTTTGTGTGCTGTAGCCTTAAAAGATCTTTTTGTCTGTGAATTTATCTAGTCAGCCTTTCAGTTTGCACAATCTTCTGTCATTTATACCTCCTGTGGCAACGATTTCCAGTTTAACTGCTCCCTGTGAGAAAAAATGCCTCCTATTGTTTGTTTTTAATATACAGCTTAATAATTTCATTTAATACCCTTAGATCTTATATTACAAGGATTAACAAACAATCATTTCTGGTTTTTTTTCACTGTGGCACTCTTACATACTTTTATCAGACCTCCCTTGACCACCTTTTACCCAGACCAGAGGAACTTACCTTTATGGAAGCTGTCCCATATCTTCTGTTATCTCATCCCCTTTCCCCATAGCTTTCCTGGTTCCACTAGATCTGTTTGAGTTAGGAAGAGATCAGAATTGCATACTGCGTTCAAAATGTGGGCATACTGTAGACTTTTTTAGAGTGGCATAGTCATATTTTCTGTTTTGCTATTTCCAAACCCTTGCTGAAAACTATTATAACTGAAGAACACATCGTGCGCTTGACATGCTTTAGCATCTTTGAATTAAAATATACAGATAAGTTTTCTCCAATGTATAGTCGATAGAAAGATGTTTGCTTATGTGTAATTTTAGATATCATTTAGCTGTCTGAGAGATCAAAATATTGCCAGGTTCTGATATGAGTTATATTGAGGATACTCCATTGAAGTTGACAAGACCCATCAATATACAACATGCACTGACATGAAATGGATTCATGACATTCCCCAAATATTACATATGCACAGACAATGATTGCAATTGCACTCATCATTATGTAATTTCTAGGAGATATATTCTAGCTAATAATCTTCATGTACTAAGTAGTCTGTATATAATTCAGATTGAGTAGTGTAATCTAAATTAATTGTATTCGTTATTTATTGCACTTTTAAAACATCAAGTAGCATGAGAACATAACGGAATGCAAATTACTTCAAAATGTAAGAAGGCATTGTAGCAGTTTCTAGTTGCAACACTATGTCTGACTGAAGGGAAAAGCATTTCAGATTTGGATTTTTCAACCAAAGCAAACCACATCTATGTGACACATCACAGACAGACACACAGCTTATGATATGCTTTTCATGCCAATGAGAGTTGATTCCCTTCTGCAAAAGCTGCAACATTAACTGAATAATGTGACTGTATATGTTTTTAGACAGGTATACTTTCAATATTCTAGATTATATAATGTTGTAAACATCAAAAACAGTGCATGAGACCTCCATATAGAGATATGGAAATAAATATAGCACTGTATTTGGTTGCATTTTGGTTTGTGCCTAGAAGCAATTTACCTTTGCATTTTTATTTTAGCCTTGAGTCCTCGGGATGTCTCTTCATTTTCCTGTGCCTTATGTTGAAATTCAGGATGACAATGTCCATCTCTGTGTTTTAAGGCTTTCAGCTGAAAGGTGCTATGTAGTGTGGGTAGACCATTAGTGTAGTAACACTGATTATTTTGGGACACTTTTTTCAGTCCATTTGTACCATACATGGAGGCTAGAGACTACACCAACTTTGTAAGTCCACACAAGACAAGCCCATCATTACAACCACTGCACCTGCAGAATTCTGGTGCCGTTTCCCACAAGGAAGCCATACACAAACAAAAAATATTCTTAGGAGATGGGAGAAAGTAGATAAGCTACTAGTTTTTCTCATTTGTTCACAGAGGCTTTTTTTGGCATCTATTTCAGGCTCATACTCCCCAACACCTCCTCTATCTCTATTTTTTAGACTGTGAAATAAAAGCACTTGTCCAACCTCTTAACCAATTTATATAGTTTTTAATGCCAGCAGTGACATTTGTCTAAACACACAATCTGGCTGACATGTGAGTAGCTGAAATGGATTTACCACAGGAATAAGAGGACTTAAATCCTGTGTTGCCACTGTTTATCACAGTAAATTTTTCTGAGACTTCCAGATATCAGTTGTGGATGCATCAGACATATTGCACATGTACAGATCAAATTCAGAACATGTTCATGATTCTATGAAACTCCTTGTCACCTCAAACTGGTTAATTACACTGTGTCTAATCTCAGTCAGGAGCCAATAGAAAGCTATATGCTTTTGTCCTATTGAGGAATTTGTATCAAATGTGTTTTTAATGTGGAGCCTGATGACCAATAAAATATTTGATGCAGGTTCAGTCAGGGTGCACTCTGACTTACCAGAGGCAATAGGGAGATAAGCATTACTCTTATTGAAGCAGCTGTTAATTGACCAGTCAGGTACACAAGATAACATCTGGTCTAACAAAGAGACATCTCTAAGGAAGTAGAAAAATACTTATTTTAATTAAGACGGATGTCCAGTTTATCTCCCAAATAAGAAAGAAATCTGTTTGAGGAAAACCAGATTAGATTTGTTTAGACTCTTGGAGAGGACTTACAAAAGAGGATTGGTTATGAAAAGCAAGTGTCTTGCACAGGGAAAAGGACATAACCTCAGGCCTAATGTATACAGAAAATAGAACTCTATAAACTGAATGTTTAGGAAATCTTGCAGAATAACAGCTGGATAAAAGAGGAGACATACTGCTGACATAATCCCTGTGTCAGTAGAGCAAATGTCAGTTTTATTTTATTTCTTTCTTTGTGTCTTATAAACATTTGTAACTATGTCCTATATTTGTTTGTTGTTTGGTTGTTTTTTTTATCTCAGCCTGGGTTCAGTTGTTTGTTTTCAGAGTGTAAGCAGACAGAAAAATGTCTTTATTTATTTCTATAAAATTGGACACTGACACAACTTAGCTGCAGTTGCCATAGCTCCACAGCGTGTTCTTCAGAGAACCCAACAGGTAACAGAGTTATAAGATACACAGTAGGATTGTGTAGGAGCAGCAGGTGCTATCACAACATCCAGGAGACAAGAAGCTGATAACCAGGAGGGTTCGTATTCATGCAGCTAAGATATGAAGGAACACATATGAAACCTGAGGATCTTCTGAAAATATGTAACACTGAAGTTTGACTGTTCAATCAGCTGAATAAATAATACTGAGTGGAGCAGGAACTGGAATGTAGGTGCCAAACACTGTCTTCCTGCAGCATAGCTACAAGGTCAGTGCTTTCCTTCACCTTCTGGCCCAATGGATAGTTCTGTTCTGAGCACCTACTTCAACAAGGAGGGATGAGAGTACTCTCAATACTAGAATATACTGTAGTTTGGGATTAGGTCATCTGCTGCAAAATATCTGTTCAACACCCCTCACGCAGAGAAGGAAATTGAACTCATCCCTTCTATCTCATAGAAAGTTAAGCCACATGTGATAGTTTAACTTTCTCTTAACTGAGTTGGCATCTCTGGAGCCTAATTCAAAGCACTATCTGAGGAGCCTGGACATGTACTGCTTTTAGGGATTTTTTAGCCGTTCTATCTAGAATAGCATAGTAGCCATGGCGGAAGCCTCGTCTCTGTTCTTCCCCTCATTGACTTCTTTTCACACTTGGTCTCTCCTCTCACATAGCTGGCCTTGAAACTTGAACTAATGATACTATGCTTTATTGCTAATCTTGTCATGTGGAAGAGACATTAACAAAAGCTACAACCCTGATCCAAGATTTGGCATTCTTAATTTCCAGGATAAACTTCTGAGCCCTAATCTTTTCAAGCCCCTGGCAATATACAATTTATGAGGATCCTTTTTGCTAGGAGTCCCTGTGAGTAATTTTACAGTGTGAAAGATTTCAGAGGTTGATCATTAAGAAAAGACTATATGGCAATGTTTTCTTAGATCACCATAAATCTACACAAATATTTATACAGCCTGAACAAATGAATATGAAAGATTTTACTGATTTTGTGAGGAGTTAAAGCTAATAAAATATATGTGTAAGTCTATTTTTTTCTACTAAATATTTGATAACATTATTCTATCAAATTAACCTAGTCGAAACTGAGCAATTTTATACATATCCGAAGTGCTACTAAACTCACTACTGCCAACTTCGAGAATATAGAACACAGGAAGTGACGATATTACTTTGTCCCAAGAAACCAAATACCTCATACAGCAACTTAAAGAGCCCAGTCTCTAAATGTACCCACAGTTAAGTAATGCATGTTTGCAAAATGTAACATGATCCTTGTCTTGGTCGTTCAGCATTATCAGGTATATTTCCCTTTCATACTAAACAAATTTAGCAAAATTCTATTGAAGTGAAAGACAAAATTAGAGTACAGAGTGATAATAAATGAGACCACATCAGGAAGGAAGGCAGACAGTAATTCCCTGTAGAATTTCTAGTAGAGTTGACCAGTTTGCTTCAATTATTATTTTTTTTAATGAAAGTAAGAAATACCCTTCTATTGTTCCCTGTAGTTTCTAGGAAATCATCAAAGTTTGGACAAGATATCCTGGAAAGTGTGGCCTCTTGTCTGCTCCATTCATCCTAGAGGTCCATGGGAAAAGAAGTCATAGTTCTCACAAATCCTCAGCAGATACCTAAATCCTTTGGCATGGTGTACATAGCAGAAACGACCAGTACTTACTCCTATGCTACTTTCTCCAAGAGCATCTACAGGGTTAGACAGAGAAGCTATGGAAAGCGATTGGTTTCCCTCAATTTTTTTGATGCACCAATACTCATCCACTTAGGAGATTTTCTCTGTAATCTTGGGAAAGGGGGTAGAATGCTCTTGTTCAAGTATCCATCCATTAGGCTCTTTAAAATACAGAAATATAGCTGAATGGCTGTAGTTTGTCTGATGTTCAAAAACATGAATGGATCCCTAATAATTATAAGTCTACTTTATAGCAGTAGTACAGAGCACCAGTTATCAAGAACTATGCAGCAGGAGGCAGGAAACTCCTAGTATTTGTCTCATTCTGTTTTTGTCATATCAGTCCTTCAGAAGTTCTTTTGCTCTTCCACTTTGATATACTTGCAGTATGCTAATGATAGGGCAACTATTGATTACAGCACAGCTTATCCGCAACGTGTGTGATTCTCACCCTGAACTGTATGGACAGGAAAGTTATAAAAGAGTAATAAAATATTGTCCAAATAGCTCCCCTTTTGATGAATCATTTGTATATAGTAGTTCAAACTGGTAACCCGCAGACCCTTCTATGAGTTGTACGTTATTAGAAAGTTAAAGTAACAATGTCTGCTTATAAACACAATGCCTTTGTTATAAGACCTACTTTTTAGGGTTTAATATCTCATCTGATTTAAATCACATAGGAATAAAACTTGGTTTCCAGCCCAGATGCACATTTTTTTAACAACAACAACAACAAAAATCAAATAAGATTTATTTTTGATATAAAGATCAGCAAGAAAATTAATTTTTCAATAATTTCTACTTTCATTGGCAAAAAAAATAAATTCAGAAGTATGTCATTAAGGAAAATAAACAATTTGATGCCTAAATTGGAAAAGCTGCCAATTCATTGGAAAATGAACTCCACATAGTATTCTGGTTGGGGATACAATTGCAATATATTCATCAACTAGTTTTTTCTTCTGATACTACACAAATTCAGACATCCTTTTCAAGACATTTATGGTATTTTAGACATGTAGTCATAAGGCAGTTATTTTTGTCCATTCTATTTCCTTTCAGTTCCATGATTTCAGGTATTAGTTTTTCTAAATTGTGTGAGGGGAGAAACAGCTCTAATGATGTCAATCATATTAACAATTTCAGGGTAAACAATACTTTGTTAAATGGTAGTTTTATGTGTGACATTATTAAGCAAAGTGTGATTGCATACACCTTCTCTTTGTGGTGGCTTTTTTTTTTCTTTTTGTATTTCCTTTTTTTTTTTTTTTTTTTTTTTTACTTTAGGAAAAACTGTGGGGATAAACCAGATGTTGCCATACTCTACTGGTAGGGATAAAACTGATCACAGTAGAAATTATGCATACTAAGACTTAGTTCATGTCTCAGACATATGGACATGCACAAATGAAAGGAGACTCCTGCAGTTGAGCCTTCCCTATGGCTTCCCTGGGATTTTAGGTCCAGGTGTAAAGAAGTAAGCAGGTGCTGGAAGAACTTTATCTTCACTAATGTGCCAGCCAGCACAGCTGAAGATGCACAGTGATGTACATAATCTGCTACTCGTAAGAGCTACGAGCTTCTTTCCTACCTTTTCACGAGCTGAAAAATTCTTATGTCTGCATTTTCTGTGTGCTTCTCACCTTCATATGTCATTCTTTACTGATAATAGATTCGGAATATTGAAGTCTGTCCTAACAGAAAAACAGCACCTACTTGAACAGAAAAAGATGTATAATAAATTACACACCCAAGAATTGGAGAAAAATAAAATTATCTCAGGAGATGTAATATTATAATTTCTTAAATTCTGTGTAGTTTGCTTTCTACAAACCTGTTGTCAAATACTTAAATAACAACTTCTTCTTGTTTAAGTAATATAACTTAATGATATAAAAGATTTCTCATTCTACTTTAAGCATAGATGTCAATTATCAAAGAAATTACTCAAGTAAGCTACCATCATATATGTATAGCCAACTCTTTGTTCCTTATAATGAGAACCCAGGTAAATACTTGGATCACTAGTCGCCAGTATGGAAAAAAAATAATTAACAGTATTGTTAACTTCCTTTTTCTCTGTGTCACAGCATCTTCCTCAAAAAAAACACAAACAAAAAAAAAAACCCCAAAAAACCCCTTTCATTGATTTTAACAGCAACGTCATAGCTGGTTTTTATTCATCAATATGTTAAAGTAGACAGAACAATGCAATTAGTAAGACACATATATTACTAATTTTAACAAAATATGTCAATAGTGAGTGGCAAACCATGTCATGACACCAAGAAAAATACTGCAAAATAAGGGAAACATAGTTAATAGCACATCAAATGTCACTTGATCATCAGTCTGTGTCAGATTCACAGTTGTGTCTGTGAATGAAGCTTTTATTCTAAAAAAATGGTCCTATCCTATAAACTACATTGCCGTTTCAATATCTGAGATAGTCATATCATTGTTTTCAGTACTGAGCATCACTTACATATCACACACTATTGCATAACATTATTAAAGAGTAAAAATCACATTATTTCTTCTATATCACACACAATTAAAATACTTTTCTGTACATCATTTGGCCATCATTTTCATTGCACAGTATGTTCCCAATTCTTGATTAGAACTAAGAAGTTCACATTAAACTCTGAAAGGGTTTTGAAAAGATACTCCAGCATTCCTCTAACTATAAGACTACTCTGAGAACGACACACTCATAGGCAAATGTTGGAGCTGAGGTTTTTTAGGTGTTTATGCCAAATTAACCATAGATCTGTGGGCCTAAATTATGTCCTATTTATACTTTTTCCCCTTCTTCCCTGCTTCCCCTGCTTTTCCCCCTGCCTCAGCTGCAGGATGACACAGGATTCGCAATGGTGAATTTATGTTTCTTGGGAATTCCTTTGCTTATATCATGGGAATTCTGCCAGGTTGATTAAATCATCTGTAGCTCAGTGGAACGGTACAAAATTGCCAATAATGGGCATGAACCTACATCTATATTTGCTGCGTATTTTCATTTTGATAATTTTCCTTGATATAAATAGAACATGTGTTAATAGTACCTGTCACTCCTTCATAGATTTTTGCATAACAAGAAAGATCCCAGGAATAATAGGTGCCCTTTTGCATATTCATATGATAACCTTAAATGTTGGATGCATAGTCAAAGACAGTCACACCTAAAAGGAATTAAATTTACAGATATGAGACAGATTCTGATTGGCCCAGAAGAGTTGGATTATAAGACAGACAGATCATAGATGAAGAACTTCATAAAAAGTGTAGCATTGAGAGGTACTAAATATATCTGTTTTAACTCCATATTTCTATTCCTTATTTCCTTTATGCCTAAAATCAAACACTGATTTTATATTGGCAAGTCAACATGTCCAGTATCTCCAAATGAGTTAGTAATCATACAGTTACTGTTCTGCAGGCATAGGCACCATGCAACAAATTGCACTTACACTTCTCTTCTGGATTATGCTTGTTATTCTGTCACCTTCGTAGTCTTAGTATAACATTCTGCACAGCTTCTATCAGCCATCATTTCAACAGGCTACAAATATATTTATTAACAAGGCTTTTATTTAACTGCATTTGTTAAAAGAGAGAGAGACCATATTTAATAACTGGATTCTCATCTGTTACATATTCAAATATAATGCTGCTAGGCAAGAAATTGAAGTGTATGACTGAAAAAAAAAAAAAAAGAATAAATGTAAAAAATGTCCATATTAGACTGACTTTGGTCGTGCCATGTCAATGGAAGTCTTATTGTTAAGTCCAATTAGAGTATTTTCTTCATTTCAGAGTGCTTTTGGAAATTCCACTAAAATTTTTTATAGTATTCAAGAAGTTTTGCAAAATGTGTAGTGTATTTGTAATTACCTGGTGATATAGTACAACAGTGAACTACTCAGCTAATGTATGACTGGAATTTTGTATTTGCGTGAGTGACTTCAAGAACAGAATGGGCCCCTCTCAATCTGGTGGACTGACCATGATTTACACTAATTTAAATATAATTATAATTGTAACAGATGTTTTTCTTTAAATTAAACTGGTCTCTGTGTCTACCTTTTATAATTAGAACCTGTCTGACTGTGTGCATTGGACACCATCTGCAAGGATTTAGTGCTGACTGTATGTATTGTGCATCCAGTGCTTTTCAGCATAGGATGAATTCAATATATTAAATTCTATTGTCAGGATGAATAATAGCATTCTTTTGTTTTAAAACATGTCAATTTCTCTTAAACTATCATTCTTTAATATTTAATCAGCACAGATAAATGCATTTCATTTGGCCTTAACTGTGTGTCACTGTAAGATAAGAGACTGTAAAGCTAATAAAATAAATTAGTTAAGTTTTCCAGAAGATGATGCTTCAGAATTAAAATATTTAACTATATTTTCAAAGTAGATGTTGACTTAGCCTGTCACTCTCTGAGAGATATGATTTGTGAAAGAAAGCTAAAAGACAGCTTTAGTGGCTTGAAGAATTGTTTATTTTCTCTCAATTGTTTCCCTCAGTTGCTGTTTGTTTTGTTTATTACAGGATACTGTTTTGAAGACAATAGTGTGTAAGGGTTACATCTGGTGTGTGTTCAAAAACTGGTGGTGCAAAATGCTGAGGTGGGCTGGGGAGAACTGTGCTTCGAGAGCAGCCTTGGGATAACAAATTGCCTTTGCATGAGAACCCGGGTATATAGAATCACTCACAAAGGTGGAATGTTGAGGCAGAAGAGGTGAAACAAGGGTGATCACAAGGACTGGAAATTATTATTCTTCCACATCGTTTCTTCCACCTCCGTTCTTCTTTTTTTCAAGTCATTTTGTGACCTGAGATGAAATGGACAGGAATTGACAGTGCACACGCTGCTGCTGGCAGCAGAGTCTCTGCAGTTGCTCCCTAGACATGAAAGGAGGGGAAAAAAGAAAGAAACCCAGTTGTTGTCCTCTAAACATAACATATGTAAGGATAATAGGTTTGATTTAGTTGAAACCAACTCCTTTTTCCTGTACAAATTATTTCCCCCCCAGCTGCAGTTCAGGAAAAGGGAGAGATGATTTTTTGTCTCTCCCTCTCCTTGTCCGCACAAAGAAAACGTGGGTTGATACCATTTTTATTGTTCTGCTGGGGTGGGTTCCAGACCTCGTATTTGCATATTGCATGTCTAATTGAATTCAGGGGCTGTGTTAATCATCTCGTTTTGTTTGGGGGCGGTTGGTGAAAAATGCCAGCAAACGATCGCTCTGGCTTGGGGTTAACGTGGTGCTGCCACCCCAAGAAAAAGAAACCCAGAAGGGGGAGGGAGCTAGGGGAAGGCGAGTTGACTGAGTGATGTCTGGAGGGCGAACTCGTGTGTCTCTTTGGTGATGTTGTGTGCTGCTGTACTGAAATCCACCCCTCTGCTGGAGCTAAGGCAAGAGTTGGAGGCATCTGATGCTGCCGTTTCCAGGGTGAAATTTCTGAGGCTGATCACTATAAACAACAAGCAAAAAACCAAAAATCCTCATCAAAAATAGCCATCAGAACAGAAGATCTGGCATCTCTCAGTCCAACTGGCATAACCCAGACAGACGTTTGAGAGCCATCTGCCTTTAAAGTAGCCACACACACGAAAGACGGCAGGGCCGGGGAGGGAGGACACTACAACTACCGACCACCACATCTTTTACAAAAGGGCTAGCAGCACAGCCGGTAGGAAAAGGGGGGAAAAGGAGAGAGAGGGAGAGGAGAGAGAGAGGGAGAGAGAGAAAGCCTCCCCCTCTTCCCCCGATGAGTTTTTCGCAGTGCTCTGGTGAGGCTCGGAGGTGGCTGGCAGCGCAGGGGGCGGCTGCTGCCGCGGCTGGCGGGGCTCCGCGCAGCGCAGCGCGCTGGGCTGTCAGCACCACCGCGCCGGACAGCTCCGCGCTCCGCTCCTCGCCCCTCTGCTCAGCTCCTCTGCGTTCCGCTCCGCTCCCCGCCCGGCCGCGCCGCGGGGGCGCCGGCGGGGCCGGTCCTGCCCCACAACAAGTACCGCTCTGCTGTCCGGGAGCCGCACTGCACTCTCCCCGCGGTTCTCCGGCTTTGTCTCCGCACGGAACCGGCCGTCAGCCGTAATTATCCCGATTTTCTTCCTCCCCCCCGCCCCTCTTTCTCTCCTTTGCAGGAACGACTCTTTGGGAACCTGGTCCACCCAGGGATGTAAAACTGTGCTTACCGATGCATCCCATACGAAATGCTTATGTGATCGTCTCTCTACCTTCGCCATTTTGGCTCAGCAACCTAGAGAAATAGTAAGTAACAAAGGGGGGGAAAAATCCGGCTTTAATGGAAAAGGCAATAGCGGGGGAGGGGGGGCTGCGGGGCGGGGGGAGGCTGGTGGAGCTTTCCTCTCAGGTATATTTCAGACCTTGCATTGAGGAATTGTTTAATATTGCAGGTAGGCAAATGTTAGTCCCCTGGTGCCTACGGTGTCTCAGAGAAATGAATTCCAGATTCTGTAATATAACTAAATCCTAGTGAAATTTGCATGTTCTCAAACTCTGAATTTTTCAGAGAAAGCCTTCTAATTGTCATGCAGATCTGTTGAAAACTTTTATATTGAACAATTATCAACTTAACGAGCTTTTTAAAGGTTTCAAGCCTTTCCAGGGGAATGTACAGGGCTTTATTATTGCTCTTGGTAGGAGAACCCTAGATACTGTAGTTAAACAGATTGCAGATCTGCATTGGACATCTTCAGCACAGATTTTCTGTGTAGTCTGTTGATATGATGGAAGAAAAATAATCAAGTTTTCATGAGAAAGAGGGAACATTATGGGTATAAGCAGACACTCCCAGTATTATTGAATGCAAAAATAGCTAAACAGCAGATATTTGTGAAGTTGTCCTGCTAAGGCATAATTTCATTTTCCTGGTTTTGGAAGTGTATGATCAGGCTCTTTTTAATAGCAAGGTAGGTCAGTTTGGAACAAAGTGGTTGAAATAAAATGTTACTTTCTGTCTCAGATCTGGCCTAAGAGTACATCAGGCTGATCTCCTATTTGGGTGACAAAAGATATCTTGATAAAATGTAATTTACAATTAGGCTTTAAAAAGCATTTTAGTAAAACAGGCAGAGTAACCTTTAAAACTTTTAGATCTTTTTTTTTCCCCCTTTGAATTAGTAAATATCATATCTATTTTAGAACACAAGCACTTACATACAGAGGGAAAATCTTACCTGATATATTATTATAATAGTTTATTTTACAGCAGGGAAAGCTAGTTTTCAAGGTCATTTATTTATATTCATTTTTATTACCACACTGACTACAAATGAAATAATTCTAAATTTCCAGCTTGTTTACAGAAGGCTTACAATGTTGTTGCCATAGATATCTTGCCATTCCTTCTAGACAGTCAGAGGCCCAAGGAAATTAAGTGTGTGAGAATAGTGGATTGAAGTCAAAGTTATTAAAAGTCAGAAAGTTTGGTAATTCTGCAACAAACATGAATCAAATTCTGGAACAAATTACTGGATGAGCTTTAATATGTTACAGTAAAAGCAAGCAGTTTGCTTTGTACACAATTCTAATTATTATTGTTTCTCAAGAGAAATATATCTTTTAATTAATATTAACTGGGAAGTAGTTTAAACTTGTGCTAATGTCGTAGCCTCCTTTTACATTGTAATATTACCACTTTATTTTTAAAAATATCATGCAGGTATTATAAGGCCACTGAGGAATGTTTCAATGATTAAACAGATCTCAGAGTTATGTATGGATCAGTTTTGGAATTAAGTTGATTTCTACTTCATAAGTAATATTACTGAAGCTATCTGTGACAGCGTGGCCACTTTTATCATTTTACTTTTGTTGCTTTTGTCGTTTGACTTCTTGTTTTAATTGCTGGATGATGGTTTTTCTTCATGGTTGTCTCTCATAACCTACAGATCATGGAATCATCTGGTACACCCTCAGTGACCTTAATAGTAGGCAGTGGTCTTTCATGCTTGGCCTTGATCACCCTCGCAGTTGTCTATGCAGCGCTATGGAGGTATGTAATGGATTGATAAAGCTGAATGTGAATACGTAGTTATATTTAGTTGAATTAAAATTTAAAGAGAGCATTAGATGCAACACTTACTATTTGTAAAAGAAAAAAAAAGCAAAATGTTCTTGTGGTTTAATCTGAAACCAGGACAATGTAGTACATATTTTGTAGCCTAGATTTGTGGATATGATTGATTAGATTTACTCTCTTGGCCTACTAGTGGTGGTATAGCCCACTCTTCTCTTTCCCCTCTTCAATGTGAATGGTACTGCTCTTTCAGTGAGGTGTTCATAGTGCTAATTTAGACTTTACAGCATTCTTCTATATGATATATTTCATGTGAGGCTTCTGCTCTATATCTTTGATTGTTTTTCCTCTATTTACATTTTAAACAAAACTTATATGTCATAAAAATCACATATCAAAGTGCTTCATGAGATATTGCAGATTAAGGGAGGTTCAGTCAATTGCCATAGAATTTATCCACTTGGGTTATAAGTTTCAATGAAGGCCACCATATGAAGTACTCTCAAATAGTGTGGTGGTACATTCCAGTCATAGACTTTCTTTCCATCCTGAGTTTACTATATTAAAATATTATATTCACTTAAAAATGAAATAGATATTTATGGAGAAATTTAATTTGAGAAGTGATGAGAAATAGCATGATGTCTTAGTGTAGAAGAAATAGAAAAATAAGAGAAAAAGTCATGCAAAGTAATAAATATTTTTAAAAAGTGATCATGAGTTCTCATTTAACTTTTTTCCATAATGAAAGAAAAATAGTTTCTTCTGTAAGTAAGAAGAAACACAAGGAGAAAATAATAATTTTTAGAGTAGTGTAAAATCAACCAATAGAATTTTGCTTTTAGAAGCACCTTGATAATTTTACACCCTTTTCTCCTTCACTCACTTATGTAGCCACAGATACTCACAGGAGTAGACACATATATAATAAATATAAAATATCTAGTTACATAAGTTACAATAAAAAGAGTATAAAAAATATCAGTTCTTGTCTGCCAAAGCTAAGAATGAGAGTCTTTCAGGATATAATTCCCATTTGAAGAATTATAGTGTTATTTTTGCACTCTGTGATATATTTAGCACTGGGATGGAAATACTGACATGCTCAGTGGAGCTAGTCTTCTCCATTATTTGGATTAGATATAAGGAAGAAATTTTTTATGATGAGGGTGATAAGACACTGGAACAGATTGTCCAGAGAAGTTGTGGATGCCCTATCACTGGAAGTGTTCAAGGTCAGGTTGGCTGGAGCTTTGAGCAACCTGATCTAGTGGAAGATGTCCCTGCCCATGGCAGGGGTGTTGGAATTAGATGGTCATTAAAAGTCCCTTAAAACCTAAAACAGTCTATGATTCTATGAGTCCATGAGTCTATGATTCTAAGATTATGGTAACTTTTGATGTGTTATAAAGGTAGTGTGGGTTCTGCAACCAGATGAAGAAAAGACAATTTATATAGACCTTGGTGTTCTATCAGTGAGACATTTTTAAAGTATTATGACACCTGTGTGGCCTGTCATTTCAATAATTGAAATTTGCTTTCTACATGTTTCTTGAGAGCATATAGTAACCAACTACAAGGAGAAGATAGACACTGAAACTTATATGTATATATGCTTGTTTTTATGAATCTAGAGATAGAGAAAAATTTGATATTTTCACCCTGTGTCTGTATTTATATTTTGGAACACCCATCTTCCCTTTGAAAGGCAGGGTCTGTTTAGAAGTGATATGAGGTAGAGGTATTCTGGTCTGAAGAAGGCCTCTGTGAGCATTTTCTTATGGCTGATTGATTTGATCCTCCCAACTGAAAATTCAAACTGAAAAAATAAATTCAATGTCAGTCAAATATTCACCCTTCCCTCCCGTTCCCTTCCCCTTCCCTTCATCAATAGTGAGCTGTCAGGAAAACTAAAACCTTCCTAGCTTAAGTCAATGCTATAAGCTCCTACTCGCACTGTATTTACTCAACCACTAAGATCCTTTATATCCCATAGATACTCAGAGTTAGGAGACAGCCCAGGTGAATCCACAGTTAACAAGTTAGAAAGTAGCAGCATACTGACTGTGTAGACAAGGGCACTCGATTTGTGTATGTATGTGTTTACAAACACACAGAACTAGCCTTAACAACACTGTTATATTTTAAAGAAAAATGTGGATTTTGGTATCAGGGTTTTTCTCTCTTCTTAACTAAAAAATATAATGCTGTATTACTTGACTGATAGCTGAGCAAAAAGGACTACAGTTTATTTCATGTCCAAAGCTTGGCATTTCTCATGAGTTCAGCACCTTTTGTTATGACCTTCTCAGGCTGCCAGTTACGGGTGTACAGCTGAGGAGGAGACAGCAATATTAACTAAACTTCATCAAGAAGCATATAGCATAGGTCATAGAATATATAAACATATGGCATGGTCTTCAGAGGAACTGAGCACCCTTAATTTTAATTTACTTTAGTAGTCAACATTTACTCTGTTAGCAGCTCTGAAAATCAAATCAGTAAGGTACTTCACTTGAAACCATAATCATTCTCTTTCTGTCCTGTAGCATATAAAAGGCTGTATATAGAAAAATGAGAACATTTGCATCTTTTAAGGAAATAGGTGATAAGAATTTTTGACTTTTTCATCCTAAATGTACTTGTAAAATGAATATAATGTTTGCAAGAGAGTGTGTGACACTCACTGCTATAATTTAATCTTTCCATACAGACTTAGCTATTTTTTAGCATTAGGTTTTATGAAGTTGAAGATATTACAATATTATTGTTTCTTTAAGCGAACACATTTTGTAAACACGATGTAACTTCAAGACTAATGTTCTCATTATCCCAATAACATTTCAAAATGCACTGTTGTAGTATCATCAACCAACCTGCATTTTATTTTTGCATCGTGGACCAGATCTTCTGTTTATGTAAATCACCTTCTTTTTGCTGAAGTCAGTTATTGTGAGTGGTCTCTGCCAGCTGTGGATATTCCCAGGAATGAGCAGAGAGCATAAGAAATTCCTGAGGTGAATGCATGCAAGCCTGCTATTACCAGTATGGTGTTAGAACAGTCTTGCCAGGAGTATTTAAAAGAAGCATTGATAGATTATTTTTAAAATATACTAACATACTAAGAGGGAATTGCAGAATATCTACCAAAGTATCATATTTCTTATGTTTGCAATGTGATAGCTCCCTTTTACTCTTTTTGAGCACTTGAAAGAGAGCACTTACCTTTCAGAGTATCTCCAATACTGCAAGAATTGCATCAAAGTTTTGTATGACTTCCTAGTTGTTTACCTTTAGAAAAGTTGTACCCTCTCTTCGTTTATTTGTACAGGTACATCAGATCTGAGAGGTCAATAATTCTAATCAATTTCTGCCTGTCTATTATCTCATCAAATATCCTTATCCTGGTTGGACAAACTCAGACACATAACAAGGTATGAGAATGGATTGTATTAAATTTGCACTTAAATATTGATGTATTTGTTTTATTTGTGTTTAGCTTAAAATAATTGCATCCATTTAGTCCTATACTCATAGGACTTGGTATTTTTGGTGAAATATTAACAGACAAGAGAAAATATTTACCGTCTTTCATAGTCTTTCTTTCCCCTCCAAAAATCCCTTTTGGTATTGTTCCCTCTGGATAAGCTGTGTTCTCTGTGGTAGACTTGTATGTTTTATAACTAAATTTCAAAGCAAAAAAGTTCAAAGACTCAACATCAAAAGCACAAATTCTGGTTCATTATAATAGTTGTAATAGGATTGTGCTACAGTGTTTTTGTCTTTTTATTAACATGCTGGTACTCAAAAGACAAGGAGAAATTGCTTAGAAGTTAAAGTACTTCTCTTGAAAATGTGCAGAAACATACATCACAACAAGCTATAGAACTGTTAAATCTCTGACTGATGTAGCTATAAGAAAGCAATAACCCTGCATACCTTACTTAGTGATATATTGCTGATTTATTACTGATCTGTTCTCGAAGTTTTTCTGAACACAGTCATCACTTGTCCCTCTCCTACAGATCAGGGCTCTGTCAGTGTTTAGAGGCATCACCCAGTGCCTAGTGATACTAGACAACTTTCAGAAATGGCAGTAGGTTAAATTAACTGTAATTACGTGGTACCTTGGAATAGAAAATAGGATCTAATTGGTGAATAGGGCAGTATGGAGTCAAAAGTGGTTAAGTTTTGGAGTAAGTATCTGTAAAGCAATTCTTTATCCCACAGTGCTAAACTACTTAATGCACTGCTCATCTTATTTTTTTTCAATATCTAATGAAATATGTTAATCATCTACTATCGGATAACTATAGGTGTTTCTACAACACACCTATAAAGAATTATTTATTCTTTTCAAATGAATGCTTGGAAATTAAGCTGCCAGAAGTCTCATAAATTCAATGTGAGTCACATAACTGTACCTTGTAAAATATACTCAAAGCAAACATAGTCACTTCCAACACATAATTTAACAAAATTATTAAAATTAGGATATTAATAAGCTTTAAAGTTTTAAACACATGTAGAGGTACAAATGAACAAAATATGGATTTGCAGAAGAAACCCATGTGACTCTCATAGATTTTATTCTGGGGAAAAAAAATGTCAGAAGTGTGCAAGTAACTTCAGAGAGTCAAAGTGTAGAAGTATTAAGCCTCTCTAGAATTTCAGCGCTAACATGCACAGTCATATATACTATTTTATTAAGTGTTTCAAGATGTATGGTTCAGTAACTGGAAGTTCCTGTGTATACTGCCACTGTGGAATCAGAATTTGAGGGCATCAGAACAACTGTTTGATAACATACTCCCTAGGTATGCTGGCAGCCTTTCTCTGATGCCTGACTCAGGGAACTCTGAACTAAAACACACCCTTAATCCAGTTCCTTTCTTTTAATCGTAATGTCTTTCAGCTCCCTCACTTCTGCTTCCTGGACTCCTGAAAGTACAGAGATATTATATTGACTTATTTCTGAGAATAGCAGATCCTAAAAATTGAGATGTTCAGAGGAAATAATTGGTAGGAAAAACCAATGCACCACAAATTTTATTTTGAATACATAGCCTGAAAAATTACTCTAAAAATCACTTTTTACTACACTTGTCTTCTTTTTGAGTCCACATCTTGCTTTTGATACAGGTGCCACCTGGGAGTTTCCAGTCAGGGAGTACCTCTAGTGGATCAAAGGCAGATATATATATATATATATGTATTTTATTCCGAGGAAGATATTCTTTGTTACAGACCAAAAATCTTTTTATCAGTATGTCCATTGATATGTAACTGTATTGTAGCTCCAAGAGGCTAGCCTGTAAATGCACCATCAACAAAATGGCCAGCTAAAGCCAGTGTTTAGCAAAAGCTTGTTCAAATTAAAGCAATAAGATCTGGTTATGACTTCAATATGGGATCTGTTTTGGCATCAGATGTGTTTGAATTTAAGTTCAGAATTTTTTTGTTTTCAAAGATCATATATGACCAGAAAAAGCCAGTGTTTGATTTTTAGTCCATAGATCTAGCTCCTACAATACTGACACTTGTAGGAAAAATTAAATTTTCATTTTGCTGAGCTGGAAAATTAGATCTGTAAATGGAAACTTTAGAAAGACAATCAGGCCCTTACCCATGGTTTAAAATGAAAAATATTTTAGATTTGTTTCTGATGTTTAATTATTTACTAGAAATTAAACCATTTGGTTTTTCAGTGTTTGAAAATTTTGGGAGAAATGTTGGGAAAATTTTATCGAGACAATGTAATATTCAAGTCAGCAGAAATTGTTTCCTGAGTAAAGGCTGAGGTGCTGTTTTATATTAAGATGAGCTCAGTTTTTTAATGTATCAGAGAAATTTTGAGAAGTTTGACATGCCAGGTTTGAGAGTTTATTTACTCTATTGCACTTGCATTCTTATGTTCATACTATCCTCATATTATTGGGGCATGCAGTTAACGTCTATATGATGCTGCTGATATTCACAAAGTTTAGGAATGCCCCTTTATTCCATACTTCAGTTTGGCTTTGCTTCCAAGTTTAAATTGTCTCCAGCTCTACATTTGTATATATTCCTTTTGAGAATAGGTGCTTATAAATGTCGTCAAAGCTGAATTCCAGTTTAAAGTTGAACAGTGTGTAGATTAAGTGTACTGAACATGTATTTATAACAAACATCATATTGTCAGTCTGTTTGCAGTTTGTGGTTTTTTCTATCTGCATTGAACACTGCACCAGCTACTTTTATTTATTTCAATGCTATTCAATCTCCAGGAAATTTCTCTGGTTCATTTTAGTACACCCATTGACATCTCTGACAGAGGAAAAATATATTCAGTCTTTTGGTCTGGATAAGTGCAGATTTTCTGTTAATTTTCTTTCTTTTTTTATGTAAATCATAGATACTTAGCATGTTCGGTTTGTCTCTGTTCTTTGAAGGCTGAGTACATCCTCAAAGTTTTTACAAAAGCTTATTTCAGTGAAGACTAAGTGAGTTTGAATATTGCACTCCCTTTGGTTCGACCAAGTTCTGTCTTTTTTTCAGTAAAAAACATCATGGCATTTCCCATAGGCAGAAATGGATGAAATATTTACAGAAGACATGTTGAAGTAGTTTAAATTCTTTCAAGCTATCATAGCTTTTCCATTTCTAATATTCCCTGTTTAAAAGTGATTTTTTCCCCAGTTTCGGTAAAACCAGGGTGACAATATTAGACCAGAGTCTAGGTCATGGGGCTTTTAAACTTGTTTTAGAGTAGTTCATGATGTGGAGCATGGAGGGAGTATGGTTTATCTTGGAATATTTGGATTAGGATAGGAAAAAAGCCTTTTGTCAACAACAACAAAAAAAGCCTTGCTCCTTTATTCCTTCTTAGACAAACGTGTTGTGCATTTTGTTGAAAGACACAACTGAGAAATGTTCTGGGTTTTTTCAGTATGTTTCCTCATGCTTTTCAAAGTGCAGAACTTCATTCAAAGCCTTCTTAATGTTTCAGACTGTGTAAGAGATTTCTGTTTTGTCAGATCCTGATTTGAAATAGAGGTCACTGAAGGCTGAATTTAGAAAAATATTATGAAATTAATTATATATCTTGTTTAAATATACTTGTTATGCTAGGTAGGAGAAGCATATTAATCTTCTTTGGCATTTCTTTATGTTCCTTGTTTTCTTTTCATTGTTAATTTTAGCTACATAATTGTATTTAAATTTGAGAATATGCAATTGATACTCTGGAGACAGCCCTTTAACAACTTAACTTAGTTGTAGCATTGAAATTAAGTCTCCTGAACTAAGTAAGAGTGTCACTTTTCATGTATAACCTAACTGTTCAAATATCTGTTATTTCATAAATACTATAAGATGTCCCTGACATCTACAAAACCATTACATATTTACTCTGAAGAGATGGACAGTTTTCTTTGAGGAAATATCTATCAGTGTTTTCTAGGTTTCAATGTAACATACCTCTTGCTATATTGTTTCCTAATGTTCTTCTTGCCATCAAGAAAAATGATTGTATTTCTTCTTCAACGCTTAAGCTATAAATCTTTACTATGCTTCTGATCCCATTTAATGAATAGATTCTCTACCCCCAATAAGTTATTGATTACTATTATGTGATTTTTTTCACAAATTCTTTTTCCTTTTGCATTCAGAAAAGACTTTTTTTTCACAGTTCTGCCTGAAGAAAAACACATTAGCTGTTCAGTGTAAACAATTATTGTTTACTTATTTTTCCTGTGAAGAAAACAGACCTCAATGCAATTTAAATAAACCACAGAATTTATTATACATATGGGCAAAAGTTAATTATTTTCTGTATTATCTGTTTCCAAGTGTAATTAAGAGTTCATTGCTGTAGTTTGAAGAAACAACAAAGATGCCTGTTTTGTGAGAAACAGGCATCTTTTTAGAAATGTCATAAGACTCTGTAAATTTTGTTAGCCATAGTCAGGTTTATGTGTGCCCAGCAAGGAAAGAACAGGGAAGATGTTAAGGCACAAAGCAAAATTTAGCAAACTTGATATTTTGTCATCCCTGTTTAATTGCAATATTCAGCTTATTACACTTAGTTTTACATTTTGGAATTTGCCTCTTAGATCATATCTGAAAGGATATGAGAAAAGGTGTGTCCTGACCACATAAAGCACATTAAATAAACAATTAATAGTTTTGAGAAATGCATTGTAAACAAGCAAAAACTCCACAAAATTTTGTCAATAATAAGATTTAAATGTTCACTAAATAGCCTAAATGGACAAAAATAATCCCACTTTAGTCTTTTACTTTAAATAGAAGTTCTAGGCTGAAAGAAGCAAATAGGAGCAGAAAGGAGTTGAGAAGCCACAGCATCCCATTCCCATAGCACTCTGAAGCAGCTGACTGTGTAACTAGGGCTCTCTCACGTTTAGAGAAATGGTGGGTGGCAGGATCCCCTGAGAACCCTGCAAATGTTCAGGTGGTACTAATGCTGCCTCTAACGATGTGGCTCTTGCCCGATATCTGCCACTGCCTTACAGATGCAGGCATCATGGCAATATATCTCCTAGGAAACAGCGGGGGAGACCTAAGAGCAGATGGAATGAACAGAGAAATGATGCTAACACAGCATTAAGGTTGTGTTAGAAAATCAATGAGGAAGTAGGGAATTTAGTATGCCAGGCAGTAGAACTCCATATTTTAGGTCTTTCCTGCGGGACTTCAGGGGAATACCCCCCATTTAAGCAGCTGAAGCCCAGGAAAATACACCCTTCCATTTTTGCCAGTACCAAACTTCCAGACTAACACCTGCTCTGCTGATTGTCATCTCTTTCTTTGTATAACAGCTTTTTGAACAGTTGAGCCACAGAGCCTCTGGTATGGGTCAGCCATCACAGAAACACACCAATAAATAGGTCAGCAGACAGAGTGCACCACACCACACACATCTGTGTGTTATGTATTTGGGAACTCAGAAGCAATTAACTAGAAAAAAGACCACTTAACTTAGAAACTATTACCGGAGTAGGTCTGTTTAAGCAATGCTGTGTTACCATGCCAAATTCTGACAAAACCCGTTAACATCAGCTGAACTATCTACCTGCTTTTAAATTCACAAGACAACCTCTGGGAATAGATCTTTCTTACCCAAGATCAGCAAACATTGTCATTCATGTTACTGTTACCTGCCTCAGAGGAGAAAGTATCATTCTTCTCAAAAGTGCCTGCCACTCTTTTTCTCAAAATATATCAACTTTATCATTCAGTTTGCTTTTTCTAAACAAAACAGGCATTTTGATTGTGAGTGGGTTATAGGGAAGAAATTGGGTAGATATTAGCAGCATGTGTTCTCTGCCTCCAATCCCCAGAATCTTTTTAAGAGCTCTGTGAGCTACTTTAGAATCACAGAATAGCTCAGGTTGGAAGATCGTCTGGTCCAAGCTCATTCTCAAGGCAGGGTCAGCTGTAGGGTCAGAACAGGTTGCTCAGGTTTTTATATGGTCGAGTCTTGAAAAACTCCAATTGTGGAAACTGCACAACCTCCTTGGGAAACTTGATCCACTTCTTGACTGTCTTAATGGTTAAAAAATTATTCTATATAGCTCATCTGGACGTCTCGTTTCAATTATGCCCATATGACTCGATCTTCTCAATGACTTCTCTAAAGGCACTGAAAGGCTACTGTTAGATGCCCCTGAGGCCTTATCTTCTCCAAATTGAATAAGCCCATCTTTCTTAGCCTCTCTCCAAGAGGCAAGTGCTAAACTCACTCCAGTTTATCAAACCTTCCATGCTTTGGGCAACTCAGTTGTTTTGGACACAGTGTTCTAGATATGGTCTAATGAGTGATGAGCAGAAGAGGACAAGCCATCCCTTAGCCTACTGAGTATGCTTCTCTTGATGCAGCCCCAGATGCTGTCAAACATCTATGCTGCCAGGGGACACTGCTGACTCGTACTCAGCTCATTGCCCATCCCTCCAACCTGTCTAGGGCTCTCTAGATGGCAGCCAAACCCCTATAGACTGGTCCCACTAGTTTGATATTATCTACAAAGTACATGAACAAGCACTCCGCTGCCTACTCCACATCACTGACATTACACATAGGTCCCTGGTAAGATCCATGTAGTATTCTGCTTGTTATCTGCTTTAAGGTAAATTGCCACCCCTTAGTCATTACACTCTATGCCAACTATTCAACTAGTTTTTCATCCACCTGGTTGTCCACTCATCCAACTCTGACCTCCTAGCCTGGTTACAAGAAAATTGTGGGAAATTTTGTTGAAGCTCATTTTAATGAGCTTTATTTTGAAAAGCAAAACTGATGTTGGTTTGAGGATCTAAAATTTTCCAAGGCTTACCTGCAAGACTTAGACTGCGTCTGACCTGCAACTCACACCAGTATCAGCAATAATGTCTGTCAGCTAGTAAGGGTCTTCTCACACCCCCCCCCCCCCCCCAACCACACATTGCACGCATGTGCTGAGAAATGTTGCACAGGTGTAATCTACTTCCTCCTCCCTGGTTGCGATGCTGGACCTGGTGCTTTGGTGCTGGCATGTGTGCCTCTGCTGTCCTGCCTTGGCATTAAAAAAAAAAAAAAAAAAAAAAAAAAAAAAAAAAAGCTCAGACTTTCTTGAGGTTTTTTCTCCTTGTTCTTCAGGACCTGTTTTTCTTCTAGAATTCACCCCCACAGCCCGAGAAAAATAGCTCATTCTCTCACAAACACCTGTTTGATTCTTTCCAGACAATCTGTTGATGACTCAAGTAGCTATTTTGGGCTTCACACCTTTTTTCTATTTCTCTTTTGCTTATTTGTTGAATTTCGTTGGAAATATAAAAAGTCAATGAGTAGTAGATCAATCTACAAACAGTTAAATGTTCTTTCATTTACATTATCTTAGTTTTAAGAAAGAGGAAACCATAAACACTTCTAAGTACAATGGTAAAAAGGATTTTTAAATGAAGATACAATAGGAATAGACTTCCCAAGGCTAAATGGTGATAATGATAACAATAGCTACACCAAAAATCAGCTACTTGGTTATTTTCATTCTAGTATGAAAGTTGAATTTCCTACATGCATTTTCCTATGTGGTTTGCCATTTCTAAAAATGTAGGCATAGAATCCATTTGTCACATAAACCAAAACAGAAAAAGAAACAGAGTAAGATATTTTTTATATTGATATCTAGTAGAATAATGCATTAAAAAATACAACTCTGAGATAAATGCAAAGTAAATCTTATGCCCTACTACAATAATTATTACATCATTACTCCTCCTGTATAACAAAATGAAACATGCTAGAAAACACAAACTCTTTTAAAAGACTACCATTTAAGGAACAATAGTGTAAGTTTTGTGCAAAATATTATCTACCTATTGTACTGGATTTTATTTATACTTCTCTACAACTCCCTGTTGTGTCTGCATATTTTGAGGAACATATGTTGTAGTTTAACCTTGTCATGCACTGTGAAGTTCGTTTGTACAGTTTTACTATTTTTTTTCCTTGTGTTCTCCTAGGTCAGAGTTTTTAGGCCCCTGTATCTTGCAGTCAAGTCAATGAGAGAATTATAAGGGAAATTACTATTGGGTTGGCCTGATTCTCAGATTAGTCTGATCAGAAGATATATTCTTCATTCTGTAAAAGTTATGGGGCTCAGTCTTGTGCTCCTTACATGTGAAAGTATTCTCTAGCCCTACATTGTTTAATTTGTTATTGATTTTAAGTCTTGACCAAAATAAACTTCCCATAAAATGATAATTGTTCTCAGGTAATAACATTAAGGTCTGGGTTCCAGTGCCTATATCCAGACCAGCTTATTCATTTTATATTTATCTGCATTTAAAAAAAAAAAAAAATCATGGGACGACACTGGATCTCAAGTTACTTTATTTCTTTCCCTATGAATCTTGTTTGCCTAGATACAAATGGCCAGGTTTCAACAGGAAAAGCATTAAGAGTGTCTTTCCCATTTCCAATTTCTATCTCTTTTACAGTGTGATGGTACATGAAATTTCATGGTAAGTGAGACAAGTAGGATGCGAATCTCTGTTCTAGATAGTGACGATTGATGAGATGGAAAGCCAAGGATGATCACTCAAATTCTGATCTTTCCTGCTTTTTCTTCCTTAGGAAAAATACTGTGGTCACTCTGCGCTGGGCTCACTGAAGTCGGTAGTCATTAAGTGTGGTCTGAGCATATTTATTACATCATGAGTGCTCTTAGATGCTCTGGATCACAGCAGAACTTTGTAATGAGAGGGATGCTCAGATTGTTTAATAAAGGGAATCCTGGGTATGGTTGGGGACATTATCTACCCTGAGATCCTCTTGGTGCTAACACAAAATGCATGTAGTGCCTCTAGTTTTAGACTGCTGCTGAAACATGACCTTTTTATATTTGTTTTCATGGACATACATACTTATTACGTTGAGTCTCAATGAGTCACACCGTAGACATCAAACCTGGTACTGAAAAATTTGACAGTAGCTGTGTTTTTCTCTTTTGACGATTTTGTCAAAATTTATATAAAACTGACACTGGGGAAGAATAAGCAGCTATTTTGTGGAATTTAATATAAAATTATGCTCAGAATAATTGTTGAAAGAAAACTGTAAAGGTAAATTTATGAAGCATGCATTTAGCTATAATCATGGACATTTTTAATGAGTGTGATTGTGAGATTTCCAGAAGCCTGCAGGGAAGTGTACATGTTTGTAATAAAAAGGCCTCAAGCTGTTAAAACTGATAGAATTTCTGAAATGTCAAGAAAGTTCAATGTGCACTAGACTTCTGGGTTTAAAAACAGGATGGAAAACATGTTAGTATCTCTCTCTTCTGAAGAAAACTGAAATATATCTGGCACAAGGAGTCCAGCAGTTGGAAGGAAGTATGAATAAGGTTGGCACAAAATGTTGTTCCATTAGTAAGTGATTACATATCTGTCTCTAATTAGCAGCATGGCATATAATTTGTGCTCTATGCTCTTTATTTCCTAAAAAGTCGCATCTTCAATCTATCCCATATTTGCTAAATAATTTATTTAATCTAGGTAATCTAAATGGATTTATTATTCTTTAAATACCACTTAAAGTTAGGTGAAGGCTTAGAATGAGAATAGCTTCCTTAGCTAAGCTTCCTTCCAACAAAGTCCAATGTGTCAGAACCTCAGCTATTTAAACTTGGGTTTTAAAAAGATGGGATTAATTGTAAAGCTGTTGTTATCTGTGTTAAGATTTTAGAATTCTTATATTTAAGTGGGTTCTGTCGTTTACTGCATATCCTCTTAAGTCAATCAGAATTCAAGCTTGAGTGTTAGCAATTTAATTATTGCTATAAAACCTTCATTTTGGAACTGCTTACCTTTTAAAGTAAATACAGAATAGTAATGACATTTCACTGAGCTGAGTGATCCCACAAAGCATTGCAGTTGTACTACAATGGAAGAAAAACGGTTTTGCTAGGAATCATAGGTAGACCACAATATCAGAATGGCATTAATGATGGACAAGAACTCAGTTTGTCTGTTGTAGCTATTCATAAATCTCATCCCATAAAATCACTCCAGAAACCAATTTTTAGATTGAAACCAAGAGTTTAAACCTGATCAAGTGTCTGTTCACATTCATTTCTAATGGATTCTTCCTTTTGGAAAGAACAATAGAATCTAACACCACTAAAAATATATTCTAGTCAGAGTTTTAAACAATGAGAAGACTCAATCGCATTCCATAAATATATAAAGAACATAACTGTCCCAGATAAACTTAAGCCATTTAGCAATCAAACATGCCTTTTTAATTGTAGGAAATTGTCTGTCAATTGCAGATAGGAAGCTTTCAAAACTTTGAACTGTGGCATGAATCCCTGTGCACACATTTTGCCAGTAGAAAATGCAAAGCCTGAAGGGAGTAAGATCTAAGCCAAATTGTGTTGCCTTGCCATTGCCATGAGCAGGAGCATGCACACAAGTTATTGATATAGCTCAGCTGACACTTTTTATGCCATGATGACTTGATTATGTGTTTGAGCCCCTGGAGGTCTCAGTTCATTGAAGTTTCAATACTTCAGTGCATAGGTATGATAAGCAGAGCCAAACAAGCACTTCGAGGTTTCTTTGTCAAAGCATCACTTCACAGGATTTCCATGCAGTTTATGAGTATATCACGCCCAGCACAACTGAACCTTGGTATCTCTGTTTTACCCAGTATTAATGTTAAATAAGAAGTATTCATATTACTTTGCTAATCTCAGATCATGGTCCTTCAGTTCTCTATATTTAAACCCATCATCACGTGTCAGCTAGGATTGGTTTGGGTCACTTGGATTCACTTGTCTCCCCTAGAAACTGGTGAGCAGAAATCTACTAGTATGCCATGAAAGCTTAAACTCCTGGAAAGAATTTGTCCAAGTGATGTTGAAGAAAAAGGAATAGCTAGTGGATGATTATGAATACACAAAGCAAGCAGCCTTTTAGTGCAGTCCCTAGATTATTTCTTCTCCAAACTTCTTGTTAGGTTCATATGCTCAATACTTACCTGTGACAGTCCGGTTCTCTCACCATGTTCTATTAGAGACTTTGTTTTTTAGTAGCTTCTAAAACATAAGAATAGATCTATAACAAAACCTTACTCAGTTTCTAAATCCAGTTTAAAAAAATAATAAAAATCTTATACCTTCTGGCATCTGGAAGGGAAGGTTGCTTTCCTACAATGTTCTAAAACTGTCAGTACAATTGATTTAGAAACACTGCTGTGTGTATGGCACTGATTTCAGTGGCTGGCTCTGAAGGCAAAGTTATCTGATCTGTACAGATCACAGAGCATTCACTAAGGGAATTCCCAGCAGAGGAACAGAGAGTATACAGATAAACTTTCCCAAGGTGATTTGGCTGTATCATGTCATCCAGGTTGTGATGGACACAGATATACTCTGGGATATTTTGTAGGAGGAGACATCCATGCTAAGTACATAATTTAAAATGTAACATTTTATACTTGCTAATTTTAGTTGCCAAGATGCATCTGAGAGAGATGTCGCATTAATTATTAATTATTGTTGTTGTTGATAAAAATAAACCTATCATTAAGGCTCTGGGAGTATTTCCAACATCAACAAATTTTCAATTTGATTTATTAACAGATATAAACATTTTTATTTTATTTCTCCCTCCGATTACAGTCTCAACTTCTTTCATACTCACCCCTCCCATAGGGAAAAGCTTAAGTAAATGTATCAGCCTTGCATTCTGTTCTCAGTGTCAGCACATCAAGATCTGTCAGTTCTCCTGTAGAAGCATGGAGTGAGGGAAAAGGGTGAGGACACCTTCAGCTGTAATAAGACTATTTCTGTTTGGCCTCCATTTATGAGCATTTTAACCTTAGAAATGTTAATTGGTGCACAGAAGCAGTGGAAGTTATGAAGGCTGGACATGAAACTCTGTCAGGTAAAATGGAGCAAAAAAGATGTTGTTTCCACCCAGCAATGCAAGTGAGCGTAGTATAGCCTATCGGGAAAAGCAGTACTAGAAGCGGTAGTACGGTGAAAGGGACAAAGTTTGCTCTTATTGATTACAGTCACACATGAGTGGAACCAAATAATTAATATACTGTTTGCATTAGCAGAAGATTCCAACTGGTCTGGAAGTGTCACCCACCAAGCACTCCACATGTTGAGCAGATTAGAGTGGTTAAATATGTAGGTTTCAAAAGCTGGTATGCCAGTGAAACACATACCAGAAAAGAAAGGTCACACACAACTTCTATTCCATATACAGATGGGTACACAGTATTATGATAAAAGCCAACATTTGGGAATTCAAGACCTTCTGCCCAAATCTTCATTTTCAAATAGAGAAGACAGCTTACAGGGTGCAAGCTTTACTTTCTGATCATGTAGATTTTCTTCAGTACTTGAACTTCACTGGTGAACAATTTTCTGATGATAGAAAGGCACTGGAACTCATAAGAAATGGAGGCAGCATCAGACAACACTATTCAAATCTTTAATGGCTCTCTCCAGTCAGGCAGGCTTTGTTGTATTTGTCACAGAGGTGCCCACCATGTTCCCAGACCACTGGAGGGTTTGCCCAGTGCTCCAGCCTGGAATCAGAGAGAAATAACTTCCTCAACGATTTACAAGTTAGAAATTAGGAGTTAAAAATTAGAAGGCCATGCATATGGTCACAATTAGTGCAGCATATTTCTTACTTTCCCTAAGATACTCCCTGCTCTTTCTTAGATGTGAACACTGATTTTAGTGCATTCCACGCAGGTAGCTCTGTGCCAGATAAAAATCCATCTCATCCCACTGAGATACTATTTTTTTTTTTTTTTTTCTGCAGATAGTCTCTTATTACATATTGTTTTACATGGGAACTGTTTGCATCCCTTATACATTAAATTTTTAATATGAGACTCGGTGAGACATCGAGACAGGGGTTAATCTTGTGGTTAGCCGTGTGGCTAATGATTTAAAATAACTGAAAGGATTTTATTTCCTTTAAAATGCTACTAATGCATTATTTAATAAGTCATAATTTGTACGTAATAAAATGCCTAGGCTCAGTCAACGGTAATTATGTTACTTAGGAACAATTTGAAGTCACGCACACTTAAAACAATACAGTAACATTTGCTTTCAATCTGAAGCTGTAAACATCTATGTTTCTCTCATGTTATGTGCAATGCTGCATTTTGCTTAATATTTTTATGGTTATTTACCTTTCAAAATAACCAAATCTAAATTGGAGCAGAGCTCAAAACACTTTGGAAAAGAATGTTTATATATGCTAATGATTTCTAATTAGGAAGCAAAAATTGCTAAAACCTAAGGTAATAGGTTACTAGCAATGCAGTTACTCTCTAATTATATGCAGTACTTTCCAGGCCATAGACAGTTTGAGTGGAGAACAGATCAACATGTTCAGTAGAGAAGACAGCTATCCATTCTTCTATTCTGGAACACCAACTCTTGGTCCAAGGGAAAATCTTGTGAAAACACCTGTGTTACTGCTGACTTTGTGGAGAAGAGGGTCAGAGTAAAATTATTTCACTTCCTAATTACTATGAAAAATGCAGGTCACTTCATGGGCAGGAGTAAGGTGCTTCTTGAGCTCCGTATGCATTATGTCTGTTACTGGTTGTCAGAAAGGAGGAGAGAGGGAGAATCTTCAAGACAGGCTGTCTTTAGATAGGAGCCAAGAACCACTTTGGACTGTGTGTCATGGGGAGGGAAAGGTCCTAGAAAGGTCCTAGGTCCTGTATTTTACTTTCCTATCTCCTTCTTGCAGGAAGTGTTCATAGCGAGTGGAGATTTCCCCTTCAGGCCTTCATGGGGAAAAAAAACAATCTTTTTTACCAATTACAGATTAAGAAAATAATATGGTCATTGTACAGTCTCTTCTTTCATCAGTTTGCCTTTCTTTTTCTTGTCTTCATTTCTTTTATCTACTTTCTTCATTCATTGCTTACCTTGCTTCTGTGATTTGTGATTTACTTTTGGTCTGACTTTCCTCACCCTTTCCTTTGGCTTCTTTGATACAGTTTCCTTGTTTCTTTGTCATCCAACATTATAATCAAAGCCAATATCTAGGAATTCACATTCCCTATTTTCAAATAGAGAAGACAGCTTACAGGATGCAAGGTTTACTTTCTGATCATGTAGATTTTCTTAGATTTTCTTCAGCATTCGAATTTCACTGGTGAACAATTTTCTGGTGATGGATCAGACTACAGTATTCAAAATTTTAGTGTCTCTGGCCATTCAAACAAGTTTTGTTTCCAGATCATTTCTTATAGAGGTACTCACCATCTTCCTGGACCATTGGAAGAGTTTTCCAATGCTCCAACCTGGAGTCTGACAGAAACAACTTCCTCAGGGATTCACATGTTAGAAGAAAGAAAGGTCCTTCTCTTTTTTATTTTTTCCACCTCTCTTCTGCCTCTCTTTTGTTTTTGGAGAGGCAGGGATCTTCCAGCTCACTTTGACTTTCTATACTTCTTGTCCAGTTTTTCACACTGTTGAAGATCTCTTCTGCCTTTCAATGGGTAATTTATTTACAGTAATGGCTATCCTGTCTTCAGTTGTTGCCTTCAAATTATCAAAATCCCTTTCTCAGGGGAGTTAAGATGAACATTTCAAGCTCAGTTATAACACTTGAATGCAGTACGTCTGCCTCATATATAGAAAAACAACAAATAAAGGAAAGTGCAGTTATGAGATGTAATAGCTCAGCAAGACTCTCATCATGTACCAGTGGGGCATATATTGTGTGCAAGCAGTTCTACATTGCTGAGCTTCTCAATATGAAGTATTTTGATTTAGTTTAAAAGACAATGGGGAGCAGAAATTATATTACTATATATTTATTATACAATTATACTATGCAATGATGTTGTATGGAGTATTTTTTGCATATTGTGGAATTGTTATTAAAGATACTTCCACCGAAAAGTCAGTAGCTCTAGCTGGGGGGTTATATTCTAAACCAGATGGCAATCTAATGCACCACTGTCATTCTGACATCCCCATTGCACAGAGTAGGACTGAGAAACTGTCTCATACACAGGTACAAGAAACCTCAGTGATCTAAAGGCTTGTTCTGAAGTCCCTTCACAAAACCATCCCTTCTGTCACGTGATTGCCCTGTTCTTGTGTGGCTTTATGCTATTATAGGAAATCACACTATGTGGCTTTTTTTCTTTCCTTTAACAAGTTGAACGTCACTGTCTCCCATCTCACATCCTATACTCACATCTTGAGCTACTCTGTCATCTTTTAAAGTAGGCTAGATGTATTTTTCATTAATTTATGACTAATATTACCTTTTAAAAATCAAATCTACCTTTATAAAATTGTATTTTTATCCATTAAAAGAATTAAACATTTTAAACAGAGAAAATTGAACTCAGTAAATAAATAGATTGTTTATTACACACCCGCCTTCCAGGCTAATCTTAGGCCTTTTTTTATCTTTGTGCTGTCAGAGATTGATAATATTAGATTGATGCTCAGAACTTCATGTCACTTCCCTGTATCTAGCACTGTATCTATGCTTAATAAAATCTGCCTTTTAAAATCCATGTTAAAATATGGACTGGATGTAAAACATTAGACTGAGCTGGTTTGTCAATCAACTTGTACCTGCAGCCAGTAAACCCTTGCAAAATGGCAGGTGTAGTGTAACAGCAGAACAACTTGAAAACTGTCACACTCAGCACACAGAGGTATGAGTCACTAGATAAAGTTAAAAACACTGAAAATCAAAGTCTAATTCAGCTCCTTTGCATTCCTTTCAAAATGCAAACCGACCATAAGCTCTCTGCTGCCTGGTTAAGCAGTTTGTTTAGAATTGCTTTGTATCAAGTGCTCAACACAAAATAACTTGAATATCCTAGCAAATATAGCTCTCAACTTCTACTAGCTGCTTGTCGAAGAGTAATAGAATGGGTGCTGTTCTTGTGGTTTCTTTAATTCCAAATATGGGATTCATTCGTTCCCAACTCTCATTTAGGGGTATATTTTCCATACAGTGCTCTCTAAACTGCACAATACCCCCAGATTATAATGGGGCCTGTGCAGCATAAAATCCTGCAGAGCTTTGAAATTAACCTTAAAACCCTGCAGTGCTTTAGAAATGATGGATTTTTATTTAGCGGTATGTGTTGGCACCAGAGTGGAGAAAGGCCCACAGAGGTTCATAAATATTACTGGGACAGGACTAAGGCATTTCACATAGGACCTATACAAGGAACACCATTTTGTATTGACTATACCTGCCAAAAAAACAACATAGCAAACATTTGATATATTTTAGATAATGTGAAAGACTAATCCTGGCAAACCCAACACAGAAATAAAATTTCTACTTGTCATAGTATTAACCTGTTTATTTGTGGGATGCCTTTCTTTGCTTTGCATATAACAGTCCCCACCTTTTTTTTATTATTATTTTTAAGCCATCTTTTCTGATGGGACAGTTTTCAAGATATTGAGTTGCACAGTGGATTTTAAATTAAAGGTCTAACCATTTGTTATACACCTATAGTAAACAGGACATTTAATCAACAGAATTTGATAGATGATAGTGCCTGCAACTGAATTAGACCCTAATTCTGAAGTGAATTCTTTGGAGTCTCACCAAAGCTCTGGGATCTGTGCAATAATTCCCTCTAAGACAGGCCTTTCATTGTAATCATTGTGGTAGTGTAAAAAAGCTAAAGGAACCATTATCATCCATCTCTTTGGATCAGTTAGTTTTTACATAATTGTTCCTGAACAATAATTCATGGTTCACATACTGAGTACCATTATGGAAAGTCCTATATATTTGTATATTTCATTCAAAATGGTAACTGGTCTGTATTTCCATTATTAAAAAATACTGTATCATTGGTTTAGATTTTTTGAGAATATTCAATGCATCTCCTGAAAATATAGAATTCCAGAGCAGCTTGGAATAAATTCTAAAGAACTCATGAAGTTCTATAGGAACTTTATTTGTGCATGTATGTGTGGGAGTGTGCATGTGTGTATATGCTGGTAAGTGCAGGATTTCGCAAATAGGAATCAGTCATATATTAATTTTCAACTTCCTTTGATTCTGATGGGATCTATGAGTACATATGACACTGGATTACAGTCCACTAGCAATAAATGTACTATCAGCTTCAAAATTCTTAAGCCAAAATGCAACATCTTATGGACGCATTTCCAATATGAAAAAACAATGAAAATAAAAGCAATGTGATAGATACATAGATAATAAAATTCAGGAAAATGTCTGAGCTCAAAGGCATGAGGAACCCACAAAGTATGCTACAGAATCAAAGGTAATATACTATTTTTTTTTTCTTTATTTGAAGATATGTTTGAAAAATATCTAAGTGGCTATATTCTCTTGAAAACCAAAATATATATCCAAAACCTTTTAATTTTTTATGTTCTAATACATATCAATGCTTAATATCATTTATATATTTCTTAAGTCTCATTTGTGGTATGTTAATATTTATCAGTTTGAACAGTTCAGTTATTCATAAGCATTTCTTACTTCAGAAATACTTCAGTGTTCAAAACAATGTTTATCCTTTTAATAAGGCTGACAGTGGTATGTGAAATCTTTACTGTAAAATCACATCAGATATTTTTCTGCATATTTGACCTCTGGTTGTTTACACCATGTGATTTTCTATATCCTTTGTCTCACATTCATGGCGTTTTAGTTTTTGATAGAGGTAAGTAACATCAGCTTTTATGGCAATAAAAAGCTGTGAACTTGTTACAGGTCCATGAGCAAGCTGCTTGAATTGGATCTTATTTTGCACAATGATACAGTTGCTTTTCACTGAGCTGAGAATCATGTCTTATGTTAAGTAGTCATGACATTATATCCAGCTGAATGTATTACTCTTTCTGTTAAGTTTTTCTGTGAGCAATCACAATACTGACAAGGCTGCCATGTTAACATTTTTAAGCAGCTAGTGGGGTTGACTTGCCTACAGGCTCCCAGGGGACAGTGGGTGTTCTAATCATTTTACAAAAAGAAGTGACGGGTTGTGCTCTTTCAAGTGAGTGTGCCACTTTCTTTATGCCTCTAGATTCTTCCATCTCAGCAGGAAACTTAATATTTGATCAGAAATATTAGTATAGATTTGCAATATAATATTAAACTGATTTAACTTTAACTTTGCACCTCTTCAGTTACTGATCTTGTCATGTACAAGCACAAATTTCTGTGCCGTAGAGGATTTAGCCTGATCTTCAGTACCTTCTTTACCTTTAGGGTAGAAAGAATTGTTTTCTTTTTAATCTAACTATGGAGTTTAGGGTGATATTTAGCATTTAATCAGAGACTTTTTTTAATAAGACAGCACTAATAACTTACCCTTTTCTTGAAAATACTACTATGCAGGCACATTTGTCATCAACTCCACTTACATTGTAGCAGCTTAACCTAAAGCAGTTGATGATATTACATAGACTATTGACTTTAAAATTATTTAAATTTTAAGCCTTAAGCACACTTCCATGGGGTATCTCCCAGTAAGTGTGAAATATCATTCAAACTACAGTATACTAAACTTAATGAAGTTGTTGAGAATTCTGTGCCAACTCCAGTAGCTTCACAGTTTTGCTCTTTCTGGAAGGACTCAAGCATGTGAAGTTCCTACAATATATATTTAGAAATGAAATCCAGATACCTTTAATTAAAAAAAACAAACAAAAAACCCACAACCAACCAAACAAACATAAAACCCCAAACAACCCACAAACCAAAAAAACCCAGTTAAATCTCAATACTTCCAGAATATAATTTCAGATTTGCTGCAAAATACACCTGTCTCTGTGGAGCTGAAATGCTTAGCATGTCATTTGCCTTCAAACCTGTGTATGATGCAGAAACCAGATATTTCCCCAAGTACCAGCTCTGAAGGGCCTAATCTGTTCTGTGTTCTGAGACCACATCTAACCTACAGTGACAGAGCCAGTCTCCTAGTTAAAAATGCCTAACACTGCATTTTTTCCCCTCTGGGAGCCAGACTCTGCATGAAGAAGGGTTAAATTAATAAGTTCTCACTGTCAAGTTTTGTACTACAGGTCTTCAGGTTAAAATGTGGTTAAGAGACTTCTGCTTTTCAGAAACCAGTAGAAAGTAAAACTTGGACTAATTGCAAAGCAACCTCTATGGAATTCAAATGCTGTCTTGAGATAATTAAAGTTTTTAAAAATGTTTTCCTTTTCTGATCCTGTGTGAAACCAAACTGCCTGTTAGTAACACCTTCTTAAAAAAAAGATTATAAATGACCTATCTTTTGTGCAGAAAAATATTTATATTAATTATCATTCCATAACAGGAATATGCTGTTGATTGTAGTAGGATATAATAAGATGTTTAGAGAATTTTAAAGCCTACTTAAGTACACATCAGCTGCACTCCTTCAGCATCAGTTAGGCCCATCCGCGGTCAAAGACTTTGGTAGATGGTGGGAATGTGGCGCTCATATGGCCCCACTGCTCCCAGTGGTGGGATAGCACATCCAGGGATGCCTTGGGGCACTGCTCCCTGCCCCATAAAGGATCTAACTGTAGGAGCATCATTTTTCATACTGACTAGTCTGCATGCTTGTCTTAAGAGGGCTATTTTCTAACACTGGTTTCTACTTTACACACATTTTGTAAGAAAATACAACCTCTGAAATTATACGTTTAACACACTTGTCTGGATTTGTTTGGATTCTTAAGCACAATGTCAAATTTCAATTAAATTAAAAGAAGAGGTCACACTAAAGCTGTCTACATTCAGATTCTTGCTAAGTTTTTTCTCATGCTCTTTCCCTTGTGATGTACTTATGACATACTGTGACGTGAAGAAATATACTTAGAAAATGTGAATTTTCAGAGTTGCATTTTAAGCCAGAGATCTTATAGATTCCCAGTCACTTAAATAGTTGAAAAGTATAATTTAATTCACAGGAAAATAAAGCTTGGTTATAGACTATACAATTAAGCAGATGAATACTGTTAACCTTATTAAGCCTCATTTTCATATATCACATGAAAGGCAATATTTTTTCATTTTTGTATGATCTCATATTCATTCCAGGGTTATGGGCAAGATTATAGCAGATTTTGAAAAGTTTGTGATGGATTTATTACATTTAATGAGCATGCAATATATGGCTCCTCAGCCTTGGCTGACATTTTGAAATTAGACTTCCAGCAGTGAAATCTTGTCAGGGATGGGTTTTAGATTACTCAAGCTTTCATGATTAGAGATTTTCATACATAATATCAAGTATAATTGTCAGTTAAATGGTAAATGAGCATACCATTGTTAATGCAGTAGCAGCACAAAGAGTAGACTCTAGAGAGTTTAATTTTTTGCTGACTTGGAACTTAACTTTATTATGAACTTTACTCACAGTTCTATTCTTGTATTTATGTGGAGATATAGAGGAGAAATATCTCTGTATAGATTTTAAATCTAGATTTTAAACTGTCATATCTTAATTTCTGCCACATTATGTCATATATACATTTGCCTTCTATATGATAGGCATATATTTATCCATAACTGAACTGTAACTACCAGAGTCTTTAAAAATGTGGCTTTTTAATACTTCTGTCTTGCATGGCAACACTAAAGTTGAGAATTTACAATTATGACCTGAAAAACAACTATAAATTTTAGAGCAAGACGTACACAGACAAATGAAATTACATATGTATATTATGTTTTCTCATGTTATGTACATTAATTTGTACTGAATTAATTCAATGGAAGTCTAAAATCTGAGTTGGATCTTTTATAGGGATAAAGTAGTGTTTGAGCCAGCTAAGTTATATCAGGCCCAGATCCACAGTAAGAATTTAGGGGTTAACTCAGTAATATGGAATTTTTTATTCTGAAAGACATAAAATGTAATGCCATCTGTTCCCTTACATAAGATGGCTAGACTCTACTGTTCAAAGTGTAGAAAAAGTTAAGTTACCTGAAAACTTGTTCTCTAGCCTCTGTTCCAAGTAATATTTATGTGTCTCATGGGTAAATATCCTGTTAAAAAAATTTTAAAAGTCACTCCCCTTCCTCCTTGCTATGAAGCTAAAAACTTATTTTTGTCTCAGGGAATAATTATTGATATCAACAGAGGAAAAGTGTCCATAGAAAGAGCAAGAGATGTAAAGTCTGCCATTTCTGGCAGAGTTATTCACATGCTGGTATCTCCCCACTGGTATGACAACTGTTCTCTGGTGTTGCTAGGATATTGGGCAAGCACATGTACAATCTGTAAGTTTTATTCCAAAATTTTAGGAAAAGGAACTTCAAATTTATTAAGTCTCACATTCAAATTCTGGCCAACATTGGAACTCAAGGGGTTCTGTACATTCCTCCTGACAGAAATCTGTGTGCCTTGAGAACCGTCCTGGTAGAAAATACATGCCTTCTAAATTAGGCAGCAGCAAAGCAGGGACTGAAGATCCTCATTTTGGCATCTGAAGTGATAGGGACCTAAGTACCTTTGTAAATATGAGTTTAGTTTGCTTGTGTCGTGGCAAATATTCATTCCATATCTATAAGTTTTACAGATATAAAAATTAGATCGATCTAAAATAATTTTATGTATTTTTAATGAACAGGAAGAGCAAGGCTGGATGTGTAGGCAAACTGATACAGTTTTCAACATTTTACTGCAAAATAGAATCCTCTTGTCATTTGGAAAACAAGCAAACAAACAAGACGTTAGAACTGTGTTAGCTTTAAACTGGTTTCTAATTTTTTACAGGTTTGAGAACTACATTTTTCTGTCCTTGGCTCTCATCTTGCCTTGCTATCACTGTGAGCAAGGTTTGAGTTCCAATCAGACAAAACATGGTTTTTCAACTAAAAGATTGCTCTTTGTTTTAACTGTTACAACTCCACCATCCCAGCACCAATTTGTTTGCTTTTTTTCTTTTTTTAATTTATTAAATCCTCAGTACAGTAGAAATTAATTAATTAATGGTTTAAATATTTTGCTATTGCTTAATATTTCTTGAAAGCAAGCATCCTCAGAATTTACCTGTCAATGGGAGACCATTATCCTGTGACAACATTTTATTCCACTGAAATTTTCTTTTAATTGCCTTGAATCTTAACATGTGTTTGATTTTACCAACTGTTACCAATCAGTGTAAATGTTTTTTCTGTGTTCTGTTTTCTGTGCCTTTTGGTGACAACATGTTTTCAGCAATAAGTATTTTCTACTTTTGCATATGATCAGTGTTCTTTGAAATGCAGCAATTTTTAGTGCTACGAGTGCCCCATGAGGCAAGGCCACAAGGCATTGAGCCAAATAGTTTACTGAAATAAGCAGCCCAACTTCCATTGACTTTGCCAGCGTTGTATCAATTTACACTAGTGTCAGATTTGGTTTATCTCATTCCATCTGACAAAAAACATGCCATCAGTCTACATACTTTGCTTTTGATTTAGCAATTTTAGTTTAGTAACTGACTTTGGCAGCTCATGCTTTTTTTTTTGCTTTTTTTCTTTTTTTTTTTTCTGAAATGGTGCAGTCCTCTAATATCAAACTGCAGAAAGAAAATAGCCAGAAGTCTATTTCAAGTAGCCCTTGGAGGATAATTTCAATACGATCTTCTCAGTCCAGAGTAGTAATATTGTGGTAACATAAGACCACTCTGAAAGCTAACAACTGCTCCGACTGAGACTACAGCAATAAAAAAAGGAGATGTCATTCTGCATTCCCTGCTTGCCCCCATCCAGTAGTGACCAAGGGCACCAGATGGGGCCCATTGCAGCCCTGTTTGGAATGCACCAATTCCCAGGATATTCCAACAACAGCAACCATGTATAGACTAGCACAAAACTTACTACTGTGAAAAGATTTTTTTGTGTGTGTGCGTCTGTTGCATAGCACTTCCTGAACTGTGCTCTATATGCTGTCACCACACACAAAGACCTACCCTGGAGTATCTGAGATTTACTAAACTAGACGTATAATAAAGTAAAGGTCGCTAAATATTCACAGGAATCTAATGATCAGGGGAATTAAAACTCAGTCTAGAGTTTCAACTTGTGTGAAATAAGCTAATTCCATTGTCTTCAACACAGTTACATAGGCTGAGGCCAGACTGCTCTGTGCTTATTAAAGCAAGACAGAATTCTGAAAAAGAGAGAAAACATACCAGTTTTCCACCTTCCTGAAAGAGTGCAGGGAAACATTTACAGAACCTTTAATTACAAAAGTGTGCAGAGGGCATGTATTGTCAGGGTACTCTGTTAGCCATAAGATTAAACCACTGTTCAGATTTTGAAAATATAGTGACAAGCAGAGAAATGGAAGTGTGCAGCTACAACCAGCATGGAACTCATTAATGTGTCAGAGCATTTTTGTTATTTTATTTTGAGTTTGAGTTTTGAACAAAAGATGGTGTGTTTTAGGGTAATTAGTGACCTTATGGTACCTCTTAGTACTGGTGGAAACTGCAGAGTTAAAGCCATACAGATCACAATTAGCCTATTTGGAAAATATAATTTAAAAATCATTTTTAAAAAAAGTTTAAAACAGTGATAATTTCAAATTCTGAACAGAAGGTCCTCAAAATGTCAAGATGGGATGTTCTAGATCAGAAATCATCCATTACTGGAAACTTGTATTATCAGGAAATTAAACAGTGATGAACAGTGAGCTCCAGCTCATTCCATCTCCTCTTTTTTTTTTTTTTTTTTTTTTTCATTCTTAGATATCCCAATAACTCTCTTTGGAGAGAGTGAAGATACCTGCCAGGGCTATCCAGAGAGCTCCGTTAGTATCTCAGTTAGTCTCCGGAAAGTTACAGCAGTATAAAACAGTCACCCTTCTGCAAGAGCAATTAACAAGAAAAGTTGTATTAAAATTTTTGTTTAAATCATTAAGGTTGGTGAGAGAGAAGTAAAACTAGAAAGCCATCTTGTAAGACACACAATATTGTATCTCCTATTTTATATTTCTAGGTCAATTTCAAGATTCCCTGCACTCTAAATTGATCAGTAAAAATATCAATCATGATGTTCTCTGAGGTTTCCAATATCTCTTCCAGGTATAAAAATAATTAAGATTAAAATATTCTGACATTTAAAGGGGGAGAGACTCTGAAAGGTTCTCTTTCTCAAAATCAAAATTATTCAGTTACAGCCTGAATATTTTCCATAAATGTCAAGTTTATTCTCAAATTATCTTGAAGACAAGTCTGAGCATAAGCTACTGAAATTTTTGGAAGAATATTGCTTTTACTGCAAATCTTCCCAGCCATTTATGACTAAATAAGATCAATGCGACCACATTTCTTTCAGGAGAGTCTTCAGAATCCTCTACAAATCTTTAAAGATTTCTTCAGTCTCCAGTGATTAAATGAGATTACACTTATGCATTTATTTGCATTTATCCCTTCCAACATATAGACTAACACAGTAATGGGAAGAAGTTATTTTTTAGCCAATTAACTGAGAAAAATGGAAGGCCTGAACATAGCAATGTCAGAACCAGATACCATAATGTTTCAGAATGGACTTGTGCAATGGCAGTTTTCTTTATCTATTTCTGTCCAGGAAAAAAAGGGTTCTCTGTTTGCTTAGTTCAGCATTACAATGGCAGGGGATGCCTTCCTCTTCCATCCCATCTAAATGGAATTAGAAGATGAGGCAACTAGCGTGACTGTAGTGCATCACTAGCTTATCTCACTCTGCTTTCTTCCTGGCTTCATCCTTAGTCAAGCCAAGCAGGGGAAATGTATTTAATGACCTGTCCTGATGAGTATAGACATACCATACACAGATTTATGAAAATACCTATTTAGAGATTGATTTTGAGATTTTTGGCTAGTGTATATCCTATTACTGTGCTCTAATAGAGTACATTTTCATGCTGCTTCCCCAAAATACCACTTTTCAGTCTTCCCCATCAAGAAAAGACCCAGGTGTGCAACATTGACTGAAGACATATAACTGCAGACTGGGTAAAGGCACATCCCTGACAAAGGAGGAGCAGCACTTTTGAGACAACCTGCCCCATGGAGCCTCCAGGGAAGAGGGAACTTCCCCAAACCCTAATGCAATCAGAGTGCCCATTTTGGACCAGTAGCTTTTAAAAGATATTGGCTAGGCCTGCAACTTAATGAGTTTTTTTGAAACTCCTCCCTGTTATGCCTGAACCATAAGCAGTGTCTTGGTTTAAAGGAAGAATGCATAGCAGCTACTGGTAGTCTATCAGCTACACTCGATTACACTCCATCAACTGTTGGCAATTTTTTTCACAGCCATAGTCTCTCTCAAAGATTTGTTATAGTAGAAGAGAGCTCACGTGCATGTGAGTCTTGCAGAGGAATCTGTAGCAAATATCTCTGAACTAACACTGGGCATTGACAATTACTTAAATGTGCTAAAAATATATTTTTAAAATAAAAATTCTCTTATTTATACATTACATAGCTTAGTGATGAGAGCCTGCTATCAGCTTGGCTGAGTTTCTTTCATATACCAGAGTCATTCTTTCCAAAGTAGAGGATGACAGTTGATCTTTACATGGTTACAGGCTAATGATAGCATCTTCCAATACTGAGAATATTGATTTCTCTCATACCTACCAATACCTGCTGACAATACTCTTTGCCCTTACCTTAACAGTATTGTACAAGCTTTTCCATTTAAAGATTAAAACTCAGTTTTCTCGCTGCTTGCCCACACATGCTATATAAGTAATATCCCTTGTATCTCTGTCATTACAAAAAAATCACATCACTCACATGAGTACCATCTAAGTTAAAACTGATAAACTCAGTACTTAAATATAGTCTTTTAGAAATTATGACATTAAAAGATTTCCCAGGATGGCCTTCCTAGCTTAGGTTTCATCTGGTGAGGGAAAAGCAAACCTCATAACTCATCATAGCTCATAATTTAGAATGAAAAATTAGCAACTTTGGGATTTACTGGGTGGAGGAGTGGGGGGAGAGGCAGAAATATTTTTCTTCTATACATTTGCAAAAGACATACTCAGTTAATGTTTTAATTGCTTGATCATACCTTCCTCTGAAGTTTAACCATGTTAAGTACTTTTTCTTAGAGTCATCAGCTGAAAGGGAAGAGTAACTGTAGGGCATTACAACACCAAAGCCAAAATTTAACAGATGTGATTAGAATGAAACAATATGTATCTTTTTTGTACAAGTCACTCTGAACACTATTTGCCCACCTTTCTGTGTACAAAGCAAAAGGAGACTCTGCTCTCTGTCCACATTTGCTTGCTTAATTTGCTATATACAGAACATGATATGATGTATTCAATTTTTTCATTCCTCCTTTGTCCATTTATCTTACAGGATATTAGTCACATCATTTCCTAAAGAGCTCATTAATTACAAAATGTTGTGTGTACTCTGTTGTATGAAAAAGACTATTCTGATCAATAAGGAAACTTAAGGGTTTTGAGCTTTTTAAATAAATAAGATATAAATGTATTGCATTTTTAAGACTAAAAAGCTCTTTATGCATGCCATTATAATTCTATATGATTAAAGAGTCCTACAAGGAGTTATTTTGGGGGGAAAAAAAAAAATCTGTTCTTGCATTTTTGCTGGTTTATCAATTAACCTGCACAAATAGAGTGAGGAGCAACTTAACCTCAGAACGGTATAATTAATTGATTATACAAAAGTCCACTTATATTTGTGCAGTTTTCTAATAACTTGTACAAGTTTTCTAACTCCAAGGCAAGGTCAGGGCAACGTTATGCTTTCTTCCTATTTTTGATCAATGATGTCAGCACATCATACATATTCGCTTTTAAGCCACAAGGCAAGCCAATACTTAGGAAATAACCAAAACCAGATTAATAGAAGCAGCTTAAATTCCTACCTAAGCAGCAAAGTAATCATAACTGAAAGAAGTCTAACCTGGCATGATGACAGCAGTATTCACTGAGAATGAGGGAGAAAAATTCCAGAGTTTGAAGTGAAAGCAAAGAGGATGTAAAGTAAAATGGGTGGACCATTAATACAGAGAGTCCCCACACATTGACTAGCTGCACCCTGTGCAATGATGTGTTACCCATCATTCCTTAAACCTGGTTTCTGGAGCAAATACAGTAACACATGTAGAACAAGTAGCAGTTAGCAGCAGAATATGCAAGCCTTAGGCTTTTTGGGCAGAATATTAGAGTGACAGGGTATTGCCCTTCTCTAATGATTACAGGACTGGATTGCTTATGGTCATATCTACTGCATGGTAAAAGATGAGTTCTTTGCCTTTAGATAAAAATCCAAATACACCCTTTCTTTGCTATCTCCCTCAGTGATTAAGGATCTGATGGTGCTTTAATGCAAACTGAGGTTGGCTTTGTATGATAGAGGAGTATCCTTGGGGCAAATGAATCTAAAAGGATAATACAGAAAAAAGGAGGGTGGCAATACTGAAGAATCTATTCAGAGGAGATTGATAGCTGTAATGGAAATAAAAATAAGAATACAGAAATAAAACTTAAATAAAACCTAGAAAGATTAAAGGAAAGGTAATTAAAAATATAGGAAAAAAGCGTAAAATTAAATTTAAAAGTTAATGTGGATGTAAAAAGCACATAGAATTATATTAGTGCTTTACAAAGTTATTAAACCCCTGAGAACATACAGGTATCAAAAGTGCCCAAAGCCAGACATCAATTTTTATTGTCTTCAAGGCAAGCTTATATTTTTCTATATGCAGTGGAGAATAGAGAATATAAAATTCTACACGTAAGAGATAGAAATGTCAGGTGAAGTAGCAGTGGAATTGTATTTGCACAAAATAACCAATAACAGTAACAATAATAGGCAAGTGACTTTGATTAGTGTAGCTTTTAGTGTTAAGTAAGCCATCTTGCACTTTACTTTTAATAAATGGGATATTTTTTCAATTGCTAAACATGAAACTTTTGCATTAACAGAGTATAATGTGATTTACAATGTGAAGTTGCTAAACCAGCAACTGAGTTCAAGCAAAACTAACTAATGTAGAAGAAGAAACTACGTTCTTGTTTTTCTTGTAAAACAGCCATCTGACACAACTGTGGTCCATCCACCAGTATGGAGAAACAGGTGTGTAGCAAACCCAAAAGTAACACACACACACATATGCATACCCTCCAGAAAAAAGCTTATTTACATGTTTAATTCAGGAGGGCACATCAGATTTTCTGAAGTCACCACCAAGTTATTAAAAGTGCTTAGGCATCTAGAGGTGCAGAGTGCTACCAGTGAAAAGTTCAGCCTATAGATGCAGATTTGATTTTCTCATCTCGACTTTGACTTGCTTATTCTCTTGCTTTTTTGTGAGTTGTTACTGATGCTGGTTAAGAACAGAGAACACCTTTCAAACAGGGAAATGGTTTTACATGCAACTGTTTGCATAAAGACTTTAATAATACTTCAGGTTTTTGTTTGACATCATTTTATGCATCACATTGCACCTGGAGTGACTTTATCAGTCCTGAATCATCACCTGTAGAAACAACATCTATTTTTGAATATTGATGCTTCTGTAATTGCCCATGGAATGTGTTACGTTACCAAAAGCTTTTTCTTATTCAGTGACCTAATTTTTTCCTGCTTTCACATAAGCTTTTGTATTCTGTCTACAGTGAATAGAGAATAATTGATCCCCGATATTTTAATAGGAAAGGTCAAAGATTTTGCATAGTATCCAGCTTAACTGCTTCTACACTAGTATGTTAATACATTTTGTATAGTGTCAGCAGTTCTGAAAAGTAATAAATGGGGGCAAATGAGTCAGGCTGCCAGACTGTGAGGTTTACTATAGTCCCAACCTCTAGTTCTTTAGTAATCTTAAACAGACTGTGAGGTTTGCTATATTCCCAGCCTCTGTTTAGTTCTGTAGTAATCTCAAACAATTGTGCAGGGGTGAAAAAAATCTCTTGTTAAACTATGAGTATCTGCCAAATACATTGTGGACATTCAAAACATATTAGTTGGAAGTACTACACTCTCAATAATTTGGCACAGAGTTACTTGAAAGCCTTAAATAAAAGGCTTAACTCTTTACTGCCAAAGAATCCACATAAACATTTATTCCTGTGGAAAGGTCTAAGTGCCACAAACCCAAAACAAGAGTATTTACTCCCACTTTGCACTCATATTAAGCAAATGTAAAAAACCTATACATATACAAAGGTACTTAGTGCTTATTCATCAAGTGGATGGATAAGTAGTAAGATATGCAAGAGCTGGAGAGGTTCAAGTAGTAGAAAATATTGAAAGATTCCAACTTTAGTTGAAACACACACAGGAAATGCAAAGTCAAGGTAAGGGGAAAGTAGAAATGTTAGTATTGCTGAATCTGTAAAAGTGAAAAAGAATCTGTCTTTTACTATAAAATCTATTAAGTTATGTAAATGTAAAATATAGATAAATTATTTCATTACAGATTGTCTGTGGAAGAGGACAAAGCAAGCTGTCTGTTTTTATAACATTTTCCATTAGTGATAATTAAGACATTTATTTAATTCGGTCTTTGTCTTAAAATTCCATGTAAACCTCAAACTTAATCAAAGGTATGTGTGGTTCTCATAATTCAAGTGTCTGGGAGTTTCACATCTACCACTGTATTTGTCCTGACAGTGCTTCTGGAGGGAAGTAGTAGTTTTCCCACTTCACAAATGGAGCAGGGAGTAAGAAGGATCACAAATAATATTTCATATAATAGGTACTCAGTCATGCTGGAGCAAAAAGAAATTATGGAAAGTCTTCTGCAACTTTTTATGTCTAAATTAAGTTTTGAGGCAGTAAGGGAAGCATTAGTCAGAACATTTTCAGATAGATAAAATGAGATCCGTGTTCTGTTACAAGGATTTCAGAAACTCCATGGCTTTGTCTACACATCTATAATTAATTAAATGGGCCAAGAAATGTTCTCTGGCCCTGAGGACAAATGGTGTTGTGTGGCTTATCCATAGAAACTCCTGGCTTCCAGAAGAGGCCAACTGCATTTATATGGTCTATTGACCTGTGCTGTTCCACGGAGAGTGATGGGTATTGCACAAGAGTGTGTTGCTTGGTAGAGACCATGGCAGGGATCATGCTAGTAGTTCAACAGTGTGGATAGTCACCTGCCAGATGCTTGGACCCATAGTCTGTCCTTACTTAGGTTGCTAGTATAGATATAGCCTGCATTTTGCAAATATTGACTTAGTTTTAGTATAATATGGTGTAATGAGGTCTTGAAACTATAATCAAATTGATATATCTAACAAAGGCCACAAAATTGGTGGAAAAGATTCTTCACCCAGAGGGTGGTGGAGCACTGGAATACGCTCCCTGGGGAGGTAGTCATGCTACCAAGCATGGAAATATTCAAGAAGCATTTGAACAACCCCCTCAGACACATGGTCTGGATCTTGGGTTTGCCATGTGCTGGGGCAAGAGTTGGACTTGATGATCCTTTTGGGTCCCTTCCAACTCACAACATTCTATGATTCTGTGATTCTGTGATTCTATGAAGGTCATTACTTCATACGTTCTTCTTGGAGAATAATAATAATTAAAAAAACAACAAAAAAACAAACACAACAAACCCATCAAACCCGAAAACAAAGTCTAAAATAGCTAAAACCATTACATACCACTTGCCAAAGAGTTTTCTAGAATCTGGTAAGGTATATTTTTTATTTGCTTACATTCATCACCTTATTCTCCTAGTGTCTGCACTCACTTAATCAGAGCAAGCTAGTACACAGGTTATTGTCCTTGGTGCACTGATTTTGCTTGTATCCTGGTGTCACTCAAATTTTGGAAGAGATCTCTTCCTGAAGTACAACATGGATTGAATGTGCTGTCTCTTCAAACTTTGTCCATGAGTTATGTGCAAATCAGTTCTGTCCTTCCAATGCAGTAGTAAGTTTGTTGGATGCTGGCTTCACTGATACCTTCCTCTAGCAGAGTTGGACAGGTTTCTGGCAAGTCTAGTGCATTACTTATTCATCTCTAATTTGTTGAAATTAACTGTCAGATGATAGGGTTGTTGCCAGGACAAGGTCAATGTAGACTTGAAAATCTTTCTTTAAAGCTTTTTCTTCTTTTGTTGGTTAATTTAAGCAGTGGATAGTGGCCGCTGCCATGAGTGGTTTTGCCTTTGCATTCAGTGCTGAAAAAAATTAGTTAGAATCTTGAAATTTAATGTAGAACATAATGCAAGAATTTTGAACCCAAGAATCCCACCAATTATTTATGGTTTTTTTCAACTGGTAAAATGCAAGATGAAAAAAAAATCATCTGCCAATCCTTCTTTTTCCACTTGAGATTATCAGCTGATTTCTCTAAAGACTTTTCACATGGCCATAATTGTTGCCCGGTTTACTTCCAACTGTTTGATGTTTTGTCTATGGCATGCTGACCACAAGAAGCTGTGCCCAACATTGCTCTTGTTATAGGATGACTCTGTAAAAATCCATAGAGAATCCTAGAATGATTCTTTTATTTTATATTTTCCTGTGACTTTTTAGAGTCATGTATATGAATGTAAGAATGTAAGAATTAAAAACAGTCTGTAAAAATTTCTCCATTTATTTGTCATAGCCAGGTATCATCTGGAATTAGAGGGGTGGCTGAATTTCATGTTTATTCAAATCATGCTTATAAATTTCCCAATTCATAATACTCATTCAGAAAGATGCCAGCTTGCCAGATCTCAAAAGTGCATTTATTCCTCTACCATATTCAGTAACATCTCTGCTGTACACGTTGGTCATATATTCAGATATTTAGAACTCTAGATGAGACCAGCTCTGAGCCACATCCTGCTCCGCTTAAGAAAAGAGGAAAGACACTGGCAATTTTTCAGTCTGAATGACTGTTCTGGAGGTGCTCAGGTGGTGAAGATCCATGACTAACATCTATTAGATGCACAGCTTCCTGACAAGGGCTTTGATGCCCTTGTACAATGAAGCAGATTCTTTAGCTAGATGGATTTGCCAGGAACCTACACTAACACCTGACTGTGATAATGCTTTGGCCACTGGCACTCAAATTAGTGCCCAGTGAGCTACAGACAGCACATGTTCTTGTCTGCATGTCCTTACAAATGCACAACTTCTCTGACAGGTTTCAGTCAGTTCTTTCACAGCTGTAACTTTCCTTTTTCCTCAGTATTGCCAGATAAAATCCCTCTTATGCTGCTAACACGTAAACTATGTTGCTATTTTTTAAGGCTTCATGAGATCCCACTTTTCCTAGTGTGAGATCTGAGTCTAAATAAAGCTATGCTGGAAAACTAGTATCTCTGATGCTATCAGCTGTCTTGTCTTTTATTACTATCTGCTTTTAACATCCTGTATTTGCAGGGTTCAGCAAGACTGAACTGCAGCAGCTAAAAGCTGCTTTTTTTTTTCCTTCTCTTGCTCCTAGAACTTTCCAATAAGTTTGTCCTTATCATATCTAACATTCTTTCTGCCTAGCCCATTAAAGAAAAGGCTCTTGTATTTTGTTGTATTCTTTTCTTCCCTTGTCACTCTGGGAAGGGATACATAGGGTCTTCAGCAATGTCACCTGTAGCATAGATCAGAATGCTTGCCTGATATTGTCAACCATACTACAAGCCATTGATGCTGCTGGAGTCTCTAGATGGAGCAGGGCCTTCACAATGGCCTTTATCACACAGAGATTTGTAATTTTGGCTTCATTACTGAAGAGATGGAGCTGAGTTTCCTTCAGAAGTTTCTTCTTTCCCTTTTAACTCACCCCTGCAGCAATGCTGCAAGGTTTCTTTTTCTTTATTCCTCCTTTGGACAGCATGATTCTTTCTACTCCTCCTGTCACTGTGGGTGACCACATAAACAAAAATGCTTAATATTTGAGCTTCAGCAGAAAAATTCTCAAATGGGGACATTCTTTCTGTTTATTGTTCTCAACCTTCTGCAATTTGGAGTTGTCTCCTCTGGACAACTGCACAGACTACTTATAGCCCAACACACCACTTCAGCTATGGATATAACAACACAGTTCATTCTTGATGGTAAAACTGATACTTCCCAAAACCAGAAATATCAGTCAAAACAAATCTGTTGCCCAGACTAAACTGGCAAAAACTGCTGATCAGGGTGAGCTTTGCCCTCGAACCCATCTGTAACTAGAAGGAAGCTCTAACTCAGACCTCATTGCAAGGGCCCTGTGAGTCTTGCAAACCTAACTTGACCAAACATCAACACTATGGGGAAAGAGGATAAAATGCCTGTCAGTATTATGGCTTTAAAATTTCCTACGGTGAACAATTCCCTTGCCAGTACAAAAAGGCAGACAGAGAGCAAAGATCTGGCCCATTCAGTCCCAGTTGCACTAGGAAGATTATTTCATTAAAATTTATCACCATGTTTTGGCAGATACAATTCCATTAATTCTAGCTGCTTTGCTAACGCAACAAAATAAATGTCTCAAATCCCTCACCTCTGGAACAAGTGATGTATAAGTATGCCTGTCGTATGAATTTCAAACTGGGGACTAAAAAAATAGGATTAGAACAGGGTGAGCCAGTCCAATGGCTGGGATAAACTGAGCAAGTGCTAGGCTCACACAGTTCTGTTTAATGGGGTTAAGCCACGAGAAGAGTGGGAAGCAGTGCAGCGATTAGTCTTAGCTGTGTTTTTTTATTACAAACATATATATATCTACTCCTTGTTATTTGTATCAGAACTCTTTTTCTGAAGATTTTTATTTCAGTGACTGAGGCATTCCTTCCACAAAAAAATATTTTACAAATTAAATAAAAATAAATAAATTTTTAAAAGTAGATTTCTAAGAAATTTGTCTAGCATGTACAAGAAAGACTGAGCAATGATTCTTGTATCAAACTTGAGTGGAAAACTCAATATTTCTGTTAACAGAAAATTAGTCCCTAAATTAATGTCCTGGTTATCAATTTTTTTAAACTCCCCAAAAGAGCACAGCACCTTTGTCCCTAAAAAAGTCTCCAATTATTATGAAGGGATAGAAGAGTGATTTTATTGTTTTTTCTTTTTAATTTTAAAATAAGGGTATTTATATAATTGTCAGGAAACTGCTACATAACAAAAGAGCTGCAAAGTGCCAAATGTCTTGGGCTGACTTCCAGGAGCTATGTTACTAGATTTTGAATTGAGTAGTTTAACCCAAATTTGCAGATAGCCACAGACTCAAAATAACCGGGGAGATCTTCCACAGACTTGCCATTTTGCTTTTCATGACTCTGGGCACCTTGCTGAGGCTGTCTGCTGCAGTCAGGTAGAATACCAGAAGCAAAATAACAATGTCAACGACACATACAGCTATTTTTATAGCATCTGAATCAGTCTCTATGGCAACATTTTTTTAGCCTATTTATATATTTTTTTAAATCTCTGTCTGTCTCTCCCCTTTCTTGCATTATTCTGTTGAGTGACAGGTTTTGATAGAAAGGTAAGACATAATGTCCACATACAAATATCTGTTGAGTTTGGAAGAGTCAGTGCTTGTTTGCTTTATATTTAACCTTTCCTTTTAACAGATATTTCAAAGCAATTCTACTAAACTTCTTTCCATTTCTTTTAGAAAAAATTACTAAGAAAAAAAAAGAAAGATATGTTCAACTTGAAATCACATTACTCCAAACATGCATAGATATATAATTTTTCATCTTCAAATCAAGTTGTTTTATGAGAGTGATGTGTGTGTCATCATTACTGTTTTATAGTTGGGGGGAGGCAAGTACAGACAGGGAAAAAAAAAATTATCCAAGGTCAGCCAGCCAACAGTTTCACTGACTGTAGTAGCAGATATACAAATTTTTAGCACCTTATCAAGTGATCTCTGATAATACGTTTTATAACTAAGCTCTCTTTATTTGGAAGGTTTAAATTTCTGGCTCATTATATCCTTGCCTCTCTCTTCTGTTGCTATATGAAAAATGCCCACAAACAAGCAGAAAATAGGATTATACCCTGAGAGCTGTGAAACTGACTTCCTCAAAAGGCCATTAAATTCACAGAGAAAAAAAAACCTGTATGGAAGTAGAGGAAATTTGTTTTTATAAAATCCTGTTCAGTTATATTAAATCAAAGTGTTTCATGTAAGAATAGTAGGTCTGAAACTTATGTTCTTTATTGGAGGAAAAAGATAAGACTGAGTAGTGATGGCTATAATGAAGTGGGGATGATATTCCTGGGCAATATAGGAGTTGGTGTTGGTTTAAGCTACCTGCATGGAAGAGTTTTACTGGGAATCTTGGACTTTTGTGTAAATAGACCCAAAGAGGAGTGCCTGTTCTCCTTCACAACCATGTAGATGAAAGAGCTTTTCTGCACACAGGCAGAATTCTTATCCTTCCTGATTTGACCTGATTTTAAAAATTATATGGTAAAATTTTGCCACCTGCCAGTTTTAGAACATAAGAACAGCAGTATCGGATCAGTTCAATGATCTATGTTATTCACTGTGCTGTCTACATTAAGCAGACACATAGGAAAGAGTATAGGAACAGGGAATGAATGATCCTATCTCTGATATGCCTTCCTGACTTTTTGCAGTCAGCAATTTAAAGATTTTCTGAGGCAGGACTTCATCCAAAGCATCCAGTGGTCGGCCTATTCTCTAATCTATTTTAAACTCATCTATCTCTTTGGCTATCTTCAGATCCTAAAGCAGTGGGTTCCACATTTCAATTTTGTGATGTACCAATGGCATAAAAATAAAGTAATATCTTGAGCATCTGAGCTCTAACAGTTAAAATTTTATTTGAATACAAATCACATTATTTGTATCCTGAGCAGAGTTGTTTATCTTTACAATCCCTCACAATAACTGGAAGCAAATTTTAAAAAGCACCACAGATGAGACTGATTCATGTGTATCCAACACTCAGACAAAATTGCAGATGATCTGCTGCATCCTGTTGGCTGTTATGTTTTATGCAAAAACCAGGGTGCTGTGATACCAGCCAAAGTGTCATCATTTCAGCTTCATCAGAATGTCCTTATATTTTTAAGCACCAGCTATTCTCTTGCAGTGTTATAAACTCTATAATTTCTTTAATTGAAAATTTAATATTAGATGGGTTAGAATAACTGTAAAAGGAAGTTTTGAAATGTGTATGATGATAGTTTATTGAGCTCAAATGAGTAATTATAATGAGTGTTCTCACCAGAAAAGTTAAAAAAGAAAAAATCCATTAACAGCATCAACCAATGCTTTTGTGCCACATGCACAAGCTACTTTACAATTGCTCAACTAAATATAGAATAAAATAATTAAAAATAGTCTTTAAAAGTATATTCAATGGATAAAAATATCAAAGTTATTTACAGGAGAGATAGGAAAAAAAAGCCACAAAATATCTGCCTTATCCAATTGAAGTTGATACAACAGTAGTTCTAAAGTAATTAGTATCAAGCACTTACCATAAAGTCATCACAGCATCACCACCGTCAAGGGCTGAAAACAATTTATCTTTAGAGACTATGTGCCTAGCCTGAATTGAGAAGGTAATATAAATGGAAGAAGGAACCAGGAAATAGCGGCACACTTAAAGCTGACTAAAGCTAAAATCAATTATAAGAGGCAGTCAGAAACACATGAGTAATTTATTAAGCAATGATAGATTTGGGTAAGTAGCACCACAAAGTCAGTCCTCCTTTTGATATGTGGGGTGAAGATAAATTAGCAGTTTTGTAAACTGAGCAGTTCCATTTGCCCATTGACTAACATATAAAACAAGCCTTCAAGAAATGCATTTGCACTTTTCCTACCTGACTTTCACTGCTGTACTTATCCTGAAAGATATATTAAATCCCCTGAGGTAAAGACGCTACTAGAATTAAACTTCTGTCAAGGCATCGCCCTGAGTGATTGCGTTGTTAGCAATCATGTTTGTCAGGTTCCCCAGAGTGCTCAACTCTGTACCAACACGAGGGAGAGCACTGGGAGCTCCTCTCTCAAGGAGACTGCAGTCTGAGCCAGGCACAGAGCTGATACAGTTCAAAACACTGAACTCAAAGCAGTGAAGAAATAGTTTTGTTTAAGTCCATCCTCTCTTTGGTGAGATGTTCATTCATAGAATGATCACATAGACTTCATTAGGGAATACAAATCACCTCCTTACAAAGCATTAATATATTTCCTGTACATGTGCAAGTGGCCACTGTTCTGTTAGGAGCGGAGCAGATTAAATAGCCAAAATAAATATGGGAATCTCAGACCATCTTATTTGACATAGGAATTACACAGATACAAGGATAAAGTACATTTTAAACAAGTGTATACTGCCTGCTTGCTCTTGTTACTTTTTTTGTGTCCACAGCTCATAAGTTAATACAACCTTCTTCAAATTGATCGTGTAGACTTTCTGGTTCCCTTCTTCTCCCTGAAATAGCAGAGTTTGAGAAACCATAACTCTTTTATTGCTATAGGCATCTTTAAGGGGAAGCTCCTCAAATTCCTTGGCAAGCATCATCTAAAAGCATAGCTAAAGCCTACCTGGAGAAAGCTGTCATGTTGCTAAGCACTAGTTCTTTCTGTAGTTTATCTTGCTGAAATCTCTGTGCACTTTCTCCAGTGTCTGGCCACACAATTTTTTCTTCCTCATTTGGAAAAGCTTTTTTCCTCCAGCAGAATGCTTATGTTCTCAGACTCCCTAGGAGTTAAGCAAAGGTGAAACCAATAGATATGATGCCTTACAGAGAGCTTTAGGGTCCTAACAAGACTCTGTATAGCAATTCCCATAGGAAGAATATATTTAGAGTATATAGGAAGAAGAACCTTGTCCTTCCTAGTATTTCTGAGGAATCAGTGCTATCCAGATAATAATGATATCCCAGCTCCTCCCCAGTATTGTGCTGAGAGGAGTGGATACACCTCACCTTACATGCCAAGTATGGAATAATTCAACTAAACCTTTGCTGTGGCTCTGTGAGAAGAAACAAGGAAAGAAAGCTAGGGCCAATAAAAAAACCCTGCTATTCTCCTTAATCAAAAAGTTTGTCTTGAAGTAATATGACAGAGAAGCTTTTACTGATTATAACTCCTCCTGCTGCATCTGATCCCTCTACAAAACCATTTCATTCTTTGTTTCTTTAAAACATGCAGGTTGTTATAGTGTTACTCTATAATAATCACAACTTTGAAATTTTTAGAATCACGACAAAGAACTTATTTTGAAAGATTCCACACTGCTTTGTCATAAATACTATTTTTTCACAAACCTTTTATCCTACTGGTTTAACATAGCAGATAAAGAGAACTGAATGAATGTGATACCTCATAGAATTTCCTCCTTGCTGGAAGACAATGCAAAGGTATGAGCAACATAAGTGTTTTTACCTTTTATTTAAAAAAAAAAAATCTTGACATTTAGCTTTCTTGTGCAAATGATGAATAGCAACTAATGTCAAAATATGAACTGAGTGAAGGAGTTGACTTTTTTACCTATTCTTCTTCTTCCCATTCTTAGTCAATCTTCCATATACATCTGTGGTCACAACCTCTTCTCTCTGGCTGTGGATACTGTTGCATTTTTCCTTCAACATCCATAAATTATGTAATTATCCATCATGCCAGTAGCTACAGTATATAATGACCAGAACTGGTGGTCAGAGAGATGCAAAGAATCCCAAGGAATTGCCTCCTTTGATTTCCTCAGTGTGCATATCCATCTATTGCTATGCAATCTTTCTTCTATGTGAAAATCACTGAGATTTCATTAATATAATTAGAAATCTATAATTGCTCAGTTTTTTCCTCTACTGTATATAAAATTTATAGCCTTTTTTAAAGCTGTTTTCCATTAAATAGAGCCCTCTATTAGGAATGTCTTTCTTTCAGCTGAAATTTCATCCTGTAGATGAGACAGCTTCATCACCATTACGTTGATCTCTACGTGAAGTGAAGGAAGAGGTGAACGACCTCTGAAAAAAACCATAGCCAATGCATTAAAGGCATTGTAAATTAACATTATGACCATAAAAGGAATTAATGTGATTCATGATGCTGTTGCATAAGTTGCCATTGACTGTGTTTTACATGAACTAGGGCACTGTCAGTTGCTCAGATTGGAGATTCTGTTCTTTGCCCCTCACTCTGTGTTCATTCTCAGGTACACAGGTTGACATGATCTGATATAGCGATGTAAAGTAATCTCCTCTATCTGCTGAAAATATTGCTTTGCAATGCATAAGCCTCTCTCTACCTCCACTGCCTTTTCTAGTGTGACAATGTGTTCTGATTCTAACGCTGCAGGGAAAGAGCATATATTTCTGAAAAAAAAATATCATCTTTTCAATTAAATGAAACAGTACAAACTGGTAAACCACATGCATAGACATATGTATCCTATTAACAACTTTCAGATGCATTTATATCTTTTTTTTTAAAGTGCCTCTGTGTGTGTGTGTGTGTGTGTATGTGTGTGTGTGTCTTTATGTTCCATGAACACTGCTTGATTCAAAAGCCTCTGTTCTCCTCTCTTCATAGGCATGTGTAGACACACACTTACACACACACACACTCCACTTGGATTCACTGTTAGGTTCCTGTACTGGATCTGGCTGGGATGGAGTTCGTTTTCTTCCCAGGAGCCCATATGGTGCTGTGGTTTGGACTGACGAAAACAGTGTTGCTAACACACTGATGTTTAAGCACTGCTTAGACAGCATAAAGACCTCTGATTCTCAGCTGCCCCACTAGCAAGTAGGCTGGAGGTGGACAAAAAGTTGAGAGGGGACACAGCTGGAGCAGCTGACCCCAGCTGACCAAAAGGATAATCCATACCATATGATAATATGCTAAGCACTACAACTGGGGGTGGTCTTTCTAAAGTAGTTGTTGCTTGGAGACTGGCTGGGCAACAGTCTGCTGATGGGAGGTGGTGAGTGACTGCCTTTGCATCACTTATTGCAGGGTTTTTTTCCTTCACTTATTAAACTGTCTTTATCTCAACACACAAGTTTTTTTCAGTTTTGCTCTTCTGATTCTCTCCCTCATCTTGCTGGGGACACTGAGAAGGTGACTGCGTGGGTGCTTAGATGCAGGTCGAGGTCAGCCCACCACACTTGCTCAAATCCACCACATGTTTTACCAGATAAAAGAACAAAGCAAAAATTTTCTACATGCCCCCAAGCTTTGGCATGAAGTTACCCATACTCTTGAAGCATTAGCTTGCATCCTGGAACAGTTTTGTCCCACACTAACTAGCATTATCGCAGTCAATGCCTTGAGTTCAGGAGAGCTGGAATTGGCAAGAGACCAGTGACAAAAGGCTGTTTGGATCTAGACACTTTATTTTGGAGTACAAAGAAATTTACTAATACAGACATTTGCTATATAATTCCAGCTGGCAACCGGATGAGTGAATGATTTCTGACCCATTTTGTTTGCAAGTACAAATAGATGTAGACATAATGTATGTTTTAAAAATTTACTTTCTCAGTTATTTTTAAAAAATAAACTGAAGTTATGTGGTATGAGAAGACTTTGGATGATCTCAGTGATGTAGATACTGTCTCCCTTTCCTGGATTATTTCTATTTTGGACTTAAACTACTTGTCTCAAAAGGGATAATTTCTTACTATCTCTGTACCGCTAATCCTAAAAGAGACTGTCCTTTGAGGAAAACAGCATGCTTGAAACTGAAGGTGTTCCTATGGGCAAAATCATCCTTTTCTTTTTATCATTATTCTTATATAAAGACCTCTAAGACCTATGTCTACAACTGTGATTAAAAAATAAATATAAAAATAAAAGGATAGATGACATATGGTAATGTTGTAATAGCATTGCAAAGCTCTTGCTTCAATGGTTTCAGCCAACAGTGTAAAGAGATGGAACTTTTACAATTATGCAGGGAAGGAATATTTGCTGACACCAATATCCCAAACAAGCAGATGGACTGTTTTCATATGGCAGGATTATAATCAACACAAACTAAGTGAAAGGCAAATTAAGGATTTGTTGTTGAACTTCTCATTCTAGTTACCATTGTGATTGCTGTGGAAACTCCCTTAAATTACAGCAATTTTATTGTTAGTAAATGAAGTTAAAATTTAAAATAGATCAAACAAATTATCTGATTTAAGAGCAGAGATATTCAAGTGACAATCATATTTTCCTTAAAGAAAAAATTGTTTTATGAGTTTTCACTCATTGAGGGGCAACACAAGGCATTATTTTCCATCTACCCAATGAGGACTTTTCCTCATAATTTTTTTATCAGGACTTCATTTTGCACTATTTGCACTTGGATCTTCCCATAGGAATTTGAAGTCTCACATATCAGGCTCCATTGAACATACCAGTATCTGTTCTGTTACCCTTTTATATCATACAATTTCTTCAAGTAAGCTCCTTCAATTCTTTGCCTTGTCAGTGCCCAGACACCTTCTCCTCTTTTTCTTGGAATTCCATAGAGAACTGCCTCTCAACTGTACTCTGAAGGACTCTTTAGCTGCAGTCATTGCTGATTCGTGTAACCCATTTGCTTAGCTCAGCCACCCCTTCATTATCAGTCCTGGCCCATTGCCCCTAGCTCCTGATGCAGCCCCCACAGTGAACTTTTAAATAAATTAAAGTTAGGAAGACTCGAGACCTTTGGAACACTCTTGCATGGGTTGCTTATCACTCTAATTGACTGTTGGCTCCTATATCCTTGTATCCTTCATTCTTCTCCAAACAGGTGTAGCCATATCAATGCAACCAAATATGTCTACTTGCAACAACCCAAAGAAAGATCTAAAAATCTCGTTATCTTTATGTAATAAGTTGAAATGAAACTACATCACATGGTTGTATATTATAGCCAGATAGTTTTTGCTTAATTGTTAATGCAGTTGTCTCATTACTATATGACTGCAGCCAGTCCTGTTGAACATCTTTATGAATGATCTGGATTAAGGGATTGAGTGTACCCTCAGAAAATTCACAGATGACATTAAACTGGGTGGAAGTGTTGATTTGCTAGTGGGTAGGAAGGCCCTACAGAGGGACCTGGACAGGTTGGATCAATGGGTGGCAACCAACTGTATGAGGTTCAACAAGGTCAAGTTCCAGGTCCTGCACTTGGGTCACAACAACCCCATGCAACGCTACCTGCTTGGGGAAAAGTGGCTGGAAAGCTGCTTGGCAGAAAAGAACCTGGGGGTGTTGGTTGACAGCTGTCTGAACATGAGCCAGCAGTGTGCCCAGGTGGTGAAGAAGGCCAATGGCATCCTGGCTTGTATCAGAAACAGTGTGGCCAGCAGGACCAGGGAAGTCATCTTTCCCCTCTACACAGCATTGGTGAGGCTGCACCTTGAATACTGTGTCCACTTTTGGGACCCTCATATACAAGGAGGACATTGAGGCACTGGAGTGTGTCCAGAGAAGGACAACAAAGTTGGTGAAGGGCCTGGAGAACAAGCCTTTTGAGGAGTAGCTGAAGGAACTGGGGTTGTTTAGTCAAGAGAAGTGGAGGCTGAGGGGAGACCTTATCACTGTCTACAGCTACCTGAAAGGGGGTTGTAGCAAGGTGGGTATGTGTCTTGTAACTAGTGATAGAAGGAGAGTCAGTGGCCTTAAATTGCACCAAGGGAGGTACAGATTGGATGTCAGGAAAAATTTCTTCCCTGAAAGGGTTCTCAGGCACTGGAATTGGGTGCCTAGGGAGGTGGCTGAGTCACCATCCCTGGACGTATTTAAAAGACAGCTAGATGGGGTGCTCAAAGGTGTGGTTCAGTAGTGGATAGGTACGGTTGGACTCGATGATCTCAAAGGTCTTTTCCAACCAAGCAATTCTATGATTCTTTTATTCTATATCTCTTCATACCTGCCAAAAACATTTGTCTTCCTTTAAAGAGAGCACACTGCACATTCCATATTTTAACATAAAAACAATATGGAATTTTTAGAGAATAAAAACAGTTCCTGAAAAACAACTGTCTTGAAAACCAAAGTGTAATAACATCAGTGAAGCCTTTTTATTATTTATCCATAATCTCCACCTTAATTTGCATAGTTCACAACTAAATAGAATTGTTTCTGACAACCCAGTAGAACCACTCTGACAGCCAGTGTGCATTCTCATTTTCCTATAAGCCACAGTCTGTTACAGAGACTTTTCAAGCCAAATGGCATTTTCATTGATATCAGTCCAGACCATTATGTTCACACTGCATCCTCAGTTCTTCTTCTATAGTAGTTATCCTCAATGATGTGCAAGAACATAAGAACTTCAATTCTTTGATAGTTTTCAGAGAAGGGGTTGATTTTGCTTGCCCATCAGTTCAAAAAAACAACATGTATTTTATCCAAAAATCAATATTCTATCCATCCTTAAATAAGAAATCTTTCAGACTTGGCAATGCAAAACCTCACAAAGCTATTTTTATAGAGTAATTTTTCAGGATGGCATCACCTTAAATTTATTTTTTTAATTGTCATTCCTCAATAGCTCTGTAATGAAGAAGTTGTTTTAACAAAGTATGCCAGTGATTTCCACTTTTTTTCTTGAACTGAGCATGATCACTTAAAAGGGTTGATTTTTCAGAATAAAAAATACCAGATACAAGAAAAATAAGAGAACTAGGAAAAGGTATTCTCTGGCACAGTGAAACATCACTATTACAACACAGAATAGCAATTTGAGATTAATTGGTCAGGAAGAAATTGAAAAACTTGTATTTAAATTTATTTTATGCTTCAGACTTCTAAAGGGCTTCTTATTTTCTTTTAAGCATGCCTGAAAATCTGCTGCTCTGAGCTTCATAAACTCCACAACACATTCATGCGAGGACATAGTCAAAATATTAAGTTCTTTTGTCTTGACAGAGTTGACATTCACCTTGTTTAAAGTGTTTAACATCAAAGTCAACAGAATAAATTCATGATATGAAGTAGGCTATAGTCACTTACCAGAAAAGTATTCATCCAATGCTTTGTAAACATTTAAAACATTTAGGATAAGAAGCAAGATCACAAGCTTCTGCTTATGCACCTTTCATCCCTATTCTATAGGTGTAATTCCCAATGTAAAGCCCACCAAAATTAATGGGAGTCTTTCCATTGACTTTGGAATTAATACTGTAAACAATTAGAGAATCCTGTTCCTTCATTTTCTTCCTGCACAGAAAAATCACAGAATCACAAAATCACAGAATGCTAGGGATTGGAAGGGACCTCGAAAGATCATCTAGTCCAATCCCCCTGCTGGAGCAGGAACACCTAGATGAGTTCACACAGGAAGGCATCCAGGCGGGTCTTGAATGTCTCCAGAGAAGGAGACTCCACAACCTCCCTGGGCAGCCTGTTCCAGTGCTCTGTTACTCTCATAGTAAAGAAGTTCCTTCTCAAAAATATACATGTTTACAGCACAAAGGCAAAAGGAGAAGATCTTCCCTTGCCAGGTTTTGTAATCGAAGAAATTAAATTGCCTCTGAGTAATCTGTTCTATGATATTGCTTGCGCTGAGTTCATTTGCTTGAATATAAACTAGTATTAACAGTCCAAACCAGGAAGAAGACTAAAATGAGCATGAGGAAACGGTATGAGAACTGTCTTCCAGCTGGCTTTCAATTTACAGTAGGCATGCCACCAAGAAAGCAATTCTGAGTTAACACATTACAAACCCGTGCCTTGCACAGACAATCTCCAGAGAATGCTGTAAACAACATGGAATTGATTTTACTGTCTCATATGTTAGTAATAGCTGTGCATATTATGAATTATCCAGCTGGACTTATTGCCCCCAAATGAGACACAAATATTTCTATAGCCCCAAGGCAAACTAGCTCAACACAGTTTGCATCCCTCACAACCGAGCCCTCCAGGGCAGCAGGACAGTTTTGTACAAGCTGACTGACAGGCAGGGTTCCTGGCCAAGTCTTCAATCTGCGTGTGAGCCCAGGCTGCGAGAGTTTTGTCCCAGGTCAAAACTGTGTCAAGGAATTCACTAACAGTTTAGCAGCATGGATCACACATGTCAGTGCATAAAGGATGCTTCTACTGTTACTAGTGTAGGCAGATCCTGCCATATGAAAAAGGAAGGAAGGTTTGCATATTCAGCAAGCAACTTGCATTAATCCTTTACCATCCCAAAAACCAGAAGCCTATCCCTTCACATTTAGTTGATAGAATGATTTTGTACTATGTGTTTTATAAGGTTTGGAGAAGAATAGTGGCTAGCAGATGAATTATCATAGAATCATAGAATCATAGAATGGTTTGGGCTGGAAGGGACCTTAAAGATCATCTAGTTCCAACACCCCTGCCATCAGCAGGGACACCTTCCACTAGACCAGGTTGCTCAAAGACTCATCCAGCCTGGCCTTAAACACTTCCAGGGAGGGGGTATCCACAACTTTCTTGGACAACCTGTTCCAGTGTCTCACCACCCTCACAGGGAAGAGTTTCTTCCTAATATCCAATCTAAACCCACCCTCTTTCAGCTTAAAGCCATTTCCCCTTGTCTTATCATTAACTGCCCTTATGAAAAGTCCTTCCCCGGCATTTTTTTAGGCCCCCTTCAGGTACTGGAAGGCCACTATAAGATATCCCCGGAGCCGTCTCTTCTCCAGGCTGAACAGCCCCAACTCTCTCAGCCTGTCCTCGTAGGAGAGGTGCTCCAGCCCTCGGATCATCCTCATGGCTTCCTCTGGACTTGTTCCAACTGATCCCTGTCTCTCTTGTGTTGAGGGCTCCAGAACTGGACGCAGTACTCCAGGTGGGGCCTTACAAGAGTGGAGTAGAGGGGCAGAATCACCTCCCTTGACCTGCTGGCCACGCTTCTCTTGATGCAGCCCAGGGTACAGTTGGCCTTCTGGGCTGCAAGCGCGCATTGCCAGCTCTTGTTGAGCTTCTTGTCTGACACACCCCCAAGTCCTTCTCTTCAGAGCTGGCCTCCAGCCACTCATCACCCAGCCTGTATTTGTGCTTAGGATTGCCCCGACCCAGGTGCAGGACCTTGCATTTGGCCTTGCTGGACTTCATGAGGTTAGCACAGGCCCTCCTCTCCAGCCTGTCAAGGTCCCTCTGGATAAAAACGAGTCTGGTTAAATTAGTCTGGATAAAAACCAGCAGTTCTCTATAGACACAAGTGCTGAAGTACAACTACATGGTATTAGATTTAAATGCAGAGGTTATTGATATGAATGATAGAGGTGACAACTGCCAAAGGAGAACTTCGAAGAAAAATAACTGCAAAGTGCAGAAGCTAAAAAGAAGGCTCCTTACACTTTTTGTGGATCAGATATGAACACCTCTATTGCTAGACTCTGCACCTTGGAAAAAAAATGGGAGACATTCTGGCTGATCTCCTTCGTAAGTGTAAATAAAGATCGTGAATGTTTTACTGACAGAGAAGTAATTTTCAGAAATAACTTTGAAGTAAAAATTGGAAAAAGAGGAGCAGGAATTGAATCTGTCAATAAAGCATCTAGAGGAACTTTAGGTGAAAATAAGAAGACAGATATTTAAAGTGTGTCAGGAAAGAGCAAATGCAGAGAACACATACAGTTTAAGGTATAGGGTTTTTTCAGTCACACTTAAAGCATTGCACTAAGATCACTGGAGTTATACTGTCATATAAGAGAACAGACTCCAGAAGAGAAGACAAGATATGACAGACAAACAAACCTTAAGTCAAGATAGCTGAACAAATTATACTGCACCCTGGGACTGGGCACATGTAGAGATCACAAAGTTTAACAACTGTTGTGATAATCTGCACATAATACTAAAAAAAAACCAAAAAAAAACCAAAAAAAACACCTGAAAATATCTTCCTGTGGCCTTGCAGTGCTGCTAGTGCTACAGATGTACTTTTGCGAGACTGTAGCTGTAAACTCAACCACAGGAACTGCAGAAACAGCTGGGTCATTTAGAGCCAGCTTATAAGGTATTTATTAGAACCTAGAAAGGCACTTTGCTTGTTGTGGGCAAACAAAAATGATTGAGTAGAAGAAAAAAAATTGGATGTCCTTAGTTTTGCTCATTGTCTTTGTTGGGGAGATCATATAACTACTCAAAACTCACTGCTGTTGCACTAAAAAATTAGCCTGATCTAAGTAAAGGTTGCCATTCATATTGTCTTATACCATGTGTAGAAACCTGCAGTATAATAAACTGTGCCTATCTCTTCACATAGATGCTCATGAAGTAAAGTGCTAATTATTTCAGGTATCATGTCAGATATCAGAACACAATGTAATAAGTCTTCAACTTGTAAGGCCAATGGAGAAAATTTTTAGAAGATCTGGAAGTTTGTTTATAAGCTAATTAAACAGTTTCATAGCTGTTGATTTAAAATATGAATAACATTATTTTAGAACAATTCCTTCCATCATAATGCTATTTTCAGTATGGGTATCAGATTTCCTGAATTCTTTGCTCGAAAAGTTGTGTTAGCAGTACTCAAGTCTGGCAGAAGAAAAGAACAAGGGATTTTTTAAATTAAATGGTATCTTCAAAGCTTTATGGTGCCAGTTGTATTAATGATCCCAGAAGAGAAAGTATGAAGCTATGATTTCTCAGGCATTTAAGATAGTAACAGTTTCAAATATGTTTCCAACTGAAAAGACAGACTTCCTTGCCGTATTTTTTGTCACTGAAAATCTATCCCAGTTCCAGAAAAACACTTCTGAAATGCAAGCCCTTACTTCTTTGTCCCACAGCCTCTGAAAGTCCAGCTTATCCTGGAAATTAGTATTATCTGACACTATACTCTATCCCTGTATTCTGACAGTTCCTCCCATTCCTGAGATAAAGGTACTGTATTGTGCAAATCAGTTTAAAAATAAAGAATAAAAAAATAAAATAAAAAATAATAAGCAGTATTTTCTTTATTAATTTATATTTTTACTTTTAAAAAGGAAAAGAGAAACTGTTTTATAGTTGAGGACTTTAGAGTCACAAAAATCCAATAAAATACTCCACTTTTGACATAGAATTATATTTCTGCTTTTTGCTACGTCCTTTACATTCTGTTTGTTTTATTTATTCTTTGTTTCATTTATTGTTTATTGTACTCTTTATGTGCTATTTGTTTGTGTATTCAGTACATGGTCGGAACTTCATAAGAATAAAATTAGCATCTGTTTAATTTACCTCCTTAGGCTTATCTCCTCAGGGCTAAATCAAGGGCAAGATTTTTTTAATCTCTAAGATTTTATTATTTTAATGAGTTTCTACTAGTCTTCATTTCTACTTCATGACATAATCCAGCTGAGTGGATTTTAGCCCTATTAATTTTGCTATCACCAATAGAGATTTCATTTTTCATGTTCATTTTCCAGCAGCTTTGATTCTTATACTGTTTATCAGAATCCACCAAAGGATTGAAGGAAGTCTGTTGAAGGAAAAAAAACCTCTTTCAGGGCAAGAAGACAAATCAGGTGTCCTTAATTAACCCTCCCATTGTTATTAAAAAGCCCAGTGTTTTATTTTTTTTAAAAAGCACACACACACACACACACAAAAAAGAACAAAATAAAAACCTGAAAAATCCAAACCAAGCACAACAAATAGATGCTCCAAAAATAATGATAAACTATTATTTTGAGGTTGCATTTATTACCTACTTTTTATAGGTCATACAAATGGATAAATGTTCTCTATATTTTTCACCATTATTACATTACAAATATTAATCACTAGAATACCTAGCTTTGAATTTCCACTGTTTTTACATTTCTCAGCTGTGCTTTAATACCCTCATTCAAAGTGGGTGTCTTACAAGAATAAAAGAAGGAAATAATTTGATACCTGATGTGAGCTCTTGCTTTCAATAGTACATTGTTTATTAAAAAGGGATGAATGGTCTTACTTAGATATTCAAGTCAGCTAAACACTTGAGGCTCAATTAAATCTCATGAAATTGTGCATTCTGAGGACCGAAAAGCTCCCTTCCCCCAGTTGTAATTAGAATTAAATATGGGGAGCTGAGAACAACAGCAATGGGAGGAAGAGGAGGTTAGAGTAATAGAGTTGACTTAATTTCAGAAGCTTGAAAAAATAATGAATAAATTAGGTTGTTAAAATCCATTTTGTTGCAAGTTGACAGGTACTCAGCACAGGTAATTAATTCAGTGAGTTTTAATAAACTAGAATTAGAAACAAATAAGAAATATCTCCTCATAAAGCAATGGGGAAGATGTGTACCACTATCTCTTGGTGCAGACAGGTTGACACATTGCTGCTTCTGTGAGTTGATGGGCCAAAAGGTTTTAGTAATGCTGCATGTGCAGCAGGGTGAGGGGAGATGGTGATCCCTTGGCAAGGGAGAAGAGGAGATGAATAAGTAGAGATTAGGAGTAGTCCATGACCTGGTGAAAAAGAAAAAATTACTAATAAATTACTCGTTAAAATTTTGGCTCCCTGTCTAGACATACCCAATGCACTATTTGAAAACAGCCTTTGGTGTTATTAAAAATAAATTCTATTCCTATTTGGAAATAAACTTCCCAGATACAGGAATTGCTCGGACAGAAGAGCATTGCTTGTTTAAATGTTTATCTAGGAGGAAGCATACAGAAGTACATAAAAGCCAAATTTCCAGGGGAGTATTGGTCAACCATGCTGAGCCCATAGCTGTACCTGGGAGAGGGGAATTACATTTGCCAGGACTGCTTCACTGGTTGGGAAAGGAGAGAAGCTGAATTCATTTCAAGCACTGTCTGCACATGATTCTGTCATCATGATCCCACAGTGATTGTTGAGTGATATTTTGAGGCTGATTTGCATCTTTCTGATGGTATGTGAGGCAAATATGCTGTTATACCAGTGATACAGATTTACCATCGGTGTTCATTAGAGATCCTTGTCTGCCACTCAGAAGAGTTAGTTATAATCAGTAGTCATATATTCCACCTAGAGCACAGATTGCTTCTGATGAAACTTTCTTCTGTCTTCTCATTTTGTGGTCCACATGACCATTAACATTTTCATCACAGTTCTGTCTTCAACAACAGCCATGTTCACATTTGTCTCAGGTTCTCATTACCTATCTTTCTTTCAATACAGCAGTGTTTTCACCAAAAAGATCAGGATTGGTTTGCATTTCCATTATTTGTAAGGGAAATAATATAAACATGTTTTTTCACTGTAGTACTGTGTTTTACCTATGCAATTTCTCCCTAAAAGATTCTGTACTAAACAAAAGTTATTTTATAGTCAAACTACAATAGAACATGCTAGCTTTTACAAAAAACATTGATAGGAAAGCAAACTAAAGTTGCATAGTGGGAATTCATAACATATAAGCCAGCTAGTAAAAGAAAGAGCATTTCCATATTTTCTATTATATTTATTGTGTGTTTCACTGCATAGTTTTCATTTTAAATAAGTATTTATTTTTTATATAGAGGAAATACTGTTCTCAGTCAGGCTTTAACAGAATAGATTTTATGAATCCACATCCTTTAGGGACATCCAAACATGAAAATTAATGGTAAAATCTAGAATGGAATGTCTAATGACTTTTCAGGATCTGCTGGTTTTTTCCAGTTTACTTTCCTTGCTTTTTAGAAATAAGCAATAGTTCTCCTGTATATAATTAAACAGAACCTCTTTCTCTTAGATTTAAATAGGCAATTTTACCCAGGATTAGAAAACAAGGAGTTTTTCACATCTGTAAATTCATAGCAGGAAATCATTAAGTTTTGACTCTTCAAGTCAATAACTATTTGAAAGTTCAAAAGTTGATACCAGCTAATACTAATATCAGCTGATATCAGCCATCAGTGATGTATTTGAGATAACTATGGCAGTGAACCAACTCAACTGATTTCAGATATGAATCTGGAAAATTAACAAAATAGAAAAATCAAAACAAAAGGGTCTGAAAATAATTAGGAATATAAAATGAACTAAAAAACATGCATGGTGCCATATATATATATAATCCTTCCCAAATTTTTGCAGCTATCAGTCTTGATTCAACAATATATGCAAGTATCTATATATAATTAGGGACCTGCATATTTTCTCCCTAAGAAGTTTGCTAAACTGGGATTTTAGTTTAAAAAATTGACTAGCCGTTTATTACATGCATGTAAGATAGCCATTAGATGTGTACACTGCATAAAGAAATAATCATAAAAATAATATATATGTTTTTCAACTACAATTTTTGCATTTTTAGTATTGGGTGTGTGAAATTTATTTTTTTAACCTTAATATAATTTTGACACTTCAAATTGTGATACAGATAAATTGTGATAAGGATATTCTCAACATTGCTGGTGGACAGATCATTATTTATGCCACAAAGCTATGATGTTAAGTTTAATTAAAGGCTACAGTGACAAAATAAAGCTGATTCTATGTGATTAAAATACTTTTTAAATGACAAATGACTGACATCCATAAAAACAATAGCCAGGGTAATTATTAACATTATGATACTTAAACCTGACTAAAAAGATCTCAAGCAGTGCATTCCAAAAGGTTAACTTTCTAGAAGATTTAAATTAAAAAATCAAATAAATCAAACTTAATCTCTTGCATAAAATTCATATTTACACTCATGGCTTATCTCTGTGGAGGGAAAGAAAATATAACTGGCAATTAGGAGCATATCCCCACATTTGCTTTATTTAGCTCTGTGAGTTTTTATAATCAGTAACTTTGTAGCTTGTATACCACAATGGCTTTATGATGATGCCTCGTCAATGTGTAAAGAAAAATCTGGTGGCATGATTTATTTTGTGTTCTTTGTCCCTGCTCCGCACACTCAGTGTTTGTGAAAACAGTAAATATCTCTTCTGCCTAATCCCCATCAACATCTTTTTCTTTCTCTCTCTCTTTGCGGCCACCACATCATAAAGCGGGAGCTGATACTAAGGATAAAGGTCAAGATGATAGAAAATGACAAGGCTTTGAATTGAAAAGAGAAATGAGTGTCCCTAAGTATTCAGCATGAGCTTCTCTTTGTTCCCTGCAGGGCATTTGCACCACAACCACCGCATTTTTACACTTCTTCTTCTTAGCTTCATTCTGTTGGGTTTTGACAGAAGCGTGGCAGTCGTATATGGCTGTTACAGGAAAAATTAGGACACGGCTCATAAGGAAACGTTTCCTGTGCCTTGGATGGGGTGAGTCTGGAAAATTCATTTCCTCAGAATCATTGGAATTAAATGTTTAATGCAGCACCAATGTCAAGAATATAATCATTTTCTTCAGTAAACCAGAAGGATAGTAGACAGCACATTACGGAAAAGAAAACTAGGTTACAAGCTTTTCTTGTTTATCTCAAGCTCAAGTTATGCCAATGTGTATTTTAGAATTCTTTTATAAATATATTTTTACAATATTTCAGAAGATTTTCAGCAAAGTATCAAGAAATCAATATAAAATAAGAAAAAACATTCACTGCATATTCATGAAGCCTATTCCTAGTTCGCTTTAAGACCTGTCAAATGTACCAGTAATTTAACTACATAAAAGCGGTACACCGTGGGCAGAAAACAGTGTCCTCCTCCCTGCCAGTGCTTCAGAAAAACAAATCCTACAATAGCACTGTGCTTCATTAAATGATTCATTCCATGTAAAATTGGCTATTTTGCATTAGCTTGCCCTGTCATTTTTCGTTCAGGCATAACAGCAATATTTTGGTCTGCATCTAATGGTTATTACTGTTTTGATTTTTTTCAGGTTTACCAGCATTAGTGGTTGCAATATCGATAGGCTTTACCAAGACAAAAGGATATGGAACAGCCCACTAGTAAGTCAATCTGAAATGATAAATTACATTTTTAATTAACAAGATTGTCATACCCATCAGGAATTATATAGTGTAGTCTAAAGCCTCTACAGGTATCCATTCACACTTGGAACTGCCCTAAGAGTCACTGAGTAGTACAAAACAGAACAAAGAGAAACCATATGCCAGTCTTGGACTGAGCTCAGCAAAGCACCAGGGATTTTGAATATCTTGTGAGGATTTGATGTAGCAAGTCTTTTAGAAACACTGAGGATCAGATCCACTTAGACACCCAATATTTATATATATTTACCAAAGAGAATGTTAACTGTTATGGCTAGCCTTTGCCAACCTTTAAACATATCTAAATCTGTACTGGCAAGGGTATCTTTGGCAGCTGGGTTTCTGCCCACCAAGCATGTGCCTCACCTTCAATGCCCTTGAGATGCTTGGAGCCAAAGTCCCAAAGAAATCTCAAATTAGCTCTCCCATCCATCCCCTCTCTCCTGGAGTGCCAGATCCAGCCCATTTCACAGAATCACAGAATCACAGAATCACAGAATCACAGAATCACAGAATCACAGAATCACAGAATCACAGAATCACAGAATATTAGGGATTGGAAGGGACCTCGAAAGGTCATCTAGTCCAATCCCCCTGCCGGAGCAGGAACACCTAGATGAGTTCACACAGGAAGGCATCCAGGCAGGTCTTGAACATCTCCAGAGAAGGAGACTCCACAACCCCCCTGGGCAGCCTGTTCCAGTGCTCTGTCACCCTTACTGTAAAGAAGTTCTTTCTCAAATTTAAGCAGAACCTCCTGTGTTCCAGCTTATACCCATTACCCCTTGTCCTATCATTGGTCGTTACTGTGAAGAGCCTGGCCCTATCCTCCTCACACTCACCCTTCAGATATTTATAAACATTAATCAGGTCCCCCCTCAGCCTCCTCTTCTCCAAGCTAAAGAGGCCCAGCTCCCTCAGCCTGGAGTCCATTTCCTGGACTGGGTTGTATTTGAGAGACAGTGAGGAGCATATCTGTCTACTCCATTTACATTTTATCCATACAGTTCCTGATTAGCCTCCTGACTGGTTCCAGTGCATGTTTAGCACCCTGGAAAATTCACTTCTCAGGGATGCTGTCCTTCAGTTGTCTCCTGCTGAAGAAGGAGTTTGGGCTGAGCCTTCCTCATACCAGCAGAGCGCTCCAACCACGGAGACGTTTTGTATGCGAGAGTGCATTTCCTTTGATCATTCTGTTTGGAGCTCTCCTCACGTTGCCTAAGAAATTAAGTATGCATCTGGACAGAAACAGAGGAAATATGACTCTGTAGCCTGGTAATGAGGGCATTCATCAGAGATGAAGATGAGTTAGGTCAAAACCTCGCTTCAATTAGGATTTAATTGTTCTCAATAGCATCATCACTGAGTGAGATCAGGATTCCCCCTCCCTGCCCTGGGTGTCCCATCCTCTTGGCACATGGCAGGGAGGCTTCAAGCCTTCACTCCAGCTCTGAGTGGGTAAGGATTCAAAAACAAATCTCCTCCTGAATACCAGCTCTAATCACCAAGCTCTTTAGTTTTAAATTGCGACAACATGCATCTTGCATTTTTTTAACTGGGAATGGCTTACCTAACTGAAGTACTTGCACTTATAACTGCCAATCATGAGTGAAACAGTCTTAGCTGTCTTTGGGGAGTTATATTGAGGACTTACTCCTCTGACATTTTTTGTAACTAATATATGCTCATCTTGCTGGGTTTGGGTTTTTTTTATTATTATTATTTAGTCCTTGAACAAGTACTGGAGAAATATTTAGGCTGTGACAATTACAAATTGCAAGATTACAATGTCCAGAACCCATTGAAGATGTAGCTCTATCCCTTGCAGGATCAATCCCATTGCATTTACTTTACTGGAATTATTCATGTGTGACTACTTGCTTTAGTGAATGTTGCTTCCTGCTTCCTTCCTGGGCTGAATGCATTTTTAAAAGAGGATGCACTGAAATATTCAGAAAAAACAACAAATCGTTCACTAAGGGTAACCTGGAAAGTAAACAGTAGATCTCTGTACATGTAACAGCTCCTCTCCCAGGACCCAGAATTAGTTGACAAGGTACCATGGAACAAAAGCAGAAAAGGAGATGTCCAAGGAACACATAGAACCATAATGCAGCTTTCTCATCTTATTTGCAACTACATTTTCTTGGCCTTTGACATCAGAATTACACAAGGGAAGCAAGGAATTCAAGAAACAGAAATTCCTGCTCCATCACCAGCTGATGTGCTGTCCCACTCTAGAAGCCATTAAAAAGTTGTGTCTCATAACAGCTGTGGGGTTGTGTGAAAGCAGAGCTCCTGTCCTGCTTCTCCTCTCATAACTAAAGCACTTGTGTAAATTTTTTAGCTGCTTGCACTGTACTTGGCCTGTTTTGCTGCAATCAGTTACACCATGCTGCCATCAAAAATGCATCCTGTTGCAAACTATTCCCAGTCTGTAAGGTGCTATGTTTGAAAATTACATTTTCAAATGTAGAAAATTACACACATGAAGAGACTGATGGAAAGGGAAAAGACCCAAGGATCTTTGAAGCAGATCTCAGTTTCATGCGCTATATGAATGGTTGTAGTGGTTTGAGATGTTCATACTCGAATCAGTTCTGTGGTCAACAGTCTCTGATTTCTATCTTTTTCTTTCAGCCCTAATTATTAGACAGTTATGTTATTGTACATATCAAACTACATATGGAAGCTATTTCACACAGACACTTTTACTGATATAGATACAGAAGTTGAAGGGATTTCCTAAAAATAATAAAAAATTCAGTGACAAGGTTTTAAATATTTTAGGATATCTGAAAAATATTTGTGTTTCTGAAAACTTGATTGTTTTTTCCAACTATTTCTATGAGTCTAATGAATATTATTGCTACCTCCCTTCAGATGATCAGAGCTATGAAAGCACCACTACTACAAATTATAGATACTAAATCTACATGACCTATTCATGTTTACATACACTGCTATATATTAATGAGCAGTGCAAAAAGCTTCCAGGAAGTCATTATAACATCAAAATTTTAAATTCTGTCATACTCATGTTCTCCTAAGAAAAGGAAGTCATGTTCTCCACTCTCCTGTAGAGCATCAAACAGCTCACAAAATGTACAGGACACAGGAGCAAGTCTACAGATACTTCATCACTCACCAGAATTTTGTGACCAGGTAACATAGTCCCATAAAACCACCAGTGGATGCTCTTAATACTAATCAATTTATATGGTTTTCTGCTATGTGGGCATCAGGAAGAAAGGAGATAGAACAGAAAAAAATAAAAAATAACTATAAAACATAGAAAAAAGCTATCACAGCAAAGAAAAATAAAAGAGGAATGAAAAAAATAGTGAAAAATTGACAGCAATTGCCTTACAGTATAAAACGGCACCTGAGAATTTGTCTTCAGAAAGTCATTGACAGAAAATGATTGGGAAAAAAGTGCATTTCAGAGTCACATATTGAATAGATTGCAATAATCACATCATATATCGTTGAAAATCCAGATTGTTGAAAATTCAGATTCTGTAAAGAAAAGAGGACAACCTCTACATTTTTTTCCAGCTCTGTCTCTAAATGGAAGTCACTCTTTTGAACAGCCTTTTTACTTGAGGGCATGGGAGAGAGAGGAAACAGTTCTTCTTTAGTCTTACAGATTTTAGTGGTAGAAATTGTTATTTTATTGTTTGTTATTGTATTGTTATTGTATTATTTTTATTTAAAAAAAACCCCTTGTTTACCCTTTTTTTTCAGCACAGGTAACTGAAATTATGTTTCAAATACAATACATCAACAGTTTTTATGAACTGATGTTTCTATTTCCCAATAAATACGAACATTTTAATTATATGTTTTAGTTATGCATAGTGATCATCTTCTGTAAGTTTAAAATTTCATACTGGTCAGGAAATGCACTATGAAAATATTCCTTCATCTCAGAAGCCCATGTTCTCAGTCTCTCACAATAAATCGCCTAGCTTTTGGAAAAAATAACATGAAAAATTGCATAAAATTTTGAAAGCATTTTTCTTTGACGTATGATGCAAAAATAGCCTGATGTATTACCTTTTAAACAGTGAAACAGCTATGAATTATTTGAATCAATTTATCATTCCAGAATTTAGCATAGCACACTGATTGGGTTTCTGTGTCAGATTTCACATGGGTCCATTGCAATAGGAAACTCTTCTTTGCAGTTAGTAACAGACCATTAACATTAAACTTACATTTAGTTTATTTGGTTTTCAAAAGTATAAAAACAGTACTGGAAAATAAAGAAGATATGTATGATTCTGATGTTAATGTTTCTGGATGTAAGATCCAAGTGAATTATTTGAATGCATATACTTGAGTTTTTTATATGTAGGTGTGATCGTGCATTCAAATAAACATGCATTTCTTTGAATGTGTAATCACTGGGAAAATAGCACAGCTGCATTTACTTCAGTGTGTGAAGCTCCTGATCTTTTGCAGATATGGAGAGCTTTACATCATGGTGTTTCAAATATTTAGAATGTGATTCTGTAAGCGTTCTCTGTTTGGAAATCTGGTGGTTTTCAGTGAAAGCCCTGATGCAGTATGACAAACTCTGCAAGATTAGTATCTCACTAGAAAATACAGTTTTCAGATGCTTTAAAATATACATTTAAATTGTTTGCAAAATATTCTGGAGAACACAGAACAGCTAGATCATATATGATTTTCCTTTAATGGGAATATTGTCTGTAAGACTTAGTCCTAATAGCAATTACTAAATTACAGAGAAGCCAATTTATTTTTTTTTAAGTTCTACGTAATAGGTACTTGATCTTTTATTGTCTTAAGTACAGAACTATCAGACATTGTAAGCTAGAAGTGTTTCTAGACACATACTTGGCAAGTCCTGTTCAGACAACTCATCACACGTCACAGAATCACAGAATTACAGAATCACAGAATCACAGAATCACAGAATCACAGAGTCACAGAATCACAGAATGGTTGAGGTTGGAAGGGACCTCTGAAGGTCATCTAGTCCAACCACCCTGCTCAAGCAGGGACTCCTAGAGCACATGAACCAGGATTTTGTCCAGATGATTTTTTTAGTATCTCCAGGGAGAGAGATTCCACAACCACTTTGGGTAACCTGTTCCAGTTCTCAGTCACCCTCACAGTAAAGAAGTTCTTCCTTATGTTCAGGTGGAACTTCCTATGCTGCAGTTTATCTCCGTTGCCTCTTGTCCTATTGTTGGGTGCCAGTGAGAAGAGTCTGGCCCTGTCCTCTAGACACTCTTCCTTTAGATATTTATAAACATTAATCAGATCCCTCTGAGTCATATTTTCTCCAGAGGAGGTTCAATAAAGACTTTCAAACTTGTTTTATATTATGCTCATAGTACATTTTAGGAGTTTCAGTTTATGTACAATTCACATTAAACCTTTTGAAACATTAAGAGTTGGTAATGGAAGTAACTGTCAACTCTCTATGTTGTCATATCAACAAAGTAGTTCTTTTTTGTGTGTGCATATGAATCTCTACCTGTAGGACTGAACATAAAACAGAAAAATCTCATGGTGTAGTAATTATTAATGTTTTATTGGGAATGCATTATACTTATTTTTAATTTGTGTTAGTTCTTCTCTAATGTTCTTTCCAGTTGTTGGCTGTCTCTTGAAGGAGGGCTACTTTATGCTTTCGTTGGACCTGCAGCTGCTGTTGTCTTGGTAAACACTAATATAAATTTTCATTAAGTTTTCCATTAAATGCCATTAGTATGTCCATTGAGTGTCAAAGTCTGACTGCTGAAACACTTGAAATTTTTTTTAAACTAGGTCCTCAACCCATGTATGTGATCATAACACCATTTACTTTAATGGAGCTAAATGGACTTACCCCAGGCATTCATCTGGCCCACAAAAATAGGAAACTGAACTCAAACAAGGCTCAACACTGGCATTTTGCTGAATGACACAGACAATGACTAATGTGCAGGAGGATGTGGAAAACTGCAGGCTGGTTCTGCTTAAGTGGGAACACCCACATGGGCCATAAATACTTAAAAAGGAACATGGTTACGGTCATCGTGTGCTCTGACTAGCTCTTCCCTGTGCACACAACTCAAATGTAGTGGTTTTCCTGGAAAAGAATATATCTTTGCAATTAAAACTGATGAAATATTAAAGATGTATTGCTCAAGCTTCTGGCCGGCAGACATGTGTGCATATAACTTGATACAAGGCATAATTTAAGATTCAAAAATAAGCCTGTTACAGTGTACACATGTGTCACCCACTTGAGAGTACACACTTTTGGTGTGCTTGGGAACAGTTGCACAAGTACTGATAGAATACTGAGAAATGCAACAGGAGGCATTTTGCAGGCCTAGAAGAGCCTTTTTCTGAAGTAACAGGATAAAGTATTTTCTTTCAGGCACTGAAAGATCAACTGTTTGTTTTCTATTTGACAGGTCAACATGGTGATTGGCATTTTGGTATTTAATAAACTTGTTTCCAGAGATGGAATCCTAGATAAAAAGCTTAAACACAGAGCGGGGTAAGCAACAATTGGGTTATTTTAAAGTGTATAAAAATTGTATCACCTATTTTCAGTTACAGATATTCACCAAAAAAAATTTTTTGATTGTGCTTCAAACTTTTAGATCAGTGTAACAGTGTGTCTAACAAATTCCATTCATCTCAAAAGCTGCTGTTGCATTATCATGAGGGAATGCAACTAAACAAACTAAACATAATAAAACACAAGTACAACAGTATTAAGTTAATAATGAGAATTAAACAAATATGAATGGAGATTTCACGAAGATGTCACACATGTAAAGTTGTTGTAGTTAGGAAAATATTTTTATTAACTGTATGTACTGAAGGAACTGATTATTTTTGCTTACCTGTCAACTTTAATTACTATGGTGGAAAAGGTTACTCATTTGTGTAAACTGTTCTAAAATATATTTTACAGCAATATATCCCTTATGGAGATCAATGCTACGCTGCCATTCTGACTATATGAAGAATTTGCCTTTGTTCTTACATCCATATCTACATAGATGTATGTTCTAAATTAGTGTAACAGAATTTCAAAGTAAAAAGCATGTTTTAAAAGCAAAAAAAAGAAAAAAGGTAAATGGAAATTCTGTTTTAATGATTATTTACTTGCATTTACATGCAAATTCTGTTTGCTATCATGAGAAGAAAGGATAATGAAAGTGGTTGCATCAGAAGCTGTTTTTCAGTGAGTGACAGTGATTTGAAGTACTGCAGCAGCAAACCTAGATTAATTCCGTATTGGAGAAAAATATTTCACAAGTGCCTCACCACTTCTTAATGCTTATGAAAGTATATTTAAACTTTACATAATTGTTTTTTACAGCTACATGTTTTAGTATTGCCTTTTGGGCCAGCTTGTAGTTAACACGACCAATATCTGCATTTCTAGCAATAAGATCTTTATTTTACTATGTATTACTGCTATGGGTAAATTTAGTACAGCTTTACTTTGAATTATTTTACCATTTCACTAACAGTAGCATTCATAATAAGTTCAATTCACTGGTTAGATAAGCAAATTTATGATAAATACTTCAGCTGGTGTGATTTGCATTTAATATTAATTCAATTAAATCTTTCTGGATTTCAGCTCTCTAACTGTTACTCTGACAAATATGTGCCAAAAGCTTTCAATTTGTTTCTTCTCTTTCCATCTTTTTTAATCAGAAAGTATTAATTCCTTAACCTTATTTTTGTCTACATTGCTCCATCAACATTCTTAACTGTCTAATAACACTGATAAAATCTAGAATATTATAAAACTACATAAATTATTTCAAGAGTAGCAATAACTTAGTAATCACCATTTCAAATTCACATCTGCTCTAATTCCAGTGATTTAAGGAGCTGGAACAGCCACGGATTTTGCTTTGTACATTTTCTAAGGATATCCAAGCTTAGACTTCAGCTACTGACTTGTCAACTACAGAAATCTATTTGCATATAATATACTTTTCTGATAAAATAAATAACTTGCTAACAGTGTGCAACTTGGTAAAGAGGTATTTTATTTTAAAGTAAATAGATAAAGAATCCAAACTTATTCTGTCAGAAATAATCCAGCTATTCTGAGAAAGAATGTTGATGCCCTAATTGAGAAATAGTCTTAACTTCTGTGATAGTATAAGATGGTGGCTTGGCAACAGCATTCCTTGATACTACTTTGCAGATGAAGAGTCTTGAGTCATTCTTTGGGGCAAAGAAATTGATGCAGCATTTGACCTCCAGCAGAAAAGCGATTGTCACTCATTTCTCAAATATCTCTTGCCAGCCATGCTCAGGAAGGCAACGTCATTCTTTCTGGCAAAAGTTCAGTCAGCAGTTCAGCTGTAGAGATCATTTATGTAGGATTTAAAGCAGGGAATGGGGAACAATATACTAACTCCATATGGGTTATTTTTCCTACCTTAATAAGCATATGGAGAATCAAGTGTCTTGGTGGATGTCAATCATTTTCATGACATAAGGGGTAGCACAGGTTTATGCCCAGACAGAAAGATTGTATTTGCTCAATATAAACATTGAGTTCTATTATTTTGCAAGATCCAGAACAAATCTTAGAGGCGAAGAGAATAATCCAGTATTGCCAAGCAAAGATGGAAAGTATTTTCCCAAGCTTAAGTTAAGCTTAACCCAAGGCATTTTCTAGTTCATTCATTAATGTAGATCTTTTATTGGTGTAAACTAATGTGGATTCACTGAGTTCTTTTCACACCTGACAATCACTTTATACAAGGTCATAGTCCTCACTGTTTTTTAATGAGAGAAACTGCATTTTTATGGAAAAATATACTGCACTTTTTAATGGAAAGTCATTATTCAGTTTATCAAAATGGAAACCACTGGAGTTGAATGTTTTTTCTGGGAAGTATGTTAAAAATCTTGTGAATGCTGAGTTTGGCAACAAAAAGGAATTCTGTTGGCTGAAATAACTGTGAAAAAAAAGCTGAAGTGTTTTCTGTCTTCATGTTGACCACTTTCCAGCTTGGAACTGGTAAAGCACCCTTCCTGTCACATCTCAGGCAGCTGTGGTTACTCCTGGTTCTGGTAGCAGAAAGAGAAAGAATAGCAAAATTCTTTATTTAGTCAACTCAGGAAGTTGAATGCATGCTGTATGTAAAAGACAATTTAAATTCCAGGTTTTGCCCTTTAACTCTTCTGACAGGTGCTGAGGTACAATTGTCTATACAAAATGCTTTAAGCTTAATGCTTGTGTACTGTGTTTTATTAAAATGCAAAATGGGTCACCCTTTTTCTAGTACCAACTGATATTTATTTCATCAGATTCCATGCATTTCAAGCCCTGTATTCAGACCTTCATATAGCATGAATAAAATCACTCTGGATGTTAGTGGGCCATTCAGATCACTGGTACAAATCTGACTACACAATAAGCCCATACTGATTTGATGCTTTAATACATTTTACAGGTTTCTTTCCCTATTAATGCTCTGTAATTGTACCTACTTCATACTCCTCCTTTAAGTCTCCTATACTCTGTCTCAAGTAAGTTTGGGTACAACAGTCTTTTAACAGGTCTGAATAGAGGGATTTCACTTTGTGTGTCTATCCTAGCACGTGCTTATGTTTACTTCAATGTACTGAGCAGTTTTGATCACTGGACATTTGGGGCCTTTTTTAGCTTAAATGGAAGAACTAGAGTCTGCATGAAATTAAGCCCCATAGCATTAACATTTAAAGTGAACAATAATGTAAAGTACAAAGTACAGTTTTGCACCATCATAGAGCATTCATCCTGAATAAGTCTACTTACTTTTTCTGCATGACATCATATTTAAAAGCTAAATTGCAGTAGCAACGTTTTTTGGTGACAATTCAATATTTTGTTCTTTTTGTGGGTGTTCTGTTTGTTTGCAGTCAGATGAGTGAGCCTCATAGCGGTTTGACGCTCAAATGTGCCAAGTGTGGAGTAGTTTCAACAACAGCTTTGTCAGCCACCACCGCCAGTAATGCCATGTTAGTCCTGATCATTTACATCTTCTTGTTACAAATCTTATACAGTGCATGTGAAACAATAGTTTGATGATGACAACTGTGTTTGCTAACACTGTATAGTGCTGAGCACGTTTAAATACTATTTAACAAAAAAAAAAGCAACTGTGTTTATTAACTGAATACAGGATATTCTTTAGAACATAAAGTATCAACACTGTTACATTCTTGTCTGTGATTTTCAAGTTAACTTAATAAGTGCCATCCTTAAATATATTTTATTTTAATAGTGAGCTTTTATCATTTTTTACAATATTACATTGCTATTTTTCTCTTTTTTTTTTCAATAGGGCATCCCTTTGGAGTTCCTGTGTGGTGTTGCCACTTCTGGCTCTGACTTGGATGTCTGCAGTTTTGGCCATGACAGACAAAAGATCAATATTATTTCAGATACTTTTTGCAGTATTTGATTCATTACAAGGCTTTGTTATTGTCATGGTCCATTGTATTCTCCGAAGGGAGGTGAGGAATGGCTTCCCAGTTTTCTAAAGGGCTGTGCTCCTGTTAATCTCTCAACTGCTCTTTAATGTTTTATACAGTTTGCTTTGTGGAATTATATTTCATAGAAAGAGAAAAGTATTTTATGGTGAGATGCAGAGGAACAAGTGAAAGAGAGGGGGAAGATCAGTTAATTCCAGCTGCAGCATGTCAGTTTATACAAAACTGTACCCACTTAATTAAAGGTGGCTTTTAATCATTCTCAGGTTCAGTTTATTTTTAAGTGTTAGACTTTCCCAATGTTGTGAGTATAGGGAAATGCTAATGTGAATGCCCTTTTCCTGAAGACCAAAAGCTGCAGATTTTTGCAGTCTCTAAACCTGATTCAAATACAAAATGATTTCTGCTTATACTGTCCCTGAAAGAGGACACTCTTTCAGTTCTACAAACTCGGGTCCATACTTAAGGTGACATACTTAGTAACATAAGAGAGTTATTCAAAAGCACTTCAGGACTGAAAAATCAGGAAGATGTTTCAAGAAAGGTTTATTGTCAATGCTGAGTGAGCAATCTCACACAGTGGTTTCCCTTTCCACTATTCACTCACTACATTAATGAAAATAATTATGAGTGCCATAATTTATTTAAATCTTTCAGTAGTGTACCACTTTGCATGAGCTGTATGTCACTATCTTACACAGTATGTATATGTGATTATCTTATCAAAGAATTAAGTTTTCAGTTTTTAAGGAAAAAGCAGACATTAGCACCTTCCATTCTGCTGACTCTATCCCACTTTATTCAAGCTGTTAGAGACTATGAAACTTTGTTTTTTGTAGTTTATCAGCTTTTGTAGTGGAAGGGGCTTACTTCCTTGAATACCTTTTCTTTTCTCTTTTTTTTTCTTCTTTTTTCTTTTTTTTCAGAATAAAAATATGTGCAGAATAAGAGATAATACTCAAGACAAATCTATTTTATGTAGAACTGTCTTGCTATTCCCTTACTTTCTGCAGCATTTTCTTTCCCCATATGATTTACATTTGTGAGTGCTCTCTTTTGTAGAACTGAAAGCCATAATTTCACATATTCTTTTAATAAAATGGTAAGGCATTGAAGCTGTTTTCAGTAGAAAGAAAAGCAGTTCTATACTGGTTTTCCTATCTATGAAATTTGCATTTCCATTGAGATACATGGATTAGCCTGGAAAGGGCATAACACCTCCCATTAACTGTACTGAGGAACAATATTTATTTTACAATATTTATCTTTATTTCAAGGTTGCAGATGAAACCTTCAAAAACAAAGCATTATAAACAGCATTATCTTTCAGAGAATCATAGAATATCTCAAGTTGGAAGGGACCTATAAGGATCATAGAGTACAACCCCCTGCTCCTTGCAGGACTATCGAAAACTAAACAGTATCACTAAGAGCATCGTCCAGACATTCCTTAAACTCTGACAGGTTTGATGCCATGACTACTTCCCTGGGGAGCCTGTTCCAATGCCCCGCCACCGTCTCAGTGAAGAACCTTTTCCTAATGTCCAGTCTGAATTTCCCCTGAGGCAGCTTCATTCCATTTCCTCGGAAAATGTAGAGAGGTTGCAACACATATCTGGTTATCAGTCATTGAGTTCATCAAAAAAACAGACCAAAATTCATGAGAAATTCTAAAAGTAACATAGCATAGGACTGTATAAAATCAAAGCCTGCTTCAGTGCGGTAATGTTGGAGTGCATTTTGAAAAAAATATTTAGACTGCTTAAGATGAAATTGAATGGGCATCTTCCCACAATGTCCCAATTCTTGAATTCAAGACAGATTCCTTACTCTAATGACAGCAATTTGCTGCAAATCCTTCATTCCCAAGAACACTCTGATATTGCTGAACCTCTCATGGAAATGTTCTTGCCTGATCCTACTCACAGGTAGGACTGTGGTGATAGTGGAATTAATGTTTTATAGAATCATAGAATCATAGAATGGTTTGGGTTGGAAAGGACCTTAAAAATCATCTAGTTCCAACACCCCTGCCATCAGCAGGGACACCTTCCACTAGATCAGGTTACTCAAAGACTCACGCAACCTCACCTTAAACACTTCCAGGGAGGGGGCATCCACAACTTCCTCGGGCAACCTGTTCCAGTGTCTCACCACCCTCACAGGGAAGAGTTTCTTCCTAATATCCAATCTAAACCCACCCTCTTTCAGCTTAAAGCCATTTCCCCTTGTCCTGTCATTAACTGCCCTTATGAAAAGTCCCTCCCCAGCTTTCTTGTAGGCCCCTTCAGGTAGTGGAAGGCCGCTATAAGATCTCCCTGGAGCTGTCTCTTCTCCAGGCTGAACAGCCCCAACTCTCTCAGCCTGTCCTGGTAGGAGAGGTGCTCCAGCCCTCAGATCACCCTCGTGGCCCTCCTCTGGACTCGTTCCAACTGGTCGATGTCTCTCTTGTGTTGGGGGCTCCAGAACTGGACACAGCACTCCAGGTGGGGCCTTACGAGAGTGGAGTAGAGGGGCAGAATCACCTCCCTCGACCTGCTGGCCACGCTTCTCTTGATGCAGCCCAGGATACAGTTGGCCTTCTGGGCTGTAAGCACGCATTGCCAGCTCTTGTTGAGCTTCTTGTCTAACACCCCCCCCTCCCAAGTCCTTCTCTTCGGAGCTGGCCTCAAGCCACTCATCACCCAGCCTGTATTTGTGCTTAGGATTGCCCCGACCCAGGTGCAGGACCTTGCATTTGGCCTTGTTGGACTTCATGAGGTTGGCACAGGCCCACCTCTCCAGTCTGTCACGGTCCCTCTGGATGGCATCCCGTCCCTCCAGTGTGTCAACTGCACCACACAGCTTGGTATCGTCGGCAAACTTGCTCAGGGTGCACTCAATCCCACGATTGGGATTTTCTATAAGTAAAGTCAGTTTTCAAATCTGTAAGGTACCTTGACTTGAACCACTTTTAACTCACTGGTTCTAGTGCAAGAAATATGCAAAAATATCTGCTTATAAAGTTGTTTATACAGAAATTTAGAATCTTAATTGTTTGTTTGTAGACAATCATCTAGTTATGGTTTATTTTATTTGATGCTCTTTTAGCAAACCATATATACATATCTCATATAATTGCAAAGAATCATTATTTCACTTAACTACTTAAAAGGGTTGTTGCCACAAGCTGGTCTTTTCAGTTACAGCTCCTGGTCCTAACACTAAAATTCTAAAAGGCATTTGATAAAATAGTTAATCAATCTATCTACATTGTATTTTAAAAAATGACCTCATGAGAAAATTTTCCAATGAGGCTGAAAAAGCATCTAGGTTTATCAAAGGTTGTCCCTTTTCAAAAGGGGGAAGAAGTTTTTTCTTCAGTCATGACAACTCGGGCAATAGTAAATGTGCAGAGAGAACATTCACTAGTCAGTAGATTATCTCCAGTCAAGATGATGATAGTGCTCATGGTGAAAGACAAAGAAGCATGTTGCTGTTTGAAGTCTATTTGACAGAATACACTGAATCTTCTTTAGTCCTCCAGATTTAAATCGTCAACTAGGTAAAACATTTGAGGAAATAATTAGGGTTTTGTGGGTTTTGGTTTTGTTTTTTTTTCATATGGGAAAAGAAAATTAATAGAAAGTTTTTCAATAATAGCAAAGAAGTAAAAGTTGTTGTACTTGAAATAATTTTTGTTTCAAAAATATGTATGGTCTGCACTTAAACGGAACAGTTTGTAGCAGCAAAAACATATTTTTTTACTGCAGCAAGGTCCTGCACAGAACGAGAAATAAGTCCAGTAATTTATGTTTCAGTCTGGCTCTAGAGAGTCTGGCTTTCTAGCTCCAGAGACCCTTAGGTGAGTAGAAGCCAAGATAGTGGCCATCATGCACAGTGTGTGATGCAGTGTTTGCACTGCACAGGGTACCTATCCAGCTTCAAGAATAGTCTCTTACTTTCTGTTGTCTGCAAAAACATTTCGCTCTGCCAGTGCCTGTCACGGAAACCCTGCCAACATATTTGTCACTCTTGGTGACAGCTACAAAGCTATCTCTGTTATAGCCTATAGGATTGATCTAATATTTATAGCACACCAGCATAGGCAAAACAATAATTCTAACTGTCAGGAAAAAAAAAAAAAATATGGGGTGGAAAATATCACCATAAAATCCAAACAGAGAAGAGGACAGCCCTGCTTTGCTATGCCTTTATTGTTATGTTACAAAAAGACTGAGTTTTTTACAATTACGTCTATAAATCTCCTGGTTTTCCTCTTAGTTTTATTGATATAAACATAAATGATTGAAACATTTTTTACTTTCTCTAGAATCAAAGATCTTGTGTGATAAGTCTGCAGTAGGAAGCCAGGGATGTTCACTGAGTCAAACATACAACCAGAAGAGAACTAATGATGTGTTGTGCCTATTTCTGTCCTCCATCCACTCAGGGTCTTTTGGAAATAAATCTTTTTATATTTCCATTTCCTAACTTCTAAGATAAATATAATACTTCTTAAGCATTAGATCTCTTATACTTCATTTGGAAATTAGGAAAGAAAAATGCAAAGTAAGGGTTATTATTAAAATTAAATATTATTGCTTTATGTTGCCTTCTTACCACAGAAAGCCTAGCATTTTTGTTCCTCTTCTTGCTGTTTAAATACTTAATTGGGCATTGGAAGATGGTGAGGTATGCATCACAGAAGAGAGAATGACAGAAGATGTTGGTGCTGAAGCTTCTCTATCAGAGCAAAATGGTTTGCCCGACCTGCTTGAACATGAGATGCTCTAAAGCTAATTTGAATCACACTGAGCAACTCCTGTTAATCCTGGTGATGGAAGGAACCCATATGTATTTTCTTCTTTTGACGTGCTCTGCTGACTAGAGAGCATTTGGATTAAATGCATTGTTGGCATCTAAAGCCCACATTTCTGTGTTGCAGGAGAAAAACAAAGAGTGTATGAGTAGGGAGAGGATAAGTTATAAAAGCTTGGAGTTGGTTACTGTTGCTAAGGAAACCACTTCCCTGGTATCCGCACGTTCATCACATCTGACTCCTGCTCTGAGTGGCTCTAAGAAAATCTTGTAACTTGATGTTAAAAGCAGGGGAAGGGTAACAAGAATATGTTTCAAAGTAAAATGTAAAGACAGCACAATCTTTACATACTGAAACAACAAGTTTCAACAAGCAGTTTCAAAAAATAAGGGGTATTTAGGAAGTTCAACCTTTTTGGTTTTGACTTGTGTGAGGACGCCTAGAAGCTGCAGCATATGTCAGTATGATGGATACAGCTACATTTGACATTTTGTTAACATATTCAAATCATATGCTGCTTGCACTTCAAAAACATTGTAAGAAACATGCACACTTAAGAGGATCCTAACATCAAGATTCAAGTTTAATATAGAAGGTAGTGAAAGTAGGACACGAGATTCTTGAGATCCCTGGAGCTATCTGAACTGGGGAAGCTTCATGAACACAGAATCCCAAAATAAGGAGGGCCAATGCACAGAGAGATCAGACTGTGTGTTCTGAAGTAGTAATGCTTTGGGGTCAAGTGTCATGAGGCTTCATATACAATTCAACACAGCTGTGGCTGCTTTGGGGAGAAAGATTTTTTTATTATTATTTTATTGTCAAATCACTGTGCTGGTGCATATCCAAGAGCATAAGACTCTGAAGTGTGACCTGACTTCAGCATTGATAAAGTGAGAGGAGACTTGGATCAAATTTGCAACTGGGAGATGCCAGATTAAATTGATGTCAAACACATGGAAAACCATAGCAAATGTAGGTCAAAATCAGAATCCGAGTGATGATACAGGTCAAGCACAATTTATATTACCCTACCACATGTGGGAAGTCTCAGTGTTTTGAAATCGATCCACCACCACACCTTCCCACCTTGCTTCATTCTTCTTTCTGCCCTATATTAGTCTTCCTCCACCTGCAATAGTAATTTATCAAGACTGCAGAGCACTCTTACTCTTTCAGGGTTAAGCACTTTGAAATAATGTTTCCTAATTACAAAAATAAATATTTTTTTTTTCCATTTCATCTTCCCTTTTGTGGAAGCTCTTAAACAGCCTGCAGTAGAATACAATGTATAGGAAAGGGGACAGCTTTTCATCAGCAACAATTAATGATTTATCCTCTTCTGCTCTTCACAGAATGTCCAATAGTAGAATATGATTTTCTCCCTTTTAATTATTCTGAATAAGACATCAAGTAGTTTCTACAGATAATAAATGGAATGTAGATTTTTGTAGGCATTTAATTTAGAATATTTTCATATTCAGACAAGAAATTATACTAGATTGGAGGTCACCCAACTAAGTTCCTCTTTTCCAAGTCACATCTTGAAATCAGTCTGCTAATATGGATACTTTCATTTCTGGAACCAGAATTCATGGTTTAAAACTTTCCATTCCAAAAGTTGCCTTGCTGTCCTTACTGTGGTATGCGTGAGAAAGCGGCAAAATGTGTTTGTGTTCCACTGTTAGCAAACAGGAACTATATTTTTCATTTGAATATGTCTCTCTGTTGAATCACATATTTCTGACAAAAGTGTTGCATAATAATATTTCATTAGATATACATTCTTCTCAAAATCAAAGTAAAAATAGCCTTTCCTATAAAAAGATAATTTCTCAAATATACTTGTGTTTTAGGGACAAGTCTTTAAATATACTTTATGGATCACCTTAGTAAACAATAATTTCTGAGAAATTCCTTTTTTCTTTTTTTTTTACTTTCAAGAAACCATACTCTGTGCAAACAGTCCACTTTTCTTCTTCTTGTTCTCACAGTGAAGATATTTACCTGGTCTGAAGAGTTTTAGTCCTAGAAGAGATGCATTAAGGGAGCACTATGTGTCTGATTACAGTAACTGTTAAGAACTGTCTTTCAAGTATTTTACATTTATCAAGCAGAAGATACATTTTATTGTGCAGTGGTCAATAGTTTATCTATCAATCCTGTTATCAAACCTGTACCAAACTGAATGAAAAGACAAAGCCAAATACTATCACTCAAGACAGATTTGGCTTGAGTACCAGATCAGATCATCATTGATTACTAGTTAATTCTGCCCATAGGCAAATCAAATTGTGAGGTCTTGGTGTGATAGACTGACAGACTTTGCAGCAGCCACAAAATGTAACAGATGTATGAAAAGCTAGAAATAAACATTTATGTTTACTGCTTCTGATTTATTAAGTATGATAAAGAAAAAGAATGCATTGTATTCCATACAGTTTAATTTAATCTTTAATAGGAGTAGAGTATGTGATGTTGCACGAGAATCAGTATAAGATATTGTTTTCACAGGTTCAAGATGCATTCAGATGTCGACTGAGAAATTGCCAGGATCCAATCAATGCAGATTCTTCAAGTTCTTTTCCTAATGGACATGCTCAAATCATGGTTAGCTTTTGTTTTTCTCTTTGACTGTTAATTTAATGTTCCTATGCAAAAGAAGAAACTTACAGTACTGTACATGGAAAGTATGCACAGCTCAAATACTAGCACGATTTTTAAGTGTAAGTCTGTTTAGGTCATTTTCTGCTTGATTAAATCTCTTAGCAAGTTTTAAATTATTGGTGTGATCATTTAGTGGATCACAGTGAATTAATGTCTTCCACTAATGTTCTTTATGACAAAAAAATTATTATTTAAGTAAATGAGAAAGTAACGTAATAATATAGCATGACTTTTCCTACTATTGGTGTAAAAAGCACTGATACATTTGAGTGTCTGTCCTTCATGAGGCCTTGAAAAAATGTTCCTCAAACTAATTCAAACAAGGAGAAAGACCTAGAGATTCTAGAGGGGGAATCCATTTAGTGGCTTGAATTGAGGGGATAGTGAATGGCTTAGTATGCTGATTTGGATTTACTAATACCGTTACATAATATGTTAAGACAAAATATTGGTTCCTTCACTTTCAATGACAGTTTGTCATTACTATAATGGGGACAGGATCAGGCCTTAAAAAATGCAAGGCTTAGCAAGCAGATGCCCTTCAAAAAATGATGACTCAAAAAAAAATCCAATGTTTGGACTTTACAAGCAAGAAGGAGGTCAGTTTTATAGAAACATTTTTCATGTAATAAACTTTTTGTGGAAATAAAAAAATAATTTAAAATTATTTGAATTCTATAATGGGATAAAAAATTTTCCTTAATGGGGAAAAGTGTGCTTGGATTTTCAACCGCTAAAATTCATTCTTAGCTTTTACAATTAATTTTTGCCCAATGAAATAAATAATAGTTGTTTTCAGGAAGTACAAACTTTACATTTACATTAGTAGCATGATGGACAGAAAATTATATTACAAATAACCACTTAATAAAAAATTAATGACATTTCAGACAGAATAGACTAATTGGATTACACTTATTCACAGTAATTTGTATTGCAGGCTATTTTCCATACTTCTGTTTAGAAAATTATGATGAAAATCTTCCTTAAAGATAAGATGTAGAAGTTACTCTTCCACACATTAGAAAAAAAAAACCAAAAACTATACACTGTTTCATTTTATTAAAATTATATACTCCCACCTATTTTATTTTATTTTTTCTGGTCAGGCAGCATACTTTGAAAACCACCCAGTTATACTTTAGGAAACTTTGTAAAGCTCTGCTGTTGTAAAACAATACACTTCACCTTCTCAGCAACAAGAAAACATTTTTAAGAGACTATGACTCTGTAAGTAGGATATTTTGGAAGCGCTAGTTGGCAAAAACATATTATGGTTTAGATTTCAATTAATAATGGTTGTGTTGTTTCATTGTCTCTTGTTACAGACTGATTTTGAAAAGGACGTGGACATTGCTTGTCGGTCAGGTAAGAACACTGAGAGCATTTAGCTGACAAAAAGTCCCTTCCAACCCAAACCATTCTATGATTCTATCATTCTATGATTCTATGAAGGGGAAATCTTGTACTACCTACTTTTGAAGTGAAAACCAGAAAAATATCACGGGTTTGGGGTTTTTTTGCAACACATATTTACAAATGTAAACAAAAAAGTGATACCACTGTATGAATATATTTATTTCATTTTCTTACAAAAGAATATTTACTAGAATTCAGCATTTGGGAAGCAGCCAAAGTTATGATTGCCTATTAGAAGGGAAATGGTTTTGGAAAGATCAGTCCTAGACACAAAATTTTCCTTGCCCTGGTACACAAATAAATATGAAACAGTCATTTTGCTATTTAAAAGAGAGAGAGAGGGAGGAAGGCGGAGGGAGGGACAGGGAGAGAGAGTGACAGTATGTTAAAAGCTATGTATATGAAGGATGTATGAATTGTTTTAGTTTTAAGGAAGGTAAATTTTTTAGGGCTCTAAGTGAAATCAACAGTAGCTTAAGCAATATGGTATCAGGAAAATTAAATTTGATTCCACTTTACTGGAACAAGTTAGTTTTTATATGAAATTTCAGTAATGTGATCTTTAATGAGTCAGCTATGTCTGTTTCTGCATATTAAAAATAACACATCTTAAGCAATTTATTTGCCAATCTTGCTTAAATAAAGCACAGTCTGAAATAAATGACCTTTTAAACCCTAGAGAAATTCTTAAATCTAGGCGATATTCCTAAAGGACAGTTTTACCTAGGGAGACAATTCTGCCTAACATCCTCTCTTTTCAATGAAGAGAGAGAGAAAGAAAGAGAGGGTGTCCCTTCCACAGGGTGAGCCAGGGCAGAAGCCTGGCTCGGCTGTTCCCACCTGGAGCACCCTGTCTCTCTTTGCTGGCTATATGGAGAGCCAAGAAAGCTGATCTCATTGAGGTAATGTTTGAGTTTCCAGTCACCCACCCTTAAAAAATTCCAGTTCAGTTTCTTGCACCATGGTAATAATTCTTCCATATGGATTAGTTTTAATATGCACAAGTGTTTTGAAGGGAGCAGGATGGTATATTGCAACACAAATGCATGTCTGTCACCATCCAATGCAGACCTAAATCCAGCACTGGTCCATGTAGCTCCTACTTCTCACCTTTGCCAACACAGCTCTGCAGTTTAGAGTGGCTTGTCGGGGGCATCCTTAAAGAGGTGGGCTTTGAATATAGTTAAGAACAGGCTTTACTCAATAAACATGTAAATGCCATTTCTTTTACTGAAAGGTTTAAGAACAGGTCACTGGTTGAAGTGTCTCAACAAGTGTGACTGGAGATAATGAAGTAGCCACATTGTAGTTGAGTATTTGTACACTGTGGTTTAGAGGTAAATTGTTCTTTTCATAATGAAAAAATGAAAGGCAGTTTTATGTGAGGTGGGAGAGTGGGCTGGCTTAGGAGCTGCTTGCTATGCACCATAGCAGTGAACTGACAGGTACTGTGGGATCTGGGTCATCAGAGCCCTGAGGCTACCATGAGCCATGTAAATGTAACACCCGAAATGCTTCAGGTTGTCTTACTATCTCAGCTCATGAGCTGGACTTTATTACACAAACTAACACTGATGTGAATTAAAATATTTTCAACTGGGACAAGAAAATCTTTGCATCCAGCTGGAATAAGCCCAGTAATTGGTTACTTTTTTTTTTTCTTACTATCTATACTTTTTTGTTCATCACAAATATTGAATAATAGACTTACATATATTTTTTAAGATTAATAATTGTGATTGAATGGATGCTTTTCTTTTGAATGCATCCTTCAGTGCTCCTGGAAATTTTATATGTTATGACAGAATTAATAACTTTTACATGTGGAGATTACCCCAACAAAAAATTACTGGATGTTGCTACAAGTTTGACCAGGAAGACCTAGCCATAAAACAAAAGTGCATTATGACTGTTTTATGAGACAAGTTTATATTCTTTATAACCTTTTCAGATGCAGCAAAATATGTCTTTCTGATATCAGTGGAATTTCTTCACAATGTGGTTACTTTTTTGGCACTTTTATTTAAAAAATAATTTAACACTGAAGAGTTTAAAAAAGTTGGTGAAAAGGAACATTTAGGAGCTCAGGACCACACGTTCATAGTTATAATGCCGTAGGAGGTCATTACAATGGATTGATAAAATGATTCTCCCTTACAATCTGTTTGACATTTTCCAGGAGGTTACTTGGAGTTAATAATGGCAGTACAGATGTCATAGTGCATTTTTTCGGAAAGCCCTTAATCGAGTTCCACATGGCAGGCTTTTGCTTAAGCTGGAGGCCACCTAAGAGCTATGTAAGGCAGTAGGGATAAATGAAAGAGTGTTTTTAATTTATATAAATGACTGTGGCTTAGTCAGAGATCTGTGTCAGTTATACACACTAGATTAACAGATGGTGATTAAAAAAACAAAACAAAACATAACAAAACAAAACAAAAACTTCCCACAACAATGTTTATAGAATAAAAGTTATTAAATTGGTAGAAAAATAGTTAAGAATATGCATTGATAAAGGAAGCACTGCTAAATAAAGCCACAAGAAAAAGCAGTATTAGGCAGTGTTAGGCAGATATGATTTTATCTTGTAAGAATTCTGTTCTCTGACCCACAGTTCTGCATAAAGACATTGGACCTTGCAGAGCAGCTACTATAACTGGAACACTTTCTAGAATTTCACTAAATGATGAAGAGGAGGAGAAGGGACCAAACCCTGAAGGAATGAGCTATTCTACCTTGCCTGGAAACATAATCTCCAAAGTCATCATCCAGCAACCAACAGGTCTCCACATGCCTATGAGTATGAGTGAACTGGCCAATCAGTGCTTGAAAAAAGACAACAGTGAGCTGCGGAGGACTGTGTATTTATGCACTGATGATAATTTGAGAGGTGCAGATATGGACATAGTCCATCCTCAAGAAAGGATGATAGAAAGTGACTATATAGTCATGCCCAGGGGCTCAGTAAATACCCAGCCATCCCTGAAAGACGAGAGCAAAATGAATATAGGCATGGATACGTTGCCTCATGAAAGGCTGTTGCACTATAAAGTTAATCCAGAGTTCAATATGAACCCCTCTGTAATGGACCAATTTAATATCAATTTAGACCAGCATCTTCCCACCCAAGAACATATGCAGAACTTACCATTTGAGCCCCGCACAGCAGTGAAGAATTTCATTGCCTCAGAGTTGGATGACAATGCAGGATTATCAAGAAGTGAAACTGGATCCACAATATCAATGAGCTCTTTAGAGGTCAGTGGTGCATAAACAAATTGCATGCTCAGTTGTTTTAATTATATGTTAAGGCAATAAATTGTGGTTTGTGTCTAAGGGGTGAAACTAATGTTTTAATTCAATATAAATTATTGTTTGGGATCATACACTGCTGTTCATATATCTCTTATCAGAAGTGTTTATACCTAGAAAACAAGATTGAAGTTTCAGAGCCAGTCTGTATGAAACTATATAGTTCTGGAGATTTAACATTCCACACAACTGCAAAGGATTTCGTGACCTACCAGGTAAAGTACACTGGAAAATACTGTGTTGCTATAGGAAGAAAAACTATTCCTGCAAGATACAAGTGATAATCATTGACCCTACCTGCAAGCACATGCAGTTGAAAATATTTGCCATTTATTGCTGACAATCATCTCTGTTTCAGATATGACAGGTCTCATTCTGCTCTTGCTCGTGTAAATCTTGGATTCTTCCATCCAATAGCTCACGATTTACTGATTCAGGTTTTTTTGCATGTCTCTGCAGGCATTTGTACAAAAATGTGTGCAATAGATACAGATGGACTTCATGCTGGGTATCCTAGATTCCAGTCAGATTGTAAAAGTGAACTGAAAAGGCTTTAAAAGGGATTCAGTTCATTACTACAAACTGTCTGTGGGATTTAAACATCATAAAATTGAAAACTATTTACCTATGTCAAATACTGCCATTCCTACTGGTGAATTATGCAAAACCACCAGTGAGGTGGACTTGATTTCATACTTGGACCTCTTAAGGAACTGAAAATACATTTCACCAGCACTTCAGATGTTATGAAATGCAGAATTTGGTGGGAAAGAAAAAGACAAATGAGAAAAATATGGTACTTACTCATTCTCTGAAAGAAGTACAGATGGAAAAAACTTCTATTGTATGTGCAAACTTGAAGCCATTAGCTATTACTCTACAATGTTTGGACCCGTCTGTGTAGCAAATCAGAGACTTCACTGGATTTTGAATTGTTAGACGGAATTGTAGCCCCTACGTCATAGGGGATACTATGTATTTTAAAATTGAGTTTTATGTGTGTACTAACTGGAGAATTTGGGCAGAAGATCAGAACATAGGTTTTTTTCAAAGCCTTTTAAAGGTTTGAAAGTTAAATATTTCCCATGCTGTTAATATTGTGTGTGTACTATCATAAGTTTTTAGAAGACATTTTAACTGAAAAAAAAAAAAATTGGAAAATTAATTCTGGGGCTTTTCAAATAAACGAATAGTATCCTCTTATTGTTTGCTGTTAAAGTTTATATATATAATCTTGGGACAAATATTCAAAATTATTTCTGAAATATAGCGTAAGTGCTTGCCCACACAATGCTCAGACAGGCTCTTTCAAAGCAAGTTTGCATCGTTAAAGAAGTTACTGCCCTCAGCTCAGATGTATTAGTTAATAGATCTTCAGGTGGTGCACAAGAGTGGAAAAACAGGTTTTTGCATTTGGCTCCCCTTTAGAGCCAATGGAGAGAAATCAGCACTTTTAGGCCACTTTTAGACATCTACTCCAGAATGAAGTAAATCACATGCCCTCAGTGCAGTTGTCTCTCTTCTGGAGCCATAGAGGAAGCCAAAACGAGTAGTTCAGACATAAACATAAAAATATTGATGTCTTAAATTTAGTCAGATGAATCCTACAGTGTGTCACAAACTTTTTTCTAGTTTTTATATCTACATATTTTTTTCTCAAGAAAATGCTGAGTTGGGAACAATCAAGTGCTTTATTATATATGAAGGAATTTCAGCATTCATAAGATAGACGGCAAATGCTATAATATTTACATACAAGTATTGCCCAAATAAGTATAAATTTAACCATCTGCAATTCCCAATGTGCAAGTCAGTGATTTTTTATTTTATTTGGTATGTACCCAATAGTACTCATGCAATTATAGGCACAGGCAGGCATCTTAGTACATGACGGATTTTCTTAGGAGGAGTAATTGAACATCTGGCTTATCTCCTGCACATCCCTTACATGCATGGATTAAAACTGGCTTTGCTACCTTGGTATCAAAGTGGCTTGGAGTGTGCTCCTTCAGTTCAAAGTGGTTTGATTTTAATGAAGAAAGCACTTTCAATGATACACTATTTTGGAATGGTTTTGGTTTTGAAAATGTACACTCAGAGTGGTGAGCTCATTAAAATGAAATTACTTTAAGTGAAGTAGTGTATTCCCAGCCACTTAGATGCAAGGAAAGGTTAGGAGGCTTAAATGAAGAGGAAGAAGCTGATCTGTGCAATGTATCTCCAGGATAAGTAATTATTTTCTTTTTATTGTGCAAAAAAAAAATGCAAGAGGAAATAGATAACTGCTGCCTGACTATGTAAGGAGACTTATATCGTTACCTTTGTGGAAGAATGATAGGTTCTTTCAAGGGAACTATGATTAGTGTGGTGTGAGCAGAAATGGAAAAGAGCTGAAAGGAGAAAAAGACTTTTACCTATTATAAGAGGAAGGGCATGCAAAGACAGGCAATAGAAACATCTATTAAAGAGAAAAAAGAGCATCTGCTTAACAAGAAGAGGAAGGAAAGGACTTCCCCAACTGTTTGCCATGGAAAGGACTGGAAATCTCTTTCCAGTCTCATATCTTCTTTCTTTATTTTGCTGTCTCAGTTTCTACTATGAGATCTTTATGTAGAGAAGGACATAAAGCCTTTAGGTGAGAAGCTGGTTGTGTGACCAAAATAATCCTTCTGTATTCATTCGTGAGAGCTCTTAACACATTCAAAGAAATTCAACTCCAGTGCTCCATGGCAAAATCACTGATATGGGACTTTGGGAAGAAAAACTGTTACAGCTGAGAAAATAAAGGGATATATTAAAGACAGTGAAATACGAAGAAAATGTAAAGTTATAGACAAAGAGGAGAGAACAAAAAAAAAGGAAAAGAAAAATGGCAGAATTGGAGAAGTAGCTTAAAAAGAAAGTGATAGGGAGAATGAACTAAGTATCAGGGAAGAAGCAAGGTTTAAAATAAAAAAAATAATAATAATAAAGAAAAAGAACAGGGAAGAAGAAATATGCAGTCAAAACAATTGACCTTGTCAATAAAGGACCAGAGTATCAGGCAGAACAAAAGCAAAAAGGTGTGAAGTTGCTCTGATTTATGATATGAGAAGTAAAAAGAGAGTGAGAGAGGGAGAACAAAAATAGAGAGAAGAGCACCACAGGAATTTTATCTGTATCATGTTTGCACATTGCATCTATTTTCAGGCATTCTGTATCTCAGATTTCTCTCTCTCTCATTCCTCATTTCATTCTCCAATAAGCTATGGAGACAGTTCTTGCCAATTTTGTGACTCTCGGTGAAATGAAGTCTAACCCTATAACAATTTTCTCTTTCTTTCGCTTGAGTGAGTAGGTTTCAGATGAAACTGACTACTGACTTCAGAAATTGTTGCCCTTTATTTTCAGGTTGCCATACAGGAGCTGGGGTAGAATCAGGCAGAGCTGATTCTAGTAACAGAAGATGTAAAGAACCAAAATTTTAGTCAGTATTATGAAGTGTAGCATATATTTCAAACTTTATATTGCAAGCAGCTATCTTAACTACACATGATCCTTAAGAAACATATTTTCAATTGCTTGTCCATTTAAGAAATGCTTCATTTCCCCTCAAAGCCTTCAGAAACAAAAAACAGGTGCTTTTGTTGATGAGTAAATATGTATGTAGGTTACCCTATTAAAAAAGGGAGCAGCAAACCAGAATAATTTCCCAGAATAGCTTTGAGATCTATGCAGTTACATGTGTGCTATGTGTCGATGTGTTAAATTTGCTAGCATATTCCAAAAACATAAAATTCCCACATTAAAGAGCTAATCCAATTTCTCAGGAAAATTTACTTTATGTCTACCTTGTGTTATGAACTAATAGTCAACATAACCTTCTATTCAGAAACTAAGGGGTTTTTTCAGTTATATGCACACAAAAGGCATTTTAAATCAAAACTATCTATCCACATTCCACTTTTATATCTCTGAAGGCCAAAAAAAAATTTTCTTTAATTTTATTCAGGGAAAAAATCCTCCCCAGGCTAAGATCTTGTATGTCAAATCTAATCTCAGGGTGAATTATAAACTGCTGATAATAAGGCTTTATATGAATGGAAGTATGGTTATAGCCCTCACTATGATACCGCATCTCTGGTTTCAATTATACTTTGCACAATGCAATATATCTTCAGGAGTATCTCATGTAATTAATCAGGTAGTGGTGTAATGCAGACTAGAATAAGGAGAAAACCAGGCATTTGTCATTTTACAGAGACAGAGAGGGATTTTATTAGTCATTTAGTGAGAGCAGCTCTTTCCTGGTGCCAGCTGATTAGTGCATGCTGGTGTACGGAAATTATTCTTCAGTATTCTATTTTTGTCCCTCTGTGAGCAGAGTTTAAAGTTGCTCTGGAATTAGACAGAGAAGCTATATATGATTAGTACAAAGTAAAATTGATTTAAAATAAATTACTGCAGATGTCTTTTCACAGGGTTTCACTTTGGTCCTGGCATCAAGGGTGGGGTTTTCTTTTTTGCTGTAAAACTGATTTTATCAGTTAAGATCAAAGAGCTATGAAATCAGAGATGGAATAAAATCTTGTCAGGTCATCTCTTCTTTCAATGAAAGAACATTTTCTACAGCATTTTTCTCTAATACATGGTCAAACCTCACTTTCAAGGTTTGAGTGACGGGCTTAGCTGTTTCCCTTAGCAGATTATTTCATAGTTATGTAAACTTTCTCTATTCCACAAAGCATGTCTGAAATTTCCTTTAATTTTTTTCTATTCTTTCCAAATTATAACTTTTCTGATTTTTTGTACACAACTTTATCAGTGCTTGTATCTTTCTAAGATTCCTGAACAAGCTTCTGTGTTTGCCTCTAACAGAGCCAGTGTTTCAACAAGCTGTATCACTCTTTTATCTTTTTCCCTTGATCCAGTGTTATTAACTCTTTGAAAGTATTTTTTGCTGCTCTCATCTGAAATTTTGCTAGTTTACTGACATGATTTGGCTTCTGTCAGCTTAGAGCACCAAAGCAACTTAACTTGAGTTATTCAGAAAAGTCTATTCACATCCTTGCCCACTTAAATGGAGACCTAACCTTTTTTTTGTAGCATGTGTAATTGTGCATGGATTGCAGTTCACTACTCACCCGTTCACCTCAGCTTTTTCAGAATTATCCCAGAAAACTCCCTGATGCTAAATAATTGTGTGTGTCTTCAGCTTTTTAGGCAGTCTCTTTATTAGTTACCTTTGTGGATCTCCAGTATTAGGGCTCTTCAGCTTGGAAAACAGATGACTGAGTAGTGAGTAGGGAACAATTATTCATATTTCTGATAACATAAAAAGCGAGAGGATCAAATGAAATGGCAAAGGGATAAACAACATTATTTTCTCATCATGCTACGCATATTTAAATTGTGGAATTCACTACTTCAGCACATATTGGATGTCAAAATTAGGAATAATCATAAAACATTATTAGAGTAATGGAATAGTATAAAAAAGTATTATTAAGCTCAACAGAGCAAGCTCTTCCCAAGGAAATTCCTAAACAATTGAAGCATTAGGGAGGGTATTGCAGCAGAAATAGTGCTTTATACATGCTCTTCTCTATATCATTCCTGAAGCATCCCCACAGAACCTGGCCAAATACAAAATACTAAATGAGGCAACCCATAGATATTATCTTTCACAGTCATTTGTTATTAATATTTTACTAACATTAATACTTAAGTGGATCTCCAACTGATCCTTGAAAAAAACCACCAGCTTCCAGTCTAATTTTTATATTGGCTAAAATAATTTTTAGTTTTGCAGGTGGGTAAAAGAAACAGCTTTTTCAAAAGAAACATGCTGGTGTGACTAGTTCAGCAGCTCAGTTGATGCAAGAGGTTTTTTTGGTTTTTTGTTTGGTTGTTTTCCCCCCCCCCCCCTTACTCCACTTCACTCAGCTGCTGGCTTTCATTAATTTAAATTGTAGAATGAGCCAAATGGTTGATTTCTGAAAGCATTTAGGTATGTGTGGAAAATCCCATTTTTCTCAGTCAAAAAAGACACAAGAAAACTTCATTTAAGAAAAAAAGTATGTATACAATCACAATGAAAATGTTGATTTGCATGTTTTAATCTTCTTGTATATCATATAGAAACTAGGAGAAAAAATTAGTAAAAAGACAATTTCCAATTGGGACCAAAAGGAAACTTCTATTTTCAGAAATTAAGATTCCCAATTAGTTAATGCTTCTGAGTATGTTCCTTTTCTCAAAAAATAACACGGCATCCATTTCAAGTCAATGATGTAGTAGCCAGGAGGATATGATCATGCACCTAGTGGTGTCATTGACAATATTGAAGATGACTTTCTGTAGTGCAGGATCACATTCATAACCAGCATTTTTTGTTTTTCAGAACTTCACTGCTACTACTCAGACCCGTGACAGTAACACACTTTTTATGTCTTAGGAGAATAGGCTCTGACAGAACTTGTGCTGCATTTCACAATATGCAGCCATGGAAAAAAGTGAAGCACAAGCACAGAGCAAATATTCTTTACTGTATAAGTTTAAAATAAATGTGTTTGTGATAGATTCTTGTTGAGTCCTAGAAAAATCCTCACTGGGATAAACCTGAGGTAGGAACCTATTTGTTCATAACTAGTGTGATCTAACAGCAAAATTGCAATACTTACCACTTTCTGACAATAGCACAGTTAAATATGTTGCAATCTCTTAGATATGCCTTTTTACCATGTAAATAGTGATAGAGTTGTGTGGCTGCAAAACCTAATAACCCAGCTATGCCAAGAATATTTTCACTGTGGTGAAGTCACTTAAGGCAAAATACAAATGCTCCAGTTTTATAAATCACAGTATCCAGCAAACTACACATTTCTTCCTAAATTTTCCATGTTTTCACTTAGGATTCTCAGTCAGACTGTTCCATTATTACTGAACTGTAGCTTAAAAATAGATTTTTTTAGCATTTTTCAAAGCTGCTCTTAGAAACTTCACCTCATTATCTGCTGTACAAGTTTATTCTTTTGTAACTGCTGAGCCTTTACAGTGGTAGATGTGCTCTAATTGCACCTTAAAAATAAATCCTTATTAATTAGAGATATGTAGATTTTTTCAGGTGTTGGTTTACTGTAGAATGCTGAAGGCTGTGTCAAAGATACACTTGTACCATGACCCCCTTAATAGAGTGAGAAGTAAGAACTTTACTACTTTAAGACTCTGGGCATAATGTCCACACATTTTTCTTTACTCCAAAACATTTGTTGTTTCCATGTTTTCATGCTCCTAATTTTGTAGAATTATTTAGTTTTTTTTTAAATAATCTCTTTTAAGTGTGCTAGGTTAAATTAAGCCTAGCTGATTAAAGATAGCTTCTCCAAAGCTTGTTGTAGTTGATTGGTTGAATTGTTTTATCATCTGTTCTTTTATACTGCCTCCCAGCTCTTTAGGCATCAGTGTGTCTACAGTGCTACAGTGATCTTCATATGGATTGGAGTTTCAAAATTTTACTACAAAACTAGACAATATGTCACAAAGTGACTTATTTCTACAACTGAAAGACTTGTAAAATTTTTTCAATTGCAAGAAAATAGAACAGCTTACTAAAACCTGAATGTTTGCTGAACCAAATAAAATCAAAGCTTAATGAAGTCAATAACATCATTTACCTTGACTTAATGTGTTTGATTTAAAAAGGTTCATTCACTGTGACTTAAAGCCATCCTACACGACCACAAAAATTAGGGTTAAATTGTAGCAGAAAGCCTGGGGGTTTTTTTCTTGGGGTATTTTTTCCTTCCTTTAACTCTCCTTACTGAAAGAGGATGTATCTTTTCCTTTCATTCATATGTTCTTTGCACTCTTTTTTTTTTAGCTTTTTCAACTGTTGTTTCTACATCTCTTTAGACTATTGCAAGGCATTCAATTTCCAATCTTAGGAGAAAAAAATATATTTTTATCTCCTCCTTATAGTATTTCTGCTTCTTTCCAATATAATTTGACTTTATAATTGGTTTATTTTAGAATCTGTACAAAATCTGTGGTAAATTATTTGTGATATGTCTAAGCAATCATATTCAGTTGCATTGTATACAAGTGATTATTTCACTAGTAAATCATTCTTGCTTTATATCAGATGCTTTGAATCCAATTTGTCATAAGTGTAAAACTATCATTGCTTTCTCCATCCAGATTGTCATTGCAAACAAACAAGCTCAAGCTATGGAAAGTATAGATGGCTTCGGCTTGACTTTGCTATCATTTATTCCATTAAAATCAATGGAGTTGTACCAATGTAAGCCTGATGCAGGAAAGAATCAAATTTCTGCATACCTATACAAATCCAAATCATAGATACATATAGATGGCTGTGTAAAAAGTATAAATAATATTATAATTTACAAATAACACGGAAGGTATAGAAATAGAGATATTTTCTACACTAACAGGTTCAGTTGCATGCAAATAACATGCACCTTATGCATCCCAGTGCAATGCAGTCTGGTTTATTTCAGATGAAATAATATGATACTGGTCTAAAAAACTATATGCAGTCACACATTAATCTTAAATTATAAAGTTAAATTCTACAACCTCTCACAGAAATCCTAATACATATCTGATAAGTAAACAAGAATGTTATCTAGACTCGCTAATATGATTTGGTGAACAGTCCCCTTGTTAATACAGCCTCTTTTTTCTTTCTTTTTTACTGCTTAATAGAGAAGAAAATCACGTTATTCGGACCTTGACTTTGAAGTAAGTTTTACTGAATTATTCCTGATTATTAAAAGTATTTTCCTGAAAGTAAATGTGAAGTGTTCATTTTAGCAGATTTTAGCCTTCTGTCAAAGTAGTTGTCACAAGATTGTTCAATTGGTACTGTAGAGAACGTGATGAGCAATTCATTAAAACTACTTTGGTGCAACTTGTTTGTAAAATATTCTGAGATCAAACTGTCATATGGCAATATTAAACATCATGGTTATCATGGTTTCCATTTTTAAATTATCTGCCTCTTCATTTTCACCTGTTTTTCTTTTTTTTATTTTTTTTAATTTGTTTTGTTTTGCTGGCTATCTATCTATTGAAAAAGTGTAGAACAGGCCACGTTGTTGCAGAAGACTGCTTTGTTCGAGAGATTCTCAATCATTTGTTCTATCTCTCTTTCTTCAATACTAATTTACTGGCATGAGAGTTTCACATCCAAATAGTGATTATGAATGTGTCAAATTCTGAATGATGAAGTGCTGCAGTTGTCAAACCTTATGGATCACAACCTATATAAAAAAATAAGTTCATGTAAGTTTCTTCAGGTTGAATCTCCGTAATTTCAGACTTCAACGTCATTGGATAAGAAAGTTTGGTTGTGCTAGTTAGTGACCATTTTGTTCTATCTCAGTCACTATGATTAAGTCTTGTAGAGTTTTGTTTATTTGAGGTTTTTTTCTCTACTCTCTACCAGAAGCAATACAGCAGTTTATGTGTCTCCAGAAAAATTGAGCATCCATAATATTTGCATGGAATCTATAGATCTCAGGATAAACTTCCACATCCAGTGATTAGCATATATCAACCAAACTTTATATATTATCCTCACTGTTTACATATGCAAACAAAAGCATTTTTAAAGATTATATGAGCTCTAAGCACAGCACATACACTTTCAGATTTTAGATTCTAGTCCATAGAGGAGAAAGAGGCAGAACTACCAAAATGCAGCCACAGCAGTGGTCATAGAAGCCTTGCAATGAGACAAGGGTTTGCTTTGGTGACCTGCTTTTGCTGAAATGCTGACCTTCTGTGTCTGATTGTGGTTTCTTGATAGTTTAACATCATGCCTTAATCTCCTATGTCATTTTCGTACGGAGAGTATAGTTACCTTAAGCAGTCATGTAATGCTTCAAGTAATGCACCAGACAAAAATTCACACAGTAAGTTTAAGGAAAATAAAAAGATTAACTTAAATATGCTTTAGGATAAATGCATAGAAAAGAAGAAGAAAAACATGAATCAACAACTAAATTCTGATCAGCAAGCAACTCTAAAATTAAATGAAAGCAATATGAACAGAATTTTTATAGTGATATATAGAATTCTGAATTTCACTCTTCTTTATTGAAAGGTAGGAATATCATGTCATCCACAATGAGAACATTCTCTGTGGCAGCAGATACTAAAACATTCTTCCTATCCCTCAGGAGGGTGTAATCCAACACCAAATAAACACCAGCAATGCTGTACACTTTCTGCTCTCAAGAATCAGGCCTCCCATTGTAGATTTTCTTCTGACTCACGTGATGTATTCAAGATGCTTACAACTTTTTCTTGGCTTGTTTGCAGAATTGTTGCTCCATGGCCTAATGGTTTTGGAAGTATTGTTATAAAGCAGGAGAAGTGACAATACTGCGTCAGGTGCAACTGTGTTTCAAAAGTACTGACTCAGACTAACCCCATCTCACCTCCCTCTCTTATGGTTCCCCTGATTAAGCCTGGGGGCTTTCCTGTGTTCTTACACATAGCATAGCTGTCTGTCCGAAGTGAAGTAAAATAAAAAAGCCATAAAATATCCAAATGGCCACCCATATTCCTTTGCACATCAAGGCATACCAATGAAGGGAATTAAAATACTGTTGTGTGGACAAAATACTGCTATTCTCAAAACATTGCTATTCTGATACTTCAAAGCAGCTTGACTGCAAAATAGTATAAAGCCTGTTTGTGAGGTCAAGCTAGTGTGATAGGCCATAGTACTTAAATGTTTAATACTTTCTCTTCTTTGTGACCAGTGCCACCTGGCACTCTCTGAGACAACATTCTTCCACAGTTCTGAGGATAAGGAATGCTATGGATCTGGAGCTGAGGTTAAGAAATGCCAAATATGCCATAAAGACAAGACTGTGCCAAGCTTGGCTCCATCTGTCCTTTTAACACTCTCCCAGCAGTCTCTACATCCTCAACCTCTCAGCATGTGTTTCTCTATATCCATACAAGGCAAACCCTCAGGCTATGCCTATCTTATTAACAACATTTGGGTGAATATTCCTGGATGCCAAAATGCCACTTTTTATATGGATTAATTTTTAGAATTATCTTTACTATTCTAGTATGGATCACCTTTGTCTCTCCAAACAGTTCCTGAAATGTTCTTGGGGAACCAGTGCAACCTATGCGCTATTCACATAGACTTCCTATTGTGGACACTAAGAGAATTTAGTAACATTCATGGAGAGCATTCCATGCTAGATGGTGCCAGAGAATGGTCTTGGACATGTTTGACTTACTACTGTAGAGTCACTGTTTGATTGTTTAAAAAAAAAAAAAATCAATTAAAAGACTGCTAGTAGGCTGCAATGCAACATTCACCTTGATATAGAAAATTTGAAGTAAAAATAAACACATGAAGACCAATTATTTTTCTGAGGGTCACAGCTGAAACTCAAGGACAGCTGTAACATAGTGTGAACACAGGCAGACCATGTCTTTACTTAATGCTATAAAATAGTCTCTGTTCCTGTTACCTCCAATATATGTAGAAATACAGGTGTAGTTTTAAGGGTGTTTGCAATGGACTATAAATAATAAAAGTCCTCTGACTTTTAGGTAGTGTTATAGGAAACTTATGTCTCCAGTCAAAGGAAAGGGAGAGAGAAAAAGATGACGTCCAAACTGTCGAGCCTTTGTCATAGACCTTAGAGAGGAGTCTCTCAAGAACTGGACCACTTGTATCTTGTTTTCCCTTTTTAAATAGTTTACCATTACATTCTTAAATTATCCCTTTATGTGGAAAAAAGACAGACTGTAACATAATGGATTTAGTCTGTAAACAAAAAGTATTCCTGCTAAATAATATACTGTCCACTGCTAGATTTTGCAAAACACTGACTAATCTATTTGAACTTTGAAGTTTGCTAAAAGGAACAGTCAACATGCAACAATTTTACAGCTCTTTTCTTGCTATTACCAAGGACTAGTTTAGACTCATTCTTGCAGTCTGGTATCCAAAAGACAACCAAATTTCGTAGGTCTGGGCGTTTGCTGCTGCTGGCTGTTGTAACCGCAGCTAAGTGCCCCTTCAACTCCTAAAGCTGGACAAGTAGCTTTTTCATGAAGGCTCAGAGTTAATATTTAGTTGTCAGATCAAATAAAATTCATTCTAATTATGTCGAACAGAAATACAGATACTGTGGAAATTCCCAGGAGGACTTTATAATAGGTGTGCGCTGGCACTTATAAATACATACAAGAGAGTTAAATGGTATTATTGACATGTATTTTAGGATTCAAGATCACGATTACCACCCCACTCTCACCTCTCTACGAGGCATTAATTGGATCTACTCTGCTAATGAAAATTTACACCAAATAATTCAGAAAAGTGCCTTATTACCCTGTTTCCCAGGATTCAAGTAATCTCTGTCTCTTTTCAAGTTCCACTGATGAGGGAGACCAAGGATACACAAGAATATGAGCATCTTTTCTTTCCACAGAGCAGTAGACTCTCAGCAGCAATAATGTTAAATTGATCATTAATTGCTGGAGCTGCAGTCTTTTAGAATTTAATCTGCAATAGCTATTCATTATAGGAACATTACAAAGTCACTCACACAAAAATTAAAGGTTTTTTTCTTACTAATCTGAAGACATCTCTCAAAGATAAAGGTGAAAAAAAAAAATGCCTGCAGGGAAAAATCCTTTCCCGTTCCTAAGTTGGGCAACTGACCTATAATATCTTGAAAACGCAGCATGTTTACACTATAGGACTAAGAAGGCATTCCCCCATCTCTTCGTTTGACTTAGCTATTTCATACAATATTTGAGAAAGTATTTTTACTTTTGACAATACAGAAAATCTCTAAGACAAATTGAATTACATTATTATTATTATTGTTGTTGTTGTTGTTGTTGTTGTTGTTATTGTTGTTATTATTATTATCTGGAGTACTGCATCCAGTCATCCAGTTCTGACTGAGACCCCAACATAAGAAGGACATGGACTTACTGTAGCAAATCCAGAGGAGGGCCACGAGGATGATCCAAGGGCTGGAACACCTCTCCTGTGAGGACAGGCTGAGAGAGTTGGGGATGTTCAGCGTGGAGAACAGGAGGCTTCAGGAAGACCTTATAGCGGCCTTTCAGTACCTGAAGGGGCCTACTGGAAGGCTGGGGAGGGACTTTTTACAAGGGCAAGTAGTGATAGAACAAAGAAAAATGGTTTTAAACTGGAAGAGGGTAGATTTAGATCAGATATTAGGAAGAAATTTTTTACTCTGAGTGTGGTGAAAACAAGTTGCCCAGAGAAGTTGTGGATGCCCCCTCCCTGGAACTGTTCCAGGCCAGGTTGGATGAGGCTTTGAGCAACCTGGTCTGGTGGAAGGTGTCTCTGCTCATGGCAGATCTAGATGATCTTTAAGGTCCCTTCCAACTTATACATTTCTATTATTATTATTATTATTATTATTATTATTATTATTATTATTATTATTATTATTATTTATTACTGTTATTCATAAGATTGATCACAAATCTTCATAAGAATATTTGTGCTTGAGCTACAGTTCTGCTAAAACCCTGTTATAAATAAAAAAGGGAGCTGGGTACAGGGTTCTGTTTGAAATCCTTCCCAGAGTAGTTGCTTATCAGAGTAAGATTTAGTCTTTTCAAAATACAGAATCACAGAATGGTAGGGGTTGGAAGGGACCTCAGGAGATCATCTAGTCCAATTCTCCCTGCCAAAGCAGGTTCCCTACAACAGGTTGCACAGGAAACCATCCAGGCAGGTTTTGAACATCTCCAGAGATGGAGACTCCACAACCTCCCTGGGCAGCCTGTTCCAGTGCTCTGTCACCCACACAGTGAAGAAGTTTTTCCTTAAGTTTGTGAGGAACTTTTGGTGTTCCAGTTTTTGCCCATTGCCCCTTGTCCTGTCACAGGGTACTACTGAAAAGAACCTGGCCCCATCCATTTGGCCCCCACACTTCAGCTATTTATAGACATTGATAAGATCCCCTCTCAGTCTTCTCTTCTCCATGCTGGAGTCCCAGCTCTCTCAGCCTCTCCTCATAAGGCAGATGTTCCAGGCCCCTCATCATATTTGTGGCCCTCCGCTGGGCTCTCTCTAGATCCCTGTCTCTCTTGAACTGGGGAGCCCAGAACTGGACACATTATTCCAGATGTGACCTCACCAGGGCAGGGTAGAGGGGGAGGAGAACCTCCCTCAACCTGCTGGCCATGCTCTTTTTAATGCACCCCAGGATACTGTTGGCCTTCCTGGCCACAGGGGCACACTGCTGGCTCATGGCCAGCCTGCTGTCCACCAGCACACCCAGGTCCTTTTCCACAGAGCTCCTTTCCAGCAGGTCAGCCCCTAACCTGCACTGGTGCACGTGGTTATTCCTCCCCAGGTGAAGGACTCTACACTTGCTCGTATACACACTTGATGTTACTTGTGAGCGAAGGCAGAAATGTGGAAGGGATGTCAGTTAATTTCAGTCTGAGCTCCTATAGGGTGTGGGGCGCAAGAGTTTCGGAGCCTGCAGGAAAGACCACAAGATGTGTGTCTGTAGCCTGGTGGCTAACTGAGGTGCTTCTGAAGGGGATGTGAAATTAATGGACAAATCCCGAGCTACAGCAAAGGGTGCTTTCAAAGGGCAGCATGAGAAGCTCCTGTTCAACTTCTGATGCTACTACAATCATCTTACAATATTATTGGCCAAGATCTCCATCTCTCTATTGATAAGACTTACATATTTCTAAGATTAATAAAGCTGTGTTTTCCACACTGCCCATTTAATAAAGAAAACAGACTTAACTTTAACAAATACTTTGTGGGTTATTTTCTCATAAAAGAGAAAGAATTACCCAACAGAGTATATTTTCTGGAAAGGAGATAAGATGATGCTTGCTAACAAGGAATTTAAAATAAGTCTAGAAAAGAAGAGTTAAAGTTGGAAATTTAAGTTACTGCACCTTCAGTTCAGATTTTTCTCTATAAGCACTGAGGAGGAGTGGGTGTTAGTGTGTAGGAATTATGGAATGAAAGCCAGGAAAACACAAAGCGACCAAAAGATCCATAGGTACATGTGCATACTAGTCATTCTGCTGTTAAGAGTAAGATTTAAAGCCCTTTTTTGGCTGACTTCCTTCTGCAAGTGTTCAATTTCTCTTCCCACCTGCTTCTCCTCAGGAATAATGTAATGAACTGAGTAAGACATTTGCATTATTCATATTTGCTATTTAACAAATTCTTGGGTACAAAATTCAGGAAAATATCAGAAAGTAGCATTCTCTATATTCCTAGACTTCTATTAAAAGGTTTCCAACTGGAGAGATTTGTTTCACAGTCATATCCTATTTCTTGCTTTCAGAGCCAGTATTTTAACCCACCAAATCTGTTTTATTCCCTTCAGCATGTCTCCTTATTTCAGCCAATAATAATCTTTGAAGTAGAACCTTTCTTTTTTAAGTTCTATGTATATGAAATTTGCTACATATCCCTATCTACAGTAACAGCAATAGCTTAAAAGAATCCCTAGGAAGTCGCTTAAGTGAAACTTCCCTCATAAATTTAGATCAGCTATCTCTAGTTAAATTATGTTTTGCAAGAAGTTCCTCACCAAATCCTGCAAAATTGCTTTCCTTATTCACCCCACAACTGACATTAAGTTTATAGGTCTTTAATTGCTTGCTATATCTCATGTTTCTTTTGTGAATAATGTTGCCAATTTCCTGTTCTCAGAAGTGAAACAAGTTCTCAAGCTACGGTGTAGCTTTATTAAGGATTACATGATTATTACAGCATAACAGTAGAAATGCATGGCCAAGTGAGCAGACACATTTCATGAAATTTATAAAAACAGAATGTAAATGAATGATAAGATTTAAAATTGGTATTCGTAAAGCCTTATTTGAGGGTCAGCTACTGCCACTCCATTTTAAAAAGCACTAATCCAGGCTTGGCAGAAGCGTTACTTGTTGGGAAGGGTCACACTCAGGCACTGCCTACGTAAGTTTGCAGGGTTTGTCATACACAACACCAGGGAAGATCAGGCTCGACAAGGGGTAGACGTGCATAGAGGCACATCCTGCACCTTTTCTATCCAACATTATTGGCCACTGCCCTGGCTGTGACTCAAGATCAAGCAGTTACAAAAGCTTAAGAAAAGCCAAGCTGAGCCCATCTGCTGTTGGACTGAGGTGAGGCATCCTCAGTCTCTCCTGTCCCCTGTCCACCCAGGCCACAAAACCGTAAGATTGGTTGAACAGTAAGCAGCCTTCGGCTTTGCTCCAGAAGCCAGTCTGAATCCATATCTGAGTGTGAACTTGTTTGGAAACAACGCAGATGGTAGGCTTGACAGTCTAGGCTTGAAAACAAGCTTCACTTTCCATGTAGCTGCCAAGGCAGGTACATGGCTGGGAGTCTTCTCCAACTGTGGGGGCTGTTTGGGGTCCGCAACTCTTGTTCACGAGTGCCATATAATTAGTTTTTGTGGAAGAGCACCCTGTGCATGGGCTAAAGAGGGCATGGTTTCCAATTGCCCAGTCCATAACATAAGAAAGCAAGTAAAATTGAAAAATCATGCCTACTTTTCTTAACATGAATTCCATTTCAACTGTATTTTATGATGAACTAATGACAAGATGTCTAATTAAAAAGACATATAATTTGGGGCTTTTCTATTTTGGGCCAAGATTTCTGAGTTTAATCTTCTCATAAACATTATTCCAATAGGGACAATTACAAACTGCCATTGCATTCCTATAGAAATTAAAATATTAACATGAATGCTGAAATCAGAAATTCTAGAAAATATTCCAATGTGCAGAATAAATATCCTTTGAGAAACTGCCATCACTCTCAAAATGCTAGCAAAAAAACAGCATTCCATAATTTCAGCAACTCAATAAATGTGAGGTGAAAACAGTCTCTTGTTATCAGGAAGAACGTTAGAGCAGAGTGAAGGCTCAGCGCAATTCACTTCCATTGGCCAAGTCTATAAAGAAAAGGTGGCCCTGCCAACTTCAGTTTACTTTATTATGTTGGGGAAAATAATGCTTCTCTTTAAAAAACCCAGATTCAATTAGAAATATAAGCAATTGTGTTCCATTTTGCAGAAGGTCATGCATACAAGAAAGAGGCACATGGAATTGTTTCAAGAGTTAAATCAGAAATTTCAGACACTGGACAGATTTCGGGATGTACCAAAATCAGGCAGTATGGTAAGTTTTCCTTCTTAAATATTCAAGATATGATGCAACCTTGACAACAATGAAACAAGAGTCCTTTGAATTCAGTATATTTCCCAAGAAGATCTCACTCTACGCTACATTTAGGTAGCCTCAGAATTAGAAAAAAAATATATATTTTCAGTCATCTAACATATGATGAGACCTATTAGGTTTACAACTAGATGATAAGTAACTCACTGACATTGTTATAGACCACAAGTAAATGAACTGTAGGGAACATTTTAAATCTGTATGTGCCTAGCAAGTCTAAAGGACTTTATACAGAGAAAGCAGCTCACTAATGTAGTTTGGCCAATAGGGCCTTTCCTCTAGCTAGGCAAACAGACATTAAATTAATTACTACAAACCAGACCAGCTAGATTCACTTCTTTGTGAGGTGATCCAGAAAGCACACAGGGTCTCTGCAGTGCTGTGTCTTTTCCATACTAGGTTTATAAATATTTACCATGGGAAAAGCAAAAATTAAATAATCCTGACTTGACTTTGCTATCCTCATAATTCAAATTTATACACACACATACACACATGCATAACGCCCTGACTACGTCTGATAATGACAGCAAGGAAATGCTTGATTTTGCCTAATTAAAACAGCTAATTTAGTGTGACATATTTGTTGGCAGTAATATTATGATTAGTAATAATTTTTATATAATTTTATAGTGTGAAAATTGTATATTAAATTGAATTGAGCTAGAATCATTGTATTCTATAACTTTTTCAGACGAGCTGCTCTCAGACATGAAGAAGAGGTATTAAGCAGATGTGAGGCCAATGGATTTACACCATTTACATCATCTTAATCCAGCAGAAATTTGGCCCTGATTCTTTGATGAACCTTTAGCTGTGATATGTGTTAATTTGCACCCCGTTCTCGCTCACTCCCCATTCTGAGATTTGCTGACATGTGAAGTTTGCATTCACCTCCCTATTTGAGATTTACTGTCCACATAAAGCTCAAATGAATTCAAAATCTCAAAGGGAATCTCAGTGCAAGAGTTGTGTTTACTGTTTCACATTGGCGCTGTGTTTTTGAAAGGTCTGCTAATAAAAGCTGCCTACAGGAATGGTCTATCTATCCGACAGTCAGAGAGTGATCCAGGTACCTAAAAATAGGCATCTCAGACTATTTTAGACAGTCTCAAGTGTCTTAGTCTACAGCATGGTACAGGCAGTGATGACATAGTACTCAAAGGAGTCTCATGAAAGGTAGTTGGAGATCAGGCAGAAAATCCAAAGGCATCTAAAATGGTGCAAAACTGTTAGGTTTTGGCAACTAAGTCCCACCCAACATGTTACAGCAGAAATCACTAGTTAAATTGGTCTTAGTCCATAATGTCTTTTACCATATAAAAATTAGCTTTCAAAAAAAAATATCATGCAGTAGAAAATAACTGGATTTCAGCTTGTTAATCCTAACATACATGAGTTCATCAACCTGTAAACAAGGTAGCTATTAAAATCCATCTGGTAATCTGTTTCAAACCACTCCATATTTCAGGCAGCAAGCTCTTCTCAAGTATCTTCCCTTCTCTTCTCCCATTTTTCCACATAACTGCTATTAAAGAGATGGCTATTGGTACTGGATCACTCGGCCATTCCTCATGTACATTGGTTCTTGTGAAATAAAGGGCTTAGCTGGCAGCTCAGGTGAGGAGCCTGCCAAAGTGCTGATTGTTCAGTGAGAAAGAGTCACAACAGTGCTGAACATCCGCCAGCCTGGCTCCCTGCAAAGCCATTTCCCCTCTCTGGCTTCTGTATCTCATGAAAGCACATTAGCAATCAGCCTCAAACAGAAAACACATTATTTGATCCTTGTTTTTAATTATTCTTTTTTCTCTGGTCTTCAGGAGAACTCAGCACCAAGCAAGGCTCCATGGGACAGTTTCAAAACCACAGGCGACTACCAACACTATACAACGATAAACGTATTAGACACAGAGGCAAAAGATGCTTTAGAACTCAGACCAGCAGAATGGGAGAAGTGTCTGAACTTGCCTTTAGATGTGCAAGAAGGTGACTTTCAAACAGAAGTTTAACAAAAACAAAAACAAACTGAATAAAATGAAAGCAAAAGAAAATTAATTAATTGCACTGACAATAAAGAGACTTTGGGAATCCTGACGCTCCTTTCTGAACCTTGTGACTACTTTATGTCAGGTTCTTCCTGTGCCAAATGTCAGTGGTTTTTTCGTACAGTACATTTCCACTAGTGTGGCTAGTGGAGAACCAGGTGTACAATTCTTACCATCGTGTGTTGTAAGTACCCGTGGAATGGATTTGTAAGGTAATCTTTATAGATAAACCTCAAGCAACGATTCATGTTGTAACAGCTTCATTTGGTTTAGTTTTCAAAAAACTTCACCATGAAGCACAATGTATATATTTATGCAGTTTTTAAAGTTTATAACAGTCTGTTTGGCCATTACTACACTTTTTACTTTATAATATAAAAGCAAAGTTTTTGTCATTAAATGAATGTCTGTTGAGCTACATTCTTCATTGCTTTAAATGCAATAAAGTAATAATCTCACTTTTATATGAATAATATATTTCACATCTTTATTATTGCAGTTTTCTCTGGAAAGCTCAGAGTAGCTTTCTCTGCTGCAGCTGTGTATAAAATATTTAAAATGTTGTATGGTGTAAATAAACCTTTGTCTACATATCAGTTTCTTAGTGCATTTTATTCTGTATTTGTTTATCTTAAATTTGCATATTTATAAAGTTTTCTTTAAAAACACATGAATTGAACATGTATTTGGAGTTATGTTGTTGCAGCTCATGCAAGGCGTTTCTAAAGTGTATTAGTAGCTTGGTATAGTCACTCTGCATTTTCTTGGGTATTCTTTTGTGACAATGCACCGTATAAGTAGGACCTGTCAGAATACTGTTACAGTTGTTCTGTTCTATAAGAATTTTTGTCTTGTTGCAAAAAGACAAATAACAGAAAAGTTAATTTTCAATGCACAGCACCCAAAGAAAATGTTGATTTACAATCATTACATCTTGTGCATGGTCTTGTTGCTGTATAACAACAAGAAGGACTTGAAAGATAAAATATTCTGAAATATTTTAGACAAAAAACATATTGAATGTGTTTAATAGCATAAATCAAGAGCAGAGCATGATTTCTGTTGAAAATACAGTTAAACAATTAAGAATAAAAGGTCTAAATCCCCATTTCTATGCTTAGAACCAAAAGTAGATCTTCAGAATTTACATCTACAGCATAATTGAGGGCAGAGTGGGGAGAGGAGGATATCTCAATTCTTCAGATGTGATATTCTAGAAAAAAATTCCAAAACTATTTTAATTCCTGTTATATGGAATCAAATAAGATGCAGCCTACTAGCTGGAGAGCTCTTAGATGGTAGGAAAATATCACCACCAATCTGCTTAGGAAGAAGAAAGATTAGAGTAGAGGCTTGTCAGCGAGAACTTAACCCAGAGCATTGGTAGAAGGAGATTGTCATCCATCTGTTGAGATAAAAGTAGAATCAGAGAATGTTGTGAGTTGGAAGGCACCCACAAGGATCATCAAGTCCAACTCTTGCCCTAACTTAGGACAATCCCATGTGTCTGAGGGTGTTGTCTAAATGCTTCTCGAATATTGTCAGGCTTGGTGCCATGACTACGTGCCTGGGGAGCCTGTTCCAGTGCTCCACCACCCTCTGGGTGAAGAACCTTTTCTTAATGTCCAACCTAAACCTGCTCTGGTGCATCTTCCTGCTATTTCCCCTGGTCCTATCATTGGTCACCAGAGAGAACAGACCAGCGCCTGCCCCTCCTCTTCCCCTTATGAGAAGAACCATCTCCTCTTATGAGAAGACTTGAGATCTCCTCTCAGTCTCTTCTTCTCCAGGCTGAACAAACCAAGTGACTTCAGCCTCTCCTCATATGGCTTCCCCTCTAAGCCCCTCACCAATTTCATGGCCCTCCTCTGGACACTCTCCAGTAACTTTATATCCTTTTTATACTGTGGTGCCCAAAACTGCACACAGTACTCAAGGTGAGGCCACACCAGTGCAGAGTAGAGCAGGACAATCACCTCCCTCAACCAGCTGGCAATGCAGTGCTTGATGAACGCCAGGACACAGTTGACCCTCTTGGCAGCCAGGGCACTTGGATTCAACCTTAGGACCAACCTTCGAGAAAGTGTTCCAGTCTGTAAATCCTTTCTCCAGGCCATAATATGGTGTTTAAATCACGAAAAGGAGCCTGACTTTGCCTACTTTGGGTGAGCATCTCATGCCGAGTTCAGGAACTGCTCTAATGTAGTGAGTCAGCACAAATACAAACTAGCTACCAAACTGCTGTCCATTAACTGGTTTACGTGCCTAGAAGTTAGATGATGTAGTACATCAGTCAATCAGAACTGACACTTCATCCAGAGGTTGATGCAGAAGGAGGCAGCAGGCAAGGCTGGCTATGTAGCCTACTAACATCACACCACTGACATCAGATAGTACACCAAAAACCTCTCTAAAAGGTGTTTATTTTCCCTTTAGATAAAGATGTGACAGAAACTGCACATTTTTTTAAGGATTTCATCCAGGATGGTAGGCATTTCTCAAGCACAGCATGTTTTACAAAATTTCTAATTTTTGAGACCAAATCAGGAGTCTTAGGGGCCTGAATCTAGATATAAGCCTTGGCGTCTTCCTTGATTGATCTAAACATAATACAAATCTTAAGCACCTTGGTATTTCAATACCTATAGTGCAGAGATTATTTGCATAAGCTTTATATCACCTAACTCCTGTTCAATAGTGGTCTAGTTAAAAGTGCAGAAAGCTCAGGGTAGGCTGCAAACTTACCCAGGAAACGTGATAAATCGGTCTACACTCAATACACTGCTGACCCAGTTGTGCTGCTATTAATAACCCAGTTGATTCAGGTTTAGCATTAGCCTGGGCGTTTATGTACCACACAGCAGTCACAGATGTGATTTCAGTGTATGAGCAGAAACGTTCAGCGCCTCTTTATTTATAGCTTGTGCTGCCCTGCCCAGAAAGTGCTAGACATTTTTATTTTCCTATATATTTCATATTTAGAAATATTAGGAAAATGCTGAAACCCAGTGTATTTACCTACTGATTTGACTGCTCCATATTAAAGCAGAGTTTGGTTTTGGTAAACAAGATGCTACACATCCTTACAGTTTGCTGCTCAATGTGTCTGAAATGGTGCAAGTCAGACTGAACCCAGCAGGACAATACAAACTTCCAGGCACTGGCTTAAATGTTGGTAGAGCAGTAATGAGATGTTTGGCGTTACACAGAGCAAAGGAAGAGCTCTGTGGAAAAAGACCTGGGTGTCCTGGTGGACAGCAGGCTGGCCGTAAGCCAGCATTGTGGTCCTGTGGCCAGGAAGGCCAACAGTATCCTGGGGTGTATCAGTGTCCTCAGTTCAAGAGAGACAGGGATCTTCTAGAGACAGTCCAGCAGAGGCCACAAAGATGATGAGGGGCCTGGAGCACCTACCTTACAAAGAAAGGCTGAAAGAGCTAGGACTCTTCAGCATGGAGAAGAGAAGACTGAGAGGGGATCTTATCAATGTCTATAAATATCTGAAGTGCGGGGCCCAAATGGATGGGGCCGGGCTTTTTTCAGTAGTACCCAGTGACAGGACAAGGGGCAATGGGCAAAAACTGGAACACCAAAAGTTCCATACAAACTTAAGAAAAAACTTACTTACTGTGAGGGTGACAGAGCACTGGAACAGGCTGCCCAGAGAGTTGTGGAGTCTCCATCTCTGGAGATGTTCAAAACACGCCTGGTCACTTTCCTGTGCAACCTACGGTAGGGAACCTGCTTTGGCAGGAGGGTTTGGACTAGATGATCTCCTGAAGTCCCTTCCAACCCCTACTATTCTGTGATTCTGTGATTATATTGCATGCAAATAAAACCCGAATCAGAACTCTCTCCACTATACTAGACACAGAGAGGACGGAGGTTCTGCATTTGCCTGGCAGGGTGGGCTGGTGTCACTTACCATGCCTTGTGCTGCCCCACTTGGCCTCCAGCTGCAGTTACAGGAAGGTTCAGGTACTTGAGAGCTCAGCTAACCAACGTTGCTGCAGCTGGCACTAGAGTACATTGACGCAGTTGAGCTCAGTCTAGAGTTTACCCTGACACAATTTAAAATACATATTCCCTAGACCCATATAGAAAAAGCAAATACTTTTTGGGAAAGGCCTCATTTTCTCAACATTTTAAGTCCACATTAGTAATCATGTAAGACCATATGCAGTTCCTCTATCTCTGTCTTCTTCTTACGTACATATCTAGAGAAAGATTTTTTTTCTGGCAAGTCAATGCTAAACAAAATACAGCCTGAACTTTTCAGTGTAGGGAAGCAGTACATACAGGAAATCTCGGAGAGCAGCTGTAGATCACTCAGAGAGCAGTTCAGGATAGTCATGATGTTACATGCAAGACTGTGTAAAGGGGTTTGGTGTTGCTGACATAAAAGAGCTAACAAAATTAATTGTTACATGGACCCTTGCCAATGTGATGTTATTTAACCCAGAATCTTCGGGGGAGGTAAACTCTGAATTAGTCATTATTGAACTTCAGCTCATATTCCGCAGTATCTCTTAGAAAAAACAAGGAAAGAGACTAAGTGCTGCTGCAATGGATAAGAGGAAGCATAGCAGTGCTGCCACGCTGATGCACCTTTAGAGTGCCATGGGCTTAATGTTGACATATATGTAATGCTCATGACTCCTTATGATGAAGATTTAGGACAAAGCTGTAACATAAAATGCAAATAGATAAGGGTCTTTTCCATCTCGTTCACTACTGCTTCTGAATTTCTTCATAATCAGTGAAACGGTGCTTTTCTCTGGGAAACATTGTCCTGACACTCCTCCTGTAAGAACATCATTTGTTTCTATGATGATAAGGCATAAATCACCTAATATTGTTTTACGCAGGATTAAACTGTGGTAATTTCTTTTTAAAGCAAGCAAAACCCCAACCAAACAAAAAACCCCAAGCCCCAAAATTAAATGTTCTCTGATGCTCTGGCTTGTCTCCGTTTCCCATAGTTGCTAGGCAATGCTGTACTTAGCGACCAGATTCAACAAAAGATCTGCTTCCCACTTGGAAGCAGGCATCCATCTGTCACAGCATCAGTAGTGTGCTTTCTATCAGGTTATGCAAAATGATATAGAAATCTCTGTTAACAATCAGCAGATGGAGACATTGTGTATTGATAGTAGACTTCCAGTTCCTCAGGCGTTAGCTCGAGGCTATGCTGTATCTCTGGATATGCCACAAGAAGCAGTTTGTATGAGCAAACACTATTTCACTCTCTTGAAAAGTGTTATAGGGCTCTCTTGTGCAATCAAACCCATTCTCATGTGCTGAGGGAAGTTAACAGAGAGGCACTCAGTTGAATATGTGTTTGGGGAGCTGTGATTCATGTCAAGTCAAGTCTCAACCAGTGCAATGCTGTAATCTTTTCTACTCACTTTTCTAGAAACTTCTTTCTTTGTAAGGAAATCAAAAGAGACTTCACTGAGAAAAATTCAATTGCTCGTAAGATAGGCATGACTACTAACCCTAGCACACCCTCTGAAATGTTCTGTCCATTAATTACAGTTGTAAGGTACAGAAAGAGTAATTTATCTGGTTTTGACAAAATTATCTCTTAGACAGTGTGTATTGGACCATTCTGTGGCAATCAGTTACTCAGATTAACTGCACTGCTCCTCTTGTTTGTTCTGAATTAGTTTTGTTTTATACATCATTATTTCTTATAAGGAACAGTAAATAACTTTTACGAGTTCAACTTCCTCTTTTGACTGTTCAGGTTTCAGCTATAGGACCCACAGTCACCTTTTTTCAGGATTGCAAACCCATGCCCAGTTCATACTCGCATGGAAGCCCTTCCAAAATTTCCACCATTCTTGTCTCCTTTATGACTTTACCAGCTCTAATAAAGTTCATAAATAATTATCAGTAAATCCTGAACTCATTAGAGCATTTTGATAGAGCTGATTGATCACTGTAGAAAAAGGAAAAGCTTAACCATGAAGTTTCTAGAATGTCTTTTCATTCAGAGATGGGGCAGGGAGAAAACTCAAAAATATACCTTAATTTTAACTTCTTTATCTAACCATTTATTGGAAAATGCATGACCCCTTCTTTGAGCCAGAAATGGACACCAGGTAGTTTCTCTTAAGTAATTGTCTTGATGAGCGGACTTTAGTAATCTATTTTCTGGTGCTCCCTCCCTCTGGTGCAGTGGAGGTAGGCTTCCTTTCTGAAGTAGCACTGCTGCACCAAGACTGGTAGCAAGCTACCTATAGCCTTTTGGTTGGGTCTTACAGTCAGAAAGTGAGCAAGGACTATGTGAATCCTTTCAGACAGAATAGTAGTTGCTTCCCACATCCTGAAAGTGTGTTGAATTCTGCCCTTTTTTTCAATTTTTGTAACCCCCTCTTCCTCCAGCTGTGTGTTCAAAGAGTGACATCCACTCATTTGCTGATTCTCTTTAACATTCAGAATGGGCACCTGAGCCAGGGAAGGGGTTGGGAGCTACTGCTCATGGCTGTTTATCCCTGTGACTAAGAGTCAAGCACCTGTACCCCAAGAGAGGTGGGATTTAAGCTCTAGATTCAATGTTTTCTTGTTGATAAGCTTCAGCAGCTATTGGTAAGCCCAGCTGGAGATGCCTAATTCTTTGCATGCATTCTGTACGCAGATGTGCCTTGTTCAAGATATGCAGTCAACCTTAGGAAACAGGCATTTAGACCTTACATAATGCAATGCTGATCATTAAAAAAATCTATGTTCTTTTGGGGACCAAATCCTTAGGAGTTGAAATAGTTTTAAAAATCTCGTTCTCAGAATCCAATTTTAAGAACAGCAACAAGCTAGTGTTTCCTCGCATCATCAATTCAATTATTTATTGTATTATGTCCCTAGGCTGTTGACTCAGGAAATTGCAAAAGATGATGTCTGAAGGACCTCGTAGTATAAAAAAGAAACTGGAATTGATTAGTATGTATGCTCAATTTCTTAGTCAGTGTCTCCTTGGACCTAACCACTTTATTTCCTGCTCTTCTCAAGAATTGTGTATTAGGAAAATATTTTCAGAGCTCTGGTTTTAGTAATTAGGTTCTTAAATCAAGCAAGAATTAGCTATGGTTTCTAAAGACAGATAGAATCCACCCTACTTAATTTAGAATTCTAACTAAAACACTCTCTTGCCAATATTTCAAGCACAGAACTCTGCAGGGCAATCCAACTCTGCCTGGTATAGCTGTCTAGGTTCTTTCTGTAACCTAAAGAAAAAGGGAGGCACCTCTGAAGACCAGCTAGACCTAGCCAGTTCTCTGTAAGTTAAGTACTAACATCTTTCCATTGATTGCACAAAGAATTTAAAAGCCCTCTGAGGGCAATAATATTCTTCTAAATTAAGCACTAGATTTAGTTAGATTTAGTCATCAACATGTGAGCTAATGACTAAGCTCCCATTATAATCAGTGGAGAACAGGTCAATACAGTCAATAGAGCCTAAATACCAATTCAGCTTCCCCATTACTAGAGGAAGGATGCATTTAATATGAGAAGCCCTGTAGCTTTTGAAACATTTGCATAGGCATTATAGATATGAAAGGCAACTTAAGGGAGACCTACACCCCTCTGGTTCAAGCAGTACCCCACCCCACACCTAAAATCATACTTGTGTTTGGACAGTTGAATCCAGCTGCAGGGGAAGTTTTTCCAAGATGTTCCGGGGTATCCAGCTTCCAGTTATCATTCCAGAGAGGCATCGGGTTATGGGTCTTAAGTCATAACATGAATGTCATAAGGATCCTCACTATCATACATTGCCACTCCTTACTCAGAATCCACATTTCCTGCTCCCCTTCTGAACATTTATGTCTGTTCAAGTAGAGGATTCATCTTCTCTATAATTTTATTATTAGAACTCTCAATTCTGTATGCGAATTATCCAAGTTCTCATCCTCCTGAGAGGTAAAAGACACACAACCCAGGACAATCTAATCTGCCAAACATCAGTAGACTGTGAAAAAAACACATTCTGGAAAACCATATATGAGTCAGCCAGGCCTGAAGAAGTCATGGAATAAAGGAAAATTGCAGTGTTATGCTTTGAGATGGTGTTAGATTTCAGCCATAAATGTCTGATGTAGAATACAAATGACTGCCATACTGACCTGGCACTGCAGTCTTGCTTTCTCACTCAAAGAGATTGTCCTGACTACTGGGTAACCGTCAAGCTGTTTCTTTTTTTGTGTTCTACTGGCCTTGTGATGTTCATATTTCTGGTGACACAAAGGCCACACTTGAACTGAGAAGATGACAAGTGTGTTAATCAGGGACACTGTCTGATCCCTTGACTTCCAGCCTTTTCCTGAAACTTGGAAGGTGGTGGTTCAAACCTTTCTAAGATAAGTAGGACAGGAAAGCTTTCCAGCTTCCTTATGCTGGCTTCTGACCAGCAGATAACTATGTAAAGAAGGAGACACTCCCACTCTCAGGGTAGGTAAAGTCAGTAGTAGCCAGTGGGTAGACCTGGGCCATGCTTTCTGAGAAAAAATATACAATCTATTTTTGCCACAGAAACATTAGAATGGTCTCTCAACCACTCCCTTAACAAATCAATTTGGGCTTGAGACAACACAAAAAAACCTGATCAATTCCCAAGGAACATTGCTCAGAAGTAGAAAAGACAATCTGTTACACCATTAAAAACAAACAATCAGAACACAAGAGAAGAGGGGAAATAATTCTGTTTTATAGCCAAACCCTAACCGCATTGTAAATTGTGGCTTTCAGGTACTATATAGAAAACTATATAAAAAAAGAATATTTTCATTATCTCATAACTAAGAAATTAAGACAAAATTATAGATATTTAATAGCATTCTAAAAGAAGAGAATATACATTTTTCTGTGTGAGACCAAAAAAAACCCCACACTTAATTCTTAGTCCAAAATAACTCTATTTAATTCCATCATACTAAATTTCCAACAAATAAGGGTCAGAATCATCTGCTTCAGCATCATCTTTTGGTTATAAACTGATTACTATCTTTTGGGGAGAATTAGCCAACTGACTGAAAGATATTATAATTACATATACTCAAAGTGAAAAGCGAATATTTAACTTTGACCTGAAATTTATATGGAAATTTTATTTTCTAAAAAAAGCTAATTCCAACCATATGTGTATTGATTTAAATAAATATTTAAAGTAGATGATTTTTGATTTATCATTGCACCTTAAGACCCTATGTTCTTCTAAAACTGGGACAGCAGTAAAGAAATTTATTAATTTTGGTAGGAGGTCATCCTCTCCCCAGCAATCAACTTTTGTACAGCAAGAGTTCCCCTATTTTAATACAGAAACCTATTCGAGGATGACAACCTTTGTTGCATACACCAGAACTTCACATCTTAAGTACTCTATGCAACAGATCTCCAAAATCCAAAATCTTTCTTCATTACAGAATGAGTTCCAAAGACAAGGTCCAGCTTTTGCACCTGGGTGGAAAGTTGCAGCTTCTGTTAGAGAACCAGGTATGAAGACCTCTTGCTCCATTTTCAGTCCACCTGAAGTCACAAAGTGCTGGAGAGCTTTGGAAACTCCAACAAGCTGAAGACACCAGGAAGCTCACTGTGGCTTGTCAATAGCATATTTTGTGTTGGGTATTAGCTGGTAGGTACTTGGCTACAAAATCCTGGACTCTCAGGCCATTTTTTATGTTTTTATTATTTTGAAAGTTCAAATCCACAGCATTTACTTCCAATCTCAGTCAGCTATGTGCCACAGTTATTGTACGACCAAGCAAAGACATAAGCAGAACATTTTATGAAGATGAGTAGTTTCCTAAATATTTTTTTTTTTCTCAAGATATGCTCTCTAACTCATTTGGAATAATTTGGAATAAAAGGTATTAAACAAAGGTTACTAATTAAAACAAAAATAGAGATTTTTTAAAAGAATTAAAGAAACCAAATGGCTACTGGGAGACTTGCTATCTGTCTTTCTCTCTCATCCCTTCTGAAAAATAAGGATAAAGGAGCAAATCTGACTCTGATTACCCAGTCACAGTATCATAGGCTAATCATAAGATTATAGGAAGATCCAGTTTGCAATAACCCGGAATGGCTGTTAGGTGTGTCCTACCCCTCAGCCAGTTCTCCAGGCTGAGCAAGTCTAGTTCCCTTACTCCCCTCGCCCCCAACACAAGTGCTCCAGACCACAACCATCTCGGCAGACATACCCTGCCTCCAGTTTATCAGTGCTTGTGAGCCTAAAACTGGACATAGTATCCTAAATGTGATCTAACAAGTACCTTTCCCTCAATCTGCTCCCTGTGCTTGTGGTACAGCCCAAGTTAGTATTGGACATCTCTGCTGCACACTTACTGTTGGTCCATCTCTCCTGTCTCTCTGCATGACAGTCCTGCTTGGATATACCAACTGGCTGCCCCAGTTTGGTGTCATCTGCAAACCTGATGAGAATGCACCACCTTACATCTTTGACAAATATTTTTATTATCTGCATCTAAACTCACAATCCCTCTAAGCCAAACCACCCGACTATTTGTTTGCCCACCTGGTTGTCCATCCATCCATCCATCCATCACCATCCCATTAACATCCTAGCTTGGTTACAGTCCTAACAAGACCAAAAACTATCAGCTCCTGCAGCTGTCACAACTTCAAACCATTTCGGTTCTGCAATAATAGATCTGAGCTAATATTTGGAATTTAACAGACTGCAGCTCACACGCCGCTTGAAGACCTCTTCCATGGAATATGTAAAAATATGGAGCAAGTGAGAACATTTGAGGAGACCTGTGTAAATAAATTTTCCGTAATTAAGTAGCTGTTGCCATACCAGCTGCTGTATCAGGAAATGCTTGTCAGTTTCTGTCCACATTTGACTTTATCACACAGACTAAAGACAACAGAACATATTTATCTTTCTTTAATGACTATGTTCTGACCACTTGTGACCTACGCTGTGACTTAGATATTGATTTTAGTCTTTAATAATTTCAATATTGATATAGATACAGCTTTTATCAAACTTCCAGGTTACATTTCTACACAAGTTTTGTGAACTGTAGCTAGATGACTGGTTTTAACGTTCATTAAATTGTTGATTAAGAAAGATATATTTTTTACCATGAAAATGAGTAATTATTCTCCATTCTTCCAAAATAACATCTTTTTTAAAAAAAATTGTTAAGCACTTATTAAAAGTTAATGATAAAAACCTATATGAATAATATTTCAGGATAGTGTTATATTTACTTTCAAATATAGATAATTAACATTTTGTAATATTATTTTAGCACAATAACTCTATTATATCATATTGTTATTAGCCATAATTGTCTATTGGATTACCTAAAATGGCGGTAACTACACATTAATTCATTTTACTTGTTTTATTGTTTCTTAGGGGGAGGATGAGCCCACCACTTACTATCCCCCAACTTGGACTTGTCAATGGCCTCACAGAAAGACTCATGTCCTGGGCCCACTTCAGTCACTCACTGCCTATTGACAGCAGCCGTGAGCAGTTAGACTGCAGGGAGAAATGTAAAGGTTGAGGAGAGAAAGCTTTTGCTCGAGGTGCCCAGAGCATGTTCTTTGATGGAGCAAGTATGCTCTTCAGGTGATGTTGTGTCCACCTCCCACATCAAACTTATGCAGGTCTTGGGTATATGAACATGCTAACTGCTCAGTCTTCCTTTCCCTTATCTGACAGCAGAACAATGTACAAAGTGGCTTTTTTTTCATTTCATGGTAGTATGCCAGGCCAGAGCAGGTGAAGGAAGGCAAAGGCAGAAGCAATATCATACAGAAGGGACAGGCCAGCAGCAACATAACTGTCCATTGCCAGGAGGTTGCTTGTTCATTTTTCCAGAAACTTATTCTTGCTCACAACTCTTGAGGATCAGTATGTTGCTGCCCTTCCATACTCAAACTCCACCAGGAATCCAGCCTAAGACAGAGGTGAGTTCAGGAGGAATCTGTCAACAAGTCCTTCTCTGCCTGTGCTGAATTTCTTTCACCAACAGCTCTGAATTCCTGTCCTATGTAAGCTTGTTCCTAATTTAATCTCCTTCCTCTGCAGGCCTATGCAGAAATGAAGCAATTAGTCACACTGTAATTTCCTTTGAAAAAAGAGAAAAAAATCCCAACACCAACATATGCTACCATTGTGTATCCCCATTTTTCTGAACCTGAAGGAGAGATAACTGAATATCATTGCTGCACTCCAGTATGTCAGTGCTAGTCCTTACCCTAAAGCACAAGAGAAGTGTCTACTCCTTCAATTTTCTCCCAGCCTAAGAAGACTGATGAAGAGTGCGTGTTACCGTTTGCCTGGCACTGTTGCTTCCTTGCGATGTGTACAAGAAAATTGATGGTTTTACCTCTGTTGCTGACCTTCCTGCCACACATTCTTGACAGAGGTACTGATTATCTAGATGCAAGAAGGATGAGAAAACAAAGTGGACTGTCTCAGCCACTTAGTGGAAAAAAAGGAGTTAAATAACCCATTTTCCTTTCTGCAGAATTAAGAATGATGAAATTGCTAAGGGCTCTGTTGTGGACTCTTATTTGCTGGCCTGCTGCCTGAGGAAAGGTATTGAGAAGATTAAGGGAATGGTAAGAAGAAACAGAGTCCAAAACAGATTGGAAAGAGACAGGAGAATTTACGTGTGGTTGCTAAAATTGCCCTTTTGTCTCAAGAGCTTCCCCAAAAAACCTTTAGGCATTCAAGTCATCAAAGGAATTTCAAAGTGATCAGAAACCAAATGATTACAATCCATTGATTTCCTAGCTCAAGGAGCAACTATTGTAAAGTTTACCACCATTTCAAGGGGATGCCTCATCTCAGCAGTTGCTTTTTGTGTCCCAGATACCTATCTGCCGTCTCTGTGAACTGAGAGACAGTGGTATGCTATTAGTCCCACTTGCACATCAAAGATAGTAAAATCAATCCATAGCTTTTTCCAGGATGTGAAAGTTTTATGAAACAGCAGTCATCAACCTTGATTGACAACTTCTGTAACCTGTGGCATTTATTTGTGAAGCCAGCAGACTTTTTATCTTCATGATACATGAATGCAGTGTCAGAGTCAAACCTCATGAAAACTGAATTAACCTGGATGAGAAAAAGACAAGCCAGTGAGTTCTGTTGCCAGGGCTTCAGCTTTCTAGCAGCCACGTTGTGATCTGTGTCACCATAGATGGTTGTGATCCAGAAAACTGTACCCTCTATGACCTAAGGAATTCTGGACAGGTGAAAAAGCTGGTGGAGAATTTATTTTGGTGACAGCTGGAGGGGCCTGGAAAGCTGTCAGATCTAATATAGTCAGGCTGAGGATTAACTCCCACATGCAAGATGCAGGTATAAGCATGTGAAATTTGGAACCCACTCAATCAGGGGAGCGGCAGCGTCTGCTCTAGTCAGCAGGGGACTGTGACATTTGCTACTGTACTCTCTGAAATACACTGGTTCAGGGATTGCACTTCAGCAGACTATTCTTGGAGACATGCATAACCTGACAGTTTCAAGTTCCTGGGTACTGGAAAATCCTTCTCTTTTACATGTGAACAATATAGATTTACTCCCAAATAAATAGAAAGATTACAAATGAAAATAGTTTAAGTGCAGGAAAATCACCTTACTTGAAGAGAGAAGAAACTCAGGCCAGGTTTTGTTCATTGTCATACCACCATAAATCCAGAATAGATCCATGGGTCACATCAGAGCTATCTTTTATTCATACTAGTGTAACCAAAGGAAAAAAAAAATAAAAATCTAGCTATGTTTTTCCCCATGCTATAGGTAAAAACATAGACTAACACATCTGATGTGTATGTAAAGTGATTAAATTTCTTTTGTCATTCTGTGTATGCATACAGTTCTCACATATAAGTCAGGAAAACACATCTATACATTTGTTTTATTTTCCTTTTTTACAGGAAGATTTTGGTAAAGATAGGTTGTTGGCAAAAGACAGAAGCTGACCTCTAGCTATCATTATCGATGTTCCAAATATTTTATGAAACTTTCCAGAAACATTGAGAATTTCAGTCTTGTTTGGGGCTTTTCTAGAAGCTGCTCTTTCAGGCAACATCTAAAAAAAGAATTTATATACCTGTAGTTAGGGCTTCAGTGATTCCTCACGCTTATTAAGAAGAATAGATTGGTTTTTTAACAACTAGTCATAAGGTTTTCATAATTGCAGTATTTCCTAGATACATTATGCCACAGATACACATCTAATCTTTTATTATATGCATTCAGTCTGCCTTTAAAAGCCAGAAGATGGAAAAACTTCATGTCCTGCACAGCAAAGCTGTTACTCTGAGCATCAAGCATTAGGTTTCTCCCAACCCATGAACCTCTAATAGAATGAACAAGATTATGTGGAGAGCCTGATCCTGAATACAACCACTCAGCCCTCAACTGGTTATATTTTTAAGAGTTTGAGAAAAAAGAGAAAAAAAAAATCACTTGAGTTTCTGCACATTTGAGATAACTTTATTTGACTCAAAACTTTATATATGGCAGGTTGAGATTATTTTAGCTTAATTTGAGGTTCTCCTTGAGAGGCTGGATCAGTGCATGTATCATCTGAAAATCCTGAAGGGAATATATAAGGGACTTCTCCAGTTTTGCAGAAGGACCACAGAGCAGAATTTAACCCAACATGCCTCCAGCACTCCCATACTGCAAATCTGAGATATTCAGAGGATAGTAAATTTTCACTAGTACCCTGTTGCTTGCTTCATACCAATCTTGGCAGATTCTTTAATTCCCTAATTCTGACCAATTCGAAACTGTGCCATTCTAACAGCTTGGTACAAGTATGAGGACATGAGACAATGTGCAATATGTATATGAAATTTGGCAATCCTAGGATAAGTGATGAAATTATTCTCTGCCTGGAGCTTCAATAACTCTTACAGACAGGATAAATGCTCAGGAATTTCAGGTTGGTATTTTGGTTTTTTTGGGGGGGTTTGTTTAAAAAAAAAAACACAATGAAGCAAAGAAAATTAACTTCCACAGTTGCTGGAGGCTTGACTCTGACTTTTATATGTGTGTGTGTGTTTGTGAGTGTGTTTGTCTTTGCAAAAAGACATTAGAGAAGAAACTAAAATGTGTTTTCTTAGTCCTTCCATATCTGACAGCCATTTATTTGTTATTGTTGTTGTAAAAAGCTGTTCCATACCCTTTGTAGAGCTCGTGAATGAAGAACAGATGCATTTATTATAAGTGGGGTTTTCAATGACTAAGAAATAAATTGCTTTTCTTCTGTAAAATCAAACTTCAAGGGTGTCCATACCAAGTGAGTTAGACTTTCATTCGTTAATGCATGATCCATGGAAAAAAAGGAGACATGAATTTTTATAAAGGAAAAATTTTGCTCCATGAGTAGATCCAGAAAGCCAGATTCTGGTACACTGTTGTTGGGATTCTTCATCCCAGTCAAGTTACAAAAAAGAGCACCAGGCTTCCCACAGCCAGCTACTCCTAGACTGCTGCAAGAAAATTGTGAACACCAGGCTAGACAGAATCCTTCCTACTGCTATGCAAGATACTACTGCTGAAATTCTCCTGCATTTTTCTTTGCCCTACCAGTAAATCACCAGGGTGCTTTTAGCAATAACTAAGTCTGGACTCAGCCTCTAAAAATCACAGATTTGCACTCCTGCAGCAAATTGCACTTAAAGGTACACAAGCTTTACTTGTGTAGATTTACTTTCAACATTATCCTTAATGGTATTTTTATTTTGTCTTTATTTGGATTTGGTCATCTTTGTGTTTTTTCAGTAAAAATGGGCCTGGGTGAAATTGAAGACTTAAAGAAATCTGAACCATATAATGAACAGCAATTTACCATTCTGCCCGCAGAGAGAAGTTTTCAATCAATGTGTCCTTCCTGCAGTGACTTATGGATTCAAAGTGCAGAGGGTCTTTAAAAACAAACAAACAAAACAAAAAAACCCACCACCAAACAAACCAACAAAAATGATGAAGATGGATAAGGTGTAGGCTGAGAATCGCACATACAGACAAGAAAACGAAGGAGTGGTTCTGCCAGAAAGATTCAACAGAAAATAAAAAGAAAATAGTCCTCCACAAAACAACGTGATAAAAGTAATCCCAGATGATGTACATGACAGAGCAAGATGTAGATGAGAAAGTAATGGAGAGGTAAGGTAGGAGAAGTACAGGGGTAGCCAGTCACAGGCAGGTCTCCAAATGACTTGGATACTGCATAACTGACAATGCATGCTGTCCTGGTTTTGCTAGGATGGAGTTCATTTTCTTCTTAGTAGCTAGAATTGCTGACTTTTCGTTTCAGTATGGGATTTGTTATGAGAAGAATATTGATAAAGTACTAATGTTATTAGCTGCTGCTGAAGCTCAAGAATATCGTGTTTGACTAGTTCACAGGTGCATTAGGACTGGGATGGAAAATTGTAGTAAGTAGCAAAACCCAAAATTGGCATTTTTATGTGCCAATGAGATATTCCATATCATACCACATCATGTTCAGTATATTAACCAGAGCTGACTGGAAAACAAGGGTATTCTCTTGGAGATCACTCTTCCAGAATTATGGTTTCAGTTTAGGGACTGTCTCTGCTCCAGGATCGCTGGCTGGCACAGGCTGGGTATCAGTCAGCAGGTGGTGAGCAATTGCACCGTGCATCATTCATTTGTACATTCTAATAACATTACTGTTATTATCGTTATTAGTTTATTTAAATTAGTAAATTAGCTCAACCCACAAGTTTTCTCACTTTTACTCTCCCTCCTGGGGGGACAGGTGGGAGAGTGAGAAAACAACTGTGTTTGGCTGAAAGCCAAAGTAGTGAAACCAGCACACATGCTTGGTTTCTGATGCAACTCATACCTCAAATGTCCATGATGTGTATTTCTTGAAATATTAAAATTATTAAAAGCAGGTGATGCTCCAGGAAAACCATGGATATTTGTAAAATATTTAATTTAAAATATATAAATAATAAAATAAAAATATTTTAATTATATACATTTATCATATAAGTCATGAAACTTGCTATAAAAATACATTATTTCTAATTAAGAAAGAGTTGACCTAATGTTTGAGGCAGTTTGCACTGAGGGATCCACAGCCTATAACCCAGAAACCCATCTTACGGCACAGAGGAACTGTTCCCTATTCATTCAGCATTTGATTATTATAAATAATACACTGCCCACAGCCTGAGCACATACAGAAATTTCTTCCTACTGTTAATGCCACACTAGAGACTTACTTTAGTTAAGCTAATGTAGAAAGGATGCCCACGCTGACAGTAAGAACTGCATCCTATGAGCTTGCTGTTACACTGTGAATTCATGCTGTCGTCAGTTGTGTTAGGCAAAAAGACTTAAGAACGTTCAAATGAGCAAGAGAAAACTTTGGTTGATAAAATCACTTCAGTCTTATCTGCTCACTCCTGGTAACTGCAAATACACTGTTTAGAAGTTCAGTTAGTGACAAGCAGTCATGTTCTTTTCAATATTCAGCCTTCATCTTGTGATACTGAGGCACGAGTCACCGGCAATACCTGGAGGCCTGCCCCCACCAGTTTAATAAAAGAGCTCATATTCTGCTGGGGTGTTCTAGGAATTACTTGCTGTGCAAGTAAGAGGGCTGGAAGCCAAAGACAGAGTAAATAATAGATCTCAAAGTGAGATCTCTTAAATACATGTGAAGACTGTCCTCACAACAGAAGCAGTCCTGTTTGCTGACTGTTCTTGACCTACTTCCCAAGCACACAACAATAGGAATATATTGTCATAAGGTCATAGAAACACTGGTCCAGCTCAAAACTTTTCAGTGGAAAGTCTGGAGTAGCCATGAGGCAGAAAGAAATTCATAACAAGAAGATAACAGAAATCAATGCTATCCTTGAAGAATGTTTCTGTCACCCTCTGGACCTCAGACCTGTGAATAATTTGTGTGGAATACACACATTAATCACTGGTATAGGGGGAATGACTCTTGCCAGACAGTTATTGTTATGCAGCATCCATTTTGAACCAGAGGGGAACAAAATTAGGCACTTTAAACTTAGCACAATACAATATAATTAGTATATTTCAGGAAAACATCTTTCTGAGCTCCCTTAGAGCTACTACTCATGACACATGAATTCTTGTTGTACTAAGTTATTTTGGATGACACTGAATACTCTCCATTACCATGGGGTTTAGAAGGCTTAGCCTGATGATCACCGATCTGAAAGATTCAGGCCCATTCTCTCCAGATGCAGGCCTGCAGAAAAACATACTTTTAGTAGGCTTAAAGCAAGACAATACTGCTTTCCAAATCTGATGGGGCTGGTGTGTTTAACAGCACTCTCTTTAGAAGGATGTGCTGATCTATATACAACCTGTGAGGGACATGATTTCTAACAGCTATGATTATTAGTGTCCCTGAACCCTTTGGGATATTATTGAATACAGTGTTTTAAAAATGTGACTGTAGTGGCTGCTGAGCTGTGCAAATGATGGAAGTAGTCTACATTAAACTAAGGAAAAGAAACCTCAGTCTTTGGTGTAATAACTCTTCACGTACACATTGCAGAGAAAAAGGCATAATTTCAAGTTAACTTTATTTTCAACAATTTTTTCCAGTTCTACCACAGAACATAGGCTGACTTGAGTACAAATCCATCATGCAATAGTTACCAAATCTATTTTCCATGTTCTTGCTTTTCCTCTTTTGGGTTTGAACACCAAAGCCATGTAGAACTATTTTGAAAACCTTTGGACAGGTGAGGTGAGAGGGAGGGTATTCACAAGCATACACTGTAGCCTCTTCAAATTTGCCTACCTGTTTCCTCTACAAACATGAAATAAGAATCAGATTCTTCAAGGGGCAATTCAAAACCCTTATGTTGGTATCTGGCTCCAAGTCACTTTTTAGGATTGAAAGCACGTTTGAACTATATAAGGAACCTAGATAGTTTAGACTCAGTAGGTGATAATCAACCCTTACAATGTGCCCTTGATTGCATTAAGAAATGCTGTATGTTTTGTGATTGAATGGCATTAATTTCTGTCTCTCCCCACCATTTTTCCCTCTTATATCAGAAGAGAATCAGCCTAAATTTACCTGATATATGAGCAGCACATAATTCCAAATATTACTCCCTGGAGACTTTGTCACCTCTATTGGAGTTTATACCTTTTCATGGGATTTAGCTTTATTTCCATTTGAGAAAGCAACAGATGTAAAACCTGCACATTCCTCATATTTTCCTGCAAAACTTTTCTGTTTCAGTCTTATTTTTCTCCACCTCCCACAGAGTTAATATACCACATGTTAAAAAAAAATGTATCACTAATGACAAAGTCTTCTACCCAGGTTCTGAAGGCCAGGGGCACTGTTATCAGTTCATCCAACTGCTTTCATAAAACTGGGCATAGAATTTCAGCTAGCAGTTCCTGCATGCATTTGATGACTCCTTGTTGAAATAAAGCAATACAAGCTATCAAAGCCCACTGTAAAAATTTCAAGTAATAAAAAACTCAGATCATTCTTATGTAAAATTTATTTTTCTGTCTTTATGGTATGAGTATTGAAACATTTTTTTTTTCTATGATGTCACATAGAAAAACATACAATCAGCATTTCAGCATCTTTTCACCCTTTGAAAAGACAGGTTCAAACAACCTGTGGCCTCAGTAATCGGCAGCTGAAGACAACCTGCACAAAGTCAGAGACAGAGGGGAATTGCAGCTGGGGTATACCAAAAAAGACCACTATCAAGCTCAGAGGTGAAGAGGCTGAAGAGACAACTAGGGAAGGAGAAATGGACTTGGGGAATGGGGTATCAGGGACATAGAGCTACTGTCTAGGGTATTTCTCCTGGGTATCACCCTCCTGAAAAGTCACTGGGGCTACTGAAGACACTGAGGTGAAAAGCATGCTGTCCCCCCAAATAGAGCAATTCATATAGGAGGCTATATTAGAAGGAACATAGCTAGCAAAGGTAACTGTATTCCATCTACTCAGCAGTGGTGAAATACATCTGCAATAGTTTCTAGTGCCTAGTTTTGTGTGTGAATGTGTTTCCACCAGTTCAAGAGGGATGCAGAGAAAGTGGAGAGGGTCCAGCAGAGGGTCTTCAAGACAGTCAGGGATCTAGGCCACATGACCTACCTCTATGGAGAGGTTGACCTCCAGAGGTCCTTTCTTATCAACCTTCCTATCAACCTCATGCAAGCATAACCATGCGGCTTCTGAATCATGAGAGAGGAAGAAAATTGTGGAGGTGTAGGACAAAGAGGATTGTTTATTTTTTTTGACAGATAAGCCAGAGTTTATAAAGATGAGAATGTGATAAATGTGGGATAGAGTAAAAAGATGCTTCAAAAGGCATTTGAGATAAAAGCTTTAACCCCTAGATGTTTCTAAGAAGAGTCAAAAATATCCCATAAAGTCAAAAGTCAAACGCATTCTATGAATAAGAATAATGCAAAGGTGTCAGCAAAAAGCTGGAAATTGTTCTAGGAAGAATCAAAGGACACTTCAAGAAAGCTAAAGAGAGAAGTTCATTACAAAGAGGTACAAAAATAGCATAGCTGTGTTCTATAAGTACGAATTTTAGTGAAGAGTTGGAGTTTCAAGTAGAAAGAAGTGGTAGTAGAGTGATTTCTTCGCAATATTTCTCTTTGTATTTCTTCATAATAGAACTCTTGACCAATATTCAAAAGGTAATGAAAATGCTCTCTTTATTCCACAGGCTTGAAGCTTCTGCTGCTTTAGCCAAGATGTTAAATCAAACTCTTCTGGATGAATGTAGAAGTAAGTGACTTTGGCCACTTTCCTTATTGACAATTTTTCTAAAGACTATTATAAAAATCAAGGTTGCAATTAGATTATATTTTTAGGCACCTATCTACCTCTGATCTAAGCAAAGGTGCAAGAGATAACGAGATATCACAGCTGAACAAAATGCTATCATTTCCTCTACATTCCCCACAGTTTTTAAAACTTTTTAGGAATTATAGAAGACAACTGTAATTCACAAAGGGCAATAGGTCATAGTACTGAATGATTTACTGCAGTATGCACGATAAAAAATTTCTAAACACATATATAAAATACCTGAGCCCTTGACAAGTCCCAGATGTCTGATGCTCAACTACTATGGTTTCACATAAATATTGTAAATACATTTTACAATATTTAAGGATACAAGAGAATCCATAGTTATGCATTCCTCATTTCACCCTGAAGTAATTAACATTTAGAAAACAATTCAATTTTTTCCAAATGAAATAATTTTCATAGAACAGAAGGGTTGGATTCTTGGTAAGATATAACACAATTTGGAAAATATTTTATATTTTTTTACTTTCTACTGAATCAGAGTGGGAGTTCATAGCAAGGAACAGGAGTATTTCTGTATGAAGGGAAATCAGGATTGTGATTACAAATTTGTAGTAGTACATCTCCAACAGATTATACTAGAACTGTTGTAATTTACTTATGACTGCTGGATAAATTATTCAAAGTATAGGAAGTTCAATGGACATGAAATAAGATTCACACTAATCCATGATGTTGGTTAGTTTTCTTTGGGCAAAGAGAATATCTTCCATATCAACCTTTTACAAGCCAAATATTTTATACAGTTTCACTGCTAACCCCACCCATCATACAATCCTCTTTACATAAAATAAATATACTTTTTTTCTTAATGCAAGTACTTGATTTTTCCTCAATACTTTTTGTTCATTTCAGCACCCGAAAGCTTCTGAGGACACTCCTAAAACCTATACAGTCAATTTCTATTCTTTTTCAATCGAGTCTGATATATGCTAAGAGTCTCAATGAGAAATTCATCTACATTTTTTTAATAGAAGAAGAATTTAAGTGGTTCTCCTATATGGAAGAGAATTGAAACATCTAGTTAATATGACTGGTTTTGATTCTCATTTCCTCTTCAAGATGTGAAGCCACTAGATAATGACCTCACCAAAATAAAAATAAAGGTGATCAAATTCCTCTTCTAACTACATTACTGAATTTTATGCCAGACACATTTCCAGTGGCTTATTGAATTATTCTGCCCAAATGAGATTGACCTGATATCTTTAAAAACAAGAAGAACATTTTCACAAAAGAAGACGTTTGTTGTTTCCCTATCTTTAGTTAGGAACACAAAGGTGCATATCCCGATTAGCAGACCTTGAACTGGCAAAATAGTAAGAGAAATATCACCTTCAGTTGCAAACTTTTTCAAGTCAGATACTGTGAATGACCTTTGAAAATGTTATCTTGCCATCTAATCTTGGGTTTCTTGAAATAACCAATTTGTTTGCTGCAGAATGAGAGTCTAGCTCTGTTATGCATCATAGATATTTTCAGAATTTCTAGAAAGATTTGCAGAGATAATTTAATGGAACAAATACTATGTTAAACTGCTCTTTAAATCCACAAATCAGAAGAGATTGGTACCTGAATCCACTTTTTAAAACAGCAATTAAATGAGCTCAGGCAGTACTAGTGTTCAGATAGTATGACAATAATGTCTGTTGCTGTGGACTCAGGTAAATATGAATAGATATGCATTGTCATAATGCAGTTTGGTTTTCAGTTATTTTCTACACTAAAATGTCACAGCAAGATTATTTAAACACAAAATGTTTTAGTTCCAGCATGTATTTTCTCATCAAATTAAAATAAGTATTTGGGAACTGGGTGAATCTCTCATCCACTTTACTACAGCTCAAGTCAATTGCAAACTACAAGCCTGATAAACACTTTTTCAGGGAATTTTGTGTAAACTAGCATACTTTTAAACTGCTTCTGTTTGAAGAAGAGGATGATGAGGGAAGTTCAGGAAACTACCACCACTGAATGATAGAAGAAGTTTAGGAAAACAGCTGTGAGCACCTGTAAATGTTGGGCAAAAATGACTGGCAGTTAAGTCACACTTTAATGAATTTCTGGAGAAGTTAATAGTCTAAGCAATGTTCAGTGCTCAGACAGTCATTGACTATAAGAATCTACCTGACCTGGGGGTCATTACTGCTTACGTTAATTACTGCAATGACTAATACTGTATGCAATGCTCTACCATATCTCCCTAAAGCCATTTCTACTTTAAAACCTCTCTCAGATCTCAGATCTATGGTGACATCTGGTAGTCAGACACAGCACATAAAAACACATTTATTTTAACAAACTAAAACACCTAATGTCTGAACTGACCAGAACCACCAGGTTCAGCCTATAATCTTATCATGACCCTAAATATCGCTTCCCACATAGTCACTTATTATTACCTATAGATCTCCCATACTTACATAGTTCAGGAAGTATTGCATGTGCCTAAACCTTTGTACTTGCCCAGCCTAAACACAGCTTTTCAACCAGATATAGATCTGCTAGGAGCTACATTAAATAGGTTAAGGTGAAATGACTTAGTACTTACTTGAAATGAAGTATATTAGGAATAACTTGAATTACTATTGTTTATACAACAGCAGAAGCTGGTAATACCCATTGTACTTCAACTTATACATCTGAAATAACTGCACCTCAGAGTAGAGTTCTCTGCTCTGAAAAGATTTGAGTCCTCATACCAACAAAGGATGGCAATAAAATAAGATCAGCATTTAAATACCTTTAAAAAAAATTACCTAAAGAGACATGTTTAATATTAAGTCTAAGGTAAGAAAACCTCAAATCCATGTAACCTCCAGGGACTTACTCGATAGTTCACACTGCTGTTGCAGTCACAGTGGAATTACACTGCTCTACAAACGTTTTATGAAACACCACAGTCATGGTCAGGAGACTTGCTCACAGCTGTAACTCTTTCTAACTAGCCTTTATTTAATAGGTTTGCATTGCATTTTGAATTGTTTCTAGTATTGCTCCTCAGACAAGCTGAAAGTGTATGACCTCCTCATGTCCTTAGCCACGTACAGGGATCAGCTATTTGCTTGTTATCACCAGTTGAAGTCACAGAGTCTACTCCAGTGAGCAGCTGCTTCTCAGTGTACATAAGGGTTGACAACCTGGCACTAGCTGGTAGACATCTGAGCCCTTTGCAACAACCCATTTCTGTTTTACAAGGCAGTGCATTGTGTAACTACTATATAAAGCAAAAATAAGTTCTGTTTTCCTTCAGATTAGTTAAAACTATTTGTATCTTTAGATTATGGCACACTAGAACTAAAAGAAGAGTGTAAAGGTAACCATTATCAATACATTAATTTTGATCGTTTTCATTTATCTGTTTCTAAGACTGTAGATGTCAATGCAAACAAGCTCTCTTTATTGGACGTAACAGATCAAGTGGTCAGTGTCTGCAAGAAAATATATGGAAGAATGTAAAAACCTCTCTAAAGTATCTTTAATAAAAAGGTGAATATTTTTTCAATATATCCATGTTTTTATACTAGTCTTATGCACTGCTTGCTACATGTACCCTAATGCAAAATTTGTGATGTGAGGTGTCTCTGCTCTTGATGTGTTGTGTTATAAATGGTTATACACATTCCAGCGCTGTTAGAAACAGTGTGAGCCGCTTTCCCGAAGTATTTACTGTAGACATTCAAAAAATGCTACATGACTTAAGGGCCTGGCTTGTTTTTATGTCCATAGAGGCTAATATGACAAGGTGTTTTATTGGTGTACTCTCAAATGTTTAGCAATTCCACAACAACAGTTCGCACTGACTAGCTGTATAGGCCCAACAAACTACTGTTCCTCCACAAAGAGGAACAATATCTGATGCAAAATCCTAAAAAGAATTCTCTCTCTGCATTTGTAGTAATATCATCTAGTATTTTTTGCAGGTAAGAGGGCCTAACTGTGTGATTAATTATAACTTTTTTCCGGTTTCATGAAAACAAAAAAGCAACACTTTACATATTCAGTCCACTTTTTCATGCTTTTCCCAAAAACAAACAATATTTTTAATCAGGAGCAGCTTCAACTTTTTTAAAACCTCCAGACTTGTCATTCTTAGACAAGGTGGAAAGATGAATGTGAGCAAGGCAAGACTTTTATCCTGAACTTTATGCTTTAAAATATGAATGTAACTGACAATGTGCATTGACATTTTAAATGAAGGAGAAACTATACTTAAGAAATATATGCTTCTGAATCTAAATACTTGACTACTGCTTAAATTGTTTGCTTGTTGATATAAGAAAATCAGCTGTCAGATAAACAAAGTGCAGCTTCAATATATAGTGCTTCTTTAAAAAGCTCTAAAATTAATATATGCTATTATAAACCTCTAGCAGGTAAGTCCAAGTGTAAAAATAGAGAATTTCAGGAACAGAAAGAAATAATTAGAGAAAATAAGGTGAAAATAAAATGACAGAGCAAGGTATCTAAATCTGCACATTGGCTTTAGGGACCTGAAAAAAATGTATTTTTGATAGTATCAGAAGTCATGTAAAATGCCTAGAGGATGAGAATAAAAGTCAGGGTCAGACAAGGAAAGATTATCCCTATCAAATTATGTAAAAGCAATAGGAGACACTGAGCCTGGCTAGAAACCAAAGGGTGAGGTGGAGCAAGGATTACATATGTTTACCTGACACTTCTTAAGGTTTTGTACTAGATCCCTGGGTAAGAGTCATTACATCAAAAGGAAAAAGACTGTCTAGAAAGGAATTCCTGAAAGACAGGCTCCAGCAAAAAATCTTAAGATTGTCTTGGATGAGGCTAAAGAAAAAGCAAGGAGTGTGTTTCAGAGCTTTATCACATAGTTCTGTTTCAAACTCAGCAACACAATTGAAACAAATCCAAGTAGTCCATTTTTTTTTGCTTCACAAAGGTATTTGAGATATCACACACATTGGAGACCTATCTGGCTTGTAACAGGAAACACTTAATCTGCTATAACCTTTCAGAACCCTACCATTTTTTTCAGCTAGAAACACTTTCTAGGTGAGTTGTCCTGTATATTCGTGCTTGTCTTATTTTGGAGATATTTGCATAAAACAGAACCTGTATGTTAAGATGTATATTATTTCAAGGACTTCTACATCTCTTTCAAGTTCAAAGAGTTTTAGACATCAGCACCATAAATACTTCACATTACTTTTAAATTAAAAATATTTTTTTAAATCATATAAATTAAGTAAAGGTGTGTATTCTTTAATTTTGCCATTCACGTTTGATTATAAAATGTAGGGGTTAAGCAAAGATAATTGTGTTATGCTAAAAGGATTTCACAGACTAATGTTATTTCACAGTTATGGCAAGTAATATATTTTTCTTTATTGTTTGTAATAGGTTTCCATGTTACGCTTTTGTTTAGAAAAGAGTATTATGTAGATCTGGGCAGGACAGTACTGGTTGCTGGACCATGGGTCAAGCAAAATGCTCTGAGAAGACAGGGAGATTAGCCCACCTGTGAGCATTTGAGCAAGAACAGAAAGGACATCTTCTGTAACCCAGAAAAAGTATGAAAGCTCAGCAAGGAAGAGGCTTGTAAAAGGAGTCAAAGCCAGCAGACTGGTAAGAAAGGCACAGAGCAGATGTACAAAGCTCAGAGGGGACTGTCATTCAGGAAGTCATTGAAAGACTGTTGGCATTAGAGAACACTCAAAAAAAAAAGACCTATCCCAGTCTTCTAGTGGGTAGGGGTCTTCCCACTGAGTCCCTTTATTTCTGTTCCTTCTCACACTCAGTACAGTAGCTAGCTCAGGGTCCACAATCACAAGTGTGGTTTAAAACCTTTAGTTAAACTTGAAATTCCACAGGAATTATTTTCAAATATAGGCTATCCAAATAAGGAAGACATATTTCATTTTCTAGGCACATTTCACTTCCTTTCAGGAGAAAGTTTAGAATTTTAAATAAAATCCTTTTTGTCTCATCTATACCTTACTACATTTATCACATTAGAAGAATCCACGTTTCCAGTGTTTCACCGTGGTTCAGTCAACAAAGACACTTTATATTGGCACCTGTACCCCACTCCATGCTAACTGACATTAAAACAAATAATGATTTTTTCATAAGCATGTCTGAGAGAGAAATAAATCATTATGTATAACTCATTTTCTCGTGTAGCCTTCACTCTCCTACTAGATCTCTTTTCTGGTTACTCACTTCCTTTCCCTTACTAGAATGCTACCTAATTCTTACCATAGCTGCTCATGCCATTCAGTATACATTAAGTGCCACCTTGTTTTTCCTACATATCATGCCTAACATACCCCATCTCTCAGCTCTTAATAAGGTTCTTAGTAAGGTCATCGAGATCAGTGAGAGCAGAACTGTTCTCTGGTGAGTAAGGAAGGTATGGCAGATGGTGCGCTGATGTGTTAATTAACTGGCTGCTTTGCCTGTGGTCTTCCTATTGCTCACCTCCTGCTGTTAAGAGCTGAGAAATAATGGAAGGGGTTAATGAGACAGAAACTTGTCCAGGTGGTCAAAACTTCATTGCAGCTCCTGAACACTAAGTGTCATCTCAACAATCAACAGCAAAAATGGATGAACATGACAACCATCGTTGCATGCCACCTACACTACAAAACTTTGCACACTGCTGCAGGACTCAGGTTTCCTTGCAAATTTTATAGAACAGAGGTAGGCTAATGTTGAAGGAGAAATATTGTCAAGCTGATATTGAAAAAAACCACCAAAGGAGAAATAACAGTACTGCAACAGATGAAAGGAGGGGGACAAAACCAGAGTCTTCTATCAAGTAATCATGCCCACTGCTTCCCACCTTTCCCCAGCGTACGGAAAAGAACTGTCCCAGATTAACCGCTCACACACCTAACCCTTTGCTATCTACCACAGTTTCAACACATTTACTTTTGGAGAGACAGCAGTTATCCAGGGGTAGCCTTAGCTTCCTCTCTTCCAAACAAAAGTCCTTTCACCTCCAGCTAGCAATATTTTGCACCAGCCAACAGGAAAGCTTAGAGACAATTTTATCTCTACCTTAATGTGCCCCCATTGATACATTGCACTTTCATATGAGAGTCCTGTGATGGGCATCCTATCATCAACATCATGCTCAACATAGGTGATGTAAAGCTGTTATTATTTCTTCTCAGACCTTACTTCAGCCTTATTTTTCTACCACAAAGGAGAACCTAACTCACTCCTTTTCCAATATTGTGATCCCTACAAAATTCTTAATATCCTCTGGTACACTGACAGTCCTGTTTATTCTTCTAATGAATGTCATTTTACTGTTTCTTGTACTCCCCCTTGTGCTTATACCCATCTGCTTTCTGTTTCCTTATTCTTACTATGAATACTGGTAGGACCAGGGATTATTGCTTTGTTCTGCATTTACACAGTGCATGGAGTTGTTGTAGGTCTTCTGGTTAATGATTATAGCTCCCAGATACAATGGCAATGTAAATAAACTAAACAGTGTTAATCATAGCATTAATAACTTCATTCTAGAAGTTGAACAATATCCAAAGATCATACAGTACCTCTGTATTATATCTGAATTTCTGGGAATATTTATAAAGATCTGAAATGTTAACAACCCGTGTGCAAACCAACAAATATCCAGGCTGAAACAAGCCTTTCAAGCACAGTAAAGCAAATCTCTAGTGGATTCGTTAATGGCAATACTTGGCAGGCCATCAATCATTGTACATCCTTCAAAACAAAACTTTATATGCATCCTTACTTCACATGCAACCCCCTGAGCTTGAATACATTTTAATCTGCATCCATCTACTTTTTGTTTCATAAGCAGTTACATTGGAGCTAAAGCTATATGCTTCACTCTGTGATGTTGTAAGTGAAAGTTGGTCTGGGACTCAGTAGGAAGCAGGTCAAGATTATACTAGACAGTTACAGAAGCTGCTAGGGGGCTCTCTAAAAATATGACTAATAACTATCTTGGTTGGCTTTGGGCAAATTACTTGATCCCTGTATTTGGATCAGATTTTTGAAGATATTAAGGTACAGAAGGGCACCATATAGTGGGTAAATCCGATGGTGAGAAACAGGAGATGGTCCAGTATAGGGCTACTGAGATAGTCAAAGGCTGAGACTTGGCCTACAAGGAGAGATGGTAGGACTTGGGCTGGTTTAATTTGACAGAAAATAGGTTAATGGGTGAGTTAATTACCTGCCTATACTCCTTGAAATAATTACAGAAATTATGGACCTAAGCCTTACTAGGAAGTGGTGTGAAAATTGACAACCACTGCAAGTTGTGGTTTAGGAAGTTCAAACTGAATACTAGAGGGGGAAACAATCACAAGAAGGTCAATGTAGCACTGACTCAGGTTGCCTGGAGAGGTTATGGAGTCTCCATGCTTGCAGCTTTTCAGGACTTGACTGGACAAAGCAATGGCCGACCTGTTCTAGTTCTGGCAATAGTCCTGCTGCAGGCAGGGGTTGGACTCTAGGCCTTCGGACTTCCTTTCCAGGCAGTTCTATGGTGCTACAATTGTCTGGTGCAATTTTTTGAAAGCACCAAGACATTGCATATTTTAGAAATGTCAACGTCATTTAAAAGCATCCTTTTGTACCTTAGTTGATCGTCTGTAAAATGAATACCATTCCTCAGTACTTCCCAAGAGGACTATCTGGATAAATCAGTTAACTAATTAGGTGAAGCTGCCATCTACTACAGTTATAAATGCCAGAGTAAAACAAAACAAAACAAACAAACAAACAAACAAACCTGTGTCAAAAACCTCCACTTGTCTAAACTGATATAGCTCTAGTGACTGAAACAATATTACACTAATTCACTCCAGATGAGCTACCAGGCCATGTTGTTTATTCATCCAAATGAGCAATTGTTAAGTTGAATGTTGCTCAGTATGAATTATTAAATTGAGGAATTTTTGCACTCTAAATATTGGCTCTCTAAAAAATGACATTTACCTCAATTTAGTATCACCATTGGTAAAACTTTAGAGAGTTGTAAAGGACACCAGAAAGAGATGTGTTTAAAGAAATAGGCTTATTGAAGACTAGTTATAGTAATAGACTGTTGAGAACTAAACACACATGTACATTTTGCAGGAAGAGACACTGTTTATCACATTCTGTTAAAAGTATAGCAAAAAATAATACTTGAAAATTCTAAGCTGTTATATTCCTTCAAAATAATTTCTATTTTTAAAATGCAATCTCTTATGCTAATCTGCAGGACAAATAAAGGACCCTTTCCACACTTAATTGGCCTCTGTGTTTGCCTGAGAAAACATTGCACAGTCAAGCAAAGCACCATAAATTTAAATAGTTTTCAAACAGACCTCCCAGGAGTCAGAAGAAAAGTTCATGAAAAGGTCAATACTGCAGTCATCAAAGTAGTGGAATTATTGCCTGAGAAGAAGACTATCATTCATAAGGAATGGAAGGGTGCCAGATAAAGATGCTGCTGCCGAGATTTCTTCAATCCTTCCTTAAGTAGAGGGCTAATTTCTTGAGGAGCTGTTAGAGAATTATGCTGTCTCCTTGAAAATGGGACATCACTCAAGAAATCACCTCCAAGGAAAGAGGAAGTCTTTTCTAAGAAGCCAGGTCAACTTCACAGATAGTCTAGTAGAGAGACTGAATGTGATAAGCATTGAAAAGGGCTTAGATTAAGTTAAGTAACTCTATTGCTATAGAAAGCCAGCTGAGCTTTGAAGAAAGAGCAGGCAATTCATTTAATAGGGTAAAAGATACTGCTAGGACTGGTCAGTAATTAATTAAATTGGGAACTAGTGCTCAGGTAGAAGACTTAAGAAAACTCCGATAGACTTCAGAACATGTTCCAGTGAATTAGCCACTGGCAATTTGAACAAAAAACTCCCATGCTGTCAGATATTAAACCCATTTACAAGATGAACATTGCATGGTGGCGTGGTCCAAAAAGCAGGAGGTGACTGCTTCTAGCCATAAGTACTTGTCATTTGGAACTCCCTGAGGGAAGATACTAGAAATAGAGACTCTTCTTTAATAGTAATTAACTATGTTCATAGCAAAAGAAATACACGATAATATTATCGTTAACAAAGAGAGAAGAATGTACAAATGCAAGTCTCTATGTCAGCTACAACTCTTCTTCACAGGAGGCTATCTAAGGCAAGACAGCCTCACTCTTTGCAGACCACATGACTCTGTCCTCTTAGCTCCCCAGAAACAAGAAGGGAAAAGCAGAGGGGAGCACAAGCAGAGCATGGCTGTGCTGCTGAACTGACAAGTTTGCACTGACAAGTTCCTTCAGAGCTGCCAGGAATGTTTCTACAGGGACAGCTACAGCTGTCCTCACGTTCACATTGCCCTTGCAAGTCAGTGCTGAGTCCAAACCACAGCTGCCCTTAGGGCTTGCTGTCCAGTGAACATTCCTGCATCGAGGTGGGGTTGCACCTTCCAGACCCTGCATTCTGGTCCTGCTGGATACCAGCAAACTGAACACACCGGTGCCTACACACATGCATATATTCTCAGTATAACTCTCACTGCTCTTTGGCTGCTTTAATATATAAGCTCTTACTCTCAGTTTTTGTAATTTTCCCTACAAGAGTCTAACAAAATAATGTTTTCGGTTGATTTCCAGTACAATCAGCAAAACCAACTGATGTGCTTGGACTGTAATAGAAGCTATTTACTAGCAGATAATGTGGTGGCTATCCACCCATTGAGAAAAAAAAAAAAGGCTTTCTACTGTATGCACTGAATGAGGCAAATGTACTGAGAAAAATAGCATGTGATTATGTGGTTGAAGACTCTATTAATATACATGCATTAGAGGTACTTCGGTATTTCCAAATCTTTGAAAGCTTGATTTTGTAGCCTTGTTAATGCTCTTTTAACATAATTTATTGTTTTTCCTCATGAACTACTTTTTGTGGTATAATTCCAACAACCACATGAATCAAGAGAAAAACCACTATGTAGTGAAAAAAAACATGTGCAGCCTGAACTGGATAATTGATAGCAGTAGAAAGTTAGCATCATTGAAGAATGTCCATAGTAATAAACTGAACTGTTCCAGGACGTGGGCACTGACTCTGAAACTTGTTCATTTGTACATTATACTTATAAATTGTTAGAATAGCCCTCACCATGTTTTTTGTCTGGGACAGCTAGCCTTCTCTTAGATCAGCCACTGAAAAAGTCCATGAGTGGCCAGAGATAGGCAAAAATCATATTTGGTACAACCACTGTGTTCTGAAGCAGGAATGTATTAAACACTTTAGATGTGGCCAGACAGTACTAGCTGGTTTCACAGCCAGACCTTAGGCACCAGTTCTGTCTAGTTCAATAGTACAGGGGTAGCCTATTAGCTGTTCCTTCACAAGCTGATTCTACCTCAAGTGACGTCTTTCCTCACCTTTCTCCTCTTCACCCCAGTCCCACTAGGTTTCCTGATCCAGTCTCCTGGCTCAGTCACATTATCTATTCTTATGCATTCACCACCAAGCTCACCACCCAGTTTTCTCTACAATGTCAATGTCCCAGCTGATGACAGCAAACGTGATGCAAGGCTAGAAGGGACTACTGAATGTGTGAGCACTTGAAGTTCAAGGTTGAAAACTCTTGGAGCCCAATCAGGAATGCCGCCCATGGTGGACAACTCAGTCTACATCATACACCAGCCCACAGTATTTTCACATACCAGGTACCAGGATTTTAAGCACTTCCTTTGGCAACTGCAACAGCTGCTGTAGCTCTGACAGTCTTCTAATCACAAATCAGAATGAACCTATCTCCTAAAAAGCTATTTATTGAGTGTACAGCAGACCAAGCATTATTTGCTGCAGAAAAACAGGAATAAATGCACATTTACAAACGTGAGAGTTTTCAGTTCTTGACAGTGCTAGTTTTCAAATCAAAATGGGGAAAAATCCCAGAACACATTGCAAAGTTTTAATTCAGGTCTGCTGTAATATTGGGAATATCTTCCTTGTTAGTGCAGAAGCTGCTTTCATTAGCAAATTAACAGTTGGAGGAGCTGAAGAGTGCAGAGAGCTGTATTTGCTCTGTTGTGGAAGGCAGGACCACAGTTGTCATGTGAGACAGCGAGCCCATGTTCACACGCGCGATCCTTTGAAGGATCGTTCTGGCAGTAAGCATTATAATAGTTTGATGCATTTGCATGTAGGCTGATGAAAATGTTATGTATTATAACCTGAAAATAATGTAAAAATATAATATCATTTAATTGTCTCTGTGTAGCCTTGTTTTTTTATTCCAGAGTTGTAGAGAGAGATCTGTCCCTATCTACCTGTTTTATAGTGTGTTAAACATTCCTTGCCAGGTTTTTCAATAATTCTCATTTAATTTATGAAAGTTTAGAAAGCCTAGAAAATAGATGAAGAGTAAAATAAAAGTTATAGTTCATGACAAATAGAAAAATATTTCAGTACAACCATTCTAAGCTATTGGGATACCACTGCCATTTCTTTGGATGAAATAATTCCTCAGTTCTGTTTTTGGGTCATCAGAGGCTCTGGTAATAGGTATAACATTGCTCTGAGTACAGAAGACAGCAGAGAAATGTCTCTATCTACTCCTAGAGGACACTAATATGACAAGGAATAGTTGAAGTGTCACAGTGGGGACAAAAAGGAATTACTATATAAAACTGTGTGTCTATAAATGTAATTTCCAATAAAGACTAGATGGGTTATGTGGAATGATGTTTTCATCTCAGAGGGATTCGTAAGAATAAGTCAGATACCAGCATTGTAAATGCCTCTTTTGGCAACTGCAATAGCTACTGTAGCTCTGGCAGTAAACTTACATGAAGTTTTAAGCTTTAAAATAATTTTTATTGGCAGATGGAGCACAGGCCAGGAAAGCTGCACTTTCCTCCTCTCTTTTCAGAAAACACTGAGGGATCTTTTAATTTCCACTTGAATAATCACTAGAAACAGGCACAAGTCTGGTTTTGGCTTTTTTCTCGTGCCTTTTTTAAGTAGGTCATTTTCTCGGATGGCTTTTGAAAACTGTTATCTATTTGAAGCATGTCCTGATAACATAGTTGATGCCAATTATGCACTCTCAACTCTCTTCTCAGCAATTCTGTTCATTTATTAATTTGTTCTAAAGTGGCGAATACATTGTGCCCTTAACACCTGAGAGCTGCAGCAGTGGTCTGCAAACTGCTGAGTATTATATTCCACCCTATTCAAGATCCCCTTGTTCAGCTAAGGCACCATCTGGGCCACCCACCGTATCCAAGAACAGAGCACTTCTAAGAAGGAGGGAACAGCTGAGTTTAAAAAAAACCAAAAAAACCCCACCAAACAGCAACAACAAAAAACCCCACCTACATAGTGTATGCAACAGCAAAGATGACAGTTTTTGGCACTGACACATCCCAAAGAGCTAGAGAGTGTCAGACCAGCACATACAGCAACACTAGGCTGCAGCAGATGTAGACTGTAGCATTCAAAGGGAATTGCACTGTGTTTGTCACTTAAATTAGCATTGTAAGGGGAAAAGCAGACAGAGGAAAGGGAAGGACATTCTATTCCCTCTTCTCTTCAAAACTGACCAGAAATGCGATAACCTCTGAAATGAAACATTTTAGCTAGCATGAGACAACAGCTGCCACCCTTTAAAAACTGATAACTGCAAGGTAAAATGACCATAGATATTATGTCACACAAGCCACTTTTAAGTTAAAGAACAAAAGTTATCCTACAGTACATCATCAGTCTCAATGATACAAGCAGGGAAACCAGCCCAAACAGTAGCACACGCTAGCAGGAACCAGACACACCTGACCCAACTGAGCTGCCCCTGAGCAGTGGCAGTTCAACCCACAGAAGCTCCTGTCCTGTTTGTGCCATTCCAGTGTCTCATACCGGCCACCAGTGCATGAGGTGACATGAGTAATGTTGATCAAGTTTGAAGCTTTTATTCCTTCGACTTCTCTGAAGAGGGAGAATTTTACAGGCAGAATAGACTTCCAAATTGCCAAATTTTGGAAGTTTTTGTTGTTGTTGAGAAATATACATGCTATGTAATTATTCTGGAAAATCGAGGGCATTAAATTAGTAGCTATAAAAGTGATTCCTTGTTTCTAACAGATCTTGTTGCAAACAGCCTCTGAGAAGCCTTCATCTACTGAACAGATTGTTTGAACTGGTAGGTTACTGAGTTCACTTGTATCTGAGGAAGGGTACTAGTAAGTTGGTCTTCACAGACTGTTAGGAGACCTTTCAGACTATTCCTACTTGGAACAAAGCATTGAGATCTCTCTCTGCAGGAGCTGATATGCATCCATGCCAGGGTACACACTCATGCTGGTATCCTGAAATCTGTCAACTTGGACATATTGTCATATTATCATATCTATCTTCCACGTCTCTGCTAGCTTTTTTGGTGCAAGATGTGGAACCGCTGCACTGAGTTCTGCTATGCAATGCTGACGTACCCTTAGATCCTCTGGGCTCAGACCAAAAAGGGCTTTGTGGGTAGGAATCATGAAATTGAACCTGGTATAATATTATGAGAAGCCTATAGGACCAACATTGATAAAGTGTTACTGAATACATGCTCCACAATGCTCCATATCAGTAAGAAGTTCCTAAATGCTGATGGCAAATTTATTGTATTGCCATGTATTGGATTACCATATTCAGTAAACAATAAAGGATGGTTTCAGAAGGCCTGCTCACCTCCATCCAGTTGGGACAGATGGTTCCAGACACCTAGGCACAGCAGAAAGCATTCACAGACAGAAACATCATGAGCAAAGTCTATCAGGAGAGAACAGTCAAAGGAGGAAATAAATGGTCTGTGACATTCACATATTTTATCCAACATGTGACAGAAAAGACAGCAAACTCAGCTGGGGATCCACTGTTTAACAGATTTAAGTTTCATTAAGCAGCACAGCAATTGATAAGACTATCTCTCTTCCTGTTTCTTGAGACTGATACTATATGTGTTTTCCCTTTGTTGTGTGTGGACATCACAATATTCAATAATATCTGTTCATACTTCAGAAAATTCTTAAGAAAGCCCAGCTAAACCCCTTGTACATCAAGATAACTAATGGAACATGGCATTGACCTAGAGGTATTTAGTGCTTTTGAAAGCAAAACACCTGTTTTTTCACTTTCCACGTATTTATGCAGTAGCTAATAGCCGCATAGATAATAACATGAATGTAAGGAGACTTGGTATTCTCTCTCAAGTAGAGAGTAAAGAATAACACCACAGAAACATGTAAATTTATGTCAGTACCTAAATAATGAATCATGTCAAAATACTGAGTCAATTTAAGTTCTTATAAATGATAATAGATGTGATTTAAAATGTCTCTCCCTTGAAGTACTAAAGGGATTCCTACAATTAATCATCTGAAATCAAATACATCATTTGTAAACCAGTTTAAGTCAGAAAACCCAACATACAGTTTTTCTGATCAGTTCCCAAAGGATTATAGTCTGTTTTAAGTAGATATGCTGTTTTTGTAAAAGACTTGCCACACTTGACTCCAGAGATTATGATTTTTCAGGGAAGAGGGGGAAGCCATTACTATGAGTTGTGTTTGTTGCACATCCAAAGCTACTGGTGCAGGCACAGGAGCTTACATTCTGTGTTCAGACAGGGTGGTGTTAAGTCTGGCATTACCATTAAAATCCACACAGTTATGCACTGGCATTTTTGTAAGCAGAATTTGGTCACAGTGCATATTCCTTTTCACTAAAACTCTAACGCATTTTGAAAGCCCTCAGGTAAGAAGTGCTGAAAGAAATGTAAAGTCTATTAACAGCTACTGATATGCACCTTCCATACATAGGAAGTCTGAATATAAACTGCAAAGGACTATAGAAAGCGAAGTCTGGAGTCTCTGAGAGACACAGCACAACTCAGTTCAAATGCTGGGGAATGAAAACACACCCTGTATTCCCACAGCTGTTTTAACACACACTAGGTTCCTGGCCCAGCTCTGACTCACTCAGTGGCTGTGCACATCTAGACTGGAGCTGAAAATCTGGTAGTCCTGTACCAATTTAAAGCATGTGATGTCTGACTTGTGATTTCACAGGTGTGCACATTGACAGCTACTGACACGGCCTCTGTTTTCATGTTTATTCAAATGGGCATGAATATTTAAGAGCATTAAATTTACAGAACATAGAGAAACACTCTCTAAACTGTTTTATTCTCCCCTGTGCTCCTCCCACCCTAGAGTAGTGGAGCTGGGATACAGGTAACTAAAGCATGTCCAGCTAATGGCTGGATGTCTGCTTCACAGGGGAAGTTCCCAGATCCCTCTGAAGTCCAAGTGCCTGAGTGAACAAGTGCAGGGATAACTGCACTTTGGGTTGTGCAAATATACATACCCAAATCTTTCCTGTTCAGGGCATTTTACATCTACCATGAACAACTGTTCCCTGTAATTGCTTAGGGATGAAGAATAATCGTACTTTCTGTCCAGAGTAATTGTTTGAATAGAGTTCTAACCATCTTTTTTTTTTCTCTATCTTCTTTTTCCCTTCTGTTTCTTACCTTTGGCTATTCCTTTTCTTTTGTGGGAATCCACCATCCCTCTCATCATGAATGTCATCCCACTCTGTCTGTAATTTTGGTTTTTTGTAATCCCTATTTTTCCAGCTGCTTGCCACAGCTGCCAGCTAGGGTGGCTCAGTAACTCATCTGCAGATCCTTCGTCAACTCGAGTGGACTCCAGCAGTCGCTCCAGCTCTCTGTATCATGTTGCTAAGCAACACACTTATTGGAAGGGTGTTTTCTTAATATTATTTGGAGAGGTAAACTTTTTGTTACATTGCAACCATTTTAAACATACTTTCATTACATAATTTCCTTCAGTTCAAAATACAGGAAAACGTTGCTCAGGGGAGTGAAGGAGCACAGCAAATGAACCCTGCTGTGGTGCAGAGATAATGTGACATTTTTCTCCATGGGTACTGCTATACAAAAAAAAAAAAATGACAGGTATAACAACACAGCCTTATGTTTTGTGACTCAGAAAGCTTTGCATACAGAACCTCATCCTGATACTAACTCTTCATATTCTTCGCCAAGTGACTGGAGGGGGAAGAATTAAAATTAGTCTTAGTTAGAAGCTAAGGAAACAGTGGGAATATTAATGTTCTAATTAAAAGAGAGGAATCTTGTATGCCCAGTGAAGCCTCTCTGTAGACCAAGTCCTTTAAAATAGAACAAAAGGGAGTTGCAATAGACGGGTACTAAAGAGATTTCTTCTTTTTTCTTTTTCATATTTTTCTAATGTTATTAGAGCAAGGCAGTAACTCCATTTTAAAGAAGGCAATTTCACTATGTTATTTCTAAGACAAAGGATTGTGAGTTAGGAGCCTGGTTTTTAATCCTGGTCCTTCAGAGACTTTCTGCGTAACCTTATATAAATCATTTATACACTATGCTTTGTTGTCCTGATATAAGTTTTAGGAGTTCCCTTCCTACCTCATGGGATTCACCCCAGCACAGTCAATTAGCTTTTCTACAACATCTGGAGATCTTCAGCGAAAAGTGCTCCATAAATATAAAGGAATATTTTAGAGGGATTAGAATTTCCCATAAAAATATTCTTCTCTGGCTCATACAAGGCACTTTTGTTCTCTATTTGGAAGATTATTTTTGTACTCATTTCTGCCCTGCCCTCAAGAAAATGACTGAAATATTCAAAACACCTACATTGTTTTTGTGTTTATGAGAGCTGCTAGTTCAAAAGGTACAAAAATGGAGGCAATCTAACCACAGGGGAGATCCAAAGTTAGTGTTTAAAAAGCACAAAGTCAGTTATAATACCTAATAGACAATATAACTCCTAATCTTCACACAGTAGTTTTTCACCCAATGCTTGTATAGTTATCTCTATTAATCCAGACATTTAGACACTTGCCTCATTTGAAGGTAAATAGTCTTATGCATCCCTAAGGGACTGTTTCTCTGCTTAGATTTAAGCACGTAAGAAGGAGAAAGGATGAAGAAGATTACAGTCTGTCAAATAGGATTTCTTTCATCTATGGTTAAAATAAATTTCTACAAATACTAAAGGAAGTCCCTTGCTCTAAAAAGTTAAGAGGACCAGGAAAAAGAGCAATAACAAGTGATGCAGAACATTTGTTTGTATTCTGGGCTTTACTCCTCCCAAAATTAGTTTGCTGGGGCTTAACAAAATTAAATTTAACAATCAGCGGGAAAGTAAGCCAAAAAAAGAGGTTCAATATTTAGTAAATGAATGTATTCAATTCAGCAGGGTCTTATGATTTTCATTATACGCACTAGGGAAAAGGAATTAGGACAAACCATTGTTATCCCTTTGGGCTCAAGAGTGTTCTTAGAAATCTACCGAGTTTCAAACAGAGAAGTCCCAAAGGACTGGAAAATGAAATCTTTAAAAAGAAGGTGATGGGGGATGTGAGGGAGGGATCTAGAGAATTACAGAGCATTTGACTTCAATTCCCAGAAAGATTCTGGAACAAACTCTTAAACAATCAATTTAAAAGCAGCAGAAGACAGTAAGATGATAAAAGACAGCCCACTTGAGCATGCTAAGAACTGATGATGTAAACCAATCTAATGTCCTTGTCTGCCAACATAATTGGCATAATGGATTAAAGGGAAGCAGTAGATATAATGTATCTTGCTTTATCAAGGACTCAGAAAGTGTCTTGAGACACATTTTTCTAAAAAGGCTCAAGAAATATTACCTAGATTAATTGTTCTTACACTGTAAATACAAATATCAGCAGTACTACTTGAACCACTTTGAAGGGATATACAGCAGCAGCAGCTGCTTCTGTGCCAAAAGCAGTAGGTGTGAAACATGCACTTCAGGCTTAGCTGCAAGATCAGGGTCAGACAGAAGATGTGGCTGCAGTGGTCAGGCAGGTTTAAGTGGGTGAAAAAAAGGGAAATGGGAAGTGAAGTGTGATAAAACAAAACAACGGAAGTGAAAATTATGGGTTGGATCCTGATTTGAGTACTTAAAGCATACCTAGAAGAGCAGGGCAGGTAGGGAACATCAGGTTGGAGAGGCAGAGATGGTCAGTGGATTATAGGTTAGAAGTTCAAACTGGTAAATTAGAGGGTACATGAACGTATTTTTGTTTGGGCAGTAGACTCACAGTAGTGGACTGTGCACCCATTGTAACATTGGTCTGTGCCTATATTTTACAGAGGATTAGAATTTGGCAACTGATCTGTGCTAGAGCTAGCGCACTACTGCTCCGTCAGAGCTGCCTACATTCCTAGAAATGTATAAAAATCATAAATTTCAAAGGTGAAAAATAGCCTGACTATTATGACAAATTCTTTTAATGGACACAGAGAAAATAAATCCTACCTGGGAAAGTTGTAGAAATGTTATCTTTCAAGGCTTCTGGTGACTCCAACATTCATCTGTGAATGAATCTTTATGCTGTTTCAGAAGAGAGGATTATGCTGGATAATTCTGTGAGGTCTTCTCCAACCCTCCATTTCCCTGGGGTCATTCTTTTATTGTCAGTTTAAAGTGTGAAGTGCCACTACACATTCTGGACAAAGTCCAGTGAAACAAAGGACAATACAGCCACCAAAACCTAGACTTGCAGGAGACAGGCAAGCTGAAAAAGCTGACCTCTGTTCCTTGGATCTTCACCTGACAAGTGTGCTAGTGGGAAGCCTGTCTATTATCTGCTCTCCTTTGTTATTCTCAAAAAAAAATCATAACAGCAAAACGAAACACCCTATATTTGAGGAGCTTAAAATTTACTGCTAAACCAGTGAGTGCTTTAACAAATAAAAATATAACAGTTACTGTTAGTCCTTTTGCAGGAATGCCAACAGTCATCCAAATTGATTTTTAAAAAAATCTGCTTAATACTCTTAAATTTGTTATACAAGTAAATCTACAAATATGACCTTTTTCCTTGGGTATCATGCTCATTCTTCAAATACAGCTTGGGGAATGCAGGCTGACAGTTTCCTGCTCCTCAACCAGTAGAGGCAGAAGCTGTTGCAACAAACCATCAGCATCCTGCAGTCCTCAGTGGGAGGAGGGTGATGCTCACGGTGGGGCTTTCTTCTCAGAAAGGGACTGCTCACTTTCATTCTCCTGGGCTGCCAGCTGCAGCCTGGTAGCAGGCCCCAGCTCCCTCAGTCTTCCCCACACAAAGAGCTATGGTTTGCCAGGCAGTGACTGGGGGAGGGAGGAGGGAAGGGTGTCACTCCATCCCCAGAGGTACCGGCCCCAGACCTGATGCTGGAGCAGAGGAGTCAGCAGCCAGTGGCCCTGGTACCAGTGACACCCAGCTCAGGCCATGGCAAGGCTGAGCCCCCACACTGCAGGATCAGAGCACAGCAAGCAGGCAAAACAGTCTAAACCCATGGAATTTTACTTAATTTAATTTAGCACCAATTTATAGAAACTTTTAACTGTGATTCAGGCATTTAGGAATAAATTAAAGAAGATAATGTACTAGCATAAAAAAATTTTGTCTCCTTTTGCCCAGGCTCAGCCTTGGTTCAACACCTCTCCTCCCACCATCACCTCTCCTCCTCCCTTCCTCATCCCAGCTCCCTTGTTTTTGGTGTGCATTATGGGTCTCCTAATCGCCTGGAGGAGGTAATGGGAGCTGCAGGAGGTTGGCAGGGTTTCTGCCCCTTCTTGCTTCTTACTCATTTCCCCCCACTGCTCCTTGTTTTTTACTGCCACTCTGCTCACCCAGAGGCCTCAATCCCTTTAGGGATGGCCCTGTCCCAGTGTGGGCAGCAGTCCCTCAGGAGTGTTCCTGATCTGGCACAGGTCACCCATGGGCCACAGTCTGCTCAGAGGTGTTCTTGCTCTGTCACAGAGCACTTCTTTCCAAGAGTGTATCTCCAACTGTGTCCCCGCAAGTGTCCACTCCCACACACCTCCTCCTGTGTCTTCTCAGATGTGTCGTCACGTAACACCTCAGATGAGTCCACATGTATGTCCTGACCCTGGCAGCTCCCACACTTTCTTAAACACATCCAAAGACTATGCACTCCTCTGACTGGCTGCAGATTTGGGGCACAGTGTGGTGTTTCCAGCTGCTGCCAAGCCATCTGGAACTGGCTGTGACCTCCTCAGGCAGCTCCTGCCTCTTCCTACAAAGGTCACTCTGTGGCCTTGGCTGCACATACCCCACTAGGTACGCCCAATGCAACTTTTAATAGGAAAATCAATATTCAAGACAAGTCTGCATGTCCTAAGAAAAAGAAATGGTCTTCAGGAGACATCATGGTCTAGGAATTGTCTTTTGAGGTAGAAAAAGGGTCCTCTGTGTGTGCCCCCCTGAGCCTGCTCTGAACATAGAAACTGAACTCTTCGCAGACAAAAAATTTCATAGGATTTCAGCCCTGAAGATAAAGAACTGCAGGCTGAAAATGAGGTTAATGTTGCTTAAGAGTGACAGAGCAAAGTTCCTTTAGAAACCTGGAATATACATTTTTTTTATTGTTCTTTAAAGCTTTGGAAAACATCCCACAGCTACAGTGAAGTTTGTGTGAATTCCTTCTTCAAATACTGCAAATATTTGGCATGACATCTTTAATTAGTCAGTCTTTATAGACTGAGCAGTACATCCATTTGAAACTGGCAACAGCATAGCTTATTATTGAAAAAAACCAATCTTCTACTAATGTCCATGTACATTCCTTAAAAGAACATTAATCCCTTAGAATAGCAAAAGTCTATATAATTAGGAGTAATGGAATCCAATTAGGAGGAAAAAAATCAAGGAATCAGCAAATATCCCTGACACTGACATCTATTTGGCTAGGGAATGGCATCTCAAGGAAAATGATGTGCATACCACCTTTGGTTCAGTTTGCATTTAAATGCACAAAACTTCAATATATGTTCAATATAAAGCAACCCGGCACTGACAGAGTGTGAGTTACAGCCTTACTTCATCTAACTTTTGTTTTTATATCATATTTCTTGAATTCAAAAAAGAGAGATTTGCACATAAACCACACAAGCCATTATTTATATTCTCAATATAGATTAGACTACACTCAGAAAGAAATAGTTATAGATATAGCTACAGCAATTTAGGGCCTTTTTGCATTGATTTATTGACGGCTACTTCAGATTTCAGCTGCACTAAAAGATGCAAATTTCCACCTGAGGTTGCAGTCACTGCTTTCAAATCACCAAGTATGTTTCATGAATATTTATGGATATTGCCTCCAGAAGAATAAAAAAATATGATGTAAGCATCAAATGGGTCAAAATACAAAGCTGCACTAGAATATACCTTCCTTTTGGCATACACAGAAATAATCATTTGTTGTTGCTATAAATTAAAGCTGTGTCAGTCAATCAGTTTCTTCAGTGACTGCCTCCAACCTGCTAGTAATTTTTTAGAAATAGATGGCTTCAGCCACTCACAAGGGACAATCTTTGCTCAGTATCTCACTAATTTATTCTCACCCATAGCCAATGAGGCAAGCAATTTTCCTGATGTGTTAATGACCTGTGATTGTGCTGTTCTTACAGTTTTGCTAGCCTGGCCTCACACCATGCATTGGTCTGATGCAGATGCTGTTAGGATAAGGAATCCAGGATATAGGCAGCATTTGTTTCAGTGAAAAAATAGGATATTTTAAAAGGGAATAATAAGAAGAAATGCACCACTTATAAAGTGCTGTTGAAGAACAGAGGATAAGTTTTAAATTATTTTAATAGGCAAGCTGGTCTTCAAGGGTCTTCCCATGCCAGCACAAGTAGGCCCGAATGCAGCAGCACAGAACACTGTCTACTGTCTCTGGAGGTTGGCAGTGAGTTCCCTCTCCTTGACCCTGCTTTGCTTCTGTGCAGACCTATAGCTTTGCAGGAATAAGTATTTCACCATAAACTGAACAAAAGAAAAGAACAAAAAAAAAAAAAGAGCTTATATCATGAATCAATTAGTCTGGTAAAATTAAATACTGAACTTCAGCTTTTACAGCCATTTTATATTTCCCATAGCCTAATTTGAGCAGGGGAAAGCCATTTTGGTTGAAAGCTCATGGAGAAGAACAAAGTTATTTCAAAGTCATTGCTTAGCAATAAAGTCTTTTCTTACTCTGAAAATGCGGATTTATTTCCAATGAGAATAACCTTAATTTTATGAAGAGATCATTGTACAGAACCTGTGGCAAATGCAACATGATTCTGTAAGAAAGACCTTGAAATATAAAGACACATATATAAGTCAACAGGCTTCAGTTAGTATTCTGTTATAATTAGAGCTGATTGAGGAAGACAATTCATATTTATAGGCTGAGAATTATGAAGCTTGGTATTTTCACACCTTGGCTCAAGAACCAGTTCCACAAGCCAAATTGAAACACCTTGGAAAATACGCCATACGCATCAAATGGCAATATAAATAATGGTATGCTTGCTTACAAAAAATGCAGCGGTTCTTGGGTATTTATTGGGCACTTCAGAAAAACAGAAGAGAATATTTCTATACAACCGCAGTAAATTGTCATCTTTATTGTTCCACCAGCATTTTTTCCCCTTTACCTGGTCTTAATCCAGCATGTGTATTAATTAATCACCATTATAAAAATCTTAAATCACATTGAGGGATACTTAGGATTCAGTCCATTGGTTAGTAATTAACCTACCTTGCCTTTAGTCATAAACTTTACATTCCAGTCCTGCTTTTGATATATGAATCAACAAGTCTGAAAGACTGAAACTCAGTTCAGATTAATAGCTGACCTAATGTGAGACAGATTTTTCCATTTAAAGACAACTCATACTCTTTGAAACTTACTTCTTTCCCAAAGGTAGGCTAACATGGCACAAAACTGTGACTTAATGCACCATGAAATTTAAGATTTCTCACACAAACAACAGTGATAAGATTCCTGTTGATTTGCCACCTCTTGCAAGTTGGTATGCTTGGCATATTCCTGCCAGGAAGGCATTGCAGGTTTCTACTGATCCGTTAGGGTAACTCAAAGCAAGCAGCTGAATCTCCTATTTGATTCTGAGGGTACAACCTGTCAGTTTAAGAAAGAAAAGAGCACTGAGCATGTGCATTACAACCTTTCAGGGGACTCATGTTCTCAGTCATGACATGTCTCAACCATTCTTCTGGACTCTGAACACATCTAGGACCACCTTTGTGCCTGCAGGTTAGAGTCAAAATAAGGTTCAGATTGGACCATTTCCATTCTACCTTGCCACATATGTAATAACTGCATTTGCACCATTCCCTCCACCTAGGACAGAGCTGGCTAGATGCTCTTACCTGCCTATGGCTTCTTCCCTCCTTTCCAGAAACCTCTCACTTAGGGTAGCACCAAAAGGAGTTCTTCCTTGCTTCCTTCCTTTTTGACATGAGGCTGACCTTCCCCATGGCAGGCTGAGCCATCTCCCTGTTCCTTTATACTCACTTTGTGGACTGGGCAACTGATGTAAGGAATAATCATACCCATCAATGTAATAGAGGCTAGAACTGAAATAGAAACAATTATCTTCCCTAGGTCACCTCTTTTTGTTCCCTCCCTTTGCTACAGAATAGGATTCTGGGAAGCGCTGGTTAAACAAAAGGTTGGGGAGGGGGGGGAGCGTGGTGGGGCAGAATTCGGATACATGGAAAAGAGAGAGAGAGAAAGGGGGTTTAGGAAAATAAATGGAGCTTCAGCTCAAGGTATTTGGTAGATGTCACAGCAGCAAGCCCTAAACAATATAAAATCAAAGCATAGTCACCAATATTTTAATTATATTTCTGAAACTAGAAATTTTGGAGACCTAACAGGATCTGGATGAAACATTTGTCTCTTTCTTGATTAGTCAAAGCTCAGAAAGATCTGTGGCCCATTTAAATTACTAATATCTGAATTATATTTACTTCCCAGTTGACTACAAGCAATTGATTTGGTTTCATCACAATGAAATTACTATAATTACTTAAAAAAAATAATAATTGGGAAGACCTTCTTTTCTCCTTCACAGACCTTAGGGGGAAAATAAGGACATAACAGCATATAGGCAGTAATTTTATGAAATTTATCCTAAAGTGAAATATTTTAATAGCAAAATAAATGCTCACACAACCAGGAACATTCTCACAATATTAGAATGACCTCAAAACAGGATCATGTCCAAGTGCATTTATTTGACTATGCCCCTTTAAGAGAAAAAAGTCTAATGCTTTGAAATAGGAGCTCATTAGATCATTGCTTAGATCAGCTTTTTTGGACTCTTTATTGATATTTTCCACCTCCTACTGCCTCATTATCAGACTGGCGAGGTTCTTGCATGTTTTTTCTGATTCCTTGTGGAATATATAGATTTCAGATCATTTTTATCCTGTGCTTAACTTTCTTCCCATGCTGGAATCAATTTTCTTTTTACACACTTGAAAAATTAGAAAAATGCACCACCTCAGATTTATCTATTTAAAGTAATTACCTTCAGTATGATTAATAAATGAGTACATTTCTGACATGTGGAGGTGGTTTTGTTTGTTTGATATTCCTTGCCTGACCAGAAGTAGCATAATAGCAGGAATATTAAAAAGCAGCAGAGAATTAACATCCCCTTACTTCTACAGGCCAAGTATTCTTACAGAAAAAGAGGACACTCCCTGGAGGAAAAGCATGTTGTTGGCAAGGCATTGAGCTGTGACTCAGGGTATCAAAAGTCATTTTCCTGTTCCATCACAGATTTCCTCTGTTATCTTGTACAAGACTGCTTAGGCTGTGTGCCTGAGCAAAATATAAAAACATCTTCTTTCCTTTGACTGTTGTCTTGACTATTTATCACATCCTTTTCAAGGAAATAAATATTTCATCTCTTTGCACATGTCTGTAGTTCCCACTCTGCTCATCACCAGGGGAACATGAGATCCAAAACTAAGTCACTGCCAGTAAACACTAGCCAGCCTCTCAGGCTTTTTGACCTGTCATATTAGATGCCCACAGAGTAGTCACTAAAGAGTGTTATTGTAGACTATAGGGAAGAATTCATACACACTTCTACCATTTAGAATACTTAACCAACAAACTGACAGTTCTCACAAAGTTCTTTTTCTTGAAATTGACAGAATTAAGCCTAATATCATATTTTTCCAAAATATCCCAGGGAAAAATAACAACGATTAACTATTAAGAAGCCATGTGTTTTACTGTGTATATTTCCTCTAATTACATATAGACACAGCTTTAGCTATAGATATAGATATGCTTCTCAAATGCAGGCTTGCTGTTAATTTCACCAGTTGAAATGAAGACCTGGTTGTTTTCCCAATTTAAATTATATTTGAGCTAAAGAATACATGCAGACATTTAACAAGTAGTCAGAAATACTATTTTTGGTTTGTTTTCTTATGGTGCCCACTAATGGAGCTGTCTTTATAGAATGTATGAAATTTCACAGGACACCAGATATTCTAAACTTGGAACTGAAAAATAAGCTTAGGAAAAGTAGTTCTAGCTGAAAAGCTTTCCTTTTTTGGCTAAGGGTCAGCCTGTGCTGATTCCAGCAATGTCAGAATATGATCCAGAAAGGCACAGTGAGGTTCAGCTCCAGACTAACACCTACCTTTAGATGGCTACATGAGAATATCTACAGGAATCTAAGTTCTTATTATAAACAATGAAGATCTACCCAGTACAGTCAGTAGTGACTCAGGATTAGTTCAAATCACCTAAAGTAGACATCTGAAATTGGTTAGCTAAACTGCATTTTAAACTTTATTACCTGAATTTATTAGATTTCCAGTAATCTGGGATGAATCCTGTCTGTTTTATCTCCAGTTGACTACTTCCATACCATTTGTGTTCTGTTAGTGAAAATGAATGTCTCGCAATCATCTGAAAATCACCAAACACTTTGTGTAGCCTTGTAATAAGCAGCACTGCAAGGTTCTGCTTCATGTATGGGCTGCATCTATCATAGCTGTTTGTATTTTGAAATACTTATATTTGCAGTTACACCTCCAGGGCTAATGAAGCCTTGAAGTGGTAGATTTACAGCTCATGGGCAAGGTCTACACACAGAAAATACTACACTGCCATAAAATCCTGCTCAGAATGCTGTAAAATTATTATCTAAGAGAAAACAAGGATTCGGTATCACAGCCAGGTGCAACATCAAATCACAGGTCTTGATCAAAAAGTGTCAGAAGTCTCATCTCAGCCTTTCCTCTCCAACTGATGCTTTCTCCATCTCATTAGCATCAGTACAGTATGGTCCCTAACTGGCTAGCTGTCAAACATGTTTTGGTCACCCCTGGGACAAGTACTTATTCTTGTAGGTTGACATGGTGATAGAAAGCTGAGTGTCAGTAGCACAGTAAAATCACTGCAATCCTTTCCACAGTTACCCTCTCTTGTGGCCCAATACAGAGATGGCATGCACAGAACACAGCTTGACATGAAGTAAAGTGGGCAAAATATAAGTGAAACTGCTGGTGACATTCACAAATCATGCCGTGAATAAAGTAGCACCAATCATGTAAACTGATGTTAACACTATCCATACGGTTTGAAGCTTTCACATGAAATGTCTTCCGCCATCTCTAAACAAGATGACAGAAAGTTGACATTTTTAAAAGTGACGTAGGACATTGAGAGATTCTGGGGTAAGTTTTACCACTGCTTTTCATGGGAAAGATTGTGAAGGCACATTAATCAGGTAAACATGAAGGGAAGTATTGATCAGCAAGTTTAGGGACTAAAGAATCTAGGAGACAACAAGCCTAATAATTATTTCTTGCAACTTGGTGTTTTCTTTGGCATGCTTACAGAATTACTGTGGTCTCCTACTGAACATTCAAAGCTGGAGAACTCCCCATCTGTTGCTGTTAGCTGTGGCCCCAACTGTTCACGTTTTCAGAAATGTGCCAAAGCACTGAGTCATTCATTTATTATCTCCAGAACACTGTTTTCAAAAGCATTTAGGGAGCTCAGTCTCACAAAATCATTGCTGAGGCACATCCTTGCTACTGGTGAAGACTTTAAAAGGGAAGCTTGGAATTTTTTGTTGTTGTTATTTATCTTTGCAGGAGGCTGTAGAGCTATGTGTAAGTCAGGTTCACAAAAATTATGTTTTCATCCTTTATAATGAATTTATTTTATCTTGGCAAGCAATTTATCTGGAACTTGCCTTCTCATTTTAGTTATTTGTCCTCAGCAAATTGTCTTTTAGGACTAGCATTGATTATCATGAATTCTAACTTATATTAAGTATATGTTTATGATATTGCCAACAGATGCAAAGTATGACACTGTGCAAACAAATATAAGATGTAGTACAAAAGGGTTGCAAATGAAACAGACCACTGATTTGATGTTTGTTCTTCAAGTACATTACTCAATCTCTTACAGCATTTTTTGGTCCATTTATTACAGTTCTCCATAAACTCCAGCTTCTTTAAACCTGGCACTTAGTAACAGGTCACTAACCTAAGGTGTGTACTGTGTCTCACAAGTGTGCCTGCAAGATCAAATATCCTTACACATGTAAATGTTTTAGTATTCAAATTCACTCGCATAGCCAGCCATCAATAGCTCAAAAATAACTTGAATCAAAATAACACCTATGTGACAGGATGAAACACACAGCAACTTTCAGGAATCTTTCTTTATTTCAGAAGAGATCAGAATCTATTCCCTTCAAATCTAGTTAAGGTTGGACTTAGTATGTATAACAACATTTAACTTGCTTTCAGCTGTGAAGACTGGCGCAAAAATCCCCTAGGAAGACCCAAGCTGTAAGTCTATACAGTAGCATTCAAATATAATCATATGGACATCCAGTCGAGAGCTGAAGCCACTATATTCCATCTGACACTTTATCCAAGTCAATAGGTCATCTCAACTTCAGTGGTCTTTGTGCAAAAAAATGATATAGGGCTTCTAGACCACCCCTAGCTCACGCAGAGCCATTTTGGATTTGCCTTTACTGCACTTCAGAAGGTTACTGTGTATACATATCCTTGTGGAATGGGGTGGGAGTATCTTATCTTGAGAATATTTATGTCTCATTACCATATTATGTTCAGACTTCAATCTTTAATTAAGCAAATATTTTTGCCTGCTGTTCTGTAACTGAAGAACTAAGGCACTGAGTGGTTCTTTGATACATCTTAAGTCCGGTAGGTTCGACATTAGTGCATAACATCAGCTACTGGCCTATCACATGATACGTCTCCTCTTCTTATACCTTTGCAAGAACAAAAATCAAATGTGCATGACAATAAAATGCCTTCCAGGTAGTTTGGCAAAGGCTGTCAAGTAGATTTTTTTTTTTTCCTATTACACTTTTTCATTAATTACAGTCAAAGGAACCATTTCATCCATGTAACACGATCCTCAGACCATCAAGCACTTAAACATTTGCTTAATATTTTATAGGAGAATAACAGCACTGAAGCCAATAAAGTTATCAGAAATATGCCTTTATGCATACCTGAAGGATTTGTCACAAAGTCTACAAGCAATGAATCTTCTCCAAAGTATTCCCTTGGCAAACACAATGAGTGACAATAGTTTCATGTTACAGCCCTGCCTTAGACCCTTGCCACACAGACTATGCCACATATCCTTGTCTGACATGGTACCTGGCTAAAATGACAAGACCATGGCCTCCCTGTCTCCCATTTAGATCAGGATGCATCTAGCCCATGTGATCCATGAGCACTCACAGGAGTAAAAAAAAAAAAAGTCAAAAGATTCAGAACTATAACAGTAAAGCCCAGACAATGTGGTGAGCATGGAAGCAATGGGCATGTATTGTAAATCAGTTACTGTATAGCATGAAGTGAACCACATATGGAAAACACAAGATTTGGATAAAATTAATGCCTATCCCTCCCCTCAATGGTAGGACTTGGAGCTCATAGGCTGCATCCACAAGTTGCAGGTAAAATAATAATTAGATTTAACTTACTGCCATTAACATGTTTTTTTCACATCACTATACCATCAGCTAAAGTTGCACGAAATCAACTGATGGAGCTGCACAAATGAAGCACTAGCTTGAATAATACACCATAATTTTGGTACGATCTGCTGTTGCCCAAGGCAAAAAAAAAAAAAAAAAAGTTTGATCTATATTACCTTGGTTACTTCTATTACCTTAGTTTCTTAAATAAAGTAGTAAAGAATATCTTTCTGCAGATTCTTTTTGATTTCTAGGTAGAGCATATTTCTGTGCATGATTCAAAATGATGTGCAGGGCCTTGCACTAAAATGTAGTTGTCTTGACTCTTTAGTCAAATAGTGATACAGCCAAAATCTTCAGGGTGAGATACCTTCCTGAGCAGAGTGGGAACTGTGGGATGAGGGAACAGGGGATTCTGCCATCTGGAAGTGAGGGATACAGGCTCACAATCAACAGGTCTCTTCATACCACAGAGGGGTCATTATCCTCTGTACCTTGTCATCAGTTACTTGCACTTGCTCATAATCCATCGCCATCTTCAGCTGGTGAGTGAACATAGCTGTGTTGGATTCAGAGACAAGGCAATTTATCCAGCTAAGTACCTGGCTTAAATTCAACCAAAGGAAAACAGGAGGTTTAAAACAAGTTCTCTGATGATATAACTGTATAGCACATAACTGGAAGAGACAAGTCCTTCACTCTGAATTCCCACTGTGTTTCTGCGCAGTGGAGTGAGACTACTGCCTTGGTGCCAGGACAAATACAGGTCTGGATGCAGAAGCTCCCACAGCAGGGCTTGTGTTTTCTAGCATTGTAATTCTAACGTGTTTCTTACAAGTTTCTGGGTTTGGAGGTCACATATAATCTCCAGCTTTATGTGTGTGTAAGGGAGAGATTCTTTAGTTATAATGAGCATAAATAATTACAGGTATATAAAAAGGTGAAAAACAAAAATTTCTCATAAGAAAGCATTCTTTGTGCCATGTGTTCCTGTACACCTAACTGATTTTCAGTTCACACAACCTCTTTCATTTCTCCAATTACCAACCTCAGCTTAATTTGGAGCAAACACACACAGCAGGTGAAGACGAGAAAAGGGCACTTGCTTCTGACAAATGTTGTGAGTCTCCCCTTTTTTAAATACTGAACAATAATCTGCACAGATAATCAGGCAATTGAAGCATAATGGAATGTAAAGTAAATATAATGACTGTTATGTCTTAGAAAAAAAGATGCTTCAGAACAACATATTAATGCCTGAGAACAGGAGACAGTTATTATGCCTTACCAGGTCACTGACAGATGGCTACAAATTATAAACAATTAAGGAATTTTAAAACAGAATTTGCCATAGTAATCCTCATAAAAGAATCACCAAGAAAATTCTTTATCCTAATTGAAACAGAGGCAGACTTGTGCCTCATACTGTAAGATGCAATTGTCTAGGCATGGGGAAAAATGTATTATTCATCTTCTCCCAAGGCACTGAATCCCTTCCTAAATATAATCCTCTGTATACCCAAACATATACTTGGGTACTTTAAGTTAAGCCCTGTCATGGTGGCCGTTACATTTCAAATTAGTCTTAAACAGACGTCCTTTTTCTGAACTGTACAGTGATCCAGAGCAAAGAGCCTGTGACAAACCAACACTGCACAAGACAAAACAGGGACAGCCAGTATGTGTATATTGGCACTTCTGTTGCCGTCTGAAGCCCTTGTGCAGAAGGAGAGATGACCACATCAAACTCCGAATCCATCCTCTGAGAGACGGCTTTTGGAATAAGCACAGAAGATTTTGGTTTAGTAAATCTAATGGTGGAATAAAGGCTTGGGAAGCAGAGAAGGGAGTTAATGCATCTGTCCATTCTTACTCATTTAAAAGCTATGGATAAATGAAGAGCTCCACAAAATGGCTTCAGATATCCATAACTGAGTCTAATAAACATTTGATTGTTTTATCAGTAATTCTTAGAGTAGAAATTCACTGCAATGTGATATTACTGAGAATCTTTATTGTATAATCTCTCCTAGTAAAATTTAGCTGATTATCCTATTTCATTTCTTCTTTTGGCACCTTGTTTAGATTTCCATCTTAAGTAGGACTTTAAGATACACTTTGGCAGAAAGCTTCCCGGCACAGAATGTCCCATTTAAAAATTAATACCTTGCTCCCTCCACTAATCAAAGTTGAGTTTACATTAGTGTTTTAAGACTAGAGTCCATGGTTCATTAAAATCCAACTTCAATGAACTTAATCAGAGGTGGATGCAAATGGGTGCAAGGAAGACTGAGCTGCCATTACTTTTATTTCTTTCCTACTCCCACAGAATCTGACTCAGGTACATTGCAACCTTTACACATGACCTTTGTAATCTGATCCACTACATATAAGAACAAAGTTATGTCTGCTGTTAAATATTTTATATGATCCCGCACTAAAGGAGAATACAAAAAAATCAAGGATCATGCTTTTAAATTGATGCCATTCTGCTTTATCTTATAGCATTCTGCTAGACTCTAAACAAGTAAATTCTAAAACCCTACAGTAAGCACAGTGATCCAATTTAAAAAGTGCTATAAACCAAGGCTGTAACATACGTAGCATAAGAAATGCAGATTATATACTAAAGAAAGTTATGAAGATGTAAATTCCCCTACTTAAACTTCAATAGATCATCTCTGAATTTGGCTTCTGAGTCCAGAAATCACTTTCATAATGTATAGATCTATCATACTATTTTCACCGCTGTAGATTATCATGATGCTTTTTCTCCATATATCTAACTCACTATGTGACTCTAGGCCATATACACTAAAGCTCAAATAGTTATTCCTTCACGTGTGTTGTTGGCATCAAGAAAGGGCTCAGTTGAACTATCTAGAGATTTCCTCTGAAAACAAAATCACCTGAACCACAAGTATTTAGGACTCTATGCAGATTTACTTATTAAACTTACAAAACTCCTTCAGGGTAAGAGAACACGCCCTCAAGAGAGAGGAACTTCTTTCTCTGCTGTCCTCCAACTAGAATGAAATTAGACAGGGCTCCCGCAACATCTGTTACATCAGACAGATTTGTTACTGACCAGGCAGAATAAAGTTATTGCAAGCATTGCAGGAATCAAGTAGCACATTCCCTGCTCAGAGGCTACATCTGGCTTCCTAGGTTACCTTGACATGTCCTAGCAAAAAGAATTCACAAGGTCTAGGAGTACTAGTGATGGAAAAGGCCTCAAAATCACCTTATTTTGCATAGTTTTTCATCTTAATTTGTCTACCAAACGTGTTAATTATCTAAACATCTTTTAATTTTATTGGCTAATGCATTGATTCTGATTAAAATAATTGAAGAATACATGATTACTTATGGAAATTGTCTTCAAACAGCTGATGTCAACACATTAACTTGTTACCATGTCAATATTCACCTTCCAATTTTCTGTCCGTAAACAGTTCTAACAAAATCAAACACAAATATATTGGCTTTATTTGTCTTTAACTAAGGCTGCCACCTTATTCTAGAAGACAAGGTGACTTCTGTGTCAGTGTACAAACTATGCAACTCATTTACATCAGGTGTGTTTCCTAGGTCTACATTTTTCCTGACTGCATTTCTGTGAAGAACTGGGTTTCTTTTTTAAACTCCCTGATTCAATTGGACAATTGTGATATAGATTAGAAGGACCTTTGCCAGGTGAACATTTGATGTACAAATTCAAACATTAAGGCACAAACAAAAAAATTTATTACTCTAAAAGAAAAACAATTTCTTACCCAAAATGTTCCAACCTTACATAACTGAACTGCAAATGAGGTCTATTCCATCTGTGGCTGGTGGAGAGTTATCTCTCCAATGGAACCTGCCCACTTTGAAAGCTCCAACAGCTTTGATTATATTCCTTTTCATTTAAAAAGTGCCCAAAGTTTCTGCTGCCATCCAGAGGGACCTCAATCAGCTGGAGAAATGGGCTGACAGGAAACTCATGAGGATAAACAAAGGGAACCACAAAGTCCTGCTGCAACTAGGGAGGAACAGCAGGCACCAGCACATGCTGGGGAAGCATCAGTAAGAAAGCAGCTTTGCAGAAAAGGACATAGGGGACATGTTGGACACCAGGTTGAAGACATGCTAGCAATGTGCCCTGTGGCAAAGAATGGTATTCTGAACTGCATTAGGAGGTATGTTACCAGTGGGTAATTGGAGGTGATTTTTCCCCTCACCTTAGCACTGGTGAGGCCACACACGAAATACCGAGTCCATTTCTGGGCTGCCCAGTACAAGAGAGACATGGACATACTGGAGAGAGTCCAACAAAGGGTCATGAAGATGATAAAGGCACTGGAGCATCTCTTCTATGAGGAAAAGCTGACAGTTGGCACTGTTCAGAGTGGAGAAGAGAAGCTTTGGGAGGAAACTCCTCAATGTATATAAATACCTGAAGGGAGGGTGTACAGAAGATGGAGGCCTGCTCTTTTCATTGGTGCCCATTGACAGAGAGGTTGTGGAGTCTCCTACTTTTGAGATATTCAAAAGCCATCCAGAAACAGTCCTGGGCAACTGGCTTTAGGTGGTCCTTCTTGAGCAGAGAGGTTGGACAAGATGATTTCCAGGGGCCCCTTCCAACCTCAACCATCCTATGATTCTATGGAAAAGTTTCAATAACAGCTTTTCTAGCTGCTCAGACTTCAAACTGGATTTTCACATACAGTCATCACAAACTAATAGAGTGGTAAGATTAACAGCCCATTTTCAGGACAAGTTCTGTCTCCAGCTATTAAAGGCAAGAAAATGTTATGAAAGGAAACTATGAGATTAGTCTGTGTTGTAGGTTAAACTTGGTTAACAACCAAACCCCACCCAGCTGCTCACCCTTTCCTCAAATCAGCAGGACACAGGGAAAAAGTAGGGCAAACAAGAATGAGAAATCTCATGGGTTGAGATAAAGGCAAGGAGATTGTTTACCAATTACTATGTCAGGAAAAATAGACTTAATGCAGGGAAAATTAATTTATTGCCAACTAAAATAGCGATTTAATTATTGATTCAGGTAATAAGTAACAAAGATCAACATTAAAACAACATCTTTCCACTACCCCCTCTCTTTCCAGGCTCAACTTCCCTCCTCCATTCCTGACTCCTCTGCTTACTCCACCCCAGCTCCAGTCCTTCACTCCTAAACCTTCTACCTTTCCCTTGCCCCAAGCAGTGCAGAGGGACAGGGAATGGGGGTTGGCGTCAACCCAAAACAGTTCTTCTCAGCCCCTCCTTACTTCTCACTCTTTCCTCTGCTTCAGCGTGGGCACTCCATGGGCCACAATTCCTTCAGGCCATATCCACTTGCTCCATCATGGTGTCCTCCATGGGCTGCAGTGTGGATATCTGCTCCACCAAGAAGCACCTCCTCTTTCTCTGACCTTGTGCTCCCTCTGCTGTTTCTCACTTTTTTTGCTCCCTCCTCCTCTCCCTGTGTCATTTTCTGCCCTTTTTTAAATACATTTTCCTAGAGTCACCACACCCTTCACAGTGGGGCTCAGCCATGCCCTATGGTGGGTCAGTTGGAGCTGCTTGTAACAGGCTGTGTCCGGCACAGTAAAGTCTCAGCCCCTCCTCACAGAGACCCTTCTGCAGCCCCCACTGCCAGCACCTGGGCACCTGCACCCTGTACAGCCTGGCATAATCTATCTCATTTTGGAAAACTGTGTTGCATTTTACTCCTTTTCACCTCCAACTCTTCAATTATTGTTTTCATCAGAATTACTCCTAAAGTGTGGCACACTGTTGAATCCAGACATCAGGGTTTGTAGCTACCTGGTTCATTTGTGTTCCCTTTCTTCAATTTAAAAAGTTCAAAAGCAAGAGAGAAATAGCTATGGAATAGCCATAAGTAAGAAGGGACAGAATAGCAGTTACAAGACAGAAGCTAGAATACAAGTCATGGTGCCATCTTAAGAAGCTAGGATAGATTGTCAGGGTGTAAGTACAGAGAATCAGAACTGGTTAGATATATTAGACATTATTAGACACACTCCTCCAGGTGTATAAATCTTAAATAATCCCATACAGATAAAACAACTCATTAGAAATGGATGTTTATTAACTGTATAATACAGGAGGAGAAAGGACAGTTCAAATTGCAGGAAGAGATTTATTATTTGGAAACTGACAGCTATTATTGTTGAATGCCTTAGTTTTACCTTACAGTAGTCTTGCAAAAGTCAATAAAACTATTTGCAGAGGAAAATGAGCAAGTTTTATTATTAAATCTCATTCGCTGGGTCATGTCTCATTTTTTTTTATCTGTCAGTACAGGTTCTGATTCTTTTTCCCAAAATACAGAATTCTAGGGCTTTGAACCTTCTACCAGTTACCAAAATCATTAATCTGCTCTAGCAATATTGACAATGAAGAGAAATTAGTAAATGAAATAATGTCTTTTCCTCTTAATCCCTTTTTATTTGGTCATATGAAACTGCTTTGATTGAAGAACATGCCAGAACAATGTACTTTGTGAGCAATATATCATATAGATCAAGAAAAATTTATAGAGATTGTTTTACATACCATATGTATAGGATATTTCCATTGATTCAGATCTGTGATTTCTGATGTTATCACATATTTCAAATAAGGATACTAAAAATATATATCTAATTATGTCTCTTTATTAATTTCAGCCAATTAATATTTCATAAATTTATTACCCATCCAGGCGCAGGAATCAAAGTTAGGCCCTCTCTCACATAAGGAGCTCTGAAAGCTGGGTAGGATACACGGTCCTGCCACATTTAAAGGCACAAGGAGTCTTGAATTACTTCATGTCAGTGGCAGAGCTTCAAGGGCAGAGAAGTGAGCTCTTTTCCTCCCTGAAATTCATCCACAAACAGCCCAGTGGTGAGACATTCTCCAAGGAGATGGGATTGGGAAAAGATGGAATTGAAATCCCTTTTAGTAGAGAAAAGGAAAAGAACTGAGTCTCCTACATCCTGGATGAGTGTCTTTTACATGCAAAGTTGAACTCTTCAAGAGAGGAAACCTAACTAGGTCTTTCTGTGCTTTAAAACAAACAAAAAAAAATTATCTTATTTTCATAATTCGTAAGAAAGTAATTAAGCACCTATCTTTGGGACACAATTTCCAAGTCAGTGGAGTTTCCAGGAGAGTGCAATTCATGATGCATATTGTTATCCTCTAAATCTATTGTTACCTTTCCCTTGTGTGTGACCTGCTGCAAGAGCAGGTAGAACTTTTAGGCTCTACAGCTGTCAATTTTAGTGGCCTGCTATCCAGCTGTGGCATAATTACTGGGGGCAACTTAGAAAGCAAAATACAGCATTGTTCACACATTAAGGAAAGGTATAACGTCAAAGAAGATCCCAGGGAAGAATGCAACTGGTATGCAAAGAATCCTTTCCAAAGTGGTCTCCTGGAGAGCCTGGTCTGCATACCAATACAGGGGGGTAAAAAGAGCAGTGAAGATTCCTTGGCCAAACCCTGTCTGTCAATCACTGCAGAAGAGACTCATGGCACTGAGAGGCTGATAAGACATCTGTTTGCAATCCTGGGCCAACAATCTGGCACCCTTTAGACAAAAGCCTTCCTTGTGTGAACTTTGTACAAACTTTGTCGGGATAATACCAAAACACACCTCCAGCTCAAAGGCCACCCTCCTCTAGGGTGCGACCATCCCCCTACTGAGAATATGCTCTAAATTTTTTGGTAACCTATACCTTAAAAGGGAACCCAAAGAGTTTTTACCAATCACAAAGTACAACTAGAGTCACTCAAGATCCACCTTGAAGTTAAAAACAATATAGAAGTAGCCTAAAGAAAGGGAGATGTTAGGGAAGATACCATCACAGACAAGTCAGGGAAGGTACCATCGCAGACCCCTGTCCTCTGTGATCAGTCGATGGGCTGAGCCTCTCTTCCCTCACACAGGGACACCTTTGGGTAAGGTTTATACTGCCCTGAGCATTTTATCAGAGACTTAGAAATCTCTACAGAATTGTTTCCTAACTTAACACTTTTAGTAATTTGTAACCTTAATGCTTGTATGTACCTCTGCAGACAGTAGATTATTACCGGCAATCCGCACAAATCTGTATTGTTCTTTTTGCTTTATTAAAGTGCTTTATCAGCTTATTGACTTGCTGCAGAGCTTCTCACTGGGCACCGCCTGTTAGGCCTTGAAAGTCCGTAGATCGTGACTGGACGGCAGGTGCAGGGCACTGTCGAGGGAATCCGGAATTAGTGCACCCAGATTTGTAGTGCCACATTGAGTAAACTGAGCCTGTCCGTAACCAGCCACACCATTCCCCACTGAACACCACTAAATGCTGCAGGTTTAGCCATGTCAGTCCGTAGATCGTGGGTATGGGAGTGCAGCGCACTATCGAGTGAGTCCGCTGTTATTGGACTGATAGTGCCGAACCGGGCATCACCCAGGATCTAAGCCTTGCTGCCCCCAGCTCCTCCAATATCTGAGGATAAGCTGGAACACAAGAGGGTTTGTTTCCTGCCAAATTGCCCTACCAGCCCTTTCACACAACACGAGCCTGCCTCCTCATCATGCACCCAACTATCAAGCAAAAACTTTTTGCATCATTTTTTATCCCATTTAGTTTTTCCCTACAGGAAGGACATAATCACTCTCTATCAGTAATTTTTATTCTGGGGGTGACAAGAATTAAAAAGTTTATGTTAGCAACATGACCTTTAGGTTTGATATCTTGCACGTCACTTTTCATGTATTGTGAATGATCTAAGCAGTGCTTGTGCTTCTTGACCAAGTATTGACAATATTTAAATCAGACAATAAAATGAATATGGCTGCTGCCAAACTAGAGACTGACCAGAAGTATAAGCCTAGATCAGCAAAATCTGAATTAATCAGAAATCTGTGGCTTGGGACCAAATCTAGTAGTGAAAAGCTAACTAGAGAATAACATAAAATAGAGAGAAAGGAAGAATAAGAACCTGAGTTGGGTGATGCTGGTTTAACTCCTGCACCAGTGTTAGCGGCTGCTGCCTCACCTGCTCCAGCTTCAGCTCTGAGATGGCCCTGCTGGGGAGGGGGTGACACACACAGCCCCCCTCAGTCTCTGCCTGACAAGTCATAGCCCTTTGTGTGCTCGGGACTGGGGACCACTGCCAGGCTGCAGTTGGCAACCAGGAGAATGAAGACACTGAGGAGAAAAAAGCCCCACCATGAGTATCACTCTCCTCCCACTGAGGACCACAAAATACTGATGGTTTGTCATAACACCTTCTGCTGCAGAAAGCAATAAGCTGTAAGCCTGCATTGTCCAAGCTATGTTGGAAAGATGAACATGATACCCGAGAAAAGGGGTCCATATTTGTAGGCTTTTTTGTGTAGGAATTATAAACAGGCATTTCTTTTTTTTTTTTAATTGATGTAGTCAAAGAGTGTTGATATTCCTGCAGATGAACTAATGATAAATGTTTGTTGTATTTTGATTAGACTGTTAAGGTATTCACTGACCTAACAATAAATGCTTAGTTCCATACACACACGTGTGTGTGTATATATATATATATATATATATATGTATGTATGTATGTATATATAATGTGATCCCTTTTGGCTATAAAAGTATTTTGCATCATCTCCTGCTTCTTGCCTGGGAGAGCTTTCTGACAGCTTTTTGGACATAAGGGAGCTTATTTCAGCTTTCTGACTGCTTCTGTGAAGCACACCTTCATGAGAGCAGTGGTCTGCTACAGGAACCAGACACAAACACCTGAGCCTAAATAAATTACCTGTAACTACTTGGGAAGGGTCCAAAAGAAGCAGGAATTGAACTGAGATCATGTCTGCACTCAACATAAATTCACCCTGTCAGAGTAGTACTTTGGTATGGTACTTTTCATCCCTGGGGCTTCCAAGGCACTTTACCTATGAAATTTGCATGTTAATTATTCATTAAATTCTGGGTTCATCTTCCTGATCTTTGAAACACAGTAGGTATTCTACAGGACACAGCAACAGCCAACAGAGAGCGTGAGTAGAGAAGTAAATTGTTAATTACATGAAAAGTGAATCATAAGGCAGAACATAGTTACACAGATGAATGTATTTCCCAGCTCAAAAACAGCACCTTCAGCATAATAATGCCTGTGAAATTGTCCTATGTCTCAATTTGTTAATAAAAAAGTGTGTCCTGTTGAATCACTGACACTTTTTACAGCACATTGTACTTGGTGGCCATAAAGCTCTTAAGGGGCATGACCTACCAGTAAAACTCTTGCACTGATAATCTTTCCCTTAGATTAATTCTTAATGAAACTCTCCTATTTTGATATTTTGAAGTCATTTTGATACCTGGAATTGGGAACTAACTGCAACTTTCTCAGAGGCCACAAATTTTCATTAGAGAGACAAATTTTCAAGAACAGTAATGAGTCCTTGGTATTTAGTACAACAGCATTTTAGTATGATTAGACAAGCCATTGGAGAAGAAAAATGTCATTTCTCCCTCCTCAGTTGTAAGAAAAATGATGAAAGAGAAAGCTGCAAGAGAAGCCACAACACCAGCTTTGTCAGGGAATATTTACATCTCTGCAGTTTAAATGCAAAATCTTTCTGCATTATTCCATTTGCAGATTTTTCATATCTGAGCTGGAAATTTGCCTAAAGGACCAACCCTCTGACAGAATTATTGTCAGGGAGGTCAGCTGTAAATTTCAATCAGTCAGTGCAGGGCACAAGGAAAACATTGTCAGGAGTATTTCCCTGCAGCAAGGCATCAAATATAAACACTGAATGTATAGCTCTAAGCATAAATCTTCAAATAATAATTCATCTCGGAAATTGATAATTTTAAATTCTCACTATAGCCTGCTACTTAGGTACAAAGTCTCCATTGGTAGCTGATTTTGCCCACTATGGAGAAAAAATTTGCCACATTTACTGGAGCCAATGAACTTCTTCAAAAAGAGAAAGCAAACATTATTTTATTACAGACATTAAACCCCAGGTATTACTGTGATAATCATTTGCTAAGGAGTCAATTAAGAGAAACTATGGTTATAGACATAAGAATTATAATTGTACATCCACATAAATTATATCTAAAATAAGACTAAATTACAATAATTATACTCAATTTTTGGTGTTGACAACTCATAGATTTTAATTGTGGACCTTTATCTTAAAAATTTTAGATTTTATATTGTTTGAACACACCAGAACATTACTACCAACTTAAATTAAGTTTAAAAAGGAAAAACAGGAAAAAAAAGTCAGGAAAAAAAAACCCAACAGTTTGTATACCTACAAACTGCCTACAATATTTCAGATGTGATATAACAAGTGCTGAGTAAATGAAGACAATCCATCTCTCTACCTACTGGCTATGCCCCTACTGATACAGCCCCAGATGCTGTTGGCCCTCACTACTGTCAGGGCCGCTGCTGGTCCATGCCCAGCTCACTACCCCTGGGGTCTTTCCCACACAGCTGCTTCCCAGCCAGGCAGCCTCACTTCCCCCTCAGGTGCAGGACTTGACATTCGACCTTGCTGAATTTCATTGTCACCATCATCCCATTCCTCCAGCCTGTCTACATCCCTCTGGATTGCAGCCATGCCCTTAAGCATACCAACTGGCATCACCCAAGTTTGATGTTTCCTACAAACTTTATGAGCAAGCACTCAGTCACTTCCTCTGAAGTTATAGATAAAGGTATTAAACAGGTGAGTCCCATTCTACTTTCTGCAGGTTTCCAGACACCTCAGTACAAACTACTGTGTATGCTGGCTGCGCTGGGACTTTGGTTCAACCATGTCAGGTCATCTGTATATCCCTTTGGGAAGACACAGCCTCAAAGAGGGGAAGTGGAATTCACAGTTCTGGGTTAACCTGGAGAGAATTTGAGGCAAAACCTTATAGGTTGTTCTCCCATGACAGTTACATAAGCCCTGAATTATGATGTGAGAGAGGAACAAAGCCTTGACTTGTAGCACAGCCCCCACTATAGGCAGCAGGATATCACTCCAACCCCTGTAACTTTGAGGGTGCAGCCATCAGCTTTTAGCCACTTTTGCACATTCTTGCTCAAAGACTGGAAGGGCAAACATCTCTGTCAGAAAGGTGAAGGCAGCACGTGTAAATCCTCATAGACAAGTTCAAACACAGCCCTCCCAGCAAAAGGGAGCTCAGAAACAGTTTCACACAAAGTCTGAATGTGAATATTTGGAAGAAATTATCATAGTTCTCACAGTGCTGTACAGTTACCTTCAGTCCTGCTATGTTCACACAAACCCAAGGCTTATGTTAACAGCATAAACCAAATTTACCACTTAAGACAAAAATAATTTATGTGGTTCATTCTGCCCTCTGGGTACAAAAGTCCTGTCTTGGTGGTTTGAGGATTCAGGAGACACAAACCGAAAGGGAAAGGCTATTGCTATTGTAGTAAAAGGTCTTTTACATGCTTCTCTTCTGATCTCTAAAAAAATAATTGGCTATTATTGGATACATACAAGAGCTAGGACAACAGCCCAGTACCAAAATTTCCTTACACCAACAAAGGATGGGCTACCCAGACAGGATGGAAAAAAGGAGGTAACTTCTTTAAGGATTGTCTTCCTCCTTCAGGGCTGGGGACTTTGCAGTGTTGGCCAGGATCTTCAGTTGGCCAAAGCCTTGAAGTGAAATTATGTCACCGTGCACTGTAGGAGACCAATTGGAAGAAAAAATCTGAACAAAGAGTCCCAGCACCATGGCTAACTGGTAATCCCCTGGAACAAAAGACTGTTTGTTCAACCATGCAGTCAACAGCAGAAGACAAAAACAGGGGGTGCAGATTCCCTGGGTCTTTCCAAGGAATGTCTCAAACACTCACAAGATGCAAAAAAAACCCTGAAGCAAAACTCTCTGAGATCTACCCTACAATGAAACTGCCAGTGTGGCAGAAGGGTCATCATGATGAACAACAAGCATAAAAGGGGAATGTAACCTCCAGTAAAGGGGATTCCACAACCAACTACTGGACCAACACTGGATCAGCAATGGAACCAACCATGGAGCAAGGATTGGTGATATCTATCCATCCCTCTCCTCTCTTTTCTCTCTCTCTCTCTCTTTTCTTCCTTTCTTTCCCATAACATATGAACCCCACGTGAGTGGTGAATAATAACCAACTCTACACCTCGCTCTATCCTCTTAAGCTTAGCTACTGAATAAATTTGTCCATTTACAGATCTCTAGTGCTGTTGCACCTTTATTCCAATCAAGGGGATCGACAAATCTAAGTCACATTTCCCTCTTTCCTGCCACTGTGTATTCTGACCCAGAAAATTGGGACTTGACTTTGTCACATGCAGGAATCGGATGTGACATGAATCTGCTGTAAGACACAAAAGACCTTATTAGGACACCATTAACATCAATCATATAACTCTATTAATAGCAAAAATTAATCTACAAAAGGAAAAAAAAATCTTAAGACTGTTAACAAGCACATTCCCTGACAACATTTTATAAGGAGAGCAAGAACTGCAGGGTACCCACGCAGTCTCTCTCTATCCATCGTGCCCTGCACTCCATCATGTTCTCTGGGAGGATGGGGCCCAAGTTGTTCTTGAGAGAGGCATATGCTACATCTTCTCCCCTTTTTGGGGTTCCCATTTGAAGCAGGCTGCAAAAGCAAAATGGTTTTTTTCTCCTTCAGGTACATAAACTTTTTTTTTTTTTTTCTTCCCTTTAAACAAAGCCTATAGGCATTCTTGCCATCACAAGAAAACACACAGAAAGGGGAAGAGCTGGCACACCTCATGCCAAGAGGACCTGGGAGGGGAGTCAGAGAGGTCCCAAATAATTGCAGTCTCATGCTGGGTCACAGCCTCAGGACGTTTTTTAAGTGGAGCAAGAATCCATTTTTTACAGCAGGGTACTACAGATTGCTAGTGAGAATATTGCTATATGCAGTGCTTGAATTAGGAGCTAGACTAGAAATAAATTAAATATCTTCACCCTTTGTATGACAAAGTTCATGAAAAATCACTGAAAAAGCTAGCAGAAAGTAGAAAATTTTTAGGAATGCTTTCCCTGTGCTTCCAAGGTGGAAGCAAGCTTGTTAATGAAATAATGTTTATATTGTTTTATTTCTGCTAAAGGGCTCAATTATTAAAGTTGTGCTATTAAAGTCTGCTTCAACCATCTGAATAGTCACATAATAAATCAATTAAGGGACAATTTATGGCCAATAGTCAAGGGGAGATAAAAGAATGTTAGTGAATAACAGGATGAAATCTATAGTGTTGACTCCTTTTTGTTTCCTTTGCATCACTATAAATAAGACTTTATTTTCTTTCCTCTTCTTACCTTAAGTGTTAAGGGGTTGCAATGAAGTTAAATCCCTGAAGTGCAAGTTAACATTCTACTGTTAAACTTCTAGCACAGTATTCAGGCAGCCAGGGATGTACAGGTTCTGATTTACTGGTAATGGACCACCTGAAAAAAAAAAGGTTAGCTTGAACTAAATATGATTTGCTGAAAGGATTCAAGCGTTCATTCCTCCTTCAACAGTAAGTAAACTGAGCAGACAGAAAAAGGTCTAGCGGGCTACAGCTACACTGAAAATTAGTGCTGCACAGCAGAAGATACTTGTAGAGTGAAATATTTGGTGATGACAACATGATACACATCCACAGAATATGCATTTTGAAGGTTTTAATTCAGACTACTTCTGGCCTGGTCCATTAAACTGAACATTCCCTAGTGGCTGGAGTACCTTAGATTTGCTCCTGGAGAGAATTTCTTGGCTGTCTTCAGTGACATAGCATATGCTACATTCCGCTTGGAAGCTTGGTCTCCTACCCTGTTATGATTAAGAGTTGTTGAAAGATTGTGCTTGCAAAGACCAAAGGTAGGTTTCTGCATCTGTGCAACACACTATTTTCCCGAAAGAGAGAAGTTAAAAACAGAGCTATAGGATTGTAAGGCACAGGTCTGAAAAAATGCAGAACAGATTAACATGAAAGCAGGCTTGCATCCTAAATAAGTGCTGATAAGCCAAAGATTTGGAGGAATTTAAACCATTTAAATTAGTTCAACTACTGTGTCTAAAACAAGTCAACATCAGAATATCAGTTCTGCAACATACTGGAACAGCTGTCTCTGTGTTATTATCCAGCTGCACTCAGAAAGAAAGTATGATTATATTTTTCTCTCACTCTAGACCTATGCACAACTAGCCATACCCTTGCCACATTTCAGCTGAACCCCTGAATGGAGTTTAGTGAGTCCACAGCTACACCTGGGGTCTGTTTACCTTTTACAATATTGTGCCACAAAACCAAGTTACACCTTAGGCAGATTTGCAACAGGCAAGCTTGTTTTAAAACAAGCTGTAATGTTGTTTAAATACAGTTGAGTTGCATTTTCTGACATGGAGGATAGGGCAGCTGAGGAACCTCAGATAAAACCCTTGAAAAAGCAAAGAAATAGGCCCGCTGGCAAAAGTATCCCCAGTATTGGGACTGGTTCACCCCCACTCTAAGCAAAAAATTCAACAGCCATTGTAGCGTTTGCAAAGCTCATCTTTTCCCTGTTCATCTGATAGGTTAAACTGTAGCTGTTCACAGGACATCTTATCTTTATTTTGCACTGCTGACTTTAAGAAATAATTGTATCCAGTATTCTGGAAATCTAGAATACTATTTTAAACAATGAAATAAACAAACTGAATATTTAATGGTCTCATATTTATACTACTTTTGGGAAAATATGAAGTTGTGAGGTTGCAGATATAGCTCAGAAGTTTAGTCATTGCAAAGTTTTAATAAACTATTAGACTATAAACAATTTCAATATTTTTCAGTGTAAGAAAATGCAAAGGCAGATAAAATATTTTAGAAATTAAGTTAAATGTTCAGACTTTGGAAACAACTCTATGTCATCTGTAGCGTTTCTAGAGGTCTATCCTGAAGAAGAAAAGAAAAAATTTTAAAAATGAGGTATTTTTAAATTCTGCCTTAGGAAGAACTTTCTAGCTTCTTTTATTAAACATTCTAAGATAACAGCAAAAAAAAGGCTGCACCAAAAAGGGGATTTAAGCATAAGACAACTCCTTATTGGATCTACGTGCTGGTTCTCACTCTGAAAACCAGATCAGCTTTTGGTTTTGCATGAAACATTTTTTTTCTGTCACAAAGTCCAAGTCTCAGCACTCAGAGCCAGATCACCTAATCACAATAACTCAATTAAATATTTTCACTTCTGCAATTTTACATTGGTAATAATTTCCTAGTTCTACCCACACAACTTCCCTCCTGTGTGCTGCACATCTTGTTTTTGAATCCTCCTATAAATCTCCAATTAATTTATTCATTGTTACTAGTACTTTATACGTCTCTAGGTTTAAAAAGCATTTAGGACCCAAAATTTAAGTTTAATTTGTCTTAATCTTCTCATCTATGGGTCCTATAATGAATCCACAGAGTAAAGGCATAACCAAATTTTCTCTAGCTTGACATAATAGAGAAGATTCTTACACTTGTGTCTGTCAGTGAAGTCCCTTTTTCCTTTCTTTTCTCACTGCTGTCCCAAAAATGATGTTCTGTCTTTCTGGGAATCTTTTCATGCACAGTTGCTACAGATGTTGTGTTATATAGGAACAGAATTTGGTGCAGAAGTATATAATCAGTTTAGCTTACACAACATGCATGGGTATATAAAGAATATAAATTTGAGATTACCACATTCACATTTCAATTGTGTGCATGTACTTCCTCTTTTTTTTTTTTTTTATTCATAAAGAACAGTGGAGTTTTGACCACTGAAGGTCATCAGGAGTGAAAAAATCAAACATTCCTATTTCAACAAATTGATTGTTGAAATAGAGGATAGATAAGGTGACCCCTCGAGTGTCCTTCCTGTATACATTCTTTTCTCTTTTTTTAGAGATATAGTGCCTAGATTATTAGCTAAAAGGAAACTCTTTACAAATACAAAGAAAGATACATCTGCAAATATTTTTTCTCAACCACACTGATAGAGTATTTCATTTTGAATTTGTGAACATTTTATACATCAAATTTTTGTTCATATGAAGGCTTAAGAAGTGTCTTAAAGCATACATTTGTTCATTAAAAGAATAAAAGGGTAAAAGAACAAAGCTTTACTTAAAAAACCCTTATCACCATGGTAACTAAACACAGGCTAATTTTGTAACCAAATGTTACTGGAAGGGCAAAATAGATCATTACCTCTACATCACCAAATCAAATGCTCAAAAAACTGTCAAACAATAAATGATAATTTCTCAATAACTAATAAGCACCCGAACACAGAATTCTAAAAAAAAGTCATGACAAGCCATACTTTAAATACAGAATCATAGAATAGTATGTGTTGGAAGGCACATTAAAGATTATCTAGTTCAACCCCCCCTGCCATGAGCAGGGACACCTTCCACTAGACCAGGTTGCTCAAAGCCTCATCCAACCTGGCCTTGAACACTTCCAGGGAGGGGGCATCCACAACTTCTCTGGGCAACATGTTCCAGTGTCTGACCACCCTCACAGGAAAAAAAATTCTTCCTGATATCTAAACTAAACCTACCGCCTTCCAGTTTAAAGCCATTTCCCCTTGTTCTATCACTACCTGCCTTTGTAAAAAGTCCCTCCCCAGCCTTCCTGTAGCCCCTTCAGGTACTGGAAGGCTGCTATAAGGTCTTCCTAGAGCCTTCTTTTCTCTAGTTTAAACAGTCCCAACTCTCTCAGCCTGTCCTCATAGGAGAGGTTCTCTAGCCCTTGGATCATCCCCGTGGCCCTCCTCTGGACTCACTCCAGAAGGTTCATGTTCTTCTTACATTGGGACACCCAGAACTGGATGCAGTACTCCAGGTGGGGTCTCATGAGAATGGAGTAGAGGAGGAGAATCCCTCAACCTCTGGCCACGCTTCTCTTGATGCAGCCCAGGATACAGTTGGCCTTCTGGGCAGTGAGCACACATTGACAGCTCATGTTGAGCTTCTCGGCTGCCAGCACCCACAAGCCCTTCTCCTCAGGGCTGGTCTCAATCTATTCTCTACCCGATCTGTATTTGTGCTTAGGATTGACCTGACTCACATGCAAGACCTTGCACATGACCTTGTTGAACTTCATGAGGTTTGCATGGGCCCACCTCTCAAGCCTGTGAAGGTGCCTCCAAGTCCCTCTGGATGGCATGCTGATGTGATGTCATCAAACATTTACAGACAAGCACCTTTATTTTAAATCTCTCACAGACTACTTGTGAAGGACAAAAGATGTGAAGTTAATGACTACGTAACTTTCAAATAAATGTAACATCTAAAGGTTAACTACCTGTCCTATTCCCCCAAAATTGTTTATAAAAGATCCAAATTTAACCTTAGTGCAAAATACTGAGTAGAAGTAGTAGACGTGTTTGATTGGCAGAATTGCATAATGAGTGCTTAGTTGCTCACCTTACCTACGCACCACCTACCAGTGCTCCAAATGTATGAGAAGTCACAGTGGCTGTGAATTTTTTAAAATGACACAAAGTGCAAATGCATCAGATCAGTAAAGGAGGAAAAAGATCCATCAGACTAATTACTACCAACGGGTAAGAAAGAGATGCTAGATTAATTTCTTTGGCCATTTAGGATTTGACCTTTCAGCTGAAGTTACCAAAAAAGGGTCTCATTTAATGACAGTTTCAGTGGCAGTTTCTGTGACATATCCATCCATCTATGGCCTTCTACCACTTACATGCTCCCGGTAACTGAACATCCACTTTCTTATTAGGACCTGAACTGAGAAACATTTTCATGCGTTACTACCTCTTCAGCACTCACAGAAAGCCTGGACTTCTCTATTTCACTGCAATCACAGAATCATGGGATGATTTCTGTTGGAAGGGACCTGTAAAGGTCATATAGTCCAACCCCCCTGCAGAGAACAGGGACATCTTCAACTAGATCAGGATGCTCAGAGCCCCATCCAACCTGTCCTTGAACATTTCCAGGGATGGGGCTCCTACCACCTCTCTGGGCAACCTGTTCCAGTGTTTCACCACCTTCATTGTAAAAATTTCTTCCTTACATCTAGTCTGAATCTACCCTTTTTTTCATTTAAAACCATCACCCCTTGCCCTATCGCTAACAGGCCCTGCTAAAATGTTTGTCCTCATCTTTCTTGCAGGCCCACTTCAAGTATTGAAAGGCTGCAATAAGTTTTCCCCAGAGCCTTCTCTTCTCCAGGCTGAACAACCCCAACCCTCTCAGCCTTCATGCAGCCTAAAATGTTACTTATGTGGTCAGGTACCATTTCCACTTACCAATGAATATTTCAGCATTTCATATTAAGTATTCATTGGAGCAGGAAACAAAATGATGGTGCTTTGCTTCCCTGGTGGGTGCCCTAACTGCTAGCCTGTACAGCCCCAGTCTGCTCTGCTTTCTGTCATTCACCCAATGAATATTTAAATAGTATATGCAATGTGGATTTATTACAAGATAATAAAATTTAAGGAATAGTAGAAAAACACCCTACACCCTGATTCTTAAACCAATGGTCTCTGAAAGAGGAAGGGGGGGGAAGACATACGCTTAATCATTTTATATGACATCTAAATATGTATCAGAACCTCTCTCTTCCAAAAGCAAATGTCTGTTTTGTCAGTTCTGCCAGTACTTTTATATAAGATAGGAATTAAGTGAGTTGAAGCTACCAGAATTTAGGCAGTAATGAGTAAAATTCAGTTGCAGAGCCAGTTTCAGTGACTGCAAGTATAATAGATATTCTGCAAACATTATCATGAGCTAAATGTTATACTGAGGCACTTAGAGCAGCATATGAGTACATTTTCTTTTTGATGTACCCACAACAGGGTATCTAGACTCAACAGGATTTATCTAATTGCTACAGAGACAGTAAATAGGTTTCTGTTTCTTAACGATCCTCAATACAAAAGTCATTCTCAGGAGCTCAGTGGAATTAATTTTCACATTTCACTCATTCTTTTACAGGTGATTTCCAACTCCAGATGAAGTGCAAGTGAATGAGAGCTGAGGAAAAGTTTTGATGGAAATATTCTGAACTCTTGAATAGGAAAGAATTTTCTCTGGTTTTAGTTATTTATAATTTTGTTGACAAAAATAGTATCAAGTGAAGCAGCTTAAGAATTCAAAATAATATAATCAGAATGTACTATCATAATTCAAATCCACACTATCCATGAACAATGTCAGCATAATCCCAGACTACAACAGCAAATTATTTCAGCACAGCATTTCAGAGGTTCTATTAAGACCAGTTACAAAGCAAATTTCATTATGGTTTTGTTTTCAGAAATGCAAGAGGAAATAAAGCTTTGAGAAGAAAGGCTCACTGAGGGATCTACAACATCAAGAAAAGGAAGACCTGATTTTTTTTTTCTGCTGTTGCAGCCTCACCTTGCTAGATAAGGGTAATGCAACACAATCAGGGTAGGGAACACTCCACTTTCTTCAGTGCGTGACTAAAATGAAGGTCTAGTATAGACACTGTCCAGAGTCAAAACAACTATGTATATGATCAGGAGCTGTCTGATAGGGAGACAGTTAGGTGGGTGAAGTAGCTTGGTTTTTATGAGCTCAGACTGCTGAGAAATGGGAAGCACCTATGTAATTACCACACAAATCTACTGAAGCCTCACATGGGACTGAGTAGCTGCTAGTCATGCCAAAAGCCTACTTGGTTGCCATCTGCCATAAGGATTATACAATGATGGACAGATAAAACTTGATGGACAGAGGATCATGGAAAAGCCTCTACATCTTTGAAAAAAAAGTTCTGAAAGAATCATAGCATTGCTTTGTTGGAAAAGACCTTTGAGATCATCAAGTCTAACCGTACCTATCCACTACTAAACCATATCTCTGAGCACCCCATCTAGCTGTCTTTTAAACACCTCCAGGGATGGTGACTCAACCATCCCCCTAGGCAGCCCATTCCAGTGCCTGAGAACCCTTTCAGGGAAGAAATTTTCCCTGACATCCAATCTGTACCTCATCTGGAGTAACCTGAGGCCATTGCCTCTCCTTCTATCACTAGTTAACTGGGAGAAAAGACACATACTCACCTCGCTACAACCTCCTTTCAGGTAGTTGTAGACAATGATAAAGTCTACCCTCAGCCTCCTCTTCTCTTGACTAAACAATCCCAGTTCCCTCAGCTACTCCTCATAAGGGTTTTTCTTTATTTCCATCGCCCTTCTCTGGACACGCTCCAGTGCCTCAATGTCCTTCTTGTAGGGAGGGGCCCAAAACTGGACACAGCATCCAAGGTGCGGCCTCATCAATGCTGAGTACAGGGGAAAGATGGCTTCCCTGGTCCTGCTGGCCACACTGTTTCTGATACAAGCCAGGATGGCATTGGCCTTCTTGGCCACCTCGGCACACTGCTGGCTCATGTTCAGATGGCTGTCGACCAACACCCCCAGGTCCTTTTCTGCCAGGCAGCTTTCCAGCCACTCTTCTCCAAGCTTGTAGTGCTGCAGGGGGTTGTTGTGACCCAAGTGAAGGACCCAGCACTTGGCCTTGTTGAACCTCATACAGTTGGTCACAGCCCATTGATCCAACCTGTCCAGGTCCCTCTGTAGAGCCTTCCTACTCTCAAGAAAATCAACACTTCCACCCAGCTTAGTGTCACTTGTGAATTTACTGAGGGTGCACTCAATCCTTTCATCCAAATCATTGATAAAGATGTTAAACAACACTGGCCCCAACATTGAGCCCTGGGGAACACCACTTGTGACCAGCCTCCAGCTGGATTTAACTCCATTCCCCACCACTCTTTTGGCCTGGCCATCCAGCCAGTTTTTAACCCAGCAGAGAAGATGCCTGTCCAGGCCATTGGCAGCCAGTTTCTCAAGCAGAATGCTGTGGGAAATGATGTCAAGGCCTTGCTAAAGTCCAGGTACACCACATCAACAGCCTTTCCCTCATCCACTAAGCAGGTCACCTTGTCATAGGAGATCAGGTTAGTCAGGCAGGACCTGACTTTTATAAGCCCACATTGACTGGGCCTGATCACCTGGTTGGCCTGTGTGTGCTGTGTGATAGCACTCAAGATGCTCCATCACCTTCCCTGGCACCAAGGTCAGACTGACAGGCCTGTAGTTCCCCAGATCCTATCTCCGGCCCTTCTTGTAAATGGGCATCACATTTGCCAAACTCCAGTCAAGTGGAACCTCCCCAGGCAGCCAGGACTGTTGGTAGATGATCGAAAGGGGTTTGGTGAATGCCTCTGCCAGTTCCCTCAGTACTCTTCAGTGGACCCCATCTGGCCCCATAGACTTGTGAATGTCTAATTGGCTGAGCAGGTCTCTAACCATTACCTCCCAGATCATGGGAGCTTCGTTCTGCTCCCCGTCCCTGGCTTCTGGCTCAGGGGGCTCAGTACCTGTAGAGCAGCTGACCTTACTATTGAAGACCAAGGCAAAGAAAGCATCAGTACCTCGGCCTTATCCATTGTCATTATTTTTTCCTCTTGCATCCAGTAAAGGATAGAGATTCTCCTTGGCTTCCCTCTTGTTGTTAATATATTTATAGAAACATTTTTTGTTATCTGTCACAGAGTTGACCAATTTAAGTTCTAGTAGGGCTTTAGCTCTTCTGATTTTCTCTCTGCATGATCTCACTTCATCCTTGTATTCCTCCCGAGATGCTCACAGACTTTCCTTTTTTTTTTTTTTTTCCTGAGATCCACCCAAAGATCTCTGCTCAGTACCAATTTTACAATGACGAATTACTCTGTGAAATATCACTATTAATAGCCAAGAGGCGGGCCCCTGAAGAAGTGGGAGATAACAAACACCTTATGCTCTACATCTGCACAAAACCATTCACAATGGAAGTGTCTTCTCAGCAAGAGAAAAGATGACACTTAATAAAATGTACACAAGACAACCTCAGATAGAGCTTATTCACTGAGTAAACAACTTCCATTAAAAAATTGACCTGATTGAACAATATAGAAAACAAGAATATGTATTCCAAATACAGATATTTGGCATTCTAATGCTACTGGTTTTTTATGAGGAAAAGAAAGACAAGGCAACATGAAGTAGCTTTTCTCCCTAGAAATCAAAAGAACTGGATCTGAAAAGGAAGCTGCAGGTCTAGGCAGGTGTCAGGAAAAAAAAAAAAGAGATGGTCATCAGGCAGATTCAGTTCTCAGCTGCTATGGAGAAAAAATATTAAATGTTGTCTCATCAACACCCATGCCTGGAATGCCTGATTAAGCTGGCTGGAACAAACATCATCCTGAGAGAGAAATTCTAGGGAAGAAGTCTTTCAGAAAAGAACCAGACACTGTACGCTCTGTTCTTTTTTTTCTTGGACACAGAGGCAAACTTTCTCTATGAGGAACATGTCAAAATATAAAGTGCAATCTCTCCACATTTAGGTAAAATAAAGAAAGGTTAGTTGTCCCATAAATTCCTCTGTTCCTGACAGTCAAGGAGTGGAGAGGTTCTCATGACCCTTTACCAGGCTTCTATTGTATTTTTGCCTAGCTGAAAGAATATAGCACTTCTTTTAGAACACTATATATTTTAATTTTTAAAACTCCACTTGTGGATTATTCCTGCTGTATTAGAGTGAGGACATATTAGTTGAATCATAAAGTTAGCATTGCAATTAATCTACTCCTGCAAATTATTTAAAAAAAAAAAGAAAGAGGAGTAGCCATCTTATAAAATATTCAGCCAAGTAAGTTCTTTATTTACTGCTGTTGGTTAAGTTCTGTAGTTGGGATTCATAAGTAAAATATTGCTTTGTCTAACTCACAGCCTAAAAGCCATTTAAATCTTACTGGATAAATTTCAGTTTTTATATGACTGAAAGACCTTTCTCATTCTCTTTCCCACTCAGTTGTCCCTCTCTAATAGAGCATTCAAAAAAAAAAGGAATCAAACAATCCTTACAGAAAAATGTACAGATGACAGCTTTCCTTAGATTTCTATATAATTAGGAAAAAAAAAAATTATATTCTGCTTTTCAAAAATATACTTAATAGAAAGGAATTTTCCTTCTGGTACCTTCTTCATCTGGACTATCTTAAGTGTTCCTAAAAGTGTACACGCATGCAGACAACCAAAGAATTCTTATTTTTTTGAATGTCAGTAAATGAAAGAGAAGACAAAAAAGGGAGATGAAGGAGGAATTATGATCTAAGATAAAAAGATGTGCAAACTTTTCATATCGGTCTGGGTTTGTATTTGTGAATAGGAATGACTCCTACAAGTAGCGCGGTTAATGCAAGTCTTCAGGCTGATGAGATTAGGGGGCAAACAGAAAATATTTGAAGGTTGATAGAGCTTGTCATGGTGGCAGTACCTTTCTTCAGGATAGTTTGTGTTGTGTGCCAGGGCTTGAATCTTCCCTCTAATTACTTGCTGATGCAGTGAACAAAACATATTGGTCACACATCCAAGTCTTACATGTTGTGATTTATTCTCCTTCGGAGCACTATTCTAGACCATTAGACAAATCATCCACAGCACTTTCTGGGACCGTGAGTCAAAGAGTTGGATTACTGCCAATTCATAAGAGTCCTGCTACAACTAGCCTGTTAAAAGTCATTCAGTGGAGCTCCTGAATTTTCTAAAATTATCAGGACCAGAATTTAAAGGTACTACTTCATCAGAATTTAAAGGTACTACTTCATTTATAGCGATATTTGGTAACTTTTTTGAGAAGAAAAAAAATATTTTAAAACTACATTTTTCACGTAACTGATTACAAAAACCCATATAAGAACTGTTTGCTACATACAAGGCATCTCACTTCTCATGACAAAATTTACCATTTTTATTTGCAGGCAAGAGCATCTGCAGCTCTCGACACCTAACACAGAGACAAATGATCTAAACTTATTTTCTAAAATTTAATTCTTAATACAGAAAAAATGAAACTTAAACTAATTATATAAAATCTAACTGTATTTTATATGTTCGCTTATCAGACCAGCCAATAAATGACAGTTTAGCTCTTTGGAGAGGTTACCTTATCAAACTTTTCTATTTTTTTATTTTAATGAGTTTAACTTCCTGTATACACCCAAATTAAAAATTTGATTTCTCAAAGTACAGAATACCTTATTGCTCTCACAGGAGTTAGAGGAGCTGATTAGTTCTGAATATACATATACTGACAGGGATCCCTCAGTGTCAGACAGACAATTAAAAAAACCCAAACATCACACAGAAAGGGCAAAGTAAACACACTGAACTCTACTGTCTTGTATTTTAGATGCCACCATGATGCTTTCAGATGTGACCTCATGCACAATAACATGAACTGTGTCAGCCCCATGTGTTTCTGAGGTGAGTATGTGCAGTAGTTCCATCCAGGACATAAAAGACTTGCAAATTTTGCAACTCCTTAAACTGGTAGCTTTGAACAACATAGAGATTTCTCCAGTATTAAAAATACAATCAAAGATCATATGTGCTGTAGAAGAAAACATTATAGAGATTCTTCTGTTCCTCAGAAAAAATATCATTCTCAGGGCTCCTAGGAAAAAATGTGCAGGAGTCAGATTATAATTTGAGATGAAAACTTCAAAAAGGAAGACTTTTTTCTCTGAGCAAGTAAACATTTCAAAAGAGTAATATTTTACATAAAGTCTAAGCCAGGCAGCTGAGTACCAAATTAGAGCTTACAAGCATCTTGTGTCCAGAATTGGAACAGCTGAAGAATAAGCAATTGTCTTCCTAAATACATAGCTAATTGAATATACAATTCTCATAGCACTATTATTTCAATTTCGGTTCTTGCTGGCCATTTCTAATTTTATTTCTCAATCAAGACTTTACAGAAGGATTATGAAAATCTATAGAGCCATAATCTCAAACATCCTGCTGACTGATTCGATAGCCACAGATTCTCCAACCCAGACATCTCCAGACAAAGTGGAAGTTCCTTTCTTTTATGTGTGGTTTACTCAGATTCAGTGATGTCAGTCACATCAGGCAGACAATATCAATGAACTTCCAAAAAGAAATTCCAAGAAAGAAAACAGTCAAGAAATTTCTAGAATTTTTAACATAACAAACATTTCTTCCTGGTTAATCTCTTTTTTTTTTTTTTTTTTTGGCCTGTTCAATTGTTAATGGAGCAGGGAAGGAAACAGACATTCCTACACAAACCAGTAAGGCTATAAAAGAAAATCCTGGGTTATTTAATGTAGCTTGATCATTGCAAGTGCTCAAATAAGTTTTTGAGAAAAAAAAAAGACTAATTTATTGTGTATGTCTTGCTTATTACAACTGAAAAAACAAACAAACAAACAAACAAAACAAACCAAGAACTTTTAAAGTCTCAAGTGGTATTCAGTAAAAAGAAGGATTAGATCCTCAGAGAATCAATACTCTTCCTACCACTCAGAAATTCTGGTGAAATAATGGAGATATGAAGTATGGCTGAAGGTACAAAAAGCCAAACCCGTGATAGAAAAACAGAGACAGGCTATTCATTTTTTAGATATGAGTGGTAGTTTAGACTTAAACTATACTCTGGATAGAAGAGGAAGCACTTGAGACAGAATTCTTTAAATCAGTATTCAGGTAGAGTTCTTCAGCGTGACAATAGCCCTCTCATACATGGCTTCTAAGGAGCTGTTACAAACAGATTTTTGCAAAGTAACACATTTTTGCATCACTTCCACTGAATACCTTAAAAACCTGATTGCATCATTGAAATCTTAATCTAAAGCCTGTGATAAGCTGTAATAATGAAGAAGGTGAACAAGGTAGAAAAAAGTGTGTCATTTACTTAATACTGAGCAACTATAAGTGGGCTTTGGTTTAATTCCTATTTGAAAATAATAAAAGTCCCGGCACTGTGAGACTGAGCAATATAGGAGCAGAAACCATTTGTCTATGCTAGAGGAATCCTGAGAGATGTAGATCATGATTGGATTCCATTATTGCTGACATTTCACAAAGCCATTAAAAGGTAGAGCTCTTATTCCTAGCACTTACAGACAACTATCAAGTAAATCTAGTTACAGGTGAAGAGTACGAATTTAGAATGGGATGAGAACAGAAAGGCTGTAGAGTCATTTGGGCCAGCATGCAAGTGTTTATAACAGCTAACATATATGGGAATACATATATATGTTTGTATAAATGTGTATATACGCACACATGCAAGCATAAAGGCACTTGCCATAGGCACCTGACAGCTAGCCATGGGTTCCTCACTTATTTCACCAAGGTCACTAAGGGACAATTCACATTGAGTATTAAGACATTAACACCTAAGGAGATCATTTTTCTCAAGTAGAAGATAAAACATTAGACTGATCAGATGATGAACTAAGCCTAAGGTGAGAACTGACAGAGAGTGTGAGCAGAAAAAAGAAAGGAGTTCTTACTGCTAAGCAGAAAAGGGTGGAACATATGAAAAATAATAGTAATTTTCTGTGAAATAGGTTTGTGGATTATAGCAATTGTGGACTGATTTTCACAGAATGACTGAGGTAGAAAGGGACATCTGGATATAATCTTGTCCAATACCATTGCTCAAACAGGGTCACCTAGAGCCAGTTGCCCATACAGCTCTTGAATACCTCTAAGGAGGGAGACTCCACAACTTGTCTGGGCAAGCTGTGCCAGTGCACAGCCACCCTCACAGTGAAAAAGTGTTCCATGATGTTGAGCAGGAACCTCCTGTCTTTCAGTTTGTGTCCATTGCCTCTGGTCCTGTCACTGAGGACCACTGAAAAAAGCCTGGATCTGTCCCCTCTGCACCCTCCCTTCAGGTATTTATATACATTGATGAGAACCTCTCATCATGAGCCTTCTCTTCTCCAGACTGAACAGCCCCAGCTCTCTCAGTCTTTCCTCATATGAAAGATGCTCCAGTCCCTTAATCATCCTTGCAGCCCTTCAGCCATGTGGCCCCTTTAATCGTTAGTGTTTATTTTAAATTTTTCCCATACTCTTTTTCAAATACTGGGATTTTTGTCTTTCTCCTGAATACTGAAGCTTTGTGGCCAGTGAAATTGCTATGCTATTTTCCAGTTATGAAGTCAAGGGAAACTATCTTAAATTACAGATGTTCCGATGATTTGTTGCCTTGTGATATATGACATTCCTTCCCTGCTTGAAATAGCCTATGAAATACAATTATTCCACAATCTTCCTACTTCAAAGCCCTGTACAGAAAACAGTGTACATATATATGAGCTCAAGCACATTTTATTTCCAAGTTCTACACGGAGGAGCTGGGGTTCACTTTTCCATCTAGAAACTAGAGGAGAAACAGCTGATGGGAGTTGCATTTCATTTGCAGCAGATTCCCGCATAAGCTCTGTGTAGAATAATGCTGCATGACATTTTAAGATGGCTGTGAATCTTTGAGTCAGACCACAACCTTCAGGAAAAGAACTGAGACACAAAAGCCAGGCTTATTTTCTCTTCCCATAGTGATAATTTTGTATTGTCATTACCACTTTTTAAGAGAAATAAGGCTGGCCTGTTGTCCTGATCTTTCAATCAATATTTTCTGGAATCAAAATATTATTTTGTTACTTATTTCAATAAAATGGGATTCTAAGAAGAAATTAAAGTTTTTTAAAATTATAAAGCAGTCTTCTGCTGCTCGTGAATTCCTACAGTAACAGGAATTGAGCATGTTTGACAGTTTTTTCAGTATAATGAAAATCTCACCTAAGAGTGCAAAAATTTTAGCTGTAACACCGATTCAAACAAAGCAAATAATACTAGCCTTCAGAGTGAATCTTCAGAGAATGAAAAAGAAGATTTAATGAGAATGTTATTAGTCATCCCACACAAATACTTCAAAAGGCTCAAGGAACAGAACTTACAAAGAAAGTGACATGTATGAGCCATGGCTTTGAATTGAACAGTTGAATCTACATTTGCAGTAATGAAATTCAATACAAATAGAAGAAAGTATGACAACTACTGTCTTTCATCCCTTATAGCTTCAGTAACTCAGAAGAGAGTTAAATCGCTCTACAGCACCCAGCAGCTCTTGAGACAAGGGGATGGTCAGGCTGCCATGACAAAACAGGCTGCATTTTTTTTTTAAATTTAATTTCTACATTGCTGATTCTGACCTTCCAGTAAATGATGCTCTGAAATTAGAGTGCTGGGAGCTGCAACAAAAGGATGTGGCCACTCGTCTGCTTCTTCGCAAACTCGTGAAATTCTTAATGGTGCATTCTAGAGATTTAAGTCAGGATATTCAAGCATTCCGGCACCAATTATAAGGTACAGATTTACATGGGGTTGAATTATATATTTCAGCTCCTTGCACAGTGAATAGGGATAGCAACTTAATATAAGACACACACAGCTGCCAGCTTTCTGACTAGGGTCATGGAAGGCATCCATAAGAAATGTCAAAGTCACACACAATGTATCATTTCTTTCTGAAAACTCAGTGTGCCCATGGGAGAGTTGCAGAACCTGACACACTTCAATTAAGACACATAAAAAGATTTTAGGCAGGTCCAACTGGGGAAAAAGGAGAAAGTATGCACATCACCACCCTAAGGTAATAAATTCAGGAGGATACAGCAGACAAGGGGTCAGTTCTTTTCTTGGCTTTTCCAAACATACCACTTCCTGGGCAGAGCTCTAAACTCAGCACTACAGCATAACTGATCAGGGCTGAAGGAATTTTTGTCCCTCCTGCTGGCAGTAAGACACCATGCAGCTAAACATTAGACACAAAGTTAACAAAACAGCTAAAGGGTGCTTTTAAGCCCTATGAATTGTTGGAAAATGATCCCAGAGAGGTCCAGAACAGGTTAAACACCAACTGCTTCACCTCATAGGTGAAACAGCCAAATGCTGCAATGCTACAATAAAACAGGAATGTTTTATTGCCAGCACAAGTTTTATCAGTCATTGCACAGTATGTTCTACTGACAGACAGGTCAATATATTGCACCAACACCAGCCCTTTTAGGTCTTTTACGGGTATCAGACCTCTCAGAAACGAACAACTTATTTTTATCCTCGATTCACACTGCAGAGCAGTCTTAGTGTGTACAAACTGGGATTTTTTTTTTTTAATGAAACAAAACCAGAAGATGCACATCTAGAGTGAATCTGATGAACTCCAACCACAAACAGTCTGCAGGATCAAAACTACTTCAAATAAGCCCTTTCAAAATGCACGTAACATCAACACAAGGGTCTTCAAAACAAGTGATTTGTTCCATAGATCTACTCTTAACTCTATCATAGTACTCTAATGCAGACAGTCAAAAGAGGAGCACTCAGTCTTTTGGTTCGTAAATTAAGATTGAAATAGAGTTAGTTTTGCTATAGAAGCATCTGATCTAAACTCTTTCAATAAAGTTGAGTAAAAATCACATCAGAACGGAAATGTCAGGGATGCCCTTGTGAATCTTGGGGGGAATTTGATGCTGCCAGAAACTAGGAAGAAAATATAGTCAAAGTCTGAATTGAAGCAATAGAATATGGTGCTCAGTTCTTCTCTCATAATTTATTTATAGCTTCACTTTTGTTTAAAGATGCTAATACATAATTTTTTAGGTAATTAAGCACTTAGAGGAATCTTCAGTCCCTTACAAAATGCTCATAGTCTCCACACAAAACATGCACAGAAATGGGTAGAACTGCATGATGTTCATGGGCAACAATGAGCTACACAGAACTAACATAGATGGCAACTAAGGAGGGAAAGAAGATCCATTTCAGTATTCAGTAGTGTCTTGCGTTTGACTGAGACAGAGTTAATTTTCTTCATAGCACCTTGTATGATACCGTGTTTTGGATCTGTGTCTTAACCAGCATTAATAACACCCCAACATTTTGGCTATTGCAGAGCAGTGCTTGCACAGCATGAAGGCCATCTCTGTTTCTCATGTTGCTCCCCACTAGCACTAGAGAAATGCATATTTGTGAGGGGAAATACTGTCCTGAAAAGAACAAGGTGGAGAAAACCTGGGGGAGAGGCCATTGACCTGAACAAAAGACGACCATCAGCCTAAACAAAGAGAGAGCTTCATTGCCCAGGAAGAAGGGTGGGGTGGGGAGAAGGTGTCTTAAAGGTGCGGTTGCTATGTCTCACTGTGCTACTCGGATGATTGGTAATGAATTGATTTTTTCTTCCTCAAGTTGAGTCTGTTTTGCCCGTTACCATAACTGTTGAGTGAGCTGTCTCTGTCCTTCATCCTAATCTGTGCCCCTTTGTTGTGATTCCCTTCCCATCTTACCAGGTGGGAGGAGCGAGTACAGGACCACATGGTCCCACGTTTGGGTTAAAACACCACACTTGATAATGATCACAAAGAATTTTCTATATGTACGACAGTCATAAGAGGAAGACCAAAGAAAGTGAAAAGACAAACAAGGCAAGAATTCTGTATGAAAACAGAGAGAAAAGGCAAGACACAAGTGAACCACTGGATATTGAGATGATGTTTTGGAAAGCATCACTACACATTTGCCATATTTTTATCTCTTTCCCTTAGCTTTCAGGATCCTGGGCTAGACAGATGTTTTGCCTAACCCACTGCAGCTATTCTTGTGTGCTTTAGCTATTCTTATATACTAGAAATTATTAAGATCAGGGCCATGAAGAGAAGAAACTCCAGAAAAGTTGGAAAAAGGCATTATCTGCTTTACATACAGGTACAACAAAGATTCAGAAAAAAAATAATCATAATAGCTTAAATTCAATTCTCAAGAAAAGATGGGAACATGCAAGCAAGCATATTTGTAAGTGAGGCACCGACAGCCAGATAAACATTTAACCTGTCAATCATCAAATCAGTTGCACTTTTTTCAACAACATTTGTCTACACTTGTGTTTACACTTTCTTCTATGGGTAACATTTTCTTGCCATCCTTAGATGAACAGCTCTTGTTATCAGCGTCCCAATGTGAAAACAGGACCATAAGTGCTCTTTAACAGGGGGGATGAGGAGGGAAAGGGAAGGTATATCGCTTAAGTGCAGCGTATTATCACATTTTGATTTTCTTTATTCACTTAACTTTCATAAATTCTGCCCCAGATGAGCCTGTCTCCATTAATGATTTTATGTTGTTGAATTACAGCTTTTCAGATATCTATTTTTTGTCCCAGTTTATCTTCATCGCTCAGCAGTTACCAGCAGTGGATATTCAGCTTTTGTCTTCCCTCTTAAAGAGATATCAGCTGAAGTCAGATTTGCAATTTTTTCTTCATCTGCTCCTTGATGATATTTGGAAAAAAAAAAAGGAATTTGTTTTACAAACCACTATAATGGGGAATTAACTTCAGATGGGCAACTTCTTCCTATAGTTTGAATTTAGCCTCTAAAATACCTGGAACACCTATAACTACTTTAAATCAACATGGAAATACCACTATGCTATAAAATATACTCCACACCCCTGCCTCCCATCTCCTTCTCACTGCCCCTCAACTGTGGGAAATAAGACTACCAGAAAATCTTGAACAGCCACTTAGAAGCACTCTCCACCAATAAGAGGCTTTCAGAAGACAGATGTTAATTAAAGACATTGGCTCTCATGTGTGGTGGGTAGCAGGACTGCAAGTCTTTAACAGTTTAAGCACTTGGAAGCATAATACAGGAACTTGCAGGTCCTTGACACATTAAAGACATGCACTTTCCTTCAAACAAATGCTTAAGAACAGGCGCTTGATGACAGATGCTTCCCTAAACAAATGTCAGTACTTTACTGTTCTTGCTATTAGAATGGTTTTCCCAGAAGTTAATCCAACCTGTCCTTGTAAATCGTATTTTGACACCTAATCATTCCTGTTACCCTCCCAAGAATTTTCTCCCATTTACTTATATGCTTCTGAAATGCAGTACCCAGAGCATCAGGAAATATTCCAGGTCAAGCCTTAAGATCATTAAGCAGAATTAAGCAGAACTGATTTCATAGTTCTTGCAAGTCAGCTACTCATTTATAGTTTCCCAATAATTTAAGGGATTAAAAAGAGAGTAGCCACAAGCTTTACTTAGTTTTTAATGCACTCTGGTTTCCAGAACTTTTTCTAAACTAAAACTTGTAGTTGCTTGCTCTTCATATTGGCTTTCTGCCTGATCACATCACTCATTCCTATCATTTGTCAGAACATTTTAAATTTTATTCTTTTATTCTACAGTGCTTGCACTCGTCCTCAGACTTAAACTATTTGCAAGTTTAGGAAATCTACCCTCCAATCCACAATCCAGGTCCATCCATAATGCTACTATTGTTTAATACAAGATCCAAGAAAGACAGCAATACCCAACCTGACACATTTCTCCTAGTTTATTAAGGATCAGTTAATATCTTTTGAGTGCAGCTCTCCAATCACTTTTGCATTTACACACTAGTAGGTTTCCCAAGATTGCTTATCAGAACACCATCAGGGCTGTCAAAATGCTTTTGAAAGCCAGAACTTTCTTCTCTGCCCACAATTCCCATACCTTTCTCAGGGTAGCAAATTGATTTCAGTAAATATCTATCAATTATTAAGCTGACTGAGTTAGACTTTTTTGACTACTACTTTCAGCTCTCTGAGTAAAAGAAACACTAGACTTTTTTTTTTTCTTCTCCCCACCATCCCTCCCGCCCCCCCCCCCCACCATTCTGATAGATCATCACTGAATTCCACAAAATAATGGAAAGGGTATGACATTTCATCAGCTTTCCCCCCTGCTCCCACCACACACCTCTAGGAGGGGACTGGCAGTAGAGGGAGAAACAGGGATGTGTTGCTTAGAAAGGTGGTTGAATGTTTCCAGGAATGAGGCTTCTAAGTCAGGCTGGATAGGGCTCTGAGCATCCTGATCTAGTTGAAGATGCCCTTGCTCACTGCAGGGGGGTTGGACTAGATGACCTTGAAAGGTCCCTTCCAACCCAAACCATTCTGTGATTTTATGAACATATAAGATGCAAACAATACATCTCATTACTCACTCTTGAGAGAGATTAACACAATAGCAAACAAATAACTAGAAGTGCTTTAAGGATAGTTAAAAACTGGATATGGCTTGCTGTAGCTGGGCAACCCCAGAGGTATTCTGCCAAACCTCCCACTGGCACACATTAGATAGTTTTTTCTCCTTCATATTGATGACAACCACTGTAGGTGACTACAAAGCAGGATCCTCTTCAGAACAGCAGGAACAAGAGCAGCTAGCTGAATTCATTACAGTATGGAGAACAGCTCTCATCCAGCATGCATTTTAATATCAAGCCCAATATGTAAAGCTTTAAAACTGCAATTGCTCACACAGGAGCATTACAGATTCGGGAGTACTGGCATATATAAAAAAATAATGACACTATATGAGCTGTGATAAAATGTAAGGGAAATAAAGTACATCTGCCAACTAGCAGCATAATCTTTGCAGTTTAAGAGCTGAGGATTTGCAAAAGAATCACTGAGAATAGATCTGCAAGCAGTCCAAACAACACACCCATGTCAGAGAGCAACAGCGGGGTGCTAGGTGCAGAGAGAGCATGTACTTTCTTTCATCCATGAGAGGATCGTGACTTAGGAGAACTTGGCTAAGCAACCAGATTACTTAAATGCAACTCCCATGCTACTTGAGGATAAATTTTGCAACATTGTTGTAACAAAATGAGTGGATTCCTCAAGGCACCTGGAGATCATTCGCACACAGGACTGGATGACAATCCTGAAAAAATATTTTAAAAAATAAGTTGAAAAAACAAAGACAAAAATCACAAAGCCTAAAAATTGTCACTGGAGAACAATGAGTTAAGTTCTATGTTTAATTTAAGATGAACAGATAAATCTGCATAAGGCCCTTCAGAAACAGATGGAGTAAGATTAAAAGTTACAATATCAGGAGTGATATGATAGTATTTTTGAGATGAACTCTTCAGTTTAAAACATCCCCATCATATTAGACAACTCAGAGTTGCTGCTACAGCGATATGTTCAGGTGCTAGCCTAAAACAGGACACTAATATGGAAACATTTCTATTTACAGTACATTCCTTAAGACAGAAATTCACATACATGCAGAGCAGCCCTTCTCCATGTTACTCATCCAGCCCAATCATCGATTTGCCAAGTCTGAATGACGTATTTATCACTGGCTCTTTGGCAGAGGGCCTTGGAGCCTTACTGGGAACTGTGAAGACACATCCAGCAAGCCTGTCAAAACAGGGACTGTTCACACATAGTTAAGAGGATGAGACAGAACCACCCTCACATGACTTCTGCAGTTGCACCGGAAATCGGTGGAAACAGTTGAGAGGCATTGAAACAGCTCCTCGCTCCATGGTGGGAGGATGCCAGCTTGTCAGGATGCTGATTTTAAGCTGCTTCTAAAGCAAAAAGTAGACAAGCTTCATCAGTGAAAGGCTGCAGCATTCCTGTTGGTGGGATGCAGATTTCCACTGTTACCACTTAATGCTGGTACCATTTGTCTGCTCAGCAAGTCTTGCACATCAGTGCTGGTTCCACACACACCACATACGTAGCACTGGTTCCACAGCATGATAAATCCTTTGCTCAGCAGGGCAACATGGCAGGATGAGGGATGAATGAGTGTTCTTTTGCTTATATTATGATGAAGATTTTTTCAAGCCTGTAGGACTGATCTAGCTACTCTTGGAATACCTCCAAGGCCACAAAAACTATAATTTGCTGCCAGCCATGTGCACCACCACCACTCTTGGCTTGTGGACACACTGCTGAGCAATTGGCTACAGAAGCTGGTGGTTCTGCTTTTCTCTCTTTGACATCAACAGATGTTTACAAGTCTGCAAGATACCAAATTCATCAGCAGGGATATTGAGTGGTCCCTCAGAGCATGGTCATGAGGATTCTTTTCCAGGTGTGAAAACAAAAGCTAGTTTCATTCAAACTGAGGATAGTGTCATGATCTAACAGTACTGGGCAGTTATTGCAGCCAGTTGATTGTCTGCACGAAGAGGGTAGTCCCAGATGTATTTCACACAGTACAAGTAAGTTGTGAGGCACATCTGCAGAGAAAGACATCTCTGAACATACAAGAGAGCTTAGCTACAGACATCAAGGAAGCACGGTAGCCCAAATCATGCATTAGTAGTTTTTTAAAAAGACTGGGATTAGTCTGTTTAAAATTAGATGGCTCAGGATTTAGTTAGAACTTGCTCAGACTACATTCTGCCCACGTCTTTTAATCAGTATTTACTATGAATGCAAAAGAATTCAAGTACCAGGTCTAAAAATCTAGATAAGCCCCAGCTTCCACCAGGTGTTCATCTCTTGCCTATGAAAGATGCAAAGCCACATTCTCAAACTGGCAGTATAGCTCTTGAGATCTAACTCATCAAGAGAATGATTCTATTCAGAGAATCATAGAATGGTTTGGGTTGGAAGGGACCTTTAAAGGTCATCTATTCCAACCCCCCTGCAGTGAACAGGGACATCTTTGACTAGATCAGGTTGCTCAGAGCCCCATCCAAACTGACGTTGAATTTTTCCAGAAATGGGGGTTCTAACACCTCTCTGGACACCCTGTTCCAGTGTTTCACCATCTTCATCCTAAAAGAAATTCTTCCTTATATTTAGTCTAACTCTACTCTGTTTTAGTCTAAACCCATCTCCCCTTGTCCTACCACTACAGACCCTGTTAAAACCTTTGTTCCCATCTTTCTTACATGCTTCCTTTAAGTATTGAAAGGTCCCAATAAGGTCTCCCCAGAGCCTTCCCTTCTCTAAGCTGAACAACCCCAACTTTCTCGGCATGTCCTCACAGAAGAAGTGTCCCAGCCCTCTCATCATTTTTGTAGTCCTCCTCCAGACCTGCTCCAACAGTCCAAGTTTTTATGTGCTGAGGACTCCAGAACTGGACGCAGTACTCCAGGTGGAGTCTCATGAGAGCAGAGGGGCAGAATCACCTCCCTCGACCTGCTGGCCACACTTTTTCTGATGCAGCCCAGGGTACAGGGCCTTCTGGGCATGGAGCTCATACTGCCAGCTCACGTCCAGCTTTTCATCCACCAGTATCCCCAAGTCCTTCTCCGCAGGGCTGCTCTCAATGCCTTCATCTCCCAGCATGTATTGGTACTGGAGGTTGCTCCAAGCCAGATGCAGGGCCTTGCACTTGGCCTTGTTGAACCTCATGAGGTTCACACTAGCCCCCTTCTCAAGCTTGTTCAGGTCCCTCTGGATATCCCATCCCTCATGCATATCAACCATACCACTCAGCTTGGTGTCATTTGCAAATTTGCAGAGGGTGCACCTGATCCCACTATGTCACTGATGAAGACATTAAGCAGTACTGGCCCCAGTACAGATCCCTGAGGGACACCACTTGTCACTGATCTCCATCTGGACACTGAGCCATTGACCACTACACTCCAGATGCAACTATCCAGCCAATTCCTCATCCACTGAACAGTCCACCCAATAAATTTATTTCTTTCCTATTTAGAGACAAGGATGTTGTGGGGGACCATGTCAAAGGCCTTACAGAAGCCCAGCTAGATTATATGCATGGCTGTTCCCTTGTCCACTGATGGCAGCAGAGAAATCTGATTCCCTGTCAGCAATGAAAACCTCTTAATAGATCAAAACTTAGGAGCCTACATATCAGGTTTAGGTCCTGAACATCTGTAACTGGCAAGCTCCTTTCTTAGCCCTTTAGTTTTGCATACACCATCCTGCAGCATTAACTCTCCCCACGATGAGAAGCAGTCTAGAGTGAAGCAACTTCTGACTTTCAGATACAAGACTGTCTAAAATTTAGATAGTGTTTGGCTCCACAGTGCAAGCTGTAAGCTTGCTGCGTATCTAGCACATGGAAGAGTCTTTTCTCTCAGCCTTTGTCTTGTCTGTAAAAAATTGCTTCTTCATATACAATTTTCCTAGAGATGTCAGCATCTTGCAGTGTACTGTCAGGTAGCATTTGGACATGACCTAAATAGCACAGGGCTAGGAGTCACAACTAACAATAGTTATCTACAAAAAATGCTCTCTGTATCATTAAGTCTCCTAACACTATGCTCAAAGCTAGTTCAGGAAAGGTGCAATCCAGCCTCTGGCAGTAACCTTCTGTTCCCCATCAGAATTACTAAATTACTAAAATAATTCTGTTATTACTGTCTGCACAACTTAAAAGGCTTATTTTTCTATCCAACTATCATTAGTTCTTCAAAATCAGTTTCTGAAAAAGATAAAGTACCTGCTCCATAGTTGGGAAAGTGAGGATACCTTACCTCTGGAATTCATGTTTTATAATTGTGAATTTTTCTGTGGGTTTTTTTGTTCCTCATGCACTAGAAAGATATGTCCATTGTTAAGAACTTAACTTTCAAGATCAAATAAGAAGCTGTTCTACATTCAAGGCTATGCATCTCAAAACAGAAAAAACCCCTGCTTTTCCTCACAATAAATTGACGTTTTCTTCACTGATCCATTCCACAAGAATATTCCATGCAAGCCAGAGACACCTGCCACCAGCACCTTGATATTATCTGTTTGGAAAGTATGCAAAGTCAGCATGCAATAGAATTCACATTTGCACTGTTCTAACTTAAAAGTTTAGAGAACAAGTACAACTCATAGAAGTTTAGGACACTTACTACATGTGGGAGAATCTTCAAACTCTATATATCTCACAGGAACATCATGATTTATGTTTAAGCAGCTTAACAGAAGCAGAGTTGCTATTAAATCAGTCTATATTTTACTTCCTCACAGGAAGTTTGATACATTCTGGTGAAAAGCCCCATATCCAGACTTGAATTTCAGCAGGAACTATGCACATGTTCAGCTTCACATTTGCTTTGAACGTCCTCACCTTTTATGCAAGATATCTGGATTCTCATGATACGGATTTTGACATCATTTTTGAGAGTTGCTCAAAGAAAATTAAGTTCTATGTTTTACAGGCAACCTACATTTCTTCTCTGGGGAAAAAAACAAACACACACAGAGGTATGTTTACAACAAGCAAAACTAAGGCTCAACATTAATCAGCTGTTATAAGGGTACATATGTCCCTCTTAGGTGGTGAAAATATGAGGATCAGGAAACTTACCAGATCTGAGTGGCTTACCTCTAAGATCAACCCTTCAGAAACCAGAATTCTGCCTGGCCCCCCTAAATACATCACTCTTTTCCTAGAGCTAACTCTGGAAGAAAGCTACAAATATGATTTTGTTAAATGTGCTTAAATTGTCTGTTTATTTCAAATAAATAATATTATTTATAGCTAAAAACTTGATTGAAGTGCTATCACTCGTGCAATCTCTCTGAATAGGAGGATGTTAAAATTAGTGACTTTCAGATAATTTCTGTAACAACCACATCTCACTAAAGCTGGTCAAGAACACTAGAATTTATGATACATTTAATTATCCAGAACTGGCAAGTGTCTTAATTTAGAATCAGAATTTGTTTTAAAATTTAGACTATTAACAGAAAAGGGTATCTTACTACAATAAAAACAAGGCTTTTATTTCTTTTGAGAAATATAGTCAAACTATGCTTTTACAGGAAAAAGTGATTCTCGGTTTCATTTCTTTGCTTTACCTGCAAGAAAGCTGACTTTGCAGAAAGTTAAAAGAGAATAGATCAACACTACTATAAGATGATGCATTACCAATATGAACTACATGAACTACAATCTTCAACCTAAGAGCCTGAAAAATGTTACAGCTCGAGTATTTTAAATTATTTTAGACTATTTTAGAAAGAGATTATTTTTTTTCCTTTGCTTAATCTCACAGGCAACGCTTTATTTCCCTATCCATATGCGCAACTGTTTCAGTACTGTCATAATGGGTTGAAGGTCTACTTATATGAAGACAAGTTAACTTCTAAACTTAACCAGTTTTCTTAAACTAGTTTCAGCTGTAACTCTCCTACGCACACCAGTAGTTATCAGTATTTTAGGATAAACTACGTAACAGTTTCTACAAGGTGGTAATGTTTTCCAAAATGCTGTTGTAGGCCACTGTCCAATTCAGGAACTTGTGTTGCGAAAGCCAAATAACAAAACAGCTGTGAGCCCAAGAAATACAATTTCTAAGCAGTAGAAGACATCTCAAAGAATCTGAAGAGTAATGTCTACACTGATTATTCAGAAGCAAAACAGAAGCACTGAAAGGGTTTATTAGTTCTTAAATTGTCACATCATCTGAGCATGAAATTACCATTCTATGTGGCACTACTCTAGTACAGGTAGACTCTACCTAGCAGTAGATTACTGTTCTCAGTACAAAATCTCATGTTCACCCTGAAAGCTTCTCCTGAAGTCAAAGCAGAAAATACAAAAAGGTAGCAGATGTTTCTTTGCACTCTTTGACAGGAAAGATGTTTCACTCATTCCTGATGACCTTCAGGAAACCTGCAGCATACTGTCAACTTTCGGATACGAAACAACAGACTACTACAGGCTTTATTGTATTTATGATTCGTAACTCCAGATAAACCACCAATCACTACAGAACAAGCAGCAAGTAGAGGACCCATTTGGCACACTGCTGCTGAATACTATTAAAGATATTCCTGGTGACCACAGCCTATGCTTGATGAGCCAGCAAGATTAAAGGCTCACAAGTTTCTAAATGTTCATGAGCCTCCAACACGGTAGAAGCTGACTAGAAAAGTACAACAACAAAATATAACTTAAACCAGGTCTGACAATAGCACTATACCTATTCAGAAGTTTTGAAAGTTCACACTACAGAGATGGATTTGGAATATCATTCATATAATCAAAGCAGTGAAACAATTCTGATGCTTTTTTAACTGACTTTAATCCGGGGGGGGGAAAGGAAAAATAAAAAAAAAACTCTGAAGACTCAGTTACTAAGACATTACATGTTTGCTACTGTATTATAACATGACTGGAAAGTTCAAATTTGCTCCAAAACCTGTATAAAACTCTGGACTATTGTTTCATCACTAACAGTGAATTGAGTGAACTTTATCAATCATTCTACAAGTGCTGCCACAGCACAGATAAGTTTGTGGAAGTAATTAATTGTTCCACTTGCAAGTATTTTATCAAAGACAGCACAAGAGACAACCAGGAAATAAGTTTCTTAAAGTTCCTGCAAGTATTGATGGAAGCCATGTATTTCAAGGCAGGGCTATCTCAGATTTCACTGTAGCTTTCTTCACTGGGTGACACTGGATGTACAAATCCAGTTGGCGAGGTCATCATGCAATAAACTTCCAACACACCCCTAGTCCAGTTTAAAGGCACAGCACAGTTAATGCGAAGTTACCATCAGATTGGAGCTGAACTCTTGAGTGTATATCCATGACCATTACATTATTGCATTAAAAAATCCTTTAAATCCTTGTCAGTCAAATGGTTCATTGAACTCCTGAGAAGCATCAGTGAGGATGTGGCAGGTGAAGAATAATTCTGATTTAAAATGCTGACAGTTATTTACAGCTTGCATGACAGAAGGTGACAGCAAATATCTGAAACAGCTTTTGAACTCTCATGCAGAAGCTTGCTTCTTGCTAGCTGCAACTAGCAATGGGCTGGTTGCAGATCTGGTTAACACCTGGATTTAAGAAGTGGTACTTACTGAATCCTCCAGTTGAAGAGACAAGAGACAAAGCCACCAGTTCATAGAATGCTATGGGCTGCAAGGGACCTTAAAGATCATCTAGTTCCAAGCACCTCACTGTGAACAGGGTTACCAACCACTAGACCAGGCTGCACAGGGCCCCATCCAACCTAGCCTTGAATGCCTCCAGGGATGGGGCATCCACAACTTCTCTGGGCAAACTGTTCCAGTGCCTCAGCACCCTCTAGGTGAAAAATTTCCTCCTAATATCTAAACTAAATCTCCCCTCTCTTAGTTTAAAACCATTTCCCCTTGTCCTACCACTATCTGCCCATGTAAAAAGTCATTCTCCCTCCTGCTTATAAGCTCCCTTCAGGTACTGGAAGGCCACAATGAGGTCTCCCCAGAGCCTTCCCTTCCTCAAGCTAAACAAGCCCAGCTCCCTCAACCTTTCTTCATAAGGGAGGTACTCCAGCTCTCTGATCATATCTGTGGCTCTCCTCTGGACCCACTCCAACAGCTCTACATCTTTCTTGTGTTGAGGGCTCGAGGCCTGGACACAATACTCCAGATGGGGCCTCATAATGGCAGAGCAGAGGGGGACAATAACCTCCCCTCAACCTGCTGGCCCTCCCCCAACCGCTCTTTCGATGCAGCCCAGGATACAGTTGGCCTTTGGGGCTGCAATCACACACTGCTGGCTCATGCCAAGCTTCTTGTTTACCAGGACTCTCAAGTCCTTCTCAGCAGGGCTGCTCTCAATGACCTCTTCTCCCAGTCTGCACACGTACCTAGGATTGCCCAGACCCAAGCACACAACCTTGTACTTGGACCTTGTTGAGCTTTATTAGGTTCTTCTGGGCTCACTTTCCAAATCTGTCCAGATCCCTCTGGATGGCATTCCTTCCATCTATTCTATCAACTGCACCACTCCGCTTGGTGTCATCATCAAACTTGCTAAGGGTGCACTTGATCCCACTATCCATTGAATGGGGTATTGATTGGGTTGCTCAAAGCCCTGTCCAGCCTGACCTTGAGTGTTTCCAGGGAGGGAGTATTCACAACTTCCCTGGGCAACCTGATCCGGTGTCTGACAAAATGCCACAGTAAAGAATTTCTTCCTAATATCTAATCTAAACCTACCCTCTTCCAGTTTATAGCCACTACCCCTGGCTCTATCACTACCTGCCCTTGTAAAAAGTCCCTCTCCAGCTTTTTTGTAGGCCCATTCAGGTACTGGAAGGCCGCTAGAAGCTCTACCTGATGTCTTCTCTTTTCTAGGCTGAACAGCCCCAACTCTTTCAGCCTGTCCTTATAGGAGAGGTGTTCTAGCCCTCAGATCATCCTCGTGACCCTCCTCTGGACTCACTGCAGAAGGTCCATGTCCTTCTTATGTTGAGGCCCCCAAAACTGCACATCATACTCCAGGGGGGGTCTCATGAGAGCACAGTAGAGGGACAGAATCACCTCCCTTAACCTGCTGGCCACGCTTCTCTTGATGCAGCCCAGGATATGGTTGTGCTTCTGCGCTGTGAGTATGCATTGCCAGCTCATAACTGAGCTTCTCATCCACCAGCACCCCTAAAGGCCTTCTCCTCAGGGCTGCTCTCAACCCATTCTCTGCCCAGCCTGTATTTTTGCTTGGGGTTGCCCCAACCCAGATGCAGGACCTTGCATTTGGCCTAGTTGAACTTCATAAGGTTAACACAGGCCCACCTCTACAGCCTGTCACGGTCACTCTGGACAGCATCCCATCCCTCCAGCGTGTCAACTGCACCACACAGCTTGGTGTCTTTGGCAAACTTGCTGAGGGTGCACTCAATCCCACTGTCCATGTTGCTTACAAATATGTTAAACAACGCTGCTCCCAATATCAGCCCCTGCCAGTCTCTACTTGGACGTCAAGCTGTTGACTGCAACTCATTGCATGCAACCATCCAGCTAATTCCTCATCCACCGAGTGGTCCATCCATCCAGTCTATGTCTCTCCAACTTAGAGACAAGGACATCAAAGGCAGATAATTGTGTTTCTGCACATAGACTGTTTAGATTGGAAACAGGACTGTATTGGGAAGAACCTGGAAATGAAGAAAAGCCTGAAAACAGAAATGACCTATAGCAACATACACCTAAGGGAACTGGCCAGGCATCTTGGCCAGTGACCCCCTAAGCCTGCAACATGCAAGCAGTTACATGGCATGAAACCAACACCTTCCTGCTAATCTTCCCCAGACAAGCAGCAATCTCCCAGGTGACAAGTTAAGTCAACTCACAACTCTGCAAACTTGGGTATCACAGCCCAATCTTATACCCAGAAAGATTAACAAACAAGTCTGTCCATGACACAGCCAAAGAAAGAAGTGATAATTATCACTCATTAAAGCTGGAGATAAAATATGAACAAAAGCCACAAAAAAAAAAACATCTGAGCAGTTAACTTTATTTAAAGTATCTCATTTAGTTTTTCACCAGGGGATCCACAAAGAAGTGGATCTCAAACTTCTTGATATCCTCCGAATGCAGCTTCCAGACAGTCAACACCAGGTTCTACCTTCTGCTCGAGTCACTTAAACTTCTTATAAATGATTCCTTCAAGTTTTCCCGATGGCCATGTTTAAAGTGTTCAGCTAATTTTAGTCAAAGGGAGCTCAGACTGCCTAGAGTCAAGTTTCAGTACCTATTATCAGTGTCCTAATACCTTTCTGTCCTTTCAAATGTCTCATTGGTAGCAAAAAGATTAATTTATATTAGTTGAGCAGATTTGACTGCATATTTGAAGCTTATGATGAAGTTACAACATCATTCTTCCAGGTTGCCACATAAACATGCATATTATTGGAGCAGTTGGCACAGAAGGCTTGTTAAGAGACTTCAATTTTGTTTGTTTCTGTAAGAGTCCAAACATCAGTTCCCTTTGTTCATGCATTAACTAAGCAACTCACCTAAGACTACTTGAAATACTGAAACCTAATTAAAATTCAGAAGTTCCTGAGAGCCTGCTGTTCTGAAATACTGCAGGAAGAGGCAGACTGTTTTGAAACAACTGAACAGAAACCTTGCAAACATGTAAGCAGGACATTATATTAATAATTCCCCTACATTTCAATAATTATTTAACAATTAATCTTCCAAAAAGATACTTAAGTTACACTTCCATGTGCTTGCATGGACTATAATTTCCATCAGGTAGCATTAGAAGTTTAAAAACCTGTACTTGTAAACATTTTTCTTTCAGAGTCTGTCAAAGTATATCTGAAGATATTTTTCAGTCTTAGAAATATAGCTCAGTATCTATATAGCCAAAATAACATTACTTTAAAAGGACAACATCACTGATAAAAATATTTATGAACTGTGTTTATATAAACACATTGACTTGTAAACAAGTTGACAACATTACATTAAATATTGAAAGAAAACTTCAAACTAGACAATTTGCATTAAAGAGAAAAGTTAAAAATTAATCACATCCTAATTATTCCATTGGTTATTACTAAGTCAGGCACCTGGCAGTGACAGAACTGAACTGTACTAAAACACTGCCACAATGCTAAATGCTGTCATTTACACTAATGATTTATTTTGATAGAGCAAAAGCCACCTCATAGTTACCTGAGGATTCTCCAGGTAACTCAGTAGGGATAACAGTGTGAAAATTACTGTCTTCTGGTTTTAGTATACTTAAAGGACAGCTATAGTTTTATACACAAACCTCAAATGTCAGCAAAACTACTGCAAAAGTGAAGTCACACCCTCCTCATCCAAATCTTTCGGCAATGTTTACATTAGCTGTTTTGCAGGATTTTAGCTAGCTTTATTTGTGAGCTTGAATAAAAAAATTATGTATGAAAGAGTAAGAAAAAATTAAGTTAACAGAAAAGTATAATGAATTATAAAATAGTTACAATAGCTCATGGAATTATACATCAGAAAGTTACATATATATTTAATAATAAACCAATATTTTCTATACATTGTTCAAACCCACTTTCAATATTTGTTCTGCTATAACAGTGATACTCAAAAAGTGATATTCAGTTTTTTACCCCTTCAAGTGAATATACTTATTTCCTCTATTTTTACAGGTGCAAGGATGCTTATTTGGATACGAATTCCACATGGGTATGACTTTCAACATAACTTTAAATTACATTTTTCCATCTTGAAGGCAAAAGGCTATCAATGGTAATAAAGAGACAGTTCATCATCACTCATGTCTGAATCATCTTCATCCACTTCACCTTCAATGATTGATTTCTTCCCTTTGCAGCATGAAACAATTAATCCAATTAAAAAGACCTGCAAATTTTAAAAAAGTAGTAAAAGTTACTGTTATTCAATTAAGGGGCATACAAGGGCAATATGCATAAAACTGAATGGCAGTGTGATGATGCAAATGATTCAATGACAACTATTGTAAATTATCCAACTTGATTCAGTAGTGTCTCTAATCAAAGTACTTACTGCAATGAACGCCCAGTTCCCAAAGTAATAGGCAGCACTGAAGAACCAAAATTTATGAAGAAAGAGGTACGTCCGAGTAACAATACACTGATCTAAAAGAAAAAAAAAATACTTATTAACACAGACAAAAATCAGCTAATTCCAATTTATAGGATAATAATTCACCAGTTTTGGAAAGTATTCAGCTGTAAAGAACAATTACACTTCATTAAATCAAATTTACTCTACCAAAAAGGTATACAAGAGATATTTATTACCATGTGAGAGTGAAAACAGGTAATGCTAAGCTAAGACTTATACAGGTAACTATTACATTACTATTTGGTACAGTTTCTCCTACAGACTTGACAATTATTGCCTGTTCTGACACAGACCCTAACTACTTGCCTCCCATATTACATAAACTGTAGCCATAAGGAGGAGGTACAAACCAGAGTCTGCACTAAAAAAAACCACATTTCAGTACTTTAAAAAGATGTGTCTACCAGGATTGCATAAGTTTTGTAAAAACCAAAGCCCACGACAACCTTCAGTCGTGTAGGCAAAAAACCCCCACCACATACTGGGCCTTTTGTGACCCAGAGAGCAAATAGCTGATCTGAAACCTGACAGTACTGGTTAAATCTTACTCCTTCTCTAACACCATAAATACAGCCACATTTAAAAACACTTAGTATTCTTCTTGTGATAGGTTAACTTAGCTGGCAGCCAAACAAGACACAGCCACTTGCAGCTCTACCCCTCTGCCCTCCTTCCACCCCCACCCAGGGAATCAGGGAGAGAATTGGAGGGGTAAAGGTGAGGAGACTTGTAGGTTGAGATAAGAACCATTTCATAATTAGAGTAAAATAAAATTAAAATAATAAGAATAACAACAACAACTAAATATATATATATCTATCTATATATGTATGAGCAATGCAGAGTGCAATTGCTCACCACCCACTGATAATGATCCCAGAGGAGTGACAAGTCCCGAAACCAAAATCGCGGTCCCGGAAGAGCGGGTCTGAGCGATACCCGGGAGAATCCCCCCCTTTCCGATCAGCCCCGGTTAATAGACTAAACATGGTGTAATATGGTATGGGATATGTTATTGGCATATCCAACTGTCAGTTCTGGGTTTTACTAGCTACTGCACTTTTCTTCTCTACCCACACTTCCAGTCCTCTCTTCTTGGAAACTGCCCAAGCACAGTGCTCTTGTAGTTATCAACCTTTCTTCTCATAACAATCCCCAGTGAAACCAAAACACAGTACTTTCTAGCTACTAAGAGGAAAATCGACCCTATCCTAGCAAAACCAGGACACTTCTCCATTACAAAGTGGCAGATTTTAACAGAATTAAGAATCACATTGTTAAAGCATTTTAAAGAATGCACAGGTAGCATAAAGGCTTGGGTGGGACACTGAGCCTGTAACACTTGAGGCCAAATCAGAGGGCGGGCAGCAGGACATGCAAGCCAGCTGACATCTCCCCAGTGCAAGGAGGGCTGCACTGAATTCATGCTAAGGTACAACATGATCTCCTGTTTTTCTCATTCACTATGCTTCAAACCCTTCCTAAAGCACATTTCAGAGCATAAACTGGTATCTAAACAATTTGAACTCTAGAGAAAGTAAGCAATCCAGAATTTGTCTGTTTTTCCCTCAGTTCTGAACCCAGGTTCGGAAATACCCGCCAGGTGCAGTTGAAGTACAGACTTCCCACGTCCCAGAGTTGTGAGTGATATGCTGCTGCTTATGTAGTTTAACCTTTAGCAGCCATCTAACAAGCTAGTAACCTGACAATCATTAAATAAATTTTTTACCTACAGAAAATAAAGATTTAACTTCCATATTAGGTAACTGCTACTTTAACAATACCAAATATTGTAGTTCTCTATTTCCTTGCAAGAGAAAAGTCAGCAGTTAAGGACAGGTCTTTTCAAGGAAGGTCTGCTTGACCTTGCCAAGATGATCCTCCCGCCCCAAACCAAATCCCTACAGTGTCTAGAATGATTGTATCCAAATAGAGGAACAACTCCATTCCTTCAACAGTTCTCCAATACTAATACTCGATAAAAACAGAATAATTTAAAATACTAAATTAAAATGCTACCTTATGCAGCAGATTGATTTCTAGAATTTGTTACACAGAATCAGCACACAGAAAAGTTAAACTGGGACTTCACAACTACTAGACACAAGGGATACACCAAATAGGCACATTCTGCAGATAATTAAAGTGCAAAACAGCTTAACTAGAGAAGGCATGCTTCTCCACTAACATATACAGACTGAAAGCAAAAGGAAGGAATTTGGCTGAACTAATCCTTCCTGGTTTTCTAGATTAGATCTGTTAAACAGAGAAAACTGACTTAGCCACTCCCCCAGTAACACCAGTCAATAGTACTTATCTACAAAAGATGAAAAAACTGTAAAGTAGCACACCACCCACAACATTCCATTATTTGCTAGCATGATATGCCTATAAAAAAGGTCAAGCTTCCAACAAAGAAATGCCGGTGAAGTGAAGATGCTTCATAATTGCAGATAGTATTGTCAACACCATCTGCAGCTCTCCATCTGGTTACTTGAAATAAAAAACAGCTAAAAGACTTTCAGATGGCTCTCTACAGTAATTGGATTAAATAGATGATGGTAAATATTTTAGAACAGTTTGACCTTGAGGAAACATTTCTGTGGAAAGTGTCACAAGTTCAGCTAACTAAATTTTAGTTACTCCTTCTGAACCAAGATATTAAATAGGCTCATGTAACATTTTTAATCAATTTATTTCTCCATATGATATCATTTAGAAGTTATAATGAATAACCTCAATTAGAATAACTACTTGTTATCCAGAATCACCATTGTGACTATAACTGACATATTTTGATCATTTGGAACAAAAGTATACGCGGAAAGCTACCACCACTTTAAGAATATAGCATATTACATAGTGCTGACCAAGCAAAGCCAAACAGTCAGGATTCAAGACAAAACAATTTTTTAAACAAAGGATAACAAGTGCTAGTAGCCACACTACCTGAAGAGTCAGCTACATTAAGCTCTCTGATGAAGTTTTTCATTCTGGTGAATTAGAAAACCCTTAGGTGCAAGGTACTGATATTTTCAAACAAAGACTTATTCTGAGAAGTGAATTAGCTAAGATGAATTACAAGGATAAACAAGTCTCTTGACAAACAAAGCCTAAAAAGTAATTTCATGCACTGAAAATTCAAATTATGAGACTTTATTTACAGATAATGCAGTCTGTCTTTTCTGCATCTCAAAACACAGTGAGCTTTCACAAAAGCATATAGAAGGAAATAGTTTCTTAGGGAAGAGTTACAAATTGTTGTGAACAACATTTTAAAATTTATTTTAAATATAACTTATTAATTTATAAAATTAATTTAAAAACACTGGAATTCTTTGGGAGTCAACACTGAGGTGCACACTTGTTTTACCTCTTCATTAACTGACTGGACAATGAAACAGATTATAACCCTGTAAATCAGACTGGGGAGAAGTGGGGAACGGAGGCCCAACACACTAAAAGCTAAGATTCAGAGGGTGCCTATTTTTCCAGCCCCTTGAAATAGTCCTCAAAGTTTAACAAAAGTCCTGTACCTGGAACAAAGTGACACCATGCAACAGTGCAGGTTGAGGTCTGACCAGATACAATGCAACTTTGCAGAAAGTGATCTCATGTCCCAGTAGACAAACAGAACATGCAGTTACCAGTGCTCATCTGCAACTCAAAAATGTAACTGAGTACCAGGCTTCACTGACAGGTGTACAGCCAAGAGGTTCAGGGAAGCAATCACTTCCTCCTACTCTGACTGGAACTGCATCTGCAACAGTGCCACTTCGGGTGCCTCAGTAAGAAAGAAGCATTGACATACTGGAGCAAGTCAAGTGGAGGACCACTACAACAGCTAGAGCACAGTGTACAATGAAGATGTGGTTTTTCAGCTTGGAGTAAAGGTGCTTGCAGCTTTGTCTTACTGCTACCTCTGCTAGCTAGTTGGAGATCTACAAAATACAGGGCGAGATTCTTCCTAGGTCAGCACAAAAGAACAACAGATGACAGAGTTGCAACAAGAAATATTCTCATTAGACAACAGGAGAAGCTTCACTATCAGCATAGTTAAGCATTGAAGAAGGCTACCCAAAGATGTTTCAGAATCCACATCTCTGGAGACACTCACAACTGTGGATGAACCTAAGCAACCTGCTCTTCTTGACCCTGCAGGAGGGTTGGACAAGACTACATCTTGAGGTCCTGTATATGCTCAAAAGTCACTACAATTCACATTACATGAAGGCAGATCTAGAGAAAACAGATAGATCTATCTAGTAGATAGATAACAAAGTATTTTGGATGGAAAACTCAAACTGAGAGGGTCATCCACAGGCAGATGAAGTTTACAAGCTCAGTTTCAAGCAGAATATACTTTTGCTTAAAATATACTCAAAATTACTTCCAAAGGAAAATCTGCAGCTTTACTGTGCTAGAATGCATATGCACTGCATATTCCAAATACTAAAAGCATTGAAGGCATGACTTCAGGTATCCAAGAACAGCAACAGGATGATGGTAGTTTGAGCATCCCAAGGATATCTGAAACTCTCAAGAACTTTTATAATTGATCTGGAGAAGAAGGGGAAACCAAAGACAGATGTCCCCTCTTTATAATGGCTCTCTGAGGAAAAGGTGTAGTTGGTGACAATGTCCACCAGACAGCTCCTAAAAGGTGGGGATGGAGCTGGTTTTGCCATGCCACCTGCCACCACTGCATACAGGTACAAAATCAGTCCCACCACCCATGATTTTATCATACTAAAAACCAGCACCCCACAACACAGCACAATGAAAGCCTTAGTCAGCAAAACAAGATCCCTAACCCCAATTCAATGCCTGGAGCTGGTAAACCATGTATAAACACTGACAAACAGCATATAAGTCAGAAACAGAAAACAACATTCCAATCAGTGCTGACCAAGTCAGAAGCCACGTAATGAATGCTTAATGCTTATCACAGTTTTGTTTTAACACAGTCTGGCCAAATCTGTTGTTATCTTAACCCTTCATGCCCCATGTTGGGCACCAAAAAAGACTGTGGTGGTTTCACTCCTTTGGCTTGCAGCCAAACACAGTCACTCTCAGTCTCCTCATCCAGGGAATAAGGGAGAGAAACAGAAGGGTTAAAATAAAACTTGTGGGTTGAGATAAAAACAATTTAATAATTGAAATATAATAATAATATTCATAGCAGTAGTAATAATAGAGTATGCAAATAAATGATGCACAGTGCAGTTGCTCACCACTCACCAACCTATGCCCAGCCTGTGCCAGCCAGCGATCCCAGAGCAGAGACAGTCCCTAAACTGAAACCGCAATCCCAGAAGAGTGAGCCTGAGTGCTCCACGATTGAATCCTCCTGCTTTCCAGTCAACCCTTATTAATATACTGAACATGATGTGATGCAATATGGAATATCTCATTGCCACATCCAAATGTCATTTTCAGGATTTGCTAATTACTATGCTTCCCCCCTCACAGCCCTCTGCACTTGCAAACCAGCCAAACACAAATGGCCTTTGACTTCTATCAGCAACCAAAAACACCAGCATGTTATCAACATTCTTCTCATAACAAGTCTCATACTGAAACCAAAACACAGCACTTTCTAGCTACCAAGAAGAAAAATTAACTCTATCCTAGCAAAACCAGGACAATACATCAAGTTTCAAAAGGTTTTATATTTTGCCTAGGAAAGTGTAAATAAAGGGAAACCAACATTTCTTCCTTACTGTCATTACTTCTGGGCCTGGATCTGGCCTGTCTCTCACAGTTTAAATCATCTAACTTACATAGAAACATTTATATGTGATGATGGTTAATGCACATCTCTGGTTCAACAGCTGTGACATCTTCTGCACATCCTTTCTAGGATTTTGTTGATTTCCAGATATTATTTCTCATTGTGCTACTGAGATACGATGACATGCTTATTTTACTATTTACCATCACTCCTGTATGCTTCACTTGGAATATGGAACTTAAGACAGGCAGCATCTTATATCATGGAGAGAACAACTTTCCTACAGGCCAAGTGAGTTCTACATTATGATAAAACAAGTCAACTGCCTCTAAACTGTTTTTAAAGATGCTTATATTTTCTTACTATGGCTTTCCTACAACAAAACTAAAATGCATTTTGACAAATAGAGTAAACAACTAGAACAAGAAAGAACAGTTGGCTTTGGATGCTATAACTCATGGAACACAGCTGGATAGACCACTCAAACACCTTTCTAAATGTTATCTGGTACTTACAAGTAGTATCAACATTAATGTTTTTCTCTGCCACAGTATATCAGTATTTTAAACAAACAAACAAAAAACCCCCAAACAACAAAAGCAAAACCCTAGGACTCCTGTAAACTGAGAAAGTACAGAAGAAAAATTTCAGGATTGAAAATGGCCTTAGAGAAACGTTCCTTTACTTACCAGAAACTAACAGCAGAATACAGAGCAGCCTTTGGATTATTTTACTCGAGATATCTATGATACCAAATGCTTTACGGGATGGTAGAATGATTGCCAGATAGGTATGCCCCTTAAGCAACTCACTAAGGTAAACTAAGGGCTCTGACAAAGCCTTGTTATTTTTATAATGACAATATTTTATTTGCCACAATATACATAATGCTTTCTCATACTTCAAAATAAGAGGAACCTCTGAATTAGCTATTTTATCTTGGACAAGAAAAGTGTTGTAACTCAGACCACTGATGAAAGACTAGAGAAATGTTCCATAGATTGGCTCTATGTGGCTACAGAGTCCACAGAATAAAACTGTTATCATTTAATTTTGTCTTGCAATTCAACATTTTACTAGGGAAATAATGCAAAGAGTTATAGCCAATTTATAGTAATCAAAATGACCAAAAAAGTTAAGCAACTGCTTATACAAAGAAACCACACAAGGAAGTTAATAGCCCACCAAAAAAAAAAAAAGACACTTCAACTAGGTAAGAAACCAAGTGACATCTAAGGGTCTAAGACCCATACAGCCATATACACTGTGTAATGTCCAATTAATTTCTCTCAACACTTTCACTTCTAGCAGTAACACTCACTTGTAGCATAAATACCCATTAAGTGATCAGAATCCCTTTTGACCATTGGAGGGAAGCAGTGCTACAGTACTGTAAGCCATCCTGAGGCACATATACCAGTTTTCTTATTTAATAAAAAAATTTCAAACACACAAAATTGTGGAAATAAGCAGCAAGTAATAAATTTTAGAAATAAATACTCTGCTAAAGATTGAAGCCTCAATAGATAGAGCATGGACTTGTTTCTGGTTCTGGCTTTGGTCACGGACCAAAATGTTCAGATGGACCAGACAAAATAAACTTCAGGAGTCTTCAGATATTAGCAGGTATATAAAAAAAATTTGTAATTACAAGTTTCCCCTTTGCTCTTGTACCTCTCATCTTGCAACTTAACAACTTTATTGACAAATCTAAGTTTTAAGGTCAATCCAGGATTTCCAACTTCCACAGAAGTTTATGCTTAAGATTGTATTCCATATACCACTTCCACAGGTTTCTTCAGAAAGAGATTCATGGAGTGGCAGTAACAGCTGTCCCCAGCCACAAGAGCAATACTTCTTTCTTTTCCTGTTGTCTAAACAAGGAAAAAGATTACTGTGCTTTTAGTTGCCTGTTATTCGGCAGCTTCTACAAAAGTGTTTTTTTGCATATTCTACTTGAGCACATCCCCACTTGTTCCATATTCTTCTCTGCTATGATCTATACATCCACACATACATATATATATACACACACAAACAGACAATTAATACTAGCCTCATTCAGCTGTTGAGTCTGTCTCTGCACTTCCCAATCCAGCCCCTCTGCTGCTGCTTCTCTGGTTTCACTAGTTAAAATTCAATCTGCTCTACAAAGCTTTTACAATTTTTAGTTTGTGGCATCCCATACCAGTTATCCTTTTCCTTCAGCTAACTTTTTCCAGAAATTGTTTAAACCTTTAAATTGTCACTCTTTCAGCTTTCCTGATAATGCAAGTATTACAGAGCTTCACCACCCCTCACCTCAAGGTTAATTTTTCAAAAAATTTACACCTCTGATACTTTATCAGACTGAAAAGCCTGTTGGAAAACATACTACTGGAATTGGTTCATTCTCATATAGCAAGGATCTGAAAACATTTCCCCACTGGTTGTATGTAACTACAATAGCTCCCTATTTAGAGAGATGTGAATCACTAAGCTTCCAATGTTTCAAGCTGACAGCACTTGGAAGTACTAGAGTGCACTACAGAAGCATGAGTATCAAATCACTCAGATTTAAACAATTTGGAGTTATCTACAATCTTTTAAAATACTGGTCTAACAATCTGGAAGTGGTAGTGAGATGGTACCTAAAAAAGACCTGTAGAAACCAAAAGTCTAGCTGAATGAAGTCTAGTTCAAAAACCTACATTATTCAACAAGAACTGCCCAGTAAGTTTGGAATCAAACCCTGCTAAATGAAAAGATTTAGATCCTAAGCTCCTCCTCCTCAGGAGGAGCCAGCAACTTGGAAACCAGGGACTGATGAGCAACCTGGAAGAGTTATTTGGGACAATCTGTAATTTAGAAGGCAAATGGCTTTTTTCAGTGACTCAAGCTATAGATAATTGCATCCAGTACCTCATATTGCATATATGCAAACCAAACCCAAACGAACATAAACCTAGACGGTCAGAAAATTATGTAATCGGTATGAATTAGTCTGGTTTTATAACAAATAGTCAGATGTGATTTTGTAACAAAAGTTACAAGTCTGGATAAGCAACAGTTATTTGCAATTACTTGCAGTACATCAACTATTGCTGTAGTCACACAACCTCTTGATAATTACATACTATGAATATTTACATTAAATCTCAAGAACCTGCAAGTCCCATCAGTGCTAGCAGGACTTCATAGCACAAGGAGGCTTCCAGTAATATCCTCCAAGATTTAGTGCTGAGGGTACTAGATCTTACAGACAAGCAAGCACAAACAAGCTTTAGCTAAACACAGGCAAGAGTTCCCACCATTTCCCTCTATACATTCAAAGAGCTTATCAGTCCTCTTTTTGCCTTTTTAGATTTGGAGTTCATCCTGGCACAGCTATGGCATTAAAATGGAAAATTGCACCCAGCTATAAGGTTTCTGTTTTAGATTGTTTACAGAGAATCTGTGAGGGTGCCAAGATTTGCATGTATTAACAGACTAGAGGAAAAACATTTAATGAAATTCAAAGAGCTAAACCTGTTAATCTCATTTTTCATAAGTTTAAAGGATGATTTGATTTTAATGCTTATTAAATATCTTCAGGTGAAGAAAATACTAATGCTACAAGGCCATGTGTTAGTGAAGAGGTACAGCATTAACCAATGACTAAAACCTGAAGCCACGTTAATGCCAAACAGGTATCATCCTTGTTCTACAGGGAAGCAATAAACCATTGCATCAACCTGCAGAGTGAAAGAGTGTTCTCCGCGTTACTCTTGACACTTGATACTTTTTGAAACACAATGTACAGTTTTGGTTAATTACAAACACAGGCTAGATGCATTTGGACACAAGCCACAATTGTTACCTTCTGCCTTTAAGTCACTGACTGAAATTTTAACTTCAGTGAGAGATGTTTTCTGAGTCTCCATTGAACATCTTATTTTAAGTATCTAAAGGCAAGCAATTCTTATTTTAAAGATATAGCTATTGGTAAGAGTCAAAGGCAAGACCCTAAGGACGAACGTGGATGCAACATTCCATAAAGCAAGCAGTCAATGGACAGCAAAATCTACCATCTTCATCTAACCAAAACACTTTCCATCAGCTACCTACCACATTTTCCAGTATCAGCTTAGTCCAAGCTTCAACTTACACTAGTTCAGGCTTCTCCTGGACACTACATTCTACATTACAACACTTGACCTTCAATGTTAACCTCATTTTTGTTATGTCCTTTTTGTTACGTTTACTTGCCTCGTACTGTCTTTAGCTGACCACTTAAGAACATCTGTCCTGTGTGAGAAGGATTCATTTTTTCTGCCCATCCTGAGATCATGCTACATGGAAAAGAATTTGGAGGATGGGGAGAAAGAAGAAATTTTAACAGATTCACCTTGACCTCTTAATATCCTTACACAGGGTAGCTCATATTCTATCCGTAGACAGAAGTATTTATAGCCAGCTTACACTCAAAAAAGTCATTGACAAAGTAGGGTGACTTTCAGTGCTAGAATGCTTGCTTATTCTCTGGAGAACAAAACCAGTTATGACTATCAAAGAGTCAAACTTAAAAGACTCAATGACAAATTCTTTTAAATAAGAAGTTGGATGTGAATTCGGAATTTTCTCATTAATGATGCTCTGAAAAAAAAGGCTTCCTTCCCATCCTTTCCCCTCTTCTGCCTCTTTCAGACACAATTTATGATACATTTGACTGTAATCCAGTCCTGTTTCTCTCTCACAGTTCAGATAGGATTTGCCTAGTCCAATGTCATTCATCCAGCCTAGCTGCAGGACATGCCCTAAGCAGCAAAAAAGACAATTTTCATTAATTTATCCTTTTCAATTCTATTAGGCAAACCATATTTGAAGATGGACAGGAAACATCTGTATGTAGCTTCACCAGCTGTAGTTAAAAGCTGCTGTTTAAGTTTTCTGCATGGCTATTCTTGAGCATGTTATGTAGTGAATTCATCAGCTCTCTGTACCAAAATAAAAACACTAGCAGAAGCAGCTCCCAAAATATAATTGAAAATATTTCCAGTAATGTTGTAATTAGTGCTCCTCAGTGATGAAAAGATTTGGTGGCATTGCTACTTCGAGAGGCCAAATACAATGCCTTCTTTGGTAAAAGAACCACCTTTGTTAAAAGGATCATTTTGTAGAGGAAACGTTGGCAGGTTTCCTACTCAAAGCATTTCTCAAACTGGGTTCATTACTTCCTTTTAAGAATCAGTGCATATCCCTAATCCTTTGCAAGGAGCTTCAACTCTTACTACAAAGTACTGATAATATCAGATCACCTCACTTTACTGTTGGGCTTAAATCCAACAGGCCATAGAATAAGGATGTTCATCCAAGAAGAGAATATGCAATCGATTTACTGCTAAACTTAATTTAACACTTCAGAGTAGAAGAGGGATAGTTCACAGCAGCTCATATCTGTTCATAGGGGTGGGGTGCAGAAAAAAAAAGTGTAACAATGAATGTTTCTACAACTGCACATCCATGAACAGTGTACTGCAGAAAAAAGATTTACAGCACTGAGCTACTCATACTATTTACAGCTGCAAAACATGGATGGCTTTCTGCAGTCAAACATACACCATCGTGCTTATTTATATTGAATTCTCATGATGATATAGAGTACTTCAATAGTGTTAGGTATACGCAGAGATTCAGGGTAAAATACTAGTAAGGTCATTCAGCAAAGGAACAGGACAGTTGATAAAGTTCTTGCTAAAATCCTCATTTAGGGTTTTTGTAATATAACTTCGGAAATTAATTCATTTAAAACAACCATTTTGAAGTGGTAATCTATGGTCATAAGTTACTTAATACAAAATTATCAGTATTGAAGGTTCTGAGCAACTTTGTTGGGCTTTTACTTTGCTTGCCTCCTGTATTTCTCTGAAGGAGAAACCAAGAATATGCTCCTCTTGTGGCATTCATTTTTGGGGTTCCATTCCAGCTTGGGTAATGTCTGTATCTAGTCTTTATTCAAGCTAAAATAAAGCCTGAGGTCTTCTACCTGTTGACTTCCAGCTGACAAGAGTGTCCTGTAAGAAGGCACAGATCTATGTCCCACTCAGTCCAAAGCCTTAGACATGGAGATAACCTTTTTTCTTTCCCACTTTACATGCAGTTGAAGTCAATGCAGGTCTACATGAAAGGTCCAGCAGACAGACTGTAACCAGCATTTAGCAGGCCTCAGGTAAGGCTTATTTCCCCAATTAAAGAAGTGAGAATATCCAAATCAAGGGGGATTCAAAGCATGTTATGCATTTAAAGTGAATGATGCTTAAAGACTAACTTCTATAGTTTTCTAGTCTAGAAAGAGGCAGATAGTGTTTTATTAGATCTCATCATTAAGGTTGGAAAAATTAATGTATACAGCCTTGTGGCTGACTCATTGCTCATTTACATTAAATCCTATTAACCTGCTTAGCTAAACCTACACCAAGTTTTCAATGCATTAGTCCAGATGCAAGAGTCTTAATCACATAACTGAAGACCTTTGCTTGACCTTCTGCTCAACTAAATAGGGACCCAACACTTCAGCTGGCAGTATTCCTTGAAAACAAGGATCAAATGAGGTCTTTGCCCAACTGTATCAGACAGTGAAAACTAATACTTGTTTTGCCTGTAACAAATACATTACATTTGCTGCTCCAACAGATTATTTTAAAAGCTTTTAAAAAATTTTATGTTAACCAGAACACAAGCCTTTTGTACAAGACATTTAAATGTAACTAAGAAAAGGTATTTTACTGAGTTATAAGATGTAGCCTGCTATTACTTTTTTGCTTCTGCTCTGTTTCATGTAGTTACCATGGCCTCAGGCATTCAGTAAAAAGCAGACTCATCTCCTGTATACCAGGAATAAAAAGAGACAAGCTTTGCTGCATGGAAGTAGACAATATAATGCTAAAACCCCACAAATTATATATTTTACTATAAATACTTAAGAGCATGGTTTTATAAGATTGTATTTTAACTGCCTTATGTTTCTTCAAAGTGTAATTGTCCCTTTCATCAAGCTAAACACCAGTTTGAAACATATATAGAAAACACTGCCCACTAAATCCTGAAGATTGAACAACACTGAAGTTTTTGAGAGTATTAGTTGCTACAACAAGATTAAATTAGGTGTCCTCTACCGCCTCACAAAGAAAAAAGTGTACTTAGTTGCAGTAAGTAGAGATTATATCTACAACATCTCAGGATTCAATAAAACAGAGCAGATTGCTATAAGCTTATCTATCAGCACAGTCATTAAAAGGTCATAGTTTGTTTTATGTTTAAGGAAAGACATAGAATTAACTCTGTTTAAATAAAACAAAATAAAGTAAGTGCTGAGAAGACAAATCAATATCTGCATTTAGTTCCAGTTCAGTGGTTTATGTTAGGTAAAACCCTAGTACCAGAATAAAAACTTCAAGTGTTTGGCCAATTTATCTTAACTTGAAGTTAGATCCATTTATTTTTGCTCTGTCTTGTATCTTCAAAAACAAGACAAATTGTATTTAAAAATGTAGTTCCTATCTTCAAATAAGAAAGTTTCACTTGTCAACTTATTCTATCTGATCACAGAGCATAAGGGTAGCATCCACAACAGATATTTCATTAGCTTTCATTAGCAGGTATTAAAAATGGCAGGTATTCAAAAACAAGCATTACATTTCCACTTTCTAAAACTGACTAGATGAAACAGTGAAAGTGTTTTAAAAAAAAAAATGCATTATTTAAGTTAAGCATTACAAAATAAACTTTTCTTTCTCTTATAAAAACACTTCAATGGCCTGACTATATCCGTAAACAGAAATCTACTGTAGCCTTTTGATCACATTACTGTTCACATTTAAGAAATATCCATCCATCTCCTACTTATATTAGTCTACCATATCAATACCTTCTCCACCTCTTTCATATTAATAAAGGAGAACATGACTCAAAGATACCCAGTGTGACAACACGCTAATGATGGCAAACCAAAGCCATCATTTATACACGCCAACTCTTGTGTTCAGCACATCAGAACACTAGTTTTAAGCATCAGCTATATTGTTTCCATTGATCAAAGCAAATTGTGGGGGAGGAAATCACACTAAGTATTCAAAGTACTCAAAAAATATCATCAAGCATAGGTGGAATTTAGGCAGTTTATTTCAGTCCAACCCCAGTTCCTATGATTAAGCAACAAAGTCTGAGGAAATCAGACTATTCCAATTTCTCTGAGAGTCAAGACTAATGAGCTTATCAATGCCAGTGAGTAATTGTTCTTCCAGCAAATATTAGCCAAATCGAGAAACTGTTTACAGGAAATAAAGATCTGTACAACCTGCTCAAAGCAATCTCATTTTGAAGGATGACAGGTTTTGCTCTTCTGAACTCTGCCACAGAAGAGTTTCTATTTTCAATCACAAAAATATGGCAGCCTAAATATGAATCAAACAAGTACATTTGTCAAAGTATCAACATACTTAAAACTGCATTAAGTCTAAAAAAAAGGTGGATGAATGATTTACCTGAAGTATGCAGGGGACAAAACAAATCCATCCCCCTTGGGAAAAGAAATGAACCCTCGGGAATAAGACTAACATCTACAGGCTAAATTTGAAGATGAGTTTAAATACAAAGAACTGCCTTGCAAAAGAGACTACAGCCTGAATAGACTGAGAACAAAGAACTAATGGTCCAGTTATCTCCATTAGTACAGAAATTGTTTAAAATTAATGTGATAGTTACACTTGGCTAGCCCTTGGCTAGCAGCCAACACAGCCGTTCACCCACTTCCCCCCCACCCCTAGGGGATAGGGGAGAGGATTGGGGGGCAAGGATAAGGAGGCTTGTAGGTTAAGAACAGTTTAATAATAGAAAGAAAACTTAAAATAATACTAATATTAAAATAGTAGTGATAATGATAAGAGTAACAAAATCTGCAAGTGAATGACACTCAAAATTATAGCCCACCCCCGTCCTGACCAAGCCTGGCCTCTTCCCAGATAACGATCCCGGAGGAGCAACTATCCCAGAAGAGTGAGAGCCCGAATGAAAGCCAAAGAGAGCAAGAGCCCCTCACTAATGTACTGGGCATGACGTGATATGATATGGAATACCCCATTGGCATATCTAACTGTCAATTCAGTTTATTAATTTAAATATTCTTCTTCCCCCTTATATCTTGTGCTTGTGGACTAACAAAACACAAAGTCCTTCACTTCCAGTGACAAAAATGTAAACACTGGTATATTATCAGTCTCTCTCTCTCTCACAGCTAGTCCCAGGCTGGAAGGAAAACGCTGCACAATTTTAGCTACTAAAAAAAACAACCAAGATCCAGAAAACTGCTCTATTTCAGCCAAAAAAACCCAAGACAATTAAATACCATCTTTCCCAATAACAAAGTATGAAGAAAGCCTGAGGAGCTGCTAAGATCTTCTAGAAGTATAGTCAGAAATCAACAGTTAGAATATTGATAATAAGATGAGAATACAGGACAACTGTTTATCTTTTCTATCAATTAACACAGTCAAACCTTTTAATAACTATATAAACGCATATATAACTCAACTCCTCCTTATACAGAGGAGCTGAAAGTTTGCCAGAGTGTAAACAATGGAGAGCTTCAGCCTGAAAAAAATCTGAACCATTGTGAAGGCCATAAATCTTTTGCTGAGATCAATTTTTTTAAGCAAGCGACCAAAGCAATCAATTAAATAGATGGTGACCTTACACAGCAGTATCAGTATTGCAATGGCCACTGCAAGTCAAATTGTGCAAAACTTGTTTATATGCAGGAAAGGAAGGATAAAGGCAACACTGTAAAAAAACAACAACTCCAGCATTATATCAATTAGCTTGGTTTTTTAATGAAACCAGGCTCTAAAACTCATTCCCAGCTTCAGTCAAGTTTCAAAGAAGAATAACGACTAAATAAAATATCACCATTCTCTCAAAAAACCCAAAATCAACATTGAGGCCTGCATAGATAGAAAGTCAAGGAAAGCTCCACAATTATCCATCTGCTTGCTAGTCACTACTCACAGCTCAAGAATATCCACAATATATCTTCTGCCCAGATAACTGGTCAAAAAGGGATGATTAATAACATGGATAAGTGATAGCTATACTGGATGTTATAGGGAAGGATAAATTAAGATGATTACACGAAAATAGCCTAAAATGGCAAGTTCCACTGGCATTGTTGCTCATGGAATAGCCCATATTTACATGTTAACAAAAATTGCAGAATTCTCTTATCTGTAAAGTTGCACTGAGAAGTTCAGATCTTAGTTTTCCTGAGTACATTGTGAAATTTAACAAAATACTACTCTGCATGTTTGTACGACAAACATATAAATTCAAGTGGCACTTCAGATGCTAAACTATTCACTAGCTAAAGTTTAAAATGCCAAGTCTTTTAGATACATATTAAAGCAAATGAGGTATTTTAAAGTTCACTGTAATGCATTGTTACACATGGTTTCTATTAAAAACAGTAATTTCTTCAAATGAATTAAATAAGTTGTAAGCATGTTGTTTTCTGGACATAGCTATACATCAAAGCTAGTCAAAGCCATTAAGAGACTGAGCTGCCTATTAGAGCTGAGCATGCATGTACCACATAGGAAATACAAGAAATTAATTTATCTTACCTTCAGGTGCATCTGCATCACAGTCTTTAGATACAAATGTTGTCACATTCCTTGGCTGGCCATCAATTGTCTTATTACTCTGCATTATAAACATTGAAAATTAGTACCAACAATGTTCTTCTATACCTATGAAAGTCCCCGAAACAAACATATCTCCCAATAAATTATTAATTTTATTAAAAAGGCTTTGACAAATGTCTTACAATATTCAAAAGGATTGTTTTTGAACAAAGGAAGCTGTAAGTGGTACAATTGGAACATTTCTAAATATGCTTTTACTTAGAAAAAAATAATAGCTTTTATTCTTTTTGAACACTTGTGAAAAATAAAAACTTCATCTTTGAAATTAAACCTTTCAACTGCATAAAACAAATCTGGAATTGAAGTCTGTTGATGAAGACACCATGGAAGCTCTAGGCTTGCATAAAGATACCAAAAATAGTTTAATTCTGGTCTAAAAGCCAGATTACGGTATCCAATATACTTAGAGTGTGATATGTGAAAATATAAAATATAGTTAGATTTATTAATTTATTTTCTGTATTAAGAATTAGATTTTAGAAAATAAGCTTAGCTTCATTTTGTCTCTGTGTTAGGTGGGAAACTTAAAGTTTAGACCATTTTGTCTGTGTTAAGTGGGAAACTTTTACAATAACTAACAAGCTATTCCACACTGTCAGCAAAGGCCTTGCGGTGCCTGGTGTGCGAGCAGTCTGGAGCAAGAGAAGAAGGAGCCGGTGTGCAACACCTGCAGTCTGAAGTAAAAGGCTGGATTTGTTTTGCCTAGCGGTCTACAAGGGTGCTAACAAGCACCAACAGGAGGCAGTGCGCAAGCGTGAATGGGAGTGAACTTATGTTAAAAACTTTTTTGAACCAGTTAGCTTAACCCATCCTAAATTTAATGAATATGTATGTGTGTGTACTCTAAATAATGCCTTTGTAAAGGAGTGGGGGTGCACAGGGTCTTTATGGAGCGACCCACCCTGTTGCCCACTGGCAAATAAAACATACCTGTTTTATAACTCTCTACAAGTTGTAAGGTTTGATTCTGCAGATCAAGTGGAAGAATACGAATTATGCTGAAGTGAACGACTGAAAACCCAAATACTTTGTTTAAATGTCTCAAGATCTTTGCAAACTGACCCTTTCAAAGACTAGATGAACTCTTTATGTACCACACTTATTTTGAATAATTTTAGCAGAGTGCAATGAAAAATCCTTTGTACTATGATTTCTTCATACACTAACACATTCCAAAGCATCTCATATCTACCTTAATTTCACTCTCATGATTTCCTAAACAGGAAACCCTCTAAATAAATCAGTAAGGGTGAACATCTTTTCTCCTTCAGGTTGAAGAAAAAAATGTTCCTTAAAACCAGAAATCAGTACAAGATCACAGAATCACAGAATCACAGAATATTAGGGATTGGAAGGGACCTCGAAAGATCATCTAGTCCAATCCCCCTGCCGGAGCAGGAACACCTAAATGAGTTCGCACAGGAAGGCGTCCAGGCGGGTCTTGAATGTCTCCAGAGAAGGAGACTCCACAACCTCCTCTGACACCTTAATTGACAAAGTTTTTCAATATTAAGGAAATTCAGCTTTCACTCTGAAATTCAATAAAAACAACCAAATGTCTACCCTAAAAAGCAGCAGTTTGTACTAACAGTTAACTTCATTTCATGCAAATACATGGAAGCATGGGGACCACTACTGTCTTAGAAGAAACTGATCCAAAAGGAGTATGATTAAGCACAAGACTCAGCAACTAAAGTGGACCCAAAAGTAAGGGGACAACATGTAGACAGAAAGGAAGACATGAAACTTCAATTATTCAGTACACATTTAGCAGTGGTCCAGCTCCAGGAGGTACTCCAGCTAGCTGTCACCTTTACAGCTGACACTGCTCAGTCAGAGAGTGCTTCTTTCAGAAAGACAGCATTATACAGTGTACAATTATACAGGGGAATACAAAAAGCACAGAACAACCAGAATCCTGCCATTTCAAAATTGTGTCTTCCTTATCTTTATTCATTTTTATTTTAAAATAGTAGGAATTTAAAATACAACATGCAACAATAGCTAGACCTGGAGGTTTCCTTTGCTAACATTTATTCTTTTTTCCAGGTCTGATATGATTCTTGTTCTCCATGAACACTCCAGTAATTTAAGACTTCTGACATATCTGGATTCAATTCTAATTGCTTGCCACAAGCTCAAGGCATTGGAGTGTAACTTGAAGTCATAGAACCAGCCTCTTTCCCTAGCAATCCTTTCTTCTCTATGTGAAGCAAAACCTTGTAAAGGTCCACTGAAAATTTTCTACCTTTTCACAAAACAGACATTGAAAAATGAAACATGTATTCCAAAATAGAGACATAAAGCATTTCATTATATTAACCCATCCTAACAAAAATGAAGAACCACATTTGCCATGCTAAGAGGAATGGTAATCTCATAACTCTATCAGCTGAACACAATTTCCATTTTTACACAGCTAAAATAATCTTTAATTTGAATGTTAGAAATTCAGTATATAAGTAGTACTACAGAAAACAAACTCCACAAGTATTACACAAAGCACAAAGTAGTCTTACACAAAGGTAACTCCCACAGAACAGAAATAAGTTGGAAGTTATTACTTATATTAAAGGATTAACTAAAAACTAACAATATTTATGGCAAGACTCAGCAAGAATTCAGTATCACTTTATCCAGTGAAAGAAATTAAAGAAAAAAAAATTGCACCTTTGCCAGCACAGAATCGGTTTCTACATGTTAGAACTCTTCCAAGTAGGTCCGTGAACAGGAAAAAATCTGCTCTCCTGAGTCCAGGGTTGTGATCCTACTACTGGCCCTGTTCTCTCCTTCTAGGATCCTGAACTTTTACTATCTCACCCTCACTGCAGCCAAGACTTCCCTTGATCACTTCTCCCTTGTTTTCAACACTAGGTCCAAGACAGCATCTCCTTATTTCAGTTCCTCAATTGCCTGTGTCAGGAAGGTGTCATCAGTGCAACCCAGAAGCCTCCTGGACTGCTTGTACTCAATTTGTGTTGCTTTTCCAGCAGACACCTCAGTGGCTCAAGCCTATAAGGACCAGGGATTGTGAACATGAAGTTACTTACAGGTTTCTTAAGGGATCATCTGCTAATTCCTCCTGATCAGGCAGCCTGTAGCAGACAATATCACCCATGCTGATCTGCCCTCTATCCTAACCCATAAGCACTTAGCTGGCTTGTCCATCCCAAGGCAAAACTCCACACATTCCCACTGCTCACTCACATAAAGGGCAGCTCTCTCTACTGGCCACCCCAGCGTGTCCCTCTTAGAGCCCACACCTAGCCATGGCAGCACTCCAGTTGTGTGAGCTATTTCACCATATCTCTGATCCCAGTGAGACTGCACACTTGCAACCACAAGCTAACTCTTAACTCCTCCTTTGTTTCCCCTACCACATGCATTAGTATTCAGGCATTTCAGAGGCATCCAAGTTGTGCTGATTTCCCAGAAAAGGTACAAAAGATACAAAAGTGCTTTGCCCTTAATGGTGCAATCTCAGCACTTTTGTATTAGCGTACCTACACATGAGGTAGTGCCACATTTTTAGTATGAGTATTGTCAGTGTAAAACTGTAGTGTGCCAGTTACTATATCCAGTCTGCAGCTGAAAGCAGGATGCCTCAAGGAGAAGTGGGAGGCAAAACCAAGTACACTTAAGGAAATAGCAAGCTACCATATAGAAGGTTAGGTTACAGCCTGTTACACTTAGATAATTTATTCCTGCTTGTATTCAGGATCAAGATCTGTTTGCACACTTGGCCATCTAAGGGATACTTCTGGACTCCTGCTGATGGCAACGGAGACACTCAGTGTCCTGCAGCTTAGCCCCACTCCTCCAAACTATCCATGTGAAGGCTGAGTAAGGAAAGTGACTGCTGCTGCTCTGGCCCTCAACTGGGGAAAAGTATCAGTGCCACCTATGGCAAATGCTGGCCTTTTAATTCCTGTCTGGGCCAGTCAAGTCTTACAGGTACACTAGGTGGGAACATCAGCAAGCAGTGGTCTTTCTTTCAGACAAATGGAAAAAACTTGGCCTCGAACAGAAATAGCAATTACACTTCAAGAATGGCCAAAGTAATGTTTTTGCTACAAAGCTGAGAAGAAGGCCTGGATGTGGACAGAATTTGACCTTTGTAAAAAGCTAGAAAGACACTCACAGGTGTTCAGCAGATGTTACAAAGGTCGTCCTAAGAGATGAAACCAAGCATTCCTCCATGTCTGAAGAGCTATGCAAGTTGACCAAAGCCCTACACAGGGCTGAAGTTGGTAAGGGCACTGTATCCAAAATTAACTTTTCAAGTTTCTGACAGACATCATAGCTGAAGACACTTCTGATTAATTGGGGACACATGCTTTGAACATCCCAATGGTCAAAGAGTTAAATAAAGCAAGTAGTCCAAGTCTAGCTAACATTAACTGCCTCACAAGGGCTCCATTTCTCCACACATATTCAATTATGAGGAAAAGTCACCAGCACTTCCAAGTTAAAAGGTCTTGTCAAGAGTAACAGTCTCCAAAGGAAACAGTTCAAGACTCAAACAGGATTCTAATTTGTCTAACGCTTCACTATAGATTTCAGTTACAAATTAGTTTGACAGGTTGCTATACTGGGAATTACTGCAGAACAAAGGAAAGGAGGAAATGCTCCTTTTACACACTATCTTTCTGTGAGCCACCAGATTCTGACATACATGTTTATCAGCACACTCATCCACTAAGCTGACTTGGAATATTGCTTATTTATTGCCTGGTTCTGCACAGTGTTGGTTATCAGTGGTATTACTTTAAATGATGAAATTGTCTGTGGTGTGTGTGAGCAATTAATATCTAGGCTGTCCAAGCAAACTGGTGCATACAGCTCTCATCATCGGGAAACTTGCCACATGCACAAAATGTATTTCACTTGTCCAGTTCCTGGCACTCCTCAGTTCCATAATAAACAGTTTAACTCTTAAGAACCTCCTCGTTGCTAACATCCACAGAAAAATCTGTCACTGTCCTGGTTTTTGTCTGGGACAGAGCTAGATCTGAATGAAGCTTCTCTTCATTCCCAGCCACCATTTATCTTCATTTTAAAACACAAAAATTCAACATCCAGATATCAGAGTAGTCAGACAGAAAACGTGTCTGGTACATTCTGAAAGACTCTGAGAGGACATTGTCTGAAAACCTTGTATTTACTTAGTATGTCAGAGAATTCCAGATGTAATTTACCAGCCCACTCTTTATGCTTCACGTTATTTTAACAATAAAACACGGTTTCTACTCAAGTTACTTTATGCACTTTAAACACATAGCTCTCTGAAATGAGACATGAGAAGCTAGAGGCCTAGGACAGCTATCTTGACCATAGCATTTTTTTAATCCTTTAAATGAAGAGTTGTAGCTCTACTCAACCATTCCAGCTAATCCTTCTTGCAGTGCTGACCAGGATTGCATTTCAATAGCTGTCTGAAGGACATAAGAGCTTCCCTGCTGCTGTCCTCAATTTTCTTGGCCTTTTTCATTACAAACCATAAACCTACGTTCAGATATTATTTGTCATAACAAACACTTGCACGTTGGCTGTTTAAGACCAAATCCTTCTTCCCTGCTCAATATACACATTTTATTTTACTGAAACATGGACATTTTATTCATTCAAACCGCTACCTACAGTCTTTATTATTTGTTTTTCTCTTCAATCTGCCATGTTGTCTACAAGCTTTACCATGAAGGATTCTTTTCTCAGGTCACTGAAAGGCTTAAAGACTAGCTTGGTAGGATCCTTAATGAAATTGTCCTTACCACCCTTCCACCCACAATGGTTCTGCACTGTAATTAGAGATAGACAATCAGTCTACAATATTTAAAAAAAACCCAAAGAACACCACCAACAACAATAAAAACAAAACTAAACCTGACCAAACAACAAACTACCTTCTGCAGGGACTTGAGCTCATAACTAATTCAGATATAGCTATATGATGTTCTAGGCTACATACACAGTAAGCCATGCCAGGAGTTCTATGTAAACTCACCATAGAAGCAAACCACTTTCCTAAACTGATTTTCAGCTTAGTTTCTTGCTGCTACTACCCTAATTCTGACAAGTTAAAACAATTTATAGATGCCTAAGCATGTTTATTTTGTATTAGTTATATCTATCATAAAATCTAATAAAAATGCATTAAGCTTCCTAAATACAAAATATTCAAGTCCCCAGCAGTGATCCTATTATTGTGCTTGGATTGATATTTGGATGACCAATGTCCCATTACCAGACACAATTTAGATGTAAAGACAGCAGAAAAGTAGCTTTTATTGAATGCTTCACTTCCTGCAGCGACAATTCTACGACATTCACTTATCACATTTAATTTGATCAGGTTCCTCTTCTCTAGTATGTTTAACACTACTTTAACTTCAATTTCTCCTTGTAACCCTTTTGCTCAAAGTATTCTGCATCTACTCTGTTTAAACTGAAAGAATTTAGAGTGTCAAGTTACATATTTTACTAAATAAATATTTTCAGCTGAAGAAGGTTGGAGGGTGATTGTTTTGTTTTGGTTTGTTTTGTTTTGGTTTTTTAGAGCAGTATGTTCTCCTTCCAGAGGCACAGTATTCTGGAAAACTAAAAGAAGTTGTATTCCAAATACTCAAAGCAGCACCCAGTTACTTCAGTCTCACGTAAATCCCCTCTCCCAACCATGCCCGCTCCATTGTTTTGTCTTTGTGAAACTTTCACTTAAATCCAAACAGCACATTAAGATATCTGGACTTCATTTTGCCTGAACATGAGTAACCAGTTCATGACCTGGTTCACTGTCTACATTTGCAAGAGCAGATGTAAGCTTACCCCTGTAGGATACCAGATCTTGGTAAAGAGCTGTCCATAAAACCCCTTAAGATGCTTACGGTGTATAACTTTGAACACCCCCCAAAATATGCGGGCCTCTACTAAAACTAAGTTGAAATACAAGAATTAAAGCCTTCAGGTACAGAAGTCGCTGCAAATAGTACATTTTTAATACAGAAGGCCAAAACCAGAAATATTACATCTCACCTGTACCAGGTATTTTTGGCTTCCATACATTACATACTGTGGGGCAAGACTGTAGATCATGTAACTTGTATGAAGAACAATCAACAGCAGTATCATACAGAGAAATAAGAGTGCCTGAGGTCGAGTTTTCCCTCGTCTGATTTTATAAAGCTGAAAACAGAAAAAATACAAATAAGATTTTTTTTTTTCTCCCCTGAAGACATTTAAAATCCTTTTAAATTCACGTAACAGCTTTAATTCTACTGACAGAAGTGGGAGGCTGCTAAAATTATCCTCTGCCAATTTCATCCCAGTGAGTCAAAGCAGGTTTTCAGGTGTATTTGCCTGAATTTCAAAGCATAACTATTTAACCAAATAAACTATTGTTTATAATCATGATCCAGAACAGTTAAAAACCAGCAGTTACTAGCAAGATTTAAATGCTGTTGCCTATCACTGATAACAAACCATGCCTTGGTTTGCCAAATAATATTGTGTCCTTGGTCAAGGTGAGGTGTCATCTAACGCTACACCTCTAATCAGATCTAGAAACAGGATGAGTTATAAGAGATGCTCTGAGAAGACTTGAGCACCATATGGTGGCATCTTTTCCACTTCACACAGCAGGGAACATAATCCTCATTGTTACTCTGTAGATGCCACTCTATTCTGTAATCTGCAGAGGCTCAACCTGAGTACCATATTAGGGTAAGGAAGCTGGCAGCTGAGAGGTACATGATGGAAGACCAAAAGCAACAGCCAATCTCAACTCACTGCAAGGACTCAGGGTCACTGTTCACAATTTTGGAGTGTTACCATATGAAAAGGTGACAGTATTAAAGGGAAAGTAGGTACAGAAGCCTAAAAACATTTAACCAAGTTTCATAGGCATGAATGGCATACTGCTAGGTATAAAGCTGCTTTTTCAAATACAGTAATATATTATTTGCATCATATTTAGATATGCTATATCATCACTGTACTGTTTTATCTCTTATCAAGCTCGATAAACTTGCTTACCATATAAAAAAAGCAAGTTAAGTGCTACTGACAGCATGCATATTTCAGATTCTGACCACAAAATTCACTAATATTTCCAGTGTATCAGAGTCATATTGCTTTAACTTGGAAAAGTCGGAAGCTGAAGTGCCATTGATTAAAAGAGACAGCTGATGGTATTGCTTATCAAACTAGAATATCAGTTTTGGTTTGATAATTCAGCAAAACAACCCCTTTCAAAAGCTGTAAAAAAATTGTACAATAGGCTTCTAACACTCATTAGACATACAGACAATGCTATTTACAACATCCAGTGTTTATGAGTTAGTATGTAAATAATGAATATCTATTAAAAATATTCAATATCACATATTTGTTAAACATCTTACTGAGTATTATAAACTAAACCCTTAAGTTATAATTACCCTTATCCAGAAGAACCATATACCCATATTTCGAATCCCTGCCATTGAAGTGAAGATAAAGTACATAACAATAGTTGTAATAAGAATATAATCAAGTGGAAAAACCTAAAACAAGAAGAACACAAGCAGTTAAAGACAAGAAAATGTTCAAATTAGAAAACAAGCTCTTCCTCCACTTAAAGCTAAATAAGTAATTTCTACCTATAGCATCTGAGGTAGTAAGAGTCCTTCCATTTAAAGGTTTCACATAGTTGGCTCCAAAACCAGCTAATATAGCCTGCTGCTATATTAGTTTAGGAAAGCATCTGAATACTTTTCTTCATTTAAAACTTGCCTTAGTTTTGAACTGTTACACATTTTTGGGCCAAGAAATACTTAATTCCATTCTGAGAGCACATTTAGACATTCTATTTGTGAATATTTCTGAACACATTTGCATGCAAAACTTGATTTTTATATTCACATTAATAACAGCTTGAGATAATATTGCTGCTGAACACTTCTCAGTAAACTTCAAGCTTAGGTGTACAATAGTTTTAGAAACCATGGAGAAGCAATGCATTGTGCCAACCCATTATAACCAAGAATGTGGAAAGAACTCAACTCAGGGAAAAAGCAAAGCGCTAGGTTACATTAAGGTTTTTCTTTTCCATAGCTTACTCATGACAGATTACCAAATTAATACATGGCCTTGTTGCCTTCCAGTCCTACCGAAGTTAACAAATGTTTTTTCTTACGTAGAGTTTGCTTCAAAGACTAATGCATTACTATAACACACATAAATGCACAGAACATATGTCTTTCAAGGTGCAGTAAACATTAAAAAGTGAAAGTGCATTTACTTCACTTAAAGGGACTAAACTATCAAGTACACAAGCAAGTAGAATACAAGTAGGGCACGGCAGAAAGTTGCTTTTATTCTGTGCATGATAACTACAAGTGATGGCATTCTTCATTGTCACTATGTTATCAGATGAAAGTTAGTTTTGAGTACCATCTTCATCTAGCAACTGGCTTCCACTCACCCCAGATTTTCATGTCAGTATCTAATAACTAAGAGATTGTTGACAAGGAAGTTGCTTTGCTTTTACAGAACACACATCTAGACAATTTTGCTTTAATGAATTACTTGGGGAGAAGTATAGTTTGCCTTTTGACATCTTACCAGAAAACAGAGATTAGCATCTTTTTATATGCATATCATCAATTTTTTTTACTTACTGTTTGAAGAACAGGTAACAGCATATTCAATGGATTGGTCAGATTAGTTCCTAAAATTATAAATCCTGAGTCGAAGCCAGCCGAATGCAGAGCTTTGTCCAGACTACAGTAATTAAGAAAAAATGGGTATTACAGTTCTCCCACCACTTTGCCTTTAATTTAAAAGGATAGCTCATAAAAAAGCTGAACTAAGCCCAGAGACTGTCAGATTTTTTTTGTATCTATATAGACACACACTTTGTTTTACCACAGTCATTGCACTTGTGCTATGAAAAGGTATATTGATTTCTGCATCTTCTTGCCATTTTAGCTTTTCCCTAGTTTGGACCATACAGTTTATTTGCCCAGGCTAAAAAATTTAAAAATGCCAACATTTAAGACCTCTCGTTAGCATCAATCTTCACTGAAATCCACCAGATTTGGGGCTGACAATATAGCTTTCAATGCCATGAAACAATGACAACATAATGCACATCATAATGGATTACACGTGTCATTTCCTGCAAGAATTTAAGGACCTGTTACCCAGCCCAAGAAGTACCTGTATGTGTTAAAATTCATCCAAGCAATCAGAATACTTCTGTACTCTGAATTAAACTTCATTAGCATATATGCTTAATTTCTCTGCTAAATCAGAATTGTTTTCAGCAGCACCCAGTCAATCAAGCTGAACCATGTCCTTTTTTGAATGTCTTAGCACATTTTGTTCAGCTTCAGTATATACTATTACAATGAGAAATACAGCTCTAGCTACAGAAATGTAGCATAGAAAAGAAGTGGGCTGACTCTTGAAGCAAACCACCTCCGATTTTGATGTTAGAGCAGAAACTATGTAGTTTGAGTGGTTAAGAAAAATGCTGAAAGGTACTTACTTTGACAAGAACAGAGAAACAGTGAAGAGCAGTGCCACAATGATGAAGAATACGCCCCACACAATCTAGAAGTAAAGATTTATTACAATTTAACTGAAAGTGCTAGCAATTGATCCAGGAAGTGAAAAGTTGTTTCAATAAAGGACTAAAGATCTTGGACCACCTCAGAGCTCACACACACTTGAAACAGTAACTTTTGGTAAATACTGGAGAGAAGTGCTAATAAAACGTGTACCCTGTTAATCAGGATTTATGTCAATTATTTTAAAAGTTGATAATCTAAGATGAGAACCACTTCTTTACCTGGTGGATACACTAAGCTCAGAACCAACGATTAAAGTTCATCCCATGCTACAGGGCAATAGAGAAGTCTAGCCATTAAGTCAAAAGAACATAGATGTGATGTTATATTCAATGAACACAGCATTTAGCAGAATGCACAACCTGTACTTGCTATATTAAATGGAAAACCTTAGCGATATACATGCATTTGGGCTTCATTAAGGGAAATCAGATTTTGTTTCTCTTGGCCACCATATTTGTGTGCTCACCTTTCAACAGGAGGCAACCTGTGCAGAGCTTAGAAGGAACTTCTCTCCTTTCCTGAATGAGAGCTCCCTTCTGTAGCACTACTCAGAAACACTCAATGACCAAATAATTTGGAAGGAATGATATAAAACTCAAGTAAGCAGGCCCAAATACCAGGTCCACTTTTTTTCTTGCTTCTGCCTGCAAGTCCTCTCAGTTAGTCATCAATATCAAGTATTTCAAAGCCATTTTCCAGGTCTAAGTTACAGAAAGGACAGACTTTCAAAGTACTTTGACACAGGTTTGTCACCTAGAAATTTATCTTTGAAATGATTTGAAGACTTGAGAATGAACAGGAAAAAATGCTTATAAATACTAAGGTAGTAGGAAAAATACTCCAGTTTCACAAAAAAACTAAATAAGTGCTACTTAAACACTATTATTCTAAAACATTATCTATCCACAGGTGATTAAAATAAGAGGAGATTACTACAACCACATCACAACCACCAGATAAATGCCTCTCTTCTGGAGAAGGTTCTAAAGGAGTTTCCACACCCCTTTAGCTGTACTAGGCAAGCCATTTGCTCCACAGTCTTCACTTGGAGTCCATACCCTATTCAAGAATTTGACACAAAACAAGAAGAACCTATAACAGCTGTGGTTTTTTAACTAACAGGCATAAATAAGTACAAGTAAAAATGTTTAAGGACCACTATACTTAAATCAGAGACTGCTGTTGTTTCTAAAATCAGCAATAGCAGACTTTTTTTAAGTTTTGCACACTAATATGGAACTCTGATGTACAAAATAAGAACAGAATTTCTTGGCTAAGCCAAGTTGTTGTATGAAACACTAAACCAAATTTACCAGAAGGAAATTAAGATTTTGTAAACCAACCATATCAGCAGTTAAGTGTGTTTGTGCATTCAGATTTTTCAGGTTTTAAGTGATAGATTAAAATAAGCAAACAGCTTAACAAGCCAGAAGATTTAGTTCCTGAATATAGTCAAAGTATGAAAATTTTAAACAGGAAGAGTTCAGGCAATTTACAAGTTTAGAGAACTAAAAGTACTATTGGGATACCTGTACATTCTGTTTTCCCCACTTCCTTCTCATTTTTATCTTTAGATTTTTTTCAGTTCTTCTAAGAATGGTACGAAACAAGAAAATTCAGAGAAATAAGGTTGTTCCTTTAATATCTTAATTAAAAGACAGGCGTGTGTTTACTATGCCTTCCAAATACAGCACTCAAGCCAGAGACTTCATTCTCTAAGCTGTTGCCAGTAAGAAACATCTACTGTTTTTCCTGGGCCACAAGCTAGTTCAGGAAATCATTCTCCCCTTCTTTGGCAGGTTTTCTCCCTCATAATATTTTCTTTAGAGGAGTTAGGGGATGGCACACAAAAGTGAGCCCAGATAGCAAATCCATTCAATCCAATCCAACTCCAGCAGGTTCACTGTATTTTCCTAGAAACCCTAGTCACAGAATATGCTCAAATGAGTATGCTGAACTTTACAAAACAATAACATTTCCAGATTGATAGACTTAAGACAACCTAAACAGATTTATTTCCAAATTCTATACGCATAAACACAATGCATGGTCTTCCACATAAATGAGGGAGTGTTGTGGTTTAGGCCCACCAAGCAACTAAGCACCACACAGCTGCTTGCTCATTCCTCCCCCACTCTGTGGGAGGAAAAAATAGAACAAACAGCTCATGGGTCAAGACAAGGACAGGGAAGAATCACTCACCAATTATGGTCACAGGCAAAACAGACTCAACTTGGGGAAAAAGTCAATAGAAGTTTTTACCAAACAAATCAAGAGTAGGACAATGAGAAATAAAACCAAATCTTAAAACACTTCCCCCTTACCCTTCCCTTCTTCCCAGGCTTAGCTCTGCTCCTGAATTCTCTACCTCCTCCCACCAAGCAGTGCAGGAGGATGCAGACTGCAGTCAGTTTGTCACACAGTTTCTGTTGCTTCTTTCTCCTCAGGGGAGGACTCCTCACACTCTTCACCTGCTCCAGCATGGGCTTCCTATGGAGTTGTCACAACCTTTTTTGGGCACAGCCACCTGGCTCTGGCACAGGGTCCTCCATGGGCTACAGGGGGACAGCCTGCCATCTCGCCATGGGCTGCAGGGGAATACCTCCTCCTTCACTGAACCGGGTTGTCTTATGTAGTTATTCCTTTCACATCCTACTCCTCTCTCTGCTGCAGGTTGCTGTTGCCCAGTAACTTTTCACCCCATTTCCTAAGTGTTATTAAATGTTATCACAGACATCACTACCCCCACTGATGGCCTCAGCCTTGGCCAGCAGCAGCTCCACCTTGGAGTCAGGTAAATCTGTCAGCTTCTCACAGGAGCCACTCCCTCCTCCACTACCAAAGCAATGCCACACAAACTCAGCACAGGAAGCTTCATAGCTACTCTTAAATATTAACCTTAAAATCTGGCAAAGACTCATCTTGAAAAGGTTAAGAATTTTATTATAGCTGCTCATTAAAGGTAGTCAGAGTTACAATGGTATCATTGTTCATTAAACTATGAAGATAAGCTTCTGTCTGCAAACTCAAAACTAGTATTAGAACATCACTTATAAAACAACTCAAACTATGTAGGCCTTATTAGTTATAGGTTTAGAGACTATTATCAAGGTTAGTATTAACTTGTGTATTTCCATACACTTAAGTGTACTGAGATTTTACCTCTCCACAGCAAACTCCAACTAGGTATTAGCCGTACAGGAAATAGATGTTTAAAAATAATTAAGACCAAGAGTCTGAAGCTTGCATGACTTCATTACCTTCTGCCAACTATGGTCAGTAGACAGGTATCCATATCTACTTCAGAATACGTCTGTCTTCTGAAGAGATGCATAACACTCTTAGAAGTAGGTAAGTGGTTGAAAAAGCACTCCTTTTCCCATTTTAACCTCAACTCCAGTCCCATTAAATATGAGACTGAAAAGGCTAATAATAAAGACCTTCATTCTTCCTTAGTTCACCCTGTATTTCCACAGTGCTATTAAAACTATTGAACCATAAGTGATTTGCAATTAACATCAACCTGCATTTGCACAATTTCAGTGCATCAGTTGACTTAGGCCTTTCACAGAAGTTATCCTTGTGTTCTAATCTAGATTTTCATCCTACCTCAACTGATTACATACCAATTGACACCTCATTTGTAGTCTATTAAATAGCACTTGGCCAACAATTAAGAGAATGCCAACACTCAGACTAGTAGTTGAGCTTACAATTTACACAGCCTGTCTGAGCTTTATCAAGCAGTATCAACATGACTTGAATTAAAAGCATGCCTCCAGTTGGGTACCACTTGGTATCTGAGTAAGGAAAAAAGTACTTCCTTTCCTTTCCCCTCACATCAAGCCTAAAATAGGCTAGAAAAATGTTGCAGCTGAAGCTATATACTCACTGTTAATTTTTACTTGTCACCTACAACAAACATGTTACCTACAGTCTTATTGGAACACTACTGTACTGCTGTTTACCAGCTTTCAACCAACTAGAATATCTTCAAAGATTCTAGATACACTGAACCATGAAAATTTACAACAGAATTTTGCTTTGTGTCACAACATAAATGGGAATGAATCCAAGATTCTGTGAACATGAATACATGTCCAACTTCAGAGCAAAGGACAGCGTTTCATCACAATCTTTTGTTCTCATAGCAAGATTCCATCAATTGATCCTGAAAAGCTTTTAGTACTTGAATAGGCAAAAAAAAAAAAGCACCCGGGTTTCAGTCAAACAACACAAAGGAATTTAGTAAAGTCATTACAAAAAAAAGAAAAGGCAACCCTGTATCTATATTAAGAGAAGTCTAAATTTCAATGCAAAACAATCTTCTTTCCTACTGCCTAGTTCTTTTGAAAGCAGGACCTCAATGAAACCATAGTTCAAGCTCTGTTACCTCCTCCACTACGGTCAGTTTGAACTGCTCTGTTGCCAGGTCACTTCCTCATATCCCTCAGGTACAAAGCACAGACCCCATACCCACCTGTACTCAAATCATTTGATAAAGACCGTTTTCAGAGCTGCTGCTTTGCATCTACATGACTTTGATCACCTCTAAGTGTCTGTTTGGGTGGCCCTTGGGTGTCTACAAGCTAGTATGCATACAAGTAACCACTAAAAAAAGCTATCAACTATGCTTTTATACAAGACTGTAGATATTACAAAAACATTAATTTGAAATAATACCCAATAATAATAAGTCACAAGCTCGTAAGTCTTTTCTGACATTATTCATGTTCTGCTGCATCATTTTTCCCTGGCTCCTCCCTTCAACTTCCTAAACATTCTCCTGACTCTTGCATCATCCTTGTTTGAGTTATTCAGAGCTCTTTGCCTCCTATCCCTGCTCCCAGATCTCAGTCAAGCTAAATTGTTTAATCTATGGATAATTCCAAAGTGTTCCTAAGATAATAATGGAATATAGGACTTAAATTATTCTGAGAAGCAATGACCACATGATCCACAAGTTTACACGGTACTGCCTTAAAAAGCCTCTAAATTAACTTCTAAAAATTGTTAATATTTGCTCCTCCAAAAAGCTAAAAGAATACTTACCTGCCCAATTGCTCCTACAGTGGTACTCATGTACCAACAAAAACCAAAACTGTGAATCTGCTTAGGACAGCTATTCCATTACTTTGAACCAACACTGAAACAACACAAAAATTTAAAGTAGTAGTCATCTTCTCAGGGCTGGTATCCATTAACAGAGTAAAGAAAACTGGTGGCACTCTGAACAGCTATACTGACCAAGAGGCAAAGCTGGACTCCTCATGGGAAACACTATTTGTGTTGGGTTTACATGGCAAGGTTTTGGTAGCAGGGGGGTATAGGGTTGTCCTCTCTGAGGAAAGGCGGGAGGCTGTCCTGTGCTGGACACTGCTGTTTCCAGTTGGCTCACACTGACCCATTGCTGGTCAAAGCTGAGCCCATCAGCCAAGGAGGTGGCCCCTCTAGGAAAACATATGTAAGAAAGGGGAAAATACCAGACAGTAGTGAGAAGCAAGAGGAAAAAGTGAGAAACAGCCTTGTAGACACCAAGCTCTGAGAAAGAAGAGGTGCTGCTCCAGGCAATGGAGCAGACATCCTCCTCTAGCCCATTAAGAGGCCCATGCTGGACTAGATAACCACATTCAGCCTCTGAAGAGCCCCACACCAGAACAAGTGGGTATTTTCTGAAGGAAGTTGCAGTCTATAGAGATCCCACATGCTGAAACAGGTTCTTCTGACAGGAACTACAGCCCATGGAGTAGATCTGCCCCGGAATATGGACAGAAGTGTGAGGAAGAAGCAGGAGCAGAGGTGTTATGGACTGATGGCAACTCCCTATTCCCCATTCCCACTGTGCCACTCCAGAGTCAGGACTAAAAGAGTGAAGTTGAGCCTGGGAAACAGTGGGTGGAAGGCAAGAAGCCGTTTTAAATGGTCTTTGTTTTTACCATTCAAACCAATTTTAACTGGCAATTTTCCTCAACTCTGTTTTGACCATGACAGTAACTGGTGAGTGATTGTCTGATCTCAACCCACACATTTTTTTTCCATCTTATTTCCTCCCCCATTCTGTTGATGGGGAACAAGAGAGCAGCTAGGTGGGCATTTGGCAGCTAGCCAAGTCAACCCACTGTGCTAATGCATGACATGACCTACTTTCCAGGAAGTTTCAGGTAACCTGTCAAACACATGGTTAAAAATGATTGTTAGATGAAGAAAATAATAACTTAAAGTTATCACTATGTAAACTTAGGACATGAAATAATAACATCTCTTGCTTGTCATGCTGCCAATCTCCCTGATGCAAAAGGTGCAGCTGTCAATACGGGAAGAAAGCCTGTCAGTATAGCCACACCACCTCTTTGAGGCAACTAGACTAACTACTACAGTTTGCACTAACACTTTGTCACCATAGTTATCTAAGCAATTGCCTACAGTTTCCTCTCTTCCAGGTCTCTCCAGAGAAATAGGGTGGGAGGAGGAAAGAAAGAAATCAAAAGCACAATTTAAAAAACAAAAAACCTTACCCTAACCCCCTATCCTCAAGACAGCATTAACTGTACCTATGCTTCTCTGAAGGCCTTCAGCAGCAGGTGGAGAGACTGACACATCTATACAAAATCCTCATTATCCTTAAGATTAGACAGGAGAACAGTTTATCTCTCCCTTGCTAGAGTTCAAGTGTACCACTCTCTATTTATCAAGAGTACACTGTTCTCTTTATAGTACCTTCCCTGTACTTGGACTGATATCAATGCCTTTAACTCCCTGAGCTAAGCCACAGGAGCATGCTCTGTTCACATCGGTCTCAATCTTCAAAGTGGAGCACTTCATTTTCTTATATTACTCCCCTTAGGCATTTTGTCAGCTGATTCATAATTGTTTTGAAGTACCCCATGAAAAAACAATGCAATACTCCAAACTTACAGTTGAGTAGACTTCCATGTTGCACAACCTATAGTCTTGTTCATATATTGAGCAAATAGAACTATTTGCTCTGGAGGTTTGGGTTCCCCCCTGCCCCAAACAGTTTTTATACCTATCCCTAGAGTATACCACATCTCTATTGCTGCTGAGAGTATCAGATGAAAGTGTGAGAAACCATAATTAAGAAAGCAGAAGCAGTAGATTTGCTATCTATAGGAAATGTTACATTTTGTAGAGAGAAATTAGACTAGTTTTGACCTTCCTTGACAACCCCATGCTGACCATTACTCATTTCCTTGGGATCTTCCAGGTGTGTTGCTCTTGACTAAACTGAAAAATTGACAGCTTCATCTTTGATTTTGATTTAGCTTTGAGTAAAACAAGCATTCTCAAAATTTACTCTACTCCACACATTCTTGAACAGTAATGTAGAAGTTGTGATAAAGATAAAAGTGTTGTAAAAGCAACAAGCAAAGCTCCAAGATACATTCTGCACTTCTACATTGATCGGAAGTATTACACATGGATAGTAAAAGGTTTCCTTCTTTTCATGAAAGCCACTAACTGAACAATTGTCAAGTTATAAATGGGCAAAGACAACTCAAATGTTATTAAAGTAACAGTAAAACAGTCCTGAAAGAGTTAAGATGGTACTAAGTGATGTACATTAACACCTTCACAAGGCTGCTTAAAGAAAAGCCAAAGTAAACAAGTTTTGTAACATGCTTTGCAGCACAACCCTATTCTAAGTGAAAATCTGTCAGGAAATACTATCCACCTGCAACTTCCCTTTAGCCTGCAATTCTTAAGTCAACAGTTCACAGTGACTGTCACAGTTACTGAGAGAATAAGAAGAATTCAAACCACAAGAACAAAGAGACATTGGAATACCATCCTGACCATGATAATCTGTAAGTAACTGATCACATTGTACACTAGCCTATGAGAAGACAATGAATTGTTAAAGTCCTAAGACAAGAGATACAGCCAATGCATTTATCAAAGTTAAGGTTAATGTGAAAAGTTAAGAAAACTACACAAGCTATGTGGAATCAAAGGCAGCATCCAAACTGTTAAAGTGTTAGAGATATTTGTGCTTTAAATCAAAGGGCTAAGTCTAGATTTCCAATGTATCACAGGAAGATAACTCTAGTAAGAACTTTATACCGAAAGCTTTTGTTCAACTGCAATTTCAGCCCATTTCCATTGGTACTCAGCATTAACAGTAGCAATGATGTTATAAGAAATTGCTTATAGCCCCCACCCCCTCAGCTTTTCAAAGTGCAGGCTACAGGTTAAAGTAATGCTAAAATTTCTTCCTACATCTAGTTGGCAAGAAATACTTTATATGGCAATACTGTTCTATAAAAATACTGGTTTTTAGAACAAGGTATCTACTAAAATTAAAGTCCTAAGATCAAAAAGAGACCAAGATCAAAGCTTTACCCCAGTTTCCTTTGCACTGGCTAAGTATCAATATGTAGCTAGCTTATTATTGATTAAGTAATTCTTGGAAAGATGCTCATTTCAAATGCATATATTCTCAAAGTATCTCTCACTTCTGCTAGCTACATTTAATTTAGATTAAAGTAAGCTACCTAACAGCTACAGAATTTTTCTTTCTCTTCTTTTTCACATGCCTGAAAAAAGAAATGTAGATTTTCTATGACAGTGGCACTATAGTAGATCAGCTAGAACTTGCTCCTTTTTAATCTTAGTCATATTTTAGGCAAAGTAAAAGGTTTTCTAAGAGCAAACAGAGCTTGCTACAGGGCTGTCATTGCGTAGTATAATAACTAAGCAGTTGATATTCAGGATGATAATCGATAAACTTGACCTATGATTTATATGAGAAGAAGAAATCTGGAAGTTATTCCAATTTAAGTCTCAAAAAAAAAAAGAAAAAGAAAAAATTTTTACCTTTAGAGGTCTGATAGCTTCACAGAACTTTGTCCACCAGCTTTTCTCAATAGACTCCAGATGCCTCTCTCTTCTTCGAAGTGTCCTTAGTCTCTCTTCCAGTTGTTGTACAGTCCGTCTATCCCTTGATGACAGAGGTCGACCATCTCTACACTGGTTACCATAAAACAGTCCAGGAGATCAAGAGACATTGAATCAAGGAAATAGACTTGACACAGTTTAATGAGTTACAACTCTGCAGATTTTGTAGTATATGATTCACACTGTTTCTATGCATAGTAAGACAACAAAATGCAAAGTTACAAGCTGCAAGAAGGGGAATTCCTATTAGGTGACAGAAAACACTCTTCAGAACGAGGATAGTCAAAGTTTTGACAGGGTGGGCAGTCTCCATGGCTAGAATGCTTAAAATGCCCAGATGTGATCTGAATAGCCTGATCTAATCTGAAAGGGGTCCTTGCTTTGTGTAGAACATTGAACCTGATGACATTCAGAGGTCCCTTCTAATCAAATTCCATGACTAAGCCAATATATTAAGCTTGGCATCTGTATTTTCTTTACAGCATTCCACTACAGATACTCAGCTATGTTTCTTGCTCTTGTAAGTATAAGTTGACTTACTGCTCCAAGAATTAACCTTACAGAAATCCAAACAAGAGGCACCATTACCTCAAGAATTAGTTGAGTGTACCAGATAAACATAATCAAACAATTAAGAATGTACTGAGCCTCTAAATACTAAGCAGGCACAATTGCACCCTGCTATAAATTGAGTAACATGTCTTTAAATGTCAATTACACACTAATAAGCAAAAGTAAGCAACAAAATAGGCATTGTAACTGAATCAAAATTGTTTCTAACATTGATGCTACTGATAATACTGAAACTTAGATTAAAAAAAATCTTATAGTTTCAGTACACCTGCCACTATATATTTTTAATTTTGAAGTTTCCTATTCATTTTTTTGTCTTATTTTAAGAGAGCCTTCCTGCAAACAGTGAAACACTTCACACTCAGTGAATTTAAAGCAAGTTTGTTTCAGATAAATTTCTCAAAAAGTTTACAAGACTAAGATCACATTCTAGGTACGTGTAACAAATTGGAGATCACAATGTACTTTTAACAGGAGCATAAATTCTCCATACTCTGGATAGCACCCCAGTGACTTGAAAAAGACTTTTTGAAAACACTCCAAGCTCCCAAGCTGCAAGTCCAAGATTTGATTAAAGACTAATGAAATAAATCTACCAGGTGTACTAATAGCAGAAGACCATACTACATACTGAATCTTTCCATTAGACTAAATAGCATACTTTCATACTTCACTGTACATTACCCTCAGTAACACTTTCTTCATGACCATGCAAATGTGACTGAAGAACAAAGATTTCAATTATACACTGAGTCAGAATTCTAGCCATATTCCATAAACAAAGGAAAATTAGTTTATACGAATGGTCACGTTAAAATATAGACATAACTTAAAGACTTTCTACTCTTTGATCCTATTTGTTAGCTAGATCAAACAACACGACCAGTTGCTTGAAAACTCTCATAATCCAAGAGTCTTTTGTAATAACTAATGCTCTATTTTTCAGGCATTTCTTATTTTTCTTATATTGATTTCAGTAATACAAATCACTTCATTGCAGTACTACTCTGTACAAAACCAAAACTTTACAATTTAAACTGGAGGAGACTACTTTTCAGGTCTGATTATGCAGCAAGATTTCTAGAATACTGAAGGTGCCCACACTGTGTAGAGGTAGCTCAGTATTAAAATTAGACTGTTGAAACCGTTTCAACACTGCTATCACAGAGCATACAACAGCACAGATAGACTTCCAAGATGAACATGATGCATCTTAATGTCCCTTCCCCTCACCGAGGGCTGTGAAAACACTGGTCAAACCATTATATGAAATGGGTTGGGAAAAGGGTGAGATATTATCCCTAGCATATTGTAAGTAAAGGAGAATCTTAGCCTCCTTAAGCTTGTGCTATTCAGTTGTGTCCTGCTTACATTAGGCATAGCATTTCAGTGAGCTGTAGAACCATCATGGGTTTGTAAGTTAACGTCCTAGGAATGTTTAGGATTCAGAAGAGATTTCCATATGTATGCTTTTCATAAGGAAATGATTTATAACAGCAAGGTACATTAACTGGGAAGCAAGAATATCTAGGGCTGTTATTTATTCATAAAAATTATTAATAGTTTGATGAATCTAACTCATGACAGCTCCATGTGACAAGTATCCATTTTCATTACTGCACTGAGTATCAAATTGGATGCCATATCTGGTAGAAGACTAAGTGAGAATATTCTTAACTTTTACAAAGTATCTGTTCTATATATCCAAGCAAGATTGGAGAAGTTTGAGTTTAGCTCATCAGCATCATTATTAGCTAGACAGAACTAACTACTGCTGCAGGACTGATAAAAAAAACTTGATCTCTTCTATAGAAGTGACCACATTGTTTACAAATAACAGCAATTTAGTCACTTCTGACTTGCTATACTTTCTGGAACAAAAACTCTCTACAACATGACAGAGTTTTAGAGAGTTGTAGAGAGGTGGGGGTTTTTTTGGAAAAAAAAAAATCATCAAGAAAGTACAAACAGTGAAGACCATACCTTTGATTTAATCCTTAATAAATGTTGCTCCACTTCTTCAATATCTTCAGTGTTCTCTAAACGTTCATAAGCTGCACTGGTAGTTCCCTTAATCAGGTTCAGAGGCAAAGCTGACATACCATAAGCCTTAAATAAAAAAGAAACATACTCAAATTTTCTGACATACATTTTCATCTGATACAGCTAAAACATACAGCAGCCTTAAGGTATCACTGATGGTTTTCTCCCCCTCCTCCTCCCACACACTGTTATTAAGGCAATCAAATCTTTTCATTTTTTGATTAAAACATAACAAACACGCTAAGTAGATTCCAGTGTCCCACATTGTTCCAACAATACTCGAACGTCTCACAATCACAGACAACCACATGTGTTAAACTTTCATATAAGCATAGCCCACTGAAGATTTATCAAGTTAGCCCTTGGGTTTTTTGTTAAGTCATTTAGCTTCCCAAAATCTTAATTTTCCCACTGTAGGTCATAATCAAAATACTGTGTAATACAGAAATTCAGATGCGGAATTTAAATAGTTTTAGAAACAAAGTACACACGATTTCTTTGTAGCCAGTAGTCTTCAACTTCCTACATAATTTCATTTCAGAAGTACATGACTTACTAAAAGAGTTATGCAGTAAAAAGACACAGCAGAAGCTAGGTGAACACCTAAACTCAGTCACATTCAAAGATTGCTGAGATACCCATTCACATTCATAATTTTGTTGGCATTTTGTTGGTTATAAATCCTGTACCATCCCAAGTATTTGCTAGCTTCTCCATTAACACTATGCCCAGATTTTTTCAAAGCAAAGTCTGTAAGCCTTCCACTAACATAAAAAAAAAAATGTAAGGGGAGGAAAACAAGAAGAAAATGCTACTATTTCCTCCCTGCTCCTCTGTGAGTCTTATAGATCTGGACCAAGGTCAGAAGTTTCTCCAAGCAGTTTAGAGACATTAGCCATAGGGTTTTTATTTGTCTTACTGTGGGCGAGAGGCTGTTGGTGATAGGTGTTCTTGGAGCAGAGCTCAGCAGGAAGGTTTTTCTTTTCTTTCTCTTAATTACAGTTAATACATGAAGTTTTACTAAAGTGCTTGATATCTGAACATTCACTACCTTGAGAAATTAGCAGCTTTATAGATTTTCACAGGAATACAATTCCTTCCTTCAAGCACAGCTTTATATTTCATACTAAGAATAGATTTAACACTAATGCTTGTGTTATGTCATCATACATGCTGTCAGATCACATGAGCTTTCCAAACATAAGATTTTATTTGACATGCATAAGAACCTAGACACATTCATGTCTTAAAACACTGTACTCAAAGCAAGAGTACACTTGTCCATTTTCTTTTGATGTATTTTTCAACATGCCATATACTCTGCCACGAAAATCCATTTCTAAGCACCTTTAACAAAGGGGTCTTATTTACTATTATTGCAGGTCAAAAACACATTAGCTAATTAAATTAATAACCATTTAATATAAATATCTGCCACTGATCCCAGAAACTTCAGTTTTATCCTGCAAGTGACAATATTCCATGATTTCAAGAAATACTCCTCCACATATTAGGCTATGAAAGCATGAAACAGAAGTTTAGCAGCCTGTAAACCTTGTTCACTTGCTGTGGAATTAGTTTTCTTACGCTCAGTGACAATTACCAGCAAACTGTTGGAACAGTGTCAGTTAAGTTCAACAAGCACACAGCGTATGAGCCTCTCAACAGGCTTCAAACATGAGGAAACAGTGGTACCTGTTAAATCACTTGAAAGCATTTAAGTAATAGTAGGAGAAAAGTATTTTCCTTCAAATATTCCTTGAAGTATATATTAATGAAAAACACATTCAGCTAGATCTTTGACAACTTGCACTATATGACTTTTTTTGTGTAACTATAAAGTTTTAGAATTGAGTTTACCATAGATTCCAACAGAATAAGGGAGGCTATTAGCTCAACATTTCATGATTTCACAACAGCTGACATAGCCTCATTTTTCACCCTAAAACACAGTTTTTTGCTTTTTTGGTTTGTTTTTTTTTAAAAAAAAAAGCTGCAGTACTATTTACAGACTGTTCCAAATAAAGTTAAACTCCATTTTCTTTAGCTACAAAACATAACTGGCAATTTCAGTCCCTATGTTAGAGCTTTTTGCTGTAAAAGCTATACAAATGAAAGACATCTCTTTTCACAGGCTAGTAATGGCAAAGAAATTTTATGCTTTCCAACACATTCTAGAAGTTCTGGTTTGAATATAGCTATACAACCACAGAAAGGCCCACCTACGAGATTAAATATTTTAGGTAAGGAAAATAATTTAACTTCAGCTGGATTTTACAGCTCTGTCTATAAATGCAGCTCAGTTCTCTCTTGAGAGGATCAAGCTGCCTTGCTATCTACAGGAGCTAGAAAGTAGTCTCCCACAATCCTTCTCTTCTCTAGGCTGAAGAAATAATTCCTTCAGCCTTTCTTCACTGGTTGCATTCTTCAAATCCCTTATGACTTTCAGAAGCCTCCACTGGAGCCTCTACAAGCTTTCCAGTTTCTTAAACTGAGGGAGTAAAACCAGACATAGTATTCCCAGGAGTGGCTCTGGAAGTGCCAAGTACAGTGGAATCATATCCCTTGATGTGATGACCCCATGCTCAGCTTGCTGTCTACTAGGACTTCCAGGTCCTTTTCAGCAGCCATCCCCCAGGCAGTCAGACCAGCTTTTACTGTAGCTTGGAATGAATCCATTCCAAGAGAAGGCCTTAACATCTGCTAAACTTCATGCCATTCTTGTTGGTCAAATCTTCTCACCTGTCAATGTCTCTATGGTGGCTCTTCATTCTGTTGTATCTACTTCTTCCAATTTGATATCATTCTTAAACTTGATGACTATATACTCAATCCCATCATCCACATAATTTCCAAAGACTAAATAGTATTGGGCCAATATTGATCTTGAAGAGCTCACTCAGGTCTGGCTTCTAGTAGCATAACTCCAGAATTTATGTGGATGTATAAACACCATCTAATTTCATAACTAGAATGCAGGCTGCAATCTAATCAAGGTCGCTCTGTGGTACCCAAAACACTTCCAGCCAGCACCGAAGACATTCAGTATGTAGAAACAAAATAATGAGAGATTGCTATGACAATAGGCCTACACAATTTACAAACCTAAACTCAGAAGCAATAAGATTTCACCATTAAGTAGAGGCTACAACCTGTTCTTCAAACAGTTACCATCAACTAACAGATACCAAGTATTTACCCAATAGAAATAGTTAAGGAATAAAATTCAGAGTTCTAAATATTCTAAGTTTAAGTTTTTATAAAGTAAACCGCAACTCTTAAAGTGATGCACTGTTTTGTTAGTTTTGCAGATGTAAATTACATACTAGGACATTAAGCTTGCTGTAGTAATAAAGGCAGCCTAAGTTCCTTCCTTGAATACAAAAGATGCTAATAGTGAGATGACTAAGCAAGTAAGCTTCCCATCATCATGGGGGGGAAAAGCCACATTGGTCCTTCAAGACATCAATATATAGAATGAAGGACAAAAATGAGTCATCTCATGTGATGTGTCACAGGTCTGAACAGAAGCTGTATTAGCTCAGTTTCAGGGCTGCATTTCCCTTCAGGCTGATGTAGAATTTCAAGGCTGCCCTGAATAGTTTTAACACTTGCACTAACCCAGAGAATTAGGTTACTCATGGGCTATTATTTTGGGCATCTGCAACTCAACAAACAAGCAATGTATTAAGGATGGCACAGGAAAATCAAAGCTGTACACTAAAGCCAAGAGAGGGCTCAGTCCTGAAACAAGCTGTTGGTTCAAAGTTTGGAATATGAATACAAACGGTTCAGAAGAGTCTTTAAAGTAGTTGAGACAAGTTAATTTATATACATGAATTTTGATAAAACAAATAATAAAGTCTCAAAATATTTACATTTACACCACTGGAACAACAGTTTCCAGGACTTATTTTTAGACAACTTTTTCCTAGAAGCATTAAGTCAGATAAGAGGCACTGCACTAAAGAGTAAAAACAGTCATCCAAATGTAACAGGCAATTATAGCATACCTGGTTGTTTTTCCACCAAAGTTCTTCAAAATGAACTGAATTCAGTACTAAACACTAAATGTTCAGGCTGGTATCTGATAATATATGCTGCAAGGTTAGTTCTTTAAAGTCTCAGGCTGCTCTCTGCTGTTACTGAATGCCTAATCAGCTTCACTGAAATCCCATTTTATAGTAGGAAAAAAAATAATTAAATTTATGGTTACAGCAACTTGTTTTCAAGAAGATTCCCCTCACTTTAATCCATACAAGTGATCCATACAAGAGATCACTCCCTATCAGTTAGCTTAAAGGCTGGAAAGCCAAACCCTAAGTGCACAGTAGTAAGAGTTGGAGGGATCACCCGTGAGCAGCGTTCTCATTTTAATTTGAGTCTGCCCACAGGCCTACAGCTTACCTATCCTATAAAAAGAACAGTCTAAACAAAGCTCTTTGCACCTCTTCCTTTTTTGTTATTCACAGAAGTGGTAGCTCAGCCTGAGACAGCAGTATGCAAAGAAATCTGTCACCAGTAAAGCAGGAGCCTGTAACTCACATGAAAGCAACAATTAGTTCAGTACTGTTTATGCAGCACCAGTAGGCACTGAAGAAGAGCGAGAAGCATACTCTGGCTGGTGTCTCAGTGTGCCACTGCACCCAAATATACTCTGTGCTCCAGACAGAGCACTAAAACACCTCAGAGGTTATGTAAGCATTGCTTTCAATTTGCTTAATCTTCACTTCTCCTGGGTCCCTTTCCTTTCCATTCTGTCTGCAGCAGATCCAGCTCTTCTCTTGTTACCTAGGTAAGATTTAGAAGGAAGAGCTACTGTTCTGATCCTTTGGTCTCTTGCAGATTCAGCATCTTACAATACTTTAGACTTGCCAAACTCACATAGCCCACGGCTAGATAAGATAATAGTCTTTTTAGTTGCCCAGTATGTTAGCAGTCATTCACAAGGAGAAGATAGAAGAAGTTAAGAAAAGTTGTAAAATGATGTTTTACAGAAATTGTAGCAAGCAACTATGTCAGGGGTAAACCCCTGAACATTAAAAGATGCAGAAACGTTTTCCACTGGGAACCATAACCACTACCTTAAAACTTAAAAAAAACCCCACACTGAAAAGGGTGTTTTATTAAGGTGGGAACACCTAATAATCAACCAGATCAGCCATAACCACACAGATAAGTCATGAGGAAAACAGAAAATACACACTGAAATGAATACTGCAAATGCCTTTAGAGAAGAATTCAGTTAAGTTAAAGTTCACTTTGAACACCTACTGCAAAAAGCCTGAAGCCACCAGGCATTATAGCTTAACTAGAAGTTGATTATATTTCACTTTTTGCATCTGCTTTGTTCAGCTAATAAGATAGTCTAGTGATTAACTTGTGGCCCAAACAGGGTAATCTCTCCTTGTTAGAGACCAAACAGGTAAATTATTTCTGATCAGTTTGGTACACAACCAGTACTATAACTGAAGGCAGTTTACCAGCTTTTTCTGGTTAAATATTTTTTTTAGAATTAAATTTGTGATTTAAAGCAATTATCAGAAGGTACTTGTATAGCATAGCAGAAAGACTCCCTATTCCATTTATTTTTAGAGGTCCATATATCAAACAGATACAGCTTTTAAGTGCTATCACTGAGGTGTTTTAAAATATGTATGTATAATCTTGTGCAAAAAGTGTAGAAATTAATACTGACATTTCTTGCATAGCACTGCCCTCTAGCGAAGTCACACGAAACAGCCAAGTAAAAGAGAGAACTATTATTACATCACTGTATAAAAGGCATAAGAAGAAATGCTCTCAACTTTAAATACACAAATGTTCTTTTTCTTATTTTCTTACAACAGCTTGTTTCAAGACTTCACCTGAAGCACGACAATGAAAGAAAATGTTCAATTCTACCAGACTGTGATCAAAAACGCATATATTCAAGTTAAAAGAATAGCTACTGCTTTGAGATACACAGTGCTTTAAAGAAATAAAAGTCAAGCACAAGGTAGTTTGTTTCAATATGAATGTCCCACAAAACCACCTCCATTTCAAAAATATTTCCATATTGAATAGATTTTCTGCATTCATAACCTAATTAGTTATTTATTTGAATTATATTAAGCACAAAGTAAGTCATATTATGACACTTTTTCCCCCTCATAGCAATTGGCTATGTTCAGTTGGCTACCCTGAACACTATCTGCTATGGATACAATGCACCCTTGTCAGCATTGTTTCTGACAGAGCAGGTAGGCTGGTCCAATTAGTTAGTCTCAAGCGTGGTACAGTTAAATATGTCACACCAACACAGGCAACACTTCTGAGCTTGTGTAAGAGGAACTAGGGTCCCATCTTTCTCGAAACTGTAACTTTTTTCCTCTGCATCTGGACTGCACAGTTTTCTTGAAAAGTGATCCAACCTTACAAGTAATATTCATCTAATTTCTCGCATTAAAGAAATCTGTTTCCATCTCTGGCTATCTGCATATAGAACCATTCTGAAGAAAAATTAGAATTCAAGGATCTTATTTCCAGAACACCATTACACATGGCAAACAGTGACACTGGTTCACACATCCTTCCTAAATTGCAAAGAGTAAAGGAAAAAGCCTCCTAAATGCATCTGAAGATGGCAGACCATCTCAGACAGTTGGAGGTGGGTTTTTTTTCTTTCACAGGAAATTTCAGTATCCAATCTTCAGTTGCTATTAGGGCACAAACTTTTGAATAACACATTGCTATAAAAAATTCTCAAGGCACGGAACACACTGACCAAACTGAACTGGTATGTTCAGCATGGCATTTCTTGCATGACCTGTTGTACACAAAGAATGCATTAAGTACTTATTTATCCATTTCTTAAGCATTCATCACTACAGTATCTTGCTACACAGGCACTTTTTTCATATTAATATTTTCTTTCCACCATACAGATTCAAAGATTGTCTCACTTATTTGTCAATGTTTAAGTGGACAAAAAATGCAGTAAGATGCAGAAACCAAGTATGACAGTTGTTCTACTATGCACAGTGAACATGTGCTTGCTGGACATATCTACAGAAAAAGTTAACTCTGACTCAGTTGTAATTCTGAATATAACTATTTTGTCCAGTTGCTCCATCAGGCTTAGAAGAGCATTAACAACCAAAATATTAACCTCCTTTCAAGCTGCAACTCTAAAATCTCAAAGTACAAAGCTATCATTGATCCAGCAGTTTAATAGCCACATTTCTCCAAGAGTGCAGTAGGAATCGGGCTATTAAAACAAAGAACACTCAAATTGGTTTGCTGTTATGGTTATTTACTGCTTCATGGAGAAGTGAACAATCAAATAACAACATTTATTTTATATTTAAGAACTGGCATTGAAGTGATTAAGTGGTAATGACGATGAATGCTACTAACTTCTGTATTTCTCACTAACTGTTTGATGTCTACTTAAAAGAATCAGTAATAAATGAGTGGTTTTAAGGTTAGACAGACTGTAAAACACAAAGTATTTTGGCTGTTAGGAATAAGTCAACTGCAAGAAAAGCAAATCATACTCCGGGAAAAAATTAGGTGTGAAAAGGTCATTAGATTTGTCAGTAGACAAACTGAGCTTTGTAACATCTCTTTCAGGATGGAGGAAAAAGGATAACTTCACCATTTCATAAGAAATCAAATAATGCTTATTAAATGTTTTGGAAAAATTACAGAGCCATTTACAATCATTATTCAAGGACGTGCTAAATGAGATGCACAAGATCACTCAAAAATTAATCTGCCTATCATTGTGTGAGTAATACGTTATTCTGCCTTGAATTCAAATAGCAATTGGAGCCGACAACTATTGTCTTAATACCTGAGGCAATGTAAAACCGTTTCAATGCAAAACACATTAATGAAAAAATAGATGCGAACTACATCATCTGTGAAACTATTTCAAACAAAGCGCTGCAGTCCTAATTTATCATCTCCTTGTTACAGTCCATGTTTATATACATGGAAAGCTGTCAGTATAAATCATCAAGGTCATGAATTAGCAGAGCCCCCCTGAGGATCACTTGTTTCTAACAAAACAATTTTAAGTATCAAGTGCTGTACTTCAGCATTATGCATTATATAACATAAAAAGTAGATTTTGTGTTATTAAGGCTTTAAAAGAGGAAAGCAGCTACCAATTCAAGATTATGTTAAAACAGAGCCATTTCAAGAAATAAGTTTAAACAATGCTACCCATTTAAACATTGCACGTACTTAAGAAAAGTGGTATCTGTTTATGCTTATCAGTAATATTAATGTATCGCATGAATGTTTGGAGATTTCATCTATGCTTTTGATCAAACTATTGCTTCTCCTTAAAAAGTTGAAAATCTAGAATACACACCTTCCCTAGCTGCATCTTTCTCCCCATTTCCCAGTCTTCCAAAGCATCAATTAACATTAAGACTACACTTCAGTGTATTCAGCAAGGAAATGCAACATGAAGCACAAGTTTTAGTATTGTATCCTAGAAGACCATGCTAGTAAGGATCAGTTCAAAGGCAGTCACAAGAAACATAAGAGCAGCTTCCACAGCTAAAAAATACTTCGATATTTTTACATCTATTTGTAGAAGCACACAACTTTGCTTCTTGTACAACTAAGTTTTTAAAGTTACAAAATGATGGAAAAAGTAATTTGTATTGCTTAGATTGAGAGTATTAAATGTGTGGGGTTTTTTTTTTCCTGGAACAGGTATATTCTCCCCTCCACTTACACAAGGAGCTTCTGAAAATTGCCACCTATGAAACTATTTAAAAGTTATTAGTATCCTCTGACAGTCTTGCAAGATTTAATAGTTATTAAAACATAGGACTACCTACTTTTTTGACGTTGTACTGAGGTAAATAAATAATAGTAAGAATCTCTAATAAATCATCTTCTCACAAAACAATAGCTGTGATGGAACAAAATGTTGTCCAACATGAGTTAAATGTGATTATAACAGTAAAAGCAGCATTGTGGAATTAAATTATTCTAATAAAGAACCAATCTTACCATTAACCACTGTCTCTTCAAGCTTTTCATAGGCTACAATCAAGCTTGAACAGAGAGGACGTCTCACACCATGAGGTACAACACAGTAAGTGCCACCCATCAGTACCACTGCTAAATCCTGCAGGTCCACATAGTAGACACTACAGAACCCCTGAGGTTGGAAGAGACCTCTGGAGGTCATCTGGTCCAACACCTCTGCTCAAGCAGGGTGACCTAGAACTGCTTGGTCAGGACCATGTCCATATGGCTCTTGAATACCTCCAAGGAGGAAGACTTCAGTCTCTGAGCATTCTGTGACAGTGATTGGTCACCCTCACAGTGAAAAGAGTTACCTGATGTTCAGATGGAACCTCCTGTGTTTCAGTTTGTGCACTCTGCCTCTGGTCCCATCACTGAGCACAACTGAAAAAAGCCTGGCTCCACACTTTGTACTCTCTCTTCAGATATTTGTACACATTGACAAGATATCCTCTGAGCCTTCTTCTCTAGGCTAAACAGTGCTAGCTCTCAGCCTTTTCTCATAGGAAGAAGGTCCTTTAATCATTGTTGTGGCCCTTCACTGGGCCTCCTCCTGTAGCTCCATATCCCTCTTGTACTAAGGAGCCCAGAACTGAACATGCTCCAGGTGTGACCTCACCAGTGCTGAGGAAAGGGGAAGGAATTCTGCTGGCAATACTCCTCTTAACACAGCCCAGGATACCATTAGCCTTCTTTACAGCAAGGGTACATTGCTAGCTTGTGGTTAACCTGGTGCCCACCAGAACCCCCAGCTCCTCTTCAAAGCTGCTTTCCTGCTGGGTGGTCCTCTGCATATATTGGCACTTGAGTTTGTTCCTAACCAGTTGCAGGACTTTGTACGTCCCCTTGCTGAACTTCATGAGGTTTCTGTCAGCCCATTTCTCCAGCCTGTCAAGGTCCCTCTAGATGGTTGCACAACACTCCAGAGTATCAGCCACTCCTCCCTGTTTTGTGTCACGTACAAGCTTGCTGAAGGTACATTCTGCCCCATCATCCTGATCAGTAACGGAGGTGTTTAACAGGACTGGACCCAGTATCAACCCCCTGGAATATACCATGAGTAACTGGCCTCCAACTAGACTTCATGCCACTGATCACCATCCTCTGGGCCCAGGCATTCAGCCAGTCTTCAATCCACCTCACTGTCTGATCACCCAGGCTGTATTTCATAAGCTCTATGAGGATCTTATGGGAAACGCTTAATGTGGGCTAAGTTTGGCTTCCCAACAGGAATTTGGCAAACACACATCCCTGACGAGATGTTGGTATGTTATAACAGCATACTACTGTGTCAACAGCTGAAAGCTGAAGTGGTACACACTATGCTGAAAACAGTTGAGTTCAAAAGTATTTTTCAGAATACTTTTAAAGCTTCAAGAGTTAAGTGCTATGCATATCTGTCCATAAACTTGCTTTCAGAATTTTATTTTTTAAAAAATGGTACTGTAGTGATATGAATAAGGTATATAAGCAGTATTCACTTAAACTGTTGTTATACTCCACTTCAAACAAATCATGCTGTTAAAACAAAAGTATTCTGCTTTAACACACATCCAACCCTTTTTTTTTTTTTTTAAGTTTGCTACAGTCCATAAAAAGTTTGAAGTTTTTGGAAAATGTACACAATTCAGTTCTGTGCCCACTTCCTAATAAAACAAACACCTTAGGAAGAAAAACTGCTCCTTGGAATAGCTGTAGTAAAAACCAGAAACAAAGCTAATAGAACAAAAGTTTACAAGGTAAATGTAAGAGGCAATTTGAGAACTTACTGTTACAGACTTTTTAATAAGGTGAGAGACTTGTCAAGTACAACTAAGATGTCTGCTCTAGCTTATCCTTATACCCTATTTTCAAAATGTGTAGCATTATGCTAGACACCTTTCATCTCCCTTTACAATCAAGTGTTAAGATAAGCTCTATTTTCCCTATAGAAAGCTAATACTACTGAAAAAGGTTCACACTCAAGAACCACACAGCCCAGTCAGACACTGTTATAGATCCAGAGAAGCCACAGTGGCCACATTCTGCAGGACTGTACCAAATATCATCACATGGAAAACTCAACAGAAAAAGTCAATTTATTTTCCACTGGAAGTGTGGAGTTAAGATCCTCTCTCTAAATGCTCCTTTTAGTCCTCCTCAAACATCTTCCTTGCACCTAATTTCTATTCTTATTTGAATGAGATGGTGTTAAGAAATACCATAAAATATTGTATTTGCTCCTTTATTTAAATATTAGCTATAGACTCAAAGATATTTCATAGCAAGGGTAAAACTTGAATTCAAATCTATTAAGTCATCACTAAAAGCAGTTTTAAGGAAATCTTGACCTTCACTGGGAGAAGCAGCTTTTACAGTAACTCCTTAAACTAGTAATTTCTATATTAGCAGCCTCTCAATGATTTACCTTCAGGGATGAGATGCTTTCCGGTTCAATATGTATTACTAATCCATCCCGAGATTTCCAATTAGTATTTCACAGAAACTGAGGAACTCAGAATTTTCCATACCAAGTAAGTTTATTTCTTTAGCATCTTTGGCTTTAACAATGTCTTTCATGCTACCCCATACAGAAGCTGGGGAGAAGCTCACAACTCAACAGCTAAATTCTGCATTTTTCCCCTCAAACTACAAGAAAATATTTCTGTGTATATCACTAGGTCAAATTTAGTGACTAGATTTTGATGTCTGAAGCCACAGAAATTAAAACCAGCAATCTAATGTAATGACAACCACATCAAACTGTGACGTTATTTACCCTTCTATCACACTCAGTAACACAAGTCCTGAGTTGTCAGCAACTCTGGTCCAGCACAATGCTTCAATTTGTGCTGTCTTCCATCCACACCCTCCCCATCCCTCCAAAAAACCCATACCAAATATTACAATAGTGTGTGGTCTGAAAATAAGTCTGTTCTTTGTTACATGAACAGCTCACCATGTATGTTACAGTAATACATTAAATCAACCTGGGCCTTAAGAGAGGCCCAGAACACTGGATCGATGCTGATAGTACTCCTTAAAAAAAAACAGATTTTTATCTGGACTTGTCATTGGGGTAAATTTGCTAGTTCCATAATTTGAACTGTAGCCATTTACAATCTAAAGAACATCAACCCCCTGCATCCCTCCTCATGGGGAAGCCAGAGAATATGCTTTCGCAGAGAAAGCTTAGGAGCATACACATGCAGAAGTGAGCTTTTGCTCTTTCTACTTAAATTCAAGGCTGCCTGCTGCCAGGGCCAAAGCCTCTTTTCCCCAGCTTCTCACACTGTTGTATATTACCACAATGCAGAAGTGCAATTTTAGAGCAGCCATAACCCCATTCTTCACACTAAAGTCCAAAGCAGTACTGTTAACATATATTTGACTAATTGTAGAATGGATAAATTGTACTCAGAGTGACTTAAAACAGAAGCACTCGGTTCATCTGTTTCACGGTACTCTTCCACAAATAACATTTTAAGATTAAATCAGTCAACTGTAGTCAGTGCAGGCACAGCATTCCTATGGACTTTTAGTATTTTATGTTACAGCTGCAGGCATCCAATGTAAAATCATTCTTAATTAGTTATGAAAGTGTTTGCTAACATATCACTCATTACAATACTACCTTAATTAGAAGGTCATTTAGAATGGATTTTTTTTTCTTTCTTTATACTAAAAAGGTGAATAAGTATACAGAAGACACCTGTTCTTAGCTTCCCTTGAACAATATAATTGCAACACTGGCAATGGAACAGACTGAGGATATTCATAAGTCATGTGAACACCAAAAAATTCAGTTATGTCTGCACTACAAATCCTCAGCTCTTAACTAGTATAATCCAAAGATCCATGATCATCTCTGTTCAGAGACAAGGGAACTCAGACACCACACACTTTGCCCCATCTATTCTCTCTACTCTTTTTTCCATCATCTGTGGAAATTTTGAAGTAGGTGTCTTTGTTCTTGTGTTCACCTTTATATAAAGGTATTATCTTTTTGTGCTTAAAAAAGTCTACCACTGATTATCAAACAGTGGTTTGATGACTAAGCACAAACGCCTCCCACCTTTAGAAACTAGGACAAACAATTTGATAGGTATGCAATTTGATAGGCTGAAAAATACAGGAGCCTAACTACTGATGTGTCAGATATCTAAAGTCAGAGGCAAATGTTACAGATAATGCCTCAGACTTGCCTGTGCACTAATGCCTTTGTCTTACCTAGAGACTTTTTTTTTTAAATACAAAACTAACTCAGCAAAAATTCCACAACACAAAGAAGTGGAAAGTTACTAAGAGAAAAACAGTTACTCCTTCCAGAATCATGGCTCTCCTCCTTCTAAGTGGAATGAAGGGAGCAATCCAAGCTGGTAGAGACCAAGAGGCTATACTCTGGGCCAATCTCTCCCTGAGGCTTAGGGAAATGTGACAACCCAGGAACTTTTCACAACTGAAATAACTTTTGCATTGAGCCCAGCCCACAATATAGACAGGAATGCAGGTCCATGGGATACACATGCTTTCAAGGCCACCCTCACAATTCACTTTTCAGACCATGAGAAGAACACAGCTCATGCTGTTAGAGGTGGAAATTGCTTACATATCATAGAATCATAGAATGGTTTGGGCTGGAAAGGTCATCTAGTTCCCACCCCCCTGCCATGAGCAGGGACACCTTTCCACTAGACCAGGTTGCTCAAAGCCTCATCCAGCCTGGCCTTGAACACTTCCAGGGAGGGGGCATCCACAACTTCCTTGGGCAATCTGTTCCAGTGTCTCACCACCCTCACAGTGAATAATTTCTTACTAATATCTAATCTAAACCTACCTTCTTTCAGCTTAAAGTTATTTCCCCTTGTCCTGTCATTAACTGCCCCTATGAAAAGTCCTTCCCCAGCTTTCCTGCAGGCCCCTTCAGGTACTGGAAGGCCACTCTAAGGTCTCACTGGAGCCGTCTCTTCTCGAGGCTGAACAGCCCCAATTCTCTCAGCCTGTCCTCGTAGGAGAGGTGCTCCAGCTCTCTGATCATCTTTGTGGCCCTCCTCTGGATTCATTCTAACTGGTCGATGTGATATGGAAGCCTGACCATCACTAGCAGTGGGGAAAGTGTTATGAAAGCACTAGAGCATTAAAAAAAAAATCTATTCCTGCTGCAACTATGAGAACACAGACCTTCTAATACACAGTTTTCACTGTTTGTGACACATTGGTACTTCAGTCCACCCATGTATCAAAGCCAGCTCAGTGTTTCAGCATAAGATTCTGTGATCACTTGAAAACAATAACAACCACTCATTATCAGAGGTGGACAACAACCACCTCCTGTGTGAGCTCATCCCTAAAACTTGTGTGATTTAGCTCCTATATTTCTCCTACCCTGCCTTAACACCTACTGTAAAACTGAAGGGATAGTTTCAGAAGGATCAAATACAGCAGTTAAACAAAGTGAATAGCAATTCCACACTCCAGGCATTTGCATGGACAGCTCAGTTCAAGTTTTCAAAGCAACAAATTAGCTTAAAAATCTTAGTAATTAAGGCATTGAGAGAAAACTATCTTAGTTCTCATGCTTGATGTCAAGTTGGTAAAGGGCCAGGTGAACAAGTCTTATGAGGAGCAGCTGAGGGAGCAAGGGTTGTTTAGCCTGGAGAAAAGGAGGCTGAGGGAAGACCTTATCACTCTAAACACCACCTGAAAGGAGGTTGTAGAGAGGTGGGAGTCAGTTTCTTCTCCCAGGTAAGAAGTGACAGAACGAAAGGAAATGGCCTCAAATTGCAAATTGTTTAGATTAGATATTAGGAAAAACTTCTTCACCAAAAGGTTAGTCAGGCATTGGAACAGGCTGTCCGGGGAGGTGGTGGAGTCACCTTCCCTGGTGGTATTTAAAAGACAGGTAGAAAAGGTGCTTAGGGAGATGGTTTAGAGGTGGAATTGGTAGTGTTAGGTTTATGGTTGGACTTGATGATCTTAAAGGTCTTTTCCAACCACCACAATTCTATGATTCTATGTTTCACCTCACTTACCACCAGTATTTGTACAAGTCCTAAATAGAGTAAGACTAAGGCAACAACATTGAAGACAGAAGTACTGTCTTCATCTGAGAAACCACACAGACAACACAGTACACTGAAGTTACTGAATGTAAAATGGAAGTCTCATATTTCCAAGTTCAGCTAGTTTTGAGGATTCTTAAACCTGCATTAAAAAAATATTCCTCACATTCCAAGAACTTAGCAGTGCTTCAAACCATAAAAACCCAGAGCCAGAAGACACTGTTGAAGCTACTTAGCATGACAACAGTTTTCTGTACAGGTAAAGCCTGTGAAAACTGCGAGTATCACAAATGTAAAGAGATTAAATATTTGCATAACAACTTACCGTGTAAGTGATAGCTGCCAACATTCCAATCACAGTCAAGGAACTAATGGAAAATGAAAGAGCAGTCAAGCCATCTGCAAAAAAAATTAAAAAAGCCTGTTGAAAAAAATCCTTCAGTAGAGATATAAGAACATTTATTTGTGAACTGGTTTCCTGAAGATATCCAAGTTCATTAGATTTAAGAAAAAAAAATATTAGACATAGTTACCACCCATAACAACTCAGATGAAAAATTCACCTAGCACAGCTTTTTGTCAGCAGTAGATCCTTCTCCAATACTGCACGAAGCAGGACAGCCATCTATCCTTTGCTACAAGTTCACAGATGTTGCATTCAATCAAATGGTTGAATAGTCACTAATGAACTTGCTCCCATAGCTGTCTAATGCCTCTTCAAGACTTATTTCTGTCCTCCACAGGGTGCTGTGATAGTTTTTACAATTTCCATATGCATTCTGGATGGTTCATCTTTATTTTGTTTATCACCTAATTTCTCAAAATAAAGCACTATCTGCAGAATCAGACAAGCACGGATGCTTCAAGCAACCAAATAAACCAGAGTGCAGGCTTCAGCTTCACTCAAACCATGTAGACTCAGATGTACAAACTAGAAAAGGTCACCGGACAATGGAGTGACCGTAGCTTTACTATCACTCTAGAAATGAAAAGGGATAGTAGAAGAAAAGCGTTACTGACCTCATCCCCAAAGGCAAACTCCCTGAATCCTCCTGCATAATTTTTCTCAAGAGCCCGGTCCCTAACCTCACCATGCAGGACACAAGCAAGCTTTTTGGTTAAATAGTAGCATGAAAACTTTCAGTACCTGTTATAGAAATTAACTTCAAGCAATCATAGAATAGTTTGGTCAGAAAACACTACGATCATGCAATCCAAACATAGACCTAGCACTGCCAAGTTCACCACTAAAGTATGTGCCCCAGTACCACATCTACACATCCTTTAAATACCTCCAGGGATGGTGACTCCACCACTTCCCTGGGCAGCCTGTTCTAATACTTGACAACCCCTTCAGTGAATAATTTTTTCCTAATATCCAACCTAAACCTCCCCTGGTGCAACTTAAGGCCGTTCCCTCTTGTCCTATCACTTGTTATTTGGGAGAACACCGACCTCACTACAACCTCCTGTCAGGTAATTGTAGAGAGCAATAAGGTCTCCCCTCTGCCTCCTCTTCTCCAGACTAAACAATCCCAGTTCTCTCAGCTGCTCCTCACAAGACTTGTTCTCCAGGCCCTTCACCAGCTTCGTTGCCCTTTGCACATGCTCCAGCAACTCAATGTCCTTCTTGTAGCGAGAGGCCCAAAACTGAACACAGGACTCAGTCTGGCCTCACCAGTGCCAAGGACAGGGGCACAGTCACTTCCCCAGTTTCCATGCATTAGCTGGTTTCCTTTATTTTTTTCCAGAACATAGCACCAAGAATTCAGAAACTGAGAAATCCTGTTATAGTTGTCCTCTATGAGAAGCTGATTCTTTCTTCTGACCAATCCTACAGGCCTCCTTCCAAAAAATACCAAAAACTGATAGAATAGCACTACCAAATACAACTTCACAGCTCAAATCTTCCCTTTGCTATTTTCACTAGATTATACCAAACAACTTTCCCAAAGCTAACAGCAACATGTTCAGAAGATTCAAATTCTACAGCTATATTTAAAACAAAAAAAAAACAACCCAGTATTGTTCCCCCTTTAGTGCATGTGAAAATTTTATATATGTTCTGAAGTTTAGGGGGGAAAAAACTTCACACCTAAGTGACCCTCATTAAGTGACCCTTAATTCTAACATGTCACGCAATGTACTTAAACACCGTATTTGATGATCCTCCTGACCAGGTATTTTAAACCAACATTTAATATCCATTTAAAAAGTTTGAGCTATGTTCAATAGAACATTAAGAAACTAATGGGCTGAAAAATTGATAATTGTATATCACAAGTATGTCATCATGCTCTGCCTCAGTGGATGAGTTTACATTCCATGTATAATCCCACTACAAACTGAATGGACATAGAACATACATCAAAAATTACGACCTTTGTATTTCTTGGGTTAACTGCAGAAAGACAAAGGAAAAGGATAGGTTAATATAAAGATAGAACAACAGGTACAAGTAGAGACAACAGGCAAGAATTTTGTCCTTTTTCTAGCATCTGGAACACAAAAGAACCTTTTGCAACAATATTGACTGGGGACTTGTTGGCTGTGGAATAGCTCTACAAAACCACTGGAGGGTCTTGGCAAACAGTAAACTGCATATAAACCAGCAGTGTCCCCTGGCAGCATGGAAGTCCAACAGCATCTTGGGCTGTATCAACAGAAGCATGCTCATTTATTAAGGAAAGGGCCTATACAGGGAATACTACAACCAGTTTTGAGGCCCCCACTACAGGCAAGACTGATAAATCTGAGCAAGTAAAGGGAACAGCTAAATTGGTCAGAGGTTGGAGCACATGCTGTGCAGAGAAGCTGAGGAAGCCTGGAAAAAACAGCTTTGGAGAGACCTAATATAGCCTGCCTGCTTATCAGAGGTGGAACCCAGGTTCTTCAGTGGTGCATAGCAGTTGTGTGAGACAATGGGTGACAGTGTGTATACCCACACTGGATGAGAGGAGAATTTTTTTTTCACCATGAGATGAAAGTCTCCATCCTTCGGGGTTTTTCAAGAGCTAGTTGATAAAGACCTGACCAACCTGGTCTGACCTTACAGCTTCTTTCTTTGTGCAAGAGATTGTACTAGATGACCTGAGGTGTCTTCAGTCTGAACTATCCCATGAAATTAAAAGTCTTAAGAGAATTCTGGTAGAGTCAGAAATCAAAACCAGACTTCCCCATCCCAATCCAGCATCTTAATGATGAAACTCTCCTAGAAGTAAACATTAGCTATACTATAGTTTCATAACAAGGACATGTACAGAGCTGAATATTTAATTGACAGACATATCAAGATAGCCTAGAAAACTTAGCTTACACCTCAACCACTGTCACTAACAGTATAAACAGTTTAAGAAGCATTTTATTCTATGCTGTCAGTTAGAATCTTTGTGAAGCAAGAGAAAGATAAGCAAGCAGACAGACGAAATTATGAAAAAGCTATGGATTTGTCCTCCCTATCTCCTATACTTGCAAGCACAGCTTACAGAACAGTGAATATTATGATGAAAGACTCTGCAAGGATGTCAAAGACAACAAGGAAGGCTTCTTCAAGTATGTAAGTGGTAAGAGAAAGATAAGGTAAAAATATGGGCCTGCTGCTGAGTGGGGCAGGAGCCCTGGTGAAATAGGACACGGAAAAGGCTGAGGTACTGAATGCCTTCTTTGCCTCAGTCTTTACTAGCAAGGCGAGGAAACCCAGGCCCAAGATACCAGGGGAAAGGCTGGAAGATGTACCTGGGGTGGAAGATCAGGTTAGAAAAATATTTAAGCAAACTGGACATACAAAGTCGATAGGTCCTAAAGGGATACACCAAGTGCTGACAGAGCTGGCAAGTGTCCTTGCAGGGAACTTTTAGTCAGTACAAATTCCTAGAAAAATGCAGAATACAACTTGACCAAGGCTTGTAGCATTATATCTGAAAACATTCAGACAGAAGCCAATACTCTGATACATAGTAAGAATGAGGCACAAATATTAGAATACTTATGCACTTGGATTAATGTTTGTTAGATAACTTTTAGTTACCATTTTTCTGGATACATTTAGAAAGTGACATCAAGTCTGTCTTAGCTCACCTGTAAAACACTTTCTTCACACCTTTGCTCTGAAAACACACCCTGACTACATACATGAACAGCATAAGCTAAAGGTTAAATACAACTTCATGGAGTTTGGTCTTCACAATAGTTCTTTATAGCCCTAGCATTAAAAAGTACAGCAACTGCAAACAAAACAATTTCAGAAAAGGTCAATATTAGGAGAACAAAGGGAAAAAATGTAACATCCATAGAATTTTCCTGTCTAAATAGGCAAAGCCACTTATGAAGCAGTTTCATTCTTATACTGAACAGCAGTATCACATTTAATTATGTAAGCACTTCTCCCCACCATTATCATAGGACACAACTTTGGAACCCTTGCTGTCAAATGGGGACTGTACAGAGAGCAGACACTGACAGAGTCTCCTCTCTGTACTTTGAAGACTGTTCTGATTTTTTTTTTTTTGTCTGAACAGAAAGAGAACAATATTATTGCAAAGATTTAGTGCAGGTGAGCAGTTAAGAGTCAAGCTAGAAAGCTGTCACCTAGAAAGTCAGCTTGTTCAGTCAATGATGAGTATGACAAAATAAGTTAGTAGCAAATTATGCAAAGCTCAAAACAAATCTTAAACTTACGACTACTTCCAAATTCTTCAAACAGGAGCTTCACTTTCTCCCACTCTGTGGAATTCTTTTTGTTGGGAATATCCAAAGGGACAAAAGCACTGTAACAAAGCAAAAACAGTGTCATATCATCTACACTAACTAGTTAAATAGCAAAAGAATTTCACTTCTAAGTTAAGAATATAGAAGTCCATTTATTCCTGAAGAAAAATTGTATTAAGTTAAATTCAAAAAATTCTGAAGGCAATGTTTCATTTTATTCACATTCCCCTCAAATGCTGTATTTAGATCAGCAGAGTATGTATGCAAGTGTGTGCAGAGTCAGGTCTGAGGTCAATGAGTAAGTGATTTTCTGTCTACCAGTCCTAACAGAGATAAGGACCCTACACTCAAGCATCATTAAAAGATGTATTAATCTGATTTACTATCCTGGTTTGACACATGCAGAGGAGCAAAAGGACTTTAAGGATCAGTTGAGACAAATTCTCTTATAAATCCACACTTCTGGAAGCTAGAATAAAAAAATAATGAACCCTACGCCAAACATAAAGGGACATGTTTATCTTCCATTATTACAACTAAAACAACAACACATCTGCTGCATTCCATTCCTTATTCTGTAGTTGGCCCAGTGAACTGAACTGCAGAGAAGTTCATTAAGTATTTTTTACCTTCCCGTTAAGCAGAGACCAGTAAAGAGTCCTCAGAAGAATGTCAGGTAGAACGGTTCCCTACCTGAAAGCTTCCTGCTGTCAGTCTCCCCATCTAAAGTCCAATAATAAGAGTAACTCTTCAGCATTTCCATGACAAAACAGCTAGTTTGGTAACAGCTGGAAAACCAGTAACTCCATACCAATCTGAAACAATTGCTTCCAGACATAAAACAGAATGCCTACAAGTCACAAGGAAGTCACATTTCAAGGGAAGCGTTTTAGGTAAAGAACATGAGAACCCAAACCAAAGTCCATAAAGAATGCTCACAGGTATCTTTTGGACTTTTGTAAGAAAGAATATATAATCAGATCCCTGCTTCAAGTCCCACTAAACAAATGAATAACAAATATGCATCTTCCAGGAGCCTGCCTCAAACTTCAAGTAGAGAACATAAGCTTGTATTTCAAAGGTTAGTGCTAAACTAACTGTGTGCACTTAACACATAAAAACCAAAACCAAACTGGTACTCTGCAAACAAAGTTAAAATTTGAAAAATTAAAATCCTAACTTTAAAAAAATGTTTTATTTTTAGCTTCTTAACCATGCAGGATGTAGATTAAGGCTTGAAAGTTCTTTTCAGTGAGGGTGACAGAGCACTGGAACAGGCTGCCCAGGGAGGTTGTGGAGTCTCCTTCTCTGCAGACATTCAAAACCCACCTGGACGCCTTCCTGTGTGATCTCATTTAGGTGTTCCTGCTCTGGCAGGGGGATTGGACTAGATGATCTTTCGAGGTCCCTTCCAATCCCTGACATTCTGTGAGGCTGATGCATGCTTACTGACTTGAGATTTTGTTTTTGTATCTACATCTAGTAGTAACTCGTTCTGCAAAATAGCACCCAGGCAAGATCAAAAACACAGGTATTAAAACAAAGTTAGGCAAAATTTCTACTTACAAGAGAGCAACACAAATAACTGCAGGTTTATTTGTTAAAAAGGGTTAAAATAGCAGACTCTGGGAAACTAAATGAGCTCAAGTCCTTTTATTCTAGCATCAGTATAAATTTGCTATCTGTGGACCAAATGCAGGGAACAAATGAGATGGAAGAACATCTTAGGATATATAACTTGCTTGCTTTTTTCCTCCCTCCACGCGTAACAGGGTTAACTCTTTTCCTGAGACTACCTGCAACCAGCATTTCAAAGGACACTAATCAGAGCAGAAGACACAGTGTCCATTATACACACTCTTTAACTACTACTCAGCTAAATCTTAACTGAAGAAGGGACACCTGATTCTGCTCTTCTTCAAGTTCTATGTACCAAGGACCTGAGAAAAGAATTCAGGAGCTATAAATTCACACACTTTAGTCCCAAGCAAGCAGGAATCTTATTTCCCCTCCCAAAAAGGGTCCCTCAACTACCAGCAAACTAACCAGAAGGCTAGCTAGTCCACTTGGACAGACTTTTGGCCTCTACCTTAACAGGCCACAAGAAGGAGATAAGAATTAGCATGCCTAGCCATCTACCGACCTGCATTCAGTCCACAGTCCCAAAGAATCTCTAAAACACAGCCCATCCATTGCACCAGTACAGTACACAGCACATCCATTGCACCAGTACAGCACACAGCAGTTCAGGCCTATTCTTCACGTATGCTAAGCAAGAAGAAATTTGACAAGTCTTGGCTATTTTGCTATGTTGACTAAATAGTCAACACAGCCTGAGGGTCACAGTAGCCATCAACAGAACCAGAGGTTTCCATGTTAAATAACTTCATTCATCTGTCACACTGTGACACAAGACAAGTCAGTCCACTGACAGAGAATGAATAGAGTACAAGTGCCAGTGCAGGGTTTTACAGGTGTAGCTGAGAATTCAGTTAATGCAAGCAAATAAAGCAGCTCTGCCATGATGGAGTTCTGGACACAAATGAAATTAACTGCAGTAATTTTAAGAACAGAAGCAAACTGCTGTGTTGTTTAAAACACATCCTAGGAATATTATGATTAAGACCTAGGTCAATATCTAGGCTCCAGGACAAGGAAAGTAAATGCAAGTCAAGCAACTTAAAACTATCAACTTTTAGCAGTGCTAATAACACACAGGTGCACATGGGTCAAGTTTGATCCTTAAATCAAAGAGTACCATTATCCATCATCCTTAGTAAAATAATTTTTAACATACTAGATTTAAACTCATTTCCTTAAAGTGAGGTCCACTATGATATAATTTGCATAGTTATTTATAGGCTAATTAGACAAATTCATAGCTTTTTAAAAGCTAGTAGTTCTAGAAAATTTAGGGTAACCAATTTAATTCCAAACACTGACAGCAAAACATTCCCTTTTAGAACTAAACATTAATTAGCCGCAAAAGCAAATATTTTAGTTTAAACCAGACTGCTGTATAAGAGTGCCTTAACAGACTGTAGTATCTTAAGCCCCTTGCCTCCAGCACATGATATTTAGAGTAAATAAACTATATTAAAGGAAAGCAGAGAATTTCTGAAAAGGGAAAGGCACTACAAGTAAATAATTAGTTCCAAGTAACCGAGTATAAATTTGGTTTTAATGATTCTCTGCATCAAGTTATTTGCATGTAGAGCATTTAAGTGCTATTACAAATATGCAGATTTTTGCTACAGCAAGAATCTTTGTAATAGACAGCTAGAATAAGAGGTATAAATACCACTTCTGCCATCAATTTAGACAACAGAATCCTGCTCATTGAGCTGTGTTATCAACTTAGAAAAAACCTCCATGATCATCTGGCACAAAACGGGTATTATGTTTCCCAAAATAGTCACATAGATCTCTAATGGAGCAAGGTAAACACCTAGGGAAGAATAAGATATTTTTAAACCTCAAGCTTAATCCAGCTTTTATGGTGTCTTTGCAGGCTGCTGACCAGCAAAGAGCTAGGGACTGCTTGTGTGGACCTACATTTCAAGGAACCAAGCTACTTATTGACCCGTTTTAATTAGACAGATTACTTGCTAAATCCATCAGAACAGAGATTGCCTTGATACATCGAGACACTAGTCACATAAACACAGTAAGACTGCCTATTTGCTAGGAAGTTAACAGGAAATATTCCAGCCCCTCTTGCTCCTGTAACCTGTGTGCATGACTATTCTAGTCCATTAAGCCTAGCCTCCTAAAATTAAATCCAGTGCCTAGAATTCTAGTCTGTTTTAATGTTGGTGTTATCCTGACCACTAGTGAGAAAAACCTCCTGCCATTGAAGTACAGCCAGTACTGCAAGATCAGTCTTCACTACCACCTTCAGTTGAGCCCCTCATGTAGAAGCTTCAGCTGCAACAGTTCCATCTTTTTCCTATCACAGTGGGACTTCTGGGGCTGCTCTTGGCCCTTGCTGTGCAGAAAGTTAACTACATGACAGAGAACTTCTCCATAACGAGCATGCACATAAACACTGAGACACCCACTAATATATATGTGTGTATATATATACATATATATGTATAACTATACTAGAACCAAAGTTCACATTTTTCTTCAGCAGTCACCTCATCTGCTTCCCAAACCAAGCTGTTCAGTCTTGTAGTTTCCCTTAAAGGGGACAGACAAGAATTATATGCTTCTGCAGTAGCATCTTAAGTAGCAAGGGTGCCTTTCCACTCCAAGGGCACTAGGATGATGCTAACATTTAATTACTACCAACTTAAAAGAAAACAAGCAACCTCATATATATACATATAATAGCATAAAAAATTGTTCCAATTAGGATGCAGAAATACTAAAATCCCTATCAGTATTTGTTAACAGAGTTCTGCCTCTTTTGCAGCAGATAACTGTGCTATTTGGATCAGTGGGTTTCAAATCTGTACCTATGAAGACGCATTGTTCAGTAACTAAGTTAGTTCCAGCCCAAGTACTACAGCTGTCTGGTCTGCAAGTCAATCTCACTGTCATGTGGCACAGTATCAGAGGAGATCGTGGAAGCTGCTGTAAATTACAAGTTATGAAGACTTTATAGAACAAGCCTAAGAGCACAGAGGACAATTAGGAAATCAAGAACCAAGTTCCATCTTACTGGAAGAAAGGAACAAACATACTTAGAGCTACTGAGGATTCAGCTGACACCTACTAGAGATACTGCAAAGTTTTCTAAACTGGGTATATAATACAGTACATATATGTGTGCCCATCATGTGAGCCAACAGCCAGAGAAATAGATTTGCCAGAAGCTTTAACAATACTTCTAGACCATGATTAAGCTAAGTCAAATGCCTTTAGTCTCTCATGATAGCAAACAAGTTACTTTTAACTGAAAGGACAGACTTCTTTGAAATGCACCATTTAATTGTTTATCAAAACTAATAAAAAATATTCCAATAACTATACAATTAGAAGCATTAATTTCACTCTAGTTTCTACTTTATGATCCAGTGCTTTGATAGGATCGTTTTAGCATATATTTTTAAAGTTTTACCAACTTTACTGCTGCAGTCAAGATGCTAAAAAGTTTATGACACAGCATACATTAGAAACATTCAATACTGGTGTGTGGGTCATGCTTAATAGTGATCTTAAATTGAATTTGTAACAATTCTTGGCATTTCAGAATAACAGCACTTGCTGCAAGCAAGTTACCCACCTCAGTAATGTCTGCCTTTCAAACAAATGCCACCAAAACCTTTACCATACAAGGCACAATTATGTCAATAACAATCCCACACTATACTTAACATCTTTCACAGAGCACTTCCATTTAGGAAAGTACTAAGCATGTAACAGCTAGTTCATGGTCCTAAAAGCTGTTCTAGGATGTCCATGAAAGCATTTGATAGAGACAGAAAATGGGAAGAGCACCAATATTTACTCCCTGTTGTAGCCTGACATATCAATACTGTTGTAAATAAATGTCATGGACATTATGTCCTTGGCAGATGTTCACACTGCACAAGCAGGCAGAACTTCGAAGCACAAGCACATCCATAGTTAAGAAAACCGTTCTAGCTTCCAGTTAAACTCTTACTTTTTGGGTACCTAATTCTCAGCATATTTAAGCCCTATTAGAGATTAAGCCAGATATTCATTATGTGGATTGAGTGCACTACAAGCTACCTTTTTAATCTTGCACAGAAGAAAATTCTGTTTGGGGTTCTATTTAGCATATCCCCTGTTAATGTTCAATAAATACATACTTACCCAATTAGGAGAAGAACTGCACAAATTGTGATGAATCCCAGAGTATATTTGAGTGCAGTTTTAACCTGCTGTGTATTAAAGAGAAAGTTAATACATCAACATAAAATAAATCCAAAGAGATTTGTCTAACAAGTTATGGCAAAGTATACTTAGTATAACAGGTGTTCTGCAAAATGACCTCTAAAACAGTAGTTTTAGATACAAATCATAAGTATAAATTCTTGAAGAGCCTCATAGCTTGAAAACTATGAATGCCACTGAATTATGCTTCCATCATAAACTGTGCACTTGAGCAGCTGTGGCCAGAAGTCAGGGTACATTCATTCAGTGCAAATACACTCAAAAAAATTCTTATAACTAGTGTTTTTTTATAATGACTATGATTAGAAGTCCTTTTTCCCATGTTAAGGTTACAACCAAAGAGAAGGGGTAAACAGTCAGGACCAATGACTAAACAATTTTTTTAAAGAAAGTATTTTCACTTGAGAAGATAGTACTTTACTTGCATACAGTTATTGCATTTCCTGGAATGTCACGCATGTCAAAAATCTTCAGTGCATTACAAAAATCACCAAGTGCTAGCTTCAGGTAAATTACTACTGCCTACTTCAAGGAAAAAAAAAATGCAAATTCTACAAGGAAGGTACTCAAATTGAGTTTCTATCTTAGAATCAGTATAATCTTTGTCTTCTACTTTAAAACCTGTTCATACAAGTTTTCTATTCTAAGGAAAGTTACATGCAAGAAGTTGATTTCCTGTATATGAAATCCGGCTCAAAGGAATTTGTAGGAAGCTTAAAGAATTCATGGCAATACAGATGTTAATTACTTATTTCACTAACATTTCATCACAGTGCTTAGAGTAGACTATGTCAGACTAAGTGTTATTAATAGCTGCCTCTGTATTTTAAAGGAACCATAGTAATAGAATTAGAAGTGCTATTAACTTTGCAGTATTCAAGTTAGACAGTCATTCCTGCTTTTAGTTTTGCCTGTATTCATTTGTCTTTTCACTGCTTGGTGCACTTGCTAGGGTGAACTTACTGAGCATGTGTTGCCATCATCTTCTTCCTTCTCCTCATAATAGAAATAGACAAAGGGAATCCACAGAAAGACGCAGAACAGTATGATGGAGTACAAAGCTAGGAGAAATAATTTCATTAAGTGAAGAGACAAAGTTGCATTGGCACTTCATTTACTGCACAGTAATTCAAATGAAAGTATCAAGTATAGTTTCTTCTCATTCTAGTTCTTACTAATCTCAAGCATTCAAAAGTTAATAAAATTTACTAGCCAGCATATGGACTATTACTGTATTGTTAACTCCAAAGGACTTACAGAATTAACCCTTTCAGACTAAGGATTTCAGACCAACTTTCAATTCAGCAATGATAAAAAGACTAAAAGTAATCATCTGCTTGCAGGTGATATACAAGACTAGCACATTGGGGAAAGAGGTAGCACAAAGGATAGTGAATAGAAGCAAGGTATGCCACCTAATAACAGAAGTTGTTCATAGAAGAGGTACATACAAAAATGTAACAAGTTTAAAGATATTTTTATTACTGGACTCCATTTCAGGGGATGTTCTACTATTAATGCAAGTACATTATAGATGGAAGGCATGATTCTGTTATTGATGACCCCAATTCAGAAAAACAGAACAAGCTGTAGCAATATAGTATCATTGGTTAACATCCCTTTTTTAAAGGGCTAATTAAGGATTGCAACACACATTTATCTGAGTAGCTACTAAATTGAAACAGTCATACCATTATATACTACTTCAATGCACAAGTGATGTTAAGAGACTTTAAACCAGTTAATGTAACATAAGTGAAGGGTCAAACTAACATACAAGTCTTCACAAATACTAACTGGCAAGTTTTAAGACATTAAGGAAGCTAGTTAAAATCAACTGGACTGATTAGCCAGTGATATGAAGGGATGAGAATAATTTCAGACCAAGAATTTCAAGTTTAAATCTTCAGCTATATCTACTATAAGAAGTTACACACTTTTTAGAATATAATTATTTAGCAAAATCCTTCAATACTTCAAAATCTTATATGAACATTTCAGAAGTCTTAGGAAATTAAAAATTGTCAAGCAGTATGTTACAGTATTTGCACCCCACAAGAATGGTATCCTAGAATAGTTAACCAAGCCCTCAAAGTGTCAGAAGTATCACAGCCAACACTGCTTGTACAAGCACAAAATCACCCCTTTGAGTTGGTAAGTAAGGATACTCAGGACCACACAAATCTTTGTCTATTTTTAATCTTTGCCTCATTTTGCATAACTAATAGTGCCCTCCTACCACTATCCAATATAATAATTCCTAACTTAAGATTGTGACCTCTAATCTTGGCTATTGCACTCCTTATAGTATCTCTGTACTTCAAACAAATCTACCTTTGCATTTTTACTGGAAGTAACATAGAAGCCAAATAAAGTATCAGCATCTAGAACCAAAAAGTGAATGAGAAATTATTTCAAAACAGAATTCATTATTTGGAAAAATATTTCAAAGTGGTACAGGTATCTGCTGCTTAGAGTGCTGAGTTAGCATGGCAGTGTAACAAATAGAACAAGTTTTTGATTAGTTCATAAACTTTCTCACATTTGCCAAGAGCATAAAATTCAGGGCTCCAAGACACCTTAAAACTTCAAACTCTGAAATGCATCATTCTTAGACCTCCTAGAGCAAGATTCAGATTGCTCCAATATTGTGAATGCTTTCAGAAATCAAATGCCTCTAATCTAAAGTCTGCTTTTTTTACACTAGTCCTAAAACCATATCACACTGTGTCAGTAAACTAGGCAAGTCACATGCATCATTAATCAAACATCAGCATAATCAGTCCATAAAGGTCACTGCAAGTGCAGAAAACATTCTCACTTCCAAGTTTCACTATGTTAAGTTCAACGTACCTTACTCATGATGAACCTTACTTACCTATGAACTGTGTGAAGTAAGGCTACCATTTACCAATATACCAATCAACCAAACATTGGTACTACCTAAATGTTGTTGCTGCAATAACTTAATTCATTTTTAAGAGAACAGTTCAGGCTTCTGACACTAAACATTTTTTTGGATTTAAGACACTGGTGTTAAGTTACTGAATACATAGCTAAACTATATCATGAATTTGTTTTTACATAGCTTGTTATATTGTCATTATTTTACAACTATAAATCCTTTCCTTTGAAAATTGTTTCCTGACACTTCCAGGAAAGTGCAGTTTTCTAAGTTTTTCTGATCTGCTGCAGTATATTAGCAGAGGACTACTCTCAACAGCTACTGGCAATCAGCTACACTTATCAACTGGACCTCTTCTTGAATTGTCTTATTTAATTGGATTGAGACTGTTGAACTGATGTACAGTTTATCCAGCCTTCATAAGGTTTTGAAAATGCCTTTGATAGTGTAGAACAACACACAATAAGTAAGCAAAGTTTTCAACTCTGTTGAAGAAACACTACCAAAAGTGGTATTTTCACTTACTGCTATTAACATCACTGTATTCAGCTTCTGAAGGAGTACCTTCAACAAGTATTTGGCAACTGACTTGTCAAAAGGTTTTGGAAGCATATCTTATTATCTTTAAGTCATCTATTCCAGGCTTCTAGGCTGACAAAATGGTGCCTCTCAACTCAAATCATAAATTAGCAAGCTTAAACTGTTACAATAAAGCTTAAGTCAGAGGTAATTCTATAAACCAAAGCCTTTACAGAAGTTATAACCGTTCAATACCATGACCATGTAAATACCTAAAAGAATTTGTGTGCCAATTAAGTGGCTGAATTTAAGTAATTTTACATATCAGATCTAACTTACACAGTAAAGGCAGTCAGAAAAATGACTATACCACTTCCCCAAACCCAGTATTTCCATAATACATTACCATATGCAAAGAGTTCATGTAAAACCAGATCAAAAACATCAAAACAAGGTATTTTAATTCAGTAAGAATTAACTTCTATTGAACTAGGCACTGTTATTAACAGTTCTACTCCAATTTCTTCAAACTCATTTCCTTTTCCACATCCAATGCCTCACAGAAAAACAATGTTTAGGATATTGTTTGCATTTTGGAGTATTTAAATCAAGTCTAGATGCAAGTCTAAGCAGCTCTAAACAGAATATTGCATAAAGCTCTTGACATCTCTAAGTTTCATACCTTTGAAGTTAACATCTATAAGCTTCTCTTCATTGTCAGTGTAAACAAAGCAAATGACTATCCAGATTTGCTTTATCAAACAGTTAAATAACTACTTTCCATTAAGTCATAGTTAATGCAATCCAATCCCTAAATTCCTGCCAGTGTTCTCCATTCCCCAGGCTCTTGAAAGGAATTTATCAAATTAAGAAAAAAAAAATCCATACTGGTTTAACAATGTCACATCAGCAGGAAAACAAGGGAAGAGTTTAACCTAGATTTTTTGCAACCAATAATATAAGTGTTGAATTCTCTGGAAAATGGAGTAACACAGGGCATGAGGAAGGACAGAACCTTTTAGAGATCACATTAAGTCCTCTTATATCAAGCCAAATTCTTAGTAATTTGAAGCTAAATATTGCCCACCCCCTTTCGTATACTCTTCCCACAACTATCAAACCAAAATACTTCAGCTCACTGAAAGTTTACTTGGTAGCAATTGAGTGATTTTTTAGAAATTAGACCCGAGTACCAACTCAGTATCAATTAGCCAAAAATCAACTCTAAAGGAAAGTAAAGTCAGTCAGTATTAGAAAATGCTACTCAGCTTCTTGAAGAGAGCAAGAGGTAGCTAGCTTCTGGTCTTTATTTTGAAAAGCCAAGCTATATCTGACCAAAGATGAATTTATTTTCAAATTAATAAGATAAGGTAAAAAAGTTAGTTTCAGATAAAACTGCTAACAAAACAAAACTTATCTAAAAGCTGATTAGCAAGATACAAGAAATACATACCTAGCAAGTCCCTCTCTACCTATAGAAGCATCTTAAAAATATTGATTCCCACGGTTAGGTCTCATTCCAAATCATGTAAAACTAACACCTTCACACAGAACTCCATCAGGTCAAGCCCTACCCATCCCCTTCCCCTCCCCCCCAAAAAAACCAAACAAACACACACTGTACTGGCTATTAAACTAGTGGAAGAATCTAATAAGGTATAATCCTGCACGCCTTTGCTAATAAAACATCCTTCCATTTCCGCAATTCTCAATTGAAAATTGAGAAATTGTTATTATGTAAAAACAAAAATCCTGTAAAAAGCAATGCAGAAGGCAAAAGTGGAGTCAGATCAACGGTTCATCAAGCCTAGTACTGTCCTCTCAATGGTGGCAAAAGGAGGAGATACTTAGAGAAAGCACAAAAGCCTGGCTACTTCCTGCAGTTTCAGCCTTCAGGACTCCCCAGACTACCACCAGTGGAACATCCTGGCCTATTCCTTTACCTACTCAAGATGAGACCATTTCAAGCAGGCAAACGATATCAAAAAGCTAGCAGCAAGGCCGATTCTATTGTGGTACTGATAAGCAGCTACAGTATACTCCAGAGCAGTAGTAAAGGGTAATTGGATATTGAAGACTCATCTGATCTTGCTCAGTCAGTTATTTCTGTGGAAAAGCTTTCAGTTTTCATCCTCATCTAGGAAATATGATTAGGTCGGATTTTTCTTTACCACATTGGGCTTGGTCTTAGGTAAACTAAATCCCTCAACCTGAAATTCAACATGTGACATATACCACAAGAGTTGCTTCTAGATGGAAGCCACTTCTTCCCTACAATCCATCCTTGATTCTTAAGGCAGGGACAAAAGCCACACTACAGAGCTAGATCATGTTTCCATGTTGAAGATTAAATACATGAGTTTTACCTGTAAGTTCAAGAATGCATAAGTGTAGTTAAAATATTTGGACATAACTATTTACTTCTAACCATAAGCACCTGAGAAGCAGACCATAAAGCACATGAGCACTAGGCACCAAGAACCAGATTCTCATTTACTTGATCATAGCAGGCAGATGCTGAAATGCCTTCCACAGTGAGCATTAAGAGGCAAGTTGTATCTGATCCAGGAACCAACCCACTTCCCCCCTCCACCATCCAGATGTTACATTAAAACTCTTCTTTGCACCAGCTCCAGTGTTTGCTACACCTTGTGCTGGGTAACCTGAACTCACCCCACTGATAGAACAGAGCCACAAATCTAGACATTTTGCAGCACAGGCAGTCAACAGCACCTTGTACTGCATTAGGAAGAGTGTCACCACCACATGGAGGAAGGTAATTATTCCCCTTGACTCGATGTGGTCTCACCAGCACTCCAGAATTGAAATGCCTTGTCCAATTCTGGGCTTCCCAGTACAAGACAGATACATACTGGAGAGTCCAGCAAGGAGCATCAATTAAGGGCTTGGAGCATCCAAGAGAGATCGGACTGTTCAGCCTCGAGAAAAGAAGGCTTTGAGAGGGATCCTATTCATGTGTATGAACACCTGTATGGGACTGAAGACTGTTGGCAACTTCTCAGCAGTGCCCAGGGCAAGGATAAAAAGGGAATGAGCACAAACCAAAATACAGGAATTTCCATTTAAACAAGAACTCTTATTCCACCTGCAGTCAGAAACTGGAACAGGCTACTCAAAGACTTATTAGAATCTCCAAACTTGGAGATACTCAGAATCCAGCTGGAAACTGGCATAAATGAGCTGCTGTGAATACAGACTGTATAACTAGATTATCTTGAGAGTGCCCTATCCAACCTTCGCACTTCCATGAGTCAAAGTGAATTTCTAGCAGTTTTGAAACTTGGATTAGCACACCACAAGCATACACCAAATGCCAAAAATGGCCCAAGTGGCAAAAAGCACCCTAGCAAGCTGCTGTAAACAAAACCCCTTCTAGAGCACAAATAGTGCAATTCCAGTTCAAGACAGCACCTAGCTTTAATACTGAAGTGATACTTCTCACACGATTTAAGCTATTGACTACAAAAATTGAGCCAAGTTAATTCCAGGTGCAGCTAAAGCTTTGTTTCTGCCAAGTCAATTATGGAAGTCAGCAGACTTTTAGAGCTATAATCGTTCTTGAGGGGTTCTTCAGTTAAGACCTTGGGAAGCACCCAAGTAGAGATGAGACTAATACCCTCAGGCAGTTCATAATCTTGTCAAGTAGTCACCTCCACCGAAGGGGAGGAACAATCAAATTCAACTGCAGTTTCCAGTCCCACAGGCATTATTTGAAGCCACTAAATAGCCACAGTTCCTTCAAAATGATGCTTTACTAAAAGAACTAAGTTCTCAGCCAACGTTGACTTGTAACAGATGTTTTGTATTAAAAACCTTAAGCTCTAATAGCATACTCTGTATCAACTCTGACACAGGATCTGCATACACAACAAGACTCAGCATGAGACTCATTACAGAATTTTCTATCCATCATGAATGCTCTGCTGGCTCTTACTCCTTAAGTTCATCCTAAACACATCCTCTAGAAGTTATGGGCTTTCAGTGCATTTCAAGACAACATTTAATATTACAACTTGAGGGTAACTTTACATGTAGGAGCATAAGCTCCAACTTACACTTACTGTTGCAACAGATTTGCTATTTGCTTTGTTGAAAAACCTTGTTACCATAGTAATTTTACAGGACTGTCACACAGGAAAAAAGTGAACTTAAAAGCAGCTCTGCATTTCCTTTTCCCAAGCAAAATCATTCCAAGACAGACCTTTTTGTTCCTCTATCAGATGAAGTCTTAAAACTGCCTGTGAGAATTTTTCAGTTAGAACTGAAAATTAAGTTTATAGCTCACATAGTTAAAGTAGTTGAACATTTTTCTTCCTATTACATTACAAAGGAAGCTTCAAAACCTTCGGCAAAGTTCCTATCAACAGGACAGGAGACCTATCATCTGGTTTTTGGATTTTATTTTTCAGAACTTATGAAAAAGGAAGAGCAGCCCCTTCCATCAGCACATACAAGTTAGTTGCCCAAGGGCAATCATCTAATTGCCTGTTGTTCTGCCCACTAGAAGGGCTGCTTATTCCCTGGAAAGCTAACCTTCAAACTCAAAGGTTTTGCAGCAGCAAACAGGCAGTCAACCAAATGACAAAGACACTCCCTTCCCTCTAACTCCCCTGTGACCTCGTGGAATGACAGGCTGTCTCAGCTTTCATTATTGCACTTCTGTGGTATTTTCTTTAGTTTTATATCTAGGACTGCCTTTTGCTCTGGTTCAGAGGTCCAACTTTTGTGTCCTGGTTTTTGCTAGGATAGAGTTAATTTTCCTCGTAGCAGTTAGAATACCCGAGTTTTAGTTTCAATACAGAACTTGTTATGAGAGGAATGTTGATAAAGTGCTAATGTTATTAGTTGCTGCTGGAGCTCAAGGCCACCATGTTTGGCTGCTTCACAGCTGCATTAGGACTGGGAGGGAGAAGCGCAGTGAATAGCAAAACCCAAAACTGGCATTTGGATGTGCCAGTGAAATATTCCAGATCATATCACATCATGTCAGTATGTTAACCAGGGCTGACCAGAAATTGTGGGTATTCTCTTGGGGATCACTTGGGCTCATTGTTCTAGGGCTTGGGTTTCAGACTGTCTGGGCTCCAGGATCACTGGTTGGCACAGGCCAGGCATCAGTCAGTGGGTGGTGAGCAACTGTGCATCACTCATTTATATATTCTGTTATTACTATTATTATCATTATCATTATCATTTTATTTTGATTATAAACAGTTTTTATCTCAACCTGCGAGTCTCCTTGCCCTTTTCCTTCCAATTCTCTCCCCTTCTCCCTGGAGGTGGGGGAAGGGTGAGAGAACAGGCTGTGTTTGCCTGCAAACTAGGAGGGTATAGCCAACCCAACACTTTTTGTTTCAAAATGTTTTTCTTGGTTCTTTACTCTGCCCTGGTGAGGCCACATCTGGAATATTGTGTCCAGTTCTAGGCCCCACAGTTCAAGAAGGACAGGGAGCTGCTTGAGAGAGTCCAGCGAAGAGCCACCAAAATGATTAAGGGAGTGGAACATCTCCCTTATGAGGAAAGGCTGAGGGAGCTGGGGCTCTTTAGCTTGGAGAAGAGGAGGCTGAGGGGGGACCTGATTAATGTTTATAAATATTTGAATGGTGAGTGTCAGGAGGATGGGGCCAGGCTCTTTGCAGTGATGACCAATGATAGGACAAGGGGCAATGGGTGTAAGCTGGAACACAGGAGGTTCCGCTTAAATTTGAGGAAGAACTTCTTTACAGTAAGGGTGACAGAGCACTGGAACAGGCTGCCCAGGGAGGTTGTGGAGTCTCCTTCTCTGGAGACATTCAAGACCCGCCTGGACGCCTTCCTGTGCGAACTCATCTAGGTGTTCCTGCTCCGGCAGGGGGATTGGACTGGATGATCTTTCGAGGTCCCTTCCAATCCCTAATATTCTGTGATTCTGTGAGAAGCTTGAAGCACTACCACTGGAAAGGTGCTGCACTGTATAGCCAGTGCAACAATAGTTTCTGTCAGGGTCTAAGCAACCTTTAGCAATAATTCCTTGGTAAAGTTTGTTTTAAAGATGTTTCTCACAGAGCTATTCTTATCTCACGTCAAAATTACTCGTTTTCTGCTATTTTGCGCCATATCAATACAAAGACATCTTAACTATGAACAAGTTAGACCTAGTAGTAGTCTTCAAGTAAAATATAGCAATGGCCCCACCATTATGTTTTGACTTGGTTTCTTTCTCTTAGTAGTATGCAAGGGTAACTAGGAACAACAGTACGAACAAAGAATAGCAAAATGCAGTAGGTAACAGGAACCAAAATACCTTCAAGAACTGGGAAGACTTCAAGCAGAATATCCAAGATCAATACAGTCCCTCAAATCCCTTCGAGAGACTACAGGAGGCTCAAGAATGTTACATGATTAGAGTCTCTTCCATCACACAAAACTTCTCCTCTTCTAGATGGTACCATATACTGGTGCATTGCATAACATCAATACTATTAAGTTGCTTAAAACAATTCTTTGCTATGTACTCCCTCCCTCCTGCTGAGAAGTCACAAGCTAAGATGACCATTTCTTTCCAAATATGTTATTCTCATATCTAAAAAAATTCTTAAAACAATTTTTCCATCATGACTGCAAGAACAGACATCTTGTTTTTGTCAGTGAAAGTTAAGGAACACAAAACAGTAGCGAATTTAAAGTCAGCATCACACACTTGTTTGAAGGATGACATTTAAAGCACTTCACCACAGGAAGTGTTAATACTGTAAGACTTTCAATTGATGTTCTTGCACATTGCTTCTCAAAAATCACACTTAAGAGAATGTTTCTATAGACATATCTCCACATTTGTCAAGTATAGCTGTGCAAGCTTTCCCACAGTATTTAGCATGACTTCTCCTAGGACCACACCAGGAAAACATGCAGCCGCATTTGACTTGTGCCTACTAATTCCTAGAAGCCCAAGTCCTTGTATCAGTGGCTCAGTATCAGACACCTGCAGTAAGCAAGACAAAAGTCCATGCAAAAAAATTCCAAGTTATACTAAGTATTATTTGGGATAAATTCTTACTTAAGAAAAAAGAAATGAAAAACTGCAAGTTTAGCAGACTTTAAAGGACACCCAAAGAGATCCCCATAGACTTTAGCAAACAGTCCTTGCCCCACTATAGTTGGGAGACACTTAACACATGCAGGTCAAGAGACATAAGTCTGCCTCACAGGAAGACTGGGATCTACCAATGGCATCCTTTCACCATTCACAAAACTTTACCAAAGAACAATGAACATCAAGCTGACTCCAACAGGTAGGATTTACTTACTGGAGGAAGAAGAGCTACAAAACACATCTCCGGGTTACTGTCAATTGTTTCAGTCTGATTCTTTGCAGTACACAGTTGGACAGTTTTCAATTAGAACCCTTTCTGAAAAGGGTATTTCTTCCAGACACAAGCTGACATGTTGTTTTAGAGCATCTGCCAAGCACTGATCATTCTTCAGTCACTCAGGTACTGGCAGACACATTCTGCTACAGTTGGTTTTATGAGTTAACATAGTAAGCTACTATGGCTTCAAAGCATTCAGTAGACTGGCTTCTTAAGTAGAGCTTTTAGTCTACTGAAGTCCCACTACAAATTACAGTTATTTCAAGCTTCATTCTGAAAATTACCTCATTTATCATTCTACCAGTACAAAGCCATTCTACTTTTGTATCAGTCTAGCCAAGAAATCAGCTGGGTATGAGACAGAAAACACTGTTTGTAGGGACTAATGACTTTGTTTAAAAAAAGCAGTTTTTCTACATTTATTGACAGCTTTCTCAGTAAATTGTAATACAAGTAGTAAAGTAATTCTTAACATTCTAAAGCATCAGTTAAACCACAGCCTCCAAGTTCTTGCTACAATTACACATGATTTGGATTGAAGGGCAGTGACCTAAGTGTACCAATTACTCATAAGTTGCCAATATAGCTACAGGAGCTATTCATGTCCTTAAGTACAAAACGAGATTTCAGTCCTGCTCATCCTGTTTATTTAAAAAAAAAATGCCAAGACCAAATACTTTTATAAGAGGCTATGAGTAGAAAAAGATGGAATAGTATTGCAAGACTGGAAGAATTGTTTAACTTACTCCTTCTTGGCTTTCATTTCACTATGCTGTGCAACAGCAGCAAGGCACTAAACCTAATGATGCAGGAAAAGCATTAGGTTGTGTTTTTATATACGAATGATGGAGGCTTCTGAAAAATAAGTGAGCTATTACAGTTCACTTCATTGTAGTTCTACTTATACAAACGTGTATCAGTTCTTCAAATTAAGATCACAAAAGAAAAATACTTTTAAAATCATCTTTAAATCTCTACCACCATCTGGAGGATATGTTATGAAATTAAACATGAGTCCTACAATATTTCAAGTAGACCTGTCCAGATAGGCTAAAAACAAACGGAGTTTGAAGTGTAAGCTCAAATCTATTACAAAAGTTAGTTGAGGATTTATCAAGAGACATCTTGCTTTAAAAAGGGACTCAGTTAGCCCAAAACGTCTTACGGGAATGCATCCATCAGTCTCACAAACAAAATGGCCCACGGAAGAGTCTGAAGACCATTCCACATTAGGATCTGCGAAACGCTTTGGCTGTCAAACAACACCATAGCAGCTGACCAGGAGTAGAAAGCAAATACAAAGCAGTTCCACTATTCTATAGCGAGGAGTCTTTGTGGAAGATAAACTAGTATTTTAAAAGTTCCTTTTTGAAAACAGAAGTTTCTTACTACTTTCAACTTCAGGCTTCCCTCAGTATGAAACTGCACATTTTAGTTTCTGTCACTATCACTGACAAGCAATAAGTATTCTGTAACCTATCAAAAAAAAAGAGTCCACTATTTAAAACCAATTATTTCCTGATCTAAACAAATATATTCAAAAGAGCCAGCTCGAAGTCTTCTAAGAGGAAAAACTTCAAGTCTTGGGAAATGTGACCAAAAGTAGGTAACTACCTCTGAGTTCATAACATTGACTAAGACAGGCATTTCACTCAATGTAAGCATCACTCTTTTAGAGCTATCTCTTACCTATTCATTAGTAGTAGGACTTTTCATAAGTCTCATAAGGACAACTAAAACTGATGTAAAACTACCCAGAGGTTTGGTGAACAGTTATTTTATTAGATTTTTATTTCAGTTTTTTTTTTTGTTCAGTTTTGTTTAGGATTACCGTTCTTGAATCAACTCCTTTATGCTCCAACTCCTTTATGCTCCTCTACAGTAGCTCTTACTTTGAATATGGTAGTTGCTGAATCTGAACACTTAAAACACCAAGTGTCACACTCACAGTTGCCCAAACTTTATACACAGTAGGCAAGTTTCACACTGATGTATATGTTAAGTGCCACAGAAGTTACAGCAAAACTATGTATTTCTCTTAATTGACCTCTAAGCACACACATAGGGAACACATTAACAACAGATTATATGACAGAAGCCATTAGCCCTTTCATGGATTGGCCTTCAGTATGTTCATATTTTAAGGGGCCGTTGAATGTAAAAAAAAAATCACTGAAGGGCACTAAATGTAAGACTAATGTTTAACCAAAAAGGGATTATCCAGTATTACTCTTAAAAACTCTGTGCCTTCACTTAAAGGTCCTATTAATTGGGGAAAAAAAATAAACTAAGTTAAAAATACTTACTATAGTATCCATAAAGTACAGTGTCTTCAATCTGTCTTGAAACATTAGCATCAGCCCAGTCCTAGTAAGAAAAGATAAAAGCATTTAACTTCAAATGAAACAAAAAACCACTTAATTCAGTAGCTTTCTTATAGAACTGAAAAAAAACTGCTTGCATCACATGCCTAAGGAAAAGCATTAAGCACTCAGTTTGTCTATTTTAAGTGCTAGAATTTAAGTTAGAGCTAATTCACCTAACAAAGACAATTGAGGAACGAGCTGCATTTCAGGAGACAGATACTGCAGTAGTATCCCCACTGCTCATACTCACTATGGCTGTTAGTCTCATACTTAAAGCGCTATTTCTATTTTTCTTCACATTAAGAATCCTCAGCTACCATACATTATACTGTCAACAGACAACTGAAATAAAGTTATTACTGAGTATCATTTTTAGCAGCTAACAATTTAGTACATTACATTTGTTCTGTACTTAGTTTTTAAGTGTCACTCTGAATATCTATTTTTATGAAACTGATTTTTGTTTTCTACATATCAGACAATGCAGATATTGAGTCTGAGGCTCAATCTGAACAGTTTTTCAAAGTGTTTTGTAAAAGACAACTGGAGGTATGGTTATTTGCACTTCTAGCTCTTTTTCTTCCCCCTCACTCTGAGCACTGTAGTAGACATCAAGCTTCAAAGTCAAGTTCTTGCAAGGACAAAGTTGTCCTCAGGATGTTTTCTACAAAACCCAATACATGAGAGGCTTGGAAGCAGTATGGCACATTAGAAAAGACTGCACAGGCAATAAGCTGTGTGAGTTGCTCAGCCCAACAGTTGGATGCATTTGATTTAATTTTATAATTAACACATTTACATCTGCTTTGTAACTCTTCAGAAAATATGCATGTGCAAAGCATTAATGGAAGGGACCCAATCAAGTCAAGGATCTACTCATTTTGAAGTCAATAGCTCTCAATCAAAAAAGTGCTAGTTTTAAATCAGTAAAGCTGACACTGAGAATTGCTAAAAAAGCAGCCAAAAAAATCACACTTGATATCCACAGTACTGAATTTCAGACACAGTAGTACCACAAACTCAAGTTTGGGAACACCTTCTAGAAAGAAAAATCAGAAAATCAAGATAAAAGTGCTTTCTAGATGCAATTCAATAGAAAGGGCAGAGTCAAATTTGACAAGCAGAATTTGCTTTTTAAAGAACTTTGAAGTAGGAAGAAAAATTAATTCTGTGTAGATGGCCCTGTCTATGGTATCAAACATCTATGTTTTCAATTATGTAACTCTATATAGGAATAGTATATAAAGACCTATATTATTCTAAGAATCTCTATAGTACCTCACTTCCCATTACTACTGTATTTGGCAACACTACAAGATAGTTGAGATGATTCATTAAAGAATACAAATACATAGATATAAAAAATGCTACTTCTAAAAAATTTACTGGCTACAGCATAAGCAAAGGTGCAAATGACTGGGCATACTGGCATTCAAGCATAGGATAGTTTCATCAAGGGAAGATTTTATAGACCAGAAAGAACATCAAGCACTTTTGGCAGCTCCCAAGTGTGTCATGTTAATTCCCACAGTATCTTGATAACAGGGTCTCTTAAGATCATCATAGAATGGTTTGGGTTGGAAGGAGCCTTCAAAGATCATCTAATTCAATATCCCTGCCCATGGGCAGAGACATCTTTCACTAGACCAGGTTGCTCAAAGCCCTGTCCAACCTGACCTTGAACATTACAGTGATGGGGCATCCACAGCCTGTTCTAGAGTCTTACCACACTCATGGTTAAAAAAATAAATAAATCTATTTATGCACACTCTAAATCTACTTTCAGTTTAAAACTGTTGCCTCTCGTCCTGTCACTACAGGCCCTGGTCAAAAGTATTTCTCCTTCTTTTAAGCCCTCTTTCTATACTGAAAGGCTGCAACAAGGTCTTGCTGGAGCCTTCTCTTTTCCAGGCTGAAGAACCTCAGCTCTCTCAGCCTTTCCTAACAGGAGAGGTGTTCCAGCCCTTTGATGATTTTCATGGCCCTGCTCTAACAGCTCCACGTCTGTCTTGTACTGTGAGCCACAGAGCTGAACACAGTATGCAGTGCACACAATACACACAGCATTTCTATCACAGAATAGCTATGACTAAACTTTATATATACAGATGCAACAGTGTTTAGACATAAGACAGGCAAACAGCTTTTTATTATGCTGAGTGGTAGCTTACAAACTTCTATTTTTATTAGTTATCCACCCAGTTTAAGCCATCATTTGCTTTTTCAGAATTACAGGCCCTTACTTTTCAGTTTGACCAAGACTTGAACTACATAAACATTCAAATTAGGTTCAGAAAATAGTACCCTAAACCAAGTACTATAAAAAAAGTTATTGTATTACTTGATACGATGCACACCAGCAGAGCTTAGACACTAATGTATGCCAGTCCCGAGTTTCTGACCTAAGCACTGAAACTCTTTCCCTGGAGATATTCAAGGTCAGGCTTGATGATAGCCTGCTCTAGTAAAGATGTCCCTGCTTACTGCAGGGGAGATGGACCAGATGACCTTTGAAGGTCCCTTCCCACCCAGTACATTCTATGATACCTAGGGGCAAACTGTTTTCCTGAAGTGTCTATCCAAAAAGTCACATGCTGATCAAGCCATAATTCTTAACAGAAATTAGTAAAAGTAATGTATTTCAAATTTTACCAGAGAACTGCAGAAGATCCATCCCTGCATATTAGGATTTAGATCCTACAACTCCCCAAATGTAACAGCATAGATATCCCTTATTTGAACAAGAGTAAAAGTTGATCATTTTCAGAACTGCGTTACACAGTCCTGTGAAACTGTTCGGCGAATGGAAGTGAAAATATCACTCTAGCTACATCAGCAACTGCACCCAGCCAGAAGGCTGAAGTTCTTACCCTCATCCCATTTTCCTTCTCCTTGAGAGGAACAATTGGTTTAGGGAAGGTAAATGTTTTGCAACACGATTGTTGGTAGCCAAACTTGGGAATTGAATCCAGAGATCCAAGCCTGCCTGTACAGCTTAAACATACTCCAGAATTGTTCATCTCATGGGACCCACTTCATGTGCAGTTAAGATTGAGATATTAGTTACCCAGAAGTAAAATCTTCAAAAGCTAGTGATTTGGGAGACACCAACACAATCAAATTGGTAACAAAAAAGGTCCAGTGTTGCTGTCCTGGTTTTTGCTAGGATAGGGTTAATTTTCCTCTTAGTAGATAGAAAGTACTGTGTTTTGGTTTCAGTGAGGATTGTTATGAGAAGAAATGTTGATAACTACAAGGACACTTGGGCAGTTTCCAAGAAGAGAGGACTGGAAGGGGGAGGTGATAAAATGGCAAGTTATCCATATGCACACATCATCAGCAACTCAAAAGCAGTAACCAGTTCATCTGAGCCATTTCAAAAGCTAGTGGCAGCAGCACTGCCTTGTCAAAAGCAAAAAGCACTGCTACCTAGTGAGTGTCAGAGCTCTGACATTCTCAGCAGCAGTGCTAATATATCAAGCTGACAGGCATATGAATTTACCAGACGAGCACATCCAAGACTTAGTTGAGAACTCATCTGGACGGCCTCTAGATCTATTCTGTCCTCTTCTCCATCCATTATGGCCTAAGCTTACAATATATACAGCAAATACCTTAGAAGCACAATAGATTATGAAGGTGAGAATTCATTACTGCCTTCAACAGCTGTTTAAGATGTGAAAGTGTGACCACAAATTCTCTTAAGATCTACAGAATTCAGGCACTCTGCACTGTTCTGCTGTATTGCATTCTGTTCCATGCAGTTTATAAAACACACATGATATCACTGTTAAAATACCTGTAACAATACACTGTATTGATAGATGAGGGAATCAAAAAATTGGAAGGATATGTAGGCCATCATACAACTACTGTGCAAAACCTTCTGGTATCAGAACTGCTCAATTCACTCACTGTAAAAGCTTTAATATAGCACTTGATAAGTCTCACAAAATATGGTGAGAAACACCAACAGTTACTAATGTTGCAAGCCACTCGTTTATAGTAAAAAAATAACTTGTCTTTATTGTACATTAAGTTTAACAGTCCTGTCGAAATGGGCAAAGCCTCAAGGTTAACAAAGGCTGACCAAGGTATAGAATATGGTCCTTGTCGAGGAAGACACCTCAGAACACATGATGGAAAAGGGCTACACAACACTGTTTTAAGTTAATTCATACAGAAAGTAGCATAATTTTGACAGTCTTCAGAGAAGGGTAATCTGTCTGGGTATTACCCTTCAGACAATTAAGGCAATCCTTGTAGCCAGGACATATAATTCACAGTGAAAACTGTGAACTATCAGACTATGCCTTCAATTTAACCTCTGCTACTAGTATAACATGCTTCTCCCTGAGTTTGCTACAAGTTTCTTTACAGAAAAATGTCAAGAATATCTACAGGCTGCTAGTAGAGTCAGATGCATCAAAAGTGAACTGAAAGTCCACATTTAGTATCTCTTACTTGCACGTTGACCATCCTCGATTTTCTCACCTAACACTGATGCTGGGAATTACAGTTTGGAGGTAGAAGGAAAGAGTACATATAGCAAAAAACAACTGCTTACCTAAGATCTGGATAACTGCCACTAGTTTTTTGGCATAAGCTCTGAGATCATCCAGTTGGAAGGTTTTTTGATGAACTAATGATTTATCTACAGAGAATATTATCCACATCTGCTACCTGGATCTTCTTCAAAAATTCACTGAGAAGAAGAATCCAGTGAAGATTTAATTTACTCTGGCCATCCAAAACAACCAGGTACTCTTGCCAGAGTCATGGTCCTTCAGACCCTGGCATCAGATACAGGGCCTTGGAGGTAGTGGAACAATTCCTCTGCAAGGCAGTATGGAGCAATTTTACTTCAACAGGCCATCAGCAGGATCTACAAGCACTAGGAACTAAGGAGAACTAAGAGAAGCCTTAGAAGCATAGGCAAAGGTACTTTAAAAAAAATAAAAGCTTTACCACAAGCATGAAAGCTTGCTTTCAGGTATCAGAATCTTACCCAATCCATCATATCACAGCATGTGGCCATTAAGAAAGAAGTATTGCTCAAGAAAAACAGTATTTTAAGCATAGTAATTTTTTGTCCATTAACCATATTTCCCTAAATAAGACTGTAGTGACTGCATGGCCACATTTGGCCTCCTATTCTCCTCACAGGCTTGTTTCTCAAATCAGGAAGCAAATACATGAACAAAATAGGTCCTCTTCACAAAAAGAAAATTCTGCTTAGTCCCCAGCAGATGTGCATTTTTCAGCTGTGCATAGTTACAACATTATTATTTCTCCTTCTAGTCAGGCTCAATTTATTTCTTAATACTCAGTATTAATCTCATTGAACTGCTAGTATCATGACATATGAAAGGTCTCTTCCATCTTCTATACTCATTTTAATCCTGAACAAACAAGGTCTGAAGTCACCAACGTTTAACAATAACATTGAACAACAGCTTAATTTATTCTGTATTACCACTGAGCTATAAACACAACAAAAATCGTGTCACAGATAGATTCTGAAGGCTTCTTATGACTTGTATTTATATGAGCACCAGCCAAAAGGCACTGTATCAGCTACAGGCTAGTACTGAAGCATTATCGAGGATCTGTCAAGACACAGGTTCTCCTTTGGAAGCAGGGCTTGAAAGCAATACAGTCCGAGTCTAGTGTGCAGACATTTACCATCTGCCCACTTTGCTTCAGGATCACCTCTTTTACTACAGATCCAGGTAAGCTCCAAACCAAACTAAGCTGTTACTCAAATTATGAATATGCTCTAGTTTGACCTCATTTTAATGGCAGTGTTCTCACAAAGACACTCGATCACCACCTTCAAGAACCTTCCTTGAAAATTAAAAAGGTCAATGGTTTAAGCAGGAAGAACTCTTATATTATAGTATTGCTTAGAGCAGACTACAGTGAGCACTCATCTCATTAAGAACTCATTTTGCACAGCAACTCCCTACAGTTTAAGTTTATAGAAACAGTAGTTCAGGTAAGGCAGTATCAGCCAATAAGAGATCCTACTGTATTCCCCACCCCCCTGCAAGGGGTTTTCCATCTTTCCTTCTTTAAAATAGGTATTTATTGACTCAGGCTCTACATTACAGATCAAGACTTTTACCATATTAATGTTTCAGTACCAGAAAAAGAGTATGCTGGCAAAAAAAGACAGTCAAAACAATCTTAAATTGCAAATGGGCAGTCTGTTTTTGAACAGAAGGAAAACAAATTCCATTCTACAATGCTTCATGATGTACTAAAAATTAATATTTAACATTCATTTCTAGCTTAAGAATGGAAATAAGTAGAATTTGGAAAGCCTTACAGGAATAAATATAAAAACCAGAAATAAAAACTGAAATTCAGTTCAAATAAGCAAACAGAATACTGTTTTATTTGCAGTGCTAGTTCCCAGCTTGACAAAAGCTCAGATACTAGAATTAGCATTGGTATTAAACACTTCCGTAACACAAGAAAAGTGCTTATTTCAAAAAGGCAATTAACATTGTAAAAAGCCCATACCTTAAATGTACCATTTTGATTTTTCATATATGAAACCAAAAATATGTCCACTGGTAGTAGCGCTGATGAGATAAGAGCAACTGCCAATGCAAAGATAGCTGTTATGGTGGAAATCACTTCACTTTCCCGCCGACTCTGATACTTGCGCACATAAACCCAGCAGAAAATTAGAATAACCTGAAATACACAGGGAGAGAGAGTTAGCAGCTGTGCAATGAGGATGCCAGAAAGCTGGCACTGCCATTAGACCCTTTACCTTAGCATTGACAATTAGCATAGTATCAACATGCTGTTTACTTGAGCCCTAAGCACCGGCGTTGTGCTCACCACACACACCTCACTCCTTGTACCTTCACTAAGAACAGCCCGAGCAGCACCCACACACGGAGGCTGACATGAACAGGGACACTGGTCGCCCAGGCAGGCGGGCGGTGAGGGAGCCCCGCACCCTCGGTTTTGGGCTCGGCTCTGCCCTAGGGCACCACTGTAGAGGCAGCGGCTGGAGCCGCAGGGAAGGGCTGGCTGCCGAGCAGGCAGGGGGGCACAGCCGAGCGAGGAGGCCAGGCAGGAAGCCCAAAGCTGGCACAGCGAGGGGCTGAGGAAGCAGGGGCGGGCAGCCGGCCCGGCCTGGCGCCAGGGCAGGCGGGGGGATCCCAGCCGCGGAGAGCGGCCCCTCACCAGCAGCGCCAGGCCGAAGAGGCACCATCCCGTCAGCAGCTCCGAACCGGCCGCCGCCATCTTCGCTTCCGTCACGCACAGCGTACCCGCCCCCTCAGGCGGGCACTTTTAAAGGGGCGGCGACGTCACCATGGGGCCGCGCCCAACAACAGCCGGGCGCGCACCGGAGGGTGCCCTTACGTGCAGGGGACGGTGCCTGCTGTCGCTGCAGTTTGTGATCCCCGGCCCCGGCGCGGCACGTCCAGCTGCAGGCGCAGCCAGCAGCAGCCAGCGGCTCCGCCGCCGCGTTACTTTGTAACGCGAGAGGCGCGGCTGGAGGGGAAATGTGGCGAGCGGTGTCAGCCCCCGCTGCCGGGAACCCCTCCCACGCCCAGGGGTTTGCCGCCGCCCCGCGACCGAGCGCAGCGGCAGGGGTGCTGGAAGCGGGGGGACAGGGCGCATCGGGTGGGCGGCAGCGGAGCGTGAGCCGCAACGAGAAGCCGTTGCCGGGTGTAGGCGGTCGCCCCCGCCCCCTTCTCCCGCTTGGGGTTTGTTTACCTGTCCTCCCCTCCCGGGGCCGGCGGGGCAGTGCGCGGGCCGCGGGGACTGCTGCTGAGGGGGGCAGAGCCGGGGAAAGAGGGTTTTGGGGGAAGAAAAGAGGCGCGCGAAGGGATCTCAAACGCTGAAGGTTTTTTATTGTCACTTTCCTCTGTAAATCCCCTCAGAAGCTCCGCGCGTCACTTGCGGCCCCCGGCCGCTGCCCCTGCGGGCACGGGGAGAATTCCGGGGGCGGGGAGAGCACCGCCTTCAGCAGCAGTGCTGTGCACGATCCCGGGGGCGGAGCCGTCAGGGCGGGAACGTCGTCTGGCGGCGGGGGCGGGGCCTCGCCGGCGGGGGCGGGGTCAATGGGGACGGCGGCAGTCGGCGGCCCAAGAGGGCTTGGGGGGATATTTGCTCTGGTGCCTTTGGTGTGGGTCTGGTTTTTACTGCGGAGGGAGGGAGTTGCAAGCAGGTTCGGGCCATCGGGGAAAGTCGCCTGCCTGGGCCATGGCGGCAGCTGATGCCTCTGGGAGGCTTCTGAGTGGTGTGAGGGGCTAGTGAAGGAAGCGGCTCGTGCTGGGGGAGGCTCGGAGCTTACCGAGCAGGGAGGCAGCGGTGCTGGGCTGGGTTGGGCTGTGAGGGCTGGGGTCAGAGCTGGGACTGTGCGTGGCCTCCTGTGTGAGCTGCGGGTGGGAGCGAGGTGTCAAGAGAAGCCTGACTGCAGAGTGGTGTTAAGGCAGTACTCGAGGGGGAGCCGGTGTGGGATTAGGGGATGCTCAGGGGAGCTCGTAGCCTCGAGCAGGTGGGTTTGCTGGCACAGGGAGTAGGAGAGCCTTGTTTTAAAGGTGCTGAGCCCGTCTTAGTCTTCAGTTTGCTGAGTGTGCTTCATGCACGTCAGGTGTGAAGGAGTCTGTAGGCGTGCCCGAGGGGGTGTGCTGGGAGCCTTGTTCCAGGGCACAGACTGCTGTGCTGGGCTTCTGCTTGGTGTGCAGATGGCTCAGGGTTGAAAATGTGTGTGAGCTTTGTTAATTCATCAGCCTCAGTACAAGGGGCTCATGGAGCTGGAGGAAGGGACCTGCCAGTGTGCAGGGGTGGCCACATTATCATCCTGAAGCAGTAGATGCCTTTGCTGTGTTTCCATTCACTGTGGGAGCTAAGGTACTTGTGAGCCAAGTAAGAGGTATTTCAGTTTCAGGCTGTTTGTAGCCTTGTGAGAAGAGACCATTTGGGTCAGGGGAAGCTTGGTCCTGGAGTGCCAAACTTCCAGTTCCTGTGAGGCCAGTGGGGATGACAGGAGCTTGTGGTGGCACCAGTGCTCATGAACTAAGTGTGAGGTCAGGTAGGGCTTCTTGTGGGCTCATAGCCTTGAGAGAATGGATCTGTTTGTGAGGGGGTTGCAAGAGCCTCACCCCAGACAGTTTGTTGTTTGGTTGTTTGTGGTTTTGTTTTTGTTTTTTGCTGAGCTTTAATTTATTATGAGGACTATATATGAGACAGTACTGTGTGGTGGTGCTCATTAGCTATATCTGGGGCATCTGAGGTGTGTGCTCAGGCGGACTTACTCTCTCAGGAGAAGGTATCTGGTGGTGTGTGTGGTGGAACAGCTTTGCTTTGAAGTGACCGACATCTTTGCTGTTTCAGTTTTCTGTGGAAATGTTGTGATGGGACTCACAAGCTATGTGTGGGGTGGCAGGAGTTCACATGGGCTTGCAGCTTTGCAAGAAGTGACCTGTGTTTGGGGGACAGGAGATTGGAAGCTTCCCCTCAGAACAGTGGATGTTACTGTACTTCACTGTTCTCAGGGCAGTGTGGAGGGCACTGGCATGTGGCAGCACTCATGAATCAGTGATAATGGAGTTGAGGAGGATTCTGGAGAGTCTGTAAACCTTGCAGGTAGGTACCTGCAGAGGGTGTGTTGGCTTGCGGAAGGAAATGTTGCTTGCAGGGGCAAATAGCTGTACCATGTGTTAACTTACTGTGAGGGCAGTGCAGGGGGAAGCAGAGTGCAGCGGTTTTCCACAAGCTGCTTGGATAGTTGGTCATGGATGCATTTTTTAGGTGAGCTTGTAGTGTTGCAAAAAAGGACCTGCTGGTAGAGAATTGGTGTTGTTTGTGAAGCTTATTCTGGAGGGGTGAATGCTTGTGCTGGGTTTCTGTTTGGTGTGAGGGCACAGGCAGCACGCAGGTGGCTGTGCAGTGCCTGTGGTGCTTGTGAGCCAGGTGAAGGAGAGTTCATGGCAATTCAGGTGGGCTTGGAGTCTCTTGAGAAGGGCAGCAGATTCTATATAACTATAGTTATTTATAAGTAAGCAGATAACTATATTGTGTACATCATCTTAGACTTTTTTCTATATGTATACACTATTAATGTGTATGTATTATCTCCACCACAGAAAATATTTCCCTGGATGTTGTTACCATTAAATATGTATGTTATAATTCAGAATTGCCCTGGAACCTATGAAGAATTAAAAACTTTAAGAACAGCATTAAAAATAAACTATTCCCAAGTGGGAAGGGAAGTAATTTGCCATTGGAGTATATAAAGATTTTATGTTTCATACAGCACCACATGCCTTTATCAATAAAATATTGAAATACCAAGCTTCAGAGACCCATAACTAGTGAGAAATTCAGGCTGCTGAATTAAGGCTGCTGTGGTCAAAAAAAAAAAAAAAAAAAAAACACAAAAAAACCCCAAGGAACTGCTATAGGTATATCCTATGTGAAATATTTCTGTTTTGACTGAAATGGTTACATAGGGCAAGGTTTTCAATGTTTCAAGGAAAGTTTTCATGACCCTGTGTGCAAAATGATTACTGTAATTCATAGTTTAAAAGAACTTCAGTTTTTGTCAGGGTGGAAGTAATGTCTTTACATACAGTGTAGGCAAAATGGAGGTTCAATGCCATGTTACTCCTAGCTATCTGAATGTTTTTTTCTTTATTCCCTAAAATTCAGAGTTTATATATTCAGAACATTTTTTTCCCTTATTCTAATAAAATCAGCAGGTCTTTATCTGAAGAATGATCTTCAAACAGATTTCGGAGCATCAGCTTCAAATTTTTTACTGTTGAGTGGAAACTGCAGGTGTTAAGTAAATAAATAAAAATATAAAAAACCTCACAGTTTAATAGCAAAGTTGGTATTTTTTTAATTATTCAAATAGTGACCTTTGTCTTGTGCCTTGTGCTGACATGAGTCCTATAAATTTCAATCTTAAAAATGGTGTTCTCTTGATGTGTTGATTTTTGTGATATCTTTTGGAGACAAAAGCTTCATCCCTTGTTTAGTATTCCTGGAGAACCTAGGACTAACACTTGTAGTGGCTGTATTCATACAGCTCTGTCTGTAAAGAAGGTGCTCATGGATAAATCTGAGGTCATGTTTCTGATTATTCACAATGTCTATGGACAGGACTACCCTTGAGGATATGTTGGTTAGATGTTTTTTGGTGTACCAGAGCTGTGTTTGTCTTTCACTGTCACTGTAGACATTTCTAGAACAGCTGCTGTTCGTAGTGCCCCAACTCCACCTGCACTTTACTCAGTGGTGTTGTTATGTCATAGGGTGAAAATGAGCAACCACAGTCATCAAGACTAGTTAATGAAGAAATAAGAGATGAGGCAGTTGGTCACCAGTGCAGAAGAAACATCTCCACTCTGCACAAATAGAAGGGGGTGCCAGAAGAACAGGTGTATTTTTTGCAGAGAGTTATTGCTCGAGAGAAGGTAGGCAGTGGTGGTATGGGCCAGCCAGTGAAGTGGCCTCATTAACCCCAAAGTTACTGCTCATCTCACAGCTGAAGGGTAGTGTGGTGCCACATGAGTGCTTGGGATCCTCATGATCAGTAGGTCCAGTGTTGGCTGCAGTTGGTGTACACCAGTGGTGTGTTTCCAACAGCCAGGTTAAGCTAGCATGGCTTGTAAGGTGAGCCTAGTAGTTATCCCTGTGGTGCTGTTCTCCCCTGTGCTCCAGCAATGGGTGTGCCTCTTTCCCTGCCTAGACTCACTGAGATTTGTATTGTCCTCTTTCATGTTTCCTTGCTTTTGCAAACAAAAGCTTGTCATCAAGATGCCACCACGTGCAGCAAGATCAGTGAATGCACTAAAGAGCAGCAGTGGTTAGAAGTACTTGTGTAGGGCATAGTGTACAGGGTCACTGGGTGAGAATAATACAAGCCGTGGGCCTATACAAAAAGCGAAATGACTTCTGAAAATGTTTTGTTGGACATGTTTGTAGCTAGGGTTGATAACTGCAAGCTAATAATTAACTGACTCTTTAAAAATTTTCATTGCACATACTAAAAAAAAAAAGAGATATTTTACAGATCATTGAGAGAATGTGTTAGTGAAAATAGAATGAATGAGTTTGAAGAGAATGCTGTTTCCATATTCCTCAAAAAAAAAAACCTCACATGCATTGTGATGGTAGCAGTCATAGTGTGGAAAAGTAAAGAATTATATCAGTGGCCTTCCCTAAATACCATCCTGACTTTCCAAGGCAAGACAATTGCACAGTGCCAAAATAAGACTGCAAAAATTTTGTGTCATTTAAAAAATAAATTTAAAAATATTAAATTATTTTGTTTATAAACTCTTTATCTAAAAAGAACCATTAGTAATTCTTAAGTATAGTGAGAAATAAGTCCAAACTATGAAAAATATCTTAGATGCTATTTAAAAGTAAATTCCACAAGTCTGTTACTAATAAACTATTCATGTGGTAAAAAGAGAAAGAAGAGGAGTGATATTGCAGAAATTAAAGTATATGAAACAAGATACAGTCTTCATTTTGACCAGGACAAGGGATTAGTATCATAGTTGAACTGGATAGTGTACATACCAACAGGGAGCAGGTGCTCCTTCTCGCTTGGCTGAGCTCCTCTTCTCACCACTTGATAATCCCTCAAGTTTCAAGGGGGCTGGCAGCATATGGGCTAATGGCAATGCTGTATTTTAAAATTCTGTGTTTAACTCTACTATTTCTATTTTTTTTTTTCATGTTGGAAGGGAAAGTAGCAAAACTGAGGTTAGCAGTATTTGACAGAATATATCATGGGCTTGTACTTCAAGGTGTAATTATTCTTTGTGTTACGTGGCTCAGAATCTGGTAAAACCTGTAAGCCCTGTGGCACAGAACACACTGGACCTGGCATTCTGCAAGTATGTGCAATTAACCATTGGCAATAATAACTAATTGGAGGTGTTTTTAAGTCCTTAAACTTGTGTGAAGAAAACTGAGTGTAACTTTTTGAAGTTTCTTCTGTTTGATTTAGTGCTAGTTCATTTACCATTAGTGCAGACCAAATGAGGTTTCTGAGCTTGCTTTGTCTTACTGTATTATGTCAACACAGGCATCTTTCCTTTCTTATTTAACTAGTAGCGCAGATTTGGTTTTCTTCTTAAACATTACTAAGAGTTAAGACTTTCCACTGTATCATGCATGGCCAAAAAAAGAAAATGAAAAGGACAAAATTAGAATCTCTCAGTCTGCATGATAACAAATTAGAAGGCATTCACTAAACTAACGTGGACATTATTTCTCACTAGGCTAATAGAGAACTTCATATGTCCTTTATGTCTTTGCTCCTTGCATTGTTTCCTTATCCTAAAATGTTACCTTGCTTCGAGCTCTGCAGTCAGGCTGATCTCTCTGGAGTGCTTGGCTTTAGTGCAGTCTATCATTCGTTCTCACTAAGAGAAACCTAATTTTCTCTTTAAACCTTACTTAGTATCAGTGCTTTGTGCTGTTGTATCAGTGCCTCAACAATTACATGAAAAATAGGGACTTGGCATAGTTTTATGAACCTCATGAAAATTCCAGTTTGACCTTAACTTGATTTAAGTCAGCTCAGTTCTTATTTTGTGTAAGCATAGGGAAGAGAACAGTTTTCAAAAGAAGTAGTCATGTCATACTGAGGGGGGGAAAAAATCCCATTGGGTTGGGAAAAAGGTTATGTCAATATTTAGTGGAATTTAAGGAAAGCATATATGAAGCAGGTAAGCATACAGTGGTGCTCCTGCCAGCATACCCATCAGCACTGGCAGGCTGTTCTTCAGGGAACCCAAGCCAAAGGTTGCATTATCATTTTTGGAGGCTAAATACAGGCTTTCTGCACTATCAATTTGTCAAATCACTTTTTGCGTCTATTTATAATATCATTCTTAACAATACGTTTTATAATAAATTCTGCAAAATAATTTATATTATAAAGTCAAATTGTATAGTTTGTATAATATACATAATAATTGCTGTACTTAAAATGGGTCATTGGCCAAGGCAAAGCACAGTTCCTAGAAGGTGAGAGTTTCTAACATGCAGCAAAAAACCTGACACAATGTGGGACTAGTAAACCCTTTATGAAAGCATAGAACTGTCCCAGGGTGAGAGGAATAGCTACTCTGTGCATTAAGATGTGTGGGTCTTTCATTGCTGCGGTAGTGTTGAAGTAGGGGAAAAGGGTTCTTTGTTGTCATTTTTTAATTTGGAGCAGAGATCATATTTTAAAAGGTTGTGAAATGCTAAATAATAAATAGTTGAGTTAGAAATTCAGAGTTAATGTATGGAAGAATTTAGAGTGGTTGTTCTTTTAATATATTATGAATGTTTATGGAGGTTCCTTTCTGTTCTGTTCCTCATTTTGTTTACTTCAACAAAAACAGTATTTTTAAAAAAGGACTCTGAGGGCAGAAGAGGTGATTCATTTCTCCAGGAGACGGTGTAAGTCAGTAACATTTTCTTTAATGAGGGCTGTAAAAATTGTTAGGAGCCTTTAAGGTCAATTCATTTCTATTTTTTTTTCAAAAAAACAATAATTAAAAGCTGTTCTTTATGCAAATTACAGTTCTGTATGAGTTGATAAGAATGAAAACAATGTGAACTTCCACAATAGAAATGAGTCAACATTCCCACAACAAAAATGAGTGTGAACTGCTGTATTCCCCTGAAATTTCTGCTTGATGTTTTCAGTCAGAATAAAGAGATTTACCCAGTATTTGTCTCATGGTGCTAGTCAAATAATGAACTGACTGCCTGCTCGTATTAGAACATCGAATCTACTGTTTTCTGCATATTTGTCCTAAATTATTGCAGATCATTCTAGTCTTCTGCACATGGGAAAACTGCAACTAAGGCATAAACTTGGAAGGAACATGTTTGGAGATTTTTCCAGAATGGACTGAGAAAACTAGATGGAGAGTAAGCAAAACAATAAATTAAATTCTGACACCCTGAATTTAATGGCAAAGCTGCCAGTAAGTTGGCTTTTGAAAAAATTAATGTTTAGAGGTAGTCAAAAAGGCAAATAACAGTAAAAACAGGAAGGGGACAGACAACCAAGTCATCGTTATGCTTCATGAACAGTGAGCTGTTTTGATGCTCAAGTCAAAAACAACACAGAATTTGAGATAGTTTAGAGGAGGACAAGCATGAACAAAGTCAGGCATAGTTTCTGTGCACAGAAAAAAGCAAACAATTTGGAATCTTTGTCTTGGAAAAGATGCTAATTAAGGAGAAATTATAAAAAATTTAAAAGTTCTGACTGGCATGAGGAATAGTGAATAGAGAATAAATGGTTATATCAAGAAAAATTGGCACGAAATAGATTAACAAGCAGCAGATGCTGCAGGGACTGCCTCATGCACTGGAAAAACTAGATGTCTTTACTTTAAGGTGGTTTGAATGCCAAGAGTATGCATATGCTAAAAATTGATGGAGAAATTGATGGATGAGAGATCTGTCAAGCAGTATTAACCCTCTGATAGAGAAGCAACCTCCAGCTCAGAAGGTCTCTAAGCAGGAGAGTGCTAGAAACAGGCAGGACTTTAAAGGGAAGCTTCTTTCAGCTTTCCGTGTTTTCCAAAGGGTTTGTTATTGGCGCTGAAAGGTCAATACAGGAAGCTGCATGGTCTTTAGTCATTCCAGTTATAATCTTTCAGTTAGTCCAGCTCAGTATAACTGTTTTTGGGACTTCAACAAAGGGTAGGTTTTCATCATTTGATACAGTTGGAGTGTAATCTTCATGATATCTCCCCAGAGATATTAAAAAACCGTCTGGACAAAATCCTGGTTCATGTGCTCTAGGAGTCCCTGCTTGAGCAGGGTGGTTGGACGAGATGAACTTCAGAGGTCCCTTCCAGCCTCAACCATTCTGTGATAAAGGTAATTTCTTCTGGCTCAGAAGACTGATTCAAAGCCATTTACATTATTTGAACCTAGTGTATTGACTGCATAAAGAATCCTGAGCATTAAGGGCTGTCTAGCAACACAGGAAAGGTGATTTTTTATTAGAGTGAATGGTGGAGCCTCATCTCTAACCAACAGACTAGGCATTAAACTCATACCCTGGAGCACAGAAGTTCCCTTTTGTTTCAAAATGAGAATGAAAGTAGGCTTAATGCTTCCCTGTGGAAAGAAAGAGTTGATGAATCTGATTTCCTCAGTTCAGGAGGAATGCATTGATAAACTGGAGCAAGTTCAGGGGAGAGTCACCAGGATGGCTGGGTCTAGAGCACTTGCCATGTGAGGAGAGGTGAGGGTGCTGGGCTTGTTCAGCGTGGGGAAGAGGTGGCTTTGGGGCCCTAACAGCAGGCTGTCAGGGAGGTTGTCTAGATGGTGGAGTCAGTGGTATGTGGTGGGAGGAGGAGAGATCTGACCAGATATATGGAAGAAAGAAAAAGTGTAAGGATAATTAAGCAGTGGAGCAGAAAGCCCAGATAGGTTTTGTAACCTCGATTCTTGGAGGTTTACAAGACAACTGATAAAACCTTGAGCAATCTGGTCTGGATTCAGTGTGAGCCTGCTTTGAGCGGGAGGTTGGACAAGAAGGGTCCCAGGGGTCGCTTCCTACCTGAAGAAGTCAGTGATTAATGCCAGTCACAGGGCAACTGTATTTAGATAGAAGATAACATTTTGGAGAATGCAAAGGAAATGGTTATTCTCAGCAGTTGCACCAGGAATTAAATAGTAGGGCAGTAGGACGAAGCAGTGTCACAGAGAGAAGGAATGGCATGAGGTTATGGCTGCTGACTTTGAGGTTTTGTAATTTAGGCCTTGTTGTTCAGCAGTGCTGTGCTGCTGTTTTGTACTGCTGTATCTGTAACAGCAGTATCTGCTGCTATCTGTCGTTTTGACTTCACAGAAGAACAAATTATTTCACTTTCTGCTATTTCTATGCTTTCTTAAATGTATGATGTTAACTACATGGATCATGTATCACTTGGTTTTGTCAGCGAATGTGGATACAACCAAATAATTTCTTTGCCTGTATCCTGGGACAAAAAAATGGTAAGCATATGTAGTCAAAAGACTCACACAGACCATGTGGAGCCAGGCCTGTGTATGTGTGTAGTGAGAAGCAGTCTCAGGGTCTTAATTCAGTATTGAAAGTTTTGGTGTGTATAATGTTTATTTTACAAGACCCAAATGAATGGTAGGGCTTCAAGCTGCTACTAAGATGTAGTGTTCCCTGTCCCTGGTAATAGAAACAGCAGAGATGGTACATGATACAGTAACAGTTTTTCTTCTGTGTCATTGACAAGGATTTAGTTTAACATCTTCTTCCTGTTTCATTTATTTTCTGCGAGTGAACTGCTTTTCTCTGTGGGTTATAGCTGAATAATCATTAGAGTAATGGGGGGGGGCAAACACAGAGGGTAATTATAGAGGAACACACCAGAAGGCTGTGCTGCCATTCAACGAGACCTGGACACGCTGGAGAGTTGGGCAGAAAGGAACCTGATGAGGTTCAAGAAGAGCAAGTGTAGAGTCTTTCACCTGGGGAGGAATAACCACATGCACCAGTACAGGTTAGGGGCTGACCTGCTGGAGGGGAGCTCTGTGGAAAAGGACCTGGGTGTGCTGGTGGACAGCAGGCTGGCCATGAGCCAGCAGTGTGCCCTCATAGCCAGGAAGGCCAACAGTATCCTGGGGTGCATTATAAAGAGTGTGGCCAGCAGGTTGAGGGAAGTTCTCCTCCCCTTCTACTCTGTCCTGGTGAGGTCACATCTGGAATATTGTGTCCAGTTCTGGGCTCCTCAGTTCAAGAGAGACAGGGATCTTTTGGAGAGAGTCCAGCAGAGGACCAAAACGATGATGAGGGGCCTGGAGCATCTGCCTTATGAGGAGAGGCTGAGAGAGCTGGGACCCTTCAGCCTGGAGAAGAGAAGACTGAGAGGGGATCTTATCAATGTCTATAAATACCTGAAGTGTGGGGGCCAAATGGATGGGGCCGGGCTCTTTTCAGTAGTACCCAGTTGACAGGACAAGGGGCAATGGGCAAAAACTGGAACACCAAAAGTTCCATACAAACTTAAGGAAAAATTTCTTTACTGTGAGGGTGACAGAGCACTGGAACAGGCCCAGGGAGGTTGTGGAGTCTCCTTCTCTGGAGATGTTCAAAACCTGCCTGGACGGTTTCCTGTGCAACGTGGTGTAGGGAACCTGCTTTGGCAGGGGGGTTGGACTAAATGATCTCCTGAGGTCCCTTCCAACCCCTGTGATTCTGCAAGTGGTGTCAAAACTCACCATTTTGTAATAGGTGATTCAAATAAATACATTTTAATTAATAATTACAAAACACTGCACTCTTAGATGTAAAAATCCAGTTTAAGTAGCAGGAGTCTTCTTTCTTGGTGACTGGTGTTTCGAGGCATTTTCCTCTTTCACCCACAAGAGGCCCCCCGTTGTGTAGGTCTCCAAAATCGTTTCCGTGCCTCATGTGGTCAGTAGGAGGTTTGCCAGAGATCTCAGTAGAAGCCAAATCTATAAGCCCTTACTTTGAGAAGTTTCTCATTTCCACAGAAGCTTTAGCATAGCAAGAACTTCAGGAGCTGATTTGTAAGATATGACTGATTTTTGTAGTTAAGAGTATATCAACTTTGAAGTCAATGCAGCTTTTTTTAAACTAAAATGTGTTGTTCTAAATCTTGGTCTTTGTCTGTTAAGCTCTGTCGCTATTGATGGCACCATTGCTTTCCAAAGCATTCAAGCCTATAATCCAGTGCCATCATAAAATTTTCCATTTCTGTAGATATGCACAACTAGAGCATACCTAAATTTTGTTATTTCTTCACTATTATATATGCAAGAATTAATCCTTATCTATTATTGTATCCTAACTTATCTAAAACATTCTTTCCCATATTTGCAACCGTAGCATTTCCATTCTGAACTGTAATGAGCTTTGTAGTTCAAAAGGAAGTGGAAGATCGTATTATAGCTGGTTGTGTGCCTGTTCTTTTCACCTTCATCTTCCAGTCTCTGTTGGTCTCTTATTTGTTGCCTGACAGACAAGCTAGTGAGAGTTTGTACAATATTGTCTCTTTTATGGACTGACATCTCAGTGTGCCTTTGTTGCACCAACCATTTTGTTTTGTTATTGAAGTGCTCAGCTCATTTGTCAGAATCTGTCCCCTTTTTTGACACAGCCGATTAAAATATGGAATATCCTTCATAAACCAGTCCCCAGAGCCTTCATGTCTTAAAATACCCCTTTCTACTGATTTTTAGCTTAATACCTAAAGTGCCACACAACCAGTTAATGGCTGTGAAAGTTATGATTTCTGAAAATTTTTTTCTACACCTTACTTATATTTCCCTTTTATAGAAACAGTTACTACGTATTTGTATTAATGTAGTTCTCATTTATCTTCTTTTATTTCATGTATTTTTACATTGTGTTTTAATTTGATTTAAAAGTCTTCTGTAGTGAAATTTGGTTTTTGCTTCTTATCACACAAGGTCTTCATCACAGTAATACAGTGCATGCTAGTAATTTAATGTTTTATCTAATAGGCAAATGGAAAACAAGTTCTACTGTTTAGATGAGTAAATCTTGAGATCCTTTTTAACATTTACCAAAGTGGCACAGATAGTATTTATTCAGTACAAAATACTAGAAATGTGCAGATTTTGTGTAAAATTATGCAAGGCAGGTATTCACTTAAATAATTATGTGCTTGTATTTATTTTGTGTGTATATTTGCTTTTATATTGAAAATAAACTTTCCACTCATGTTTCTTCACTTTCATTTGCTTTCTTATAGTCACCAAAGGAAAAAGGACCATGAGAAATTCTGCTCTGTTTAAGGTAACCATTTGCTATAATGCACTCACTGCCTCCAAAGTTTTAACCAGAGGAAAGGCAGTGCACAAAAGACTTTAGTGCACAGGTCCCTTTGTGGAGACAAAGGGCATCAAGGCACTTCACAAAGCATGTTTTCAGTCACTCGGAGAAGAAAAACTGTGATAGGAATCTGATATGGAGAAGAGTTGAAAATAGGTAATCAGATGAGTTGATAGCAAAGTTATTGTTTGTTCCGTATTGGCTACACAAAAGATATGGAGTGTCAATATACTTGTTGTTACAGGAGGGTATTTTATGGTGTCAAACTTGTCTCTGATCAGTAGGGAGAAGTCTTCAGGACACCTAGTAGCCTTGAAACACATAGAAGGTTATCGAGAAAGATGAAGCTGAGTTGGTTGCAAGTACAGGATGGGAGGATGACAGTAGGCACTAGCAGAAATGAGGTTCTGACTGGATATAAGGAGAAACCTCTTTGCCATGAGGACAGCTAAGCAGTGGAGCAGGCTGCCTTGAGAGGCTGTAGTCTTCCTCCGTGGAAGCTTTCAAGACCTGACTTGCTATGGCTACACCATTGTTTTGGTAGCATGCCATACCAATATTCTTGCAACTGGATGTTGCTTAAATTGGTTCCTCCCTTATCTAGTTTCCTCAGTTGTTTATTTTCAATTTGTTTGTTATACTATGTATAACAACAGTTCAACTTTACCATGTTTGGGCATAGTCTGCACTGTGCAGACTCTAGTGTTATTGCTCATCTAGCAGGTATGTATGTTTTACCTTGTTTTCTACAGCATCAACTTAGACTTACTAATCTTTCAGAAATTGGTTCACTTTTATTTTTATGCACTTTTAAGTAGCATACTCAGTGTGTGATTTTTCTAGCATGTTATAGGTTTTTTTAGAAACATTTTCCAACGTGTGGGCATTTATATTGTGATTGCTGTTACATTCACCATCATCTTTGCTCAGGTGCAGTTTCACGCTGATCACCTTTGAAGCATTAGCCATTGCAGATGATATTAGACAGGTTTCATTCCATTTGGGTTGTAGTGTTGCTGACTCTTGACATTATTCAAACAAATAATGCACTACACCAATGTGTTGAAAATATGAGCACTTTCTTTAAACACATTTGACATTCATAGGATAGGTGATAAATCCAAAGCATTAACATTGTTCTTTTTAGCTATTTTCTCCTTCACTACAAGAGCTCTATAGATACATCTGCACTGGGTTTTGAAGGCCTCCATGTAACTGCCATTAGAATTGGATTGTTTCTGTACATAAAGCAGATCTGCAAGCATGGCATTGGTATGCCTCCTAGTATGAGAGAGAGCAGATCAGAGTGATACCAATGACTGATGAAATAGTTCTTGAAATATAAGCAGTTAAAAGTTTGGTGTGTCATTGCTAATCAACTTCTAAACTAATTTCAATCCTATTTCTCACATTCTATTTTTCCAATTAAAAACAAATAAAATAATGTTCTTACTTGTACTTAGAACATTCCCTTGAAATTTGGAGATTGCTCAGCTGGCTTGCTGCAAAACTATCACATTACCCCTAGATAAACATCATTAAACTGAGAATGGGCCTTTGGTTTACTCAACTAGAAAACATTGTGAATAGCTTGCTGTTGACATGAAAATGATTGAGTAGGAAATAATTGTATGTCCATTTTTGTAGGGTGATTTAGATTGCCCAGGAAAAAGGTGATACAGTGAAATTGAATGTGAGGTTAGGCTTGCAGGAACAAGTACTGCAGGGCTAAGCTTACCGAGCGGTACACAGTGTTTGTGAAAGCTGTAACTCTTGGAGGGGTAATGATAGGTCCATGCACACTGTGAAGGCTTAAAAAAGATGTCTTAACACAAAGAAATACTAAGTAGCAGTAATGTAGCTGTGTTACTACTTTATATGGTATTGATGGTATAACTGCCATTATGTTAGCTTCTAGCATCCAAGCATTCGGCTTTCTAATTGATGTCAGTGTGCAGGAATGGCTCCAGAAAAAAAACCTCAAAACAAACAAAAAAAAAAAAACCCCTCACCACCAAACCACACTACTTTGTTGTGAAAAACAGATGAAGCAAACCAAAAGTTCCTCAACCCATCTTTGTTATTCAGGAGAAGGGTTGAGGATAGCCTAAATTTGTACACAGAAATAAGACTTCTGATACCATAAGGATACTTAACAGATAAAGGCATATCATAGTCCAAAGGCTGAAACCTGAAGCTAGATAAATTGAGAAAAGACACATGGGGGGAGGGGGGGAAATCACGTAAATATGGTTACAAATGCAACTATTAGCCTAGGTATGTGGTAGAATCTTTGTATTTTCATCTATTTAAAACTAGATCATATATTTTTCAAAAAGAAGAGGTATAGTTCTATAAATTAGGATTTTGTCAGAAATTACTGCATATCGCTTTACACTCTAGATTATGAAGAAAACAGGCAAAATAGTTGTGGCAGGAACAAGTATAATAACATCAGGGAGGAAAGTAGCTGCCAAGACAGAACCCTCTGCTCTTCCCTGATAGAGGGGCTAGAACAGAATCTTCTCTGCAAGTATTTTAGTGTGCCTAGATAGAAAATGTCTTCTCTGGTCATGGTCCTGGGCAACTGGCTGTAGGTGGCCCTGCCTGAGAAGGTGGGTTAGACCACATGATGCCCAGAGGTCCCTTCCAACCTCAGATATTCTATGAGAAGCTTCAACAATATCAGGCTGAAACAGGGAGAGAAAAACAAACAAGAAACATGAAGCTGTAGTCAATCACAGAATGTTAGGCATTGGAAGGGACCTCGAAAGATCATCTAGTCCAATCCCCCTTCCAGAGCAGGAACACCTAAATGAGATCACACAGGAAGGCGTCCAGGCAGGTTTTGAATGTCTCCAGAGAAGGAGATTCCACAACCTCCCTGGGCAGCCTGTTCTAATGCTTCCTAGTCAAGGAAGGCTTCTTGAAGCAAGGATAAGATCCTAGCCCAAGTCTTAGTGGTGACAGTTAGGAAAAGACTTTTTGAGAGACCTGGTGGATTCTGAAAGACAAGTAATGCTTAAAAGCTGCAAGATTTTGAGGAGAATAGGATGGAAATACTTATCCTACCAAGCTACAGTGAATGGTGAGTAGATATGTTTTCAAACCTTTTTATTTGAACTGTTTCTTCTAATAGAATTGAGTTACTTCTTTTTAAAGAGTTACTTTGTTAAAGCTTCTGTAAAGTCTACTTTTAGATACGAGAAATCTTTAAATTTTGCAAATACCAGCATAACGTGCAGGTAGCTCCACTTCAGGACCTTGGCTGACATGCAGTCCGATGTAGAGATCATGGCCTTGAAAATACAGTGACAATAACAAAGCCTCATTTAAAATGTGCTGAAAAAAAGGGGCAAGGGTTTCCTCTTGACAATTTGGGGGTGTTTTTGGTTTGGTGTTTTTGGGGGGGATTGGGTTTTTTTGTTGGTTTTTATTTCATTTAGCTATCTTTCTGTTACAGCTGGAAAAAATGGTGTAATTTAATCTTTAAGTAGCTGACTAGATCTGGACGTCCCAGATCAGGAGCTCCAGCAAGCACTGCAGGAGAGGAAAATAAGGAATCTGCACACAATAAGAGCTAGGAAGGGATGAGAAAACAAAACAGAGGGAAGAACCTCAACCATAATAATAATAAAAAATACTGTATTAACTGCAGCATACCATTATAGACTCTATTATAATCCAGACAAGAAGCTAGTGAAAACTCAGTTTCTAAGTAAAGTATTTTTTCCAGTCTCTGGGTCACAAAGTTTCATCATCTTTGTTATTTTTCAAGTTACGCTGTTAGCACTAAATACAGCACAACCTAGGATCCACAAAAGCTTTTCTGGCAAGCACTATCATTCTTGTATATTTATTTCTTAATTATCTTTTCCCTGAGGATGACAGGAAGTGTTGTGAATACTTTCTGTTTAGAGTGAAATCCTGGCTCGATGGAAGCTTCTGATACTCCTAGCTCACAGCAACTAAAGAGAGGTCATAGAAACCAGGTGTGAAATTCTGGCCCAGCTAAAGTTTCTAGCAAAACACACACTGACTTCAGGGAACCAAAATTTCACTCTAAATAAAATAACTTACCAACACTTCCTGTGATCTGCAGAAAGATAGAAGCATTGCACTTGAACTGTCTAGATCTCTTCTGCCCATTCTTTTCAATGGCAGACTAGAGTGGGAGTGGAGTCACATAGTAGTGATCTCCCACAGGCAACGGGAGAGAATGACTCTGTGCTAAGAGAGCAAATCTGAAAGCAGAGGGCGAGGTCATGAATGGAACTGCTGTCAGTCCTGTAGGAGAAGGTTTCTTTGGTGAGAAACAGTAAGAAAAGGAATTACAAAAATTTTTTTCTAGGTAAGGATTACTTGAAATATTTTAAAAAGTTTCAGTTTTTAAGTTAACCATAGTGACTTCTGTTTGTTTTCAGGGTTACTTAATTAGAAATTAAGTTGATGAAACTATTTTCAAAGAGTTTTTTCATTGTACTATTTTAATAGTGGAGTGTATTTCTTTTATTTTAATTTTTCCTATGTTGTGGTGTTCTTGTTCTTAATATTGATAGGTTTTCAGTAAATCTGTGTTAAAGGCACTTCTCAACTGTCTCAAAGCTATGAAGATATTTTAATAAATATGTTAACTTATGAGGAAAAAAGGTAAATACTACTGAAATATGGGGCAGGGAAGATTATGGCTTGAGTATGTGTTTCTTTGGCACCTAAAGGATTCCCCTTGACGACATCAAAAAAGTAAAATCAAATTCTTAATTCACTCTTGATAGATAGTCTTTGTTTAATGTCCATGCCCACTTATGCATGTGGAGTTAACAGTGAATGATATTTCACTGTTATCCCAATTTATTGTTAAACAGAAAAACTTCCAAGACTCTAAAATTGGTGACTTCTAAAAAAAACCTGCCTTGTATGGTAATCTAGGCCAAAAGAGACCAAGTGCATCTGATTTAATCAAGATTAGCTTGTAATTCTTTAACAGAGAGATTAAAAGGAATTCAGCCCAATCCATTTGACTGCTCTGTACCAAAGGATACCCTAGTATCTTAATTTTAACTTCTATTTCTTTCATTTTATCTTATTGCCTCAGCTCCTGACTGTCATACCAATAAATAGTTCAAAGACAGAGCAGAAATAAATCACTAAATTAATTTGATGTTTTATTTTTTAGCTGTTTTGGCTCTATATTAGATATTATGTAATATTTAAATAATGTGGATTAAAAAAAAGTGGAAATATGAAAATGAGGAACAAAGTGCGCATAGGTAAGCAGTGATGACCTCCCATGGGCAAGATATCAAAGAATGTTTCCTTTCTCCTGCCTCTTTTCCTTATCTGGGTTTCCTTGCCTTTATAGCTTGTTGGTTTGCTACAGTCTAGAGACAGACTGTCGCCATTCAGGCAAGGCAAAGCATTGGGGAGTTTGGTGGGACCGTGTGTTTGAACTCAAGATAATGGCAATGGCATAGACTGAGGACAATTTAAAACTTCTGAACCAGCTTATGACATGAAGGAAAGTATAGGAAGGTGTGGATCTGAGCAGTTACAACTACCTGTCTGTACTCCCTGAGACCATCTAGGATTTCTACAAATTTGAAAATTTATCTTTAATATTCTGATAAAATCAGAGAAGTGGAAGTCATCCATTACAAATATTACCTAAAATTTTGTCATGTAAGAGTGTTAGTTCAGGATTATATTTTAAAAAGCATATGCACTGTAGCCCAAGGTAAGTTTGTGTTAATAAAACTGTTGAGGACAGCTGCCCTGTAAATTGAAAGTTTTTACATGGATGTAACTGAAAATACAATTATTCATACCAAAAAGGTCTGGATGAACACAATTTTATTGCTTAATGAAAAGTGTCTTCCTCTCTCATGCATAAGCAGGACCTAAGTTTGTATTCTTCTCTGAATACAGCCTGATGACATCTCAGCATTGTAGTTACCTTCAATAAAATTTGCATTTTTGGCCTAAGCTCATCTTTGCATCATAAGCTTTATGATTAGGTACATTCTTTACTATGTATCTGCTTCTGTCAGATACTGCTGCTCTCATAATTATAGACTATATCTGCTGATTTAGATGTGAACTCTAAACTAACACTCTAACACTAAATAGTTGCAGGATGCCACTTTAAGTTGCTAGAACGTAGTTGGTTCCAGCACTAATAACTGGTTCCAGCACAATTAGTCAATGACTAATAGGCAAGATTAAGTTAAGTACTCAGTTAAAATAACCAACAGGATATATCTGGATTTCACTTATCAGGAAAGGGAAGAAACCAGAGCAGTTCCTAGCTACTCCAAGCTTCATCAAAATGGCACGTTCATGCTAAATTGCTTGGCCTTGCTCCAAAATTAAATTCATCCATCGTGTCCAAACCACGTTTGACGTGCCAAAAATAAACAGTTTAGAGATTGATGCAAATGTTACACTTGATACACTACATAGCTACATTTGTTTAAAGAACCTTCCATTTATTTAAATGCTGGCCTTCCTAGGAGCTAGTGCTTGATTTTGCATTCCCAGTAAAGAGTAAAATTGATTTTAATTGCAGTCCAGAAAGATACAAATAGTCATGCAAACACAGTCTGATAGATTGTTCCTTTCAACTGTCATTTTCTATTAGTGCACAAATTCCTCAGCTCCCAAAAATACATATACATACAGGGTGATATAGGATGTTGACTTGCAGCATGTGTAGGTCAGTAGGCTGTTATAGAGGGCATGCAACAGCTAGTGTTGGGGTTTTTTTGCATGTACTTCTGTCTCGCTTCTAGATGCAGCCTTAGATGCCATTGAATTCAAAGTTCTTTTACATCTGAGATGATGACTAAATAGCTCTAGGCAGACATCAAGTGTACATAAATCTGTAAAATTACTGACTTAAAAGTATAACATTGGTTAAATCCTGAGAATATTTACTTGTAGCTGAAAGCAAATGAAGTATGTGAATGCAGAGATATAGATTAAATATGCATTTACTTTGACGTCCCAGATTATTGTGCCTATTTATTCAGCAATAAATATGAATAAAATACTTGTCATCTTATTATTTCATTTTTATGTTGCTTGACAGTATTGAAATTGAGCATTAAAACAACATAATGGTAAATAGCTCTGCATGAACTCAGAATCCTGCATGTGTTAAAGTAACTGTAACTACTATGTTCATAGAACCGGTGATTGCATATATCAGCTGGTCTTGCATAGGCAAATTTCTAGAAGTTACTTTTTGAAAATTTGAAACCATTCATAACTCTACCTAGAAGTTATTTATTTATCATTGTAGTATTCTGGTTTTAAATAAAATTTGAGCAAAGTAGCAGGATAGAAAGGACACAAAAGTAGGAGACACTGGCTAATGCTGACACTTGTAAATTCTTAGACGTATTAGTTACAATTTAAAATGCAATTTTAACTGACATTTCTTGGACTACCTATGCTTCTCCTCCTGAAGTTGGTTGGGTTTTTTTTGTTTGGTTGGTTTTTTTTTAAAAAAAAGCTTAGAATATTCAGCCTTTTGACCTAAAATGAAGTTACACTTCAAGCCTGACATGTTTATACAGCCTAGTCTATTTGTAGGATCTTAAATTTTGCTGATACCTTTCCTTCTCTCTTCACCGTTCTTTTTCTCATATTTTCATTATATAAATTTTAAATTAACATATGTCACTGCTTTATAGATGTTTTCAGACTGCATGTAGGATTTTATCATCTTCATACAGAAGTATTGAGCAAACACCTGTAAGTCCCAGCATGGCTGCCTAAAACCTGGCTTTCACCTTTTCATTGTGTGTAATGACTTTTAAAGACATACGGGTACTTCAGTCTAAAACAAGCCAGATGATGTAGTTTGACTTGGTTTGGAAAATCACCTCTCAGCTTTTTTCAGCCCTAATCAGCTGTTTGACGATGTACTTTTTTCTCATACAATCCGAAAGCCACCAAAAGGGCACACATTTCCTGTGTTACAGGTAAGATGGATTCCATATGAAAAAAAGAAGAAAAAGAAAAAAAATGGTAAATGTTCAGAATATTTTCTTCATTATGTATTTCTTTGGGTACTTCATGAAACAACAGAACATGTGGCAAGCTGTTTGTAGTATGGCAGTATGGTTATATATTTGCACTTATCTGTCCATAAGAAGTCAAAGTATGAATTTTCATAGATTAAGGACATAACACATTTTGACACTATTAATCTTAGCATTGTTGCTCTAAGCCTGGACTGGACTGATGTTTTACTAGATTCTACAAATCCAGCACTATTTCAGGTTTGAGTAACTTAACTAAATTTTTGTACTGGCAATTTAAAGAGTATATGCACAGAAATGTATTTTTCTGGAATGGTAGTTAATAATTTACAAATCTTATGACATAGCTGTTGACATGTTTGCAACTGGTAAATATAAGCAATATATCTAGATATTGATTTATTTACTTTGAAATGTATACATTTCAGATTAAAATGACATTATTAAAAATATGAAACATATTAGGACCAGATAGCACCAGACATTATGGATAATAAAACTCCCCTTTATTTTTTTGAGATTGAGATTATCAGTGGCATTGGAATGGAGATAAAGTACAGATTTTTTGTTGCTGTTGCTATACCATTATAGCTATTAGTATTTGGTTTTCTTAAGACACATTATAAAGTGTCAAAGAGTGGAGAAAATATCTGAGCCAAGACAACTAATAATACAAAAATATAGTGGTATTATCTCTGCATCTTCTTGACAGTTATTTTGGCCCCTTTACTGAAAAACTGAGGCCTTCCTAAGTATTCAGAAAAAGAAGCAGCAGATGAGGCATTTTCCTCTTCCTAGAGAAGAAATTAGGTGACCTACGGCTTTTCTGTTGGCTTTGCTGCATAGGAGTGCTTAGTCTGTGCACACATGCATATAAATAATTCCTTTTTGATGTAATTTTTGCCAGAGTTCCTTCATTTGAGTGATGTTTTTGCCCCTATTTACATCAATGTTAAAATTTCCATTAACTTCACCAAGGCTGGGATTCCACCTGCTTTGTCTAAGGTCATTATAGTTCAGTCTAATGTATTTGAAAGCATTTATATTTTAATTGCTTCAATGGAATGCAGTTGTCATGACCGGCAAGTCTTGCAGAGGGCAGAAAGGATCATCTGGCAAGGAACAATCCCACATAAGGGCTTATACAACAGAATACTAAGCTCTACATTCAGCGAGAATTTGCGTGGTAAGGGGCCTTCCAAATTTATCTCCTTTTAAAAAATTGTTTTCAAGTAGAATACTGCTGCTTTTAAAGAGTTTTGTCAAAGTTTGCAGCTTCATCCCTGCATATGTGTTGTCATAAGCAACACAAGTTAAAAATATGGGTCTAACAAGATGGAGACAAATCTGTTAGCACCACACAGATGAGTGAATTATGCTACTTGGCTGGTTTGGATATCTAATCATGCTGAAAAAGAAACAAAGGTTGAAAGTGAGTGTCAGCAATAAAGACAAAAATTCTAGAAAAATAAGTCTATCCCTTTGCCCCCTGACTCTCTCACCTTTCCCCTGCATGTTGCCTGCAAATGCAGTTGCAGTAAAAGCTGTTCAGTGGAGCGGTTCACCCTCTGCTCAGGAGATGGAATGTGCTCTGCATATCTGTGCTAAGTATGGTTTCAAACTTAAATTTCTCTCTTTTCTGCTTCTTGGTGTATTTGCCTTGGCTTTTGCCTGGATCCAGGTCTAATCCTGTCTTCTCTGTGTCGGTAAGAGTTTTGGCTAAACTCAGACAGCTGGAAAATGGTGTTACTGCACAGATAGCACAGGATGTCATCCATTTGTGCTGGGTGCTTCAGCTCATATCATCAGTTTTTCCAGTACTTCCTAGATACAAAGGAGATGAGACCGTGTATAGACAGTGTTTTCTCTGGAGTGCATCAGTAACTGTTTGCAGGTGCTTGGGATTTCTAAGCTGTTTATGATAACAGAGATGTTTTGCCAGTTGTGGCTTTGCTTCTTATATTGCAGAAGGCAGAGAAGCTGTTTTTTTGGCTCATGACAGAAGTTTGTAAACAGTAAGGTTTTCCTTGTTCCCAGTTTTCTTGTCACTAGACATTCAAGACTGTATTCTTTAATGTAAGCAGTGTTGTCCATAAATATGTTTGGTGGCAAGTTGAGGACCTAATGTCAAGGTCCTCAACTAGTATAAATTGGTGTAATTCCTTTGATTTATGTGAACTGGCATAATCCTGTTTAGTTGAAGCTAGATGTGTTAGCCAGGGAAGGTTGTAGTAGTTTCTAATTCTTCTGCTTACTACTTAATATGGCTGTGAAGTGTTTTGAAGCTGACATGGTCCAAATAAAGTATTTTTAATTTTTTATTTGGCGTGTTGATACCTCGGTAAGTGGAACAACATCCTTGGTTTGGGAGTTATGTTTCATTATTACTTCATAGGAAATGAAGCCCCAGTTTGGGTCTGGACTTCTGAGCAGAAACTTTGAGGGACAGAAAAATTTATTTAAAGGATGAACTGACTGTATGTGCAGACTGTTATGCATTTAAATACTTATATATATAAATATAGTCTTATTAATTTTAATTAATATAACACAGCTGAATCTAGATATTTAGGGCATGTAAAATGAAGTAAAACAAAAAGATTATAAGAATTTTGTAGCTTGAAAGAGCAATGAGAAATGCTGTTCTTTTCAAATCAAAAATGATAACTGCCTTTCACTAGGAGCAGAGCTTTCACAAAGGGTCTTTCAACTGAGTATCTCACAACTCTGCTCGAAACACTGAATCAGGGCTTAACACTGAAGCCTTTATCAAATGAACAGTCTGAAGGGGAAGGGAGTGCTCCGATGATTTGTCAGCTGTAGGACTGGGCTCTTGTGCCTCGCGCTGCGAGGTGGGGCAGCTTCACTTTCTATAATTTACAGAATGAGCAAGCGAGAAGTGTGACTTGCCTGAAGTTATACCACAAGTCTGTGGCAAAGCTGTGGAATAAAACACCCTAGCAGACATGTACGTAAGCTGCAATTTCATCTTTCTCTCGTGGTTCTAAGTTAGGAAGAACAACAACTGTTTGGAAATTCAAACCAGAAAGATACTCATGTCTTTCCATGTGATTTGTTGGTTATCCTGGCTAGTTATCTTGGTTGAAATGAAACACTTCTCAAAATCTGTTGAGGGAGAATGGGAAAGCAAAAAGCTGACTCCATGAATTTTCTGACCTGAAGACCAGTTGAGCTAAATTGATGTTAAACTAATAAATTTTCATATAATAGTCACCACTTTCCTTTTTTCCCTGCCAGAATGTTTCTACTACTAAAAGATAAAATATGTCCTGGATATAAATAAATGAGATATGTTTAATTAAAGACCTATTCCCTCTGTCTTCACTGTATCTATTTCTAGTCATTTTACTTTTCTCCATCCTTCTATCTGGTTTACATCTTTAAAATGCAATACAGAAAACTGCCAGAAGCACCCTTCGAGGACCTAAGAAAAGTGCAGTTTTGCACATTCAGCTGAGAGCCAGTGGCAGAGCTCACTCTCGCTATTTCATCACAGACAAATGATAGTACAGTGCAAGAACATTCAGGTTAGTAAATTATGGATTTTAAAAGGCAAAACAAATGTTAGTAATCTGTGCTTTGCAGCATCAGTGCCATAAATAGACACACTTCTCTTGGTTACTTGGGTGGCAGATTTTAAAATTTATGATAAAGTATATAAAATTAATGATGTGTGCTTACACTTAAGTGATAAATGCCAGTTTCTGCTGGTGTGCTAATGAACATAATTGGTTCTTTACAACTAGAAACCAGATACTCTTTCATTCATGTATTCATACTCTGGCAGTTCAATTTTTAGAACTGGGGTTTTTTTGGGGGGTAGAAAGGGGGGAAAGAGGAAAAAAATAATTTCATATTGTTACTGGACTTGGGATGTCCAAGTATGATTGCGTAAAATCTGTGTCTGGGTGGCTGTTCGTCCTTTCTTGCAGAGTATTCTGTGCTCACTGAGTGGGAGGGTCACGCTGTGTGAGACTAATAAGGACAGCGCTGCATCCCCCTCTACCACTCTTTGGAGACTTGCTCCAGCAACTCCTCGGTGCTACAGCAGCTCTGTACAGGCATTTTCAGTGCTTCTGGGCAACATACTAAATTAAAAATAACAGGTAAGCAACTCATTATTCGTAGTCAGCTGTCTACACATCTCACATGTGTGCACACACTACAATATTCCTGTTTTGTTTTGTGGGTGTTTTTCAAAATTGTCAGCTAAGTTTACTACAGATTTTTGCCAATATTAACTGTGTCCTGTGTAAATGTAATATACCTGGTAGCATTTAGTGTCCTGTAATCGGGCCGTGCTACAGGATTCTGCTGCTGACCGTGTAAATACGTTGTATATGTTTGTGGGTGACTGTTGGTATATGCTCGCATGCTAATGGGATCAGTCCTAGTAAATTTGCAGGAATTTACAAAACCGATTAAACCGGTGCAAATTGCCACAATGCTGAGCATGCCTATTAATAGTGTGCATATATTTACATCTAAAAACCTTCCTATTCGTGTGGCTCATTCGAAATACTCTGCCTATCGAGTGGCCGACGTCCAGTTAGTTGTGAGGTACCGGCGAGCCGCGGCGCGGGCGGGAAGCGCGGCGGGCGCTCTGTGGGGCCGGGGGCACCCGGGCGGTTCGGCGGCCCTGGGGCGCCCCGTGGATGCGGAGCCGGAGGCGCCCGGCCCCGGCAGGCTGGCGCCAGCGCTGCTGCGCCTGTCCCGGAGCCCTCCCCGCGGCGGGCTCGCTGCGCTTCTCCCCGCGGCCCCTCACCTGTCCCGCCCCGCCGCGCCCGGCGGCAGAGGGCTCCCTCGCTCGCTGCGGGCTGCCGGCCCCGCTCCGCCCCGCGGCTGCGGAGGAAGCGGCGGCGGGTGCCTGTCCCTAGCTCCACTCGCCGTGGACCAGCCGCTCCCCGGCGCCGCGAGCAGGTTCCGGAGGGACGGGGCGGCCGAGCCCAGGGCGAGGGGCGGCGGGTAGGGGCCGGGAGTGGGGTCCGGAGCGGAGTCCAGGGGCGCCCAGCCTAGCGCGAGAAGGGGGCACTGCCGGCCGAGCTACCTTACGGTTGACCTTACCACCCGGTGTTTTAAACCCTCCCGCCAGCAAACCCAGCTGAAGCCGGGAGAGCTGAAACTGCCGCCTTACCGCCGGAGCTGCGGGCGGCGGCTCGGGCCGCCCCGGCTGTGCGAGGGAGCGGAGCCGCGGCCCGAGGTGCGCGGGGTGGCAGCGAGGGGGTGGAGGAATTAGGGATTTAATTGGCAAGAGCCCTTCAGAAAATGAGACCTCTGGAGCAGCAGCATTAGTGAGTTACTGATGCCTGCTTGTACAGCAGGTGCAGGAAATTAAATGATAATGTTGTCTGAGCGTCAGTTCGCTTTGCTGCTGTTGGGGAGGCTGGAAAAGTTGATGATGGTGCAGTTGCTGTCAGTTCATGTGACTGACAGAATAGCTCTGCTGATGAATAAGGTGCCTCGCGAAAATAATAATGAAAATTGTATCTTAGGTATGTGATGTGTTTTTCTTACAGAAAATGTGATTAGAGAAATTTGTCGTTTTCTGTGTTTCATTAAATTCCCGTGTATCTGTACGTTGCGGTCAGCTTAGAAGAAAAGCAGATGCTATCTTTAGAGGACAGAAAATACGTTGTTGAAGCCAGACTGTATTCTTATGAGATTTAAACTGTAAACTCAATGCAGGCTTCTCTAGGAACTTGTATATTTTGAAAGGCAGAGAAATACCGTGTTTTGGACTGAAACAAATGCATGTTGTCCTTCTTCAATTTGAAGACTGCTTCAGCAGTCACTGGCAGGGTTGTGACACCAAGCAGCTTAGCTAATATATTTAAAATTTAAAGACTGGAGAAAAAGAAAAGATAATTAATCATTACTACTGAAATGAAAATGTAGTGCCTTTACAGCTAATATCTCTGAGTTAATATTTCTAAGGTGTTACTTCTGAATTAATAAAGAACTGAAGGAGTATATTTGTAGTTTATTTCTAAATTTAAATAAGTCTCTTCTTGTAGCTCCTTACAACAGATAAATTATACACTTTGAATGTGATTAGTGACTTCCTCTCGACAGTTAAGAAATTCTTGTTTGTAGTTCTCTGATGGGGTTGGGGAAAGAATAAGAAGAGATTGTTCTGAATATGATTATTTTCTGTTTCAGATTTGTAGCTGATTGTTCACATGTGTCCAGGAGGAGATGAAGTACATTGGATCCTGCATAGTTTGGCTTTCTGCGACAGTCTTCCTCCTCCTTCCTGTTTCTACTTCTGTGGCTGTCAGTGACCAGACAGGTACTTTCATTTTTCTTGCCCATCACAGACCAAAGGCATAAATCTCAGTACTGAACAAATCTGAACAAATAATTACAGTACATGGAAAATTAGCAGTATGAACAGATAAAATTATACAAGATTTTTTAAAATGTCTTTTTTTTTTTTTTTAAAAAAAAGGTTTTAAAAAAAAAAGTCTTAAGTTTGGAGCAGTTCCAAAACAGCCTTTCTGTTTCCTGTGCTTGGAATATTCATGTTTGGAAGCAGTTTGTAGTTCCTAGGAGTTTTGATTTGTACTCTTTCAATTAATGGGCAAAACAAGATTCTAAATCAGAGCTTGCAAAAGTTTTGTGAACAAAATCGTGTGGCTCTATTAGAGCAGATCAGTGATTGCACTGACTTAAACAACATAACGCTTATGTTAACCTCACCTAAACTTCATCCCCAGACCAGGTCATACATTTCACAGATGTAGAGTTAGACAAAACCCTCTGCCTGAGAAGACAGAAGAAGGGAATAAAATGATAATGTTTAACGTAAAAGCTGTTACCCGCCTTCTGCAAATTTTCTCATTTCTCCGTTTTCTTCTCTCTTACTGTCCACATGTTATCTAGCTCTCTCACTTAAACTATGTGTTGACTGTTCAGAGTATGGTAAATTCTGCCTTAAAGGCATATCACATGTGCTTGTAGAATAAGGAATTGTTGGTTTTCTCTAGAATTGTTCAGCCGCAGCACATACCTCGACTTTCAAGAATTTTCCTGGCATTATTAGCAAGGAAAACATGCTTGTTGCTGTTTAAATATAAATAAAAAGAATTTTTTCATTATTTTTTTTTCAGAAAATGAAACTAATTTTTAGTAATGCTGTTTTTCCAGAAACCTGATGAAAGGTAATAGAAACTATACATATCCAGCACCTTGGAATCTCCATAACACACTTAAAACTCAGGCCCAAGAAATTTAAAAAGTCAGTGACCAGGATAATAATCTTTTCACTTGGTCTGGAAACAATAAATAGTAATATTTAATAAAAAATAAGTGTAATGCGTGGGCTCTAAGTTAAGAATAATGCATTGCGAAGAGTCTGAATTTAAGTCAAATACTTTTTTGCCTTATGTTTTTAGGCAGCAAGGCTAAGTGCTCCACTGATTAGTTCTTTTTAAGCCCTGGGAGAGAGTGAGCCTACATCAGAGTTGTACAATCATTCTCTTCAGCTGTCTGAAAGAAGCAAAATAGGTTGTCTGTCATTGCTAGCTGGTAAATTGGTGTGACTGCAGAAGATTCCATAATAATATAAATGAATAAATGTAAACTTTAAAAATTTTAAAACAAAATGCCAGGAAGCATTGTCTCTTTTTCTTTTTATGTTATCTTTTTTTTTCTTCCAAATGAAAAGATGTCATAGTAAAAGGTAGACCAGTCATAGAAGATGTGACAGATACACAGCTTCTTAGTAGTTCAGTGTATCTGAACTGTAAATTATTTCTATTAGAAGTTTGTGGCTAGGCAGCCAGCAGGGAAGTTGCAGTTTTCCTTAATCAGATTGCCACAAATGGATCAAATATGGGTCAAACTGAACCACTGGGAAGCAGAGGAGAGATTAAACCTCTCCTGAGAAGAGCTAATGGTGAGCAAGTGGGAGAGGCTTCTGCAGTTTGAGGTGATACAGGCAGATGGTTTGAAATAACAAGTAGATGGTTGCCAGCTTGAGCAGCTCTGCCAACAGCAAGGAATAGGCTCGGAGTGAAGCCTCATGTTGATAACAGGAAAGAGGCACTTCTAGAGACTGAAGGGATGGTTACTGTCCAAAAAAGAACCACAAGTTATAGACCAGAAAGCAGGAGCTGAGAAAGAAGGAACCCTGCATCAGTGCAGCAGTAAGGGGTACAGGTGTGTCTGCAAGCCTTTTCTTAATCTGCCCTGTTCAGATGAACTGAGTACTCTGTGTTGCAAAGTTGTCTCCTTCTAGTTTTGATCATTTGCATGCAGATGAATCTGTTACAAATTGGAAATGGGCTCACTTCAAGAAGAGAGAAACATCTAACCTCTTTTTAAAATTTCTTTTGTTAACTGACTCTTTCTCGGGCCTTTGTTCTCTCTCATGTACCAGCTCTGTTTGGATCAACATCTGTCCCTCAGGATCTGCCTAGGCGATCCTTCTGGTTTGCTTCCTTCAACAGCATATGCATAGTATTTATTTCTCACTGTGCTAATATGAAAGCTTTTCTGCCAAAACTCATTTAGATAGGATCTTGGATTATTGCATTTGCATCCTGAAATTTCTCACCTGATCCAGTCTAAAGGAATGGCCTTCAAATACAAGGAAAACTAGTTAAACTTAATTTGAAGGGTCAGGGGGGAGGTTGGGAGGAAGTATGCTGGGGGAAGGAAATCTCTTGTGCAAGAGAAAGTATTAACTTGCGTGCATATGTAGGGGAGAGCTTTCCGAGCTGGCATTCAGAGTATACTTTGGGACTTACTCATTGGGTCAATATCGTAATAACATAATACCAGTACTGGAAAAAAATGTCAGAGTGACAGAGTATGATGGATCTTCTTGGAGCAGTCCTCCTTAGGCTCTGAAGGTGTTCTAGTAACCATTAGATTCACATCAAAGATTTCTTTCAGTTCTCACTCGTCCAAGTTTTGATGTGCTAATCATTCATCAGAAGGAAGTGCTAACTTCTAATGACAGAACATAGCAAATCTGAGAGAGAGAGTTCAGGAGCTCTCCACAATCGTGTTTTTGATCTGAATATTTCCCTCATGTTGTCAACTTACTTTTTTTTTAATTGGTGGGAACATTTGGTTTGGAGCGTGGATGTGAGCTCTTTCTGCAGTGACACATGAAGTTCTAATTTGATCATTCCTGAATGCTTCATATTAAAAATATTAATACTTTCTCTCAGTCCCACAACATTGCTGCTTTTTCAGCTTTCTTTTACAATTACTGTTTTTCAAAGTCAGTTGCTAACCCATGAAAAATGTAGTATAAACAAAGTCCTGGGACTGTTGGACATGGTGAATTTCCATTGCCTTTTGACGTGGAATGTGTTGTGAAAAGCATTGGCTCTAGATCATAATTTTAGATAGGCACTTTAACCCAAATACAGTGAGTGGTTTCAAATATGCAAATCAATTCAGCTTTTTGCTTTTCCTGTTTTAGTACAGCTAGTTACTTCTCAAAATCAAGATAATAGCTCTATGTAACTCTCATATACAATGTATTAGTATTCTTTATATTTAATTCCAAATATTTAAGGTTGGATCTACAAACTATTGTTAGCATTGCAGTGTTTAAGTGACACTGCTACCCTTGGATTCCTTGACTTGTAATTGAACACTGAGTTTTCTTGGGCAGTGAATAAGGAACTTCAGGTATCTATAAAAATGTGTTTCATGAAGACCTGCACACTGTGCAAAGGCACTTCAGCTAGAGAGTAAGTAGAATGTAAGAGAGACTCCAGACCACAAAGGGAAACATTCTCAGTTACACACATTCTCTCAGTGTGAAACCTGGAAACTAGATGGGTCCTTTTTTTTTTTTTTTTATTGGAAGGTAGAAAAAAGCATCAACTTCTATGGCCAAGATATTCACTTGGGATATGAAGTCCTGTTTTACACTACCTACTCTTCCTTATGGGAGAATCCAATTCTCCAGGGTCTACTATGAGCATCCTAATAGTTAAACTCCGTTGATATGGTTTTCTTATTTTCACCTGCCAAAGCTGTTATGTTATTTACATAGCCATCTAGATAGTCACCAGGGTTGGAGTTGACTTCTTTCCTATATCAACAAAATAGTAAATTCTTTCTTTCATTCCTCTTCCCACCCTTTTCTTAATTAACACCTATATTGTAATGTAATATGATGTGGTTTACAGAATAAAAAAGGAAAACAAAAAAAATCACATCTGATTTTCTGCTACCTCTGTACATGAGACTACAGGTATGTAGGAAATCTGAATTCTTGATCCTGTTTGAAAACAGGCTGGCTAGGTCTGCTTATCTTCAGTACGAGTACCTTTGAGGTGGACTCAGTGGATGTCATTGCTGACACTTGTCAATATGTCGTATGCTCTGGAGAAGTTTCCTGTGCCTATGTATTTATAAAGCCTCATCCAATAAGAGCCTGAGACAAATCCTATCTAATATGCTAGGATTCTGCTTGAAGCTTGTGGTTATATGTTCGGTGGGGCTTTGCTGTTGAGCTACGTTTATTTGACCGCTCATGCTTACTGATGGAAACATCATCACCTTTGCAATGTGCCCATTGGTGGTGTTGGCAGCTGTAAACTTCACCTGAATGTAAAGTTTAATTATAAAGTAGCAGATAGGTACTTGTAAAGTGAATCTAGCCATTACAGGTTACACTTGATCTGGAGGAGTCAAGAGTGCTTAATGGAAGCTACAGTTCCCAGTCAGGAAATACACAAGAGATGTCTGTAAAAGTGAGACTGAAGCATGTACCAGAGTCTCCTCTGTCCTCGTTTGCACGGAAAGGAAGACTGCGCATGGGGCCTAGATAGAAGCTGCAGTGTGCTTCAACAGGTGCCCTGATCATTCCAGGAATTCAGACCATGCCACTGCATGTTGCAGCAGCTCAGTCTAGATGCAACACATCTTTTTTTTTTTTTTGGTGTGTGTGTAATACTATTGCAAAACAAAACAGTTTCTTACTAGCGTCTTGCTGGAGAGACAGAAGATCAGTGATCTGTGATGCATCTGCTTGATCTGCATAAATACATGTTTTTGAAATTATTAGGTGTGTAGAGCTCATGGATTTCTAAAGATCAAGGTCTGTAATTTGTCGTATGGATAGGTGATGTCATTAATTTGTAGGTATGTTAACTTCAGCTTTGACATCACCATTTTAATATGAATTGTGAACTTCAATCACAACAGACCTGGTTTTATCACATGCAGAGCAATCTAGTGTATAAATGTAAGCTCGTTCTTTTTATTGCTTTATTAGTTTTATAGTAATGTATCATAACAGGGCAGGGAGGTACATGGTTTCCATTCTGGTAAGGGTTTATCTTGCTCTTTCTTTTCTTAATGTCTTCATGTAGAGCTAATTCATCTACTCACAGGCTGAATGGATAAAATGTTTTGTCTCAGGCCAAAGGAAATTTAAAGATCTGCCAGCGTTACCAAAAATCTTGAAGAGGCAAACTTTTTCACTGTAAAAACTGTAACTGTTGAAAGAATTTTCATCAATCTTTAGCAATGAAAATTGTCAGTCTTGGTGTGGAGAGGTTTCTGGTTTAATATTTTAGAGTTTTTCCTTATCTCTCTGGTAAAAAGAATAACATTAGATAAAGGAGTGCATCAGCAGCATGAGATAGAAGGTTCATAGTAACCCTTTCAGTTCTTCTGGGGTTATAAAATGCAACCAAATAAGTAACACTTATGTGATTTGTCTATGCTGTGACTTATGCCACTGATAAAAATAGGTCCACAGTCCAGTCTGTGGCATGTGTGGAATCATTGCTATCATCTGTATAACACAGAAATTAAGGCTTGAGTCTTTATTTGGATTTTGAAGAAAGTGGCTGGAGGAATAAGCTAAAACTGCCTGGCCACTCAGTCCTCATGTAAGGTAATGCTGGAAATAAAAAGCACAGTTGTGTCTTAGGTTCTCTAGAGCTTACTACAGCAGTTCAACACAAAATCAGCAATAAGTCATCTGGTTGCTTTTATTGTAAGTACTGTAAAGTAATTTAACCAAAAAAGGAATCTGCCCTGTAGTCTTCATATATATGTACATACATGCATACATACACACACATATATGTGTGTGCATGTATATGTAAAACCTTGGTTAGAAAACATGTGGATTTAAGAATGTTTGTCAGTGTATGTGTAACGTGCTATTGCGACTTCAGCCATAACAGCCTTCCTTTATGCCAACCTATTTCTTATAGATTTACTTGTGTAAATCATTGTTCTAGAGTGGCTATAGATAAAAGTCTATAGTTCTATAATCTGTATAAGTGATTGAAGGCTGAGGTTTGTATATTAAAGGCTATCTAAGGTGAGCCTGTTTCTGTCCCGTAGCATGTGCATGTGTATCAAATGGTGTATTGAAATTGCTATGTTAGAATGTAATTTCAGTGAATGCTTTTCACACTACATAAAACTTCCTGCAAACCAAGAGTGATGCAAGACTTCATTTTAGTTTCAGAGATTTCAACATGAATATTCATATAGTTCTGCATCTTTTCTGGGGAAAGTGGGAATTGCTGTTGTTTTTAGTGCATATGTTTCATTACATTTGTAATGAAAAATTACCAATCTGTATACTAAATGCATATATATACAGCTATTTATGTATGTATATGAAGGCAAGAATACATTATCTTAGAGCTTTAGAAATGAATTAATTTGATGTTACTTATAATTGTATATTGCAATTTAGACATAAAGGACAAGGAACTTGATGAAAAAGTGTGGTATGTTCTTTAAACAATTGACATAGCTTACATTAACCAGGTTTTCAGGAAATGTATTTGTATCTGGATTATATAGTTTAGTTTCACTTTTACTGGTTATATCCAGTTAGCCATTCTTAATCTAGATCAAATACTGTAACACATTTAGTATGAATTTTGATAGATAATATGCTTTTTACATTACTACAGAATGAACGACAAATTTCACATGCTTTAAGACTAAAAATGTAGCTATTTTGAAAGTCAACTTCCAGTCTGGATGCTCTTGGAAATCTTTAAATATAGATGATTTCCAGGTCAATGGTAGGTTTCTCCTTACATTTTTCATTGAACTGACACAAGCCCCTCAACCTTCACTGTTCAGCAGCTTCAGACATCCCTTGGCTGTCTTTTTAGTCGCTTCAACTCAACATGGAGCTCTGTGCTTGAGAAGCGCATGGACCAAATCCCGTTTGTCATCTTTTATTCGATGGTTCTGTTACGGTTTAGCAGGGCTCTTTGTGAAGTTTGTTAAAGAAAGAGCCCTGTTGTTGACCTACTCACAAAAGTGACATTTCTCTGTATTTGTTTCTTAAAAGTGTGTATTCCTGTGTATATATATCAAAAAAGAGAAGAAAGGACTTTTTGCGGGTAAAATACTGCATATTAATAATGCAGTGTTTGATCTAAGTGTTTAGTTAGATTTAACTTTAGAATTTACCATGGTCCAGATTTTAGAACATTCTGCTTGTTTACCTAAATACTTAGATTTAAACTTAATCCCCTGTAAAGCTGCTTAATTTTTAACCATTTTTTAAAAAGTATAAAATTTATTACATTGTTTATTATATTATATAATTATATCTTTGTTAATCCACATCTTGAAATTACTGTTCTCTGAAGTAACAATAGATTATTGTTATGTAATCAAGCATTTATACTTTATTGTTTCATGTTTATTAATGGGGAGAAAAGAGATTTTCTAATAATAGAGCCAGAAATTAAAAAAAACCCAAAAAAACAAAAAACAAAACCCAAACAAAAAACCACAACATGAATTTAGAACACATTATTTCTTTTTAGGGTCCTGTAGGTGGAAAGAGCTTGGTAAGAATTTAGTGTTTTTTCTTTTGGTTATATTGTTCACGTGAACTTTGATCATAAACAGCTGAATTAAATTGTGATAAAATTTGTATCTGCTTATATTATTAGAAGTTTAGTATGCAATCTGAAATATCATTGCTCTTATTTAGATTTTGTAATTTGGTTTATTGCTGCTTTTCATATCCTAAAGAAACAAAAGGAAACAGGTAATATTCCTATCACTGTCATGATGGTTTGTTCTGATTCTTTTTTGTTTGGTAGAATTTTATGATAAAAATACTAAACTGTATTCTCTCGAAGGTGCCGTGTGTCCTTTAATGAAAACAGTTGTCCATCATCTCAAACAAATCAACAGAGACAGTCTTGGTGTTTCAGGTAAATGACTGCATTACTATGGATATCTAAATTAATTGGCTAGTTATGCATATAATCAGAGTCCGACTGACACGAGCTTTAAAACTGAAAGGACAGTGCAGAATGCCACCCACATGCTCCAAAAGCTGTTGTTTTTAGGAAAGTAGGGTTAAAATCGGAACGCATTGTCCTTGGAAAGTATTGGTTCAAGTTCTACAGCCACACTCATTTCCGTTGTTTTTCCCAAACATCCTTCGTTCTTATCAGTTCAGATGATGAAAGGAAGTAACGGATGTATTTCTCAGGTTGCAGTCATCTACTGTGTGAATTTTGCACTGATAGTTGCTCTGTCAATAAAAGGAATATTGGAAGTTTCTCTGACTTAAAGTACTCATTTTCAAAATAGCTTGTCGGTCTGTACTCTAGAAAGTCACCAAGCATGCTAGAAGTCAGTATTTACCTGCATTTTTATAATTCCATGAAATAAACTGAACCATTGTATTGTATTTCACAGGGTTTGATCTGGCAGAAAGTTTTTCTTTGAGGCAAACATCTTGCGGAGGGGAAAAAATCTGTTTTAAACTGGGAAGCGCTCCTCTCGTCAGAGACACGAAGTAAGATACTGCTTTCATCCTAAGCCTTAATAGACAAGCTCAGACTAAGTGCTACTTAATGAACTGAAACACTGAGCAGTGTGTCCAAAGGATGCCACAGAAAGACAAGTATGTCTGTTTTCAGGCATTTTCATCTGCAACATTATTCTCTTTGGGAAGGATTTTGATTCAAGTAGGTTTTTTATTCTGGAATTTAGATGTGTCTGGGTAGAAAGTTAATTGCAAATATCTTTTTCTCAAATCATGATTCTGACACTGAAAACTACTGTTTATGTATACATTTTTATAAAGCAAAGGAAACAGAACTTCCATGGTATGACAAGAAGTGTTATACTCATCTTCCCTCAGATAAATTGGTTGTACTCTCTCTCATTACTGCTGGCAGGATTAGAAAGGGAGAGAGAGTCAGTATTTCCTTAAATGCTGTATTTTCCTTATTTTTTTTTTCCAGTGGAACTGGCATCTTGCCTTTTAGCAGCAACAGAATAGTGTATACTGAGTGTAGAGGTGAAACTAGACAGCATCCTGTTCTGACACAGGGTGGGATGAAAGGCAGAGACTGCATGAAAAATCAAAAGAAAGGTGAAATAGAGTAATGCACAATGGGACTGGATGGATTTAAGTTTGCACGGGGCAAGGAAATGGCAAGAAGCAGTTAGGAATGTAGTTTCAAGTTCACTATGCTCAGTGGGGGGAGAGAGAATCATCTCTGAGCCTGTTGGTCGAGATGTGCTCCGAGTCATGGGACTGTGGTTTCTGTACAGCATGTTCCTGTGATGACGAGGGAAGCAACTATATTCCTGTGTCTTCAGGTTGGGTATCCTCTGTTGCAAGAGGTCTGGCTCCAGCTTGCCTGGGAAAAAATGCACCCGACCCTCAGAGCTCCCCTTTGGTTGGATCCTGGGCAGGGCACAGAGACGCTGTGGGTAGCATGAAGCCAGGAGAGAAGGGAGAAGAGAGGAATTGGAGGCACCCAGACACAAAACAAAGTGATCTTTGGGAGAGAATGATTAAAAAAATAGGACCTAAATATTCTGGATTACTAGATAGATTCTAAGTTTTTCTGAGGTGTTGGAAACTGTAAATGCTATTTTTTTATGCTTGTGCCATTCTGCAGTTAAAGTAATCATGGTCTTTTTTTAAATACCCTGAAATGTTGAAGGAAAAATTAGATAAAATTACTTGACATAGTGTTCTATTTTTATTAGAGCCTTCTCAGTATTATCAAGGTTGTTTTTAGAAGAGGAACAGGTAAAATTAGGTGCCACCCATAACATATCTTTACTAAAAATATTTTGAAAGTTAGTAAGAAAACTTGTTTAAGTCTATTGTTCATTTTACAGTTTTTTACAGATTTTTTCCAATGGAAGGAAATTTGAGGGAAATGTGAGACTATAGAAGAGTAGAAAATTAAGGCAGTAACAAAAAATGTGGAGCAATTTTCCTGTAGTAATAAGAAGCTAAGTAGTGCTTTGTGTGCAGTGAAACACATGCTGAAACACTTGTTGAAAGCTGACTTATTTTATTCTGAAACTGTAAGAAAATCGATGGCAAAAATGGAGTGAGAGGAGCTAGAAATTGGAAAAGGGTGAATTATTTGAAATTCATATTACCTTGAGGGAAAATTCACAATTTGAACTAATTGATTTCTAAGAATTTGCTATTTTTTGGAAGGAGTCTGACAGGTGATTTTGAGGTTGAAAAATACCAAGCTTTTTCCCTAGCTTTTATTAATAGGCTTGAATACTAATGTCTGTGCTTTCTTCTTTTACAAAAGGTTTATTAGTGAAGGCAGTGAGAATGGGGAATTCACGTCATGCCTGGTAGCTGTGGCTTAGCAAAGCCTTAGCTCTTAGCGGCTGCAAGAAAAGTACTCTAGAAAGACTTTACTTTATAAAGGAAGTCAGAGGGATTTTTTTTTCCCCCTATATTTTATCTGTTCAGCTTTTTGGAGGGAAGATGACTCTTTAAGACAAAAATGGCTAGTTTTTCTTCATTTGCAGTGTAACCTGGACAGAGGATAAATAATTCCAGTGAAAGGTAAACCTAGAAGACAAGTGATTTGGCTTTAAAGATCTCTTGCTTCTTGCGTCCCTCTCCCTCCCTGTTATTTTCTTCTGTGTATCCTCATTAAAGAAAAACTAAAGAGAAAAACCTTTCCTGTTTCCCCTAAAACTATGCATATACAATAGATGAAAACTTTAGCTGGATGAAACAATGGAGATGATTAATAAAATGCATAAAAGTGATAATGTATGCATAAAGTTAGGCTGATAATTAATATCACATTATTAATGTTAATAGGGTACAAGATAAGCTTTTCTGTCAGCTTGCTGTAGAAGTAAATAGTGCCTCCTACATGTATCTCCCTGAACAGAAAAAGGGTTAAAAGTATTTTCAGTAACAGTCAAACACAGCAGCATTTCCATTAAATCCTAGCTGTTCATGGCAATAGCCTTGCTCGTGCTTTAACCTTTCTTCACAGAGAAATGTCTGTCATCAAGAATAGAATCTACTTTTTTATTCAGTGTGTTGAATATATAATAGCTTTGTTTTGTTGAGATAACACTTCAGACAAGATTTATAAAATTATTTCTTTAAAGTATTTTTTTATAGTCTTCTGAACTTCTGAGTTGGTTTTTGAAAACAAGGGCAGAGGGCAGCCAGGAGCACAAAGTCAGGTTTTGACATGGTAGGGTTACAGTGAAGGATATTCAGGAACTCGGGTATCTGTCATCATAACCTTATAATTTTCTTTATCTTAGTTATCCATGCACAATACTTTGTAATATATTATTTTTATTTAAATCTCCTTCATTATGTCAGATTGTGTGGTTCCAGACCCCTTGTATTATTAGATGCACAGAGGTTTTTAGAATAATTCAGTGTCAGAAAACATGTTAGTAGACGTGGTAGTGCAGCAAGCAGCAGAACAGTGTTTGTTACCCATCCTGCAGGAAACTGAGAGTATCTGATTAAGCTGACTAGCAAGTATCAAGTAACTTGGCATGTCTCCTCTTGCATTTCATTCATTCAGTCGTAGTGTGGGTAATAGAAAGCTATGCTGTGCCATTTTTCTTACGTGATGCCATTTTGTTTTTTTTCAATGGACATGGAGTAGTGTTGCACCTATTTATATGTTGTAAATAATTTACAATGCGATGTCAGCTTGGGAAATAAATTTTGTCTGTTTACCTTGAATTTTATTTATATCTCTTATCTTTATCTCTTTTTGTGAGGGAGTATTGTACGTATTTTGTCTTATGATAAAAGATGGATAGCTTTTCTTATGCTCCATGTAAATAACTAATAAACATTAATTAAATTCTAATAATATTTTCAAGATTAAAGAGTGATTTTTAATTTAAAATACTGTGAGGTACTTATCGCAATTCTTATATGAACACTAATAGAATTTAGTCCTGAGTAAAGTAGTATAGCTGGGCATTTGAATCCTAAAGAAAGTCACAGTAAAATACTGTTATGCACACAATCTAATTATAGCATCATAATAATGGTAATTGTATAATGTTTAAATTTTATTTCAATAAATACATTATGGAGTCACATTTTGTTCTCTAGTTTAACACGTACTGCCTACACAGTGTATTCAAGTGTGTCATAGAGCTTGCTGACAAAAGTAGCACGGGGCTCTGTGCTGATAGCAGCTCCTTTAGATCTGCCAGCAGTATTCAGAACTTCAGGACGTGAGGTCTTTTAGGCTAATCTTTGTTCTTTAGTTGCCTTAGAGTAAATAGCAGTATACTGAAGTAATTTCACTGTCCTCCTCTGAAGATACATTAGATGTCCGTTGTTGCTCATTCTCACTTTTCTGGGTTGCTGGTGGGACGTTTTTCTTCTCCTTTGAAAATGCCAATAAAGGAAATAGTAAGTTGATTTCGGCTGAGTTTTAGAATGTTTTTGAAATGGATGTTTAGCAAATCTTACTGGCACAGTCATGGCTTTCTTATTTTGTAGTTTGTTTGGCTTGACAAACCATATTAATTTACTGAAGAGATTATCATAGCTGGCTGTTAAATCATCTCAGAGTTAGAGCAGTTGGGATTACTCTCACAACTTTTTTAGGAATTCTTCCCCTTTTGGTGTGAGATACTGCAAAAGAGCTTGGATTTTGACTCTATTTGGACTAGGGCGCTCCATCAGCAATGTTACCACTCACTGCTGCCAGAAGAGCTGTGGCTGTGGCTTGGGCTGTATTTCAGAGAAAGCCTTTCACCTTCTTGTGATGTCTAATTACTGGACGCAGAAATACTATTCCCACTTTTGTTAGCATATTCCAGGCTTGAGATTTTTTTCTGCTAAGAACAGAAATTGATGATGAAAGAATGTTTATGTGAGGGTGTTTTGTTTGTTTTTAATGTTAACCTTTTCAATTGCAAAAAATGCATAGGGAATTGCATTTCCTAGAGCACAGCTGGCATCAAGTGAGGCAGTTTCTGTGCTCAGCTTTTTCATAGGTAGAACTTTGCTCCTCAAAGGCAACTGTCTCTGAGTGGCTTTGCAACCATTTACTTTACCATATGTACAACTATCTCTGGTTGTATCTGCTGGGACTTCTTTCTTCACCAAAATAATAAATACCAAGATGCTTCCATATGACTTCAGGTGGCAGTGAATGCCCACATGGGCATGACTTCTGATTAGCTTTGCGCATAGCATATGTTTTGGGCAGCAGAGGCAGATTCAGCAGTATCCTTGAAAAATATTATTGAGATATATATTAAGAGGTCTTATAACTATTTCTTAAATACAGTATAGGATGAATAGATGTGAACTTCACCAGTTTCCAGAATATTTCATTGAAGACTTTTAAAATGCCTACTGAAAATGGCGATGAGATGGCAACGCTGTTGGGTGGCAGTAGTTACAGTTATGCTAACCAGCTTTTATCTGTGCTTACACAAAGTCTTGTTAGCCATTGGTCTATTAAAATATTAGATAGTTATGTAAGAAACCACCTCTCCCTTTGTATATCGTGTATTTATTTGGGGTCATTTGAGCTCTTGGAGCCAATAATGCTAAGACTGAAATGTCTGGTATTTTGGTTGCAGGGTATTTTCAAGAAAAGGGCCTTGTCTTTGGAATTTACTTCCTGAGTGTGGGAGCCTGAATTTAGTATAAATCCTGATGCTTTCTTCAGGTCCTTCAAAGTAGTGTATCAGAAGCAGCAGTGATACGGTCTTTTTCTGATTCTGGTTGAAAGGTACTGAAATTGGGTACTTTATGTTTATTTCCAGAAACTTGAAAACTTACTGCACTTTATAAATTAAAAATAAGGATAATACAGAGATTACTTTGGAAAGAACAAATTGGAGCTGTACATACCATGTAATTACCTACCAATTATTTAATTTCATAACTAAGGAGAAAAATGGGGCTTCTTACCATGAAAAATGATAGAACAATGCCTCTTTTAAAGAATGAAAACATGCTAAAGTATTTTTCTGCATATTTGGGCTTGTTTCTACCTGACAGTTTACAAGAAATATGCCAAGATCTTTTTATGAAATTTAAAATTCAAACATTAACTGATTTTAATTGATATATTGGGCTTGAATCATCCTGTAATTTAATATGCATTTTACTATGCAGAAAGAATTGGGAAAGCAAAAGAAATTGCAGATAGATGGCAGAGGGGAAGAGTATATATAAAAATGTACACTATTTACATGGAAAGCAGATGGTGAGGGAACAGAAAGCAAAAAACCCACTTTAATTATTCTGCTGACAGCAGCAAATCTGAATTCTTTGGTCTCTGACATGTTCCTTAGACAGCAGAGCACTTAATGTGGCAGCATCATACCAGCTGAATTGGTAAAATAATGTTGGTTGAAGCAGACTGTTCCTTTCCCTTTTTTCCCCAGCAACTTTGCTCTTGCCATAAAGCACTTGCAGATGAAGGGAAGGAGCTTTTGGGAGATGTATGCTTTAGGCCACTGGTTCACAATGAGAGTGTGCAGGAGACCAGCAGGGTTTGTGTGGATCCCCTGTGTGCCTCACGGTTTAGAATGAAACTTAAGGCAAGCTTTAAGCAGATGTCAGAAGCACTGGGTGAACAAATAGTAAAGGCAGTTTACTTTCCTTACTTAAAAAGCTTTCCTTAATTTGAAAAACATGTATTTCAGTTCAGATTAGTGTTATTTTTTCCCCGCTGACTTGGTTTTAAAGGAGAAATCTGTCCAACCAAGATTATTATTTGGAAGAAAGTAAAATTAGGAGTTCACCTTCACTACTCCTCTCCAGCTCTCAGCCTCATCTCACTTCCTCCACATCAGCATCAGCCTCTCTGGTCAGCGAGGCCAGCAGCTGATCCTGGTAGCTGAGTGACCTCCAGCAATCACAGCGGGGAAGGAGCACGAATGCACTGCTGGGGTAGGGTAGCCTGACATTGGCTTAAGCAAACCCTGAAACTGCACCTTCAGTTTAATGATTTGACCTGCCCTGTGGAAAAGAATTCTATTGTTCTGATTCAAAACAGTGGCACCTGCAGTATCTAAGTAATTTCACTTTTTGCTATATACTCCTTTATAGAATTCCTTTTTATTTTCATCCAGTATGGATGCCAAAACTATTTTTCAGTTTTCGTATTGGATAAGATAGTGAAACTTAAGACATCTACTGTCATAGACATCACAGTTGATAGAGAAAATTATTGTGGTTTTGGCTTTCTAGATTGAGCACAAGCAATTTACCTGAATGTTTCCTTATGGCACTTGTTCAAAAAAAATTCACACAGATTCTGCTGTAGGTTGTTCAGTTTACCAGTATGTTAGTTGGAGAGAGCCTTAAGTGCTTCTGGACTGTGGTGAACTTTCACAAGAGTTTACACATCTTCTACTCCTTACCACACATGCTGACTTTTAAAATCTTTGTAATGATTTTTTAGTCTTTCTTGGCCATCTTTAAATCATCATCTGTAAATCAATAATAAGATGCAGGTCTAAGTCTATAACGAGACCTGTGTTTGAGATGAACAGTAGTCAGGATAGTCTTAGAACAAAAATACAATTGCAAAATTAATACAGTTGAGGTTTCTTAGAAATCCAGAGTAAATATGGGTATATACAGAAATACTATATGCAGCCACACAGAACTCTACTGGATATAATGCCTGCAGCTGAGGATAGACTGTAGCCCCCATATGTTGTAGTATAAAATTAGAGATTGAAAGATGATTTATCAGTTTTGCTGATTGGGCTGAGGGGATTCAAGTGTCTTGGTAAAATGCATGTAATTTCTCCAGCTGAAGCAGTGGTGCCATGCACTTCAGAAGTCACTTATTAGCAGGCTGAAAAAAAAAACCCCTAATAAATCAGATTTTTTCTTTGGCTTTTGTCATTTAACACTTTGTGAAATGTAGTTTGCATTAGCTGTGCTGCCAGGTATTCCTCCTCTTAACTAAAGTTATACCTACAAAAAGATGTTTGTGCTGATACGTCTGTGTCTATATTGGGGCTTTGTTGTTTAAAGAAGTCCTAGGGATATCATTCTATTCCCTTCCCCCACCTTGTCTCTGAGTATCTAGTTTTTCTGTCTAAAAATGGTTTATGGGCTCTCTCACAGTGAAACTGCCTGATGCTTTTTACATTACACTGATTATAATTTTTTTCAGTTGGTTGTGAAAGACTTTTGGCCTCTAGTATTTTTCTGTGGTTAGCTCTTTGCATTTTTTATCATTATGCCATAAATATTTTTTATTTATAGAGATAAATTGCCAAATTTTAAAAAATACTTCTTTAATTTTGTATGAACAGAACAGTCATTGCCCTGGATTATTCACTTGGCGGTCTGGGTATCAACTTGATTTCAGTCATATGTGTACAGAGTTTGCTGATTGCAGCTTTGTCTCAAGTGAATATTTGTCATGTCACAAACTCATTTCAAAACTTGGAATGATTTAATAAACTTCAGCATGAAGAACAGTCTGTAATCTATAGAAACTAAGTTCTGATGTACAGATATTGGTGTATTAATAGAACCATGTGCAAGAGATCATGTTATTTTTGGATTTGGTGAATGTGACTAGTTGCAGAATCTCAGAATTCTATTAAAAAAATAAATCCCCAAAATACTCTGACAATACAAGCCTTGAATAACTTGTTGATAGTTCCTAATATGGCATTAGGTTTTTTACTGTCATGTGAAAATGCATGTATCTTTTATTTTAGAGATTAGTCTGCTGCTTATTGCTACACCTGTTATAGCAATGTCAATGTCGAAGTCCTTGATTAACTTTGATTTATCTCTTTTATTCAGTTTTCTCTGTGGGCTCTGCTGAATTTAATAAGAAATGCGTATGTTCGTAATCGATTGTGAAAAGCGTTGATTACTTGACTAAGAAGTGTTGATTACTCAAATACTCTTGAATGCATACCCCATAAAAGAGCAACAGCTATTTTATCTCTCAGGGTTGTGAGGTTTGCTTTGGATCACTCCTGAGAAGTACCAATACAGATAGCATCATCAAGATGCCGTGACTCCATGCACCTTATTTTTTATCTTCCTGGATCTGTCTCTAAGGGAGCCCTTCAGAATGCTGGATGCCAGTTTATACGAATCTATGAAACTAAATAAAAAAAGATAATACAGGAGCACATACAATAACAGGAATTGTTTGCCAAGACTTGAGGGGAAGAAGTGCACTTTCAGGTCCAATTCTTGCACTTGGGACCCTTCATGCTGGATCTGCTTGCTTTGAAGTACAGCACATGCACTTGCAGCATTAAATTATTGCTGCTGTTCAGGATTGGCATTGAGCAGTTGTACAGGATTAGTAGGTAATGCTTGCTCATTTTCTAGGTTAAAGTGCTGTTTGGAAATGCTTTTTGTGAGGGGAGTCTTCTAGTGCAGTAGCTTAGTCTTTATTAAGTGGTTCCTGTGAAATTAGATCACTGAGAATTGAGAATGTTGCACATAGGGTGTTTCATTCCTGTATGAACTGTGGACAATATGTGATAAAGACAGTAACTCTTAAGAATAATAGTAAGGACAGAGACACTGGAAGAAAATGTACCACAACAGGATCAAACAGAAAATAAGTTGTAGTAGTAGTTCAGTAATGAAACTGTATATGAGGTCTCGAATGTCTGAAAATATTAGATGCAAGAAATGCCATCAGATGTCTGTGTTTATTCAAAAAGGAACATAGACATTGAAATGATTTATTTTTTGTAGGTTGCTTTCCTTTCCACAGGACTAGCTTTAAATTTAGGAAGTGATAAATGATTGTATTACTGCTAGTATGTGGAGACAGATATGCTATGCTACCAGGAAATTACATAAGCTTAAGATTGGTTTGTTGTGAAAGCATTAGGAGCACTGAAAAAACACTTTGTGATTCTAGATAGCTGATATGATTTAATGGAAAAGTAAGTCATGACTCATTAACTGGTTAGAGCTCTTGAAAGATTGAAGAGTTATAATACAACCTGGCTTCTTTGCTCTCCTTAAAGTCCAGTTAGCACTACTGATATGAATCTGTATTATACCCAAGATTACATTTCTTACAGCCTCCTAACTTTTGTTATTGAAATTAAATATAATCTCTTTAAACAGCTCATGTTGGATTGATTTTGTTCTTATATACAAATAAATGTATACACCTATCCAACTGGCTCTAGGTGGCCCTGCCTGAGTAAGGGGAGTTGGACCCAATAACATCAACCATTCTGGGATTCTGTGATTCTGTTTTATACTACACTGTTAATGGATTTTCTTCCTTAAGAATATATATAGATTCTCATGATATTGAGTACTTAATTCCATTGTCAGTCAAGTAATTTATAGGGTAAGAGCAAATTCATCAAAATGCTGGTTTTGTCATAGGACAGTGATGGAACAAAATATTTCCTTTTCAAAACTTCCAAAATATTTCTTGCATCTCATTGCATGTTTAAGTGTTACAGTTTCATACGGTGCAAAATATTGGTGATATTTTCTTTGCTGTTATAACTCTTCCATGCTTCATCTACTGGCCTGAGGTTTGCAGTAGGTAATATGATCTTAGAATTTTCATCAGCAGTAAAGATTGCAATCTTAACCTTACTGTTGAAAGTTAAGATCACTGTTCATTCTAGTTCTGTTACTTTCACATAGAAGTTACATAGATGATTCAACCTTAAATGAAGTTGTAGTTGATGCATTGTTTTAATGCAAATTATTTGTACTGTGGAGCCTTTGCTGTTTTGTGAAATGTTTGTAAATTCCCAGCATATCAAGCTTCCTTTTTTGGGTATAAGGCATCTGGCTTGGTTCCCCAGCCTGAGAAGGATTCCTGGTAATATCCAGTGTTCTTTCAAGTTGACTTTGGTGGGTTCTTTTGATGTGAAGTTTAGCAAAAATCGAAATAAAATGTTCATTGACTTATCTAAAGCTACCACTGCTTGAAGCCTCCTTTCAACACCTCTGTCTTGGGCCTAATGCAAGACCTTGTCTCTCTTTACAAGTGTTTTTTTTGTTCTCTCCTAGCCCTTTAAAGGGAATACCTAGCCATTTCCCAGCTGGGTCTGACAGTAACAGGGTTAGCATGTCGGAGATCCTTGGCCCATCCTGTCAAACATAGTTATGAGTCAGCAGACAGCAATGCAATGTTGATTTTTTTGAACCTGATATATTTTAACCCCATTTAATCTGTAATTTACCAAAATTTTCATTATTACAGAAAGTGAGAGAGATGCAGACTAAGCTGTATGTACTTTTTTCTTTGTTTTTTAACTTTGCTTTAGTTAGACAACTCATTTCTAAGTCCTGAGACTACACAACAGTAATTTCCAGTTTCTGAAAATGCTGTTCAGTCTATGTAATGCAAATGAATTTTTTGATCTTTTATTTTCTATATTCATTCACTTAGAATCCATGAATGTTAACAGTTTTTGCAAACTGTAAAAGAGCACATATATTTGTCTAATTATCCTTCAAATTGTAAGCAGAACACCAGTCTTAAATATTCATAAACTAGTCATGCCATGTGTAGGGGATGTTAAAGCAAAAGCATGTTTTCTCTCTGTAGCTTCACTCTTGCAGCTGACAGTGCTACTTATTTCAGGTCAGCCCCTGGCATCTGGTATCATTAACCTTCTTTCCTACTCCAGTCTCTTCTGTTGGTAACTTAATCTTCACAATGTATACCTTCTTTTTGGGGGGAGATCAGCTGGAACCAATGGGTAGATACATCCATCTGTAACAGTACTGTAGGCTGTAGTACCTTTGGTGTTGCCCGTGCCCTTTTTTCTCAAGCACTTCTTAGCATGGCCTGCTTGTGACTTCGACCTCGAATTAATTTATTTATAGGAAGTTCTGCATGTTAAAGGGGAGGAGGCTAGTTACCCAAGCAGTTATTTGAGGAGTTTAGGGAAAAAGCACCACTTAGTGTTTGGTTCAGCTGCACTCCGTACAGCAGTCCTTCTAGCTCTCCCTTTCCAATGCCAGCCATGCTATTATGTTCACTGTGAGCACTCAGCATTTTCATAAGAGGGATGCTGGCCTGTGAGATCATTTGCCTTTTACCATCAGACAGGATTGTCTTAGGACCTAGCAGAAAGAACCAGGGAAGGAAGCAGGGAGCCTGTTCCAAGCATAATCAACAATTCACTTTGCTAGCTTGTTCCATTGATTCATTGTAAAAAGCTACTGAAAGTTTGGGATGGGTGTGAGGGGAGACTAAACAGGAAGAAATTGAGGGTTCTAAGGAAACAAGACTTTTAGGTTGGGTAGCACAAAACACACAAGGTAGCTCTCAAAAGACCAGCGTGAGAAATAGGAGGGTGTGAGTCTCTCAGCCTGCAGCTCTGCTGGAGCTGACTAGCTCTCCTGTGTACCAAACTAAAAAGATTGTTCTGTTTCTGGAATCAGCTAGCATCTCTAGATGCCTGTATGAATGTCTGTACAGTGCTGGTAAACTGGCTGTGAAAACTTCAAAGGAGAGATGGATGCTTAGATTATTTTTTCTCTAGAGAAGATTATATATAATCCAAGAAAAAAGAAACATCACTCCTGATTTCCTCCTTCCTTTCCCAAGTATAAAGTGCATCATCTGTCTTCAGACTGAATTATCATGGCCTTCAATAGACAAATCCTCTATTGTAGTCTGCATTTTCTTTGCTTTTCCAGACCACAGCAACCACTGAGACCTACAAATAATTAACACTGTACCATAGATCTTTCTTCAGGGTAGGAAGCTTGTAAAAATGTGTGCAGAGCAATTTTTGCTGACAGTTGACTTTCAGAGGTTACTGTAATTATTTTTTTTCTCTAACGTCTTCAGAGGGTTTCTTGATCAGCTGAATAACTCCATTCCACTGGAGATAATCTTATTTAGCTTAAGAATTTAATATCTCATTGGCTTCAGGGGCTGCGAAATAACAGACTACTCTCTAACTAGACCTATTGTCTTTGTTCCATTTCTGGGAGCAAACTAGAAGGACCACATGAGTTATAGAACTGCTTGTATAGTGTCTAAATAAAGATGTTAAAGGTAGTTGTTAAAAGTAGTATGTGAAGTTACTTTAAAAGTATTTAAGTTCACATCCTCTTCTCTTGATGGTTGCCATACTTGAGAAAAAGAGAACCATGGTTGGGTTTTAAGACATTTAGCACAGCAAAATGGCCTTAAGAGATAATGTAAAATTTTGATATGTTTCTTGAATGACCTGAAGAACATTTAAATCTCTGCCATTCTTGTAAGCACATATTAGCTTTAAATTTTGAAAGAAGACTGCATCTTAAGAGACACAAACCCACAAACATACCATCACAGTTCTCCAGATTCTGCCATTAATCTCCAAAGAGAAAGTTTTGTTCAGTTTTTGTGGATTGCTTGTGAGAAATGTGTCAGACCCTGAGTAAGTTTCTTTGTAGAGGCAATCAATTTGCTAGTGTGGTTCTGAGTAAGGAAGAGCACTGAAGATGTCTGTTCATGCTGGACAATAAGACCGTGTTTGCATGTGTGCAGGGAGGTTTCATTCCCTACAGTGAATCACAGCAGTAGAATCCCATTAGAGAAATGGGGGTGGGGGGTGTGCATGTGTGTGATGTTCTACATTTAGCTACAGAAAGGAAAGGAGAGCGAGACATGCATCCGGGAAGAGCATGATTCCTGACGGGGGATGATGAAAGTTCATAAGAAACGGTTTTGTTTTGAGTCGGTGTAGCTATGATAGGGAGATGGATGCTGGTACTGGAAGAAGCTCTTCCTAACTGATATTTTTTAAATTTTGATACGTGACCAGATTTATCATCCATGGAATGTGGAGAAATGCTCAGTGAAAGGGTACTTGGTATGAGGAATATCACTGTATTCACAAGACTCTAAAACCAATAGACTGAAAGTGACTTCTTATTGTAATGTCCATGTGAGGAGGGGCAGATGAGAAGACTCAGGTTGGAAAAGCAGACTGGGGCAACAAAGGCTAGTTTTGATCACTTTCTGCCAGCAACGTTAAAAAGTCTCTGCATGTTTCTCAGTCAGTAAATGATGCCAACACATGGAAAACCAATCTGGTTTGAGCAGCATGAGGCAGAGGGATACCAGAAAGTGTCATGCAATTGCATGATTAGGATAAAGCAGATGCAGATGAAATGTTTTTCCTCTTCATAAAAGAACTAGAATTGCACATTTTTCTCATTTGTGTTCCCCATCTCTCAGACACCAAGAGCAGTATGTCTGTTCTCTGGTCATCTCCTAAGGAAAAGAAATGGTCTGAATGCAAGACCGGTATTTATTGTAAGACCTGAATGAATCGTATAGGTTGACCTCAGTCTTTCTGATAACCATGCATTAGATGCTGTGCTCAAAAGTGTCTGAAAGTGTCTCAAAAGACAGCTTACTGTAGTATATCGATTGTCTGGATCCACTCTTGCATTGTGTTTTCTCGAGTCTATACCAATGCAGGTGTGGGAGAATCCTTTGGAATATGAGATTATTTTGAGTAAAGTTTTAGCTTGCTGAAGGAGTCAGGCTCTGGCTTTCTCTTCTTTCCTGACTCATCTTCCTTCACAATGTGCCCTGATGAAATGGTTGTTGGTCTTTACCACCCATGTGCCTCTATATGGAAAGATATTTACTACTGATTAGGGCAGCATAATTTACTGTGCAACATTCAGAGTAAGGTGTGGTATTTTAGAAGAGGAAAAATGCTGTTTGAATATAGTCTTTTTTAATGTGGTACTCTTGCTAGTTTCTGAACCCATTTTGTCATCTTTTTACATTTTTAAAATATATTCATTATTAAAAAGGGGAGAGGAAGAGTGAATTAATTCATGCTCAAATTACACATTCTTCCTTTTGGTAGCCTTTGGTCTTTTCTAGGGTTATTTTTATTTTCCAGGTACAAGGAAAGTTCACTGATTGCTCTGGGACCTATTTGGTTCATAAAACAAATATCCAAGTTGAGCAAGGCAAGTGTGTAACTGTATCATAAGTGCTGAAAGTTGTCTTCCACAAGATAAGGCTCCAAAAGCCTAAATGTTGACCTGAATTTTCTCAAAACTTTATCAGGCTGCAGAATTCTGCTTAGGAAAATTACAAGAGAAATTGTTGTGTTTCCAATGTTCGTTATTATATGTTACTACTTTTCAATCTGTTCTTATTGCTGCTGATTTTTTTTTTTTTCCAGAAAAGTTAAAATGCACAGAAAATGACTAAGCTTGGAAAGCACACATAGTTTGTTAGCCTGATCTCTTTAAAATCAATAGAAGACTGGCCTTTGACTTCATTAGGGCCAGGGGTTCACCAATAATTCCTGTAAATAAGGATACAGAACACTACTTTCCCTAGAGTAAAAGTACTCTGCACAAGCATAAGAGTTTTGGTATTTCTATTCCTCTTTAAAACTAAACTTTTTTTGAATGCCCTTTAAAATTTTGATAGCAATAATATTGACTTTCACAAAAAAAAATAAATTTCTAAACCACCTGTGTATTAAAAGTGACAGATAACTTATACTTGTTCAGTCAATGAAAGCACAGGCATGCTGAAGTACATGAAATATTTGGTAAATGGCTCTTCTCAATGTTAAAATGAAATCTGCAGCTTTGCTTTCAGTGGGACATTTTCTGAGTGGGTTGTGCTCTCCATAAGTAATTAATAACTCTTAAGCTGTCTGAATAGTTTCCCTTGAGTTGCATCATATAATGTGTCATATGAAAACAACTTGAGGCCTAATGTAACATGAAACTGTATAGTGCATCTTAATGTGATTTGAGGAAGATGGATGGGAAGGAAATTATTTCTTATTCTGAGTAACAAACAGCTGTTCTTAACTTTTATTTGAAAAGAATTTAAAATACCCTTTGTAGGCAGAGACTGGTAAATTGTTCTAGTTAGTTATTTCTACTTCTCTCATTATACCAGTCAAGTAAGGTAAAAGATGAGAATCAAAAATACAATAATTTGATGTAGAAATATTGGGAATAATGTGGAGATTTGTATTTGTCACCTGAGCTTTACTTTTTTTATTTATAATTAATATCAATTTAAATCCCTTGGCAGACAAGGAAAGATTAAGATTTCGGTGTCTTCATCAACATAGTACTAAATAAATCATTAACCACCATAGAAAAGTTGTTTAAACTCCTTGAGCTCTAGTCACCAAATTATTCTAACATTGTCGTGTTACAAGTGACATATACCAGGTAATGGTATATGTCAGCTGGAAAAAATATGTCTTGCCATAAACTCTAAACATCTCTCACTTCACTCTCAGGAAATGTAAGTTGGCTCATATTTCTCTTCTTGGAAGATACTCAGCAAGCTGGAGGCTTCATTGATACTTGTAAATACGGAAGTTTATCATATACTGTAGTGTATTCTCATTCGATATGGAACAATTAGAGTTCATAAGATTTAAAAATAGATGCTGCTTTTCCATTAGTACTTTTTTAAAAATAAAAACAAAAGGTAAATAAAGGATTGCCTTACTAAATTTGATATGGGTAACTCAATGCTGCTTTACAAAGATAGAACTAAAACTGTTTATAGCACAGTGAATACACAGTTAATTCATTCATAATTACTTTTAGCATGATAGCACCAGGAGAACCAGCTTATGTCTGTATTTCAGAAATTTTAAGAACTTTTGAGGGAACAAATTAATAAGCAAATATTTTGCCAAAAATCAGCCTATATTTGCTCATTACCAACAGTGGAAGGTATGCACAAATACAGTTGTAAAGCTTGGGCCACAGCACCTTTTTTTAGGAAAAATTATGGCTACAATTAATCCAGTGAAAAAGAGGAGAATGCAACAAAAGCCTTTGCTACTCTAAGCATACATATGCTTTGACCAAGTGGTGCATGATTGTTGCAGGAACATCAGTGTGTGTTTATTAACATTCTGGGTGCACCTGCCTGATGCTTGAACCTGTGGGACATTAAAAGATACCTGAATGTCTGGATTTGTAACATATATATGTATAGTCTAAAACCTTGTATTGTTAGAGATTCTCCTGCTTGTTATCTTTGGTCTCCTCAATCTGCCAGCTGGAGCCTCTGTAATTTAATGTACACCTCAATTCAGCAGACTGGGGTGGTGTAATTTCAGGCCTGTGTATTCAGTTCATGTGCTTCAATTCCTGCTATTGTTTTGTGCAGTTTCCACCAAGGGTGTGCTTTGCTTTGGGAACACAGTGCTCCATTCATCAACTAACTTTTATTATTATTATTATGTACTACTGACAATATGGACAGAGGGAGAAAATCAAACTTTCTGAATTCCACCTAAAGTGTAATTTAGTCAGACTTTGGGCGCCTGAGTCTCAGAGAATGACTCAAATTGCCTACTCTCAAGCACCACCTAACCCCTGGTGGCACCTAAAATGAATCATTTTGGACAACAGATTTTGCCTGGCGTCTGGGCAAAAATTCCAGGGAAGTTGAGAAGCACCATGGCTTAAGCAGCCAGGCACGTAACTCCCACTCAAATTTTATTGTGATTCAAAGATGTGTATAGAGATGCCCGAATGCTGCCTATGTCCCCAGAGGTGCCTTAGCCATTGACTGTGCTTGACTCACATATAAACTTGGACAGCATTGGACTCAACACAAACCATAGCAGTCATGAACACTTTCAGTGTAGGAGAGGGAGAGAGGACCTTTTCAATAGCCTTAAAGCTTAGAGCTGTCATCCAGAAAGGATGTCTGGTTTGGATTGTCCTAAGCTAAGGAAGCTCAACAGGAATAGGAGGACTTGACTACTGTCCCCCTTTTAAGGGGGATATTTCCTCAGAGAGGAAAATCTCAGGTTCATGTTTTTGCTCCCAAGTCTGATTATGTATGTTGGTTCAGATACTTTTGTTCAAAGGAAGTAAGCATCCCCTGGTTCAGTGACCATGCACCAAGGATACCCTAATTTTCTTGTCTGTTTTAATGTGTAAGTGCTTTCTTGTCATTTTTACAGACGAATTTGCGCACTTATTAATTGCTATTCTTATTTCTTTAATGTTAAAGCTTTCTTTAGACCTGTCATCTCCGTTACTGCTTTTGACTTAGACACCATGATGTACAACCCTAAGCTAATGTTCTCTATATTTGTGCTTTACATCTGTAGACTTTGAGGTGAGCTTGGTACAGGTTTCTTTCATCTTTATTCTCTCTCTCCCTATGCCACATGGAAAGGGTAAATACTCTGTGATGAAGTACTTGTTGAGCTGTGGATGTGTGGAACAACCTGGTTTTTTAGTTTTCATTAACATTTAATGCTGCTTCTTTTACTGTTTTCACCCTGTGCATGATGTATCCTTAGCTTCCTCATTGAATTTTAAATGTTGGTAGATGCAGTCAGGTGAAACAATATATTAAACATTCAAAGAACTTCTGAATTTCAAATTCAGTATTCCACAAAATTTGTTTTGGCTTTTCTCATGTTCCGATTATGAGGTTTTATGTTCACGTTTCTGTTCCAGCTTCTTTTTTCCCCTCATCAAATACCATTAAATATTTTTTGGTTAAAACACATACATACTTTGCCTATATCTGAGGAGTTTTTAACTGAACTTTACAGAGTAGAAGATAGCATAGTAGTAATACTTAAATTTTGCTGTAGTATCTTACTGATTTTCTGTACCTAAGTAACTTCAGTGCTAGACGTGTAATTTTTATTCTGCTATGCTCACTTGAGGCCATTCAGGGAGCAAAAGCATAGGGGAAATTGTGTATAGTAGTAGATAGTATGCTATTTTTCCTGAGTATTTTATCCCTTTATTTTTATTCCTTTTAGCATTCACCATCTAGCTGGAAGGGTTGAGTGTTAAGTGTGTGCTTTAGAGCATCTGTTAATGACTTTTTTGTCACCAAAGTTTCCAACAAGGATGTGGAATAATCTCCATTCTTGGAGACTCAAAACTCAGCTGGTCAAAACTTACAGTAATGTGATATAATTTTCAGGTTGGCCCTACTCTGATCGAAATTATTTTGTGAATCTAATTGAATTTGTCCTTGGTTCAGTTCTACTTAAGTCTTTACTCTTTAGTTAACTCCACTGAAATCAGTATAATGCTGTTAGCAATTAATTTGACCTCGTCTGCTTTTCTCATTTCTCCCAATACAGTTTTGTCTGTCAGAGGTAAGAGAAGCTAGAGAGAACTCCTGCCCTTTTTCATAATGCTTGCCCACACTTTAACTTTTCTCCTGTTTCTCAAATAGTTTGGTAAACAGTTAAGGAAGGTATTTTTTTATCATGTGCGTGATAGCTCTTAAAGTGTAGGGAAGCTTACAGTGAAAAGCAATGATGGGGGGAGATAGAAAGAAAAAAGTGTTCTATATTTACTAGAATACCTACCATGTCGAGAAACTACTTCCATTTGTTTTGCAGACCTATCATACCAATTATGATTTCCCCTTCTTTCAGTGATTTCCCTTCCATAGTTGTCTGTCCTTTGCCCATTAACGTAAATGTCCCTGTGTCTCCCAATATAGAACTTAGCTGGGAAAGTGAATGGGTTTTGGAAAGCTAATCAGATAATCCCCCAGCCAAATAGCCTGTCTAGTTTACAACTGTAAATCTGAGGTACCATCTCCTTAGCTTACCTGGAGTGCTGTAAACCATAGGGCTGATCCCATGTCCAGGTAGTTTATTGTTCTCCAGAAAGGCATTCATGTATTACCGATGCCCTATTAAGGTATTTTCTTCATAAATCATAAACATACCCTTTATGCTATAATTAAATACAGAGTAGTATGAAATCTAGATCTATGTCCTGCAAACCTTATTTGCTTTTGCCTTGCATTTTGACATTGAAACATCTATAGCTGTGCAACAGAGCATGTGGGTCCACTAAGACTGTGAGAGAGCAGCCAGTTTGGTCCTGGGATAAAACAGGAATCAGCTGTGGGAAGTAAGCCAAAGTGTGATTCCCACATAAGGGACTTAAGTAGGTGTTAGTCCATAAAGAAGCTCTTTGGCAGGATTTAGAACAGGCTTCTCTACACAGAAGGCATTTTTCCTGAGATCCTAAGTTAACTGAAGTGCACCGATTTTCAGGAGGGTTGTGGGGTTATTGTCTCATCAGCTGGTGCTTTCCACTTTTCTTTTTCTTCCCCTTTGTTTTGTTTTAGTTTTTGGATTTTTTTCATAACACATTACTGTGTATTTATAATCCCAGTTGTAGTTTTTTAGAGCCAAATCGTTTACTTCAGATGATTATGGGAAGAAAAATGGAGGAAGTTTTCCTGCTGCTTGGGGCCTTCAGGTTTATTCTGCTCTGATCCGAGGAATGCCTTTTGCAATGTGGCTAGTTGGGCAATCCTGGCAGTTTTCAGCAGACAGAAATGTTAACACTTCAGCTGCTCGTGTGTTGTGTAGTGTTTGCATCTGTGGTTTTCATTTGTCTCACTGCTGTCTTAGAAAAGAAATAATTTGAAATGCAGAAGCTTCAAAAGAAAAACATTGATTGTAATTTGTTTAGTACAGAATTAGTTTGAGTTGCAGACTAATTTCATTTTTTCTGAAATACAAACTTTTGAAATAGTTGATAGAGGTGGTGTTGTATTGCATTCTGTGATATAAGTAGCAAGTCAGACTTTTATTTTTTTATAGAGGTGTTAAGATATCTAGGTAAGAAGGGATTAACAAAATCAAGCAACAAGTCATTCATTCTGGAATGCATTCCTTGTTTTTGTTCAAGCCTGCTAAAGTTCAGCTATTCTGATACTCAAGATGTCTAAGTCATTGTCCATGGAGGTCAGTGATCAAACTCACTGCTCAAAGCAGGACCAACATGAAAGTTACATAAAGTTATTATGAGCCCTGTATAGCTGTGTTTCGAAAGTCTCCAAAAATGGGGATTATTCCACAAATCCTCTGGGAAACTTGTTCCACTTTCCCAAGCAATAAATTGGGAAAAGCAGTATTTTTAAATCTGTTTTTGTAGCATTCACTTTGCAGCAGTTCTTTTAAGATACTTATTTATCGTAAGCACAGATTTTTTAAAAAGTTAGAACAAAGAATTCATTAGTGAAATCTTCATTTGTTCTTATAAATAGACTGAAATGTACTTCTGCAAAGAAGCATTTCTGAATGCTGAAGCCCATGAACTTGTATGAGTGAGTGTTTGGCTCCTTGTTTTCACCAGGTATTATTTCTGCTCATTCCATTAAGCAGTGTTTATATGTATAAGAATAACAATAAATCTTTTTTTTCCTCCCTCCTATTGTAGGCAAGTATTTCCAAATGGGCTTCCTGAGGAATACTCTCTGGTTACTACGTTCCGTGTACGGAGGAGTACAAAGAAAGAGCGTTGGTATATATGGCAAGTTTTAAATCAGTATGACACACCTGAGGTTAGAGTCATCTTTGATATATTTTTTTCATTAAGTTTTTTTTTTTTCCCCCATATAATATGGCAAATATAACTTAATGGACTTTTCACCACTGGATTTAGTGTGGTTTATATGGAATAGACAAGACTGTTCTGAAATAATGATTTATTGTAGGAAATACAGAAATTCAACTAAATTTATTGAGTTAAGACAGCAAACTAGGATAAGAAGGCATGTTATGATTTATAGCTGATAGGTATTTACAAAGTTACATAGAAGAATGCTTCATAACATAATTCTTGCCCAATCTATGTACTCAAATATTTTTATTATATGTAGTTTATATATATGTTTAATTCTTATAACTTTTAAATGACCGCTTCTTTTATTTTATTTTGCTTTCAGATCTCTGTCCTTCTCGATGGTACAAAAAAGGTTGTGGAGTATATGACCAAATCTGCTCAGGGAAATATACTGCACTACACTTTTAAGAGTCGAGAAATTTATCCATTGTTTGATCGGCAGTGGCATAAGCTTGGTATTAGTGTGCAGTCGGGGATCATTTCCCTCTATTTGGATTGTAATTTAATTGAGAGAAAGCAGACTGATGAAAAATTCACCACTGACTTGCAGGGAAGGACTCTGATTGCTTCTCGTGCTGCAGATGATAAGCCTGTAGATGTAAGTAGTATGAAAGGAAAACCAGATGACTTGAAATCATGTTTTAGCCACGCTTTTACTAATATCCTCATAAAGAATTATGTAGATAAGAGGTTCAAAACTGGTTATTAATTTTGAGTGTATATTCTTAATTTGAAGTCCTGAAATCTTTTTCTCTAAGCAGTGTTCAGTGCTGTAACATCTGCTAAGGCAAACCCTCTGCTACCAAAGTAACTACAAAACCTCATTCCTGGTTTCAGGAGTCTGTTTTTTCTGTATTTGCTTTGGAGGAAGAGCTACATAGTTGCCATAGACATATTATTACTACATTTAGCAATAACTTCCAGTGGTGATTTTTTTCTTCCAATTTTTATGAGATTTTTTCATAAGTTTGTATCAGTCATCTGTTGTAGTTGGTCTCCCTTTGATAAAGAGGAGAGAGAAAAAAATTAAGGATTACCTCTGTATCAAGGTTCTATCACATTCCAGGGTGATTCAGCTATGCAGAAATAGGGGCATATTGTTCCTAGTTGTCCCTCCCTCCTCTGAAGTGGCTGGAGATGTGTTTCCTGCAGCCTTTGATTCAAGAGTTACCCAAGGCAACTCCATAATATTCTGGGCTGTCTTCTGTCTCAGGGATGCTCTCCTCTGTTTCCTCATGCAGATGCTCACAGCAAGTAATTTGAAAGCTCCAGGAAATGTCAGTTTAAGTATGCTGACATCCTATTTCCAGGTTTAAAGCATCTGACTTAGAGTTTATTGTGACCATCTGAAAGTGTTAGCTATATTACGTACACTGTACAGTTCCAGATGAAAATAGCACATTGTAACTGCAAGCTAGCACTGTGGGAGGAATCAGTCCTGGGAGGCACTAAGCACTTTCGCCTGGGCTCGGAGCTCTTATTTCATGGGGCCAAGCTCATGCTTCATTTTATTTTCTGAGACTTAGTTCAACTTTATTTGAAATGTATGTACCATCTCCTCATTTCCAAATAGCACACAGCAGAAGGAACAGATTCTTTATATCTTATATTGGTTGCATGACACAGGCTGGATAATTCTGAGTGGATGTTGTCAATCAGGATTTCCATGTTTGCAGGAAAACATCATGGGTATAAAGCTAATGAAGTCAGCAGAGCAGATCTTATACCAACTGTCACTCTTCTCAATACCAAGTGCAGGGGAAAGAATAAGATGATACAGAACAGATGCACACAAAGGCAAGAGTAGCTAGTTAAAATTAGATGCTGTTCATCTCAACCCACTCAGAATCTCTGAAACAGAAGCCTTATGTGCATAATTTGTGATTTCTGCTCTTCAGGTGATTTAGTGGCAAGGTCCAGGCAAAGGTCTGTTCAAAGTGGTAGAAGCTGTATGTGAGATAGAGCTTACCAAACCTTTACTCTTGTTCACTGCAGGAGAAAGTTCTGTTCCTGAAAAGAGGGCTTGCAGAGGATGTCTAGAGGGATAAAATGCCTATGTAACATCGCAAGAGCAGTACAGAGGGATGCAACTTACATGAGGATAGATTAAATCTAAAATGTGATTTACATTAAAGTCATAGATTGCATAATTTGTTCCTTAAGTGAGGAGCTGTGCAATTGTTTTGGATTTGTGTCTTTTTCCAGCATTTCAAAAATATGCAGTGTTTTAGAGAGAAAGTTTATTTTGCCAAGATAAGAAAATGCATACTGTAAGACAATTTTTTACATCTCTTATTAATCTCTTGAATTTCTTAATAGATTGAACTTCACCGCATAACAATTTATTGTAATCCAAAACTTGTAACAGAAGATGCGTGTTGTGAAATATCTGCAGACCTAGTAAGTTATTTGTTAAAATGCAAATGTTAATATGAAAAAAATTGCATCATTGTTTCTTCCTAAAAAGTTGTAAAGAAATTTCAATATAAGTCTTAGATTAATTACCTCCTAAAAATGAATCCTGTATCTGGAGTCATGGTGCATTGTTTCTTGGTGCCTAACTAAATGGCATAGTGGAACTTCAGTAAAAGGCACTAGGTCCTGCCAGTGCTTTTTAAATGCGTTTCTTAACATTGATTAATATCTAATTAGTAACTGAGAAAGTCTCAGAGAGTAGGAGACTCATCACTGTGATGACCTGAGGATGTCGATGACCGAATGGCTTCAAATAACAGAGGCCATTTCAGTAACAGTTGCATCTAGTAAAACTTTACAGGTGATGAACAAAGCCCATGAAAGCATCTGCATGACAGTGGAAGAAAAGCAGGAAAGTGTTGAGGGCATTTCCTTTATTTCAATATGCTAACATGGAGGAATGAGTGTTTTGTGATTGATGAATACTTTCTTTATAATGCACGTGCCGAGATGTATACATTGTTTAACATAAGGGAAAACTATTTAGAGGGTTCACTTTCCCTTTCATTTTGATAGACAGAATCAGTGTAAACTGGAAGACACTAGAACTATAGAAATGCTTGAAGTTGTGGATGTGATTGTTTTGCTGAATCAAGCTTATTTGTAAAAAAACCCCAAAAAGCAAATAACAAAAGACTCAGAAAGAAAATACATTAAAATATTGATCTGCTAGTTTTGAGTAGTCTGTAAGAGCAGGCTTCTCTGAGGTAGCAGGCAGTATAATCACCACCCAACCTGCAGTCAGCTAAAAAACCCAGAGCATGCAGAAGGACTAATTGATTCCATCTACAAAGAGATGGGAGAAAAGGGTACCTGGAATGAAGGGATAAAGCTGCCCAAGAACAGAGAAGCAGAAGGGAGACACTGTGGAGACTGGCAACTGATAGGTATGCAGAAGCATGGAAGAGGCTGGATCTAATTTATCAAGGGAAATTTCCATTTTAAATAATAATTTATTGTCCAAATATATTTAGAAATATGTTCTTGATAATAGTGTAGGCTTTCTCTTGAATGTATAAGTTCATGGATAAGTGAAACAAAGGGATTTTTTTCTGTAGGTTCTGCTTTTTGCGTGGAAATGCAATTTATTTAGCAGTTATGACACAGTAGCAAAAAAGTAAAACCAAAAAAACCCCTAATTATATATGAACACAAAAAGATCAAGGATAGACTTTATTAATAGCATTTTAAATGTTCATTCAGCTGTATAGCTAAAAGCACCATCAGTTTAATTTGTATGTCTTATGTTGAAGATGTAAAAAATGGTGGACTATTTGTTCATGACTTTAGTATTGAAACCATTACATTTTGTGATTTAATTTTTCATTACTTCATTACCAGTTCAAAGGGCTACATTTTCAGTAATTTAAGGGAAGAAATTAATCCTTACATACAATTTTCTACAATAAGCTGTAAATCTTGTGGGAATTTCTTTGACAGAAGGCTCAGAGGAGACCTCATTACATCTTAATGAGAGCTTCTGAAATTTGTCAGGTTCTGTTAATTTGTCCTGTAGTATATCTTCAGGTAGTCTCAGATCTCATGAGTTACAGACAGGTGAATATTGGCCTCAGGGCTTTTTGTTTGTTTCCAAACTGTGCATGCCCAAAGTATGTCATTCCAAAAAAAATGTCAGAATTTTCCCTTACGCTCATTCCAACAGAAGATGGAGGACGGGATGATGGGATGAGACTAAGAAATACTTTGTTTTTTCTTTTTTTTCTTTTTTCCCCCTTCATGGGCATTTTCTGCTTCACTGCTTCTAATTTTGGGAGACTTTATTCCTCTGTCTGGGTTCTTTCAGAAGAAAGAAGTGAGATAGTCAGATCAGTTTTGCCTATCACTGATTTTTAGTACAGGAGAATCACAACATCTAGTCTTCATTTTGCTACAGCTTTTTCCTCTGATTGGCAATTGCTGTGGCTTCTCTGTAACATGGTATGTACAGGAGTATTAAAACAGCAAGTAACTTAAAATAGTGTTTGGATGGTATTTAACTACTAACCAAAGTGGACCAAAAATCAGAAAATCTTTTTTATTTTAGTGCCCACATGAGGAGAGGTTACTTGCTACAACTTCATCACCAGTGACTACGCATGCCAGCAAAATATACGCGCTTCCAGGAATGCAGCAAGAATCTAGAGAGAGATGCCACTGCTTTCCAAACAAAGTATGAGGTTTTCCTCTTGCTTCTTAGTGCATCATGCTGTTTAATCCTGTTTAAGTTTATTTTTTTGTAGTTATGAACAGTATCTTACTAGTTTGTAGTGTTGTAATGTACTTACATTGTATTTCCTAATTAAGAAACATTACATTTTAGATTTAGTTAATTTAAAGTAGGAGTTGCAGAGATCTGTAGGGTTTAGTTGTTTGAAAACACACACACACAAGTCCATGGTAAAAATGAGAATTATATTTAGGATTATATTTAGTGTAAATATTTTTACTTGAGAATAAATTATTTTCTATATAAAGCTTTTTTAAAAATCCTTTTCCTAGATGTTGCACTGTATTTGTTCTAAAACATTTGCTTTGGTAGGCTATTGTGATAAAGACAAGGAAACCAAACCAAATACGTATTTTGGATCTACTTTTTTGTTGATTTTTTGATTTGTTTTAAAATCAGGGAGAAGCAGGATTGCCAGGAGTAGCTGGTTTGCCAGGCCAGAAAGGAGAAAAAGGTGAAAAGGTAAAATATCAGTTGAATTCTGTCTTCCAAATCCTTGTTTGACTTATCTTTCTTAAATAGAAACTATGTATTTTGTTATTCCCTAAAGGAATATCCCTATCCACAGGTTAAATTCTTTATCAGTCAGTCTCTGGTTCTGCAGATGGATTTACTGTCAGGCAGTTTACAGCTGTCTCACTTTGAGGTCCCCTCATCAAGTCCATGGAACACAGTTTACCTGCCTGGGAAGCACATGCCTACCCAACCCTGTCAGCATGTCCTATTGCCTGTTCCCCTTATCCAAAAAAATAAGTTGTGGGTGTCGTCTGTGACAAGGATTTTCCTGTATCATGTGTGTACATCACTGCTGATGGACAGAATCCTTTACAGTGGATTCATCCTTGCAGTCATCAGCAGGAGGGTATGAATTCACTCATATGACCTCAGCATTGCATATTCTTTGACATCACTCTTACTGGAGACTTTCTTAATTATGAAGAGAGAGGGACCCAACGTTGGTAAACCCCTAGGACAGGCCAGTTGGTGCTCCTTTCCTTCGGCCTATTCTGTATTTTTGTTCTGTAATGCTTACCATGACGTTCATTTGTTATCTAGCTTGAAGGTTTCCTAATAATGAAGGTCAGCATATCAAATGTTTTCCCTTCACACTTCATTCCCTAAATTGCGTTGGAGGATGCTGGATTAAGACGTGTCTGGCAATGTGTTTTTTCTTTTGTTTTTCTATTAAAAGGGAGCAACTTGAAATAAGTATTGTAAATCAGACAGACGGACAGTGGATAGGAATTCTGAGTTCAGGGATTGGAGTTTGAGAGGAAGATACCTGAAATGTCCTAATCCAGAGGTTAGGGTGAAGGTGTCCTAATCCAGCATCCTCCCTCAGAGCACAGTTTAATACGCAGTCTGAAGTAGTTTATGAAGACAGCCAGCCCTGTTCCTAGCACTGTAGTATCTGGTTGAAGTAGCTCCAGTTCTGAGAGGGCTTATCCACACAGTTGGTTGAAATTAAGTAAATTTTTTGATAGTGTCTTCCTTCCACAGCTCCTCCCTTCCTATATATATATATAAAAATATATAAATTTTGATACTAGCTTTATCATTTTCCTAGGTGGAAAAAAAAGTTCAAGCATGTTAGTTTCTATAGCCCAGCTGAACATAGAGGGATTGCTGGCAGTTTCCAAATATAATAATGAGTTTTTGGTCATACCAGGTCTGTGTATATAGAGCAATTATATGTGTTAGAGTTAGTCTATGTTACCAACATAGGGAGTTTCTTAGCATTTATTTGGGAAACTGCTCTTTTGCTCCTGACATGATCATTTAGAGCACTACAGATACTAAGAAGAGAAAAGAGACTCCAGAAGTCTTAATATTTTTGCTATTCTGTCTCACAGCCAATCAGCAATATTTACTGTGCTAAGCAGAGTACCTCTAAATAAAGCATGTGGATGCCTGTGGTCACCTCCAATTCTGTTCTTCTGTTTGTTTTACAAAGAAACCCTCACTGTATAGATTAAAAAACCATCCAACAGTCAATGAACCCTTTCAAATTCTGTGCATCACTGGCTGTGTCTGACATGGTTGGTAATTACAAAATCCAAAGTTTTAATTTTAGAGGGCATCTTCTGTGATGCAAAACTGAAAATTGCTAACCTTGAGATTCATGAAAAAGAAATATTTCAAGATTTATACAAATAGGGAAACTTGGGTGTTTGTGGGGTTTTTTGGTGACCTACTACCTATAAGTGCAAATTTGATCTGTTTTTCACTTACTTCACTGAATATTTAGAGCTTGAGCACGATTATGTGCATCCAGCATTTTAGCCTAATGATGGTAAATTGATATATGTGACTAAAAGAGTTAGCAGGTTAAAGTCAGATGTAGTACAGCAAAGAGCTAGAAAGCTAGAATTCTACTTATAATTGAGCAATACTTGCTACTTCCTAGCTTTGAGGTTTTTGTTGGGGTTTTTTGTTTGTTTGGGGATGGGTGGAGGGCACCTTACTGCTGTGATTAACAGGATGACCTCACTGTTGACCTTTGGGAGCGAATGATTACTGCCTTGAATGGTGCCTGCCATGGTGGAGTTAAATGCCACATTCTCTGAAGCTTTAGTACCATTTTTTCTTCGCCTCTACATTTGCGCAGCTTTTCAGTAACACTTGTGCTCAATGATAGCTTTGTTACATCAATAATCTGAGATGGAGAGGCAGCAAAACTCCAGACTGTTCCAGGCATGCAAGATACATGATTTATTGCCAGATTATACAAGGGAGAGTAACAGACTGAGGTTGGATGGTTTGTAATACATTATATGTGAAAGAGGCAGCTTCTTGACAGCTTTGCTGTCCAGTAACAAGAGTATTTCTCAAAGTTGTCTGATGATTCTTCAACCCAGGTTTGCCACTTTGGTTGTGTTTAGCTCTTCGTTTCATTGTTTTCTTTTGCTTCTAAATCACATTATTATCAGCATCCAATTAAATATATTTAAATGTCTTTACCCTTGCAGCAGCCAAGTAAAAACAAGTTAACGTTAATTTTTTAGCTTCTTTCCTAGGAAATTTTTGTATCCATTGATGTCATCTCTTGTTCAGCACAATATGGCTATCCTTTTATTTTATGTTGTCCCATTCCAGTTTCCTCTCCACCATAATTAAATGTCTGGCTGAATTTGCATATCTTTCTGTTGCTATGGGATTAGTAAGAAAGTCTCTACATACACAAATTGGTACTAGGCTATGTTCAACCCCCCCCAAATTGCTATTTTCTTCAGCCTATCATAGTTATTCCATAAGATCAGACTCGGTTTTGCCTGTTTGGGAATATCTAAGCTATCACAAGTACAAAGCATGATACCTGATAAGCCATTTTTAGGCATTTTGAATTGAATTATTAGCCTCCTTCCAACTTCATTCCTGTATACTTGGCAGTACTCTTGGCAGTCCTGTACTCTTGGCTCATCTTAGTACCTCAGAATGGGTCTGAGCCAAAGTCCAAAGCATATTCTGGGCCCAAATGACTAAAGTGCCATATTTTCACTGGAAAAAGTATTGATGCAATATCGATGCATCTCTAGCAAGCTGTCCAGCTGAATGTATGGAAGCGTCACTGATCAAAATTTTTTACTTTGTGTGAATTACCTTCCTATTTATATGCCCAGCCTTCCATGGTGGCTTTGTGAAGATACTATGAGGACAATTCTTACTCAACAATAGATGTATTATTTCTGTTGGCTTTGAGGAGATGCTTTGAGGGTGGAGAAGCTGCTCAGTTTCAAGTCTGTCTCCTTTGCTGAATGATGAGTTTGCTGTACAGCAAAAACTCAAGGGTAGTCATCTGTCCTTTTTATTTCCTGTGCAAGCTTTGATCCAGGGATGTTTTATTTGCTGGGAGATCCAACTTCTGCAGCAGGGATCAACCTCCTGTTCTTTAATGTCTGAATAATTGAGACTCAAAAAGTCACCAGGACCAACTTTGTAGACTACCAGGACGAAAACTGGGAGGCAGCAGTAGTCGGGTGTACAATTTAGGTTATCCCTGAATAATATCCTCATACTCTCACAGTAGCTTGATTCTCAGCACACCGTATTTCAAGTGAACTCTCCTGTTGTTTAACACATTTTTATATATGTTCTGTAGAGCTGGGTTTCCTCTTCTGCTGAGCTGAGTGAGAAATTAACCATGTTTTTGGGTTTGGAAAAAATTTCTACTACTGGTATATAGCTACTCAGACTCTCACAAACATACTCATTGTTAGCAAATGTCTTTTGATCACAATGTGAAGGTTCTGTTTGTCCTCAATATGTAGAAACTCTTCAGAAAGAATATAGATCTCAGTAATTGAAATGATTATGTAATACTGAATATACAAACTATTTTTTTCTATCAAAGAAGCTAAAAAGTAATTAATTTTATTTTTCTAATTTTAATTTTTAAGTAAACTTAGCACCTATGAAAGATTTTAAATTTAAATCCAAAGAGAAGTAAATATTTTGGTATAATAATAACTCATTCCAAGCTGTGTTAATAGGTCATTGGTTAATGTTGTAAGTACAGTAGGAAGCAAAAAGCCAGAGGCAGAATGCTTTCAAATATTAAAGTGCCTATTGATGCACACCGTGGAGAAATTTATTGCTATTCAAGTGAGCTTTATTAATTTAAATTTTACTTAAGGAAAAAGACATTTAAAAGGCTATTTTAGGATTGGAAGAAATAGCTTCATGAAATATATTGTTGCACTAGGAAAATATTTATAGTAGAAACATAAGAAAAAAGAACTCATGGAGAATAAATGAGGTGTCTGACTGCTCTTTCTGCCTATTTTCCTTGCTAGTCTTCCTTTCCTCTCTCTCTCTCTATCTCTGTAATTTTTCTTATAACCCAGGTCCACCTGATTCCACCTAAGGCATATCTGTTGTGTTAAGCAGCCTTGAGACTGGTTCTTTTCTGGTCTGATTTTTATTGCAGAGGTTATTATAGGCTCAGATAGGGATCTGGAAACTGAAATGCATTATAAATAAATAATTCCTGGGCATTATACAGCTGGCTGTTAGTAAAGACATACTCAGGAATTGCAGGTGTACTTGGTAGACTAAAATCTCATAATGGGAAGAAGGAAACACTCCCCATGTGTGGAGCTATGAATTTATTGGTAGTCCTACTTAATGTTTTAACTGTCTAATAGTCCAAATTATCTAATTAATATGGAAAAACAGCATTAGTAATAAAGTTGAATTTTTTCTTTTAAAAAAAGTCTTAAATATATACCTTTTTTCTATGTCATCATATTCACCATTCCTGTATTCATCTTAGTCCAAAGGATGGCAGTTTTAGTCCTCCTCAAGAGGAAGTGGAGAGGCTGGTGTTGAGTCCTCAGTGCTCTGACGTGCTCAGAGGATTGGGGGGTTTCACCCCTCCCCAGTGGGCCACCCCCAGAGCTGCAGTTACTGGCCCTGGCGCAGGGGTACAACCAGTGACACCCAGCTCAGGCTATGGCTGAGCCCCTGCACTGCAGCAGCTGGAGGGCTTCTGCTGGGAATAACAGGGATGATACTTCCTTGGCTGTATGCTCTGTGCTTCTCCCCCAGTGACAGGGAAACCCTGAAGTGATGCCACCTTTGGAATGAGTTTTCTTTCTCACCCTTGGAAAACTCTCCAAAGTTGAATTTATTGTATTTATCAACTAACAGTTCCTAAAGAGGTGTTTTGCTGGTTTTTGATTTGTTGTTCCCCACTCCCCCAGGTCTAAATACTTCTATCACTGTTTTATAATCATGAGAACTGTTTACCTGTCTGTACATCTAATTTTTACATTTTAGCTTACATAATTTCTTACAGGGACTGCTTCTGACATTAATCATACAGATGACAGATCTATTATAAAGGATGAATTCTCTATAATACCACTTTCACCTTCCACTTTATCAATTTTGGAAATCCTTTCTGCTGGAAACAATTCTCATTCCATATCACATTGTAAATATCTTTTAAGTAAATTTGCAATTTAAGAGACAAGATAATGTGTTTAAATAAAATGCTTTCTTAAAAGAAAGTTTTTTTGTTTTCTGTGAGAAAGGACTATCATTTGTTAAATTAAATAATTACCGCTTTGTCATTCTCTCTATCACCACATTTGGTTTTAGGCTATCTTTGCTGTACATGACTCTTTACAGTAAAGTGTGGTATAAGAATCAAGGTAGTGTATTTTGTGTCTGCTACTAGCATATCATTTCTAGTTCTACATAACAGTTACACTGAGTAAAGACTGCATGGTGCAAAGAGGTAAAGGTCAAGTGCTTTTGAAACGGAATCATTAATGTAAAAAAAAATAATCACAAGTGTAATACTGCAGCTGGAGGTCTCAGATGTGCAAGATCGTTTCCATTTCAGATAGAAGGCTGATTAGTATTATTGGGAAGAAGCATGTTTGCTGTCTGCTGTGTCTATTAAAGAATTTAATTTGGCTTGGCTTTACAGAAAGTTGACAGAAGGATTTTTATTTTCAATTTTCATTTCAGTGTGCTGAATTTCCACACTGTCTCCTTATGAGTTTACAAAATAAACATTGTCAAAAATATAGTAGCCATCCTACTGTTTGCAAGAGATCACCTTCTGAAAAATGTGGTGTGGCTTAAATATTTTATTCAATAAATATTGTCTGCTCAGTTGATAAGGATTTTCACTGGTACCCTTAGTAGAAAATCATAACACACTTAATACTCATGGTACTACCTTTGAATGTTGTTAGGCTGGGTATCTCATAACCTATAAATGCCAGCATTGTACTGCTACTATTCAACAACTTATAAAATTATTCTTCTGGCAGCATATATTTCTGATGGTTTTGGTGGTTCTAAGCAAATGCTATTTCTTATTCTCATTCATACTAATTTATTTGTATAAACTTAAAAAGCTCAATTGGTGTGTGTATTGGGAGTTAGAATACTCTTGTTAAGGCATAAAAGAGATGGGATAGATTTAGGCCTGATGGTCAAGAACCCTTTTTTCTATCTTATTTATAGTTTATAAATATATACTTTTTTGTGTGTATTTTTATACTTTTGGTGTCTGCTATGTAAGAAAGAGAAGAGGAGGCTTGTTCAGATTTGTAAATGACTCAAGTTCTGCAGATGCAAAGGGAAATGCCATTATGTAAAAAAAAAAAAAAGGCAAAACCTTTTAAAAATGCATTTGCCTATTGTTTTTCATTTTTATTCTGTCATGCTACCTCTGTAAATACTAATATAGGTTGTACAACACAGAGTATCTGATCTTTAAATTCACTGAGTAAAAGCATGTAAAACTAGAATCTTTCAGACTGTGGTTATTAAAATCACAATTACAAGATAGAAACATAACTTCATGATCCAATTTGCAGTAGAAAATAATTATCTTCAAGGTAGAAAGTCTGTCTGGAGTTAATGGAACAGAAGTGTAAACATACCTTGGTTAACTGGCTAGTAAGTCATGTATGCTAAAGGCTTCCTGGCATGTAGCAGGCTGTGTAATTTTAGACTATGCAGTATATAAAAATATACTGCCGAACCTAACAAAGTGTTTCTGGTCTATTAAAATACTGGCAAGTGGCATAAGGGAACAGAGCATGCATAGATAAGAGAGTCACTCTGTGAGTGATTAGATAAGGTAACCAGGGGCCAGTCCTGCTCCTTTATCTCTCATAGTGGCAGTGGGTTCATATTATTGGCACGCAGAGGATTTTGGTCTACTTTGGAGATAGAGATGACTAAGAACCCTTCCAATATTTGAATAAAACGGACATAGGAGATGGCTCATACACTCCTCCAGAACATCACTGCTTCTGAGCAGTGGTTTAAACTTACAGCTGGAATGGTGCTCTGCAACTGAGAATTCCTCATTTTGATGGATTTGCTTAGTTCATCTGTTTACTAACAAAGAAGTTTTGAGCCTGGCTGTGCACATGCAGGTATTTTATGGTTTCTGTGAATAGTTCTAAAGAAACTAAAATGGGGGGGGAAGGAAGGTAGATAAGTAGGCGAGAAGCAACAACAGTAGTATACCCTGTTATGCTATACCCATAATAGTGCTAGGTATGACAGTTTACTTCAAAAATTATGACAGTCATTAGGACACATCATTGTGTTTGTAGAAAAGGTAACAAGGAAACCAGACCTATAGAACTTCGGGGCTTTGAGGGGTTTTTTTCCTTTTTTTTTTTTTTTTCTTCCCTTTGAGGCTACAGGCAAAAATATTGAATTCTCAGAACTTAAGTGAGACTGCCATCCAGAGCCCTGGATCTGATCCATATGCTCCTTGAGTAGAGCATAAGGAGAGTTAAGCACCTCAGAGTACAGTGTGCTGAGTCAGCAGCTGCTGTGTGCCAGCCTAGAGGGAATGCTGAGGAAAAGCACGTATTTTAAATCCTTCCTTTACCAGGGATTAAATGTTTTATAATGGCTCTTCTGGGACATAGTAAATACCATTGTTATGTACTACTTCTTACCAATCTTACTACTCCTTTCTTAACTTCAGAAAGTTTAATGACTTCATTTTAGAACTACATTTATGCTAAAAAGATACAGGTTCTACAGTATTCTTTTGATTTTGCTTTTTAGATTTTTTCGTTTGGTGGGTGCTTTTTGTGGGACCTTTTTTGGGGGGGGGGGTCTTGAAGGGGGGGCTGTGGGTTTTTTTGGGTTTTTTTTAAAAAAAAAGGTTTATAGCAGTGTTTGGTGTGAAACTATATGCTTTCAGTGCTTTCATTCTGCATTTCATTTCTTTTCATTCCTCTAGTGTCCACCCAATTTTTATTTTAAACTTTGTAACCTTTATATTTGACATTATTAATCAAAATTTCTGTTTGGTGTTATATTCAATCATTTTTAAGACTCATAGTCCAATTTTCAGCTGCTGGGATCTTCCATACCTCTCCTGATCAGTCAGACATTTGTCTCCTAAAACTAAAATTTTCCTATAGATTGCTTGTGTTTTGGGGTTTTGTTTCTCTGAGGAGGTAACAGGGAGGGAGAGAAGAAATGAGTTTAAATAGTGTCTTTTAAAAATATTATGGGTACATGACTTTTAGACCAAAGAAACCTGCATTACACGTTGAACTTTCTCAGCAGAGAACACAGTCAACCCAGAGACAATGGGCTTACTTGGCTTCATTCTGCTGTTGCAGTGAATTCTCTTAAAATCAACAGACCTGCCTATAATGGAAATGCACATTTGCAAGTATTTGTCAGTTGAGGGTCTTAATTTACATTCTTGGGGTTTTTTAGTGTATTTATTTTGTCTGAATTTAGTGTTACATGTAAGACATCCTCCTCCACAGTCGTTACATTACTAAACATGACAAAAATAGGGTAGAAGATGCTTTTCTGTTGAATCAGATATGACCTGAGTAGTTCTTAACCTCAGAAGTCTTTAGAAGCTCTAACCAAATAATTTGTTTTGTAGGGTGAAATGGGTGCGAAAGGACAGGATGGTGTTGCTGGTCTTCCTGGTGAAAAGGTATGTTCATGTATATTGATATGTAATTTCACTCACAGGAAATGTTCATTATGTCAGTGGCTTATCTGTAATTATGAACACAAATGGGAAGATAGAAGACTTCTGTTGGAAAATAACTTCTCTTATTTGCACTGTTGTGTTTTTGTAGCACACTGAAAAAGCCACTCAGAGCAATAGTACTCTGCAGGTGCACTTGTTTGGATTTTTTTTTTTTTTCTAGAAGGGGAGACTGTACAGAACCAAAGGAAGCCACTTGTTCCACTGTGCAGTTCATGGTCTGTAAGCCTACAAAGGAGATCATTTGGCAGAGCTTTGAGATAAACACCACTGACCTCTAAGCAAAGACTTGGGAATAGCCATGGCCAAGAAAGCATGTCAGCCTGCTTATGTGTTCAAGAGAATAAGTTTCACTTCATTTTGGGATGTCAGTGTGCAAATGAAGCCATTTGTACAGGTTTATTGAGTTCAGAGATAGTTACCTGTATTAAAGAAAGTCCACTAGTCTGTTATCCAGTATTTTCAGTATAGAAGACAGCCTTCATAACATGAGGAAATAGCATGTTGCTGGATTTTCTAACAATTTGTCCTATTGTGATTATTTTCTGTACCACAATAACAATTGAAAGAAATAGTGGATTTTTTGCATGTACATGGAAGCCAGTTAATATGTAAATGAATGAAACTCTCCAGATATATTTGTTAGTGCACTTCACTGATTTTTTTTTTAATTATTTTTCTTATTTCAGTGGTATCTTTAGTATCACGATTTCAGTCCTCATCCCTCAATTCTGTTAGTTTATATCCTTTTTTATAATATACTTCAAGTTTCTGTTCTTTCAGCACCATAAACAAGTATGCCTTTTAAAGGCAACTGTTGCTGCAAGAGGCTCAGAATTTCAATACTGCACTTTATTGGTTGGCATGGTGCTTTCACATGTATGCAACATTTTTGTAATGGCAGAGGACTTGGTTTATCTAGTGATTATCCATATTTCTAAGCACTGAAAGAAGTATAGTTTCCCTTCACTGTCAGATTTAAAATCTAATTAACAGGATATAGAATTATGAAACTGTCTTTCATTTTTACTTACTGTTTGTGTCTCAAGTTGTGTTTTTGTTAAAAAGATGTATAATATTGCCAAAGACATGAGGTAGAATAGCAGTATTTGCTGCTGCTGCTGCTAAGTTACATATGGTAGAAAAATGAAGAGCAGGCTGCAAAGATTGCAGGCTGCAAAGGCCTCTGCAATATTGAAGGACTGAATCATAAAGTACAGTGTAAAACTCTGAGAAATAATAGTAAAAGTGATGCAGGTGAAGAGAGAAAAAAGGAAACTACACATTTCATGTCAGACTAGCTATTAGTGTTCATGAAAAGTGATCCTGAATTTACAGGTCACTTAAAATATCCGTTCACTGTGAAGCACTAGTCAAATAAACAAATGGAATTTAGGAGTTACTAGGAAAAGAATAGAGAACAAAGCAAAAGCATCTTAAAGTCACTGTTATTAATGAAACCATATTGTGGTGCATCTTGAATGCTGTATATGGTTCTGGTTCCCACATCTCAAAGTGGATCTAATAGTACTGGAAAATGTTCAGAAGAGGTGTCCAAAGTGATCAAGAGCATTGAGTATCTTCCAATTAAGGTGTGACAATATGGAATTCAATTTGAAAAAGGCACAACTGAGAGGAATATGTATGCTATTCTGTGCTCTATAAAATCATGAGTGAACCAGAAAAGTTTAATAGAGACTTACTTATTTATTTTACTCTACATTTCAGTGTGAGAACTAGAGCATCAAACCTACCTGATAGCAAATTCAAAAAGGTTACAAAGGGGTCATTCTTCCTACTGTGTGATTAAAGTTGGAAAGCTCTACCACAGGATTTAAATGGGCTGAAAAATGTTTAGAAAGTTGATGGACTAAAAATCCGTGGAGAGTGTCAGACACTTCCTGAAAGTCCTGAAAAGCCACTTCCTGGCTTTTCTGAAAGTTGTTGAGCTCCAAGACTTTGAAGTCTGGGAAACCCACTGGCAAAGTCTTGATGATTGCCCTGTTATTGTACTTTTCTGTAGGGATCTGTTGTTGCTACAATTGTAGTCATATCCTTGACTAGAGGAACGTTTTATATGATCCAGCTAGACAGTTTACTTTACTGTGGTCCCAGATGTGAATTAATGGAAAGAGTTACTGTAAAACATTGTAGATTGAATGAGATTGATCTAGAATGAAGCTATTTTCCCTTGGCTCTTTCCATAGCTCCTTCTCTGATGTTATCTTTCTTCAAAATTAGCAGGCTACATTGTTTTTGCAGTACAAGTTATTATTACAGTTTCCATGGTTAATATTGTTTGGGGTTTTTTTGCTTAACGCCTTGCAGATTCACTGTCAAGCCAAATCCCAAAGCTCCTGTTAGTTTACGTAAAACTCAACAGTCAGATCATATGTAATATCAAGACGCTGTGCTTTTCCTGAGCATTGTAACTCTCTTAATTCAGACTGCATAAAAGCCATGCTGTGGTTGTAAATTAAAAATTAGCTACTGTGGAATCTGAAACTGGCAAAACAAAAAACTGTTTTTAAAAAAGTGAAAGGCAAACAAAATATTTTATACATGCATAGCTAGATGAAAAAACTGAGATCCAGCCACCCAGCTTCTGCTAGTCTGAGCCACATGTGCAGAGTAGTACAGTGTTGTGTGAAATTATTAGCTCCTTCCTGAAGGCAGAATAGTAGTGTTTTCCTCATATTGTGAATGGTGTTGACATGCTTTGCCTCTCAACTGATGTATCAAGAGTTTGAAAGTTATCAGAGGAGAATGTTAGTTTATAGCTCTATAAAATAAGAGGGCAGTAGTCCTTCCTTGGAAGGAAACTCACTTCATTTGTAGAGTACCAGAAGTCAGGGAATGTTCATATTGCACATTAGGAAAAGGCCCTTCACTGAGAGGGTGGTTGGTCACTGAAACAAGGTTCCCAGGGAAGATGTCGTGGCACCAAACCAGTCAGAGTTCAAGAAGCATCTGGACGATACTCTTAGTATGGTCTAGTTTTATGGTTTAGTTTTCAGTAGCCCTACAAGGAGCAAGAAGTTGGACTCAATGATCCTTATGGGTCCTTTGCAACTCAAGATATTCTATGATATGGAATACATTGACATGATCTCCTTCCTGCAGTCAGGACTGATTTGTAGCTCAGCCTTCTGGGGACACTTCTTCAAGGTATCTATCAAATCACAATACAGGAAGAACTGGAATGTTGTGGTATATCAAAATCACTATGATGCGTGTGAGACCTTTATGCCATGGCTGACTTGAAGGTGTTCAGCAAAGTCTGTGAGGGTGGAAGAAACACATGTCAAGGGAAGCAGTATATTAGCCTACTTAGTCTTTGTCGATGAGCAAGTAAAATTTTCTCCAGCTACTCTTCTGAAGCCATTTAGTGTAATTGGATTGTGGCCAGTGTGCTGGCTATGTGGCCTGAGAATAATCACACTGAAATTAAATCTGTCCCGGAAGTGGAGGTTTAAGGTAACTGGAGTGTAAGATGACTGGTGTAACTGAGCAACACTGATACACCACTGGAAGGTATTCCTGTAAAACTAGTTTGATTATGTTCCTGGTGAAATCATGAGAGGGCTCTCCTCTTGGTGGGACCCATAGACTTCTCCTTTACTGCAGTGATAGTGTCTTGTTACTTGTGTAAAGGTTGCATTTGTGCAAGTCCTCTCCATAGCACCCACTGGGAGATTGGTACAGATAAGGAGAGTCAACTTCACTGCTATGCATTTTGAATCAGGAAAGAACAGGGTTATTCTCTCCTCTCTTCCAGCCCAGGAAATAGTTAAACTTTGCACTGAGCAATTCATGTGTTGGGTCCTCCTTTTGTAGCATACTTATAGGCCTTCCAAATGGTCTGACAGCTTGAGGTGTACACTTTGAACCATAACTGGAAGATCAATTATTCCACCCTTAAAAATGTGTTTTTAGACCTTTTCTGAGGAAAACAAAAAAAAGAAAAAAAAAAAAAACACAAGCCACCAGATCTTTGTGTTCTCATTTACAGGGAGTTCATTCTGTCGTTTTCCTTTCCTGAGCTTTTTGTAAATTCAAACAAACAAGTTTGATTTGCTTCTGTATAGTTGCAATTTTTGTTTCCTGCACTCATCCAAATAACTGAGGTCTTTTACTGCTCTTTGCTTCTGGGTCTATAATACCATGACAGTGAAGCTCCAAATTAAAAGTGTATGTTCTGGATGCTAGGTGACATCCTGTTTTCAGGGGGATGGGGATATTTCTGGTCTGTGATGCCTTGGCAGGCAAGATGAACCTTCAGAGAGGGACCTGGGGGTTGACCATGAGCCAGCAGGGTGCCCTGGCAGCCATAAGGGCCTACCGTGTCCTGGGGTGCATCAAGCACTGCACTGCAAGCTGGTCGAGGGAGGTGATCATCCTGTTCTGCTCTGCACTGGTGCAGCCTCACCTCAAGTACTGCGTGCAGTTTTGGGCACCACAGTATAAAAGGATATAAAGCTACTGGAGAGTGTCCAGAGGAGAGCCACTAAATTGGTGAAGGGTTTAGAGGGGAAGCCGTATGAGGAGAGGCTGAAGTTGCTTGGATTGTTCAGCCTGGAGAAGAGGAGACTGAGAGGAGACCTCATTGCAGTCTATAACTTCCTCACAAAGGGAAGAGGAGGGGCAGGCACTGATCTCTTCTCTCTGGCAACCAATGATAGGACCAGGGGAAATGGCAGGAAGATGTGCCAGGGGAGGTTTGGGTTGGACATTAGGAAAAGGTTCTTTACTCAGAGGGTGGTGGAGCACTGGAACAGGCTCCCCAGGGGGGTTATCATGGCACCAAGCCTGACAATATTCAAGAAGCATTTGGACAACACCCTCAGACACATGGTCTGATTCTTGGTATTGTCCTGTGCTAGGACAGGAACTGGACTCCTTGTGGGTTCCTTCTAACTCATAACATTCTATGAACCTTTCAACTGTCTTGGCATATCACATTTTAGGGGGTAAATGGTCTAGTTCTGAGAGACATTACTACCATGGCACATACTTTGAGACAAAGTACTAAGCCTCTTGGGGAGTATATATGTGTTAAGAGTCCTGCTAGCTGAAAACCTCTTAGGCTTCTGAGAGCATGCTGGTAGCAGCTGAGAGCAGCATGACTCAAAGGACTCAAGCTGCTGAAGGTAATTGGCTCTGTTCTTGACCATTCAATTTTGTCCCTTTTTTAAAAAAAATAATTTTTCTTATTCCTCAGTCACTAAAGTCTTAAAACTAACCAATGTAGTCACAGTTCAGAAGAATCAGATGACTTGCCAAACTAAAATGTTTTTGCCTGTTCTCCTTTATCCAAACTTCCATAGTAATTGCTTTCTTATGGTTAATGATATACAATACATAGTGATGGAGAAAATGTGTCTGTGTTTCTTAAACTTCATTTTGTGAAATTCTTGTGACATCATTCACTTTTAATACTTGACTTTCAGATGGTTTAGCTTCACTGTTTTTGTTTTTTGCACTGTTTTTTTCAATCTAGATTAAGAACAGACATTTTAAAATATTAAATATATTGAGAAAGCTTTTTAAAATAGCTGGTTTTGCACAGTAGGCCTGAAGAAGCAGTGAAATATTCGCTATGCTGTGCGTTTGCTACTGCACTGTATGGTTGCTCCCGTAGTGTATTAGTAATATAAACAGTTTAGACAGACTGAAAGGAGAAAGAAATGCTTATGTGAATAAAAACAATGTTTATCACTACACAACTTAAATTTACATTCAAAGTCAGACTAGAGGAAAAAAACATGAGTGTACATTTCAAGAGCTCTACCAACTTTATGAGTCTGTTTGTACTTCAAGAGTCATGAAATGAGATTGGGTTTACATGAGACTGTGCATTATGTATCTGTAAAGAGTGTTGGGGGTTTTTTTGTTCACTTGCATGTGTTTGTGATGATGGCCTAACAAGGGGTACATGAACTCTCATATTTTATGAGCTAGAAAATAACAGGACTAGAATATACAATGCTGTTTGTGGTGGTGTTTTCTCATTTAACTGTATGAGATGGTTATCTGTAACTTCAGTTTTCTCAAGTCCACTTCCCAGTTTACTGTCTTCAGTTTTAACTGACTCTCAAACCTAACACTGATTATTTTATATTTATTAAGTTTGATTATTCTATTGTAATAGGATTCTCTCTATATTTGGTACAGGTAAGGAAATGATTAGTAAAAAGGTTCCCAAGCCGTGATACAGATACCATTTGTGGTATGCATGCTGCATCAAAAAGGCATGTTACCACTTTCTGAACAGCTGCCTTTGCATTGCCCGGTGGGCAGCATTCCCCTTTCCCTTAGTGGTGCCTCAGGAAATCAGTGTGAAAACTGCCGCATTTTAAGATTAATTATTTAAGAATAAATTGAATTCAGAAGCTCTATATAAAACGTGGCTTAGAAATGTCCAGTGCTTTTTTTTCCAGCATGATTCAAATATAGATATACAATAATTTAAAATTTGGAAAAAAAAAAAAAAAGAAATGCTAGTTTGCTAGTATAGCTTGGGACTTCAAATGACTTTGAGACACTTTCAATACCCATCTCCATACTGAGTTATTCCAGGGTCAGGTCTACAGGGAAAGCTATGTTATAAAATCCACAACCAGAAACGTGTTAAATGTACATCCAAATCAAATAATGCCATCATGAAAATCCTTGTGACCATTGACCTGCTTTCCCCATGCTCTAGCTAGACCATGGGAACCCTGTGTAGAATTTTTCAAGGCATATATATATAACTTTGCAGAAAAGCCATGGATCTATGGCATATTATGCCAGTTCAGCATATTCTCCTGGAGCATCAGTTGCTCATGCAAGTGTACAGATCTGAGGAGACATTTGTGTTGAGCTTAACAGTAATTCAGTCTTTTCCTTGCAGCTGTCTCAAAAGGTCTCTGGACACAGTACCTTCCATATTTCATATGCTGTACAGACCCTTGACAAGGGGTCAGGATATTTCTGAAGTAGCTCATCAGCATCTCTGAGAAAGCTTCCAAAATTGCATGTGGAACACTGGATAGGTACTGCTTAAAGCCATTTTACTCAGTTTGTCTGTCTTTCATTCAGTGCCATCTGGTTTCTGATATCCTATCATTGTTAATCAATTATATTTCAACATTTTTTTAGATCAGATATGGATATAAATTGTGCAAGTTATACAGCTTTCAAAAAATCCTTTTACGGCTTTACTCTGGAGTCTCCAAGAGACATAAAAAGAGCATAATCACTAGTATAGGAAAAAGTATTTGACATTTGACAGCTTTTCAAAGTAGGAGAATTGTGAGCTGCAATAATATAAATCTGAAATATTTTAATAGGAAATACAGTGCAAATTTTTTAAAACTAAGTTTTACGTATGACTAAAGAAGTAGATCAGCCTCAAAAAAAGGAAGACAGTGGTTTTAAAGTTGGAAACTTTCTTACCACTATGTTAAAGCCTTGAGTTGGGGATTTGCTGGCCACTGGAAATGAAGCAGTTGGGCACCTTTATTACAGCAACAAATTTGATATGGTTTTCTTGTATTCTCTTTGTGTTTTCAGTGATATCTTTGTGTATAATTAACACATATCTGATTTTAAGGGGTGGATGAATGTGAAAATGCGTCTATAGCTTTCTGATGCATGAATATGCTTTCTAAAAATCTTACTGGACAAATACACTTTAGACCATTATGTTTTCCAAAACTTGTTTCATTGCTTCAGCATGTATAGTTCTTGCTTGCTTGCTCTCACTCTCTCCTTAGTGTTACAAGGAAGTGTTTTGAATAGCCTTTGATCATAAATTTGATTCCAGAGAGCTGTCTGCTGTGCTGACTTATTTTTGCCTTATTAGGTGATTTTTGCAGTTCACAACTCCAGGAACTGTTGAGCTCCCTGGTTTTTCAATTCCTAAAGTTAAACGACAGTGGTTCACTTCAGTTCTCGGTTGAAAGCTCCATGGAATTGAATTACTTTGTGTGCAGTGACTCTACTTGGGTGTTATTTCCATTCTGGAGGGAATGGTGAGAGTGACCGCTGTAGATTGTGTGCTGTTGGTGAGCAGAGACTTAATTTTTAATTAAAGAATCCTTACTTTTTGAGGAAAAAAAAATAATTATCCTAGAGTCTATCAGCTAATCCATTTGAGGGAACTTGTGGCATTGTCTTCTGTGCTCTTGTGGTTTCCCTCAAAATCAGATTAGTACGTCTTGGTAGAACAAAAATGCAAATGTGTTTTGGGAGCCAGATGCTAATGCTTGTGTTGCTCAGCATCAAAGCCGTAGGCAAGTGACACTGGTGAGATAAGAGTGGGGCTGGAAGGGTAAACCCACTGGTGTTTGCAGTGAAGCTGCAATGACCAGCAGCACGCAGCCAGTCACCGGGGCCTGGCATGCAGCAGCCACTATTGTGATGTGAGGTGTGGCCAAAGAAACCAGAGGTCACCCTTCATTTTATAGGGGTCTGGGCTGCTGGGAGCAAAACAGAGGGTGGCACGCTGCCATGCAGGACGGGCTTTTGTTAGCGTGTTATGTAACGTGGAAGTAAAAAATAATGCAGCTGTTAAATAATGCAGTCGTAAAATGCAGCTCTTTGTTCCTTAATCAGAGATTCATGAATACTCTAGCTGGGAGCCTGCCTGGCTCTGGGATTCTTAACTGCGTTTGAAAAGCCTCAGTCAGGGCCTTATGGACTTTGAAAGGGTGGAGGGAGGCTTGAGGATTTTTCTTCAATTGTTGATAAATTATATTTGTTGGGTTCTTTTTGTGCCTTCTGAGTCACTTTTTTTTTTTTCTCCTTCAGTTGTGAGGGTTAGAGACTGCAGATTTTGAAATTGATATTCTGAGCTTTTCACATCTCATCAGAAAGTAGATCTTTAAGGAAAATACCCATTATTGCAAGATTAGTGTTGTAAAACTTGGCAGCAGTGTGTTGCAGGAGATGGACTAATCAGGGAGGAAGGAACTTTCTCACTGTACTACAGCATTGTACAGCTTGTCTGACACATTTTGCTTAGTTATGTTTGTTTTCTTTTGAGTAATTAGATATTGAATTTCAACAAATAAAGATTTAAGGACTAACAAGTTATTGATCTTTATTAGGATAATTTTAAAGTTTATAACTTATGTTTCTGTAATATTTAATTTATATCTAACAGTGTTTTCTCCCTGTCTAGGAACTTCCATTACAAGTAGTGCATGAGATTTAAAAAAAAAACAATTGTGAGACTCATGCAGTAGAAAATTTATGTGTGGTACAAATTATACAGAGGTTATAGCTAATGCTGTTGTGTGCTGTGACTTGTGACCTATTAACTCTTCTTTGCCCTTTTCTTGATGAATGAGTTGTATTAGTCATATAAGTATTTAAATAAATCCAAAACATTTCTGAATTTTTAATGTTAATAACTTCTCCTCCAAAAAACCTTAGAAGTTATAATGTAATTTTTATCTTCCAAATTCCGTGTATATTTCTTTTTTTTGTTTGTTTCATTCATAGGTACAAAGTTGTTGGACATAAAACTGGCTTTTTATTCATATAGGAAAATAATTAATAGGTATTGGGGAAAAAGGATGCCTTTTTTTAATTCCCACTGCTAGCCAGTATTTATCAACACCTAAGATTCATACTGCATGTTTCAAGTCTAAATCAATTAAATCAATGTGACATGCTGAGGCTGGGCCAAGTCTTGTCTAATCAGCAGTCAGCACTGTTGCTCTGGCATGAGGCTCCTAAAAATAGAAACACAAGAAGTCAAACAAGTAAATGGAAGGGCACTAAAAGAAAAAGTGCTGCTAATTCCACTGTTGACTTTCTGTCTAATGGATTCTTGTTCCCAGGCCACGCTAAGTAAAGCAACTGGCACGGGGTGTGTTTCTGCAGATGGCTCAGCAGTGACACACGCAGCCCAGCTGGTTGACAGGTGTTTGATTTGTATTTAACAAGTACTTCACAGAAGCCAATTTTTTTTTTTTTTTTTTTTTTACAGATATTGAGAAGCTAGTCAGCTGATGCTTTTTCTTCAGAATTAACACCCCTTTCACTATGCTTTCTTTTTGTTGTGAATGGCAATTCTTCCAATTTTCCCCTAAAAAGACAACATCATTTTAGTTTGTAATAAAAAAGACAATAAATAGGGTAAATTATTCCATAGTTAACTTTATTTAATAGTTATAACCTGTTACCTTTACATGTGGAAGATGCACACAACATTTTATTTATAGCTATTGACCAGCAGATCTCAAGAAGTGTTTATTTAGCTGTCCACTTCTTAGAATAAAAATTCCCTTAAAGAGTATGCACGGAAGGAGAATGCCAGACTTCTGGGGTGTAGCTGTTACACGCTGTGTTCGTAAGCCTTCCCATAATGTGAGAAGGTCTTGGGACTTTCTTGTACAGTCTGGAGTAAAAGAAATTCGCTGCCCAGAGGAGCATACAGTATTGATATACACTGATAGAGATGTACCCAAGGCTGTGAGGGAAGAGCAAAGGTGGGAGACTATTTAACAGAGGAGAATAAATAGTGTACAATACCGTTCCTTACTGATTTTGTTGTAAGCTACAAAAAAGCACGCTGCCTAATTGGAGAGAGGTTGTCTCAGTGATAGTCTGTTTATTTAGTTACACTTTGAGGGCTTTGTTTTGTTTTAACAACTGTGAGTGGAATAAATTATGATCTTTTAGGTCTTTGCTAGTCCCTACCGTGTTAGAACTCTACTGACAAAACCAGCAGTGGAAATAGTGGAGTATCAGGATGCTCTTACAAATAACTTTGATTAATGTGAACTTTCAGAGCCTTATCCGGTAGGACATGTAATGTAGCAGTGTGTATGGCCAGTTTGTCTTCCTCCTCCTGCCTCGTTTCTTCATGCTTTAGTCTGAGCATTTTTCTTTTCTAGTATCAAATCCATGAGGTGGAAGATGATGGGACTTCAGTAACTGTTAAAAAAAATGCATAGCTCTTTGCAGTGACGGAGCTATAATACCAGTGTTGTAAAATAGCCAGAAGAAATACCACCCTGTAGAATATAGTGTACTGGCAGTACTTCTGCTGAACATTGGAAGAATGAGAAAGGAATGCAGCTGGAGAAATGCCTGTCAGAGCAGTGTTGATTCTGTAAATAAACATTGTGTTTTAGTGAGAGGAAGATTAAAAATCTCTCCATGCAGAGAGCCTTTGTCCCTCAGATAGTGGACTAGCTTCTTTCTGTCAGTTATTGCAGATGTGGGATATGGAGCCTCAAAGAGGCTAAGAAAAGGGCGTGAAAGAAAAAGTTACAACTCTGTTAGGCTGAGATGTCACTGTTCCCCACAAAGCTGCTCAGAATTGATAGTAATGGGGTATACCTGGAGACTTACCTTTAGGCAGCAGTTCCAGGGCTCTTGTGCTGATAGTAGATCCACTGATCCCAGGTTCACATATCTAGGCGTCCTAGATAAGTGGTCAGTATACCCTCTACATCCAAATACTAGCCCATCTCCAGAATACAACAAATGTCAAAAGGCATTGTTTTTGAAATGAAGTGATGTATTTCTTTGGAAAGTCTTAAACTTTTGAGTGTAAATGGAGATATGGCAGCTGTATCTTAAACTGCTTTGTTTTTTTCCTATTTTGGTAGGAAGTTTGCATCTACACAAGCATACCAACAATACGGTATTTCAGAAAAAGTACTTATCTGAGTTAGTTCCTCGATTAGAAGTTCCAGTCTATTTGTGATCTAATTATTTTTGATTCACCTTAAATCCTTAGTTTGCTACTGCTTTTTTTTTTTGCATTTCATATTTGCATTGTTAGACATTATACTTAATACTGTTTAATGACCTGTGGGACAAATCTCTGTTAGTGTAAACTGACATTTACACCAGCTGCGAATCTACCTCCTGAATCTTCAGGTTATGGAAATGGATGATGATAATGATAACAATTCCTGCAGTAAAGAATAGCATCTGACATCTAAGAGGTTGACCAATGCCATTTACCTTCCTAATATAAACTTGGGGCTTGAATTATTATGGTGAATATAATAGTCATTATATATTTTATTATTTTTAAAGGACCTCAACAGTTCATTAACATGCTTTTTAACTTACATTTAACATTATTACTTTTCAAATATTATTTTATCAAGGTCAATTAGATAAATTTCCAATTCGGTTTAAACTTTAATAGGATTTAGAATTGCTTTAACACCATGTTATGGCTGTGGTAACAATAGATCAATAGATAGTGTGTAAGTCTGGTAATTTTTCTTTTGACAGATCTACTGTGAGGGGAAAAAATGTAATGACAAAAATCTATCAGTTGTCTATGAGTATAAGATCACTTCAAAATTTTTTCTACTGTGTTGCTTCAGATGATAGAAATATCCAACTGGCTAGACTTAATTCTCTAAACTGTTCATCTATAAGACATTATGAATCTTTGAGAGTCTTTTGCAGCTAGAAGCCTATTTACTTGTTCTCAGTACTGCACAGGAAGTGTTCTCATGGTTTTCCTTTGCATTTTCTTTATGCTCTGTGTCTGATGGTGTAGTTCAACTGAACTGGATTGTTTTCAAGCTCATGTTTAATTCATGTCTGCACTGCATTTTTTAAGTAACAATCTTAAAAAAAAACCCAAAAAATTATCCACTTCCATGTAGTGAAGTATAGTGTGCTTCTTACCTAAGGAATGTAACTGGGTGATGGGCCATTAAAATGCTGTTAGTTGAGTCATTTTACTTGGTCTGAAAAGTAGAGGAAAAAATTGTAAAGGCCCTTCAGGTTCTAGAACAGAGTGAGCTAAAATGAGGAGAAGCTATCCTGTTCCCCTGCTCTTCCACATTGCCTAGAACTTTCCTCTTGCTTGTAAAGCTCCATTGTCATAGCCCCTGTGGGCTCTACAGAGGCTAATGAGTTTCCTCTCACAACTAGGGAGCTAAACCCAGACTACCCAAGGTCCTGCTTATGTGCTGATAATAAGTTCTACCTTTATTTTTCTACTCTATTTGCTGTTTAATTCCTTGCAATCTGGTTCTGTTCTGTTTGAAATCAGTGTCATTTAAAAGTGGTGACTGGAAACATACCTTCTGGACTGAGTTGTCACTTGATGAGGAAGGTCAAGAAGGCAGTTGTCACTTCTTCAAGAATGTGCGATAGCAGTGAATACTACTTGTATTTGCCAAATACAGAGGCTCTGCTTCTGCTGATGCTTTTTTTGATGGTATAAAAACCACGCCTTGACATCTCTTATGAAGAAAGGCTGAGAGGGTTGGGGTTGTTCAGCCTGCAGAAGAGAAGGCTCTGGGGAGACCTTATTGCAGCCTTTCAATACTTGAAAGGGGCCTGTAAGAAAGATGGGGACAGACTTTTTAGCAGGGCCTGTAGCAATAGACAGGGAGTAGTGGTTAATGATTGGACTTGATGATCTTAAAGGTCTTTTCCAATCTAGGCAACTCTGTGATTCTGTATGATTCTGTAAACTAAAAGAGGGTAGATTTAGACTAGATGTGAGGAAAATAATTTTTTTACAATGAGTGTGATGAAACACTGGAACAGGATGCTCAGAGAGATGGTAGAAGCCTCATCCGTGGAAACATTCAAGGTCAGGTTGGACAGGGCTGTGAGCAACCTGATCGAGTTGAAGATGACCCTGCTCACTGCTGGGGGCTTGAACTAGATGACCTTGAAAGGTCCCTTCCAACACAAACCATTCTATGGTCTATCTTAAAAGTTGCTGTCAGTTTGTTACCAGTTTTCAAAAGAAAAAAAACCAAACAAGGCAATATGCTGGCCTGTAGTTATGCATGAAAATCAATGAAGTGATCCTTTCATCTCAGGTTTTCCAGAACAATTTCTCTGACTTCTCATGTTGTGTGAAAATAATTTGTGAGAACAAAATATAGAAATAAAATTTTGACTTACTTTATTTGTGAAATATGTGTGCTTTATGTATTTGAATATAGAAATTGTGCAAGTTGCATGCCTTTTAAGACATGCTAATAGCAAAAAAGGAAAAAAATGCCAACTAAAGAGAGTGCAGTCTGGAGTAAGGAGCCTTGTGGCCATGTTCTCTGAAGCTCTGCGCTGCCTCTGGCTGCTGTTTTATTAGTTTATATGCAAGGTACCTAAATCTAAATTTTCAAGAATCGTTTAATTTGGAGTGTGTAAATGTCTAGCTGCCTGAATAGGCAAGTCAGGCTTGTCTCAAAGACAGGTTCCAGGAAGGGTTGAGAATAGGGAAAAATTGATGCCTCCTAACTCATAGAACAGGAGAGCTATTCTCATTTGCCTTTCTCTTAAACAGCCACATAAGAAAGCCACAGGAGCCCTGATCACTAGGACACAAAAGCCCTCTGACCAGCCCTCACCTCCTTAGCCAAACCATGGTGTACCTGTTCTGATGGGGCTGCTGTGTAAACAGGACAGAGCAAAGGAAACAAACTACTTACCTGTCACAAGCCCTTCTTCATGAGGTTATTTTATGCTTGTTCACATGGGTCTAGTTTACATGAAGGACAGTACTCAGCAGGTGCTGAGTACTTGCTCAGTGCTGTCCTTGATGCAAACTTTTTGAGTGCTGCTAGTTTAGCAATAACCAAGTGGGAACAAAAGGATTAGTAAATGCAGTGAAACCAAAATGTCATAATATTTAGCGGAAACTTCCTGACATGACTAATCCATGAGATTCACATGGTGAGTCTTAGTAAATACCAGCTGTATATATTTTTATGTAATTAATATTCTATCAGGTGATCCCAACCATTAACAGGAGCCTGTTTAAAGAAACAAGAAAATATTCCAGTGGGCTAAGGAAGGTATCATATAATGGAGTATAATTGGTGTGGGATTTTTATTTGTTAAAGGCGAAGCTTTGCCCCTGCTGGTGGCTCTGGATGGGCTCTGTACGTGCTCCATGGGGGGAGGATGCTGCTCAAGATCCCTGACTATGTTGTTGAACATTCCACTCCATTTCTGCCATGCTAAAAATAGTTGTCCTCATTTTGAAACACCGGGCTATTAGATTATTCCAAGGGTCTGGCATACTCAGGGTAATGGAAGGCACATAGCCATAAATTATCAAAACAGTAAGTAGTGTTTGACTGTGCTGATTTTACTTCTATTAAGACGAGTTTCTTTGCTAGTAACTGTGCAGTACCAAGCCTGCTCTGTAAATCAAGCTTCTGGCAGTGCTCCAGTAAATTTAAAAATAAAAGGAAAAATGTTTGGCTTTCATATTGAGGATAGAAAAGCATCTGAGTGCTTCTAGGTGGGTTTTTTTGTATGGTTGGGTTTTTTTTTTGTTTTTTGGGTTTTTTTTATTTTGCAGAATTGCTTAAAGTATTTTACAGTAATTATTTCTCTTTCCCAGCCTTGAAGAGAATCCCACAAAATTCCATCATGTTTGCTGTTATAAATCATGTTGCTGCCTAAAATGTTCCAAATAGCAAAACACATTCCAAGTGATTGATAAAAGCTTTTTTTTTTTTTTTTTTAAATGATTAGATAATGTGATACCTAATTTTTGGCAATATATTGTTTGCTAGTGCAAGTAATCAATGCACTTTAAATAAAGTTCATGTACTTCTATGTTATTTTTTTATTTTTTTTAATGTGAAAGTGTCTTATATAGGAGGAAAAACAGCTAAATATGGAAGTCAAGGTATAAAAATTAATGTAAATGCATTCTAAGAAAGTTAAGTACACGGATACAAAGCGTCTTACTCTATCTTGAAAACCTTTAAATAAAACCGAAATTCATAATTTTATAGGGTATTGCAATGTAGTTACAAACTGAAAAATTAATAAATGATAAATACATTAAAAACCATGATTATAAATACACTGCATGTTTCCAAAGTAGTTAAAGCAACCACCACAGTAATCATTTTAGATTTAATTAAAATCAGTGTTGATGCAGGAGGTTATTTTTGCATTGTTGTATTGAAGAAATAATCATTTGTAGACACTGATTAAACAGTGCAAGGCAAAACATCTTTGGCTTGTCTCCACAAACAAAACAGTGAATGTGGTTTTGGTTTTTTTTTTTCCTAGTTCACAGTGATCCAGAATAGCAGGGAAGATGAAATATTATTATCTGGTAACTATTAGACTATGAAGAATTTTTCTGAATTCACACTGTAAATGTGGAGAAGATGAAGGCCTAAAAATTGCTTGTAATGATTAATTAGAATTTTTCTCCAGCATGCTAGCATCTATTTTTACAGAGGAGAGCTGGAAGGAAGATGTTGGAAACTGTGCCATGAGTGCAGTTAGAAAAATGCCATTTTAACAAGCTATTTTAAGCTGTATTCTAAATTTTGTATATTGTGAGTGCTTTGTATTTATTTGCTTAATTACTTGTATAATTTTGATGAGTAATTTTCTTTTATTGGCTCTTTCTGTTGTTAAGAGAGATGGGAGTTTTTCCTTTGTCTATCTTCTTTCTTTTGTGTCTGTGAGACATTTATCTTCTGCTTGGCTTGGAATCAAATGAGTGAACTTTCAAAACTTTCTTTTGTTGCTGAATTCTGGCTTGAGTAGAAAATGGAACTGGATGGTGTGTGAGTTACTAGGGCAAACTTCTGTCAAGAAGTTAAGACCTGTGAATGGAATGGAGAAAGCATTTGATTTTAGATTCCTTTAATAAGTCTTCTAAGCTCCCGCTTAAAGTCATATGAGCACGGATTAATTCTTCTAACAGAACATAGCTCAGTAACTTTAGATATATTGAGACCAAAATTAATGTATTTCATGGTGGCATATTTCATGCATCTGTAAATAGAGGGTGGTTCTTAGCTTCGAGTGGCAGAGCCTGGTTCTCACTAGGTTTGTAATTGTTTAACAAAATTTGCTAAGAAGGGAACAGAAAAAGGAAACCACTGCAATATTTTATATTTTAATTCTGAAGATTTTACTAGGCTTTTAACTATAGCTTTTCCTTGGAAAGCCCTATATTAAATGCAGAATTTAATTGTCTGTAGCTTTCAACTCAGAGCTATTGATTTTTTTTATTTTTTTTTCTTTTGCTCACTAGCCTTTATTCAGATATTGAAGATGAAGTTTACCGTGTTACTCAGCTTGGATAGTTAGCTTTTAAAAACATTTTTTATTAACAAGGTGCTTGTTTGTACTTATGCTCAGTTGCTAGAGCATAACTTTTAAGCATCTGGTTTCTTGAATGGAGTTTAGAAAACCAAATCAGATTCTTAATTTTCTTGGGCAGTGCAAGGAGGAAGTAATTTGCAGGGCAGGAGGTGACTAACAGTCAACTGTGCAGCTGACTTATTTTACTATTTCAAAACATGGGGTGGGGGAGGCAATAATTTAACAAAACATCAACAAAATTAAATTAAGTAGAAACAATGGATTTTTGTCTGCCTTGTTGCACAGGATCAAGATTTGCATTTCCTCCCGCTGAGTAGGTTTGGCACTCCCCTAGAGATGGGGGAAAGACCTGAAACTCTACTTTGACTGAGCAGAGCCTAGAAACCAGCAGTCTACGTTGTGTGCACAACTCCCTGTGGGACCTAACAGTTTAAGTGTAGATCCCTATGGGCTCAAGCACCTAATAGGCATGAGCAAGAGAGTGGAAGCTGTGGCACCCTTGTTGGGATTTTAGGTACCTGGGTAGTATGCAAGTGTCTTCTGAAGTATTTTTTTTTTCCTGAATCAGGGCCTGAAATGAAACCTGAGAAAGATTTTCACATGATCGAAACTCTAATGTTTTTTGTTGTCCACTTGTCTGAAGCAATACAGCTATATCTGCTGGATAATTAGGTAACCTGTAATTGTTAATTGTCTGATATTTTGAAAGTGAAATGCATTTTAACTAAGTACAAGTCAACAGACATAAACAACCTGAGAAATCAATTCAGCTGTTTTGTAGAAAAGGAATGAGAAGCAATACATGTCCAGATGTTTTTTTTCCTCTCTTAATTTAGCTCAGTCATGAGTTAGGTCTGTGAAATGATGGCTATGTACATTTTGTTTCAGGGGGAAGCTGGCTTAGTAGGTGCTCCTGGCATACCTGGTCTTACTGGTCCCAAGGTAAAAAAATAAAAATAAAATAATAAACTAGCCTCACTTTATGTATTTTCACTCTCAACATCCTTTTTGCCAGCTGTCCAATATCTACATAAATTGGATTTGAATTACACATCCTGTTCAGAGTTGTATAATGTGACAGAGGAACTTTACTATCAGCTTCTCTTTCCAAAGAGAAAGGATGTGAGGTGCAGTAGCACAAACCTGCTTATCAGTATTATTTTGTGTTAAGAGTAGTTGCCTCTGAAGTCTCAGAACTGTGCAGGTCTTTCTAGCCACAAGATAGCAGATTCAAAAATTTGAAATGTGAGAATCTTGTGATCTCAGCAAAATGAGATGAGTGACAGGACTGCTTCTTCCACTCTTCCATTTTAATCTTTTGCTCCTCTCAGAGGTGAAATATTGTAGGAAAGACAGAATTGGCAGAGAGACATCTGTATTATAGACCTTACTGGTAATATTTTTTGAAGTTGCCTGTCGCATTATCAGATTTTATTTTCTGCTGATTGCAGCTCTGTTTAACTAGAAGCATTTGTAATGAAAACTTAATGTCACATGTGTCTGTCTACCTAATTCCTTTAAGAAAATTGTAAGAGAAATAGTTCTGCTGTTTCCAAAAATTAGGGGACTACACAAAAACCCACATTATTTTGTTCATATTAAAATTTCAAATAAGTGTTCTGCAGTATGACCTTGATGCGAAGGGCTGATTTTTATATCTTTAGGGCAGATTCTACTGCAATATAGCACAAAGGAAAGGAACTTATTTTCTGCAGGTGAGGTAGCCAGCATTGAGTTCTGTATCATGCTTACCATACTCAATTCATACGTTCAAAGGCAGGTTCCCACTGATTTGTACTGTAGGTGTATTTAAACTCTGAAAATCAGCAAGCCTGTAATGAGTATCAAGACAAGTAATCAGTGATTTCTCATTAAAAAGCTTACGTGAAATGTTTTGCCTAACATGAGAGTTTTTCCATTAAAAGGAAAATTTAAGTCAATCATAAATGTGTTATTTTGCATTTATTTCTGCAACATGAAAATTCCTTTAAGTAACTTATCAGTGGCTAATACTGTTTTTAATTTCAAGTCGAAATTAAGTACTTAAGCATCTTTCTCTACACTTTCTGTTGACTGTATTATTTTCTCTAATTGGAAATATTTTTTTAAGTTCAAACATATGCAAAAAATCTGGATACTTGGACTGTATTTCTGAAAAAGAAGGAATTAGTTAATCACTCCATGCATGGATATAGGCAGAGAACTGACTGGTTGAACAGCAGCATTGCTGAAAAGAACCTGGAGGTGCACATGAGTCTGGATATAAGCTAACAGTGTTCTCCTGTTCAGAATAGAGTGAAACACATATTGGACCACATTAGTAAAACTGCAGCTGGCAGATCAGGGGAAGATCTTTTTCCCTGTTTGCTTGGTGGTGCTAAATCTGGTGTGCTTTGTTGTCTTTAGGGGGGGTCTTCTACCCTCACTTCTTCAAGAGGTGTGGAGAAGAAACCAGAGAGGGTTCTGCAGGGAGGTAGTGTATATTCAGGGGCCTAGAAAACAAGACCTTTGAGGAGAGTTTCAAGGAGCTAAGTTTGTTCAGCCTGGCGAAGAGAAGGCCAAGGAGTGATTGAGACTGTCCTGCAGGCCTAAGGAAGCCAGCTGGTTCATCTTCAAGGACAGCTTCCTAAAAGCCCAAGAACAGTCCATTCTGATGTGCAGGGAGTGGAGTGAGTATGGCAGGAGGTCGGCATGGATGAACAGGGAGCTCCTGACTGAACTCAGACACAAAAAGGAAGTAAATAATGGAAGCAGGGGTGAGCTACAGCTACCCAGGAGGAATATAGAAACATTGCCAGAGCATGTGGTGATGGAGTTAGGAAACCAAAACTTCATTTGTAATTGAAACTAATGAGGGATTTGAAGGGCAGCATGAAGGGCTTCTGCTAAGTGCATCCGTAGAAAAAACAAGGCTGAAGAAAATATTGTTCCACTGCTTAACAGGGTGGGGGACATGGAAAAGGCCTAGAGTACCCGATGCCTTTTTTGCCTTGTTTTTCACTAATAAAGCTTGCTCGCAGACCTCCCTCCCATGTTGCATCAGTCTCCTAGCAGAGTGTGTGAGAATGAACCATTGCCCACTGAAGGGGAAGAGAGTGTTAAGGAGCACTTAGGCTAATTGGCCATTTGCAAGGTACCAAATAGTCCAGTTCAGATGCTTCTGAAATTGACCCCAAAGGTGTTGATCGCTTGAGCCAAAAGACACAAGCAAAAAGCAACCGCTGCAGGTGGTTGATAAAAACCTCCAGAACTACTTGATAACCTATACATCTGCATGTCTCTGAAGCTTTGAATTTGACTTCCAGATCTGTAGTACATGAAGCTACACCAGTTGAAAGATTTGACAAAATGCTACTAGAAGTTTTGCAAGTTGTAGCCTGCTGTTCTAGTTAACCTCACTTAGACTTCTATATAAGGAAATTACAGTCTCTGAAGGGTAAAAGAATGTTTAGATATTGCTCATTCTAATTTTTTTGAAAGTAATTTAGAGGATACCATATGCTTTGCTTCAGAAATTTTCCAGTCTCTTCATCTTCAGACCTGTAAAATTCTAAAACAGGTGTTATTCTTGTTATAACATAGCCAGGATGCAGAGTATTTGACTAAGACATTAACATATTAAGATTGTACATTAAGATCTGTTTATAAGCTAAAAGTTATCAGTTTGGAACTGGAAGAGCATTATAACAAGTCTTTTTATTAAAGCATCATCAAATAAAGAATTCAATCTGCTGAAATAAGCTGAGCTTGAATTAATATTGCAAAACTCATCCCTTCTCTTTTGGGGTTGTTTTTTTTTTTTTAATACTTGGGTAGTTGAATGTGGTTTTCAAGTGAAAGGAATGAGTTTTCTTTCAGTAAATTTTATCTATATATTTTTCTCAATTGTTCTGGGTTTTGGAGGCCTTCACAGCTTAGTCAGTCATATTTAAAAATTAAAATGAAGGTATTAATAGTAATAAAAGTATTAGAACTGGTTCTGCAGAAAAGCAGCAGGACTGTAATGAGTGCGTTTAGCATCAGTGAATGGTTCAGAATTCTTACAATCCAAGAAGATCCCTTAGGGTGAGTGGAAAAATGGTTGACTACTGTTAATCAACAGAACTGTGGAAAGCCATGTAAATTTTTTTATAGAGGTTTCACACCTTTTTGAATGAGAGACAGTCAGTATCCAAATGATTTCTTCTGCTTTAATCCCATCATAAAAATTCAGTGCAAGAAAACTATTTTAAGGAATGCAATTATTAGAAGAATGTTTGTTTGACATTTTTATTTTGTTGTTTTGTCTTCCAGGGTGAGCGTGGCTTTGCAGGTAGTAAAGGCGATGAAGGTGAAAAGGTAAATTAATCTGTCCGTGTTATTTATATTTTTGTTTAACAATTGCATATATAGCCAATGAAGTAGAACTTTGTTCTGAAGATATTCCTTAACTCTTTCATGAATAAAATTCTTAATTTTTACCTATGTAAATGATTCCTGAAATGCTTAAGAACAAGGAGGTTTTTATGCATGTTAATCAGTGTCACCAGTGATTCTTTAAGAAACATTTATTTAGATTTAATAATGAAGTCTAACAGAACCATAACGACTGGACTCTAGTAGTGTCTACTACTATCCTGTTTCTATGGTAACTAGCAAATCTTTATTTATACAATATGAAATGTATGATGAGATGATGTGTAGGTATTCCTAGTACTTAACTGGTGCTTTTATACATTAGAAACTCACTTTTATAGAAACTTATTGTGTTGATCATAACTACTAAATGGTTTGCACCCTTTTTTCCTAAGAATATAAATTTAATACAATAGCAAAATTTAACATTTGCCACAGCTTAACTGACTGCTAATTTAAAAAGGTTAATTTTAATTTATACACTTCTGTGTACCTGCGCAGTAGTTAACGTGACTTTTGTCTCCTGCACCCATATGACTCAGAGTTAATTGACTTGACAGCCAGTGGCCAAGCTGACTGCAGGTGCCAAACTGGAAGTTCAGTCCCTTTGCCTGATGGACTGATGTGTTGCCCTAAGGACATTCTTAGTTTCCCAACAGCAATAAAATGTTTCTGAGTGTATATTCCAGGTGGAGCTTTTCCTTGTTCTTCACCAATGGATATTGGAAGTGGAGCTTGAAGCAGTTTGTCTTAATTGCAGGTGCTCTGCAGTGGGCAGAAACAGTTCAAAAGTTTGTGCATTAAAATGGATCCTGTGGAAGGTTGTCTTGGCTGACAGAATGACAGCCAGGTTGTGCTAGATGATTCAACCTAATCTTCTGCAGCTTCAGACAAGTAGGTCTTCACAGGTCGTCAAAGGCAAGTCTGTGTTGAGGGATAAGTAGAAGGAAGAGCCTGTTCTTAGCTTGCCTAATAGAAATTAAAGTAATAATGGTGGTATTTTATGGTTGAAACTTCTCCTCCAAATCATATTACTGCCTGCTGAACTGCTTTTTACTAGTTTTAGCTGGTTTGGATTAAGCAACCTGAATTAAGAGTCTTTTCTTAGGTCACAGATAGTTTCTCTGTGCTTCAGCTCACAGTTTGAAAAAGGTGCAGAAAAGCATTTCTGCTCAATTTATACATCATAAAGATGAAGAATTACAGATATTGCTCTTCTGGCAATATTCAGACTGAAGAAGATGAAGAATAAGTGGCAGCTTCTGAATTTTAAAAAGTGCAATATATTTGCAAGTTGGGTTGCTTTGGACATGGACATATTCACTCACCCCCCATACGTCTTCAGAAGTGTCAGCTAGCTTTTCAGTGTTCATATTTTAAAGAAAATATGTTATGGTTTAACAGAATTTAAGCAGATTTAAAATTGTAGAGGTTTTTTTAGGAGGAAGTATTCCAGTAATCAGGAAGGAAGAAATATCAGAAGTAAAAACCAGCCTCCATAGCAACTAACATTTATAATGTGAAGATTCATTCTCTAAAAAAAGCACTTGTTAAACCTGAGTGTTTCTAACTCCACCCACAGATCTTATTTCCTTGGTGGCATCGTTATTCATCAATTCTGAACGGCTTGTGGATTTTTTTTTTCTCCCCCATAATTGCTCTGCAGCTGTGCTGTGGTTTTCTCAGGTTTTATGAATAAATTGTGTTTGGACACAGGCACGTGGTTCCAGCTGTTGCTGCCACTCTCTTTGCTTGTTTTCCCTTATTTTAAGACAGAGGTAAAATGACCCAACCACTGATAGTCTCATTTTTCTTATCTGGAAGCTGAGTCAGCACATTTAGACTATTTTTTTTCTTTTTGTCTTGTTACTTCAGAAGTTAATTTAAAAAATTAATTAAGTTAGTTAAAGTTAATTAAAAAATCCCATTTGAAAGTATTGCCAGTGTGGCTATTAAATAAAAGGAAATACACAAATGAAAGACTATTTACCAGTGACTGCTCAAAAATAATTTGGGACAGTCTCATCAAAAGCTACACATCGTGATTTGTGAGGAAAGATTAGGGGAACGAGATCTCAGCCTGGGCTTTAACAGTTATTTAGCTTAGCCTTAATTCAACTAATTATTCAAGAACAACAATGGTGATTTTTTAGTTACTGAACTCCAGTGTTAAAAGTTTATCAATTCCTTTGCATTTTAACATAGTGTCACAGAATGAAATAGTTTTGTACTAATTTGTGTGTAATGCCATTAAAAAGCCTGGAACTTAAAATTTTATTTTTTCTGGTACAAAATACTCTGCCCCATCTTGCATATCAAGGAGCAAGATAGTGTTTTCCCACTCTGTTTTACACACCACCTAGAGTAGGACACAGCTGCCTAAACATGGAGTATTTGTGATCCTCTGTAGAGGTACATTAAAATGAACAATCCTATATTTTTGTTTTGGTGACCATATCATTCAATAGGGTTGAAATCAACTTGGTCTTATACCTCTTGGTTCACCAAATGAAACTATGTTGACTTTGGCTTTTATTATGCTATGTTCTGCTTCGGCAGAGCAAGGTCTGGGGACATCAGGGAGACATAGGCAACTGAGTTGAAAGTGAATGATCGTATGTAAATTAAAAATACAAAAGGCATCAATAATTTAAGCTTTGAGGGAGATTCTTTTAGGCTGCTTAAAGGTTTTTTTGCCATACTTGGTTCTCCTTGAGGAATCCAGAAGTCTTGTTCTGTCTTCCTTCCTTTTTTTTTTTTTTTTTTTTTTTTGTCTCAAATTGATCTTGGTTCTCTCTTATAGAAGCCAATAGTAAGGGAAGCTACAGAACTGCATGTGCAAATGTTATGCTGCAAGTTTTCCCTCTGTGGGTAAATACAATCTCAGTGTAAATTTGTTTTTTCATTCCCCTTGGTATTCTGCTTTCTTTGTATTACTCAGATAATGACATTGTCTTATATGATAGTCTTATAGCTGCAACAAAAACATTGGTCTACCCTTATATAACATGAATGCAAAAGTATCTGCTGAGAGCAGTTTTAATTGGTTTGCTGCCAGGAAGGAAGACAATATCAAGTGGATCCATCGTCATTCTGATACTATTTGGAACTATAATTTTACTGTATGGGATAGAAAGTATGAATATTGAATTTTATGATGACAGGAAGTCAGGAGGGACTGATAATAACTAAAAGAAAGCTTTAAAATCCAGAATGTTCTTGACACATCAGAGATGTAACCTGTAAAAAAATAGGATCCAATACAGAAGGAACAAGTTTAAGAAACTACCTGTAAAGGAGAATAAATCTGAACTCAGAAAAATCAAATATCCACTCAGAAATTAAAATCTGAGGATTATTTGGATCAGAAGCTGAACACAGGTAAATGAACTCAGGCAGCTGCAAATGAAAGACTCTTACTAAGATGTTTTAAAGTGGAATATTGTCTGTAACACTAATTAAATAGTCCTGTGCTATTTGGTATTGATAAAGTTTCTACTTAAAGGATGTTGAAAGGAGAGCTCTGAGAATGACTGGTGCTCAGGAAGACATAACCTTTGAGGAAGGATTGCGTGAATGAAGGTTACTTAATATAGACTCAGCTGAAAATAAATATGTAAACAGTCTTCAAATACATAGCAGTGCTGCAAAGAGGAAGGGAACAGTGGATTTGCTGTGTCCGTAGTAGATAACGTGCAAAGCAACAAGCTGAAAGTGCAGCAAGGAAGATGCTGTATAGCCATGAGAAAAGAGGTTTTAATTTTAGCAGTGTTATTTATTATGGAAGTAATTTCCTCTTCCACTGGTCTGCACTTTTTATCTTGGTTACAGATAAGAGAATAAACTAAAGGAAGGCTTCCTTCATGAAAATAGAGGAGATCACATTATCTTAAATTATTTTCCATTTTCTGTTAATAGCATCAAAAATATGCAAGTTATCACTTACACTGATTTCTGATTGGATAGGCACAGAGGACAGAAAGACAGTTTGTTTTTCAGTGTATGTCATTGTTTGTTTTCAATTCCCAGTGATACTTGTCTGTGATAGGTCAGTTAAAGCCCAACAGGGTTGTGCAGCCTCTTTTTCTGGAGGTTTTCAAGACCAGCCCTTGCCTGACTCCATAGCTGACCCTGCTTTGGCAGGAGGTTGAACTAGAGACCTCCTGAGGTCACGTCCAGCTTCAATTATCCTATGGTTTTATGAATAGTGAACAGGAATGTGATATTTTTCTGATTTGGCATATGTGTTCACATTATAAATCCATGTAAAAAAGAGGAACAATAAAATTTATAATAGTTTGGGGGTTGTTTGTTTGGTTGGTTTTTGTTTGGGTTTTTTTCCCCAATATTGGTAGGGGTGGAGTTTGAATATACATTTAATTTATAGTATGTAATAATATTGTTCACCAGAATATGTTATAGGCAATTTTTTTTAAGATGTGTATATGCATTTGCACACCCTTGGTTTGGAGCATCACATCTCGAGGTGACCAGTGTCCTTGGTTAAATACGCTCTCACCTGTCAGCTGATGCTCTTCCTTGTAGAAGTTGTCATGGAGTGCTTATTTGGGGTGCGTGGAAGATAGGTGGATGTGCATTCTCTGGGATGTTTTTAGCTTAGGTTTGCTGAAACTCTATGAAACAGTTTATTTTCTGATAGAAATAGTTACAAAATAAATCGTTCAACATAAATGAAATCTAAAGATATGTCAGAATCTGTTAAGTACCAAAAAAAAAGGATAATCTTAAAATTTATTAGTATGAAAATTGCCATGCAGCTGTTGGGTTGTCTGATCACAGCTCCATTCACCCGAGTTGTAGCAATTCCTACAGCTGAAGTTCTGTCCCTGTATCTTTTAAATATAGTTTTATTTACAAGGTGAAGCCTATTGTTTCATTTTTACAACCTTCTATATATTGCTTTTTTTGACTACTTTCTTTGAAACAGTGTCCCAGTGTAAAGCAATTGCTTTCTGAAAAATCAAATCAGTATCAATCTTTAACAATTTAGTTTGTGAAGGAAAGCCAGGCACTGAAATCAGTGACACATAAAGTAAAACCTGCCTTTCTGATCAGCTTGTAGACAGAGTTTCTGAGACAGAGTTCTAACAATCAGAGATTTCTCATCCTGGTTTTGATAACTCGCGGAAATACTATAAATACAAAATAGTAAAAAAGGAAAACAATATGGAGTAGGTTGATGCAGAGAATTGCTGTATAACGCACAAACAACATAAGCCATGTAGAAATTGCAATGAAATTACCCGTGTTCCTGCTTTGAGTATCACACAAACCTCCAACTTGGAACAAAAAGCACAAAACTCACAAAACAACAGATTTTAAAGCCAGGGAAACCCTTGTAACAAAATGGTCCACAAAATGGGCCTTCATTTTGACAGCAAAGTTAGAAGCACCAAGTTTTCTTTAAAAATATGCTTAAAGATACATCACAAAATTTGGTGCATCATTTAATGACTGTTAGTTTACTCTAAATGGAGAAAACCAAAATCCGCTAAAAACCCCCCCCAAAAAAAACAACAAAAGGCAGAGTCTTAGCTCAAGCACCAGTTGGTTTGATTTACTTAAATGCAGCCATTGGGGAGGAGATAATCTAGTTATATGTTGTCACTAGCAATTAAAAAAAAAAATCTGGAATCTCAATACCTAATTATAAATGTTGTATCTTTTGCTCAGGTAACCCTTGCCTCTCTAGCAGTCATCTTCTATACTATAATTTGTAGCATCTTAACTTGCTGCATTTCAGATGAGTGGGTACATACAGTGTTTTGAGCTTGGCAACTGTTATGAGTTTAACCCAGAAAAGGACCCTAAGTTAGATCTGACATCTTGAAATCTACAGAGGTTGAAATCTTATTTATTATTTTTTTTTATATATATTTCAAGCATGTGCATTGCTTAGGAGTTGGAACTGGCCCAAAGCCTGTTAGTTAATCAGATAAGTAACCTCTAAGATGCCTTTTCCTTTGTTAAACCTGTAATTCATCCTCTTTTTTCTCCTGGCTCTTGCTTCCTTTGGTCACTTCAGTTAGTACTATTTACCCAGGCTCCACTTTTCTGTCATCTTGTCTACCTGCTTGGTTAGAATATATATTTGCTGTAGTATACTTCATGGATATGGTTCTTTTTGTAATTGAGCTAGACCACTGAGAATTCAGTTTTGTGGGACACATGGAACCTGAACACCATATAAATTTTGTTTCAATTTGGCAGCATGTGTGGAACAAATCTGTATTTTATTTGGAATAGAAAAGCCAACATGTTTACACACTAATTACAGCTGAGCAAACATGACTGGATTGTCACTAATAGGTAATAGTGATTTCACAGAGCTAGGAAACCTAAATTCCTAAATCGCCTCGCTTAGCTGCTTCAAAATACTGTTATAAAATCATTGTTTCTATTTTAACTCAGAGAGGCAAGTAAGATACGCTGTTATATGGACTAAATGGCAGTACTAGCTGCTATCTTAGAAGTCTTGGGGTTGTGAGTGACAGTAGGAGGATGGCTGTGCTCTCGAGAGGGACTCTTCAATTGCAGTTTTGCTTGACTGGTTGCTTTCTTTTATAAAAAATATTCCCCTCTCATCTCACACTCGAAAGAGAGGATTTTAAAACTGGATGTCTTTGGAGCTGAAATATGTAGCAGTATATGTGCTGTGCTATGCGCTTGTGAACACTTGATCTTTGGTAGAGTTATTACTTTACTGTAACTCTTTGATATTTCTCAGTAAAATGATATAAATAAAAAAGTTACATATATTTGGCTAAGGGAAACTTTGAGAGTAAAACCATGATAGTAATCCATTATTTCCAAAGTTTCATCCTTTTATCTTTACTTTTTGTATGTTTTGGTTGTACGTTTGCCCGTGTATACATGTGAGAAGAGAGAGAGTCTGGGGCTTGTCCAGCCTAAATGTAGAAAAAATTGTCATCTGCCTCATTTTCGTCTAAACGCAGGATGTTCTTTGTATATATTTACTATTTGGTGAAGTCCAATTTGAATTATCCCAGGAAATAGGGCTTTCTCTATTTCCTTTAGAAGAAAATTCCTAATAGATCTTAGTGTCAGGAAGATTTCCTGGAGGTTCAACATTTTCTACTTCATCCTCTCACACCTAATAAAATACTTCTCTGTCCATCTTCCACCCATTCAGAATACATAAGGCTATAAAATTCCAGTGTGTCCCCAGGTGTAGTCTTTTATTTCACAGTCTTCAATATGCTTTTCTTTAATAAGCATAAGTAAATGAAGAAGGAATCGGCTTTCCTTTCTAAGATCCTAGTTGAAGGTAGTCATTATTTAGTCTTTCTAATATTTTGATGTCTGTATCATAAATTTCAGTGATTAAACCAGTACACATCGGACAGCTCAAGTACTTGGCAAGCTTCCAATCTACTTGAAAAACAGAAATTGTTACTCATGAATAGAAGACAATCATGGACCTCAGAGGTCTATAATTAAAAATACTAAGAAATTGCAGTGCAGAGAAGCAATTAGTAACACTCCTGTGTATTAGTACAGCACTCCTATTTGTCACCTGTAGATTCTGCTAGAAATGCTTCAGTCTGAGCTAAAGATTAGAAGAATAAATTGTAAGCTGCAAATCTTGATGTAACCATGTCCACTGCGTATACAGACCTGTTAGTCTGCATGTTGGGGTTTTTTTTGAGTAATGGAAGAACTTGCATTTTGCATTATAGACGAAGGATCCAGTTCCCTAGTTTGTTTGGATGGTGGTGGAGTCTACCTCTGTGCTGAAAATGGGGCTCCTTTAGCTTTGCTAACCATCAGTACAGATCCTTTACTGGGGCAGGGGAAAGATTTTTCTGAAGTCCTTTAAACCCTATTTCCTGCAGTCAAGACTGAGTGCTTTACTAACTGGATTTAAATGTGAACTGAGCTTTTCATACTTGTCTCCTAATGCTATACAGGGAAGCATTAGAGTTTTCTCTTTTTCATCTTGTAACTATTTAGCCACCTATTTGCGCCTTTTAAGCTTTGGGGTTGGGAGGAGTATTTTTCTTTGCTTGTATGATTGTTCTGCCTTGCTATTGTGGGTAGCATTTTAGAATTCTTTAGAATTTTTTTGTGATGAAGTCTTATAAGGTTAAATGTTTTTACAAGACAACCATCTTAATGAAAGTGCATACAAGGACATATTATTAATTCTGCAGAAAGTCTCTACCTGTAATAAAAGCAATCTCCTTGGCATTTATCATAGTAAACTAAACATCACCATTGCTTACTTGCTTACCCTGTTCTGTGGTATTTATCAGGCTTATCATCCTGCTTTTGATGATAGCCAGAAGTGATGCCCAGGGAAAAGCATAAGGACTAAGTAGCCAAGTACAGGGCTTCTCCCCATGTACTCTTCCAGCCTTTGATTATTTGAGACTTCAGTCTCAGCCAGATGTGTTTTCAGTGAATTTAGTAGTCTTCAATGGACTTCTCTCCCATTAGTAAGTATAGTTTTCCCTTGAATTCATGTAAACTTTGAGCATCTGCAATATCCTGTGGTGAGAAATTATGCCATTTGTGTTTGAAGAACCATTTCCTTTTGTTTATTTGGAACCTGCTTCCTCTTTTAGTTTAGTGTCCCCTACTACTTCTGTTGGAAGATTGCTGTTCTCCTTTTCAGTATCAATCAAGAATCAATAAGCATCTACCATGCAATCCTGAGCTGTCTCTTACAAATTGAAGAATAGAAGCTTATCTTCTACTATGAAAACCATTCTGTATTTGATCATCCTTACTAGCTGCCTCTGGATAGTTTTGACCTCTGTTGCAGTGTTTGGAGATGGTAGAGACAAGAACTTCAAAGTATATAATAACACAGTGAAGTTTTTTGTTTCGTTCTCTCTGCCTTCCTAATATCTCCTCACATGGAAATTCCTTTTTACCCTCTCTTTACCTTTGAGTGTGGCCTCAAGATCTCTTGGTGCTTTTGGACTGACCATTACCAGTCCTTGCATTTAGGGAGCTGTGATTGTGTTCACAGGCATTATGGCTACATACAGGACATAAGGATTTTACCCTCTTTATAATTCTAAATAGACCCGCACATAACTTTATTTGTTCTTCTTTTGGCATGTCATTTCATTTCATCATGGCCATATTGATTTTGTCATAGTTCATCCTTATCTGTTTTATGCTGTATAATTTGGTATCACTGCCAGATTTAGTCATGTACCTCAGAATGGTTTTCTTTGAGGTTTGAGTGTAAACAATTAATGTCTTGCTGAGAACAAGGTTAGTGGAGGAGAAAAGTGACCTTGTCAATGCCTGAATGGTGGTGTGAACTCTCAAGCTCTTTCTGCCTTGGATTAGAAATACAATATTTAACAGGTGCTTTTTTTTTTTTTCTTCCCATTAAAGAGGTGTCTTTTTCAGTTTGACTTCTCTTCAGTAATATTTGGTGTAATCTAAAATTCTGAAAATGGCCATTTGCACATATTGAGTACAATTTACCTCATTTCACAAAGCTCTCCAAATTCGAGTTGTTCCCACAAGGTAGGAAATCTCTAACATGGTAGACCTAGATGTGGAGCTCTGGGCACGGAAGAACAAGCAGAAACATGTTTCTGCAGAAACAGCCAAGCCTGTTCTGAATGAGCTATCTGGGGTACCAGAAGCATTGCAGCTTCATTAGCAGGCACTCTGTTGAGATGTAAGGTTTAATAGCATGCACAGGGTACGAGGTCGTTTGAATGAACTGCTTCCAGCAACAGTTCCTTCTGTGCCACCTTGGAGGCTTCTGTGAACACATATCCAGAGATGGATGACTGGGTACCATAACAGCTATGGATGCCTAGAAAAGGTGTATTAGTTGGAAACAATTAAGGCTGTAAACCTTTTGAACAGTAATTTTGATAAATGGTAATTAATTTAAAATTAATGTAACAAATGTTATCTAGAAGGAGTGCTGCACATCTAGTATCTGAGAAAGTATTCTGAAGGAACAAAGAAATATCCACTGGCGGTGGTAGAGAGCACAGCATCATCCTCTTCCTATGAAGACATGTTGAGGCCCCAGTTTACATTTAACAACACTATAGGTTGTGTAGCACCAGTGAAGTGAATGCTGGGGCTGGGGTCAGGGCACCTGTGTGCAGGAGAGAGGGTAGAGATGGGCATGGACCTTGAGGAGAAAGCAAGAATGGGTGGTATCTGTATGTGTGTTTCTCAGAGAGCTGGAAGAGACTGAGATTAATTCAGAAGCCAGAGTGGGGCACATCACTAATGTGGGAATAAAACCAAGATTCTAGTGTCCTAGCTCTTCCATTTGACTGCACTGCCTCCCAGAAGGTACGTGGTCTGGATGTCATCTGTAAGTAGTAAATCTTACTCTTTTTCAGGGTTAAAAGTAGAATACAGAATTTCTGTTTTCCTTGCTTTTCATCAGCCTGGGTAGTGAATTGTTTGTATTCTGTGATGAGTGGAAGGTGTCCCATGCTCAGCCTGTGCTTTTGGTTTGCCAGAAAAGAGGGGTCAGCCTCTGCTGCAACTACTTAGTCTTTTAGCTCAAGTGATAAAGCTTATGACTGTGAATTAAAATATTCTCTCTTCCGACTCCACAGATGATCTTTGGTGAAAGGCCTTATAGCTCATTATGACAGGGGGGTTTTGTTTACCATTTATTAATCTAAGCAGACTGAATTTAAAAAAGATGATTGCTGAATCAGAAGATAAGAAATGCCAGAAGAGAATTAATTTGCAAGCTAAATGTGACCTCAATTGGATTAGAGAGAGGCCTGGAAGTAGCCCATCATATGAGTGTTCTCACAAGATAGTCTCAGAGAAATAGGTCTGACTGAAGTTCAACATCCAGTCATTTTTGTTCAAACTTGCTTTCTTATCATTGTTTCTGGATTTTTTTTTTTGTCTGCTTGCTATTTTTGTTACTTTATCTGTGCCTTCTCTCTTCCTTTTTCTCTGGCTTGTAACTTACCTTTCCTGTTGTGCAGACACCCACCCATTCACATATTTACCATTCTCTTTTCCTATTTTACTTTTCCAAAAGCTGTTTGCATTTCGCTAATATCTTTGCATAATATCTTTGAGGAAATAATTGTCTTTAACTGGAAGTGCTGTGAGAAGCATTGTAGGTACAGTGTACCATAACAGGAACACTTGAACTCCTTACAAATCTCATGAGTTCTGGATAACTTCGGGTAGTATCATTGATTTGATCTTACAGTTAGTCAGGTCTAAAAATTAGTTTCATATGGCTGTAATTCTCAGGATTTTCTGACAGTGTTGTCTAGGTGTGATATTTTTCCTCAATCCCAAATCTGGTGGTAGGTTTAACTTTGGGTGAGTGTATTTCCTCTATTTCCAGTTGAAAGTGCACATCTATACTAATAACTTGTATGTTTACATACATATTTAGGTGTGTACTAGAATAAGTCATCCCCTTGTATGAGATAGAATGTAATTACAAAAATATTTAATAACATACTAAGTAATAGATTTCTAAATTAAATAACTTCTGATTTAATTTTTTTTATTTACTGCAATGCAGTTATTAAAGGAAAGCTTTCTTTACCAAGAACTTTTAAGCCACAAAGGAGGCTCTGAAGGAAGAAGGCATTACAGCAATAGAGAGTAAGCACAACTGAATCCTTGCTGGCAGGTGCAGTGTATTACTTTAATAGAGAGAACTGAATTGAGCTCCTGACATGGGAGTCTCCTTTCTTTCAAACAGGAGGCAGTTCTTGGGAGTTGCTGAGCAAAGATATGCTGTAAGGCTGAGCTGGCAGGGCTCCACAGCCACGAGGCCATCAGTACACTGCAGCTGCTACTGTCAGTGAGGTTATGTTGTATTCACTGTTGCAGATTATTCTGTATGAAAAAGAGAGTACTGACAGGTATCTAATTAGAAGAGGCAATAGAATAATCTAATAAAACAGTATTGATGTTACAATATTAGAAACCATCATTTAGCATAAATTGCATATATGCTTGTACAGCCTGGTAGCTTTTATAGTTTAGCCTCACATTGTGAGACCTTTTTAGAAATTATTTTATGTGATATTTCTAAAATAGGCATGAATGCTAAGAGGTAAATTTGCAGATGAAATACATGTGTTTAAGTCAATGAGCTCCCTAAATAAACTCTTGCAATTTTGAGTGAGTAAATATCTGATTAGAGGGTTGTTTGCAATCAGGATAAGGATCAGAATTCATGAACAGAGTGATGAACAAAGAAACAACAAAACAGCTACTCATATTTGTAGAGCAGGAGATGACAGAACTTTTGTTCATGAATATGCCAAAAATAAATTCAGTGTGTGTGTATGTATGAGCGGGGAAATCTTTCCACAACCTGCAAGGACAGGTGTGGATGTTACTATTGAAAAGTCATCAACATACACGTTTAAGAGCATTTAAGCCTCCACTTAGCAGTAGTTGATGTTTGTTAAGGTAATACTATCAATGATAAAAACAGTCTTCTTCCCCCATCTCCTCCTTTCCAGCTTCTTCCTATTTCCAGTGTCCCTATGCCCTGCTATTACACCTGTTTGTGTGATGCCGAGTAAAGTAAATAAATGAGGGAACTGTTTTGACCAAAAAAAGCCTCTGTTTACTGGGTAATATCCCATCAGATTCTGTTTCTCCAGGCTGCTGTCTAGCTTTTCTTCAGCAAGCAAGGTATTCCTGAAGAACAGGCATATTTTAATGACCATAAAATGGTGCAGTCCTATATAGATTACTTTTTGCACTGGAGAAGAATAGTACGATTCCTTTTGGATGAAGCTAAACTGAAAGATGTACTCCAGGAATAAGCCTAAGGTGCTGCAATTGCTAATGGTTCTTGAGTTTGTGAAAACTGTCATGACCATCTGAGGAGACTGAAGTTGCATAAGTCCATGGAACCTGATGAGGTGCGTCCATGGAACCTGGTGAGAGGTGCATCCATAGATCCTGAGAGGACTGGCAGATGAATTTGCCAAACCACTCTCCATCATATTTGAGAAGTCTTGCCTGTCTAGTGAAGTTCCCACAGACTGGAAAAGGGGGAACATAACCCTCCTTTTTTAAAAGGGAAACAGGGAAGATCTGAGGAACTACAGACCAGTCAGTCTCACCTCTGTGCCTGGTGAGATCATGAAGCTGATGCTCCTGGTAATTATGCTAAGGCATATGGGAACTGAGGAGGTGATTGGTGACAGCAGATATGGCTTCACCAAGAGCAAATCATGGCTGACCAATTTGATGGCCTTCTGTGATGGAGTTTCAACATTGGTGGATAAGGCTAAAGCAACTGATGTCATTTACCTGGAGTTGTGCAAGGTGTTTTGACACTGTCCTGCATGACATCCTTGTCTCGTAAGTTGGAGAGGCATGGACTAGATGGATGAGCCACTCAATGGATAAGGAATTGGCTGGATGGTCATGCTCAAACAGTTGCAGTCAACGGCTTGATGTTTAAGTGGAGACCAGTGATGAGTGGACATCCCTCAGGGGTCGGTATTGGGACCGGCACTGATTAATATCTTCATCGGTAACATGAACAGTGGGATTGAGTGCACCCTCAGCAAGTTTGCTGATGACACCAAGCTGTGTGGTGCGGTTGACACACTGGAGGGAAGGGATGCCATCCAGAGGGACCTTGACAGGCTTGAGAGGTGGGCCCATGCGTACCTCATGAAGTTCAAAAAGGCCAAATGCAAGGTCCTGCACCTGGGTCAGGGCAATCCCAAATATAAATACAGACTGGGCAGAGAATGGATTGGGGCCAACTCTGAGGAGAAGGACTTGGGAGTGGTAGTGGACGAAAAGCTGAACGTGAGCCATCAGTGTGCGCTTGCAGCCCAGAAGGCTAATAACTGTATCCTGGGCTGCATCAAGAGAAGTGTGGCCAGCAGGTCCAGGGAGGTGATTCTGCCCCTCTGCTCCACTCTCACGTGACCCGACCTGGAGTACTGTGTCCAGTTCTGTAGCACCCAACACAAGAAGGACATGGATGTACTGGAGCGAGTCCAGAGGAGGGCCACAAGGATGATCCGAGGGCTGGAGCACCTCTGCTATGAAGACAGGCTGAGATAGTTTGGGCTGTTCAGCCTGGAAAAGAGAAGACACCAGGGACAGCTTCCAGCAGCCTTCCAATTCCTGAAGGGGGAGCATGGGAAGGCTGGGGAGGGACTTTTTTCAAGGGCACGTAGTGATAGAACAACGGATAGTAGCTACAAACTGCAAGAGGAGAGTTTTAGATTACCCAATCACAGAATTGCCTAGATTGGAAAAGATCGAGTCCAGTCATTAACCTCACACTGACAAGTCCCTGACTAAACCACTTCGCTAAGCACTATGTCTACACAACTTTTAATTAAATACTTCCAGCGATGGGGACTCCGCCACTTCCCTGGACAACCCATTCCAGTGCCTGAGAACCCTTTTGGTGAAGAAATTCTTCCTAGTAACCAATCTAAATTTCCCTTTGTGCAACTTGAGGCCATTTCCTGTTGTTCTGTCGCTTGTTACTTGGGAGAAGAGACTGACCCCCACCTCACTACACCCTCCTTGCAGGTAGTTGTAGACAGAGATAAAGTCTCCCCTGAGCCTGATGTAAAGTATGCATTTCTATGACCTTGATAAACTACTTACTGTAGTCTAAGAAAATAGAGGTAACTGATACTACTGTCTGTATGGGCATGATGAACACAGTTAATAGTCACATCTACAGAAAATGTGATTATTTTGGTTGTGCGACAGAAATGGAGCTAGAGGTGCAGCCTTTGCAGAAAAGACATAGCAGTCCATCAGCTTGTGCAAACACTTGACATTACTTTAACCATCTGCAGAACATCTTTGAGAGTCTAAATAACAATAGCAATACCCTGCCAAAACCATGAAAGCATGGGTGTCTAAAAAATACCACGCTGTGAAAGCAATACTATTTGTCAACTGCTGACAAGAACAGATTGGTTTTTGGTTGCCTTAGGAGACCAGCCTTGAAAAGAAACTAGTTTATTCCTCCTACGGAAAAACCTTCATTCAACACTAGCGCCAAGCCAGTATAAACAGAAACCTCCCACTAAAAGGCAGATAGAATTTTAAACAATTGTAGCTGAAAGTCAAATCCATTTGTACTATTTACTTAAGAAAGGGAAAAATAATGTGCCTATTAAATAAGACAGCTTTTTCTTTTTAGTTTTTTAGTCTATGGATAGATATACAAGATAATAAAACTCAAAATTATTGTAGAATTTGGTGCTGGAATCTTGGAGCCCAATTCAACTATTAGTTTTATTTAAGAGTGATATAAGAGCAAAATTCTGTAAAAGCTCTAATATTTATGCAATTTAAAATATGTATTATGATTCCCTTATGTTAGGCACAGTACAAAGACAGAGCAGACCATTTATCTCACCCTAAAGGTAGCATAATTAAAATATAAGATTTAAGACACTGGATGGATACTTGCAAAATAACCAGACTTGGCTGATGAATAACAAATAAATAATATGAAAGATGATGCTTCACCTATTATGTAGATTTTGTGCTCATCGCATCAGAGAAGAATTGAGCTGGAGGCAGAAGTTATTAAAGGGGGACAATAGTGTGACTGTGTAAACCTCGCAATGCCGAGTTGTGCACTTTGTCCCCGAGTTTAGTACTTAGCTTTCCAAGTATTTAAGTATGTGTGCATGAGAATCAGCAAAGGAGAAGATAAATGATGAATAGAGTTGTAACAATGACATTCAGAAAAAGTGGGTGAGAACAGGCAGAGGGAGCATTTATGGAGTGGAAAAAATAGTGTGATCATTTTGGATGAAAGTGGTAGCTCTGTAGATAGCTGAAAAAGGTCATGTCTGTGGTCTGGATGTAGTTTGGATCTGAGAGACTCAAAGACTATTCCCAGTTCTTGAGGACTTAATAGAATCAGTGTTTTTTCAGTGACAAAAGAGAAAGCTTTCTCAAGGAAAAAGTGTTGAAAGAAACATTTTAAACTAATTTGACTGGTTAGATATCAAGAAGAAGATACTGGAAAGTTAAGATGTTCACTTGGACAGGAGGCAAGTCTGGAGTAGAAGTGTAAAGGATGACTCATAAATGATTGTTGGTTTTATAACTGGACATGAGATTAGCCAGAAAGACTGTAGAATGATAGGAAAACTGGACCATGAATGTACCCTGTATAGCCTCTTTATAGAAAGTTGCATGTATGAGTTGTCTGACTGAATTAATGAATCTTCATAATTTGGAAGGTTTTTTGCTTTAGGATTATGAGGAAAGATATAGCATGATAAATGATGTACAATACACCAATTTTTAAATGGAAGTGATATTCCATGTATTGAATGTATTGTAGAACTCAGCCAGAAGGAGTGAGTAAAGAGTAGAATATTCATTGCTATTCACGGTAGGGTTTTTCAAGTCTTTTAAATATATTTTGATTTTTTTTCTGAATATTGAAAATCTTGAAATAAACATCTTATTGATTTTATGGGGAAGCTTTGAGTTGTTTTAGAAAGCTATTCATATCCATGAAAGCCTCTGGATGTAAATACCAAGCAGCATTTACAAATGAAGTTCACCATGAAAAAAATTAGTGACTTTTCCTTATAAGCACACTTTACCTGACTGATTGCATTTTCCCTGAAGAGAGCAGCAATATATTAAAGTGGATTTTGAGAATGCATATTATCTAGGAGTCTGAAGCTCTGCTTTTGGAAAGCTCATGCTTTAGGTTGTATTATTTTTCGTAGTTTTATGAATAAAAATTTAATCTTTGGTTAAGAATTTTTCTATAAAGTTAAATATGGGAATATATGATCAAATATCATTTTTGGGACCACCTAAGGAACCTGAAGGTGCACAAGTCCATGGGACCTGATGTGATGCATCTGTGGGTCCTGAGGGAGCTGGCAGATTAAGTTGAAAAGCTACTATCCACCATATTTGAGAAGTCACATCAGTCTGGTGAAGTTCCTGTGGACTGGAAAAAGGGGAACATAACCCCAGTTTTTAAAAAGGGAAGCAAGGAAGACCTGGGGAACTACAGACAGGTCATTCTCACCTTGGTGCCAAGCAAGATCATGGAGCAGATACTCCTAGAAACTAGGCTAAGACACATGGAGAATGAGAAGGTGATTGGTGACAACCAACATGGCTTTACCAAGGGAAAATTGTGCCTGACCAGTCTGGTGGCCTTTTATGATGGGGTTACAGCATTGGTGGGTAAGGCTAAAGCGACTGGTGTCATTTACCTGGAGTTGTGCAAGGTGTTTGACACTGTCCTGCACAACATCCTTGTCTTGTAAGTTGGAGACATGTGGGTTTGACGGATGGACCACTCAGTGGATAAGGAACTGGCTGGATGGTCACCCTCAAAGAGTTGTGGTCAACAGCTCAATGTCCGAGTGGAAACCAGTGATGAGTGACATCCCTCAGGGGTCAGTATTGGGACCGGTGCTCTTCAACATCTTTGTCAGAGACATGGACAGTGAGATTGAGTACACCCTCAGCAGGTTTGCTGATGACACCAAGTACTGTGGTGTGGTTGACACGCTGAAGGGACGGGATGCCATCCAGAGGGACCTTGACAGGCTTGAGAGGTGGGCCTGTGCTAACCTCATGAAGTTCAACAAGGCCAAATGCAAGGTCCTGCACCTGGATTGGGGCAATCCCAAACATAAATACAGACTGGGCAGAGAATGGATTGAGACCAGCTCTGAGGAGAAGGACTTGGGAGTGGTGGTAGACGAGAAGCTGAACGTGAGCCGGCAGTGTGCGCTTGCAGCCCAGAAGGCCAATAACCGTACCCTGGGCTGCATCAAGAGAAGTGTGGCCAGCAGGTCCAGGGAGGTGATTCTCCACCTCTACTCTGCTCTCGTAAGGCCCCACCTGGAGTGCTGTGTCCAGTTCTGGAGCCCCCAACACAACATGAACATGGACCTGTTAGAATCAGGCCAGAGGAGGCCACAAGGATGACCAGAGAGCTGGAGCACCTCTGCTATGAAGACAGGCTGAGAGAGTTGGGGCTGTTCAGCCTGGAAATGAGAAGGCTCTGGGGAGCCTTCTCATTTCCTTATAGTGGCCTTCCAGTACCTGAAGGGGACCTACAAGGAATGCTGAGGAGGGACTTTTTACAAGGGCAGGCAGGGATAGAACAAGGGGAAATGGCTTTAAGCTGAAAGAGGGTAGGTTTAGATCGGATATTAGGAAGAGATTCTTTCCTGTGAGGGTGGTCAGACACTGGAACAGGTTGCCCAAAGAAGCTGTGGATGCCCCCTCCCTGGAAGTGTTCAAGGCCAGGCTGGATGAGGCTTTGAGCAACCTGGTCTAGTGGAAGGTGTCCCTGCGCCTGGCAGGGGCATTGGAACTAGATGATCTTTAAGGTTCCTCCAAACCTAACTATTTTATGATTCCATGAAATAATTAGCAAAAAGAGTGGAGTTTTGGATGCTGATTTTGTTTGTTGTTTCTCCTTGACATTGAAAGGTTTGAGGGGGGGGGTGGAAGTGAAATTATGATAGCAGGATGAGCCACGGTGGGATAGCATACAGAGCTTTTTGTTTGCAAACCACAACATCCAAATTTCATGTGGCAAAAAGCAAAACCAATGTGAGCATCTTAAGCCAGAGTACATTCGTTTGTGGCATTTACTATTGAATAACAAAGTTAAATGTTAGGTTGTAGTTAGACATGTATAAATTGTAGCAGGCAGGAATTATCCGAAATCTCACAGAATCACAGAATGCGAGGGATTGGAAGGGACCTCGAAAGATCATCCAGTCCAACGCCCTGCCGGAGCAGGAACACCTACATGAGATCACACAGGAAGGCGTCCAGGCGGGTCTTGAATGTCTCCAGAGAAGGAGACTCCACAACCTCCCTGGGCAGCCTGTTCCAGTGCTCTGTTACTCTCACAGTAAAGAAGTTCCTTCTCAAATTTAAGTGGAACCTCCTGTGTTCCAGCTTACACCCATTGCCCCTTGTCCTATCATTGGACATCACTGTGAAGAGCCTGGCTCCATCCACATCTCATTAATGTTTATTCTGAAGCTGGCTAACATATATCACCGAAAAGGCTGAAGTTGTGACTGTATGTTTATTTTACCCTAACAAGTGTATTAGATTAAAATGTACATTACATACTATTCTAAATAGATTATTTTGTCCACTTGTCACAGTATTATTTGATGCCTTTTAGTTTTTCATTAATGATCTCAACTACTAGCTCTGGTAGTCATCAGGCAATGTTAGGCAGCCTTTTAGTTCCCACAAGATAGGGTTACATTGAAGATAAGGACCAGGGTGAGATCCAAAGATATATATGGAATATACTGAGAGATCAAAGGATTGTTCACTTGTGTTTTCAGTAAAGCATTGCTGGTAGCCTTGCTGTGGCATTTTTGGGACGTGAAAGAACAGAATTTGAGTTTTCTAGAGGCTTAGCTCTCACACATATTATAGTTCTGAAGGCTGTGTAAGAAAAGATTTCAGTAAGGCAATAACTGAGGCCACTTGATTGCCTGCTAGGGTGCCATGGAATTGATAGATTGTTTTAGAAATCTGTGTTTGTGGATGTTTCAGTGTGAGAGTTTAGTTTTCATGAAGATCGTAAAAGTACGCTTAAACTACATGGTTGCTCAAAAGTGGATACAGTCCTTCAATCTAAAGAGGTTACTAACTCTTCAGAATATGTTTATCTGTCCACTCCTATACCCTCCATGTTATTTGGTTGATTTTTATTTTGATGTTCTTTATCTCTGAACTGATACTGTTCAATCACTGTGCTTGGTCATAATGGCATAGTGATAGTGCAAGCAGCTTAGTCATATTGTTACCCTGTCTGTTGCTGGCATTTGAATCAGTGTTGTCTGTCTTCCAGTGCCTTCATGAAAAAAGAGATAATTTATTTATTAAATGAGATCATTTTGACTCCTTAAGCCATGTGCCTCCTGCAAACACTATAAGCATTACTCAGCAAGAACATAATCCTAAGAAAAGCTGTAACTATTTTAACGTGTGACTGTCACATTTTCCAAGAAATAACAATCATAGCAGAACCCATGTGGAGGAAATGTTATCCTGGAAGAGTGTGCAGGGTTATATCTGCCTCACCCCCATAAAGACATATATACAATGAAGTATCATCAAGTCTATTTAGAGCATTCTCAAGCAAAATCTACAGTTAAGGCAGTTTGACTCTCTTCTTAGATCAGTACAGTACTTCTTTGCCTTTTTAACCTCAATTCCCTCCCCCCCTGCAACCTAAATTCTTTTGGCTACAAGTTAAATTATTTGTATTATTACTATGGAAAACTTATCATCCTGTTTATAGCATTCTTTCATGTATTTGAGATTCATTAACATGTCCTGTGTTCACTCCCTCCCAAATTTTTTTTTCCAAACTTTCTGTCATGGTTTGGAGAAGAGCAGATACCTAAAGGTTGTCAAAGTTCCATGAAAAAATATGATGCCCTGAACTAGATGCTGTTTTTCACTGTTCTCATTAGTGGCAAGTAAACCAGAATAATTGGTGGTTTTCAATTTCAATTTGCATTTGGCAAATAGAGAATGAAGTTTAGCCTTTTAAAAATAGTTTTGTGTTACACTCACTGTGTGATCCATAATTCCCAGATCCTTTTCTGCAGTAGTGCTACAGGGATTGTTCTTTGCTTCTTATTTGTGCATTTGGAGAGCACTACACTGTAACATTTATTGGACTTGATTTGTTTTGATCACTGTTCTGATTGATTGAAGTTATTTTGCATTTTAAGGTTTTTCTGTGAAGAATAAAAATGTATGCCTGCCTCATTCCTTCTGACAGGAAGAGGCAATTCATCAGTGCAGTTTTGGAGCCATGGGCTGGTCTGGGTTCAGATTATTCTGTGCCTTAGATTTTTGATTCACTTGAGGTGGTAGTTTGCCTTTATATAGCCTCTATGGCTTAGGTATGCTTAGAGCTTGCTCAGAAATATAATATATGACACTAAGCGATAGTTAGCCGGTATGAATGTCTTCAGTATTACTCAGTCTATGTAAGTGAAGCAGGAAGGAAAGATCTTTCTCCTGACATGTTATCCAGCTTCAGGTTGTCTGGAACTCTTTCACAAGATGGTGATGGCACAGTTTGGAATCAGAAATTTTTTGGTCACGGTTTCTTGACAAGTGAATTTACTAAGCTCTCTCATTTGCTCATGCCTTTGAAACTGCGGTCATCTGCTTTCTTGCTGTGTCTGGGTATTCTAAGTAGATGGGTTTGGGAAGACACAGGCTTCTTGGTGACATCCTTCCAGGCCATCAGTGTTGATTTTAGTTTACTAGAAATAGAAGTGTATTTCTGCAACATTTTATGCTGTCTCTGTCTGGCCCTACTTAGGTAATAGTTGTATATGATACAGGTTTACAGCAAGTTTGAAAGCTTCTTGTGTCACTCTTGTTTCCTTGCATAGTCATTCTCATTCTGAACTGAGACAGGATCAATATGTTAGGGAGTGTTCTAATTGTATAGAGCTTGAAGTTTGTGATTATGAGGTTGAGTGCTTATGGGTAAGAATGAAGGGGAAGGCCAACAAGGCAGATATCCTGTTGGGAGTCTGTTATAGACCACCCAACCAGAATGTAGAGGCAGATGAAGCATTATACAAGCAGCTGACAGAAGTCTCACGATCACTAACCTTTGTTCTCATGGGGAACATCAACTTACCGGCTGTCTGCTGGAAGTATAACACAGCAGGGGGAAAACAGTCTGGGAGGTTTCTGGAGTGTGTGGAAGATAACTTCCTGACACAGCTGGTAAGTGACCCCAGCAGGGAAGGTGCCTCACTTGACCTACTGTTTACCAACAGAGAAGGACTGGTGAGAGATGTGGTGGTTGGAGGCCATCTTGAGCTTAGTGAACGTGAAATGGTGAAGTTCTTGATTGTTGGTGAAGTAAGGAGGGGGATTAGCAAGACCACTACCATGGACTTCTGGAGGGCAAACTTTGGCCTGTTCAGGACACTGGTTGAGAGAGTCCCTTGGGAGACAGTCCTGAAGGGCAAAGGGGTCCACAAAGCCTGGATGTTCTTCAAGAAGGAAGTCTCAAAGGCGCAGGAGCAGACTGTCCCCGTGTGCTGCAAGACGAACCAGCGGGGAAGACGACTGGCCTGGCTGAACAGGGAGCTCTTGCTGGGACTCAGGAAAAAAAGGAGTGTTTACCATCTCTGGAAGAAGGGGCAGGCAACTCAAGAAGAGTACAGGGATCTCATTAGGTTATGCAGAGAGAAAATTAGAAAGGCAAAAGTCCAGCTAGAACTCAATCTACTTTTGTTTGTTGTAGGTAACAAAAAGTGTTTTTACAAATACAATAACAACAAAAAGAGAGGCAAGGAGAATCTCCATCCTTTATTGGATTCTGAGAGCAACGTTGCCACCAAGACTGAGGTACTTATTAATGCCTTCTTTGCCTCAGTCTTTAATAGCCAGACCAGTTATCTTCAGGGTATTCAGCCCTCTGAGCTGGGAGACCGGGATGGAGAACAGAACAAACCCCCCGTAATTCAGGAGGAAGCTGTTGATGACCTGCTACACCACCTGGACACTCACAAGTCTATGGGGCCAGATGGGATCCCTCCAGGAATACAGAGGGAGCTGGCAGAGGAACTTGCCAAGCCACTCTCCATCATTTATCAACAGTCCTGGCTAACAGGGGAGGTCCCAGAAGACTGGAGACTTGCCAATGTGACACCCATCTACAAGAAGGGCCGGAAGGAGGATCTGGGGAACTACAGACCTGTCAGCCTGACCTTGGTACCGGGGAAGATCATGGAGCAGTTCATCTTGAGTGCACTCACATGGCATGTGCAGGACAACCAGGGAATCAGGCCCAGCCAGCATGGGTTCATGAAAGGCAGGTCCTGCTTGACCAACCTGATCTCCTTCTATGATCAGGTGACCCACCTAGTGGATGAGGGTAAGACTGTGGATGTTGTCTACCTGGACTTTAGCAAGGCCTTTGACACTGTCTCCCACAGCATTCTCCTAGAGAAGCTGGCAGCTCATGGCTTAGACAGGTGGACTCTTTGCTGGGTAAAGAACTGGCTGCATGGCTGAGCCCAGAGAGTTGTGGTCAATAGAGTTAAATCCACTTGGTGGCCAGTCACAAGTGGTGTTCCCCAGGGCTCAGTTTTGGGGCCAGCTCTGTTCAGTATCTTTATCAATGATCTGGATGCGGGGATTGAGTGCACCCTCAGTAAGGTTGCAGATGACACCAAGCTGGGTGGGAGTGTTTATCTGCTTGAGGGTAGGAAGGCTCTGCAGAGGGACCTGGACAGGCTGAATCGATGGGCCGAGGCCAAGTGTATGAGGTTTAACAAGGCCAAGTGCCGGGTTCTGCACTTGGGTCACAACAACCCCATGCAACACTACAGGCCTGGGGAGGAGTCACTGGAAAGCTGCCTGGCAGAAAAGGACCTGGGGGCGTTGGTCAACAGTTGGCTGAATATGAGCCAGCAGTGTGCTCAGCTGGCCAGGGCAGCCAACAGCATCCTGGCCTGTATCAGCAACAGTGTGGCCAGCAGGACCAGGGAAGTGATTGTGCCCCTGTACTCGGCACTGGTGAGGCTGCACCTTGAGTCCTGTGTTAAGTTTTGGGCCCCTCACTACAACAAGGACATGGAGGTGCTGGAGCATGTCCAGAGAAGGGCAATGAAGCTGGTGAAGGGCCTGGAGCACAAGTCTCATGAGGAGCAGCTGAGGGAACTGGGGTTGTTTAGTCTGGAGAAGAGGAGGCTGAGGGGAGACCTTATTGCTCTCTACAACTACCTGGAAGGAGGTTGCAGTGAGGTGGGTGTTGATCTCTTCTCCCAAATAACAAGTGATAGGACAAGAGGGAACGACCTTAAGTTGCACCAGGGGGGGTTTAGGTTGGATATTAGGAAAAAATTCTTCACGGAAGGGGTTGTCAAGTATTGGAACAGGCTGTCCAGGGAAATGGTGGAGTCGCCATCCCTGGAGGTATTTAAAGGACGTGTAGATGTGGTACTTGGGGACATGGTTTAGTGGTGAACTTGGCAATGCTAGGTTTACAGTTGGACTAGATGATCTTAATGGTCTTTTCCAACCGAACTATTCTATGATTCTTTGATTAGTCTGCCTTAAGTTCCACTCCTTTTAAATATTATAGTGTCTCAGCAGTCCTGAGGCGCTTCGCCCTGAGTATTGCCACTTTCCTGAAGTATACTATCTCACTTTCTACAGAAAGCTTACAGGTCAGTCAATAAGAACAGTATTAGTATGGAGCCCTTCATAACCTCAGCTCTCCAAACATCTATCAGCAAAACCAGGAAGAGCCACAAAGGTCTTTTGGAACTGAAGATGCAGATTTTTTTGAATTCATAACTTATTTAGGAAGAATCAAGAAACATTACTATGAGCTGAGTTCAGTTTGTAAGAAGCTATGGAGAAATGGTTGCAAGAAAAGAAAATTCCCATAGAGCGTTCTACTGAGACAGAGCTGTAGCAAAACACAGAAGAGTATTTTAAAAAACCAACAACAACCAAGACATAAGGATATCATAAGATATTAGGGTAAAATCATGGAGTTTCAAAGGGTAAAAATTATAAGGTGTCCGCACTGAGTTAGTGATACTGTAGAGCTTGCATACTTTGGAGAGCATTTCAGCTATTGTTAACAATGGTATTTTAAAATGCTTGGAACAAAGGATATCAGAAATTCATTATTAGTGTCATTAACAGGGCAATGCTGCAAAAGAAACTTTACCTTTTTAGGTAAATTTTTAGGTACAAATGTATTTTATTTCCAAATACATTACTGTGTGTTTATAATAAGGAGAAAATAGCATGCAAGGAAAATGAGGCAACCTTAAAGTTGACAAGTGAGTTAAAGACTAGTACTCTACTCTTTCAAAAGCCATGCATGAACCCCTGGCACTAATTAAATTCATTTTTTGCACTTAATTCAGTGTGTCCACTATTACACATGGCAGATTGAATCCCTCCCAGGACTTACACTGAAGCAACCCCATCAGCTTGTTCCATTGGGGTAATTGAAAGCAGAATGTGCCCAAAGAAATACAAATAATTCAGTGTTCTATTGGATTAGGTTTAGTTAACTAATAAACAAGGCATGGAACTTTCAGAGTTTTGTCATCCTGTTTTTGCAGTAAATAGTCTTTAATTGTCTCATCTGAATATAGTATAAGCAGACAGGAACATTAGATATAAAGCAACATCAACACATTTTTCTCTCTTTTTTGTTAATCTATGAGGTAAGCCACAATGCTGATTACTAACAGCCTCCTCTGCAGTGCAGAGTGGCTTCAGCGATTCTGCAAATTGGCTAGATTTGAAGCTGTTAATTAAGCAGTATAGTGCACTCCATAAAGACAGAAATGAGTGTGACTTGGCTTGGTTCTCATGAGAATAAATTGTAAAAATTGGACCTCTGTTTGATTTGAATTTTAGCTTCACAGAGAACATGGGCATTCCACACAACTGGCTCTGCAAGGACAAATCACTTAGTCCATTAAAAGATCAGAATAGGTTCATAGTAAAATCACATACCTGGCAGAAAACCCATGACTCGTGGGACTCTGCAGAGGTCCAGGCTCCTTAGCAGGGGGTGCTTTTCATAATTTCATCTAAGAAACTGATAAACATCTTAAATACACATATCTTGTAAATCATAAAGAAGGGAGGTTTTCTTTATTCCCTGCATTCACCAACCACACTTGTATGTTAGTGGAGCTGCCCGCCAGCATTTTAAAGTTACTGTCTGCCTGCTTTAGAAGAAAAAGGCACAGTCTCCAGCACAGGCTGCTCATCTAACATCAAGATGAATTATAAGCGAGGGTAAGGGGAGGGTCTTCTTTGGGTTTAGGCTCTCAGCTTAAGTTTTTGTGTAAATGTAGATGTTGGGTAACAAATTATGACAAGATACTTGTACCTCAGGTTTCCACCTATAGATCAAGGAATTTACAGGATTCTAGTACTTCTGAAGTAAAACTGTACATATTTATTTAATTTTCTCTTAAAGCATGAAAGCAAATTAAAAAATCGTACATGAAAAAGGAGCTCCATAAATTTTAATGATTTTCAAATCTAGATAAATATTCAGATAAGGAGATACTATAGTAAATATATGACAGTACCTTTGTAGCTATTGCAAAGTGGTAGCAATGTGAGCGATACTAGTTGAAAGATCCTGAAAGCAGTGCTAGATGTCTAGTATGTCATAGTGATGAAAACTAAAATGTCATTTTTGCAATTTCTTCTAGAATTTTTAATTAAGCTATTTAAAATAATAATAATAAATTTGGGATTTCATCTGTTATTCTTTAAACTGACAGCGAAAGACAGTTACTGTTTCAGCCAATCTATAGAACCCATAATCCCTAGAACAAAGAGGACTCTAGAAAATAACCAGTGTTAAATTTCTATAACTGTTTGGTGTCATTTAAACTTGTGCAATGAAGGCATAGACTTATCTGGTGGGGTTTTTTTGGGAGGGTGGTTTTGACAGGCAATAAAAGCAGTACTTGAGGAAAAACCTTAGCAGTGTGATTCAGGCATGAATCACACAAGTGGCATTAGGTTTGTTATCAACACGATGTACTAAAATGGAAAGAATGAACTATCAAAGCCATCTTCTGCATGGGATTATTAAATTCACAGTTTGCTGTTGCTAATTTGTTAGTAGGCCTCAGTTGTTTGACAAAGCTCATACAGACTCATTTTGCAAAACCAATTATTACACGAAATGCCCTCTGTCATTGCCACTGGAGGAACAGCTCTGAATGAGGGCTGTGTCACAAACAGAGTTAGCTGAATGATCTCAGTTCAATACCATTTACCTAACAGAATTATGAAGATGATGTTGACATAATGAATAGGTTCTGCTCAGACAAATGTAACCCTCTGGAGTTAATTGAAATTCTGTGCAGGGCTGTTCTCTTTCTTTGGTTGATATGAAGAGCTTGGACTCTACTAAAGTCAGTCATCACGCTTTTGTAGAAATTATGTTACTTTTATGATTTGACAAAGCTCAGTCTAGTGACAATGATGCAATTATAGAGCTGTTTATACTTGTTGGTTCTGGAAGACATTCTCCCTTATATTATGCTTCTTAAGCAGATATATTTTGGTCACTTTGATGAAGTGTGTTAACTAGAATAGCATGGTAGTTAGAGATAATACAGAACTGAATTCTTTCACATATCCTACAAAGAATATTGTGTTTTGTAGTCAGTGTTTAATGAGCAAACAGAGGAACCAACCTCTATAGTTGAATCTGAAGGATCCTTCCCAGCATTTTTTTCTTTTGATTCATAATGTTGTTCATATTCACCCTTGTGAGAAAATTTTCAAAACAAAAATTGTTTCCATTTTTCAAATGCAATCAGTGAACCATATACCAGTATGAATCAAAGACAAATTATAATATTGAGGACAGTTCTGTTATCGGATATTTAAAAGAATTGTTTGTTAAAAAAGTCTCAGAATGAAAACAATTTATTTACTGCCAATGTTAAGATTTTCCAAAGGAAAACTGGTTCTCAGTGCAAACTTCTTTTTCACCACCATGTGCTCACAGGACTGTGAGAAGCAAGAATATTTTTTCATTATGAGTCTTTATGAGTATTCATTGGCACTATGAAGTACAGAGAGCTGTATCTCTCAAAATGCTAGGCATTTTTCAGTCATTTTTTTGGAAAGAATTTCTGTTGGAATGTAAGAAACAATTTTGCTTGTGCAGCCAGCAATGTATGTGTGGCACTTCATGTAGAAAAGACCAGAATCTTAAAATATTTTTCTTGTTAAAAATTGTCTTGGGTTGGTATTTGTGTTATATATATATATATATATATAAAATAAAATAAATATTCATTCTTTTAGGGTGAAAAAGGAGATAAAGGTGAACCAGGACCAGAAGGCGTTCATGGAAGAGAGGTAAACTGAATGATAGTGAAACAGTCAAGTTACAGACTTTTAAGGGGATAGTTAAGCAATTAAATTCAGAATTTATGTAAGGAAAGTGATGAAAAATGTATATGCCTGGAGAGTTAACATCCACTAGATGATGGGGCAAGATGAAAAGATGCAGTTCTCAAAGTTCTTAGGGCTTCAGGTTTAACAGAAGAGCTGTGGGTAAGGATGTGGTAAGTTCCATGATATTTCTGCCAAGGGCTCACGAGATAAACTGAAGCAAGCATGGGGATTAAAACAACACAATATAGATGAGAATCATTCCCGGTTGTATAATCTGCTGGAAAAGAGGGCATTTCTGGAGGAAGGGTAAAACTAGGCCTTGCAGCCTTGATTTCTGAAAAGGAAAGTATACAGGCTGTTAGCCATTCCTGGGTGAGAGCCATGGGTCACTCACTGTGCCATATGGCTTGTGTGGTAGAGAATTTGAGTTAAAATTTCACTTTTTTTCTCTGCCAGATTTCACTGCATACTTCGTTAATTGGTCGGGTGCATATTTGAGGTAGAACATGAACCTGCCTCTAAAAATACTGGACAATCCTGGTCATTGAGTTCACATTCAGACTTGAACCTGAGCTAACACTACAGATGTGCCCAGTAATAAACCTTACTTTTGCCTAATTTATTTTTAGATTTAATTTTTTAATATATATTTTAAACAAAGATGAGAGGGCAGAAAATCAGAATTTTTTTCAATGCATACTAAAATGTCCGACCATCATGATTTGAACAGCAAGATTTTAAAAAAACACAATAAAATCAAGCCAGCAGTTTTATGGGTGTCAACCTGGGTTTAGGTTTTAATGCAGGATACTGTTGGATCTCCAATTGCAAAGCTCACAGTTGAAGGCAGAGACTATGTCATAGAGGGATCTGAACCTCACCATCCAAATTCTGTGGGGAATGACTGGCATTAGGACTGGAATCTGGATACAGGATTTGGAAAAAACAGTCAGTAAAGCCTTTTCTAAGAAACTTTACCAGAAGAGTAAAAGGATCAGTGTTTAACACAAAAATGCTCTGACAGTGTAGCTGGATCTACTGAAAATGTAGTAAAACAAGCTACATAATTCTGACACTTTCTATGTTATCTGGCTTCCTACAGATGCTGTAACCATAAATTTTTTTTTTTTTCTATTTTAGGTTACTGTAACTTAATGCTAGATAAATCAGGCTGGTTTTGACTAATAGTGGATGTACTGAGCTGAAACTACATTTAGGTATTCAGAGAGGTATTCTCTTGTAGCCTGCCTGTCTGTAAAGGTGAACCGTATACTTCTGCCATGCATATGTATATGCTGACAGCATGGAAAAAACACATCTGTGTCCCCATAGCTCTGGGGACATTTCTGTGTTGGTCTTACACGATCTCCTTGATTAAATGGGATCTTGTTCCATAAACCTTTTAGGAAGAGTAAGGTATACTAAGTATCTGGTGAACTCCAGGACATATTTGACATAGTGGCACTGTGAAAGTGTAAAACATTGAACCTTTATATTTTGAATTATTTACTGAACTGTTGAAATGTGTCAAGAAATGGTACATTATCATCATGGGAACTGTCATTAAAGCATTTTGGAAGTAAAATTACACAAGGCAATATAACATCTTGTTTGAATCCACACATAATTCCTTTTTAACAACACTTACAAAAATGCTTCAGATTCAGTTATCAAAATGCATGGACATGCTAGTCATTAAGTTTAAATTTAAGTGACTATGTATCATTGACTCTTGGTTGCTATCAGTGTCTCCCAAATTTATTCCACATACAGAAATGTAACATCTGATATTTCTGAAATAATCAAATTAATCTGCTTACATGGGTGTAATCTGCAGTGCTGTATAAAGAAAGCCTGAAAACACTTAAAGCTAGCAGTATCTGCTGCTGGCAGCTGTTCTCCCTCTGCCTGGGGGAATGAAGCTTTCTGTACTCACAAGTGAAGAACTTGAAAATGATGAATGAACATTTTATCTTGCACAAATGGTAGAAACATATTTGAATTTGTTTTAATCAAAATCAGGAAAGTAGGTGTCACGGAAAGAAATTTTGATTTGCTTGCTGTCACTACTTGTGTTTTCTTAGCTGTATAAAAAGTTCTTGCTAGAATGAAGTAGCATGACAGAGTGGAAGCCAGACCTGATTTGGAAACTAAGTTTTATTTAATGATGAAGAGAAGAGAAGAGATACCTGAAAAGTTTAATTCCCTCTTCCCTCCCTGTTTGTGCTAACTGGGTCAGTTAATCTCATTGAGAACCAGGTATGGATGCAGGAACTGTGAATATTTTAACTGCTCGGCACATCTCTGTTTATCACTCCAGGAATCTGTGCCAAGATCTACAATGCCATAGCTCAGTCTGGGACATTATTCAAAAGCCATTTGACAACATGAATACTTACTATAAATACTAGTAATGTGCTTGCCATTGTTTTTAGTTTCTTAAGGAGTAGTTATAAATAACTCAATATATTACTAGTGTAGTCCTCGCATGATATGTGTTCACATTACATTTGTAGACAGGTATTTGCTTGTATTATATGAACAGCCAGTTTACTTAAGTAGTATCTCTTAAGTTTTATCCCTTGAGACTTTTATAGCCACTTGACATTAATAATGCTATCATTTGTATCACTGTAACAAGTAGAGCTTCCTAGATGCACTGTCTGAAAGAAATCCTGATGAATACACTTTCTTCTGCGTCACGCAGATATCCCATATGGAATAAGTACAAATTTGCAATACAAATGTCCATGAATCTATGGAGCAAGCTCTATGTGATATTCATGCGCTTGGCAGCTGAACTGAAATGCGAAGAAAATCTTTATCATTAAAACTTTTAGACTCCTTTTTGAGGCATGTAATTTTCTTGATCAGTGGTGCAGGTAGGAAGTGAAATCATGGGATACTACCAATTAATGTGTTGTTGACATAAATCCTTCAGCAAAAGTAATTGAAAACAGAAAGTTTTATCATATCTATCAGCATGTGTCATGGATAGCTATGGGAAGAATAGTCTTTTTTCTAAATTGAAAAGAAAGAAAAAAAAGTGTAAAAAAAATTCTGAAATTAAAATCTGGTATATAAAGTCTACAGCATTAAACCACCTGATTTAGGTGATAGCCTAAGTGACTTTTTGTTAATCTTTACATATCTGATGTCAAAGAATGGACCTGTGAAGTTCAGTGAGCAGTGAAAAAATCCCAGGTTTTCAATCACAGAATTGCCTAGATTAGAAAAGAACTTTAAGATTATCGAGTCAGTCGTTAACTTCTCACTGACAAGTCGCTGACTAAACTGTGTCTCTAGGCACAACTCTTAAATACCTTCAGGGATGGGGACTCTGCCACTTCCCTGGACAACCTGTTCCAGTGCCCGAGAACCCTTTTGGTGAAGAAATTCTTCCTAATATCCAATCTAAATTTCCCTTGGTGCGACTTGAAGCCATTTCTTCTTTTCCTGTTGCTTGTTACTTAGTTGAACAGATCAACCTTTTCAGGTAGTTGTAAACAGAGATAAGGTCTCCCCTGAGCCTCCTTCTCTCCAGGCTAAACAACCCCAGTTCCCTCAGTTGCTCCTCATCACACTTGTGCTCCAGACCCTTCCCCAGCTCCGTTGCCTTTCTCTGGACACGCTCCAGCACCTCCGTGTCCTTCTTGTAGTGAGAGGCCCAAAACTGAACACAGTACTCAAGGTGTAGCCTCACCAGTGCCAAGTACCGGTGTAAGGTATCTTCCCTGGTCCTACTGGCCACACTATTCCTGATACAGGCCAGGATTCTGTTGGCCTTCTTGGCCACCTGAGCACACTGCTGATTCATGTTCAGCCGACTATCAATCAACAGCTCCAGTCCCTCTCTGCCAAGCAGCTCTCCTGCCACTGCTCCCCACGCCTGTAGCACTGCCAGGGATTGTTGTGTGTGGCCAAAGTGCAGAACCCGGCATTTGGCCTTACTGAAACTCATGCAGTTGGTCCTGGCCCATTGATCCAGTCTGTCCAGATCCCCCTGCAGAGCCTTCCTACCTTCAAGCAGATCAACACTTCCACCCAGCTTGGTGTCATCTGCAAGCTTACTGAGAATGCATTCGATCCCCTTGTGCAGATCATCAATAAAGATATTAAACAGAACTGGAAAGATAGAAAACATATCGGACCTTTTTATTTTTATGCTTGTGGGAAAAGGTGAAGAGAAGTATGAACATTTTTAAAGGGATCCTCTCTCTTGATACAATAGTAAAAGTCATTTAGCTTCACACCCTCATGGCCTATCTCTCTAATCTTGAACTCTCTTAGTATTAGCATGGTAAGGAAATAATTGGATAGGAAGGGAAGAATCCTGTTGCTTGAAAGTATGAAGTTAGTAATGACATTCACTTAGATCTGGAGTTTGAAGATTCTGTTAGAAATAAAAGTATAAGGAGATAGTAAGTGTTGCTCAGGATACAGACGATTCTAGGAGTGTACCAATTTGTAGTTTTTGAATGACATTAACAAGAAAAGAGCAATAGCAGTATTTTAAAGTACATGAGATATGAACTGAAAAATGGTATATTGTTTGGACCTTGGAAGATACTTTGCTATATTAGAAAGGTTATCCCCACATAGACAACTTGGTGTTGTACAGCTGACTCTGAAGCTTTTATTTTAATTTAGATTTTAAGGCTGATCTGTGGAGAAAGTTTAGTTCTGTTGTCTTACTCATTAGAGTATTTCCAAGTTTTATTAGTCTGTAGAGATTGTTGATTTGATCTGTAAAAAATTGGTTGCACGTTGATGGTTAGTGTGTTTACTGTATTGAATTGTCTGCTGTATTTCCACTACTTTAGAGAAAATGTGTTGTTCTAAGAGTTTTAAACTTGACATGAGATTGAACCAGATTAATCTAATGCTGGCCAGGGAGTTGTAAATAATGAATGATGTTTTTCCAAATAAATATCTTTTAGAGTGGCAAACCTGTTCTCAAAAGATGATGGCAGCCTTACAGCATTTTTCTTTGCCACTTGCGTGAAGTGTAGTGCATTTGTACAAATAGGTGCGTTTCCAGTGGGCAAGACTTGTCTGCTGCAGGAGCTGATGGAGTCCTCCCTTTGGGGTCCAGATGATCCCTGCATTTTTTTCATTGGGAAGAGCACCTTTTATCAGCTGCTGGTATATTTTACCAGTTTCATCTCTTTTTTGGGATGATGTATAAGCACTAGCAGCTGCTCTCTCTCTGAGAACATTTTCACAGTATGATACAGTTTTCTCAGGCCTTTGTGAACCTGCTAGAACATGTTAAGTCAGAATTCATCTAGTAAAGCATTAGGGCAAAAAAGGCATGTTTTACTTGGAGGGAGCGCTTAACATAACAATTTTACTAATGTTACTGAACTCTGGAAAGAGTTTTCTTATTGATAATTTAATGCAAAGCTAACAATTCCTTTATTTTGATACTCTCTTTCAGACTTCTCTGATCAAATTCATGTCAAATTTATTGCAAACATTTTGTCTCAGGGTGAGAGGTTAATGCACTTCTCAGATGTTTCCCAGCTGTTCTAAGTAACTGCTGGCAGCTGAGAAAAGGCTGTGGGCCCCGTCTTCTAATACTACTGCTGAAGTTTATGTTGTGGCTGATATCTGTCTCTTCATCTTAGTAGTTTGTCTTCAAGGAGATGTTAAACAGGATCCTGACTCTTGGTCCTTCTGGTCTCCAGTCCAGTCCACACAGAAATCCTTCAGTCCACTTTGTAGAATCATAGAATGGTTTGGGTTGGAAAGGACCTTAAAGATCATTTAGTTCCAACCTTCTGCCAACAGCAGGGACACCTTCCACTAGAGCAGATTTCTCAAAGCCTCATCCAACCCGGCCTTGAACACTTCCAGGGAGGGGGCATCCACAGCTTCTCTGGGCAACCTGTTCCAGTGTCCCACCATCCTCCCCGTAAAGAATTTTTTCCTAATATCTGATCTAAACCTGCCCTCTTCCAGTTTAGAGCCATTACCCTTTGTTCTATCACTACCCGCCCTCTCCAGCCTTCCTGTGGGCCCCATCAGGTACTGGAAGGCCACTTTAAGGTCATTCATGTAGAAAAAAATGTTGCCTTTTATGCCAGTAGTGTTGGGACACCATTAATAAAATCCCATCCTTTGAAGAATTTGTAAAACCATGGTCCTTTTTAGAGTTTGATAGCACAGTTACTGTTTTTTAATTTTTCTTCTTCTCCTAATCCAGTTAATCTTTAAGGATGGCTAAGACTCCAGTAAACTAATATCAGAGAAAAGTCTGGTTAAAGATCTGTTAAAAATAGTGTCAACCAATATGGTAACTTCTCCTTTAAATTCCTTCCACCAGAAGAAATAGCATTGTCATCCCCTTCCAAGGAAAAAGCCTACCTCTAGTTTAATCCTTCCCCTGTTGGCCTCAGTTTTGCTGACTTCACACCCTCACTGGTATTTGTGATATACTTGTTCCAGTAATTTTTCCCTTGGTCAGCAATTGTGTTACAGTAATACCTGTCTTGTTACGTATATAACATTTCTCATTTATGCCATTGCTCATGTTGTTATCTTGTTAGCATTGACTTGCCTTCCTCTTGTGTATCCTAACACTTACTTTATATTTTGGCGTCCACTGAGGAGCCTCAATGTAATCTTATTCTGACCTGTAAAAAGACCAAGCTTTAGTCCTCATAGAGGAGAAAAAGGTTCCAGTTCAAGACTGTGAACTCACAAATGTGTATTGTTATATTGCTTAAAAAAAAAAAAAAGCTAGAATTAAGTCAGGATAGAATTCAGTAATTAATTTAATTTTTGTTATAAAAGCTGCTGTAATTTTTACTAGGTTTGTGAATTTCTAGCAAATCTGAGAACAGACTCTTAGGTCAATAGAAATTAGTTTGTTGTTTTCAAAACTGACCTCATTCGCCTAAAATATTGCAGAAAATGAGCTTTTCTAATTCAAAGCCTAATCTAAAATCATCCAAATTATATCTGTTTAGATAACCACATCTGTTTTACTGAAGCATCCTGTTCTGGTCTCTGCCAGAAACAGGATACTGTGTACTGTACTGTACTAGAAGGGGCTACAGATCTGACTTAGCACAGGAATTCTTACTTTTTATGTCATTTGAGTGACAGTCATCAGCAGCTAAATCTCTTGACAGCTTTAAAAGGGTGGCTATAGGGAAGAATAGGCATGATACAGTACCAGATGTGTTTTCACAACCATTCACTCTATCTGGAACTTATTAAGATAATATTTTTTAAAGATATATATTGTGTAGAAGAACAAGAAATACCTTTAATAAGATAACTTTTTAAGATTTTTTTTTTCTTCTTCTTCTGACACTACTTGGAGTTTCTTTCTTGGGTTTATAAACTGTGAAGTAAAGCTAATTCAAGAATTTTTAAAAAGACACATCATTAAAAGACCTTCCTGGGTACTCAAAATTCCTACTTCAAATACTGTAAGGCTTGTTGTCAAATTTGTGGTTTCCTCTTGTGCTTTTTATGTGAGGTCGACCTCTGTGGTCATCATCTCTCCAGCAGCTGTCAAACCTCACCAAGGTTCACTGTAGGAAGACGACTGAAAGCTTTGAACACACCAGTTAGGAAGAAATGAGGCTCATCAATTGACAGGGCACGGCTTGACTTCTGTACCTTTCATGTGCAATTGTCTTTTCTGTTCAGTAAAGACACACACAGATATATTGCCTTCTATGAATTGCAGGGGTTTTTTATTGTTATATTTTCTTTACCATAAATATACAGCTTAAAAAATAATTCTTATACTGAAACCTATTATTCCACTGCTGATTTGCTAATACTGATTTTGAACCAGATACATACAGTTTGCACACCTGAAAAATCCCTAAAATGGATTTTTAGAATATGGACTGGTTGTGTTTTATGCAGTCTTTCAGAAGGAGGTGAAAAGTAAAAAGTAGTAAATTGAGACAATATTAAAACTATGTCATAAATATGCAAATTATAAAAAGAAAGCAATTTTTTGGCTTGGTTTTGGAATCCATCTGCCTATTAATTTTTTTAAGTTCAAACAGCAAAACTACTTCTGATTTAACTATTACATATTTGGCAAGCTTAATAAAGGACAAATCAAAGCTAAATCAGGGGTATTTACAACAACCACAAATTTAATCCAAAGTGGGTACTTAAATGCTCATATAGTTCTAAATTATGTTCCTTCCAGATGGTGAATTAATGTAATTTTAGCAGGAAGTGAAGTTGCACAAATATGCAGTATTTAGAACACTCACTGATATAATGTTTCTGTACCCACCAAGGCACAGATGTTGCTTATCATTTTTGTGCCAGTTGTCTCTATCTTTCCAATTATTGCAAACTGGGGAAGAGAATTTGCAAGGGCAAAAAGGGCTGGGAAGAACTTGAGTTAGTAAACCCTAATTCAGATGTAGATTTATCTTTTCTGTCCTCAGCCTATTTAACCTCCACAATAATAATGATGGTGGCCTACTTGTGGAGTATCTCATATGATTCAGTCCTGTATTGCCTGTATCACCACCATTTGGTTTTTAAGTAAAATCTTTGAACCTATAGAGCTGTGTCTGACTTACAATGTACATGTCTCACATAGCATGACTCTAAAGCAGTGATGAGAGGAAAGGCACAAGACAAATGTTTTGGCTTAAACAAAAAGGAGTTCCTGGTAGGTTGGTCCAGCATAAGAATGAAATACATTCCTTACTGCAGAATGGCTTGAATTTGCTGGACATATTTCAAAACCTCTCACTTTTCCATGTGTTTTGCAGCAAGAAGACAACAAAGATTATGTGCTGGGTGCTACAGATTAATTTGGGGTACTTCTGGTGAGACATGTTAGTGCAAGAGCCTGACTCCTTCCTTTGTGAACTCGTCTAGGTGTTCCTGCTCCGGCAGGGGAGTTGGACTAGATGATCTTTCGAGGTCCCTTCCAATCCCTAACGTTCTGTGATTCTGTGATTGTAGAGGGTAGATTCAGACTAGATATTAGGAAGAAATTTTTTACAGTGAGGGCAGGGAAACACTGGAACAGGTTGCCCAAAGAGTGTATACATGCCCCATCCCTGGAAACATTAAAGGTCAGACTGGATGGGACTCTGAATAACCTGATCTAGTTGAAGATGTCCCTGCTCACTGCAGGGGGGGTGGACTAGAGGACCTTGGAAGGTCTCTTCCAACCCAAACCATTCTATGGTTCTGTGATTGTGAAATTGCTGCCTATGTAATGTGTGAGACTAGTCAGTATTACCTGCTTCTCCATCTGAAGTCAGAACTACAGAGGGAGGTATGAAGGACTCTATTATTTCTCTAATTGGCTTTTCAAACACTGGTGAAGATTGGAGTGTTGGTGGATGTGCAGCAGCTCTGAGCTATGCAGTGGTTCAACAGCTCAGCATCACTACTTAAAACATAGAATCCACAGTTCTCTGTCTACCTCTGCCTCTTTCCCAATTTTGGCAGAGGTTAAGTGAGTGTACTAGTACTTTCTCTAGTGTTCTATTTTATCTTTGTCAGTCATGCAAGACACAGAACTTCCTTTGCATTCCTGCACGCTGCTTGCCGTAATGGGGCATGATCAAGTAGATAATTTGGCTTTTTATATTTAATTATGTGTTGAAGACACATATGGTCTTCGATAGATGTTTCTGTCCTCAGAAAATAATGAAAATAAATGAGATGAAAGTACTAATAATGTGATAATATTTTAAGACTCAGTTGGTTAGTATATACTAATTCACAGCACTGCAGGATTTTGTCCAACACTTCCCTCAGATGACAACAAATATGTATTTTTCTTCTGTGCCCAGGGATTAAAAGGTGACCCTGGTAGTCCTGGTGTGGCTGGTCCTAAAGGAGAAAAGGTACTTTTTTAATCTTTAAAGTTGGATGTATATATAAGTGTGCATGATATTTTTTCACTGTTGAACACATTGCCTTAACTACATGTGATGAACACCCTCTGTGCCATTTGTGCAGCTTTAGGGTTGAAGAATATGAATATAAACTAACTGTAAATACGGAAGACAAGTACTCTTTATCACAACAAATTTTTAAAGGAATTCAGAGCAGGAGTTGAAATTCAATGTTCTAAATTGCTCTCTGGGTGCTTTGATTTGCTGCCATGGACTGAACCTGGAGGTCTCACAGCGCAGTTTGTACCTTAGCAACCTAGTTTTGTGAATATTTTACACAGATGTCTTTATTTATGTGAGCTGTCACACTGACTTCAGTGGCCACCTTGTGCATGTAAGCTGCAGCTTGTAATTTAACATATGCAAATGTATTTTGAAGGATTGCTTTTTTTAAGCTGATTCATTTATGCAGAGATCTGACTTTTTTTTTTCCATTTAACCTGTGTTGAACTGTGTACATCTACTCCATTACTGAAAAAGAATATTGCTTTACTCATATGTTTTCATAATCAGACCATGTTTGATGATTATACTGAATTTACTTCTGCAGTGGTGCATATCCTCTAAAATGCCTAGAGGTTAAATATGTATAAATAAGGAGATTGCTGATTTACTTACTCTCCTGTTATTTACTTACTAGGGAGATGCAGGACCTCCAGGACCAACTGCTTTGAGCGTAAGTACATCTAAAACAAAAACAGACGGAAGAAAATCACTAAGAAATGCTACAGGTTTTAGTTTATTTGCAATGTAAATACTTTTTTTTATTAAATTTAACAGCTAAGTCCCCATCTTTAGAATGTCTCTATATTTTCTATGTGAATTGTGAAGCAGGGAAAAGAGAATTTTATAAATATAAAGAAAATAGGCATATTTAAAGCATTTTGTTTCCCACCAAAAACTAAAAAGAATATTGGGGGTTTTATTCTTTGTACAGATAGTATATGGGGAAATTTAACACACAGAACCCTATTTTCAGAAAGTCAAGGATGTGGGGACACATCCAGCAGCCAGATAGATGTGAGGCTGCCACAGCTCCTCGCCCTCAGGTCTAACAGGTAGTGGAGCTGAGCGTGCATTCCCACTAGGCCCACAAACACACCTACAACACATAGACAGGTGTGGCCACACAGCTCAACACAGAGGGACACACTCAGCGCTCCCACAAACATAAACAGCACTAACAGCCTCATCCTAGTGCCTTCTCTGGCTGATGATGGTGATGATCTGGTACTGGGAAATATAAACAGTTGTATCCTGGCTAGATAGTGTTGTAGAGAAGGTGGAAGATTTTTTTAATTTCCTTGGAATGATCTGTTCCCCAAGCATGTACAAAGCCTAAAGAGAATTGTCCCCAAAACTCTCCAGGGCAAGTTTGGCTTCATAAAAGTAATAAATTCTGAATGAATCCCAAGTGATTTTGCTCACAAACTGAAATGAGTAGGGCTCCCATTAAGGACAGTCCAATTGGGTAAAAACAATTGAGAATGGTGCAAAAGAGCATGACAGAAATGAAAACAGACAGAAGTTCCCAAATTCCAAGGCTGTAGTTCCACAGCATGAACAGCTCTTCCCCCGGACTCAGTGTTATGAACCACTTTTACAGTATTCATATTACCCATGTAATCCTAAATAAACTTCATGAGAACTATCATTCATAATGTTAATGATTATACATTGTCTTTTCACTCTCTTCATTTCCAAGACTGTAGCAGCAAGGATGTCCATTAGATCTGACAAGCATTAAAGGATGTAACCAGAGACCCATACCATAAAAATAAATTTTAGTCTAAAGTTCCAAAATTAACTTGCCATGTTTTATGGTACTCAGTTTTGGATTAGAAAAATATAAATATCCAGTATCTTGATTTCCTGTAGATAAATTAGTACTGTGTCCCAAGATCAGTGTCTGTTTGCTACAGTTCACATCTTGCTAGAGGCAAACAGGACCAATTACATCCTTCAGCTCTTGAATATACAAGTCAAAATGTGTGTTGAAAGACTTAACAGGGAAAAGTTTTTATTAAACAACCTTGATTCTAGGACTGTTACTGCAGTAGATGGATTGGAGTAGATCTTGCTTCAGATAAATTCTTACAGGCCTTGAAAGGATTGCTGAAATAGAAATAGAATACTTCTGAAGATGAGAATTGAGGATGATTATTTTCTGTGCACTGTAGGGCCTTAGAATGGTCCTTTTGGGCATTTCTTGTCATAGAAAAATGACTACATCTATTATGTTAGGCCTGTTTCAAATGCATATAGTTTAATTGTCTTCAGTTGCAGTTGTGGACACAGCTTTCCTAAGAGTCATACTCAGAGGTGAGTAGTATGATGTTGAAAATCAGAAGCTGCTTTCAAATTAACTGAACTTACTTATTGTGTACCTTAAGTGCTCCACTTTCATAAAATGGACTTTCAAAGAATTACTTTTCTTTGATTGTAAAATGCTGTGCAAACGTTTTGGTTCAGTTGATTTAAGCATAGCAAGATTCCTCTGCCTTGGTACATCCGCTGATGGTCATCTTCACACTTTTTAAAAGGAAACATTTAAATTTTAGGAAAGCAGACACAAGTCTTAAGAGGGATGTTAGTAACTGACGTACTGAAACATTTTTTTTTGTGTAGCTGCTAACTGAGAGAAGAGACAAGAGTGAGTGTGAATTGGTTTAGCAGTTTGAAGACAGATTACAACACTGCAGGAATATATGGCCCAGCAGGAAGGCTTTCTCTCTCCGCCACTGTAAATAGTCACGCGTTTTTGTTGGCAAGAGCTCAAAGAAGATGAATTACATGAATGGTGGTGGCTCGGGGGAAATCCAGTCTTCAGAGTTGTATTATTTGTGTGGCTTCTGTGTGGCTATGACTCTTATAATATATAATCATGAAAGGCAGATGTCGTATCTTGCTGTGAATAAGTAGTAGGTCAGATTGTATCGAGATTTGTGTGTCACTAAATGAGAACTTACTATGTCAGAACCGTTCATGCTGTTACAGCCAAAATGTGACATCAGTGTTTCAGTTATGAACCTTCTTAAAAGAGACTTTTAAAATGTTCCATTCATTTGGGACTCATCCATAATGTCACAGATTTATTTTCTGCTTATAATCGTTTTTAGTTTTTCCTAATGTGAAGATTATGTATTTATTTTTCTTGAAATGCAAAATGAATTTTTATGCTGGGGGGTGAGGAGGGAAGAAGAGTGAAAACAATGACACGCTGTTAGAGCTAACTCCAAATTTCATTTGGGCAGGGAGGGAGTATTCAAGAGGACTTGGTTTATGTTCAAACTGAAAGGCTGGGCCTGGGTTATTGACCTCCTGCCCCAGTGCAATTGCATACTGAGACAGGTGGGAAATGATGGCATTACAGAGCTCTGCTGCCCTGTGCAGCTCTTCCATCCCTGTGTATTGCCATAGGAATCATACAGCAGTGGAATCAGCTGGAGAAGGTCTACCATATGTGCTGGTCTCAGTATAGAGCATCAGCAGCATTGTGCGAGGCTGGAGTGTTCTCCTCACATGCAGACCTGCACATGGTCCTGTCCTCAGCATGAGGAGCATGAGGGTGGCAAAAGGCTGAGACCGCTTCACTTGCAGTCATTCCCAAACAGGTGGTTGATGGTCCTTCAGTCCACAGGGATCTGTCCATAGGTAATCTACAGAAGCATGTAACAGCAAGTAGTAGAAACTCTTTGTTTTTTCATTTGTCTGTGCTAAGGGCACCTGTGAAAGTCTAAAAGGGTTTGGGCATCTCTGATGTGTAGGAAATCCCCCGCTGTTCAGAAGCACAGTAGGTGTGCTCTGCCCTCCAGCATGAAAAAATGCAGAAGGGAATGAAGTTATTGGTACTTGGAGGAAAAAGGCCATATTTTAAAAAATACTCAACTGACAAGTGTGGCCATTATAGTTTCTGTAAGGGAATGAGGGATACTTGGAGGCAGAATTCATAAATACCCAACAGCTGAAACAACCTATCAGATGGATGAGCGTATGCCAAACTGCAAAGCAGTTGTAGTACCACTGCTTTTTAGGATGCAAAAATGAATTTATGAGTTTAAAATGGAAATTTCATTGTTCAGAAAGTTCATTGCTCTAAAAAAAAAGTAGAGCTCTGAATACTCCTGTTTGATGTCAGTTAACAGAAAATCTCTACCGAAATTTAAAGCGTCCACACTTAAAACTTCTTACTTGAAGCAATAGCAGAGAATTCAGAAAGAAGTTGTGTATGCCTGACTATATGTTTCTGCAGTGAACAGAGTTAGGATTAGAATTGCAGCCCATGTGTTTCTGTACATTTCTTTAAGGTGAGTACAGAACTAATATTAATACAATTCCATCATTCTTGCATGATGAATTAGAAAAAAAGAAACAGCATTGTACCACAAAGCATGCTAAGCTGTAAAAATATATATATATGAAACATTTTATAGGCTTTATGTAGAATCCTAGTAAAATTAGTAATTTCAGTAGTTCTATTTGTTTTATTTGTGCATTATTCATACAAATATATTTTAGTAGCTCAGATTGCTAACTTTGACATATATGTGCACATTTAAGCACTTTTAGTAAGAATGTAAGGTGGTTCTGTGTTTCCATGGAGTCAGTTAACACTACACAAGTCAAGATATATATATTTATTTTGTCTCCTCATTTATGGTGGTAGTTTTATGGGAGTAGTCCAAAGTGATGACTGATTCTCATCCTTTCTCTGTGCTGTCTTTAATTTCTCTGGTATGTTAACTTTCTGACTTGCTCTGTAAGTACTAGATGTCTCCTTTCTTTAATATTTTTTCAAGTGTCTTATAATGCATGCTGGGAATATATTTTGAATTTTTCTCCCTAATTATGCTCACTTTATGGAGGGATATGTTTAGTCTTTAAAAGTTTCAGTTCCCTGATAAATTGTACTGTAGCTGAGAACCCTTCAGAAAATAAACAGAAGGGATTATACTGCTCTGTTGTGCAGTTTTGTCAAAATGTGGAATTTAATGGCAGAAGCTGGGGACTGTTTTCTGCAGGGGCACAGCTGGCTCTGCAGCTTGCCTGCTCTGGTATCCCCAGCTTAAGCCTCTGCGTGCCGTGTCAGAACAGTGACAGGTGAGGGAAGGTGGCGCAGCCATCTCTTGTAAAATATATGATAACTATTCCTCTTGACACTCGATACGCTGCTTTTAGTTCCTGAGGAAAACGAGCATCCATCCCTACGTTCCTGTGAACCTATCCCTTTCAGGAGTTATAAAATAGTCATCCAGATGGCACCAAGTGTTTACGCAGAAGCCGAGGCTTAAGTCAGTCACAGACAGAAGTCCCCAAGTCTTGCTTACTAAACAGATAGTTGGAATGTTGGCTCCTAGGTCTGGTTAAATCCAGCCAAGTGTGGTGCGGAGGCAGTGGCAGGAGGAAGCTGCAGATTCAGGCCCAGGCAAGCTGCACCATCGCTTCTGGCTCTCCCCTCCCTAAACAAACATCAGCAACAGATTACGCAGCTTTCCCCACAGAGCTTCAGCAGTTATTCATGTAAAGCTAAAATTCACTTTCAGCAATGTTGCCTGGGAATTTCACAAATGCATTTGATGCAGTACTTCAATTATAGCGTAATTATTTGGCATTTATATGGAACTCCAAAGAGGAGGCATTTGGTATCCCAGCATTCTTGCTGTTTTAGTGGGCAGCAGTATTTCCATGATTCTTCCTGAAAAATCATGTGTGATCTTTTGCTTATTTGTCTCCTCCACACAATTTTATTCTTGTCTCCCACTGAAAAAATAAGTCATCTGAATAATTTGTATTACTTAAGAAGGGGGAACATACCTCCACTAGTAAGCATCTCAATTAGTATTGTCCTCTCTTTTTTGTTTCATGTAATGATATAAACTAAAGAAGAGTGATTCTAGCTAACTAAAGAAAATACAGAAAATCATATATTCGTTCTAAATCTCTTCCTTTCTTATACATCCCTCTAAGAAAAAACCTGAATTTTATCTACTTGAGCTTTTCAATTGAGGTGTATTAATTTAATAAAAATTATGAACGATTCAGTTGTTTTGCATCAGATCTAGAGATCTAACTCTCACAGTATACCTTGCAAATATTCTCTTCTTTATAAAGTGCTTTTTAAGTATGGAAGCAGGTTCTATTAAGATCACCCTTTTAGTGAAATAGAAGGTGTTTTAGCAGTTTCAGTCTATTTTTTATCTTCTTTATGCAGCAGTACTGATACTGAAGGCACAAGTGAAGATTGACATCTTAGCGTCACAGAAAATTTGTTTTTCAAAAATTCGCAGACTGCTAAATTGGCATGAATGTGATTTACTTGTCCTTCATTAGAAGAATTATTTGAGAATAGTCCCATATGCAGTAGACATCAGGTAATTTCAAATTACTCCTCCAGATTTTAAATGATACTTTTTTTTGCTTAGCAAATAAACCCATGTCTGTTGAAAGTACTAGGTTCATAAAATGTGAACTTGTGTGAAATTGCTCTTCCAACTTCCCTTTGAAATGATTGCCTGTGAAGCAAAGTAGATTTTAAGTTAAGTTACTAGAGAGATGCAGAATGACCAAACCCAAAGCATAATGAGATCAGATGAGGAACATATTATCTGTTTTCTTCAGTAATAAATTATCATGAAAATGTAGCTGATCATGTTTTCTGGCAGACTGAAATACTTCTGCTAAATCCCGTCTCCCACAGAAGTAAGTGGGTTGGCAGCAGTTTTAAAAGCAAAATTGTGGTTTATTCCACTTTGCACTCCCAAGCAAAACAGCATTAGTACTGCAGTAGCAATAACAGGCCAAACATGGAGTACAAATCTTTCAACTTGCCATCTCGACTTACTCTTCAGTAAGGATGTGAGTGAGGCCAAGTGGTGTTTGGAAATGCTGAAGGTACAGGCATTTGAAATAAGTGGTAGTCTGATTTCCCTCACTGAACAGTTATACGGTAAGAAATTAGTCACTCATCTGTGATTTTCCTTTGCTATTTTTTCCTATTTTAGAAAAATTTTGTAACAGTAAGGTGTGCCTGTGGGCTCTGTAGGTTTCCATGTGGGTGGTGATGGGCAGTCTTTTGGACAAGAAGAGGAAACCATCATAGTTGTATTTTAAGATCTCTCCACTCTCCTGTTTGGTCTTCGAGGTAGGGCAGTGGGACAGTCACAGCAAGTAAACTGGCTTGAGCATAACTGGGAAAACAACACTGCAGCCACCTTGACTGCAGAGAAGGTATTTATGTTTCAGCTCCTTTGCTTGCAGAGAGTAATAGCCCATTCTTACATGAGAGGAGGACACTCGTTTCCCTACAATGTGGTAGAAACCAGTCAAAGAGAAGAATATCAAAACAGGTTAGAAGGATCAGGGTGGCAATCATGACCTGCACAGTAGATCTTGTTGTCTGGTAACACCTTCGGACAAGTAGATGAATTTGAGACTTAATTGAACTTCATCTGGATGCATCCTGTCTGGGATGCTGAGGCATTCTTGCATGAGTGCAGCCACTGGAAATTGGTGGTTGCTTTTTACCTGACTATTGATTTGTGTGGTTCTCTGCTGCTTTACTTGTGGGCTTTACAGAGGGATCTTTATATATGTAATTCATCAATGTGGCAACTTTTTTTTTTTTGTCCTGGTGAGAGCTGTGTGTTGAAGAACGAGGTCAAGCTCCAGCAGCGGGATTTGCCCACCAATTCACTTGTAAAAAAACTTGTTGTTTTTGTTTCGGTAGAGCTATATCTTTCAGTTTATAAACTTTGTTTCCAAACTGCTTAGCCAAATAATGTCTATTAGAACTGAGTCTTTTTAAAGTAGCAAGTTTTAGTATTATAAAAGCTCACATATTCAAATGGTAAAAAATGACCTATTCTTACATTACCATGAGGTGTTTCTGCATACCTGATTTAGGCTTTGTCTCTTGTCTTTGCTTGAATTATCTTACTAAACTACATGCACTTTCTCCTTGTCTAGGGGCATTTATTCCATAAAAATTGATGTTGTGTTTACTGGAATTCATAGTGAGGAAAAAAAAAGGGTGAGAGTGGTTTGTGTATAGAACACAGAAACCAGTCTATAATGGAATATTTTTTGTGCCTTAATTAGACCTGCCTTATTATTATTGTTAGCATTTTTATTATTTTTCTAATTTGTGCTGGGAGGGAAAGGCTGCCATGCTCAGAACCTATTTCAGGAACACTATCTACAAGTGCATAAGGCAGCTGTCTAGCCTTCTGCTTCAAAACTTTCAGCTGTGTTTTGAAGCAACTTTCTGAATACCAAAAATATACTTATTTGTCTAATATTTTACTCTTTTGGCACCAACTATAAGCTTCCAGAGGAAGTAATACAAATAACAACTTTAAGTAACTTCGCTCTTCCACTTCAGCTGGGATTTTTTGTGTGTTTTTTTTTTAATTCACCAAGAGGTCACAATAAAAGCTTTGCTTTTGTTCAGAATGTGTTCTTAGGCAGTTACTCTGAGCTATTAAATTTAAGAACCACATCTCCACTGTGTTTCTGTAGGTACTTGTCATGATGTAACAGGCATTTTAACTTTTTTTTTTAACTGCATGGTTAAATGAAAGGATTTTAGACTTTCTGTAATAAGCAGCTTCTGATAGTTACAAGGCACCTAGTACACTTTAAACTGATAGACACTTAGGACAGTTTAACTAGATGAACTGTTAGCAGGTTTTTCTATAGCTTCCAAGCACATTTTCCTTCTACCATCTCAAGTTTAATAATTCTCATTGCTTTTATGTTGTGTTACTTGACAGAAATATTAACTGTTAAGTATTGGAATGTTAATTCCTACAGATATTTTCAGTGAGGTGCAAGGTCTTTTAAAAGCTCACTTATTCTACTGTAGCATTTTTTAAATCATCATTTTTCCTCTGTTCCCTTAACTAAATCTTAGACTAAGTTTTTATTATGTTTTTGTTTAAATATCTGTGAACTTGTGTTTCATAGCATGCTTACTTTTTTCTTTATCTAGCCTCACAACCAGCATCTTTTCCCTTGCCAACATTTTCCTTTGCAGTTTAAATTTCATAAAGGAATTCACAAGTTTCTGCTCTTCACTTAGTATTCAAGATTTTGTACAACCCTCTTGTGCCTGCCTGTGCATAATGTTTTATGTCTTTTTTGTAGCCATCCTCACTCATTGTAATAGATTTTCTAAGTTTCAGATGTACCTGAGTCCATCTTCAGCTTACTGCCTTTTTTCCCCCAAGCTACATAGTACTGTTGGATATATTTCCCCTTCATTCCTCTAGATCCCTCAGGCACATAACTCCAGGGGACTTGCCTGGTCCATGGCAGGTACAAGCCCTGAAGACTGCGTATGTTATTTTCATTCACCTCTCCATGAAGTAGTTAGAAGGCCACCACCTTCCAACCTCAAAGGTGGCCTGACAGAGTCAGGAAAATCTGGTACATCTTAGACTACCTGTAAGGATGCATTATATTTTTCTGCCAGTCTGATGTCATTGAAATGCTGCTCTTATATCTCACTTTGCTTTGTGCTAACCTCCTTTTGCCCATCGTCCTACCCATCCTCTTGCCACTACAAGACTATCAGGGTGAAAATCAGCACATAACGAATCATTTTAGTTGCTTTCTATGTTGTTTACCTGGGGAGACATTACATGTAAAATAGGTTGCCTTCTGACACAAGCATTTTCAGTGCAATCAATGGCATATCTTATGAGGCCACATGTAGATATATTCAGTATATATTCTGTCCCTTTCTGTCTGCAGCGGTGGGCTCCTTTGGTGGGATTTGTCTACCTGCCATGCCTTCTGTGATTCAAGGGAGTTGAGAATCTGATCTTTGATCTCCAAAGGGAAATCTCCAGAAATTTAATAAGGCAGAAATAGATACTTTGGTCTGCTTTCCTACAAATATGTACTACTTTTCTGTGCTAAACTGTTACATTCATTGCCAAGTTTTATAGGAGTTTAACAAGGACTTTTTTATTTGTCCCTTTTAGAGAGGTTTCACTGTTGAGAAGTTTTCTTTTCCATTCCTCTTGCAGGTTTCTTCTTCAGTTGTGTTTCCAGGATCTCATTCAGTGAATGCTGAAAGGGGACAGCATTGCTAAGTCATTGCTGTTGCCAAGTTTTACAGCAGTGTTTGTTAACATATTGGCCCATATTGTCCTATCACTTTTTAAACCGAAGATCCCACTGAAGTTAGTGTGAACTTTTACCTCAGTTTCAATGTCAGGATGTGGCTCCTTGTACAGGGTAGTCCTCCCTGCCTAGTTACCAATTGTAAGCTGCTCTCCTCCCTTTCCTCGAAGATAAACCTCCTTATCTGGTTCCTTTTTCTTGACAATAATATTATAGAGAGAAGAGAAAGAATAAAAGTAGGTGTAGAACAAAAATGTTGACTATTAATTATAGTTATTGTGCAGTTACAGTCTTGTCCCTTTGGAACCTTATTATACAGATAAGTGAGGCTAAATATTTCCCACTCCATAAAATAGACGTCACAGGTTTTCATCTCATTCCCCTGCATAAAATTGCCACTGGAAATGAAATATTAACAAAACAAAGCTCCACCTGTTCCTGAATTCCCAGAATTTCCATATAAAGGTGAATATTGCGAACAGATGGACAGACAGAATTCTCTGCAAGTTTCTGAACTACCTTAAGGAAGAAGTAGAGAAGATTCACAGAGGTCACAGTCGCATACTACTTCATGAATTTGTGCATGTATAAACTACATAACTGCACTGTAATTAACTTCCTGTGATTTAGTTGTTGGATGCAACATTGTCATGCATCTTCTAGTTCCATAAACTTTTGGGAAAATGTTTAAATGCTGTGCATCAGTTTTGTAAAAGATCCTAAACCTTATCTTGTTTACATTATAAACTGTAGTGAAATACTGTCTGAGGTACTCATAGCTTCAGTGGTTGAAAGCAGGTGAAGTGATAGGATTAGAAAAACTCTTGAACCGACTACTTTTATTTAAAATTGAAGTCAGATTTCTGCCTAATCAACTTAAAACGTCACCTGAAGATGTATGAGCTAGCAGCTTTGGTGTGCCCACTTACTTTCCCAAATTTATCTTGGGAATTAGAGATCATAAATTAACTTTTTAATTCATTTCTGGAAATCTGTGAACTTTTTAAAAACATGATTCGTAGGAGTTTCAGTTTACTCTTATTGGGGCAATAGATGTATGTAATTGAATATAAATAAGGAGTTCAGAATTTGTCCAAAGATATAACTCAAACTGAAGCTATACCTGAGTCTCAGTAATTTAAATGGTTAAGAACTTAATATTTTAATATTTCAAACTCCTAAATAAACTAAACATAAGTTCTTTAATTTTGTGGTACCCTGTAAGAATATGCAATATTACATTCAAGACTTTTTTTTGTTATAGAAAGTAGAACTGTTCAGTGCTCTTTGCTGATTACATTGAAACTCATTTCATATTTCTTGTTGCTATAATGGAAATTGGATAGCTTCCTCAAAGTAATTTTTTTTTTTAATTGTGTTCCAAGGTGACTCATAAAGTAAAAGGGGGAAGAGGCACTGTTCTAAGTACAGAGCTGTTATTTGAAGGCTTTATGATTATACCATACATTAATAAGATATAAAATTAAAGCAGCAAAGACTTGGAAACAGTCTGTGATTCTGACTGCGAAAGCAGATCCTAGCACTGAATTCAGAAGAAAGGTTCAAATGTTGAGGGTATATTCAAAACATTCAAAGCTTCTGTGCCTGGTCAGAGGAGAGGACAAAGGAGAAGTGGCTCTGAAGGATTTTGAAAAGCCAAGGCAGGCACACAGAGGAAACTACACAGGGCTGGTCCTTACAATACAGTGAGCGTAAGGCCTTCTTCTATATTTAGTCCCCTTTCCCTCCCTGTCTTCCCTTCCCCTCCCGCTTCGGTGCCTATAGTCAAGTTTGAGTTGTAGAGTAAGTTGTCATTCATTTAATATTACTTTTTTTTCTTTTTTTTCTTATGGAATCTTAACAAGATAAATCACTTTTCATATAAAACTGTAGTTAAATTTAACTATGCTTAAGTAGCACTGACTTACCACTTTTCCAGATGATTCAGCCTTTATAGAGAGGAATGTGATTAATAATTATTGTTTGCTTTTTTCCTCACACCTGAATATAACATTATCCCGAAAGAAGTTACTATGAATAACCTGTTTTTATTATTAGAAATAAATGCTTTGTCTTGACATCTGACTGCTTAGCTTTGTCTTACTTCTATAGAATAACACAGGATGAAAATAACACTGAGTGTTGCATTTGTTTAATGTTTGTGTTTTCAGGGTTTGCCAGGGCCAGAGGGTCCCCAAGGTCCACCTGGCAAAGAAGGTCAAAGGGTGAGTAAACTTGGTGAACAACTGGTGAGTGTGCTAACTGACCTTGATATGTGACATCTCTCTAAGCACTAATAAAAAAATGGAAAGGTAGCAGCTGAGTATGAAGCATGCTGACAACAGACTGAGCTTTGACAGTTGAGGTTTCGCTTTAGTTGATGGAGATTTAGCAATTTCAACCATCTAAAGTGTTTTTAATGACTGGCAGCACACATGTAGATACTGTTATTTGTGCAACATGTTTCTGCTGTAATTTTAAATGAAAACAGCTCCGAAGTTTTTATTTTATTATTATACCTTACTACCTCTAGGATATATAAAAATATGAATTTAGAATCAATATCTAAAATAGTAACAGAAACCAGAACTAGTGACCCAAGTTTTGTTGTAGATGCCATTATGCAAGTGTTAGAGCCTAACATATGTATATAGACTTATGTGTGTATATATATATATACACATACACAGAGAAGCAAAAAAAAAAAGAAAAATTAAAAGAGATTATGCCCAAGACATTAAATAAACCTTTGGTTATTTAGAATTTTAATATAATAAACTAATTGACTGATTGGTTCTCTGTGTTATGTTTTCGTTTTCCCTGACTTACTGAATTTGGTAGTTCAGTAGAGCAGATAACAAATATTTGTGATTATGTTATCTCAAGAAATAATTCACTTCTGAGGGTTTATCATCTAGTCTGCTCCTAAAGGTTTGGGAAGATAGTCAGACTCAAACATTTTTATATTTTTATTAATTACATTGTGCCCAGTTTGTGTTTTGAAGTTGGGTTTCTCAATAATTCTCAGTTTGTTTAGGTATCATGATAGTTAGTATCTCAGTTAAATTATATGAAGTGGAAGGATTATATGAAGTGGAAGGATCAATGATGAGTAGTCAACTACACTGAATTGTTAAAAAGCCAGTTTAATAATTCCAGTAATAATAATAACAGAAGACCACTTCTTGAACATAATGAGTAATGACATGTAGGCCCCAAAACTATGTTCTATATTGTTTTTTTATGAAAACAGTACTAAATTTCACTTAAGTTGAACATGAAAATTTGAAAGCTGAGGTTATTTAAGTTTCACAGTAAGGACTGAGAACCCTTTCAGAAAAAGTGAAAATAGTAAGGAAGAATCAGAGGTTGTGGTAAATATGCTATTAAAGCATATTTAATAGCATATTAGCATGCTATTAAAGATTTTATAATTACTGTGACTCTTACTGTTATGCAGTTAAATATCTAGGATACTGAAAAGCTATGGATATCCAGTTTTAGCATATTTTAGCATGTTTTTCTGTGAAGTATTGAATCTGCAGAAACTCATAGTTTGTTGGTTGTCCTTTAGGAACCGTTATAAATATGGCTGTGTTTTAGGGACATCACCTCTTGAACTTCTTAATTTTTTAGAGGCAAAGATTCAGATTTAGTGCATTGTATTATATATAATGGTGGATAAATGAATTTGGAAATACTTTTTTTTTTTCCTTTCCATTTTGCAGTGGGAATTAGGGTGTTGATACATTTATCATGGCTATGTCCTATTCACACATAAAATTGAACTGCTGTCTCACTCCCATCTATAACAACAGGAGTGCTGATTGTTTTATAATCTTGGCCATGCACACAGTTGCTTTGAGCCAAACAATGGGAACAGCAGGCTATAGAGCCTCAGCATCTGTCTTTATCTTTCTACCAGTGAAATGCTGACAATACTCTTTCTGCTGACCACCCCCGCCCAAGCATTAATAACATAGTTTGTAGTCTTAATTCTATTCCCATGTGTATTTGCATTTCCAATACATTTAATTACACAATAACATAATGTTTGTAATAAGATCTGTGTTCTGTTTAATGACAAACAGGACAGTGCACATCTAAGGGCATTAAATATTTCTTTTTATTTAATTATATATGTCATGTTGCTCTGTTCTACTTCCAGCAGATCTTCCAAATCTTTCACATTATATGAACTTATTGGTTTTGTCATGTACTCTTTTGAAGATTAAAGCATTGAATGTGTAACTAACTGATGATTTTTCATCAACATATTGTTCAGATCTAAAGGTGCTATTGCATTTTAGAAACTATAGCATATTGGGGAGGGAGGGGGAAGTATCTACTCAATTGAATGCCATACTTTAAGAACCTGATTTTTTTTTGTACTTCTTTGTTTTGCTACATGCTTGTCATATTCCAAATGTTAATTCCCCCTTCCCTTAGTGGCATTTTCAAAAACTAGGCTTAGATTAATAGGGAGCTGAGAGAAGAATTATTAAGTATGTAAGTTAGAGATCTCTGAACACACATTAAAACAAGATCTAAGGAGCTGAGGAAAATTAACAGTGTTAAAGGCAGTACTGTCAAAAACACAAAGAAGGATCTAGAAGGCTTATGTTAGAGCTAATGACTTAAGTAAGTGACACTACGCAGTGAGATAGAAAGAGAATTTTTAAAAGCCATGCAGTCATTTTTGTCCCCTTTTGAACTGGCCTGAACCATTCATTTTCATTTTCAGTGAGTTTTTAAGTGGCATTTTGTTATATCATCCAAGATGTGAGTTTACAGGTAGAACTACCAAGAAATATGAAAAGTAGGACCCTGTCCCAGAGTAGGCACCTGTCTCCTTACACTGACTATAGAGGGAACCTAGGACAGATGTATCCCTATCCCATAAGAAGAATAAGTCTGAGTAGTAGTATTTCTTTCATCTCACAGGTGCATCAAAAAATACATAGCAAATAGTGATTCATCATACATGGTGCCTCTTTATTTAGGGTGTTCCTTAGAAGAGGAAAGTAATGGTTATGGCAGAAGAAATAGTGGCTACATGATAATCTGGCCATATCCAGAGACCATACAGTGAATTTATTTCCAATTCATCAACCAACTTGTAACATATACAATAGTCATTTAAAAGTCTTTTTTGTTGTGGTAATCTCTTGAGTGAACTTAGTTAAATTTTGTATGAGTATGTGCTGCCCTTATGTTTCTCCTTTTGTCATGGTACCAACTTCCACTCACGTGTGTTAGCCAGCATTGTGTTTTCCTATAGATGGAAGGAGTCCTCAAACTTTTACTGTCCTTACAAAAAGACAAAGTGTTTCTCCTTGCTCTACCACTGATGACTAGTGTAATTTTTAGTTTTGTTATCTTTAGTGAAGTGTTTTGTTGGACATGAGGCCTTGCCAAGTAAGAGATTTTTATTTTAATTCTGGTTACTGGGAGAAGTGGTCCCATAGAGACAGCTAATCATTCCCTCTTCCTCATTCCTATGTGAGAGACTTTAGACCATTCTGTGGGTGTTACTTTCATACATAATTTTTCAGTGTCCCTCTTTTTGGCTTCAGGCATTGAGAGCAGCATATTACTGCTGCAGCAACTTGATACTATTACACCAGTGCTCAGAATGACATCAGGAGCTTCAGAAGGTAATTAGATGTTACTCAGGAAAGTCCCTGGTTCAATATTACTGACCAACAGAAAATAGAAATATTGGGTGCTAACCTAGCCTTGCATGGAATTTAAACCACAGTGGAGAACTGCACCATCTTTCTGGCTCCCTGCATTATGCAGGACTTTATTATTTCTCTCAATATTCCTGCACTTCAGCTAAGTATATCTTTCACAGAAGTAGTTTCCACCTGAAAAGCATCAACAACAAAGACCCCAGTGTTTCTTGTCGATCCCACATTTCAAAATGTGTTTTTTATTTTACACTTGAGCATGTAGCTTAAGCCTCCAGCAACTGTTTGGGGTTTTTTATGTCTGCTTTACATTAAAGAGATATTTAATGTTGGGGTTTTTTCCTCTGTAATCAAATCAGTATTCCATTTATTTTTGAGAAAACTCAACTAAGGTCCTTCAGCTTGCCATCTAAGGAATTTTCTTCACTCTTCAAATAACTTTGTCATGTTACTGTACTTTTTTCAAAATTTCCAGTATTTATAAGTACAAACTGCATGAAGTTTTCCAGAGTCCACCTTCACTATGTTGAATGCCATGAGGTGAATTTATATTTCCAAAATATAATTCCAAAGCTTTTGGACATTAATTATTAATTTCAGTTGGGTATCTTTGTAGCAGCGATCTTCCCTGAACCTGACACATTTTTAATAAATATTTTTAAAAAAAAACAATTAATTTTTTTAATATTAGTGAATTCCAAAAATTCTCTTAACACGAAGCATCAAAGCAACTTTATTAGACAGCTATACTGTGAAATCTAGAAATGGTCATTTTTCCTTCAGGCCCAGCACACAGCTAACAAACACAGCAGTTTGTGCAGCTGTTCCTGCTTCTTTGAGATTTTCTTGATACCTTCTTGAACTTTGAGGCACTTTTTCTGGGATTTGGAAACTTCTGGGAATCCTCTTAGGTTGCCTGCTGCTGTCAGGTAAGGCTAAGGTAAGGGTAGCTCTAGCAGCTTCTAATGAAATCCATCAGCTGTCCTTGATGCAAGGGTGCCTGCAGCCTTTGTTCTAGCTGACCCCTGATAGGAAGGGTCGAGTAGCCTTTTAGCCCACTCCAGGAGAGGGTTATATGACAGCCAGGCAATGCAGCAGTTTGTGGAGCAATAACACAAGCAGCCAATGGATGTACAGCAGTCCGCACAGCAGTTCACACAGAAGGGCACAAAGAAGGGGCCAGCAAACTTTCTCTGTCCAGCATGCACATCCTTAAAGATGATGATCACAAGGCAGAGGACCCAGGCACTTCTGAGGTAGCTGACTGTTTGCTATCAGACTGTTCCACTTAGGAGGCTTCAGATGGAGGACACACTCTGTAAGACCATGGTGCCTTACAGTTTGCATTCCCAAAAGCAGAGAGAGCTGGCTGATGTCATTGCAAGGCCACTCTTTATAATCTTTGAATGGTCATGGTGACTGGGAGAGGTTCCTGAAGACTGGAAGAGAGCAAATATCACTTCTATCTTCAAGAAGGAAGATCTGGGGAACTGCAGGCCAATCAGCCTCACCTCAGTCCCTGGGAATGTGATAGAGGAAATCCTCCTGGAAACAGTTTACAAACACGTGAAGGACAAGAAAGTTATCAAGATAGTCTGCATGGATTTATGAAGCGGAAATTATGATTGACCAACCAGATTGCCTTCTACAGTGAGGTGACTAGCTTGGTGAATGAGAGGGGAGCGGTGAATGTTGTTGACCTCAACTTTAGCAAAGCCTTTGACACTATTTCATGTAATTTCATCTCATTAACTTCATAGACAAGCTGACAAAGTACAGGTTAAAAAAATGGAGAGAGGGGTGGATTGAAATCCAGCTGAATGAATGAGCTCAGAGGGTTGTGATCAGTGGCACAAAGTCCTGTTGGAGACGATTCACTAGTGGAGTACTTCAAGGCTCAATATGGAAGCCAGTATTGTCCAGCATCTTCATTAACAACCTGGACTATGGGGCATAACGTAGCGGAGAACTAGGGCAAGAGGAATCACATGAAATTCAACAAGGGGAAATGCAAAATCCTGCATCTAAGGAGGACTAACCCCTGGTGTCAGTATACACTTGAACTAACTATCTGGGAAGAAGCTTTGTGGAGAAGAACCTGCTGGATGACGAGCAGAACATGAGCCAGCAATGCACCCTTGTGGCAAAAAAAGACAACAATATCCTGGACTGCATTTAGAGGTGCGTTGCCAGCAGGTTAGGAGAGATATCCTTCCTCTTTGCTCAGCACTGGTGAGACCACATCAATGAAGACATGGTTTCACTGAAGTGGATCCAACACAGGCCCACAGAGCGGATTAAAGAGACTGGAGCATCTTTCATAAAAGGAGAGGCTGAGAGAGCTGGGACTCTTCAGCCTGGAGAAGAGAAGGCTCAGGGGGGATCTCGACAGTGTGTGTATAAATACCTGATGTGAGGGGATGAAGAAGAGAGAGACAGATTCTCCTTAGTAGTAGCCAGTGACAGAACAAGAGGCAATGGGCAAAAATTTAAAAACAGGAAATTCCACCTCAATCCAAGAAAACACTTTTTTATTGTGAGGCTGGTCAAATACTCATGCAGGTTGCCAAGAGAGGTTATGGAGTCTGCTTGAGGAGGAGGGTTGTACTAGATGGTCTCAGAAGGTCCCTTCCAACCGAGACGGTTCTGTGGTTTTTATTTAACTAGCTCTAGCTTATTCTTAGCACAGCTGCCAACAACTTCATTTTTAGGGATTAATATAATTTTTTTAAACGTTCCATGTGTATTTAAGCAGACTGATTCTCCACCGTGGTGTTTTCCTTGGTTCCAGTGATGAACTCAGTTCAAACATTTACAGACCTTTCTATGATACCACAGCCGTGTTCTTGACTCTGTATTCCTTGGGAAGTTGCAGGTGTCTAGAAGTAAATATTTTTGAAACGGCTTCCTTATTTGCAATTATTGTGTTTATAGTACCAAATACTTCACTTAAAAGGAGGTTATTTTTGCATTATCTTAGTAATAAATTAAACACCTCATAAAACTCCAAGTCCTTTGGATTGTCATATCTAATGTTTCAGCATTGATTTCACTAAAATTATGTGTTTGGAGGGACCTTGTAAAATTGCAATACTTGCCTTACGATAATAATCAATTTACTCTCTGAGATGACAAGTTTTTCAAATCAAGCATGAATAAAATTATTATGACACAGTGGAAAATCATCCTAAATAAATAAATGGGCAGGGAGCTGTTAGATTTTCTTAACATAATTATTTAGAATTACATCAAAATTAATTTAAATTCAGATTACATTTATCTGGTTTATAGAACGTAAATATCTCTTTGACGTAATTTGTTTTCTAGTTCAGTGGGTAAATGTTGTACTCAACCAATTGTAAAACAAGCTTTACAGAGCAATGATAATTACTGCATAGTAGGTCAGGCTCCTGGCACAGAGCAAAGAGTATTTTTCACAGCTACAGCTGTGGAGTTTTGGAATCTCTTTTAATCTTCTCAGTCCTTCCTGACTTTGATGTAAGTTGTTTTTAAGTATGTAAAGCTCCAGTCTGATTTTTATCTTTAAGTTGGAGTGCTCTAAGTTCCTTCACTCAGGTATTTAGCTGTCTAAAAATGGTTAATATAAAAAGGATAATTTTCAGTTTTTCTACCAGAACGTCTCTGCCTTAAAAGCAAAGTAAATAACCAGTAAGGTACAATACAGCTTAAAAAAACCAAACAAACAACAACAAAAAAATTTTCCACTGGGATGAAAAAGGTTGTAGTTTATAATGCTGAAGACAGATTTGTCAATTAGAAGACAGTTCTACCACATATTAACTTCTTTATTATTTTCTATTGAAGAAATTAAAATTAACTTTTAATGGAATAGCAGAAATTATTCCATTTTAAGGTATGATTTAGAATTTTCAGACTCCCTTCCAAATACTCTGTTATTGATGTTTCTTTTAATGTCTCTTAACAAAAGGTATAGCAACATGAGAGAATAGGAAATTAGTTCTCATAATTGAAAATTAAGGTATTCATTATAAAAATATCTAAATGTGGTTTAAAAATATTTTTACAAATTATTTTGAATTGAAAATGTGCTTTTGTGAATACACTCGAAAAATTGTGATAGATTTTGTGTAGGGATTTGTTGGCAAAACAGTTTGTGGCATTTTACTTCTTGGCACTGCTCTGCCTGTTTAAGGACTTTTTAAATGTTTGTTAAATGCATTTGAATAATATTGTATAGTCTGACTAAGTGCTATTTTTTTAGCATTTTATTAATACAAAAGTGAAGAAACTAGAGTTTATTGTAAATCATTCCTAAAATTAGAAAGCCAAAGTTGAGTGCAGGAATGCTTCTGGATTACCAAGGAGCTCTCTAGTGGCTTCTCTTCCAAAACAGGGGATTAAGGTCTGTCTGCTCTTTTCTTCTGTGAGCCCTGTTCCAGTGAAAGGCTTTTGTGGGATACAAGGGGCAGACCTTCACTTGTTTTCTGCAAACAGCTTAATTTCTTGCCTTCTGGCCTTATTTCCTTGGAGTTTATTCAGGTTTAACATTTAATACAGAGCTTAATTTGTAATACACTGGTTACCGTAATACATCCTCAAGGCCAAGGTTAATAGGATTGAAGAAGGAATTGTACATTCAAGTCATAACACTGTATGACTGAAGTTAAAAAGGTTTAATTGACTGCAGTGTAGATTTCCAATTTAGGAAAGAGAATATCCAAACTATGAGATTTCTAAGGATTAAAAAAAAAAAGCTTGTCCAATTGTGACACTACCAAAGTTAATGACAAAACTCTTGCTAACAGCAGTTGTGCAGTCAGGTGGTTAAATGTCAAAGCCCTCTTTAAATATTACCAGATTTTTGGCTAAATACACAATGGAAAATAATGACTCTGCATTTGGACTGTGCATTTGTAGGTTTGAATTTTCACTTTGTGAACTGTCAAATAGTTGATTTGGATCCTGGAGCACCTTCTCTTGACCCACAACCAATCGGTCGATGTGCACTTTTGTGTAACTGGGTGGGTTGAGTGATTGCTCTGATTAATTCTAATCTTCTGTTTCCAGGTAGCTCTTGAACTGGCTTTCTTGCTGACACTGCCATGTAGTGTCTGCTTTCATTCCCTTAAAATGGCAGTCTGGAAAACTTTTTCTGGTAAATCATGGAGTAGAGGACTGTCAGCAGCTTTGGGCTGGGCTGGGTTTCTCCTGGGTTAGAGTTGGTTGGAGCTCTACAGGCTCCAGATGAGCAGCCAGGAGCACCGGGTTGTGGCTACAAACAGAGGGAAAATTGGAAAGTTTGTATGGACTAGCTGTATAAGCTTGGAGGACTGAGACAAAAGTTTTATGGTTGGACTCAATGATCTTAAAGGTCTTTTCCAACCAAAACAATTCTATGATTTTAGAAAAGCCTCTTTTCTGTACTCTGCATAGGCACTGGGAGTTGTCTGGACACTTGCTGGCAACTCTGGGATTCTGGAGGAACCATCTTTTAACTGCCCAGAGCTCCACTTGCATGTCTGTGTTTAGGTGCCCAAGGGGCTGGCAGGGTGTCTGTGCGTTGGACACTCTGAGACGGGTCTTTACTCTCCACCTGCCTCCTGCTTCAGGTCTGTCTGTCCCTTTGTCAGTCTGGTTTGGAGGATTATTCAAGAGAATCTTAGTTTAGCTTGGCAAATGAGTTACATAAACCTCATTAATCTTGCATAACTATACTAGTTAAGACTTTAAAGCCCAGCTTCCTACTTTCTCTAGAAACTAGTTCCGGTTTTGAAATGTGATGATGTGTTTCAGGAACTGCTAATTAATTATTTCCTCTGAAAATTCACATGGTCTTATTCTAGGAACTTTTCCCTTCATACTGAAATGTGGGGTTTTGAATTATTAATTCCATAAATCACATCAGCATGCATTCCTACATAACTCTGCTCGATTTTATCCTAAAATAATCCGCAGTTTATTTTTAGACACTAGGATTAGTGATCAGTAAGATCTTCTGTAGTCAGAGATATGTGAATAGATGGATGCAACATGATATAGCAGCGGGTTACAATATAGATTTTTAATTCTTGAATTGTGTGTTGGACCTGCAGTGATGCCCAGGGGCAGCAGGCAGAATCAGAGCACAAGCTTACGGAAGGGTGCATAGAGCTGCTCTTCTGAAGAGCTTTCCATCTAATGTAAGGCAAAGCTCGTCAAGTCATTTTGATTAACAGAAAGGGCAAAAGAAGAGAGGAATAAAGAGTGCAGTTGACTGTGTACTTCAGCTAGGTACTCAGATGGGTTTTGCTGAAGCATATAATTTCTCATTTATTTTATTTCTAATATTTTATCTCTTTTGTCCCTGACTAGGCAGCTATTTGTGTGTAACATAGCTGAAGTTTGTCCTGTAGAAAAGAGGAAAGTGGTTGACTGTCCAAATTAGTTGAGGGGAGGCATTTCATGAGTCAAGGGGACAGGGTACAGTATCAGTAACATTTAGACAACTTCTTACCACATTTGTTGCCAGCCAAAATACATGCAGCACAAAGGAAATAACCAGCAACTGTTTTGGTTTTCCTTAGATACTATTCTAAGTAGCATTAGACAACTTGTTAACACCACTTATCTTACTGTAAGTTAGTATAGGTGGTATTGTGTTTTGTACTTAGTTAAAGGAAGTATGTGATGCCTACAACATTTCTTTATATTTTGAGTGGGTTTATAAACTCAATACTTGCTCAGTGAACTCAACTAAATACAGGTAATGGGCCTCCAGTGCCAGCTGCCCGCCCCATGCACAGGAGTACAGCAGCGAGTACAACTCACGTGGCTGCCAAGACCCGCTTCTGAGCAGGAGATGGGAACTGTGGCTCTCCACTAAGCCCACTCGATGAACCAGAGAGGGGACAGAGATGTTTTTCCACTTCTTCTTTCTTGTCAGAAGGAAGACTCAAAATCAAACTGTAAATATTTAGTCGCAGTCTGGCTCATGGTCTGCTTAAGGCAAGGCCATAATAGGCTTATCAAAAACATACTTCTAATTGTTTTAATTATTCTAAACAAAAGCATAAACTACTTATACTCTACTATATATTTTAATTTTTTCCATACCGATTCTAAGAAGCCATAGCAAAGCAGGAGTGCTGGCAAGTCGGTGGAGCTATGTGTATCCCTAACATTTAAATCTCTGTATCTGAGAGGCATTGCTGAAAGGTAGTAGGCTTTTCCATATTTCTGTGTTAAAATTAAAATATCAGACAGTTTAGAAGAATGCTTGTAGTCAAAAAAAGGACTTCTGTTCCTCTAGAGAAAGCTGATGCTTCATTCCAGTCTCTGTGATTGTTCTACAGGCTTTTTTGTACACTTGGCACATAGTCTAATGACTAATAATGATTGGATAAAAGGTAGGGCAAATGTTTCTTCTGTGTTTTACTGGGTAAGTCTTCTGGTAATTAATAAATGACAGTGAAAAATAACTACCCCCAATTTTTTTTTATAGCTGATTTTTCAGAAAGTTTGTCAAGTTTTGGCTTTGCAATATGTCATAAATCACATTTTGGTTCATCTTGTAAGTAGAGATAAAATTGCCTTCTCAACATATTCCATGTTTTCCTGTGTAATTAACACCTCATTCACAGTTGTGTCTGCCAGTCAAAGCCTTGCCTTCTTCCCCCTGACACTTCCTTGATACTTTGTTTAGACTGCTGTGATTTTAAGTGTCATCCTCAGGATACTTTAAGTAAGTCCAAACAGGAAAAGGAAGGTGCTTCAAGAAGTCAACAGTATAGATCATTATAACTCAGAGGGACTTTTTTAAAAGTATGAAGCAATTTATATTTGTTTAATATTTACGTCATTACTTCTCAATCTGTTTTTCATACTTTCTAAGGAAAGTTTACTGGTTTTTTTTTAAATAAAAGTCAGAAAATATCAGTTTCCATCTGTATGTCTGAAGTAGACATCAGCTAAGAGCAGCCCTCCTTTTCTGGTGCCTGTGTGCCTTTCCTGGTACCGTGCCCTCTGTCAGGCCAGGCAGGCTATTCGGTTGCCCAGTGAACTGAATCAATGAACTGATCAAAGTTAAAAACAACTCTATTTTTTTGTGGGCTATCTTTAGCCCAGATGAGTTCCCAGCTCTGGTTCTTCACAGAGCTGCACAGACAGTGTTACCAACACAGCAGAGGACATACTGGGGCTGGGTGGTAAGGGGCAGGATAGCCTTGAGCCCAATGTAGGCACTTAGTAACATATTTTTGTTCTGAAAATTCACCCTGAGCTGCCCCAGTTACAGCCCAGCATGTGTGAGTACTGGCAGGATTAAACAGCTCAGCACATAACATATGTCTCAGCTAGTTAAGACCTAGGAATTTGGCACTCCAAATATGCTTAGGTGGTTTTTTGTTTGGTTTTTTTTTTTTTTTCATGCTGCCCTTAAAACACACTGACTGACTGAGGACCTTCATGAAGCCATGGTGGCAGTGTACATGTCATGTGACATAGCCCTGTGAATGAAACACATCCCCACAACCCTTGTTCACTTCTTTCTTCAACTTGAAGGACTCTAAACCCCTACCTCCAGGGCATCTAGGCAAGAGGTTATGCTGGTGAGCTGCAGGGTATGAGGAAGAGGGATTTTCCACCTTTACTGTCATCGTGTTGTTCCCCCTCAGCACAGATCCAGATTAATGAGAGGCAGAGCCTGAGAATGATGTCCCTGATGTTCTGAGAGTCCCTGATCCACAGATCAGGGCTTTCAGCTGTACAGAGTGAAGCTGGGATTTCACTTGCTGTTCCTTAGATTACTTCTGCAGTTTGTGTGAGATCTTCATTTAATAAAACACAGAGGCAAGCTTAAAAGTAGGGGCCATAGCTTACAGAAATACCCCTATGTCTTAATTGTGAGCTGTCAGCAAGCATTTTATTTTTTTAACTTCTTAAGCCAAGTTCTCACTTGGACATCCCCCTAATGCTTTTTGTTAATTTACGTTTGCCATTCACAAGGGAAAAGTTGAGTCTTAATGGAATAATTTTTTTGTTTTGTTTGCCCTTGTACCTAGATGTTTGTTGTTCTCAGCTGTTGTTTCTAAAACAGTGTGCATCAGATTTCAGTTTGTCAATAAAGATGTAAATTACTGTAAATTACTTCCATTTTTATGTTGATCTTCTTTAAAAAAAAACATATGTGAAAACAGCGGTTGTTCAGTTGAGCTCTGTACTAAAAACTTGTAGTAATTACATGTGCATGTTTTTTAGAATCCAAGTGGAAAGTCTCCTGTTAACTTAAGTAGACTTTTATGGACCTTAAGTTTTAATGCAAATAATTTTGCATATGTATTATATATGCAGATGTTACTAATTGCACAAGGAAGGTGCAATTGTCTTTGCAAATAAATCTCTGACTTTTCTGCTTATTCTCACATCCTGGAGAAGAAGGGTATGGGTGTTTGTTAATTGGGTTATATTGCACATATGTATTTACTGTGCAAGTCAGGGTGACTACTGCATCACAGTTTGACATCCCAAGCTATGATATATTTGGGTAAAATGTAATTCTTTACACCTCATCATGATGCTCTGTTTCTAGCCCTATCAATGTGTACTTACATTGAGACATAGCTTTAAAATATGACAGTAAATGTTACAGTGATGCAAATATAGTTTTTCATAATTATTTTTTAAAATCCTAAAAGTACTTGAATCAGATAGTGTTGTAGTGACTGATACAGAGTATTCATTTTGGATAGTTTTTTGTAATTTTTTGCTAGTAAGCAAGTCAATAAACCTTTTCGTATACAAAATTCTTATTCCAAATCAGTCACGAGCTGTAAACATTTATAAATGTCTGTTCTTTTTTGTTTCCAGGGAAGACGAGGCAAACCAGGCCTCCCAGGAAAACCAGGGCCACCAGGACCTCCTGTGAGTAACTAATGAGGGGAATGGGAAATTTTCACTCTATCCTGGAACTTTGTTAGCATTTTTATAGCAGGTTACCTGATCATAATTACAGTTGAAAATATTTGATCTGTGTGTACTCTACTGTATCAAACAGCTATTATTGCCAGCCTTTTGATACAGCAAAGATAAAAGGACTGGGTCCACAAATAGGAGGGACTACACAGTGGGTAAAGAACAAGATGCAAACTTCAGCAGGGGAAGCAGAAATTGTCTGGCATTTCAAAGAAGGAATGGCCGTGTACACTAAATGTGAATACTGTGCATTCATTCACTTTGCAAAATGCGTGATTCTCTGCAGAAGATGGGATAATTTCTATCTCAGAGGGCTAATTTGAAAGATGAAGGACTGTGTGAAGCATGTGCCAACTGAATGGTGGGGAGGATTATACCCAGCACTGGAGTGAGCACTCAGCTGTAGTTCAAATAAGTTTGCTGAAGAATTAAAAAGATTAAGAAATACATGACTCTCTGGAAGGATTTCTACTATGAAAAAGAAAAGGGTTTAGCTCGGATCTAATGCAGTTTGGATTTTAATTTTTTAAAAATTTTTTGGGGGATTTCAAATTTGAAGTCAGGCATGGATGTATATTAGTCTAGAATGAACACAGCCTTCTTTGGTAGAGGAAGACTTGGTCATATTTGTAAAATTCTCTATATATTGTATTATAAAAATGCTATCATGCACAACTACAAAACAGCTGTTTGCCTGTGGATAAAGTAAACTTCTGCTGCTTTACATTTTAAATCTCAAATAAGGATTTCATAATTCCTTTTTCTGCTTACCTGAAATAGGTAAAGGCTAGTATTTTATGTGTCAGAACATTTGATTCATATGCTTCAACCGCACTGTAAGGGAAAACTAATCTTATTTGTAGAGAAGAGAATAATGCACTGCTGCATGAAATACAATGACTAAAATGTAATAAATTTCGTTTACACTCATCTAAAAACAAAACTACATAAATTTTATAAGTCTTTTCTCCTCTTCTTCCTTGCAAAATGTGTTTAGAAAGAGGAGTTGACGATGGAGTTCATTTATCCTGCATAAAACTAAATAGTTAAAAATCTCTCCCTCTTTTCCCCCACATATAGTCATATTGAAGCCTTGCTTATTTTAGTCTTTTATACAATTTGGGCTTCCTAATGCTGAAATGGTGCTGCAGACTGCAGGAGTTCAAACAAAGGAAAGGAGCAATTCAGAATCTTTCTTAATACAAATGCCAAAAATAACCTTTAAAAGAAGAAAAAAGCAAACCTTAGCAGAGGTCAATGTTAGACCTAATCCGCTTTGTTTGTTGTGAGACAGTGAAAAGCTGTTTCTCCATAAGAGATTTCTGCCATCATAGATTTGCTGACAGATCAGGCTTGTGAAGACGTATGATCCTTGACAGACACACCAGAAATCTTGAGTGGAAGCTAAATTGCACTTTTGTTACTGAGTAGCATTTCATATTTTCTTACAGCAAACAGAAAGCTCAACTTTGTCAGCGTGGCACCATCCGTACGACGAGCTCTGTATGGGCACTGTAGCCTAGCATTATGTATCACAAAAGTATTCCTCAAGCAGTCATGGCCTAAATATTGGTTAAAAGTATTTGTTTCTGGTATAACTATCTTGATGCAGTCCTTACTTTGGATACAGCTACAGCAGCATCTTGTGTTCCTCTTCCAAGACTGAGAATATAATCCACAGAAAAAGCATACACTAAAAGCAGAAATGCCTGCTAATACGCATTGGCATTATCCCCATGTTTAAAGTGCTACAGCACTTACAAATCAAAAAAGACTTTAACATGATCCATCATTCCTCCTCTCTTTCAAGGCTCAAACCATATTAAATTTTTCTATATCGTGCTTCCAATTACCCCTTCTCTTTTAATTACTTTGATCTTTTTAAAGTGCAGCAGAACTATCACACCTGCAGGGTGGTTACTGTCAGAAGTTTGGGGTATACAGGGCACAAAATGTTTAACGGATTGACTGACATGTAAAAATTAGACTCTCCAGAAAAAGTAAGTTTGGTGTTTGGTTGATGTTTTGGAGGAATGCAAAATTTGCTTTTAAGAAAAAGGAGATTCAGTCATTAATTGCTAGGGTAGCTACAGTGCACACTGCGTGTCTGAAATTAATAAATTTACCTAATTTATTTATCAGTTTATGCCATGGCATTAAGTACTTAATTTAGATATTAGGAGAACAGCCAGATGTTCAGTAATGACAAAAAACCCTGTGAGAAGGAAAGTTCTGCCTCCTTGAGGAAGAAGTAGGTGGCCAGGATACAATACTCAGGGGTATGGTATAAAGGACAGCCCTAAAAAAAGTGTGTGCAGGGAGGGATTGTGAGACCACATTCTGAATAGCCAGAAGGGCTTCAAATTGAACACTACTAACTGATGTGAGTTTTGATTAATTAAAATAGTATTTTTTTGACTTGTTGCATGGCAGCATTTAAGATTTTCTTTATTCTTATCTGCCTCTAACCTGACATTTCCTACCCTCTCTCAATACCTCATCTTTTTTTTTTATCTTTATTTTTTCCTCCTAGCCTAATTTCTGGGGATATTTTTTTTTTTCAGTATAATTGAAGTTTCTAGTGAGTTTCTAGTCTCTTAATATCATCTGCACATCTTTGGTTAAAAACCTGTATCAGTGTCAGAAACAGATTCATTGGCAATTGATTATGAAATTTACTCAGTTAAAGTGGGACTCTCTATGCAACTTCTTCCAGGTATCCTTTCTTTTGTGTCATTTTTCCCTTTGGAGCAAATCCTGGGCCTGCAAAAGGCAAGGAGACAATGAGGATATTTATTGATGTGTCATAAAAAATATTTCTGTGAGCCTACCCATATGATGATCCTCTTTTGAGTATTTTTTTAAGGTTTATTAAATATTATAGACTTCAGAAGAGGTCTGGTATTCCCTTCTGGTTTGGAATTCATGGTTTGCATCCTTGCTGTCATTGTTTTTGAGTACTGGAGAGCTGAGATGTGTGCTCACACGTGTCTCACTCCAGCGGGTAGCAATTTATGCTGAAAAGAAGGAATCCAAACGGGTTAAGTAGAACAGCAGCTCCCTCTAGTGCTTTTTGATCCCTTCCCCGTTTTTTAAAGAGGCTAGAGAGTGGTTTAGAGCTTCTGTAAAATATACTATTCATTTCACTTTCAGAAGCATTCTGAAAATTATGATTGTGAAATCAAAATCTCTGTACCCTTCAAATGTATTTCATACATTTGCTTGTTTGTGTTTTCTTCTAAAGTCTTCCAAAAGAGATACTCTTTCACATGCTGTTTTCCTGCTTTGTATGGCTCTTCACTGAAACTGAAACACTGATTTTATGAAACAGAAATAAATACTATCATAGTATGATGCTGTTAGGTTGTTAAGTACATCATCTTGACCTGACTGCAGGACTGAACTGATATCTTTCTTCTGCCGCAGCTGCTAACAAAAGTATCTACAGGACTTAAAAATGCAGAAGGGGTGACCAGCAGACCATAGCTTATTTTGCATAGGTATAATGCATTGGCTTTCTAGTTCCTGCACCATTTTGTTTTCAGTACTTAAAAGCAGATGTGTGGAAGCTGTCTGAACTATATGATATTGGACTAAGGATGCACAGGCCCAGTTCTGCAGTCTTCACTTAGTCAAAGTGCTTTTCTGGTCTTGGGTTGTAGAATTATTACCTATCTGGTTTTGTGTAGAGGAAGTAATTTATTTTTGTATTTGTCCTGCTTAGAAAATAGCTGCATGATGTCTGGCATTGTTTTACATATTATGGTCATTTGTGGGAGGTTTTGAGCTTGGGGGGGGTGGGGTTTGTTGCTTTTTTTATTCTTACTTTTACATGAATCAGCAGCTGGGTATTTCTATGTAGTAGGCTAGAAGACAGAAAAAGGAGTTTTACTGGTTTCTCCATTAAGGGTTAACTTTATCTTTTCTGTCCCAATTTTCTCTGTCTCTACTGGAGCTGTTATAACTAGGGAAATTCCATGTCTCCACAGTTCCCATTTTAATGGAATATCAGATTTTGTAAAAAATAAAAAGAGAGCCAAGCTAGAGTTGTGCTACAGACTTCCACCAGAATAACAGTGTTCTTTGAGGTGAGTCCGAGTCTGACTTCTGCCCAGTGTTACTCTTTGGCAGAAGGGAATGGCTATCAGCACTGGTTTTTAAGGTAGGAAACATGAGGACTACTTGATTTAACTAAGTACTGTCTTGTCTAAGAAGCTGTCTGTGGCAGAGCAGGGAAATAAACTTCGGGTCTGCTATATCATAGGTTAGTGAACTGCAATCACAATTATTCATCCTCTTAAACCTGCTGCTTTCTACCAAACAATTTATTGTTTGCAACCAGAACAGATTTATTTCACAATTGCTATAGTCCTTGAAGCTCATAATTCAGTTCGTCATTTACCTTTGCAAGGGGCTGAACTTCATATCTCTTATCTTCACAGCTGTTCTTGCTTGGAAGATTAGTTTTGTGTTAATCCTTAAAGTCTCAAATTAAAATAGGGCTTCGTTTTTGTTTGTGTTGCATATGAGGCAGTGGAGAAATTGACAGGCTACTTGAATTTCTTCATTTAATTCCGTACACTTTTGATCTGTTGTTATTCAGTATGTATGTCAGTGCCATCAAACTAGTTATCTTAAGTAGCCAGCAGTTCGCCTTGGAAATCTCATTTTCTCTGCCTCAGGAAATACTGTCATTCCTCTACCAATATTTTGAACGTGAATGAATGTTATCAGTTAATTACAATAAACAGAAAATTAAAGCAATGATACGTGAAAATTGTCAGTGACATTTCTGGTATTCCTGGACTTTCAACTGCTTTTCAGGAGAGTATTGGAAATGCTTATGTGGTCGGATGGGAATGGCTGGCAAGGGTTGATCATATTGTTTGTTTCTATGCATTTAAGTTTTTTTAATCCTTATAAAAATATATTTATTTAATGTATTCTATTGTGACAGACGTCATGCCTTCATCATTCTTTCCATTTGCTCTTCGGAACAGTTATACAATATTGCACATCTGCACTGATGAGTTCTATGTTTTTTTATATTATAGCAATCAGAAAAACAATATTTTACTTTAATGGGCAGACACAGATCTGAAATAGATGGATAAAGTGATTACGCTGAGTCACTTGCAGTGCTGTGTTCTCCAAAATGGCCTGTTCTTGAGATGCAACCAGTGTAATTTACTTGTTACACATTTTACTGCATGGACTGTGAGATTGCATAGACTTTTTTAGCAGTCTCATCTTTACAGAAATGCAGACAAGCTATAGAAGTTAAGGGAGAAAAATATATTATAAACCCCAATAAATTCACAGTTTGGAGCTGTTTACTTTTGAGCACCTGTGTTTCTATTCCTGCCTTGTCTGTAGAAATAACATCTGGAACCTGCTTGTAATTTTGGAAAACAATTTTCAGTTCTTTTCTTATTCATACAACTGTACTCTCCGTGTGCTTCAATTCTCTCAATTACACAACTTGATATTAAAAAAGGAAAAGGAAACCCTGCTCAAGTGAGCTTTTCACTAGTATTTGGAAAGCAGTAAATCTGAAAAACATCCAAAGTGGCAGATGTGCAAAACTCTCATTCAAAAGCTAGAAATTGCCTGTACAATAGTTCTTCAACTCCTGCTAATTTCATTGCTTCTCCATTTTCAAACCAACACCACTGGGGATTTTTTTTGATTGTAGAAACTTCAGAGTGTATTATGCAGCTATGCTAGTGGAGAGAAACAGTGTGGAAGGGAAGAAAGACACTAGAGTTTAGGAAGACACTCTTGAATAAAAATAGTTTCTGTCGTACACTCATTTTATTAATTTTATTTTAGAAATAATGATGGAAAGATAAAATGATTAAAGCTGTGTTGTTTTTTGAAAATGAATAGACTAAAACAGATGGTTTACTGCTGGTGGCACAAAGGTTGTGGCATTGTTACCCAAAGTTCCCCCTTGACTGCTGTAGTCATGAAACAGTTCTATGGTTTTTTGAGGTTATGTGTCTGATATTTAAAAGCATGACATGTACAGAGGCTTTCCATTTTGACAATTTTTTTTTTAATATACAAATAATATCCAAGAGTTCGGGGTTGTTGACAGATAAAGCATTTGATCCTTCCTTGGTTGTGTGGTTGCAGTAGTTTCATTCGTGGGAAAACAGTAAAAGAAACAACATGGTGGCAAATGAGAAGGGAGAATAAATTCTTTAACTGCTTGCAGAATTACAGAATCCTGCAAGCATTCTGGATTCAAGGATTCAGGACTGCAGGATTACAGTCTTGAAACTGAGACATCTAATAAGTAGGCAGTGTCATCACAGTTCAGTCCCAATTCTGGATTGCCATCTTTAATATGAATATCGAAGTTCAAATTCTGACAGTAACTTTAGAAATCAGAGTAAAATGAACATCTCAATCAAAACATGACTATATTTATCCTATTTTTCAATGTAAATTTGAAGTGACAATTCACTTCTAAAGTAAGACAAATGGAAAAATTTATGGCCTTGTATTTCTTCCAGTGTTGGGGGGAACAAAGAGGGAGTGAGATACCTGTAGTGTTTCACATGGCTTCCAAATCTTCCTGATGTTCCCTAATATTAAGTACCACTATCTTTCTGTAATCATGGTAAAAGACATAGGATCATATTTCATAATTTTGTGATGATGTTTCAGAGTACACTTGTCTTGTTCTGATATGCTGCAGTAATGTTCTTCCTGGTCTTACTGACTTATCCATCAGTTTTAGTAACTTTTGCCTATTTGACTTTAATTTGGCTTTACCATCTTCCTAGTTTTTTATACCTTCAGACTCAATGAGAACTTTGTGATTGCCTGTCTTTCATTAGTTAGTTTCCATCAGGTTGAAATTATTTTCCCCAGGAAAGTAGCAGTCTGTTTGTTTAATCAAAATCATGGTTCTGTTTCTCATCTTTTTTAAGTTCAGCACCTCAAGGGAAGTACCTTTACTGGTAAGGAGAGCCATCAGGGTTTCAGTTTCACAGAATGATTCTCTACATGTGGGAAAACTGTGTGTTTACCATTCCATGCACTCCTGCAGAGCAGATGCATCTTGCCAGAGAAGGCCTTGCTGTCAGAATGCAAATCATGACCTACCTCATTTAAATACTTTGACAGAACACTTCAAAATATAATTACACAGGAGCCAAATGGTACCACCCTCAGGATGTGAATCCTCAAAGTAGCTGTTGCATAATCAACATCACCAACCTGGTATCTTACTTTTTATGCAAGTACTACATTGTGGTAACTCTCAATTTTTTTAATGTTCATTCATCAGCATAGCCTGCCACTGGGACTTAAGTGCCAGCCTCGTGAATTGTTACTCCCAGTTAGAGAAGCAGGAATTGTACATGTTGAAAAAAGTTAACTTCCTGAAGAGCGGGCCTCCTTGAGGAGGACAAGTTACAAGTCTCTTGTTTTGAAGTCATCTACTGTCTCTCCTGCCCCCTTCCAAAGCTGCTAAGAGGTATTATGCAGAATAGTTGCATTAGTGAAAGAAAGCCTTCATCAGTCTTCATGAGTCTTCGCTGTGAAGCTCCATGTTCTTACCATTGTGGTGATGAGACAAGAGCATGCCCTCTACGCAGTGATTTTCCTTCTTTTTACAAAATGTCCACCCAAAAATGCATTTGATCACCTGTGACAATTATAGTATCTGTGAAGACCTAAAATTATTTTCATAAAGCTGGTTATTTGTAAACAAACACTAATCTGTACCACCACAAGAATGATGCTTTTCTGAAAACAGAAGTGCTTTTCAGTTTCAGCTTTGTAACAGTATCAGTTGACCTTCTAACCACAGACAGAGTTCCCTTACTCATGAGAGCTGTTATTTTTTTTTAAAGTTGAACTACACTGCTTCCATAAACCCATTTACTACATCCTAGTCATTCTTACAACTGGTGCCATGATGCAAAGGTATCAAATACCAAGGATTGTCTGTCATATTCAGTTCCCATTAGCATCTTCTGCACATCTGAAATTATCAGATATGAAGAATGCCACCTGTGACAGAATCATTGCTGCTCCTCTCAACTTCCTTTTCCCTTAATTGCCTGGTGGTTTATACAGTGGCAACTCTGAAGTAGTAAACAGTTGAGGTCCTCCTTAGAAAAGTATAGTGATTGGTTATTTAGCTTGTATTGACCCAGAATACATAGCATTTCAGTATTTTCCTTGGATCTCTAGCTGAAATTAGTGGATAGAAGTTTTTTCAATGTTTCTAGGAATACTTTGGAATCTTGCTGCTGCACTGCTCCAAATTTGACAGCAGTTCTTGTTACAAAAGTCTTAGCCATTTGAAAACATAATATTTTCATCTTGACAAATTTGTATCTTGGATGAGAAGTGATTTTGACCCCTGACTTCTGTAATAGTTTTACAGCTTCTTTAGCATGAAAATGGGAGAAATTTTCAATAAATTCTTATTCTGAAAGTGTAGAAAGCTGTTTTCTTGGTATGATGTATAACACCAGAATATTTCTGTTATAAATGTGATGTATATATGATAACAGTACACATAAAACAATTAACAAAGATCTTATACAAAATTAAAATGTGTGATAGAAGCTCTGACTAATCACTGACACAGAATCCCTGACTGATAAATGACCTCCTTTTTCTTGAGGAACAACTATTTTCAAAACTAAAGAGAATTCAATTTCCTAAAGCAGTCTTTGGGTTGCGTATATGTCAGCTTCCATTTCCCCACTGACGCAATAGCTGCAGAGAGAAAATTGGAATTATAAAAAGCTCCAGAGGAAGAGTTGCCTTTGTGCTCTGTCTCTGTTAAATGCAGGTAATTCAAACCAAGTGACTCAACTGAGTGCATTATTATCATATTAATGTAGTCAGACATTTCTTACAGCCGTCATGACTGTAGTGTACTTCATACTGAATGATGAAAATTTCAGCTTAAAGAGAGTTACTATGCTAATTTGTAAATTTACCCAAGTTTTGGTTCATAAGATCTTTACTCAACTTTTTGTGTTCTGTCCTGATTTACAACAGTTAAAAATTTCATTGAGGGCCTAGTTTGTGGCAGAATATATTGTAAAATATTTTCTTTTTCCAAAGCACATGTTTTTTTAATCTCTCCATCTTAAGCCTGCATTTCAGGAGGAAGTTCCTGCTCTGTTGTTGAAATTCTTTGTGAAAGGTGTGTGTATAAGTATAAACTTGCAATGCTAATAAAGCTACGAAGTTAGTCTTTTGGAGAATTCTGGCATTCCTCAATTTCACTCTCTGTACTCTTGAGTTAAAAATCTATGTCTTTACTCACGCTAGAAGCAGCTTCTACATCAAAACCTTTGCTCTGACTTAGTGGAAAGAGTTTTAAAGTGCTGCAGAGCAAGGATGCTGCACATACCAGAAGACATTAGTATTAAAATTGATATGGATGTCACCTCTGCCTTCTCTGACAGACCAATTCACTCTAAAAGAAGTTGCCGGTTTTCAAAACTCAGGGATTTACAAACTGACTTGGCTTCTCCTCTGTGCCTGGAAGAAGATATAATAAAATCACAGAAAATAATTTACTCTATAATCACATAAAAATCTAAACCCTGTTACATGACCACTGTTATTGGAATACAGGTATGTAAAAAAAAAATTAGTTAAATTAAAATGACCTTCTGATGCATATTTTTCCATATAGGGTCCTTCTGGACTAAAAGGAATTCTGGATTCATTGAACAAGCATTATAATGAGGTACGGAGATTTGATATAGTGTCTGTGTGTATGTGTGTGTGTTTATGGCTAAGAAGCATGTATCTAAGATAGAAATCACTACAGTTTTGATCCCTGCAAACAACGTTCCAAATTCATGCAAAAGCTAGATCCTTTTCTGTCCCTTTCTGCTCCCCTGTATAGGCTCACTCCACACATGCCTACTGTGTCATCTATCATGCTGCCATGTGTCTTACCTCCCATCCATCTTCTACTCACGTATTTTTGCCTGGTATAACTCAAAAAGGAGGTAGGTGGACCACCTAGTTGTAAGCATAATGCACCAGCTCCCCAGTTTCTAAACCAAATTGCTCTAAACCATGTTTGACATTTCTTTGTTCTTGACCTACTCTGTGGTAATCCTAAGAGTAGAATAGAAAGATGAGGAGTCATGGTTTTAAAAGATCTGCTAGCAATCCATAAGAATTGTCCTTATCTTTGTATTATAGACTAATAAAAATACCGTCTCAGTTATAGAACCTCCTACAGCTACAAGACCTTAATAGAAAAATGTTAAGATTGCATCAGACACTGTCCCATATGACAGAGGTTTTAAATTCTTACCTCAGATTTTTCAAATCATTTAGTATCTGCCATTGTAAGGCATTGTGATTCCAAGGTCACACAAGTTTTCTTAATTGATGCCAGAGTACCTAAGTGATCTGAATAGAAAGTCTTATTTAGTTCTAAGACTGATGAAGCAGTATTACAGGAGTAGTTCCCCAATACAAAGGTTACTGGGTGTTTCATGCATTAAGTCATGCAGGTCTTTTAATATTGAAATGCATAACTATAAAGAACAGGTGAATTCAAGGTATTTTTCTTATATAACATCACAGAATCACAGAATGCTAGATGAGTACTACATTCTTTTTTTGAATAGGGATTCTGGAGCAAAAGTCATGTCAAATGTATCTTTCAAGTTGATTTTACCACTGAAGTGATTTCTCTGATATTTTTTGTATTTAATCCATTCCAAAACAGTGTACCACCTTAGAACATGCATTAGGAATTAAGCATAGTTTTATATGCTGTCGTGGGCAGGGATATTTTCATACCTGGAGACTTAGTTTCTGGTTTTGACCTACCATTTCATGTGTATGTGTTGGAAGTTTTCTGTATTTCTTTTTTTATACTTCTTGTTCTCTTACCAGTTTCTTTTTCCCACTGAAGACAACTTTCACTGGTACAAGCCTTTTTTCCTCTATCAGTACCATATTTATTGTAACTCATTCCTTTACTCTGGACTATTAATCTTTTTTATCCTCATGGTCCCTTTAAGGTTAAGTATTCAGGAGGAAATACAAACAGTGGTGATCTTCAGGAACTGGCAAGCGTCTGTCTCTCAAAATCATGTTTCTTAACATTATAAGGCTCTCAGAGTTTGTAAGGTGTCTAATTAACAATATTCTGGAAAAATGTAGACCAGCTGCTCTGTATCTATAAATTAATCATCTTTTAAATCTCATCCAGCTTACCAACTTTCTTCTTCCTTCAGCTATGTAGTTTGAAGATTTTAATGACTCTGTCATGAGCTATTAACTGTTCAACAAGGAAATGCTGTTTGGTTTTAAGTGACAGAGGAAACGTCTTTCTGATTCAAGTAGCAGGTTTTAAATACACAAACTTTCTGTAACTACATATTCAGATCTTCCTAGAGTCAACTTCAGTCTACAACTGCTACAGCAAGTGTATTTGTTTCTATACATTTTATGATGGGAATGGTGTATTCCCATCAAGGAGAAGACAAAGATATCATCAAAAACAAGGACAGCTTTTCTGCTTTGCCATTGGTTATTCCTTTAGGCACCAGTAACTTTCCTTTTTTCCCCATACTATTACACAGTATGATGACTGCTGATTTTGTTCAATGCGTGTTGGAGGTACCAAGCCATCATTAACATTCCAGTATACAATTTGGAGTGTGCCTTGATTATTTGCATTTGTAAGATGATTTTTCAGTGGTATTATAAGGTTTTTGAGATTCCTTGTGCTACAGGAAATGGTCTTGTCATTTTCCAGCAATGAAATGCATGTTCTCAAGTATGTCACAGGTCTTTCAGTTTGTTTTTTTAAAGTGTTTAAATTGTGACCACAGTTTTGTTGCTGTAGAGATTTTAATCTTTCCCCCCCCCTGAGGATTTTAGTATGGCTTCTCTGCATTGATGTCTCTAGGTATCATGAGGACCTGCTATCAAGAAATGTGAGGGATCAGTGAGAGACATCTTAAGACCCATCATAATTAATATTGTCTTTTTTTCTATAATTTCTGTGTTTCTTAGTAATTCTTCTGATTTCTGTATGTTATCATGAGTAACTGCACTTGCACAACGTAGTTATACCATTTGTTGCAACCAAGCTTTTTCTGGCTCGGTACCAATCAATTACTGTGTAAGGAGGCTGGAGTGCAAGTCTTTAAAAGCATCATTTATTTGATCCATGGATACAGTGAAAGAGAGCACTATAAATACAGTTGCTGATTGCAGCAGCAAATTGTGTTGAATGGCAAACCAAGATCAGCAGTCTTTCTTTCACGAAGGTGAGGAGAACCTGCTGAGGATAAGTAGTAGCATTGATCCTTAATGGGGAGGGAGACAGTGCTGGAACATTTCTTCCCTCCTTATTCTTCTTTTGTGCCTGTTCCTGCAAGGCATGTGACTATTTTTACATTGCTTCTTGTTATATCTTTGACTTTCAGCGTAAATGAGATGCTTTGCGTGGGTTCAATACATGCATTTGTTCTCTTTGTTATGCCAAGAAACCAGTTCTGCCCCTGCTCTGTAGGTTACATTCCTTCAGTGATGGTAAATGATGCCTCATGATTTGTGTTTATACACTCCTAGGCCTCGGTTATCATCCTTTGCCTGGGCTTTCCAGGTCTGTGCTTGTCATTTTTTTTTTTTTTTACTTACCAGTTTTCCATACATAGATATAAGGTCACTTTATTCAAACCTTCTTCTAAACATCTTTGGAAAGGGTATACGGGTCAGTTTAATCTAAGATGTTCTCCAACACCTAAAAATAACAATGAAACCACAATACAGAGCAATTGAAACTACATCAAAATCTGATCAGGAAATGTTTCAAAATCTTTATAATTCATAATAATTATAGATTATTCTTCAATAATTCATTATTACTTTTCTGAGATTTTTTCCTTTGGCATTTTTTACTTACATTTTGTTCTAAAGAGTAAGTGACCTATAAATATGCAAAGACCATAAAAGTATTTACTTGACAATACCCTTTTTTTCCCTCCATGTATGCAAAAGAAATGTACAACTTGGAATAAATCATAACTTACAGTATATTCATAATAACACCTAGATTGTTCTCAGTCAGCTACTTCTCAGCAATACTCAGGTTCCCTTTGGATATCTGCCTCTTGCTCTGGAGCTGATTTTGATAATTAGGGTAGTAACAGTGTTACGAACCCTAAACACTGAAGAAGATCCTCCAGGACATTAACATTTATAAAATAAATATGAATTTTACTCAGGTTATATTCATTTATCAATTTCTGAAAATATTAACAAAGTGTAAATGACACTTTTATTCATTATCACATTTTCCCATTTTAGAGTTACAGAAACTGGAACACCACAAGGGGAGTTGTCTTGCTCAGGGTTTCCATTCAGCCCAGTGGCAGATGTTCTAGGACTTGGACTCCTTGGGTCCAGACTTGAGTTCATTTTTTGGGGTCGTTTGTTTTGTTGCTTTTTCCATTGTCATTAAAAGAAAACATGTTCCCCTTAGGTAGTCTGAACCTAGCTTTGTGAAGAGGAAATGGTGTTTTATTGTGTCTTTACCTTGTACAGAAGAGTAGATAGATGAAGTGCAGTAATACCTGAGCAAGTATACAGCCTGAACCGTTGGTCCTCAAATCTGTTTTTTTTCTTTGAGGAGCAGTGTGAGGAGTCTGTTGATCAAATTCATTCCCTCTCCTTCCATCTCACTACTGTAGTAGACTTAAATGAGTTCTATTTTAAATTTCATGCTGCTCAAAAGTTAAAAGCTTGTGTTTTTGTCATAGGAGATAAGTTATTTTTATTGTTCTTTTCTAACATACTTGAGAAATGTACTGGAATAATGAGCATAAAAATATATTCTTTGCATTAAGGAAAAAAACCCACAGATTGGCATAGCAATATTCAACATAGACATTCCCCTTTTATGCTTTTGTTCATCTTCTGCTCATCTGACTGGAGTGTGAATGCATGACAAAGAATGTGTTGCTGCAATATGTTACTCAGATGTACTGCATAAGCATTTACTATCCCTTCCTAGTAGTAAATTAGGACTTCTGAATTTCCATACTGGTAAATTACATGAAATTATTATGGTAAATAAGTTGTTACTGTAAATAAATGGTGACATGTTCTGTTCTCTGATCTTTGTGGTGATATTTCTTCCCAGAGTGATACAAGACTACTAGGATTACTTGGGACCCCTGGACATAAAGGCCAGAAGGGAGACGTTGTAAGCATTTTGTATGAAATCTGGAGAAATTTCAAAGCTTCTATCTAACCTATCTCTGCCACCCTTAACGCAGTATCTTGATTTATGATTTATCACAACAATCTTTGAAGGAATAGATTTTAGATATTACTGTCTCTTTGATCTGTGTAGCCCAATATCTAACTCACTGTGCCATCCTGTAGGTGCAGCACAGGAGCCTTTCTACTCCATGATGACCAGAAAGGGGGAATGTAGGAAGAATGATGTGTGTTTTCTATAACACTGTCTGAGAAGATAAATGAGCTTTCCTGCCAATTAGGAGGAAAAGGCTGTAAAAAATTCAAAATACAGAAAATATTTTTAATAGTAAATCATGAATATTTAAAGCAGGTTCTCTGTAACAAAGGGACTTGCTGTACCAAGAATACTTACAGTCAGCCTATGAAAATTAAGCAGAGGTCAGATTCTGAATCCAAAACATATGACAATATATTGTTTGTAGGCATCTTTCCTGTTTAAAGAGAATTAATTTTTGACAATTGGATACCTATTAAACTTGGAAGAAAACAGACAAATGCTCTGGATATGTCACAGGATTTACAATGTTTTTTGTTGAGAAACCTGCAGATCTGCTAAAGAAAACAGTGATTTAAATTAATTTGGAGATGATTAAATCTCAAATTTCAGGTGCATAATATTTAAGATTTTTGTGTCTTACATGGAACAAAGCACAGTTATAGAAAAGGAGGAGTTTATTTGCGTTTGTTAGAATAAAAGATGTTTTAAATACAATTTATTTTGTTAAAAGGGTCAAAAAGGAGAATTGGGAATGACCGGCGCAAAAGGAGAAAAGGTAAATGAATTCCTTGCTTGCAGTCTTATGTGTGATACTAGAAGGTGCCTGAACATACCAATTATGAATCAAATATTGGAAAATATGCTCAGAATTAAGAAAATATATTTGGACATAGGAAAAGCTGTCAGTCTCTGAATGTCCTTAGTAATGTCCTTAGCCCCTCCTTGAGAGAGTATTTACATATGCAAGTAAATTTCCCTGTCCCAACAGCTCACAAACTCCTTAACTTTAAACACATTCAGACTTTTACTAAATGCCAGTTTAAAGTTATGTTTATATAAGTTAATGACCAGTGATTGCCTCATGAATCAAATGCCAATCATAGTTTTTCAAGTTACAAATGTGATAAATGTCATCTTCAATATCTATATGAAAAAGGAATGTTTAAATTTTTAAAATTTATAAATAAACTTCCTCATTTAACATCTTTTCATCTAAGCTTAAATTTTCCAGACAGATTTGAGGGGGCGGGATGTTACTGGGTAATAGGTATATTGTGTTTTTCTAGGAACCTGATTCTTCATCCACTGAGTAACAGGCATTTTGCTATTCAGCTGTTAGGCTTCCAGCTGGTTTCTTTGGTCATATCCTTGTGCGTAAACAATCTTCATACAGACAGAAACTGTTTTACTGTGTCAATATGACACAGTAAAAAACATTATTTTGTGTGTTATAATGCACTTCTGTTTGAGAAGTTATCACAGTTGCACGCTATTTAAACTCATCATCACTGTCATTTTAGTTAATGTTCCTGACCCTCCCTTGTGCTCCTTCTTGAGAGGATCAGGCATGACAGAATTCTGTTTTCTATCTGTAGTCATGGTCTACTCATTAAATCAACATCATCCCTCAAGTAAACTTTTGTAGTCCTATATTTATATTTTTATATAGGTTGGGAGGGGGGGGAAGAGAAAGGAACCCTCTCTCCAGGGTTCTTCAGCAAAACCAGATGTATGAACTATTTACTATTTGAAATAAATTTGTTAACTTCTTCCCTATGTTTCCATAGGGAGAGCCTTCTGAAAAAGGGGACAAGGGAGATCCAGTAAGTATAGCTATGTTTTGAACTGGCAATGTGAATAATTTACATTTGATATAATTTTCATATTGTATTCACGCTGTAATTCTTTTTTAGATACAAAAAAGAATGCAATTAGATGTAATTATGTAGGATAGCATGTTTATTGTCTCCTCCTTACATGTGCATCAAGTTCATACATATTATAAATAAAAAACAGAGATGCCATGTTCTTAATCATTTCTGTAATTGGTACAGTCCATGAACTGAGTTTAAAGCACATGGGTTTTTTGTTCCCTGAAGGTTCTTTCAGTTATTTCACAAAACTACATGTGGGCTGAACTGTATTATTGTGATTGTTTTACCAGATTCCAGTGTGGCATTTAACATTACGCAGTTTTCTTATGGCAAATTTATGTGTGCATAATTTTTTTTGTTATTTTGGAGGATATTTTCAGAACAGTCATTCTGTAAGTGTCTGTTTATATGTGTTCCTTATTTTTAATTAACTATTGTCCTCCCTTGTGATATTTGACAAAAGCTAGTTATGTTTTTTAATACACAAATGAAGGTTGCTCAGATACTTATGATTAACATATTATCATAACCAAAATAAGACATACTGTAATAATTTGTGGTTTTGGACATGACTACTGTGTCACCAGTAGAGATTTAGTGATGAAGAATAGGCTTTAGACTGGAGAAGCTCTTAAGCAAATGTGGTGTTTTCAAACAATTAAAAAAAAATAAAACTCTAGGAAACCTGCAAACAGAATTTGTTTGAAAGAGGAATACCTTTCAGAGTTTACACAAGGTATCAGAAATTCTTTAATACTTTCTCAATATTTGTTAAGTTTGCAAGCTGTATTATAATATTTTAAGGTAGCAAATTAAACTCTTTGTCGATCTTAGTTAAACTTATCTTAGTAGCTTCTTACTAAGTTATCTTAGTAACTTCTTATGGTTATACCTGTTATTTTCAGGGAGAAACTGGAATAGAGGGATCAAAAGGAAATAAGGTAAATTTTGATTTGTACACACTGTATCCATCAGTAGTGTACATAGCTGTTACTGAGAGACATAACAGTAAATTTGGAATTTTTTATTTTCTCAAACAATGTCATTAGGGTGAAACAGGAGACCCTGGACCACCTGGTCTTGTTGGAAATCCAGGATCAAAGGTACATGAAAGGTATTTTTGTGGTATTAGCAGCTATTACATTCCATGCTGTTATATAAGAGGACTCTGAATGCTATAAACTCTTTAGCTGGTATTAGGGGGTAGAGAATGCAAATAGTTTATATCAAAGGTTTATGGATAAAAACCCCATGGATCGTGGCTATTTTAGTTAATAAAATTCTTGTTGATATCAGTATCACTCAGCAAGAAAAATTTATGCAAAGCCCAAATGTTATTTGGTCACTCAAGAATATGAGCACCCATTTTGCAATTACAAATCCACCAGTAGCTGGGTGCGTTCTCCTTATCTATCTTTGAGGCAAGGAGTAACCACTGCCAGTACATTAGCAGTTCCCATGCTTAATCCTGTGTGATTGCAGGTAATGTCAAAGTCATTGCCTTGCTTTGAAGAAAGTAGTGAAGCACAAATGTTATTCAGAATCTCTCATCGTGACTTGAATTGTATCAAATAAAGGTAGAACTGGAAACTGAAAATGTAACCTCCACCCAACACTATTCATGTTGGATATGATATTACCAACGTTCCTTACATCATCAAAAGAAGTCCCGGGAGGAATAGATGCAGCTATAGGGTCCACAAAGCTGTGGTCTTAAAAATTATTATCCACTCTAACTCCTTAGACTGATCTTTGGAGGTTAGTCTCCTTCCTTGGTGGGAGCTACTGAAATAACTGTTGTTACTGCAGTAGAAATCTAGGTCATCTTCACACTGTATACCTTTCAGAAGAGGCTCACAGAGATCCAAAGGATCATAGGGGTTTGAACCAAGTCATCCTTATGCCTCTACAACTCAATCGCCTTTTATTTCAGTGCTCTGGATTCCTTATGAAGAGATCTGTTCCAAAAAGAGAAGGAACACCTACCACATAGTTAGAAAATCACTTCTAGATCTGTCCCCTGAGGGAGGAAGTCTTGATATACTCCTTCTGTTTTGTCCTTCCCTTTAGGCAGTGCCTTTGTATTTACTTGTATTTGCTCTGTATACATACTTTGGATTTTGTACATATCAGTGCTAAAAATTTATTGGACTAAACGTTAGATTAAGAGAGAATGAGCAAACCCTGTGCTTTGTACTCCATGTAGAAGATAATTCTTAATGCCAGATGTTTTAATCTGTTTATAGATGTGAATTACAGCAGGTTCATTGACTTTTACCTCAACTGTGTATTATATCATTTCACAGGGAATGCAGGGACCTCCAGGACCTGTCGGACCCAGGGGACTGCCAGGAGAAGTTGTATGTATTGTGCAGTTTCACCAAGCTGTAAAGTGTGGTGTGTGAACAGTTAACCAGTGAAGCAGTACCACAGAAGTTGTTATAGATGCTCCTTTTGTGGGTGCTACTATAGCAATTGGGTATCAAAGCACAGTACTATGGGGATGCCTCAGGATAGAGTTCTGCTGCTTGCTTATGTTCTTTTTGTCCTTGTGTTACCATCTGGACAAGTAAGTAAGGATGAAACTACTAATTCACACAGATAATTAGCTCTACAAAAATCAGGTTTTTCTCACAAGAGTAGGTGAAAATTGAATCTCTAGCAAAGTTTTAATAATGTTATATTGTGTGCAAAGTGTGTGTAGGGCAAAATGGGAAGAAACAGGGAAAGAGTACCCTAAGGATTTAAACACACTGCCTTATTTCTGTCTATGGTTTTGTATTATTCTGAGTTGTTTTATTTCCTATAAAAGGGGGGAAGTTTAATAAGGTCAATAGAATAAACAATTACGTTTATTGTCTTAGCATTTAGTTCAGATTTATGATTAAAACTCATATTCAGAGCAAGACATAATTCCATTAAAGCTAGGGACAATATTAAAATCTTTAGCCAGAGTAGAAGTATTGATTGGAAAGAATGCAATAGAAAACCTCTTTTTAAATTTCTGTTCAATAGATTAAATTACTGAAATACTGCCACAGAAAGTGGAATGAGGGATTATATCTGTGATTCTGTGATTATTTTTATGCTTGTCGAATCATATTCCAGTTTAACTATGCAGGGGTTTACTGACAGCCATAAAGTGCCTAAAACCATTATATGGCTGCTGTAGGTGAAAAATAGCTTAATTTGTAAACACTCACTGGTGGCAGATGTGTGTGTGTGTGTCCATGTGAGAATGTCAAAGTCTGAACTGTTGAACTCTCAAGCAGAAGCCTACTACTTGTTAGATGTAACAGTAGGAGCTGCTTTTAAATTTTGTTAGCACCTGGCCAAAAAAAAAAGTGGCACATCCCGGGATCTCCAGTTAACAGAGACATGAGACAGACTCACCAGTTTGGAGGCTGATCACCTGTAGTGCTTCCGCACGCTATTTAGATGGCAAGAACCGAGGGGTGAGGATACACAGAAGTGGTGCCAAAATAGAAGGGTTCTTGAAAGGAAAAGTGTTGTCTCAAGGAAGAAGGGGAAGATCTTAGCTGGACGAAAGGTCCTGGAAGTCAGGGAAGTTTGTGAAAATCACAGAGATGCATGGAAGCAATTGCCAGGGGCCTTAGCCACTAACACCTGAGATTGGTAACTGTAAGCAGCTGCACATCGCAAACCAAGACAACTTGCTGCCCAACCATCCCAGATAAGCAACAATGTTCCTGCTGGAAAGGGAAGTCAGGACCCATTGAACATAACACTAATAGGGGAACAAGTGAGAGTGTGTGATAATCAAAAAGGGTAAAAGCTTTCATCTCGGTGGTTCTTAAATAAACTCCAATAACCAGATCCACTACAGGCTATCAGATGGTATCAAAAGCAGGATGCACATGGCTTATTGAACCTTGAGATCATGGCCTATTGAGAGAAGCCATCCAGGGGGAGTTGGGGAGACAGGACACCTCACCAGAGATGCAGTGTGCCTGTAACCTTTATGCCCATGGGTGAAAAAATGATGGGTTGGGATTGTTGAGGCAGTGGGTGGTCTCAGCAGAGTTGTAGTATTCCTGTAGTTATTATGCTTTTGGGTGCCCCACATTCAGGTTTACCAGCTGTTTGGGGTGATGGGGCCCTCCTTCACCAGGGTTTTAATGTGCCTATAACTGTTATGCCACTGGGCAAAAGACCAATGGGTCTGCTGGCTGGTTGGAATCCCTCAAACTGGTCGGATTCCAGAGATGCAGCATGCATGTAGCCCTTTTGCCTTCAGGCAGGAAGAGCACAAGTTAAACTTTAGACCAGTCTGAATACTCTAGGAAAGTTCTCAAACTATTAGGCACCATTATACTAAGCTTTAAAGCTCCCTGGGCATTTGGCTTGACACCATAATACAGCAGAAGGCCTATTCTGAGGGGGTGGCTGCCTGTCTCCCTTCCAAATTATGGCACAATCTCATTTTAGGCATGCAGGCAACTATATTCTGCCTATTTCCCCATGTAAACTGAAATTAGGTTTTGATCCACAACAGTGATGTTATCACATAACCTAACAAGTGGCACCTACCCCCTCTCCCTGGTTCTCCCCTCCCTCTGTAAACCATAAAATGTTTTTTTGGGTAAAATTTTGGAGGTTTGGTTAGATCCAAGAAGTGGGCCAAGAAAAGCAGACAATGGAAAGTTTGACTTTAGCCTAGCAGTTAAGCCATTCACCTTTAAAGAACTGGGATTTTGATCTTTGCTCTGTAGGTTGTTTTTAGTTTTTATCTTATTTTGACAGACAGAAGCATCTAGGTATTGCTGCATTTTATCTTGAGTCTTTCCACACATGTTCTGAGACTACTTTGTAGAAGAGAGCTCTTAATTTGAACAGACTTTTAAGTCTTTTACTTTATGAATGTTAAAATACAGTTCTGAGGGGTACACAGCCATCACTCTTTTTATTGTTGCCCTGTTAAAAGTCTTACAGATGTAAGCAAAGTGACAGCTGGAGTACAACATTTTCAGCAGCTGTCAGGGAAAAGAAACTATTCTTCAAATCTGCATGTAGTCATTTGGTGCTGTGTTACTTATTGACCATTTCTTTATACCTTATTTTCCTATGCATTTGTGGCACACATTTTTAAAATTGCTTCTAATTTACCTATTTTTTATAACAATAGTTTGTAAGCCTTTTCTGCTGTGCTTCTATTTATATATAGATCCCAAATCTTACTGTGAAAGATAACAAAATACTGCAGTTCTGTTTTGTTTGTGTTGTCATCATTTCACTAGAGTTCATAATTGTCACTTTTGAAACAGGTATTCTGCTGTATCTTTGATCAAGTGACATTATGATAAATATAGTATATAATATATCAAGTGTATAATATATGTAGATCCTAGATATAGATGATCTTGAAGAGTCATATTTACACATATAATTCTAGCATATAAAAACATATATTTAAACATATAAAAACGTGTATATAGTTCCAGGCTTCTTGTTCCGTTTTATTTTCTAAAGATTAATCATTATGGATTAACAAATAAACTAATTTCTCTTATACAGCACAGTGAAAATTATGGAAGGTTGAAAATTGTTTTACTTTCACTTAGGTTATTGAAGAATTCTCCAGCAGATAAGAATTGTGTCTTTTCTTTCCTAAGATATCCCTTAAGCTTGGTCCAACAAAAAAAAAAAAAAAAAAAAAAATTAAAAAAATTATGTTCATATCAAAAGGGGATAGGGTAGGACATGATGTCTTATCCATAATCAGTAAATTTAAACTTCCATATATTCTTACAATGATTTTGTGTTGGCATAAGCAGAATATTCTTCATTAAGGTACTTTTTTTTTCCTTATGCTTTTAATTTGGATGGCTGGGTGAAACAAGTAGCTGTCTGTTTGTAGTAAGGACAGAATACGGCAGAGAAAGTGAACACACAGGTGTTGAACCCTCACTACTGGCATGAAAATATTGTCATCCTTCATATGCCAGTGTTCACAAAACTATGTTTTACAATGTGAAGAAAAATTAAAACAATGTGTGTTTCTTTTTTCTTAGAAAGTTCATTTTCCATTCCAGATCAAGTTTCATAATTAGATTTTACTATGCAGTTTTGACAATTTTATCATTTAGTGTGGAAATTACTGATATTCTTGATAAAATGCTTGATACAATAGTTGGCTGAGTAGCATGGAAGGGTTATGGAGAAAGTTTTCTGTATTTTTTACAGCGTACTAAGAGACAAAATTTAACCTTTCCTTTTTTTTAGATTTTATTCTATTTCATTTCCCTTCATTTATAACAAATCCTTCATGAAAAGGGTGAGGGAAAATACTGAAGTTAAAATCAAAGTGTGAAAGATGAGAAGATTTAGACAAAAGAAAAGATGGAATATATTTATTTTGCTCAAAATATTTAACTGTCCATTTAACATGTAAAACATTTTAAAGGAATTTGGTGGATTAAGTAATGTGCAGAAGTAAGAATTCATTGAGGTTTTGAAGATACAAATTTGAATAATTAACTAGTATAGGAAATCATGCAGCCCTTCACAGGCAAAAAAGATGAACGGCTTATTTAAAACTCAAGTTTGTACCTCCTACTGGCTTCCTTGAAAAAATGATTGATTTTTAAGACTTGGAATTATTTTGAAATTGAAGAAATAAAACTGTCAGTCTCTGCCATTCCTCCCTAATAGGGTCCCAAAAATAATCTTGATTATTACATTTCAACTTAAAGAAAAATTACTCATGTATTTGATTAAAGATGCATTCATTAACTTGTAATCTTTAACATTTTGGTCAATACTAATGCACAGTAAATAATCCAGTGTAAACTCATTTTCATCTGTGATTTTAGATAATCTTCAAGGGAATAGCTATGAACATGTACTGTTATATTTTTCTTAATTCCAGGGCTTACCAGGAGAGCCCGGGGTACCAGGAAACCCAGGAGTTAAAGGAGATAAGGTATGTTTTAAGTTAGATTTGATATGTTAGAGCATATTAGGCTGCCATCTCTGAAGTAGCCTTCCACCCTTCTGTAGCACATCTGTGTGACTGCTTTATGAACTGATTTTAAAATGTACAAGTAGCAACCCAGTTGCTCTTTAGATTCATAATTTAAGTAATATTTCAAGAAGGTTGCACTAGGCTCTTACATTAAATCTGTGCGGTGCAGAAATGTCAGTTCAGGTCCTGACCACAAAACACCTTTTTCAGTATAGTGTCCTAACCAGACTGATGTGTAAAATCCCACTTCACAGTCAGACATCCTTGTCTTGGAAGAGCACTGGGGCAGCTGTACTGTCTCAGATGTCAGCCAAGGCTGGGGTCTCTTTATGGCACTGTATCTTGCTGTGTAGAAATCCCTTAGTTAGAATTCAGCTACATCAGCAAGATTTAAAAATGCTATGTGCATATTTGTTGAATGTAGAGAAGGGAGAAAAAAGGATGTACAGGCATACTGTTGAGCTATGGGATGTGTATTTGTACGTGGTAGGTTACAAGGGAAACTAATAAAATCCATTAATACTTTGAAGAAGTGAGCTGATAAAAAAGGCAAGAGAAGAAAATAACTATGGAACAATGACAAAAATATACTCATCTTGCAAAATGGGAAGTCATGGATTCAGAAGGAATGACAGAAAATTATACAGGAGCATGTCAAAGACAAGAGGGCAGTGTAACAAAAGGCACAAATTAACATGTAAGCAGGGGGAGTTGTAGAGACGTGGAGCAAGAGATGCTGCATGCACTGAAGTGAGAAACAGAGAATGAAGACCAGGCTTTTAACACTAGTGATAGATAGCTAGAGAGAAACAGAGTCTGAAGTTGTTGCTGTGAAGTAATTGACAGGGTTTAGGGACAACCTGCAGATTAGGGGTCTGAGGACAAACAAATATAGTTCAAATGCATTGCAAACATGGAAAACTGAGAGAATGCTAGTTACTGTTAGTGGCTGTGGGGTCTGTGTCTCTTCTCCTGTAACTTTTTGAAGGAAAATATATTTTTGATAGAAAATCAAAGCCTTCAGTTGTGTATTCCATATATGCATATGTTAACACTTTTGATACTATGTTCGTACTCATGAATAATACATTAGGAGAACATACAGGATTTTCCCATCTCTTAGGCAGAGTATTTACAGATATAGGGAGATGAATCTCTGTTGAATTAAATGTGATAATATGATAAAATTGTAGCAATTATTTTGCTACCTGAATAGACTAACTTCCTTGCAATTGTACGTTATGAAATACTGAGCTAAATACAGCTTTGAGTGGCCTTTTTTTCCTTCCTCTATTCCCTTTCAAAGTACTGGCACTTTCTAGGATAACCTTGATAATATTTAGGGTTCTTTTCATTAGAGGAAATTCTCATATTTCAATTAGTGATTCAAATCACAAGATTTAATCTTGTAGGGGGACCCTGGTGGGATTATGGGACCTCCTGGACATCCAGGCCCAAAAGGTGATGTGGGGCCTCCTGGACCAAGTCTGCCCGGAACACCGGTAAGTCCATAATCTGAAAAAGGCTTTTGAGACTTTTATTATTTCTTGTAGGAAAAATTGTTAAAGAACTCTAATTTTACAATGAAATAAATCAGAAGTATTTTTTCAGATGCAATTTCAAAGTTCAAATATATGTTATAGTGGTATTGTAAGTGCATTAAAATACAGTCTAGAAATCTGTATTGTTAATTCGAGGCTCACAAATGATCTTAGTGATAGAGCTATTAAAAAGGAAGATGTACATCTGTCATAGTTTATTTATAAAGACTGACTAATTTTGGCAATGAAATTCAAGTAGTCGCTTTGATTTTAAAACATAATTTGTTTCTTTCTGAGTTTTGTTGGTTGGTTGTTTGGGTTTTTTTAGGGTGCAACTGGTATGCCTGGAAACCCAGGTCCACGAGGACCAAAGGTAAAAAAAAAAATACTATTTCTATTTTCTAAAAAATAGTATTTCTAGTTTCTAAAAAAAGCAAGATAGTAGGCTAGTTTACACTTTCAGACATGTTGTAACTGAAAGTCTTGTACCATCTCAGGGAGAAAGAGGACTACCTGGTGTACAAGGAGCACCTGGGGAGATGGGACCCCCTGGAATAGGCATTCAGGGATCACCAGTAAGTATACTGATGTCCAGAATTTGGGCTTCTCAGTGCACATCACTGAGAAACTGCAATAAGTAAACAAAGAATAGTAAAAAGCCATGTCATGAACTCCCTTCTGACCTGACTCCCAATTCTGTATCCTTTCCATTTATCCCAACCCACAAAGCTCTAGTGTGAAGTGAGAAATGAAAGCTTTGGAGAACTGAGTCAATGGCTACTGTACAGATGTGCTTCCTAGTAACGGTGTAGAGACATCTTCAGTCTGTGTTTGTTTCTAAGCAAGAATTGTTTGCAGTTGTCAGCAAAACCCAGCCCGAGTACTGACACAAGAGAAGAGGCATACTTGATATTGTAGATGATGGCATTTTGAAAGTCATGCTGGGACTAGAAAAGGCAAAGACACATGGAAGAGATGTGGAAGGCTTTGCATCAGCTCCTAGCTTTTGCATTTTTTATGACTGCTAATTACAAACTTGGGTTTACTACTTATAAATGAGAACCTTACAGTGCCAGGTACTATGTGAGAAAATAGTAAAGTTCTGATTTCAGACAAATTTCCTCATGTGTGTCTGTGCATTTTAAATTCAAACATGAAGCAAGTTTATGTGGTGTATCTAGAGCGTTCATACTGAATAGCTGTTGTATAGCAGTAAGTGTTTAAGTTAGTCAGATGGTTTCACAGGTTGATTTGTTTCTTTCTATTGCCTTTGAAAAATCCATCAGCAGTGTCTTCTGAGTGTTCAGTAGAAAATTGATGGTGTTGATGGTGTAGATGGTACATGTTGTTATATGAGCTCTGCTGTGGTGAACAGGGCAATCTCTTCAGTTCAAACCAATACAGTTGGCTGACAGAAAATGTTTGAGAAAAGTTACTAGGGATTCACATTGAGATCTTCATCTAAGATAATAATCTTTAAAAACAATTTATTCAGTTAAAGTATTTTCAAACCTGAATTTTAGAAGTGACCTATTTAAATAATCTAATTTCTTTTCTTATGAATCTCCTAGCTAAACAGCAAGTTTCATCACAAGTGATTATTCTGTGACATTACTTGCCCTTAAAAATGGCCCTCTAATTTTGGAAAAATCAGATTTGGATTTAAAGCCAAACCATGAAGCAAGTATTTCTTGCAATGTGAACTGTAGCAATGTGATGAAGTTCATCTCCCTTATCCCAAAAAAGTATAACTACTGATTATTCAGAGTTATTTTTGCAGGGTCCTATAGGTCCAACTGGATCAGCAGGTGTACAGGTAGGCTATAAGTTTTCTCTTTAATATAAAAAAACATTAATGTAGTTTTACAAAGTTTACGGTAAAATAAAATATTCTTAAATTCTACATGACCTTTCCTGCTTTTAGGGCCCTAGGGGACCCCCAGGATTGCCAGGAACTCCAGGTACCCCGGGTATTAATGTAAGTGACAGTTCTCTATACATACAACAAAAAGTGATAGTTCCCTTGTCAATTATTTAAGGCCACCAAATTTTACATTTGTTTCTAGGGCAGTCCAGGAAGAGATGGAAAGCCAGGACTACCAGGCCCTCCAGGCGATCCTGTATGTATACATAGAAAGCTTGTACCTTTGCTTTGATGCAAATATTTAAAAGTTAAAGCAGATGAAATAACCTAGCAAGCCTAGAATTCCCGATTAATCTGATTTGTCAGTTATTATATCCATTGCTTTTTTTTTCTTTACTTGATTATATTGCAGTATAAGTTAAACTTATGTTAACGTTTACAGGATAGGTACCTTGTTTTCAGGTGTTACAATTTCCATACTAGACTTTTTGCTAGGCTATAACTTGGCATAGTGTTCCTCAGTCTCAGAAGCAGTTATGTATAATAGAAAATCTCAGGAGCCTACTTTGATTATTCCTGTTAAAAAACTGAAGAAAAAGTTTGGGGATTCCAAAGCTAATTTTACTATGCCACAGAAAGAAGACATTATTTTTTAATTAAATTCTGAGAATAGTTAGTCTCTAATGAAGTGCATTCCCTATAGCACTAATGAAAAGTTAAGCATCTGGGTTTGAAAACAAGAACACCAAATTCTGATCCTTCACCACACTTCAGGAGTTATCGTCTCCTCTTGGGTATTGCAGCAATAATTTGTATTTAACAATGCTATAGCTTTACAGAATTTGTGAAATCCAGCACTGCAAGATTGAAAAAGCCTGCATATGTCTCAGACTAAACTGTACCCTTAAAGATAATTGAGTATTTTACATGGGAGTCAGGAGAGCCCAGTCTACATTATCTGCAAAATTTGCAGCATGGCACAACTTCCATTGTCATTCCTGCTTCTGTCCGGAGTCCCAACTACCTCAGAACTTTCAGAAAACAAATTTCTCTTTAGAAACAAATACTTACAGAGGCTTTTATGACAGCAAATGAAGCTTTCTGAATTCCCTGTTAGAAAGTATTCCATCAATAAAAATTCCCTTACTAAAAACCTGTGGATGCTTGGAAGAAGCAAACCAAAACCAGAGCTTAAAAAATAAAGATTGCTAAACTCACCTGTGATCCTATCAGTTTAATAGGATTTTACATTTTCCAAGAGATTTTTAGTCAAAGGCAGAGTTTTAAAAACAATAGTGAGATACGGTGATAGTAGTGTTTATTTAAGACATATCAAAACAAAGGAAATAAAAAACCTAACATTTGAACTGTGTTATGCTCTGTAGCAAAATCTCTGCTCCTTCCAAAGGCATTAATTTGGCCTTTTCTCTGAGTGAGTTGAGTATCTCAGTGGTCTCAGTGTGTTCATCTCCAAAAAAAATAGCAATTCTTCACATACCTGACCATCATACAGACGCCTCAGATGCAGAGACTCACTTCATGTCTTATGACTGAGCTTCATCTCCACGTGTCCAGCAATGCAAATCTAAGGCAGGTTTCACAAACTAGTCTGCAGACTGCTGGTAGCCTGTGAAGAGATCAGAAATGCTCCAGAGCCACTGCAGGAATGCATTAGGCAGTAAAATACATCATGCTTTCAGTTAACCATTTGATGGTACACATGCACAGCAGTCCACAAGTAAGCCTGAGGATTGACAGGAAGGGGCTTATCAAGGGACAGATTAGCCCCACAGTCACACAAAGATTTCTTCTCAAAGAGAATAGTCAACTTTCTCCAGAGAGGAGCCTGGGAGCTGGCTAGCACATATGTGCTGTTGATTATCAGGGATCAGGATGGTGATTCCCACTGGTTGGTTCTTTGGTTCCTGCATTAGCCAACTAATCCAGGGCTTTAAGACACATGAGTATCAGTAGCTTCTCGAAGGCCTAAAGTCAGTATGTAAAAGCAAGTCTATCACTGGCATTGAATATGAAGGTAGAACTCAAGTCAGATAATTAGAAAGACAGAGATATAAAGTGAGCTTCGGTTGGGAATAGATATAAAAACAGCAAAAAAAAAAAAAAGCACTGTTAATACACTTGAAAGACTAGTAAAGTCTATTATATAATAATCAAGGAGATAAAATTGTAGACTATGCAGAGAAAGCTGAATAAATCACTGGATTTTCATTGTCTGCTGGAAAAAACTGCTTTTCAAAGAATACATAAATTTAATAGAAAAATAATGGGTTAAAGAGGATTTAGATACAACATGAAGGTCTGGTGCAATTCACCCAAAGACTGAATAAAAACAGTGATTAGCACTTACCTTTGAGTACTTTGGGAAAGGCTTATGAGAAAGGGAGAGATGCTAACGAAAATGTATCTTCATAAAAGGCGAACAGAAGAAGAATCAGAGTGTAATAGATCAGTTGAAAAAAGTTTGATTGCAAGAAATATATGATTTTTTAAATTATTTATTCTGAGTACCAGTGCTATGAATGATAGAAGTGGAAACACAAGGTGGCATAATTTTGTTAAGAACCAGTCATGGAATAAATCAGATTTACAGCTTTGGAAGATTAATATTCCTGGGAAAGCCAGGGAAACAGTCATGTTATATATGGCTTCAGAGAAACTTTGAGACTGTCCTCATGATATTTTTATAAGCACACAAAGACTGCTCATGAAGTAATTGTCATATAGATGATGCTTATCAAAAACTATGGATATGAGTTTCTATCAGCAGATTATTGACAAATTTGGAAAGAGAGGTTTCTCCCATGTCCAGTTCTTGTCAGTGATTTAATTTGATTAGGATAAGTAAATAAAAATTCTGCAACTGGACTGGGAAAGATTGCTAGCTTTTTGAAAATATAATCAAAGCTTAAAATTCAGAGAAAGTCAACAAAATAAACTAAAGACAGATGATCATAAAGTGCCTTATAAGAAAAAAACAAAGGCACAGTGCACTGTAAACTAAATCTAAGTAAAAATTCTGATGCCACTGTTAAACAGACAAGTCTAAATTGTAAAGCTTGCTAACAGGAGAATTATTGCCTTTTGCTCTCTTGAAGTACTCATCTCTTTGGTGAGAACACTTCTAAAGGAAGACGTGGCAAGCAGGAGTGAGTCTGGAGAGTTAAGGCCAGTTTGAGGTGTTCAGAAGCCCAGCATATATCATACACTGATTCAGAGTGCAGCTGTGACTCTGCAGTACCCGTGCAGTTGGGCTGGACTTGCTGCAGGTACAGGGCAGGCAAACTGTGTGGCACAAACACAGGAGGCTTGCTCTCACATCTGGTGTGCTCTTGCAGCTGGATGTTAGGACCTTTTCAGACTAAGGGTTTGGGGGGCTGCACCATAAAATGGTATTGCAGCTAAAATAAGAACATTAGAAAAGGGGAGAGACGGGGGAAATTGCACTTGTATAGTCGAGCAGAAAGAGCAACAGGTGACATGGTGATAGCCTGCCTGCCTGTAAAACGTTGTCGCAAGAAGGATGAAGAGTCAGGCCATGTAGGGATGTGGTGGTTGGTTTTAAGGTTTGTTACAGGTGACACTGCCTATGTACAGTTTACTTTTGTGCAGAGAATGGACTTCACACCTGACATAGTTATGCCCTTAGGTTGTGTTGGGTGGCTATGTCTCGCCCTGGAAAACTTCTCAGTGTGCTTTCAAAGGTGGTGAGGCTAGATTGTAAATGGTGTACTCCTGATCACACTTACAGTTAAGTATGTTCAGCAGTGCTTCTCTTGGGCTGATATTTGTCACCTATTGCTACCAACCAATAGTTTTTCTAATATGCTACAAAAGTGCTTACATTTTATTTTTCTTCTTAAAGATGGAAATAATTGAAAAAGACCGAACAAAAACAATAACAAATTTTGAATGTGTCTAATTTTACAGTATGCCATGGGCTATTTTTACTTGAAATGAGCAGTGGTAATTGAAGAGTCTGTTTCAGAGTGAAGCTCATGATAACCAGTTCAATCACTTTTTACAGGGACTCTTTAAATAAAAATTTAATGGCAGTACCTGGGAATCTGAGATATATCACAGTATAGTGTAAACTTATTGATTGAGCTTTAAATGGGTTAGCTTTAGTATTGGTAGCAATTTAGCAGTGGCACCACAGACTTTTGCACTAATTCTTAATGTTTAAAGACAGGACAAAAGACTATATACATTGCTTATGTTTCTGTAGCTGGATTATTTCCAATATCTGAGCTAGTTTATTGAAGTTAGGTTTGGCATCTGCACAATTCATGCTACACTTCATGGCAGAATTAAAGCCTAGGAGAAAACAGAGGAAAACAATTTAAGACAAAAGGATGAGAATAGTCTGTGAGAATTTCCAACAGTGATAAGTTGTTGGTGGTATGCTACAAAACCAACAATATATTATTATTATTTTAAAGTGAAATTTACTACATTCTGGAGTTATGCTGTAGTTATGATTTAAGGAACTTCATTGAAATTGTAACAAAGAATTACATTTTTCAGTTGAATAGACAGTGATATTTAACTCCATTTGAAACCATGATTTTCCTTTTGAGTTTTCATTTAAAAATAGTTTCAACCAATATACATGTAGACAGCTACGTGTGTAACAATTTAAACTTTAAAAGCAGTGAGATCCCATCAGAATTGGTAGTACTGTGTAAAACATTAACTGCAGCTGCCTTTTTTAATTTCAGGTTGCACTGCCACTTGTGGGAGACATGGGTGGTATGCTGAAGGTAAACATTTCCAGAGGTTAAATGTCTTTGTTTACTATAAGCATGCTTTTTAAAGCAAAATATGCACTGGAAAGTTTTTATAGGTTCAATTCTGATGTACTTGGCTAGCCTAAAATAATTTTGAATTTTTTAATTTTTTGTTTTGTTTCTAAAAAATACTCAAGAAATGTATTTTATAGGAATTTTGCGAAACAGCGTTTGAACAGTATGTGAAGCAGTAGCCCGCAAGTGCTTTTTCAGTATATCCACTCCACAGTATGAACTGCTACAAGTACACCCCATTCTCCACTTTGTTTTGTAGCATTAATATTGGTAATATACTGAATGGGGAAAATAGTTCAAAATTTCCAAGATATTATTTTGAAAAATAATAAAATTTTAAGGGATCTACTCTATTCCAAAATGAAAAGTATGCTCAGGATGCACATAATTTCTGAGGAGAGAGATGGTCCTATTCTGCTGTCCTTTATTAATACATGTACTTAAGGTTTATTGATGTTCTCATTCCTAAATTTGATTTTTTTTTTTAGGTCTATCTGTGGGCTTTTCACTAATTCTTTATGTTTGTAATTGTATTGTCGTTCTCCTGTACGTGCTTTTCTACCTCTTTGTCAGTTCTCCCTGTTACTGATTCTTTATGCTTCCTTCATTTCTCTGTGTTTTGTGGTTAGCACTTCTATAGATTGTGATTTAGCTGCACAAATGTTTCTCTCAACAAAGTAGGAATCATTTACTTTAAAATAGCTATAGATTTGAAGCTGGCGAGAGTAACAAGTAGCCTTCATCTCTACCTAATCTTTAAAAGCAAGATGTTCTGCTCAAACCTAAACTCAGGTGTTTCTGGGACTATCCAAAGTGAAGGTATTTGAGTCCTCTCAAAATGAAGCTAAAAATTTGTTAGTATGGTTTGAGCAGAGTGTGTGAGAAAGAAGGAAGGATATCTGAACAAATATTTTATGTAGAAGAGAGAAGGGGCTGAAGAGAATGCTTTTGGGTAAAATGAAGGGTTCATCACAAAGGCAGGAAGGAAGTGGTCTGCATAGATCAGATTTTCTGCCTGTGCCACAGAATTGTTACTTATCACTTTGCTTTGTGTCTGTTCCTCAGGGTGATCCCGGCACAAGAGGTCCTCCAGGCATCCCTGGTAGAGAAGGGCCAAAAGTAAGTCTTGAAGAGAATACTTTATGTTGCTTTGTTGCTTGTTAAAAGTAAAAGGCCAGGCTCATATCTCTGACAATCTTGATTTTTTTTCTTTTTTCTGATCCCTACCCCTATAGCATCTGAACAACCTAAAAGTTCAAACAATTTTTGCGGTTCAGGCCTCTTCCTGTGTCAGTTTGCCTTTCCTCTCAGGAAAGTGAGCGAAGTAGCCTGAGTTGAGTCCCAAGCCAGGATATTTCTTCTGTCTTTTGTCTATTAGAGCTAGCTCAGGTTTGACTGTCCAGTAGTGTATTGCCACCTATAGGCTTATTTTAGGTGAGTCAGTCACCCAAGAATTCTGCAGTGAAAACCAAAGCTTCCCGTATCTCCCTCAAGTGTGCAACAGCTGGACCACCCTGTGCCTTTACACCATGTCCCTGTAGGAGTAACAGCCATTTCACTGGGGCTTGAAGTTTCACTGACATCAATCAAAATTCTGCTGCACTGTAATCAGATCAAATGCCACGTGGCTCAGCATATAGATATCTCCTATAGTTGGGCCTAATTCCATGAAAATATACTTTCTCCATTTGGACAAGCATTTAAGCTCTTTGGTATTTATAAGATTTCTCCATCAGGCATTTTGGCTAGTTTGCCTCCTACGTAAAAAAAACCTTGTTTCCTTTCATCTTGACAGGAGCCACATTTTAGAGCTTTCAGGTAGTACTGAGCCTTTTTTTCTGTTTTAGGCACTATTGCTGTAAGGGCTTCAAGCTAGTATATATTAAATATGGGTCATAAAATGCCCTACAGAGCAAGAAATTCATTGTTCTCTAATAGAAAGTATTTGTTTGAATGTTACATTTTCATAGGGAAGCAAAGGTGAACGTGGATTTCCTGGACTTGCTGGAGAGAAGGGCGATGAGGTAAAGTCACTTAATTTCTATAGCAGTTGCATTGTTATCTGAACACAAATAAAGATCTAGACTGAGAAATGCACAGAATGTTATTCAGTTCTTTAAAACTGTAGAGATAGTCATGTATTGCTATAGATAGCTCTCACTGAATTTTCAACAAGTTTAAATGGTATTATTCAATTAAATGACATAAATTAAATAAATATTTAATTTTTGTCTGAGGATTTTTGCTCATTTTTATATTTTAAAGCCTCATATACTTCTAAATACTAATTTTAAGAGTATAAAGAGGCAAATGCCAAATATTTTCAGAAAATACTTAATGTTTTATAACATATTTGCTTTCATTGTGGTAGTTTCCCTTTAGAATTCGCTTTCAGAAACATTCCATTAGGCAAATATTCTGATGGGAACGGTCATAGCAGCAATGACTTAAGTGAAGCTGAAAAATGTCTGAAGAGACTGTATTTAAAATATTTACAAGTATTTTGCATCATATACTGCATTCTTAAGAGTTATTTTTGTGTTGTTATGGAGAAGAGAAAAAAGCCATGTGCCTTATGGTGCCAAATCGAAAAGAGCTGCTATAGCTTTCATCTTAAATTGAAACCCTTGCAGTTAACAATTCAAGAGCAATCTCTGTCAAAAAAAAAAAAAAATCTCCAAAGCAAAAGCTATTAAGCAAATGAATCTGAGTAAACACGAGAATTTCTTCATTTCGGTTGGCTAATTACCATAGCCAACTGAAGGAGTTAAATAAGTAGTCTGTTACAAAATGTTTGATGAACAGTCTGAAATTCTAAACTGTCACTGTTAAATACGTACGACTCTCTTGTAGCTTGGTAGTACTGGCTACAAGAGAAAGCACCTGGAAAGTAAGAAAGGAGTTTAGAGCTTATTGATTGAGGGTTCTGTAATACTTTATAAGCATTTTTCATTTCTTTGGTGCTAAGGCCATAACACAGTAAGAATTTGCGAACAGTGGTAGAATGACAATAATTTAAAAAAAAAAAAAAAAAAATCTGTGTTCATCAGGATCCTTGGCTTCCAAAAGTCAGTAGATATATGAGGGGAAAAAAAGGTGCAGCAGAAGCATTCAATATGTGTTCTTGCTATTGCTTTGCCCCAGAATTTAGCAGATTGTCTGACTAAAGTATCATGCTTATTTTTCCTCTTGTTTTTACATGATCTATGGAGCTCATTATGTCTCTGCTTCTTAGAAGCAAGTGCCTCCTGAGGCTGTATTTAGAACATGTACTTTAAAATGATGGGGTAGCCATAAGCGAAGCCCAAGCAGAATTTTGCTTACAAAATAGATAGGAAAGTAACACATCTTCCATGTGCCCTATAGGGTACCTCTACAATTCAGTCCTAGCAGTCGGAGGCATTAGCAAAACAGTTTCAATAATTCAGATACTATTTAACTGCTGAGAATCAACTGAGATATTGGAGGCAATTAAAAAAGAAATAAGGTAAATGCAAGATTATAACTGGTGGTTAGTTTTTTCTAAAGGCCTCCAGAATAAATTAATTCTATTTTTTTTAATTGATTCAGTAGTTGCTAGTAAGTTAGCTATTCACATGCTTCTTCACTCTTTGATAGATGGTTAGCTGCCTTAGCTCTGATATTTTCAGTGTTTAGCAGCAGCTTTTGATTACAATATTATGAGGGTACAAGTGAATTTGTTTTCCCAAACACTTACAAAAGAGTTTACAAAATTTAAAAGTAACTTTTTTATAAATTTACAGATTTTGAAAGAATGCATTTATTTTCATTTTTATGGGAGTGGGAAGAGAGACCAAGAAGCCCACCTGCAGCTCTTTGAAATACACTCATGAGCTGCCCATGTGCTTTTGAGTAGCCCTTTTTAATCTTTGTTGAAGCTTAGTTCTCTTCCTTTTTAAAACATTCCTTTTTTCAGGGGAGGGTTTTTCTAACATCAGTAGTAAGAATTACCAGAAATGTTCCTTTACCTTCATATTAATTTTCTGAGTGACTGCCATCAGAGTAAAGTAATTCAAAAGGAGCAGAGAGCACATTAGCAGTTGGCACTCTGAAAGTCTGCAGAGGTGGATCAATGTCCTCTGTGTGTAGGAGCAAGAAAGGGAAATCAGTGTTTCTCTCCATCTCAACATCTTTCTGAATTTGTTTCTGTCTGAAGTTTTTCCCTCAGTCTCTCCCTCAGAGCCCCTATTTCAGGGGGACTGACCACCTGACCTCTGTGGTTTTCTAGACTATCCCCTTAGCCATGCCTTCTTAAACACTGTGTTTAACATGAGAAATATGCCTTTTTTGAGGTGATTCCTCTTGTCAGAGGATAGGCACCCTCTGCAGTTGAAAAGAATCACTGCTGGGAGGGACCTATTTCCCTTCATGGGGGAACTGAGAGTGATTAGCTCTCATTAGTACATGACTTTTATATCTAAAATTGCACCTGAGCCTGGTGTGGCAGAGGAAATACTGCAGTGATGTGCAGGCTTGTCTCAAATCCTACCTGTATCCACTGTAGTAAGTTGCACACCTGTATGTTTAGTAAGTGGACACCAGAATCCATCAATTTCCAGGCAACTGAATAGAATAAAAGCAGGAAAGCAGGTCATTACATACTATGAAAAATGTCATGTTCTGTTATCAAAAAAGCAGAATCTATAAATTAGGCAGAAAGCATAATTGCATTTAGATAGCATCAGGTAACATCGAGGAGTCTGAGTAGACATCTTCTCATCAGCAAAAAACCTTTTAGTGCTAGAAAATATAAAATACATCTCTAAGAAAAAGCCAGATGTCCTGCTCTTATCTGCACAACTAAAGACAAAAAGATAGAAAGGACATAAGCTAACAATGTGAAAGGTTGAAGGACAAGTGTCGTTTATCAGTGAAACAGGAAGTTGCCTCTAGCCTTGTTCAAAGATAATCTCCTCCTTGCATGATGGGGGGATTTTTTATTCCTAAAAATAATGCCAACCTTTTAGATGAAAATGCACTTTAATATAGTTATAATACTGCTGGGCATGCTGAATATAAGTAGTTTTTGAGTTATAAGTGGGAGAGGAAATAGACTAATACTTTTTTAATTTCCAGGGCCTCCAAGGTGCTCCTGGCCTGCCTGGTATACCAGGACCCAGTGGACCATCAGTAAGTGTGTGGGATCACCTGTGATCTAATCCACCTCTGCAGAGCTTGCTATAACTATCTAGTAAAACTTAATATTCTTCACTTTTTGTCCTTTCTTTTGGCTTCTAAGAGAGTAATAATAATGTCTTACCCATACTGGCTCTAATAAAAGAAACTATGTTGTGAGTTGATGTTACTGAAAATACTGTCATTGTGTGGGCTCAAAGTTTATGTAATTTAAATGGGTTTGGAGTTTTGGCATTACTAGGGAGTCTCTGAGATTACATGGCTTATGATGTGTAAACTTGCAGTGAATTATGTATTTGTACCCAAGTTACAGTAATAATGTTAGTAATAAAAATCTAAAAATAATTCCTGCTAGGCATTCTGAAAACATCTAATGCTGAAACCAAGTAATCACTTGGTTTTACAATAAAAAGACATGAGAATAAGCTGACAGTATTTAAATTCACTGAAAAAAAATGTAATCTAAAATGTTGTTATTTCTGGGAAAACTCCTCTTGGGAATTTTTTTAAATTTTATTTTCTCCATATTGTATGGAATCACGTTAGTTAGTGTGACCTTTATTAATTGCTAGGTTACTGACAGTACTAATGCTTCCCTTCTTTCAGAAATGGTAACATATTTAGGAATTTTAATGTGGAATATGTAAATTGGCATTTTAGCAGTAAAGCATGATTCTTAGCAGTATCAAGAGGTGCTAGTTAAGGTCAATGCATTTAGTCTGCTAAGGTGAACATGCAACTGCAAACACAAGTTTTACCCTTCAAAGGGCTTATCAGAAGGACACAGCTGAGGATCAAACAGAAGAGAAATATTTAAACCTTGAGGAGAAGCATAATTAGATTTAAATTACCTTCCAAAAGTACAAGTTTTAAAAACTAAGCTGCAGTGCAAAAATACTGTGGTTCATTGTTTCTTAACTAACATAAACCAATACTGTGTTGTGCAGGGAGTCACAGGAAGACCTGGACATCCTGGTCCAGCAGGGTCAAAAGGAGAAAAGGTATTCCTTCTTTTTAGGCTTGGTAAAGATCTGAGAAGCTTTTGCAGTCGAAGTATGCTCCTATGTTTTGGGTTTGTTTTGTTGTTTTGGTTTTTTTTTTAACAGAAGTGCAAACAAGAACTTTATGTACATTTTCAAATTAATTTTTATTTGTGTACGAGTACTTTCCCCAAGCAGTGCCATACATATGGGCTTTTATTTTGAAGTGTAGTCCTTGTGGTGTATGTAAAGTGCAGAGAATGTTCTCTAAGTATGCCATACTATATAAAATTAAGGAAAGTGTAAATAGGTTGGTGAAATAGTATATGACTACTTACTACTTGCTTTGTCATGAGTTAGACTAGTTACTACTTGTCATTCTTTTACCAGTATTTAGTCAAAAGTAATTGTATATTTTAAAAGTGCTTCACAAGTACTGAAAGTTATTGAGTATAAGTTATTCTGCAAAAATATATAAGCTTCCTTTATACTTAACTTACACTGTTATAGCACTGCCTTTTATTCGTGTTTTATGTGCTCTTTTATCAGGCACTGAATATTATCCATTATAACTAAGAGGTCAAATTAATTTCTTTGACACCTCAGATGAGTGAAATACAGCAGGCACAAACTTAGTTTGCTGCTGAATACTTTCTGGGACAAATTCTCAATTTTGCATAAGAATACACTTTTCTGAAGTTCTTTTTTAAGCTTTAGCCTGGAGTTTTCCAAGAATAGAACTGCCAAATCAATGTATGTGATTCTACTAATACTCTACAAAACCTTGACTCTGGTATGAGTAAGAAAGGAAGCTTATTTTGCAAAGCTCTGAAATTGTTTCCTTTTTATGTAACCGAATGCAAAACACAAGTCTTTTTTTGTTCCTTGTTTACAATTCACACACAAGTGGGAATGAGAAGCCACTGCTCTATAACTAGTGTCTCATTGATCAAAAAGGGGGGAAGGTCAGATGGCTGAAGAGTGATGAAGTAAACTGAAATATAGCCACAGTAATTTCCTCCTCCCTTTGTCTGGGGAACATGTTTGAGAAAGGATCACATAATAAGGTTTCTAAAGTATAGTATTTTGTCCCCCCAATGAAGTACTCCAAATTACTTTTGGAAGCTGACAGTTTCTGTCAATTAGCAGGACCATTTGGAAATTATCCTAGTGTAATTGTAATTAAATGTTTATATATTTCTCATGGGCTAATTATTGCTGTTGAACACTTAGCTTGACTTTTGCCACTTTAGTAATCTTAAATATGCAGCCTAAGTGTCTCACTGACATAAGTTTACTAAGATCCAATGAAAACAGTGAAAAATTCTGGCAGATTTATTCCAAATTATACAGTGTTTTTAACTGAGTGATGAGATTTTGAAAATATCTAGTTTGGGAAATTTGATGTTGAAACCTTTTAACTCTAGAGTGTTCACGGACCCCATCATAGTGCTGGGGCACAAAGCTCAATAAGTTGTTGTTTTTTTTTAATGTAAGCACATCAGCAGAACAGACTATAGTTACAGTTTATTCACAGATGAATAATTTACAGTAAACACCAAAAAGATATTTATTATATCTCTTAATAAAGAACAACTTTATTTTTATTCAGCGTGTTTCTAAATAAAATGAACTTCTGAAAATGTAGCTCTTCTTTATTTACCTGTGAATGATCAGCTGAGGATTGGCTTTTGCAAAGTAATACACAAAACATAAAATTAATGTTAAATGTTAACTTTTATCTGCCAGTTCCTTAGAAATTAACATCTCTTTTTTTTCTTTTTTCTTTTTTTTTTTTTCCTCCCTTCCTCCTGGTATATATGAACTGTTTCACAACCTAGGTTACCACTATTATTTTTCCACAAGGAAGTTGCTACACATAAAGCATCAAGTAACTAACAAAATAAAAAACTAGTATAAAGTAATGATCAATAACTTGCCCAAATCTTAAGCAGGAGCTGGGCAGGAGAACTATTCTTGATATTACCAGCTCATATTGACTGTATCTCTTGTTTATTGTCATTATGGTCATCATAGCTTGGGTATGGAATAGATCTGGACATCAGTTACAGTAAATGAGTTATATGAATCTCTTGCTGTACTAGGGTAGTGAAGGTTCTCCTGGGAAACCTGGACCACCTGGGCCTCCGGTGAGACATTTTGTTTTATATTTTGAATTTATATTAGGAACAATATACCTATGAGTAAAATGTAATGTAATATAAAGAATTGACTGTCAATCTAATACGTATTAGTAGTGCAGGAAGACAACAGTGTCTTTTTGCAAGACTTCTGTATTCCTCTTTTTGTTGTGATTCATCACTGAGTAAGTTCAGATCACTAAAGCCATGCTAGAAACTTGGTCAAATGAGTAAACCTAGGTGTCCAGTGTTACTAGAATGATTTAGACAGCGTGAACACCTGAGATCAGGGAACTCAGGGAACCTAGGGAAAGTCCACGGAGCTCACTGGACTCCAAATTAAGAGGAATAGTACCTAGCACAAAAATTAATTCTGGAGGATTACAATAATAAATATCAAAATATAATGTACACTGAGATTTACAGTTTTCTGGCTTCATGAAAGTATCAGTCTTTATTGTTATGTATCTTATCTTCTTGCTGAAATGTTTGGAACCTTTGAAAATTTGATCGAGAACAAAAATGATACCACAGCTTTGCTGAGCTATGGGGCTTGAACAGGGCAAGAGTTCTGCCTTTATGTTTCATAGTTGTGACAATTACTTGGTTTTTATGTTTTAAAGGGTATGCCTTACAATGAAAGAAATGGAATGAGCAGCTTATATAAACTCCAGGTATTTCTCTGTAATTTTTTTTTTTTTTTTCAATCAACACGTAATTTTGGCCCAACTCAACTTTTAAACTTGCTGTTACAGGGAGGAGTGAGTGTCGCTAGTTATCCAGGTCCACCAGGACCTCCAGTAAGTATTAACAGAAATGTAATTTCTAATAGTTAATTATCATAGTAACAGAGGGATTGGTTAGTTGTATGCAGTTTTGCTAAGTGGCATAGAATTTTATTTTATATATGAAAGACAGAAAAAATAAGAGTATGATTGGTACGTATTAAATGATAAAGTATATGATTTTATGTGTTTATCAAGCATTTTAGCCCATTTTGGAGACTAGTTTATTTTGAGTATTTCACCCTAGCAGATAAAGGCTGTAAAAATGGTACATAATTTGTTATTGGACTCTTTAGTTAAAGTATCTTAATATCTTAAAATGTGTAATATAGTATTTACATTCAGTGATGGCAGAGTTTTTTGTTGTACTAAATTTGGTGTCGGAAATGAGAAGCTCATGATCTCAGTTCTGTCACTGATTCATTGTGTCTAGCTACAGTGCAGAAAAACGTGTAAAACCAAGAATTATATTGTGGCAGTAATACAGGGCTGGTGTCTTCCATGCTGCACAGTGCAGATATAGCACCTTACAGCTGGACACTGTTGCTTTGATTCTGTGGAGCCAAAGGCGTTGTGCGTTTAGGTCCTCCTTCTTGTTAGCGTCATAGGCAAGATCTACTGTTTTAAGATGATTGTCATTTTAGTAACCATATAAAAATGTTGTAGCCATCAGTGAGGACTTTGTTCTTCCTTTATGTGCCATTTGTAGTCAGGGGCTCACACCAGACCACAGAGCTGTCTTTCTCTGTATTCTGGAACAGCAAAACAAAAACAAAATATTACCAAGATTTTATACTAAATTAATCAGCTGAGAGAGCTGGACTTAATACTGATTCTAAATGCACTGCATTAGCAAAGTATACTTATAATGGAGTCATACAAAAAAATACCATCTTATTGTGTAACTCTGTGTTTCCACTTCTTCATTTCTTTGCAGGGTCCAAAAGGAGATCCTGGCACAGTGGTATGTATGTATTTTTTGGTCGTGATAGAGAATTCCCCAAGTAGTACAACACATGATCCTAGTCACAAGAGTAGAAGAGTCCATTAATATTGTTTAGCAGGTAGCTTACGTTCTGCAAAATCAATACATCTGAAAAAGCCTTTTTAATTGCCAGGCTTGCAAATTTTGTGATTTCTGGTAAATAGTTCTAAATGATAACATAATGAATGACAACATAACTGCTTCTGGGTTCATCTCTGCTGAGATGTCTCTGGATAGATTTAAGAATAGAGAATGTGAAATAAAGGTAGAAAATACCTTAAGAGCTATAAGATTGTTCTCACCATTAAATTTGAAAGTAATAAGGGAGAAAAGGCATCGTGCTACATCCTGCTAGCTAGTAACTAGAAGTTGATGGGTTTTTTGGAAATGATATGACGGTTAGTTACATTATGATCACTCTGCTTCTGGTGAGCAAGATTATGATGATCATGTGTGGTGGATGCCAGACACCCACCAAAGCCCACTCTATCACTCCTCCTCCTTAAGTGGGCAGGGGGAGAAAAGTATAACGAAAAGCTCGTGGGTGGAGATAAGGACGGAGAGAGATCACTCACCAATTACTGGCACGGGCAAAACAGACTCAACTTGGGGGAAAAAACAAATTTAATTTATTACCAATCAGATCAGAGGATAATGAGAAATAAACCCGAATCTTAATACACCTCCCCCATCCCTCCCTTCTTCTCAGGCCTAACTTATTTCCTGATTTCCACCTCCTTCCCCCCAGCAGCACAGCAGCACAGGGGGACAGGGAATGGGGCTTGGGGTTAGTTCATCACATGTTGTTTCTGCCACTCCCTTATGCTCAGGGGTAGGACTCTTTCTGAAGTGTGGTGCAGGGAGTCCCTCTCACGGGAGACAGTCCTCCACGAACTTCTCCAACATGAGTCCTTCCCATGACTGACAGTTCTTCACGAACTGCTTTAGCATGGGTCCATTCCATGGGATGCAGTCCTTCAGGAACAGGCTGCTCCAGCACAGGGTCCCCATGGGGTCACAAGTCCTGCCAGCAAACCTGCTCCAGCATGGGCTCCTCTCTCCATGGGGCCACAGGTTCTGACAGGAACCTGCTCCAACATGGGCTCCTCTCTCCATGGGGACACAGGTCCTGACAGGAACCTGCTCCAGCATGGGCTTCCCTTGGTGTCACAGCCTCCTTCGGACATCCACCCACTCCGGCATGGGGTCCTCCACAGGCTACAGGTGGTCATCTGCTCCACCATGGACCTCCATGGACTGCAGGGGGACAGCCTGCCTCACCATGGTGTTCACCACAGGCTGCAGGGGAGTCTCTGCTGTGGTGCCGGGAGCACGTCCTCCCCCTCCTTCTTCACTGACCTTGGTGTCTGCAGAATTGTTTCTCTCACATCTTCTCACTCCTCTCTAGCTGCAAAGTGTGCCATTTTTTTTTTTTCTCTTCCCCTTTTTTTCTTAATTATGTTATCACAGAGGCGTTACTGATGGGCTTGGCTTTGGCCAGCGGCGGGTCCCTTCTTGTAGCCGGCTGGCATTGGCTGTGTCAGACATGGGGGAAGCTTCTGGCAGCTTCTCTCACAGAAGCCACCCCTATTCCCTGCCCTGGTACCAAAACCTTGCCACACAAACCAAATACATCATGGGAGCCACTATACTTTTCAGCTATGCAGTTTAACATTTAAAAGCAGACCTATTTAACTTTTTTTTTTTTTCCCTTAAGCATTGTGTTATGTCCTTTTCATATGATCTTTCTTTAAAAATTATGAGGAGAGGAAGGACAACTAGTGGAAGAATCTTGAGCAGTTGCACAGGGCTAGCCACCAGCAGAATGTAGACCCAAATGCTGCCTGGGCATACGTTTTTCCCAAAATTCTTGACATGTGATGTGACTTGCTTGTGTAATAGAGAAACTATATTTGTCACTAGCTTGTGATTTGTCACTACAGTTCATAGCCTTCAAGGTGACAAAGTTGAAGCTGACAGGTATTGCATCTTGATGACTGGATGTCAGGGAAAATACCTAAAAGATAGTAGTAAATTTGAGTATTGATGGCTTAGCCCAGAAAGTATGATAGTATCAAATGTCATTGTAAATTAATTTTGTCTTAGAAATTGGATAGGTGCTTCCACAGCAGTTAAAATTTCAATACATTCATGTACTTCTTTTTCAAGTCTAAGGAACATCACATAACTGCATAATGATAGTTACAGCACTATAACACTGCTCCTTCATGGTCAGTGTGGTAGCGCTGTGTCCAGCAGACCTCTTTTGACCTTCAGGCCATATGCCTGAATCAGGATGAGTACCATGTGTCAGCTAATGGAAATCGATGACAAGAATTTGCAGTAAAAGAAAGAAAAAGCGGTAGAAGAAGAAAAAGCAGTAGAAGCTGAACTAGTTAGGAAAGAAAATTGTGCCTATGCATTCCCCATGATGTGCTGATTAATTCTGTACTTGATAAAGACCAGGAAACCCTGAAAAATATTGGAGAGATTATTTTTGAAACAAATCACATCCCTTTCAACAAAGTAAAGAACAGGTATGTCTGCTACAAATGAAACAAGTTACTACTTCAGAGAAATACTGACAGAGTTCCTTAACACATTTAGGAGTTCATTCAGCCACCAAGAAGCTGACACTTGACCTCTCCAGCTGTCCTGTCTTCAAATTGTTAGTCTTGGGCAAAGTAAATAAGGAGATGGTTCAGCCAACAACTTGGATGCCAGGTAGTAAAGAATCAGAGCACAACACAGAGACTGTTTAAATGTCACTAGAGACTGGCCTGTCTGAAGCCATCAGGCCATGGTATTTGGAAGATAATGATGAGTGTCTCCTCCTGTTGGAAGGTTCTTTTCTTCTGACTTGGTACCATATCATGGAGTCTTTCTCTTTAGTATCAACATGAAACTATTGAGAAATGTCTCTACTCATGAAGCAGCATGCCAGTGCTATTTAGTTGTATTTTTTCCTACCAATGCAGGCACAGTATCTACACAAAAATAGCAGCAGAACTAAGTGCAGCTAGCTCAGACTAACTCAGCCAAGACCCAAGTGCTGTGGAAAAGTAACATTTTTAAGAGCTGGCTACCACTTCATCTGTCATGAAGGTGCATAGTCTCCACTTAGCCAACCTGTGTAGGGCCTAGGATCATGTTTGATTCCTTATCAAGTGTTAATGGAGAGCCAGCTACGTGGAAAACTAAACTTTGGTCTATGAACCAAAGTGTGATAACTGTGCTCCTCAAGGACAAGAAGAAACCCAAAACAGAACCACTCAGCACTCACAGCAAAACATGGAGTTGTGAGATAGTTTCCTAAAACAGTTGATTAATCTCTATTCAAGAGAAGTGACAAAGCCTCTGTTTTGTTTTGGGGTTTTGTTTGTTTGTTTCACCTTAATGCCCAGAAGCTGAATACCTCTTTCTGTACCAGCATCCACTTCCTACTTAGGAAGCACTGTTTCCCAAACAGAGTTTAAGTGTGGAAAGTGAGATCTGCCAGAGACTTTGTGAAATCCAGACACGAATTTGCTGTGCCTTTTGATTTAACTGAGAGTTGCTGAAATGCTGCAATTGTTGGCTGTAGTTTAAATCTCTGTGGTAGATTATCGATTTTCTTTAAAATAATTAAGAAGAGAAATAATTAAAAGAGCCTCCCCACTGTGCATGATAACTAATTTCTCCAATGGAGCAGGTTTCTGGTTTTCTTTCAAAACTTGAAAACCTACACAGGGACCTGGTCCGTGTGTCCCTTGCCACAGAGTGAGCTTTGTTTGGGGAACAGAGCACAGAATTGCTTGGAGGTTGGTTCTCTGGTTGACAGCATATGCTTACACCCCAGGGCTCTGCTGCCTGGAGGTGCTTTAGAGCTGACCTTGGCTTGCAAGAACACTAGAGAGGAGTCTTCTGGATTACAGTCTTCATCAAAATTAAAACCATTAATCCAAATATTCACACAGTGCCTCTGGGAAAAGCTTAATTGGCCGATCACTAAAACAGAGCATAACAAAATCTGTTCGCCTAAAACCTGGTTAACTGTTTTACTAATCTCAAGTTAAATAATCTGCTGTTGCTTGCTGTTCAACATTTCTTATGCAGAGTGCAGAAATTCTAATATATGCAATCGTTTTTAATTAAAAAAATAAAAATCAGGGAGACCCAGGACCAATGGGATTACCAGGACTGGAAGGACTCCCAGGGGAAAAGGTAGGACTCTTAAAAAGAAGTCATGGCTTCTTAGTGGCAACTGTCTGCAGCTAAATGTTTTCTGTAACTTTGTTTGAATTTTTTTTGTGTAAGTTAATGTTTCTGTGTGAAAAATATTTGCATATTTATCTGTATTTCCGTTTTTTTGCTTTACGGTAGATCTAAATCATATACTTACCCAACTTAAATTTAATTTTCCGCAAAAGGCAAATTGTGTCTATAAAAATATCTTGTGATATTTTGTTTTCTTATCTTGACAGAATACTACTATATACTATATTATATGTATGCTATATTTTATATATATTATATATATAGTATAATACTACTATATACTATATTATATATAGTATATACTATATATAATTCTATTACTTGGAAGTAATATAGTTAACATGTTCCTAAGTATGGTCACTAATTCTTGTTCTATATTGAACATCATCTTATGTTTACAGTCTGTATCTTTTTCTAAGATCTATGGCATAGCTAGAGATTTGAAGAGAAGCTTGTAACTGAATTAGTCTAGACTTAGAGCATGCAAGACTTCCATACAAAAAAAAAAAAAAAGACTATTTTAGATGAGTGTTAAAATACAGAAAAGAGTAGAAAGATTCCCTACAGCTCCTATTGTATTGCATCCTGCTCCAAAGTGGGCAAAAAAACCCTCTTTCTCAGTCTGTTGATTATTATTCTAAAAAGGGCCCTTGTTTCTGCTTTGCTTTTCTTGCACTCCATGCTGTGTGTATGATGCCACTGTAGCACATCCTGAACTATGTCATATTCTCCGGCTCCTTCCTGTAGCTAAGTCTGCATTTCAGTGCTAGGAAATGATCCTTTCCTTCAGCTAGTGGCGTGTTTCAGCTGTTCACATACTAGTTGTGGAGGCTGATATGAATTTAGAGAAAAACTTGTCATAAAATGCTACAAAATTCAAGATTTTGGTATTCATTTCTAAATATGACAAATTATAAAAAATTTAGCAGATAAAGGATTTTGCCCATATCTTCTAAATTTAAGAAGAAAAAAGAATATACATTTTTTTACTGGAATATTTATTCAGCTTTTTGTATTACATGTTATTTAATGACTTCATACAACAATAGTTTACTGAAACTTTTTTTTCATCAAAAAGAAATGTAAATGAAAAATTTCCCTCAGTATCACTGTGCATTATTCTTACTTGGACAGAGAGTGGGGAGTGTCAAGATCTAAGGTAGGTGCCCATACAAGATATTTAAATTACATTAGATTATTCTTGCTCTGGAAGACTACAGTTTACAAGCGATTAAAGACGAGTCTGATTTCAAAATGAACAAACACAGTGAGATATTACAGGTCTAACTGAGACAAAGTGGGGACGAGAATTAAATAAAGGGAACAAGCAATGGGGCAGATCGTATAAACAAGCTAAGTGAGTGTTTGGCCCTTTCCCAAAGTAAAAATATCCTTTCCTTATTAAATTTGGTCAAAATTCCACATTTCTGGTGGAAATAAATGAACAAAATATCAGAGTCTATCTGCTAGTCCCAACAGTATAGTGCATGCTGGTTTTTAATTTAGAGCTATTAGGTACATCTGTGTAGCAGAATGCTGTCTTCCACAGACAGTGTTGGCTGTTATTTTGAAGTTAATTTCATGAACTGGCTGAAGAACTTGGTATCCTCAGGATGAAATGTCCCTTCCCTCAGCTGTGCAGCCATGCTGCAAATCATGTTGTTGAAAGGACCAGAATAACACTTAAAAAGAAAAAAAGCTTCAAGGGAAGGGTTAGAAATATCTAACTTCACTGTCATAGCCACTGCATAGGGAAGGCACCATGATACAAGTTCTGGGTGCAAAATAACCTCGGGGACAGAGTGCAGTGCTCCAGCCAATGTGCCCTGCTACAGATCCTCTGTGCCCTAGTGTTCCTGAGGAGCCCTTCATGTTCCTCCCTGAGGGTGAACTTGCATTAAGTGTCATCTCTTAGCCTCCAGAGTAAGAGAGGTTGAACTGTGGCCTAGAAGCAAGCTTCTCCCTTCAGACAAAAGGTCAGACATGTACCTGCACTTTCTGTAATGGAATTAAGTGTTTCTAATTACCAGCATTATCATTGCACTACCTGAACAAAATGATGAGAATGAGACAAATCAGCATTAGGTGTAAGAACAGAAGCCAGAAATCCAAACATCTCCTGGGCCTCTTCTGCAGAACAGACAGTGGCTGTAGCTGTGTTGGAGGAGCTTTTGGAGAACAGCCCCGGGTAACATAAACTCATCTCACAAAAATATTCTTCTGTTAGTATGGCTTTAGCTGAGCCAAGGCTTTTCTGACATTTTTATAGAAAATAGGAGTCTTTCTGTTGCATTTTTAACCAACGTTACACTAGCAGAGTGTAGTGCTACAGGCCACTATGTGTCAGCAGTGGGTTAGGGCAAATCTCGCTGTGTAGAGTTTAATTCTGGTGAGCTCCATCTGTCTGCTTTGGGTTATAGTCCTCTCAAGAGAAATGAATTTGTGCCCATAGCTTAGCTCCAGCACAAAAGCCATTGTCTTAGCTTAAAGCATCGATGAAGGTGGCTGTATGCTAAATGGAGAAGCTGCCCTGAAAGGACCGTGGCACAAGCAAAGCGAGGATGCTCACTTGCAGCAAATGGATGACTGGGTAGCAGGAAAGTGAGAACTTCTTTGAAAGATACATCTTAAATATGGGGATGTTGATATGATAAATTATCCTATGTGAATTTTAGTCATTGTCATGGCCAAAAATGATAATTATTTGGAAAACTACAGATAAGTCAGGGACTTTCCATCACTTTTCAAGGAAGGCCTCAAGCAGAGTATAAGGGATAGCATGGAAATTATGACATTATACAAGAGAACCTAAACAAAGGATTAAAGTAACTTGCTCAAGTCTGTAAAATGTGTCAGTGGCAGAGCTAAATATTAATTAGTGTTTAGCAGAGCTTGGCTCTTGTCCTCATTTTCAATTCACTGAATAATCCTTCCTCAGATTTTAATGGGAATCCACAAACAAACTTCTGGCTTGAGTGTTACCATGTAAGTATAGATTTATCTTTTCTCCAGGGTGACCGTGGACCAGCTGGCACACCAGGAGTACCAGGGACACCGGTATGTGTATTCATTAGAGAAAACTCAGCTTGTTAGAAGCTGAAAAAACAGGTCAAGCAAAATGCTGAGCTGTAATCTCGATCACTCTTTGTGTAATGCTGGCACTTGGCTAATGCTTTATAGGCAGGTATGAAAATGATATGTTTTCCTAAAGCGATTAGAGTTTTAATACCACTGAGCATTCATATTATTATAAAAATTACATGAGGGAATGGTGTGAATACATGATAAAACTGGAATTTGAAGCTGCATATGCTTTTGAAGAAAGCACATGAGATTCTTCTCATTGTCTCAGTTTAATATAGATAAAGACAATTCCTGTGTTCCTGGGCATGCACAAATTTCTGAGCAGCTTTCTATCACAAAGAAAAATTATAAATGTTAGTTATTGTAGTCCACAAGGATCTGCATTTCAGGTCAATCAAATGTTTGCTTTAGGGGAATGCTTTGTCAGCTATTTGCACGTGGTATTTGGAAAAGTTTCTGAAAGTCATCCAGAAACTTTGTTATAGGTGAAAGTGGATATAACTAATTTTAATTGAAATTATAGTTATTCATTTGATTTCCTAAAGGAAATGAAGACAAATTTTCTTTAGATTGCATTCACAGTTTAATAAAAAAAAGTTTATCCATATTTCAGGAGGCAATATGGAGTTATTTATATGCAAATACATTTATTATTAAATTTGGACAGCTACCAATCCGTTCAGGAGCTGTTTTTAAATTATGTATGTGTGTTTCTTGAAATAAAGATAAGTTTGTGTCTGTGCACTCACATTTCCATTAGCCACTGATTTAGTCTATTTACTGTGATTTCCAAGAGAGAATATCAGTTTAAATATCTTAATTTAGTTAGGTTCTCCTAAAACAAGATAAAATTGCACATTTAAGGGGGAACGAGAATTATTTCTCTGAGTTTTATAGCCCATATAAGAATTTAAAAGTTTGTTACTCTGAAATATATTTTACACTGTGAATCAATCATGCAGTAGCCAATTAGGATGATCACAATTGTTCATTCCTGGTGTATTTTTCACTAGATATGTTACAAGTCTTATTCTTGTTGCTCTCTGTTCTAGCTGGATATGAAATAGTTAATGAATTACCTTCATTACTGTTGATTACATTTAATTCTAATAAAATCCACTGAAATAAATTATTTGCTATAACATTTTATGCTAAGTAGTTTTGACAAGTTAATAGACTTGTGAGATAAAATATTTTTTAGTAATCTAGGAAGAGGTTTTTAAATACGTCCACATATCTCACTGGAAGATAATTTGTCCTTCATAGTTAGCATTTTTCCCCAGATCGGATAGTGGATCCTTTTTCCCACTTGGGAATGCAAACGTCTCCTTTTAGCTTTGACTTTTTGCTGAGTGGGATTGTCAGGGAAGCTGGAACTGAGATTCTGCAGGAATTGCCACCGCTGCCTATTTCCTCAGTGCAAATCAATCCTGAAGTTGTCACTGGCGCTGATGTTGGATCTCTCACTTGCACAAGTCAGCTGAGCATCTGGTCTAGGCCTGTTTCTGGGAAATATAGATTCTGCATAACAGATTCTTGTCTGAGGCTGAACCAGGTCGGTTCTTAAAAGCAAGGCATCATTTTTAAAAAACAACCAAAAAAAGACATTTAAAATTATGATATGAGAAATTGTGAATTCCAGCAGGCTGAACATAAAATGACTATAAAAGTGTCCGGAAAAGAGCACAAAGAAACTTGAAAAAGGCATTTAGTCAGTAATAAACTCACTTTTAAAATCAATCAGGACTAGGAAGTGCCTGAAGGAAAAAATCTTGTTTTCACATATGCAGTGATAAAGTTTGATCTGACTATGACTTCTCAAGAATGAATAGCATGGTGTTGTAAAAGAAAATTTCATGAAAACGTTATCTCAGTATTAAGGAAGGATAAAGAAGACCAAGTGATTGAGTTATGTTGTATACAAGAGCCGGATTAACATGGCACAAATATTTTAAAAATATTTATTTTTTCTCTCTTAAAGAATTTCATGAACAGTAACATGAATATTTCACTCAAATATATATCCTTTCTTATTTTTGACATAAGAGAAATTATTCTTGCTTCCTAGTAATTTGAATTTGTAATGTTCTCTTTTTGCAGGGAAAGCCGGGGTCTCCCGGGTCCCCAGGGATGCCAGGGGAACCCGTAAGTACAGATTTGAGTTCTGGACTTTTACGATAATACACAGATATTTTAAACATTGAATGCAAGATTTTACATGCGGATTTATATGTGTGTTTCCTTTTTCCTTAGGGTGAAAGAGGACCTATAGGAGATATAGGCTTCCCCGGGCCAGAAGGGCCACAAGGAAAACCAGTAAGCAATCTTATACTGAATATTTATGTTCATTACAAAAGGATATGTCTTAGTTTATCAGAAGTTACGAAAGAAATGAGATTACATCCTTTTTGTGTTAAGCTAAGTAACATATGAAGAACACTTAGAGCTACAGTGCTCAATATTAACCTTTTAGTCAAGAATTCCTGGTATTGCGATGTTTTAATAGTTAATGGTACTGAGATGTTGCCTTTAATGTTTTTATGAGGGTCCTTTCAATCCTGCTGACACAAAGGATCCTTTCATATTTTTTCAGGAGGAGAATGTTACCCAGACACTCAACCTAGTCTATAAAGGATGGAGTGACAAAATACATTCTGAGTTTCAGTTTAGATAGGGAAGCGTGTGCTTCATAACTCTGAACTCTTCTGTATACAGGTGATGCAACACTGCAGCTGAAGCACTTAGGATATGTCTAATCTGACCTCTTTATTTAATAAAATCGTGACAGCGGGGTAGTCAGCTCTGTCTGAGCTGGTTTGAAACCACTGAGTTTATATTCTAGGATTGGTTCAGTTAGGACAGCGCAGAACTCCTTACCTCCCTGAAAGCCTGGTGTTTTTGGGGACAAAGATGGGAAGCAGACCGTTTCACTTTGCCAGCATGTCTCCACATTATGCTTCTGTCTTGAAAGAAAAGACTATTTCTGTAACTTCAGCAGCAAATTGATCCAAGGTGCCCAATCTGTGCAAAACTCCACTTTGAGGTATGAGAGGGAAGGAAATATTCCTGACGTCTTTGCTCATGCAAGGCCTTCTTTCTCACTCAGTGAAATAGCAGTGAGTTTGCTGCGTGTACAGACCCATGTATATCCTCGTAAATTAAACCCTGCCAGAGCATTTTTCTAGCAATTACAGAAGGGTAATAGGGCATCCAGGCTAATATCTAAAATAAGTCTCTTCTGTGGTTGTCTAATGACTTTTTCAGTTGCCATCTGGGACTGGAAAAGTGTATGCACAGATCCATGTTCCACATTTGCAGAATTTCTGTATAACTTGTTATTTAAAGTTGTGTGCTAAAGTTGTGTTAAAGTTAATGCACATCTTGATGCCGAAGATTTTTTTTTTTGCTCTGCTCTCAGCTCAGATTTAATGTGCTTGCAGTTCAGTATCTCCCTGAGCTCTGTTATTTCACATCTCAAGACTATTTGTGAGTATTTCTATATTGTAGCCACACAAACTGCTGCCTCTGCAGCTTCAGAATAGGTACTGACACCAGCACTAATCATTGAGCTTTACCCTTTATATTTTTTAAATGCATGTGCATAAGCATATCTATTAAAAAATTGTTGTGCTTTCTTTTTTTAATAGGGAATCAATGGAAAAGATGGATTGCCAGGTCCTCCGGTAGGAAAACATGCTTTTGCATACTAGTGCATTTTATTCTTCACAGATACCATAGCTGTTAATCCTAGGCAGTTGTTTTCAGTTCTACTAACAGATTAATATATCACAAAGCTTTTAAGTGATATGTGTATCTTTTTTCAAAAACAATTTCTCAGGGTGCTGTGGGGAGACCAGGAGACAGAGGACCCAAAGGAGAACGTGTAAGTCCCTTGTTTTCATAACTGTTTTTCTTTTTATTGAGCATCTAAACACCTCATCAGCCCATATTTTATAGGCAAAACCCAGAAATTAATTCTTTGTGAACATCAAGCAGTCTCTTAGACAACTAGGAGGTTTAGTCCTAAACACCACTTTAAGGAATTGAGTTGGCTTGTGCATTTAGAGAAGAAATACTTTTATAGACTTTCCAACACAATTGGCCTGGACAGTGTAAATTGATCAACATATTGAAAATTAGAAGGTAGCTAATCCTGTTGTGATACTGACAGACTTTGCAAGAGCTATAAATCTTGTCCAATCATCATCCCTGGGATCTGGGTATGTCACAAACACAAATCATGTTTTAGATAGAACAAGCTTATTACACTTAGGCGGGAGGAATGCCAGTGCAGTACCTTGCTGCTTCCCAAAATGTTTAGACAGTTCTGTTCATGGTAACAAGATCATGATGGACGGGAATCATTATAGGAGATGAGAGATTATCTTTATTTTGCTAGAGCAAAGAAAATCCTATCACATACTCTGCTCCTGCTATAGCATTGCTAAAGCCCTGATGACCTAATCCAGTTGATACCATGTTTATTTGATGAATCAGGAAAACACCTCTCTATATAATCTGGAAAAGAAAATGGTGCTTTATGACACTGGAGTGTCATAAATGGTGCTTTTTGTTACTAAAAATAAGTTTACAATGTTCTGTTTCTGCCTTTAAGGACACAAATAAAATGTAGGAGCCTTCTTATTGTACCACCTACTTGAGCATTACACCACTCAGCCTTGACCTTCTCGGTGTCAGTCTATCTGAATGCCCTGCAAATAGTACTGTACACGTACAACCAGAGGAGGAGGCTGGACCTATAAGTGCATGAGCTTGAAACATACTGACAGGGAGGAGGATGTTGAAAAATTCTGTGAGACAGAGACACAGCTTTGGCTTGCTTCCTCAGTGTGAAACTTGGGAAGATTCAGGATAGAAGAAGAGGGTGTATTGCTTCCAGTCTCATCAATTAGAAAGTACATACATACACACATGTACATGTAGCTATAGATGTAAATATGGATATAGGCTTGCTCTCAGAGAGGTCACAGATGCCTGAGTCTGCTCTCACTTCTGGGATCACTGGCAAACATATCACAATCTAGCTTTCTCTGTACAGAGTTAAATATATATTTATGTATATAAATATATATATAAAAGAAATATATAGATACATGTTAAAAAATAAATCCATTTCCAGAAGTATTTTTGTCTCAAGTGAAAATCAAAACCTCTCACAACCTCTTAAAATAGGAAAGTTATAAATATGCCCATTGCAGAATCTGAACACAGTTTTCAGAAAGCTGTCAGTTGTTCCTTACAATTCTGCAGGAAAATAAAAGGTTTGTTGATAACAAGGGGAGATCTGCCTAAGAAATAACTATGAGATACACAGCAGAAGTCTACATCTTGGGTAAGAGAGGAGTAGAGGAGCTGGAGTGGAGTTGTTTGTAATTTTGTTTTTTGTTTTGTTTTTTCCCCCCAGACCTGGTATTACAGGCCTGTGTCTGTGAGAGAGCTTGCCCTGATTACAGAAAATAACACAAAGTCAAGTTTTTCTTGCAGCCGTTATGATTACTTCTGTACAGTGTACTCCTTCAGTTTGAGACCAGTTGTTACAGTTATACAAAAAAGAAACATCAAAATTGGAAGAGCAGAACAAAACTCCTGAGGTTTTCATATCTAATATAACTATCACAGAATCACAGAATATTAGGGATTGGAAGGGACCTCGAAAGATCATCTAGTCCAATCCCCTGCCGGAGCAGGAACACCTAGATGAGATCAGACAGGAAGGCGTCCAGGCGGGTCTTGAATGTCTCCGGAGAAGGAGAATTGAATTTCTCAAATTTAAGCGGAACCTCCTGTGTTCCAGCTTACACCCATTGCCCCTTGTCCTATCATTGGTCATCACTGCAAAGAGCCTGGCCCCATCCTCCTCACACTCACCCTTCAAATACTATATCCTTGTAGAATTCATTTTAAGAAGGAAGAGGTTACCTGGGCTGAAATAATCTTATGATCTTTTGAGTGAGTAAACACTACTGTTACTATGTCATAAACTGAGTGACAAACCAGTTGAAAACATGTGATTTATACCAGTTAGAAATATGCCTTTCTAGTCATTTCAGCAACAGATTAAAGTACTGGTGGCTGGCTCATTTATTGCTATTATTTGCATACCTTGATCACAGACTGGGACCCTGCTGGACTAAAGCATGCAGAAACCCAGGAAAAACAATTCCTCCTTCTGTACATAATTTAATACAAGATTAAATGCAAGAGATAAGAGAACACTAGAAAGGACTGAATAAATCAGCACAGTAGGTGGAGATTGTGAAACACAAATGTCCTGCTCTGGTTTTTGTACAATTCATAGTGAAGGAGAGTTTAAAGAGGAATCTGGAGGAAGATACAACCTATTTTTATGATTTTTTTTTACAAGGAGCTTCTTCCAAACACAAGGAAAACACTGGAGTCAGTTAAAAAAATTTTGTTTGAAAAGTGGCTGGAGTATTTGATCTGCCTCCTACATGTTGGCAGCCTGTAAAATGGGAATTGTTCAGAAGAAAAGCAGTTCCAGGATTAGCTTCACATAGTGCCATAGCACTACAGTCTTACAGAAACCTGCGTTTTTCTTTATTTCTAATCAAATAGTTATCCAGACCTACTCTGTAGGGTTATAAACCTGAGAAATTATATATGTATATTTATGCAATAAATACGTTTTTATTGAAGGTTTCTTGTAAGTATAGTAATCTTCAGGCTCCAACTGGAAATGCATTATGGTGTCAGCTAATGCAATGAAACCTTACAAGTCACAGTGGTCTTTGTAGTGAAGTTCAGTTATAGTCAGTAATTAACTCTAACTCAGTGGGAATCATACAGATTGGAGGACAGGTAGGTGATAAAATGTACAACCTCCTGCTTGCATCCTTACCTTTCTTTCTTTTTAAATCTTTACATGTCAAGTAACTGACTCGAGAATATAAGTACACTTTTATTGGTTTATCAGTCAGTGATTTCAGATCTGAATACAGTTTACCAGCACTTGCTGTAGATTAAGAATGTAATGAATTACATTCATTCACCCTTCATAAATGTAGATTCTGGATTTATCTAGTAATTATGTAGTAAATTCTTGGTGCTCTTTGCCTGGTGGAGCCTAACATTAGCTTAAGTGATGCAGCAAGGGCAGTCAGTGACCCTTAAGAACTGCCAGCTGTTCATTAATGATCGGAACGTGTGACTTGCAGCACTCTGCTCCACTCTGCTCCACAGCTGTACTAATAGCTAATATATTAAGTCACTCAAAAAGATTTAATTCCTCACAAATAAAAATAATGTAAATGCTATCTCAGCCACAATGGAAGCTGTTGCTGGCCAGAACAATGACTTCTACTTTGTTTGCAAGGAATTCACTCATTATAAATGGATTTGTGTATTTGTTGTTTCTTTGACTGACAGAAATTTTGTGTACATTCAGAAATAAAATATGAGGCTTCTAGGAAAAATTACAGAAAAAAGCCTGATGCCTTTACCTGTGGGAATTTGAGCACCTAAATTCTACCTATGCCATATTTGACATTTCCAAATCCTTGTATAAGGGATACAGACTTTCTGCACCCAAGTTCTGTCCTTGAAAAGTGGGTTACAGAGTCAAGCTATTTTTTTGTCATTGACTCCAACATTTAAAGTGTAAGAAAACAAAACATTACTTGCTGTGTTTTCAGAGATAAGGATTAGCCTGTAAAATCAGCTTCCCTGCATGACTGATAAAATCTGTTTCAGGGAAGAATTTTCTCTTTAGCATCCTTGGGTGACTTTTCCTAGTTTGTTCCACTGTGTGCAATGGTTTTCTTTCTGCTTTTGTTTTACCCAGGGAGATCAGGGTATTCCAGGGGACAAAGGTCCACAAGGCGAACGAGGGAAACCTGGCCCATCAGGAGAAAAGGGGGATGTAGGTCCTATTGGGCCACCAGGAGACAGGGGCTATCCAGGATCACCAGGTCATCAAGGCCCCCCGGGTGCACCAGGACCCCCAGGGTTTCCGGTAAGTAAGTACAAGTTTTCCTTGGTTGCTTGTGAATTCAGACAACATGAAGGTAACATGCTGAGCAGTGGAAATTCAACCAAGCAATACTACAGTATCAGAAAAACTAAGATATCTCTGAGATAATTTCAATGTTCAGTTAAGAGATGGAAAGAATATACCCAAGTGATCCAACAGGGGTTTTTTTTAAAATATGTGCTGTGGATAAACTTTAATTATTTATTTCTTTAGCTCCTGACAGATCAATATGGCTACTCAATACTGTTAATTTTCAAGGTTTTCATAATCTTAAGAGCTAAAGTGTAAGTCTTTGCAACTGAAAAAGAAAAGGAGACAGGCAAAAATGATTCTCAATATAAGAGAAATCAGCATTTAAAAAGCCAATGAAATGCTGCCTGTCAGTTGTAGATATCTTGGTTTGTCTCCGTGTGCACACAGGCGCACATCTATGTTATGGGTTCTTTTTACCCTCCGTCAGATAGGATAAAGCTCTAAAAACCTTTTCCAGTGAAGTTATTGGTCCTGTGATGCAGTTTTAATTAGCCAGCTGTGCAGTTTGTCCCTAGAGGGGGTGAGAAGTTGGCAAATGCTACGCAGAAGAAAAGTAAAGGATAGCAGTGTCCTCACTGTCTTATGCAAATAAATTTCCATACACGTGATGTGCTGGTCATCTTGACAGTCAGGAGTGCCTCTTCCACTTCATGGTATTAGTGGTCTTTATAATACTATGATGTATTTGCAATAAACTGGCCTTTGCAGTTAAGTAAATAACACAAATATATTAAAATATTTAAGTTTTGGTGAAATCTTTAAATTTTTAATGCTAATTTCAGCATATTTTTTTGTTGTGGCATCACAAAGTGCCCTCTGTATGTTTCTTCTGATACATATCACCTTTTTTTTCACCAGGATGATACAGTTGCACTTGAAGAAATAAAAAAATATATCAAACAAGAGGTTCTTAAGGTTTTTGAAGGTAAGAAAATGAGATGTTATGTAACTAAACATAAATCTTAAGTTCTGCTCTAAATGTTTTGCATCCCTACAGCCTTTATATACATTTCTTTACATGTCATCTGACTTATATTGGACTTAGCTACAGCATCAAGGCAGCTGCTATGTTTAACTGTTGTTTAAGTTGACTAAATATAATTATGTTAAAACAATTATAAATTATATTATCTGTTAACCAGAGTATTTCCTTATGTAAAAGATTAGCATGAAAAGATGATTTGCTCCACATCATAATAGCAAACATACATATGTATCCTTGTAGACACATACATGTATCATATATTATTGTAGATACATATGTATCTACAATGTATCATTATGTCATTGGAGGTTCATTAAAGAGGAGACAACAGAAATATTTTGGACACTTGGTGGATGACTGAATGAGAGAAAGGCTTGACAGCTTTCAGCCATGCAGGTCTAAACTGCTATGCATTTTCAGCAAACATCCCTGCTGAAATTGAAAGCTCCCTTGCAGATCAGCATCTTCTGGCACGGTTTTAAGCAAGTCGAGGCCTTTGTACTATGTAAGCTTTCTTAGGCGTATCCTTACTCTGAGAAGGAAATCTTTTTCTTCCCCAGTGTTTTCCTAGTCAGGGTTGAAAAGCTGTGACTCAGGTGGGTGTCTGAAACAAGCTCTGCTTGAACACCTATTAACAGTAGTTTCTCTTCCATTGCACAATGCATTTCTTGTGTCTGCAGTATGCTTAGCTGTTTTGTCATTAATATTTGTGGATACAAAACCCTTATCCTTTAGGGATGAAAGAAATCATATAAAGCTTGAGGCAGTTTTTCACTGTATAACCAGGCTATCATTTTGTGTATTTTCACCCCTCTCCAAACTGCTACCCATTAGGAGTTCAACCTACTATGTATTTCAAGAGCAGTTTGCTGGCTGAAGTTACCTCCTTTTCCCATTCAGATGGAATGGTAACAAGTATTTAGTCTGTTCATAAAAAGAAAATATTAAGAGGTGCCCTGCTTACAGGGAATATTGGGTTTTGTCTTTATAGCTGTTCCATTTTCTACACCTCATTGGTGTTCCCACAGATATTCTGTTTTGCCTATTTTCTATCACCTTGCTTATTTTTTGATGCCCACTCTTTATTTTTTTGCTTAAATCTTAAAACTCCACCACAGTAAAAACCTGCTAAATTGTGGAATCCTTAGTTATGTTTTTTTAATCCAATATAAATGAGACAGATTCAAGGTTAGTACTTATTTTGTCTACCTCTAAGGAACACTGAAATGTTACCAAGTGGACTTTATTCCACCAGCAGGAGCAGTTCATGCTGAAATCTCTGCAATTAATAATGTTTACTGTGTACTTGCAGGTTTTTTCACAGCTGTTTTCAGGTTTTCAGCACATTCCAAGAAGTTTGCAGTATTTAAGCTCTACTTTGAAACTTACGAGTTACAAACATATAAGGTAGCCCTTCACAGCAGGGTTAAATACTAATTATTCTGTGTTCATGTATTTTAAATACTTCCATGAACAGGAGTCAGAAGTCATTTAAAATATTGTAAGACATTAGTAAAAGAGAGTAGCAATAGAAACATTAGTACAAATTCGTTCAGATTATTTGAAAGGGTAAGAACTCAAACATGAGTCTGAGTTGGAACTAAAGGCCTCAGTACTTACAGGAATATTTAATACCTTGGCATTTAGAAGGATTAAATACTTTACTTTCAGAAGCTTACTTTAGCTGAGGCTTTGGGATTTATTTATTTTCCCATATTTTGCTAGCAGGTTTCTTACCCACTTTTTCTTGTGTCCTTTGTTAATGAAGAAAGGATGGCTCAGTTTGTATCCCAGCTGAAGCTGCCTGCTGCAATGCTTGCTTCCCAAGCTCATGGAAAACCAGGGCCCCCAGGAAAAGATGGGTTACCAGGGCCACCAGGAAAGGATGGTTTGCCAGGGCCACCAGGAGAACGTGGAATTCAAGGTAGGAATCCCAAAAAATGTTCCCATGGATTGTATCTTGAAATCTTTATACACTTGCTAATGCTTATTAAATAAGCCAGGATTACCTATCTAGCTTCCTAATGATTAACTTTTAAAACTGTACTTATGTTTTTCCAGACTAGATCTAAATATTAACCCATAGTAAATGTGTGGATTTTACTGATTAAAAACTCCTAATGAGTGCATTTTATTCTAATAAGTGATAAGGTTAGTTACTGACAGAGATCTAAAGCTCACAGGTATGTAGACAACTGTGGCAGTTATTTTTTTTCTCCAAAAAGCTTTAACAAGGAAGAAAAACTGTAACTATTGAGATCCTGTTTTATATTGAGATACCATTTTATTTAAGAAACAAAATTTAATCTCCAAGTCTGAGTGCTCTCAGCTGTGATCCTGGGACAACACAGAGGAGGAAAAACTGAAGGCAAATATTCTTTAAGAAGCAGTGAAAACTGAAATATTACCACATTAATTCTTCTTACAGTGAAGTAATTTATTTTCACAAACCAGTTTCAGAGTAATCAGCTTTTCACTATACCCCAAACAGTAATTTGTATACTGCAGTGCATTTGGACAGTATAGGGCTCTTGTTTCACTGGACTGTCTTTCACTGCAAAATTATCTTCAAAGGCTCCAGGCTCATTGTAACTGTGCCCTACTGTAGAATCAGCCTCTCAGAGATTAAAAGGAAGAGGAGAACAGAATAAAAGAAAAAAAATAAATTATCGATTAATAATATTTTGTGGGTGGGTAATATGTAATTTGCAGTTTATCTGTAGGTAGTTCTTTATTATCTTTTGTTAGTTTGGTCTGCTCTGGAGTCAGAGCAAGTCAGACTGGAATGAAGAACATGAGAGCAAAGCTGAAGATGTGTGGATCCTAAAGCTATCAGAAGAATAAAGATTTACTAACACTGATAAGCGCAAACTCCTGACAGAAGCTTGAAAAATGTGATGAGCTCAGAATGAGAAGAACAAGAATAAAGGATCAAGGAAAACAATAAAAGGCTTAGAATCTTACAACACTGACTTCATCATTACCTAAATATTCAGATCACTGTAAACAGTCAACTTCAATGTCAGTGCCAGATTGTTCAATGATGATGTATGTGGTGAATAGTCTCACATGCTTCTGGGAAGTGGAATGTTGTACTAGGCTTCATTTCCAGCCAGCGAGCATCAACAGTAAAGATGATAGCTATGCTTGAAAAAAAAAAAAAATAAAGCTGCTTTTTCATGCCTTATGCTTAAGCAAAAGTAGTGCCCCATGTACACAGAATTTCCATTTATTTTACTGATATGCTCAATACTCTTTATTGGTTAGTAAAAGGTAAGCTAAGTGAGAAGCATTTACATCTCTGATACATCAAAAGATATATGAAATTATACTTCCACGGAAAGAAAACCAAAACTTTGTCTTGCCTTCTTTTCAACTCTGAGTAAGAGTCCTGTGAGAGAAGCACACTTACAAATACCCTCATGCCTTTCCCAGTTGTGCCTGTGCATGTCATTGTCTCTGAGCAGATTGAAAAGTATCTTTACATATTCCGGTTTATTTTCAGCCATAAAAGGCATAGCAGACAAGACTTCTTGGAGAAGCATGTTACGTGCATGTCTGGCCGAGACCATCAAGGTAGCATGCTGTGTGCACATATGCCCAAGTCACAATACGCATTTGATATCGACTGGCAGATATTCCCTATAATATTTCTCACTTGGGTGTAGCCCAGATCAGATTGCCAACCCCAGGGTTTTGCTGTGTGCAGTAATACACTTCTGGGCTGGCAGAATGAAACAATCACTTGTGCTGTACAACCAGTGAAAAGTAGTGGGTACTTCTTGAGAAAATTAACCAGAACCTCTACAAACACCTCCAGAGCCTGTTTGTGATGCTGCAAGACTGAACAGGGATCCTGCTTGAGGCAGCCAGTGGGAAGGGCAGGTGTCACCATGTGTCCGAGGAGCTGCTTAACTTAACTTGCGGCTTCACAGGGGCCCCTCTGTATTCCTTGAGTGGGGTGTCAGTCCCCCAGGAAACTGGTCTGGTATGACCTGGCCACATTCCACCAGACTCTTGGGCATAGAGTCATTCATTTCTAATGAGGTCTAGAATTGTTACCTGCTGGCCTTAAGCAAGGTTGTTCATAGCTTCCCAGTGGTTCAGGTACAAATAGTTTTGATTTTATAGGATCTTCTCAACAGAAATACAGCATGCAAACAAAGACCAACAAAGAATTGCAACTTAAATTATGAAACATGCAATTAGTATTTAAACAGACTTCATATAATAGTGATTGGGAGATTTATATATATATATTTCTTCATTTAAAAAAAAAATAATAACCTATGGCATATACACCAACAAGCTGATACTGCGAGGCAGTGTTACCAGTGAAATGTACAGCATTAAGGAGGAGCAGAGGAACTTGTTTACTCCATATGCGTCCTAAAGGATGCTGACATCTCATGGAGAACAGGAAGTTTATTTCAAGACTTTATAGACAAGCTATAGCAATGTCATCCATTTGCAAACAGTCAGTCAGCTTGTCATGTGTTATGAGGTTCAAGATCAACTAACTCCACTGACTTAATTGGATTTTTAAAACTGTAATACTGAGTTTTGGTCCATTAGACCAAATGCACCTGAGGATAATTTTGCAATCCAGAAATCCTTTATGTTAATATGAATATTGGTTTTTTTCTCAATAGAGAAGATTTCATCTTAGTTAAACTTCACTGTTTCTGACAAATTAAAGAAATAAGGGCTTTTTATAGGTCATCATAACTCATGGTAGCCTCAAGGAATCGAACATCATGGCTCAGGAAAGAAAAATACCATGTGATGAATGGTGAAAGTTCCTTATCTTTATTGCTAATCTCTGTTGTAAAATTTGTATCTTTTGTTATAATTATTAATTTGTATGGTGGGAGCATGTAGAAACCTTGGCTAACATCAGGAGCCCATTGTAGTGGATGCTGTCCAGGCAAGTCACTTTTCTGAAATAGCTGCACTGGTTTCAAGCCTTACCTCCTGTAAACTGATCTTTGCTGTGGAGGATGAAGTGAGCCTCTTTTACTTTGATTTGAAACTCAGTTACTACCTCTCAGCTGAGGGGGCTGTAACACAGAGAAGGCATTTAGAGTGTGCACTGGAGGCTGGATAAGAGAACTTACTCTTAGCGTGCTTCCTGTTGCTTTGCAGTTGTTTGTTTTTAAGAACGCAGAGTATTTGCACAGTAAAACACAGTGGATGCTTCAGTCTCATGGTTCCCTGTTGTGGTAATGTGTTTGCCACACACATGTGTTGAAGAACCTCAGGCTTCTCTAGATATTGATGTGTGAGTTGCAGGTGCTGCATTATCTATGCGGATGGAAGAGGGTCTCCATGATAGAGGTGGAATACCTCTTGGAGCTGTTTAAATGAGAGAACTCTTTACCTCCAAATTCATAGACATGTACTTGTGTCATTTCCAGGTAGAGCTGAGGGTGCTTCTGACCATGATGTTTGTGGGGGGTGCCAAACCAAAAGCTGTGTTTTAGCGATCGCCACTCGTCTATGGGCAGGAGAACACTTACCCATTTGAGCACATACTTGCTACATACTGCTGCCAGGTGTTTACCATACTACCCACCCTGGGTACGTGTTTACATACCACAACTTTTGGGTTGCAGAAATCACAACAAAACTTCTGGAACCCAAGTGAAAGGTTTTGCTAAAAGCAGTCGCCTTTTAAATTAAGTAGGTACCTTTTACTGGAATTGTAATTCTACCAGTAAAAAATAGACAGCATCTTATATGTGCCTTTACATTAAAAGCAGTAAATCAAAATCTGATTTAAATGTATGGTAATATTTTCTTTTGACTGTGTATGTGTTTGTCACTTTAAGCTCAGAGAGAAGGTGATATTATCCTCTAGAAGTGTAATCATGGCCCTGCTCCTGAGCAGAATTTACCTCAGTAAAAATCAAGTATTTTCCTGACAAAATTACATATTACATTGTTCAGATTGTTTACATATAGGCCTGTTTACTAATATGCTTACACCCTGTTAAATAAAGTCTTGTTTGTAGAAAAGATACCTGGGAAATTTTTTATTAAACTTCAGTGTCAATAGAACTTACCTGCCACTGTGTACAAACTACACCTTTGCACGTGTGTTCAGATACAGCCAGTAATGGTTTACTCTGTCCTGGATCATCTCTTTGCATTGGCAGGCTGCTCTTTGTCCTGTTGTGGGTTTGTTGGATTGTTTGGGTTTTTTTCCTTATTGTCTTGAATTCCAGTGATGTTTACAGAATCTTTCAGTCTATCTCAGTCCCTTTTCAACTATGACATCTCAGATACCTACAGTAATGGTTATCATGGAGCTTGTAAATGTGATATATTGTAAATGTGATTCTCTCTTTTCCCCATAACTAAAGAAATGCAAAACAAATTATTAGTGGCAGCACTACTTTGTAAAATGACAATGAACTGGGTTTGTAGTGAGACATGTACTGTAACTATCTATTGTAAATTAAGAAACATAGATATATATAATAAATAGGAAATGTAATAGATCCTGTGGTTGTGTGATTGAGCTTCTCAAACAGTAGCAACTGCTATGTGTGACACAACACTTTCAGAGCCAACCAACTTGATGTAGTTATAAATACTACTATGGTCATTAAAGAGCAAAATCAAGATTCCAAATTGGATATAAACACCCGCATCTTCCCTTTTCTGAGTCTTTATAGCTTGTGTGTGCATATGCCTTGTACGATTTTGCTTAACGCAACTCAGTGACCAGAATGCATGATTAATATTAAGTTTGTTTCTCTGTGAGCTTTTAAACAGTTGATTTCCTTTTATTCTGTTATGCATGTCACTCTGCATGCTTTTTCTAATGGTTTTGCCTCACTGTAATTTCCTTGTTAGGGTGCTGAGAGAAAAGAGTAAGATAATTGATGCTCTGTTTTGAAACATAGAATGATAGTAAGTAACAATAATAGACTTCCTACGCAAGTTTATGATGGACTTGTGTTCAATGGAAAGCTTCAGTACTTTGTGTACCATTCCTACTGCATTGTGTCTGTGGTAACAACCCTGAACTGGTACCCGCAGCACTTAACAATAGTTTTCTTCTGGATTGTCCTGTGAAGTACCAGTGTTGCCATAGGCTGCAGTACACTGACAAGACAACCTTTGCCATCCATCTGCCAGTGCCCATTAATCTTCATGAGACATCAGGTTACCACTGTGCTGACTGGTCAGCCGTGACTCTGCGCTTTAATTCAAACTAAGTTATAGCTCTTCACAAAAGGAAGTTTATGGTATGGCATACACTGCACTGGAAGGATACTGGTCCCTGAAGCAGAACAAATTTAATTCCAAGTGTGACCAGAAGTTGGCAAATTAATCTTCAGCATATGTCACCTTACATGCCAACGTCTGAGGAGTTGGGGAGGGAACTGAGTTTCCTTAAAATCCCTTTTAAATTAGGGGGTTGTGGCAGTCGTCACATTTTTTCCTTTAAAAATGCTTTCATCCTCTGTCCTACATAAATTACATTCTCTAGAAAAGCTACATTTTAAAATGGATTTTCAGCTTGAAATATTCAACAAAATGTTATACTGATACCCACAAGTTCTCTGTTCTAAAGCAACCAGAGTTTAAGGAAAAAGAAACAGGAGTTGGACATGAGTGTAGGTGTTTGAGAAGATGGAGGATATTTAGAAAAAAAAACAAACAAACATGGTTTGTGAAGAAAACAGACACAAATATTCAAAGTATAATTAGTAATCACACCTTGTAAATGATATACACGGACTTGGCTCAAAAGCAGGCTTTGCATGCTAGAGCCCGAAGTCTGTACAAGCTCTAAAGATGCCTCGTTCCACGTGAGGGCAGCTGTGTAACGCTGGAGGGGGTCTGGGTCTTCCCTCACATATAGGGGGGTAGCTGAGCATGCAATTTCCAGGTTACGGTTTAAAAAAGGGCAGACATAAAGATTTGTGCAGAGTGGAGAGGGCAAAGTCTCGCTCAGTTTGGCAGATATTAGAGAAGGGCTGGTCAGACTCCAGGTGGCCTTTGGGTTGGTGCTTTACATCGCCTCATTAAACAGAGAACTTGTGGGTTCTTTATTAGAGGAACTTCAGGAAGATAACTTAAAATCTGGGGGAAAGGTCTGGCTGGCAAGCACAGCGAGAGTCCTCTGGGAGAGGATGCAACAGTTACTGCTAGAAGCCCTAGTATTTTCCAGAAGGAACATATGAACATATGAGCTGTTTCAGAAAAAAGAGAGTGGTCTCAGAAAAAGAAGTGAGCATGTGTTTTCACAATTACATTTGTCTTGATGATTTCCTGTCAACAAGATACATGAAAGATCACTGTTTATAATAAGAGGACGCTTTTATTTTCATGTCTTTATTCTGTGTAGGTTATAGAGGACAGAAAGGGGAAAGAGGCGAGCCTGGGATTGGACTGCCCGGTGACCCTGGACCACCCGGCCTTTCAGGTACAAGTCTCCAGAATTATTTCTGCTGTTGTTATTTATGAACTAACAGGCCTTTCTCCTGGTTCACGTGCCAGTTTTATACCAGTCCCTTTCCTCCCATGGTTGGTCATAGCATGAGGTCAGACCTCCCTGTGCCTCCTCACGATGAGCTGGCATGCAGCTGGCTGTCAGTGATGCAGCATGGGCACTGCACATGATCTGGGGAGGGCTCTGTTAATTCTGACTTTGTTTTGCCAGCTACTGGCCTGCCTGGCCCACCGGGAACCCCAGGCTCACCTGGACCGCAGGGGCCACCTGGACCCAACGGGAGATGCAACCCTGCAGATTGCTATTACCACGTATCACAGACTCGGTCACACACCAGTGGGAAATAAAAACCCTCTCCCCTAGACACTTGGGTTCACAGTCACTTGTCACTCCTCTCAATAAGTTAATTTAGCCTTTGAAATATTTGGTGCATTTTTTTCTCTCGACACTGCATGGTGTATAGACAATTTATAAGGCACAGGATTGAGCCTTTCTGTATGTTATTTGCAGTGTCATAATGATGAAATGACATATATTTTCCAGAGTGCATTCCATGTGTTATGTTTCTCATATTTATTTTGCTTAGAGGAGAAAATTGACCCAAATAGTTTTCATAAGCTTTCTTCAAACAAAAAATATTTTATTATAACTTAAGACAGTATGTAAGCTGGCTGTATTTTTATTGCTGGTGATGAAGTTTAAATGGAGAAAAAGCATTTCTGAAGTTTTAATGTGCCTGTTCACGGCAAATGCAAGAGCTGAGCTGGAGCACTGGGAATTCTGTTTAGACTAAATGTTTGTGTCCCTCAAGGAGCTTCTGGCACACCTTCTGAGTCGGGTCTGTGTCATGCACCACAAACGCTACCCACCATTTCAGTCACTTCCTAGATGTCAAAGAAGGAAACGAAGATGTGTTTATGATCTGTGGTCTCATCCAACGTTTCACTTCAGACTGACTGGAAATTTGCCGGGTGTAGCCCTGAGAAGTGTCTCTCCTGACTGGATGTTGTCCCAGCTGAGGGCCTATATGTTTGTATAGTCATGATTACCTGTACTCCAGATATTAAACTGCTAGGGGCTGGTATTGGATCTTCCCAACTGACAGCTGGCATGTCTTCTAACCATTACATCGACTTAGTAACTGTAGTATCATTGCCTGTAATCAAGCTACTTTGCCGTTATGTCTGCTTACGGCAAAGACAACCCCTTGCTTTAGAGCAGAGTGTGATGGGTACACAGTGAGACAGTCAAAGAAGGAACTTCGCAAGCCTCTAATCTTATGGATGGCAGAGCTTTCTTCTTCCTCCTGCAATAATTGTGTGCCAAAAAAAAATTGAGAACAAGGTGGAAACAGTAGAACACAAAACTCACAGGTCCTAATAACTGGTTGCAAAAAAAAATTAGCTCAAGATAAATTCGGAAAAACTACAAAACCCTCCTTGGAAAGGTGTACTACAGAGAGCTGCGTGCAGCTTGCAGGCATTGAGTAAATCCTACAGGACCAGACATTGTCAATAAAGAAGAAAACAGAACAAAGTGTAAATCCTGTGGAGCTCAAAGGATTGAGCAAAAGAAAAGATGGAGAAAATCAATCATACAGAGGTGGATTCTGAAAAGGAGGGAGGAGGGTTGGCCGAATTTTCACTCCTGGTTATTAGGAAACAGTTGATCTTAGATTAGTCCTACGGAGTTTGCTACAGTGCAACAGAAAGTGAAGGTGCTATTGAGAGAACATGGACAGCTATAACCCTCAACCTCAAAATAAATCTGTAGTACAAAAGCAGCACTGAGGGCTCTTGCCCCACCGTCAGGAAGCCAGTTGTTCTCTCCCATGTCAGGCAGGAAAGTGGTTTTGGTGACTTTGTGCTTGAGCAGTGCTGAGCTGCCAGGGAAGCGTTCCCAATTGGAAGTGCTGGGTTCCAGAGAAGCTGTTGTGAGACATGAATCTAGTTGACTTATGGGCTTTCCTTTAAAAAAGTAAGGATTGAATGGTGAGAGTCTTTTGAAAAAAAACAAAACACGTTGGAGTTTGTTCTGAATAGAGTTCCTAGCACTTGCACCCGCACTGGAGCAAGAGGTAACGGAGTGACCCCAGGTAGCTGGGGAGCAGAGGCAGCCTTAGGCACGCTTTCTGAGAGAGAAAGCACACCCAAAGAGCCTTGTTTAAGTAAGCGCAGAGATCAAAGGCTGAGAGTAAACACCTGGGACAGGAGAGGGCAGCAGGCAGGAGAATGGCAGAAAACCTGTGGTGTACCATGAAACTATCCCCTGAGGGGATCTGCTGTAATACACCTGAAGCTGGGGACCCCTCAGTGGGGGTCAGGGTGCTTTCTCTGGCCCTCCTGAGGATGGGGACAGGCAGGTCAAAGCCACAGTTGCTCATCCCTCACTGTAACTTGGGAGGCAATAACTGCCCCCTGTCTAGGCCCACATGTTCCCTGCTCTGCAGGCGCCCATCCCGCTGGGGGGAAGGTGCATTTGGAACAAGTGGTCCTGCCTGAGCTCAGCTCAAAGTGCGCTGCTCCTGTTCCACCCTCCCGTGCCTGTGGAACTGGAACACATCTTAGTTTGCTCTGCGGTGTTGGTGGCCTTTCCAGATCCGGTCCTCAGAGCACCGTAGCTGTGTGTACACTGGGAACCGGCGAGGCAGCTGGAAACCAAGCGCTTGTTCCTTCTGAGGCACCTGGTGCTGTCCAGCCGCAGGTCCGTCTGCCAGCCCCATTCAGTCAAATGAACTGCTGGTCAGGTATCTTGCATGGACATTTTTTCATTGATTTCTTTTTACTTCTCTAGTAATTCCAATATATGTAAAAATTTAAATATTTTTTTACTTTGTGAGTTAATTTTAAGCTTTGTTTTCTGTGATAATATCGATAAGGGTGCTGTCTTGTAAAGAGTATCCGCCGACCGAGAGGTTTCCAAGCAGCCCCTCCTGGAAGGCTGTACATAGGCCACTGTGCCGCCTTAGTGGTATGTGTATATTTTGGGGCTTTCAGCCAACTGAAACCGAGCATCTGTTATTTGCTGGATGCAATTGCTGTATGTTTATTTACTTGAACTTAGCAGAAAGCAGAACACTTTTTTATATTTGAAGAAGTTTTATTTTTTCATCTATGTTTCCTACAGATGCCTTTTTCTTTTTATAGACTCAAATCTAAAGGTCTTTTTAAAACGTATTTGAACACTTTCAATTGATTTGCAGGTAACTTTGATAATTAACTTGTTGCATTACTTTTTATTTTGCTAAAAGCCCACTTTAATTTTCTCATATGAGAAAACGGGTATTTTTTTATACGGGCTATCTTGATACCTTTTTAAAAATGCCGTGTTCTTCACTGGGGTAGAACAGAGTTAATCTCAGCTTAACTTCACACTGGCTTGCTCCTACTCCATATTTTTAGAAATGAAAGTAGAATGTAGCTGGAAACATGCTTCTGCATGGTTTTCAGGTTTGGCCCCTGAAATTTCTTTGCAGTTTCAGACTGATGATGTCTTAGTTTTTGGGAAGGGGGCCAGGGAGGGCAGAGGGGTACTCATCTGTTTTGCCGTTTGCTTTATCAGTTTCCTATCTGTTTTGAGCAGTCTGTGCTGCAGTAAGAATTGCAAGGAACTAAACATGGAGAATTTTTTTTTTCCAGTAGCATAAGGTCTTTTCCTGATTTGGGAATGTTTACATACAACAGGACTTTGAACTGAAATATCTTTGACAAAATGTTTTAAACCTTTTTTAAAGGCTCTCTCAGCTTTGTTCTAGTTCAGGGTCAGACGATTATATTTTATGGCAAGTTGCTTTATCACCTACTAGAAGGTATTAGGATTTTCCTCAAATAGTTACATACAGAACTACTCAGTTTGCCTAAAGAAAGTAATAAACTTGGTAAGAGGGAAACTTTTCTGAGGCTGCATCATCCCTCCTTTTGTCCACACGGTGGAGTTCAAAACATCTTTTCAGGACAAAAGATAAAGCCCAGGCTGAGCTTGCTCTGCAGCACAAGAAATGACCCAGCGCTGCGGGGACTCTCAGCATAAGTCAATGTTTCTGATTTTGTTCTAGAGACTGCCTTTTCTTTTTTTTTTCCCCCTAAACTCCATTTAGCTTTGCATGGTAGTGTTTGCAGAAATACTGCCTTTCTTGGATAATTATTTTCAGGTAGTGTTCTTAGATTTTCTTTTTGTTTTGTATATATGCACGTTATAGAAGACAGGACATCTCACTTTCAGGTGTAATTTCTGTCCACTGTAATGATGTTTGTCTCTAGGGGAGCAGGGAATCTGCTACGGTTAATAAAAATGACAACATACTTTATACAGTCGTGTAACAGTGCAGCCTACTTAGTAGTGCTTTAGGAACCAGTATTTTTGTCTTAAACTGGATTTGGTTTCAATGCTAAAAGAGCACTGTGATGTAGAAACAGGATTGATTGTATCACCCATCCTCCCTTTATGTTTTCTGATTGTGGATTATGACAGGTGTTAGATATGCACAGCTTTGTTAAATACGCATATTTTTTAAATTAATGGATAATCACACAAAATGTTTTGACACTTCTTTTTCACAGGTGTGAAATACTTTTTTTCATATCAGCATACACTCAACTGTTTTCTTCTTTTTCTGTGATGTTTACATAAAAGTCTTATAAAAACCCCAAAGGCTGAACTAGCATTTTATAAACTTGTTTCTCCAAATATACTACATAAGGCCACCCCCTAACCTTGCATTTTACCAATGCAGTAGAACTGCTGCTCTAGCATGAACATTAGAAAGAAGTATCTCAGGAATCAGAACAATGTCAGTTTGGGGGAGCAAGGCAGGGGGGTGTTAATTGTGTTTTTGTTAGATTCTGGATTTACTGAGTCATATACATTTTCCTTGAAATCTGTTCTGTCTGTTACCACTGGATTTGACAGGATGGATGTTTACATCCACCTGCATACCTGTAGGAGGGTGTAGGCCATGGAGAACAAGTTTAACTGAGATCTTGCCTTGATTGGTGTTTAAGTGGAAAACTCAAGCTTCATGATACCTTAAGGAAATGTGGTTTTCAAATATGAAGTGCTAACCCATGTTACAGATTCTAGACCAAAATAAGTTTGTAGCTAAAAAGAATGTAGTCTACATGTCTTTTAGCAGTTTTATCTCTGAGTCTGCTGTTCTACAAACATGAATGCATTTAATTATTTACTGAAGTTTCAGTGTAAATTTATTCTGTCTCCAGTCAATATATTTGAAGGATTATCAACGGTTTACCTTATTTTATTATTTTCTTTCATTTCTGAATGATATGCAGCTGTCACTGAATGAATTGTAGTACATACTGACTGGTTGCTTGTTTCCTTCATTATTTGGTTTCGACATTTAAGGTTTGATTCAATGGAAATGTATTAAGTGGATAGATAGAAAACTGCTTTTCACACTATTATGTGGCCATTTACATCTGAAATAGGATTCTGAATGGAAATGAAAATGTTTCACATACTTTTTTGTATGTGATTGTGTCAGAACTGACAACTTTCCCTCCGTGTTGAATGACGAGAGGAAGGATACAACTGCAAATGAGGTAAAGGAGAGGCACAAAGCCACCGCAGCAAGCCCTATGGAGCATTTGGTACCAGGGCTGAAAGCCTGAACTGGCTCAATTTGGGGTGTAGGGGAGTTGGCTTTGACCACACCAGGATCAGACTTGTGCTTCCTATGAGCTAGGGAAACTTAGGGCTCCACAGAATATATTCTGTGAGTCAGATGCAGATAACTTTCCAGTCTGAGTATGAGATAATCACTTCTATTTGAGAAACTTATTCACTGAACCGTTTAACTTTAGGTAACTTTTGGTGTTTTCATTGTTCTCTTGCTGCCTAACTCTCCCAGGAGAAAAAAAGAGAACCCCCAGTTCAATGGCATTTTAAGGGATGCAAAGTAAAAATTTGACCACTAACTTGATTTTCTCTCTTCAATTTCATAGTGGCTCCAGCAAGCTTTCTTCATATACTGGCTAAAGCTGCCACAGTTTTACCAGTCCTCTTGAATGCATACACAGCAAGCAAAACAGAACAGTGAAACAAAAGATTAAGGGTGGGGAATAAAACTGAAGCTGTAACAAATCAGATGGGAGTAACATGCCCTACAAAATACATTTTTTCTTTTCCTGTGATCTGTGAGCAGAGGAGATGCAGTGACCTGCATTTTAAGTATAAAGAAAGCAGAGACTGCATGGCCAGATAAGAATAAAGTGATGAGCAGGTCAAGCAAACACATTTCACCCAATTATCTAAGCAATTTAAAAACATTTGTGAAAATACAGCATGTATTTGTACATGGAGCACAACTGCTAGGCTCTGCTAGAAGGAACCAACACTGTCCTCTCGGCAACTGAGGGACTTGGTTTCTTGTTCCCTCTGTCCTTCAAGTAGCCTTGGAAGTACCACCTGTTGATGCTTTCCCTTTTTGAAGGAACAGCAAAATTGGTTGTAGATCTGTGTTCGGCTCCATGTAAACTCAGATCACAACTATGGTATTCAGGGAAGCAAAATCTAGTGTAATCCTCCCCAACTTTGCTTTCTTTGCTTCATATGGGTACTCTAAATTGTGCCCCAGTGCTCCTTTGGCTAGAGAGACTTTGGCCTTCATGAAATATTCATGAGAGATTTTTGGTAGCAGTTCACATGAGGTTGCTTGAACCCAGTCATGGCTGTGACAGAAAACTTATGTATCAACTCATATATAAACTCTCTCACTATATAAGATTTATTTATTTATTTATTTATTTATTACAGTATTCAGCAGCAGTGTTACTAATACTCATTAGTAGCCTGGTAGGGAAAGCATCAGAGTCAACATGGTAAAGCAGCAGATTGGATTGTGAAGAACTGGTGATCATTTTGAGGACAGTTGTTAAACATTTTTCTCTTGGTTCCTGCCTACACTTAAGTAACTGGGGAGCTAAAAAATGTCTTGATCACAGTGCAGTTAAACTTCTAGAATTAGGAGTGATGGCAGAGATCCTAATGGGTAAAAGTGATTTTCATTGGTCTTTTGTTCAAGAAATTGCATTACATTTTATGATGTTGAACCAGAAAGAGGCAAGAGCAAGATTTACTCAGGACTTCACTGGGATTCCAGGAGGATCTGGTTAGAAGGGGCAGCATGCTGTCAGTGGCTTATGAAACCTCTCAACCTCTTTGCTTTGTGCCCTCTAAATGTATTTATTTACACTAGCACTGTTTTTTTCTGTATCACCATAGTTGGTACACCTTTCTTTTAAATTTGTAATTCTGTCTTTATTTTACAAATCTTTATTCACTTGAATGTGCTGTTAATAAATTTTAGTTCCTGATATTTTTTTGGTACACAGTCTGCCATTCTTCAGATTATTTTTTTCCATTCTGGCTCAAGATTCAGAATTGGTAAATACTTAGATTAACCAGTATGTGTCCCATAATGACTTATAAAGGCTTGAGGATTTATTCTTCAGATCTGTAGTTCAAGTTAAAACTCATGAGTTCAGCTTGAAGGCAGAAAATCTGTCATAACCTTAAGCTATCCACTTATATAGGTTTTGCATTGAATTGACCTTCAATGTTGAATTTGTTTGTTTGATTGTAATAGATCTGATTTGGTTTTCACATGTAAATGTTTTCTCTCCTACATGAGTTTCCTTCCATTGTGGAATTTTATGCATTTTTCAGACTATACTTTTAAAGCACTTCACATTTGTATTTAAATGTTGAGGTTTTTTGCTTCTTTTCATTAATTATGTTTATGCATTACATATGGAAAATAATATTTTCATTTTGGTATTAGTTGTTTTTTTTCCTTTTTAAAAGTTTTACACACTTTATAGTCAAAATAAAAGTTTGTTGGTGAAACTGCAGTTTGTCATTACCACTAACAGTTTATTTGTTGTGCTATGTAAGGAGTACTTTGGAGGACAGTGCCCTAAATTGGTAAAAAAACTGACCTAATTAAAAAATTTTATGGAATACCCTCATGTGTGAGCAACCCAATCACCTTGTATGCCATTGGCTGGATTTGTTTCTCAAGAATGAAATTCTTTGCACTCATCCATTCTGATGACTTTGCGTAGTATTAAGTAGGAGATGTGGGTTATGAGACAGGTTGGGAGAAATTGGAGGTGCAGGAAAAACATTCTTTATCCGTCTTTGCCCTGAAATCTCACCCGGTGCTGCTTCTCTGGCACAAAACAGACAGCCAGGAGACACTTACAGATAAGATTTGCTTGTAAAGATTCAACCTCTTCTATATTTTATAATTTCAAATACTTGTCCGTGCAAGGAAAATAAAGATATTATCAGAATTAATCCCATGTAACTCATTCTCCAAAGTCTCTAATAAATGTGCAGATACTTTTTTTAGTTGGCAGCTTTATCAGACATTTTTCTCCTCTATTTAGGCATTTTCTGTCAACACATGATGTGCCAGAGAAGCAGCTCTTAGATGCAGCTAGAGCCTCGGGTTGGTTTTGAGAAAGGCTTATCTATTGTTTTTCTCAGCAATGCCTTTTAGAGTATAGATTACCAGTACCTTTCCCTTTAGTGTTGTCTTATACACAACATGCATAGCTCAAATGATCATGTATTCTTTACATTCTCTCTTATATAAATTTCTTTATATTCTCACATGGCATACAAGTCAACTATTTTGAAGATAAACAGACAATTAAGGGCTGAGGAAAAAAAAAAAAAATTAATGCTTAATTAAAGCAAGGGTGCCAAAGTTTGTGTTTGAAAATTTGGATGACTAATAGTGAAACAAAAGAAAACACCATGGCATGGTTTCATTGTTGTCCTTGAGAGAATACACTTCAGAGAAGGTAAAGTTAAAACCACAAATAGTTTAATTTAGACAGAGAGAAACAAAATATCCACATTGCACATTTTCCTCTAAAAACTGAGTTTATCTGAAAAAGGCAAATTGGGATTTCTAATGGCAGTCTTCTAGCTGTTCTGTCTGCTGGTATTGAATGTAACCGCACATACAAATATATATAGGGGGTTAAAGCATTTATTTGGGGTATTTTGTACAACCACAGATGTTACTTCAAAATCTAAAATTCTCTACTATAAAACCTTTATATTTCAGGCACTTAAAATTCCCTTGACAGTGTCTTCTAGCCTTTTATTTTGATGTCACATAGAAGGAGGCAAGCTGCAATAGGCTTCGTACAAAATTACGAATGCAACACAAATTGGAGTGAAAAATGAAGAGGTTATTCCACATGGCTTATTCATGAGATCCCAGTGACCGTGCAGAGATTTACAGCAGAAAAGTGTCAGGGGTGGCGGGTTTTCCTAAGAACAGTCTCCCAGCTGCATTTCTACAGTTGAACTGAAGAGCTGAGGGAGGCTTGGCAGATCCTGTACAGCACGTACATCCGATGAAACGACTGTGCATGAAGTAATGCAATTTGCGTTGGAGTGCTCTGGAATTTATAAGCATAAAAGAGTAGCTACAACTGAAGTAAATAAACTGTTTCTTTTTTATTTGATGGCTGAAGACATGTTATTTCACTGTACATCATACATAGGAATTAAGTAGGGGAGGAAGAGAAATCACAGAAACTCTTTATTTAAAAAAATAAAAATAGACAAGTGCCTTCATTTTTTCCCCCAAAGGGAGAAAGAGCCAGAAGGCAGCACCTGTGTATTTCTGTAGCACCACTGTTTCAGCTTGTGTTGCTAAGTACACCTTTAGAAAGAATGTACAACCACCATGTTAACAATGCCTTACTGAAACCATGGTTGAGAGGTGTCTCCTTGTTTGTATTTCTCCTTCATTCCTTATTTTTTTCTCAGCTGTCTGTGCAGGAAGTAAATTGATGCTGACACTTTGTGGCACTTGCATCGCCCGTTCATGGCCCTTTCATGTTCTTATCAGCTCTCTGTCCAGCCTCCATTCTGCAAGATGACGGCTCGCAGTACCCTGGAGGGCCTGGAGGGCCTGGAGGACCAGGAACCCCAGGCTGACCGGCCACCCCAGGGCGACCTCGTTCACCATCATGGCCTTCCCTGCCATAGCTGGCTTTGCCTGGTTCACCTGGAAAAAGAGATGAAGGTCTAAAAAGTGGCAGCACATGACTTGCTCAGCATACACGCAGCTTTACTGTTTTTAAAAGCTGCATGAATATGGCTTTTTACTGCTCCCAGTGGATTCCCCAGAGAGATGCCTACTTAGAGGGGCAGTTTTCCTCTAATAGACAACCAGGCTGTGTTACACAGCTACAGCAATGAACTTTCAGGCCCACTCCTCTCCAGTGATACTGGAGCAGATCTGCTGCTATAAAAAGCGATGCAGTATAACTGACTGCAGCACTGCACACACTCCTCTTGGCAAAGCGTAAGAAGGTGTAAATGCTACTTCAGAGTTCTGTTAGCACTCCAGAAAGAGATGTATCAATAATTTGTTCTTATTCTCTGTTCAGATGTGTTGAGGAAATAAGACAGATAGAGCAGAACTGCTGAGCACTGAAGTATCATTTTACATCTAAGTCTTCAATGAAGGGATGAAATACAGTGGTTTTAAGTAAGCTTCTAAAGTAAATTTCTAAAGACGACAACTCCAAGTTTCACAAACATCCTAGATATCAGTATATACTCAACTCTTGTTTTTTTCCTCCTTTTTACAAAGAGAACAAGTTTGGGTAGTTTCTGTCTATATCTATACACACACACAACTCCCCCCCAAAAAAGTACCGATAGTGATGGAAATAATATGTTTCTTTCCACTCATGGCCACTAGAGGCCAGTTGTGCTGCACTTACCAGCAAGAATGTGTCCTGGGCCCCTGTGACCTAACGCTGCAATTAATTACCACAAAAATATTGTATTTTTGAATGTCCTAAATTATGAAGGGAGATTTTGAAGCTGCAGTGGCTGTCAGTGAGATAATCTGGGATAATCACATATATGCACTTTTTTTTTGTTGATGCTTTGTATACATTTTTCCTAATCTTTCTACACTGAGATAAATGGGGTGGTAGCTCTTTAGTAAAAGAGCTTTTACTTCTCAGTTGTGACTGTATTATTATTACCTATTAAGTCAAAATTATATTTGGAAGCCTATTGCTTAATAGACACCTTTTATCTTTTCAGGACAGCTTGAGGTATCAGTTCTGAATAATTTTTTACTACACTTCCTCTTCTTTATCCTCATCCTTGTTATATTTACCTGGAAGACCTCTTGGTCCAGGGTAACCTTTCAGTCCTCTGCCGGGAAATCCTCTTTCTCCTCTTTCTCCTGGTTCACCTAAAGCAAATTCATGAAATATTAGTTATAGCCTGCTTGAAGTATTATTTCAGTAAGTTCCCTCTCAGAGGTGAACAGCTAATAAGGAAAGAATTCAAATGGCTGTATCTATTCTTAGCATTATTGAATGATGTCCTGACACATGTACTTGTAAGAGGTTTGGGGCTGGTTTGGATTTTTTTTCCCCCATTGGAATTATTTTTGGGTTTGGTTTTTTTTTCTGTAAGTCAAAAGTAGCAAGTATAGACCTGATAATGTTTAAGTGAGCTTTATGTTATACTTCCATGCTTTCTTGTACTGCAGTGAGGAGAGCTGGTAACACATTCTTGTGTTTCTCTTCCCTTTGTCAAGTCCTTCTAAACCATTCTCAACTTTCTCCTCCTTTTCCCCTTTATCGCATGTCCTAGGTACCCTTTCCTCTCAATCCCATCTCGGACAACTCTCCAAATGGACGGGGAAAGTCAGTTCACCTCTGTGACCTCTGTGGAACTCTGGTAATGACCAGAAACTAAGAGTGAAGCAGCGAGATTTTTTTTTTCAGGGTGCCTGCCATGTAGCATCATGATAGCTCTTGCACATGAGAGCATTCACCACTTCTCTTGTATCTGTAATTGTATTTCAAGGTTTATTGTAAGGTAACTTGCAATTTGATGACAATTATGATAGGAAACAAAGCATTTTGCTTGTTTGGGTGGGATTTTTTTTGTACTCTGTAGATTTTTTTTTTTTTGGTTCTGTATTAACACAGTGCAGCCTGCTGTGTGAGAAATCAAATTCAGCATATCAGATCATCTTTGTTTCTCTATTTTTTTATATCTCTTCTGTGAATACAGATGATATTAAATGAAAAGAGAAACAAAGCTCTAGCAACAATGCTGTTAAGGTTTGCTTTGTTTGTATTCTATTCCTGCTCCCAAAGGTTTTCCCAATTTCACTTTCAAATTAAACTTGAGACAAAAGCAAATGCCCTAAAAAAAAAAAACAAAACAGACCAGCTTTGTGCAGAAATACAATTTTTAAGTAAAACCTTCCTTCAAGAAAACAAATCGAAACCTCTGCTGAATAGAAACTAATACATACACAGCAGTCATAAGACTTTGCAGAAAATTCTACTTATATAATCCTTTGGAGGTGTATAAACCCTCTCAGTCAGGAACAAAAGAGATTAACTTAAATCAAAGGGTTTTTGTAAAGTGTAAAGTTAGTCAATTTTATTATGGATTTGTTCTTTCCAAAGAATTGACAGATTGTGATACATGGTGCAGTGATTTTAAATAGCTCGATATTATACCCAAATAAAAGAGGCAGATTGTTATCAGTCACTTGTAATGTGAGAAACTGGATAGACTTAGAAGAGCAAGCTGGAGATCAGCGAAAGCAATCTGACCGATTGCATTAGCTTTTGGGCCCACGAGTCCTGCGGAAAAGAGGTCCGCAACCAGACTGAGAGGAAGAAAGAGAATTGCTGCTGGAACTTTTCAGCATATGAAAAACACAAACCTCAAAAGGCCATGAGAGGGAAAATTACTAGTAGGAATCTGACTCAGCTGCTTACTTCTAGTTCAGGGCAGATGCTTGTCCTTTCTCATATTGTGTAAGTGGTCTGATGACAAAAAACAGATTTCTAAACAAGTCTTGCTGAGGCCAGGCCAATGCACCCTTTAATCACTGGGGTAACTGAGGCAACAGTTACAGGAGATAGCTTAGGTTCTTAACTCAGGATCTTTTTGGACTTTACATGTGTACAATGTACATCCACAACCTCTAAGCCAAAGATTAAAAAACAACCAACCAAACAAACACCCCCCCAAAATCAGAGCGGTCAACAGCTGAAAGCCAGAGAGAGAATTTCTTACCTTTAGGACCTTTCCGACCAATCTCACCAGGGGGACCTTTAAGGCCAGGCAAGCCACGGGGTCCAAGCTGTCCTGGGAAGCCATTTTCACCAGCAGGTCCTGGGGCACCTGGTGGCCCTGGTCGACCAGGAAGACCTGGAGCACCAAATTCTGGCCTCCTGAGACTGGCTGCCAGCTGAGCTAGTTGTTCTGCAATGAAGAGGAGCACAGAATTAAGCAGAAAGTGGATCTGAATGGAGAGATTCTCACATTCACTGAAGAGGAATGTGTATTCTCTGCTACAGAAACCAACAGATCACAGTACCGCACCTTCCTTATGTACAATGCTCTTTACAACCTTTGTTACATATAAGATATTATCTTAGTACTACTAGAGGGAAACTGCATAGGCAAATGGTGAAGCTGGTCACTCTGAAGTCTACATCTTAAACATTTAATGTTTGCAAGCTGAAATGACTTAAATACGCATGGTTTATTTAGAAATGTCCTTATAATTTTCTGTCATTTAAGTTTCAACCATGTCGTAAGAAAACTTACTCATGCAATTGCTGCCTCTTAAAAGAGCAAATATCTGTTTTTGTTACTACTTGTTAATCCTTATTAAGTCTCATCTCTGCAAGAAGGAACAGCTGAAAAGCATGAGGGCAGTCATCTACATTAGCCTGCAAAGCAAGTGCAAGCCACCTTTTTCAGAGGAAAGAAACCCCTCAAATTAGTGCTCATGAGCTCAAGTTTGATAAATAACTGAACATTTTAGGTTGATCTTTTCTTAAGGCAAAGCAGCAGGAGCTTTCTTCATCAGGCATAGGATCAACTTGCCATTCCTTGGAATGGTCTAAGCTAGCTATTCCCTTTTTCTTATCCCATTTTCAGGCCACTGCTTTAGCAGCATGAGAGCAGTCCTCTCTTTGTTTAAAGTTTCTGTTCTAGACTTCAAATCCACCTTCCAAGCATGCCTTAGAAATAATTTTCTCTGGATACAGCCACACACAATTCATATGACATTTGCTATAAAGTCTGCATGACTTGGCAAGTCTTGTTATTTTGTGTCTGCAACCAAGAAAAATTAAAAAGATGGGGTGGGGTGGTGCAAAGGATCTGAAATAAATCAGCAACTATTGCTAGCAGATCCATGAGGAAGCCCAGGGACAGCAATCAATGGGCAAATCCTACTCAGGAGCAGAACTTCAGTTACGGTTGTCTTTAAGCTGACAAGGTTCCAGGAACCCACTTGGACCGATTTGTCTTTTTTTTTTTAAGCACGATGGCATTGACAATTATAGGGGCTATCAAGAGGGATGCAATGGAGACAGTCTAGATTTTTCCCATATCCTTCTCTTCACTGCTCATGCTGATGGTTAAGAATAAATTCAAGCACCATATCCAATTTCACTGTAATCCTCTTCAATATCATTGTGTCTTTCAAGAGATTACTTTAAAAGGCCTTTTTCTCTTATTTATAGAAAGTTTAAAAAAACCCAAACCCTGTTGAGCAATATCAAGAACAATGATGACTACTGATAATTTTTAGATTAAGTAATGAGCAGCAATTTCATTCTGGTAAACTCTTAACATTACAAAGGCATAATATCCCCAAGGTCATCTTCAATAGCAAGTACTGAAAAGCATCTTTTGTGCTTACAGGGCAGCATGAATTTTTAAACTCAGTAAATCCCATGCACACAACTGTATTAGAAAAGCTCCAGATTTCTGCGTGTGCCAAGAAGAACTGAGCAAATATAATTAGGTTTTTGAACATTTGCCTATTGCTTTCATTTTATGGTTATCTACAGAAAGCCCCCCTCTGCACTCTTTTTTTTTTTAACCTATTTTGCCCACAGTTTTGTTTGCTGCAATCTAATAGTTGATGAGTTCAAATGGCAAAGCAAGCTTTCAGTGACGCTGTGTACTTTTATGTATGTAAATATAGCAAGTAATTTCTACACAGAATATACATATTTCCTAAAAACACTCTGGTCTATAACTTGGTTACTGTAGTAATTGTGTGGAATCAACAAGTATTTCAATGAAGCTGCAAAATATATATAAAATAAGGAACTTCTCTCTTATATTACACAGAATCACAGGATGTCAGGGATTGGAAGGGACCTCAAAAGATCATCCAGTCCAATCCCCCTGACGGAGCAGGAACACCTAAATGAGATCACACAGGAAGGCATATCGGAAGATTTTCTGCCAGGTCCCCTGCTTAGGCCACGTTATTTTTTCTGGATAAGAGTGGGAAAATCTTGGTTGCCTCCACAGCAGTAGGTTATCCTGATTTAAATGCGTAAGAAACATCAAACACTTTTTAGGATAATTACCTTGCATGACTCTCATGCAAACCTGCTTAATATGCTGATCAGTTGGTTCTTTTCCCTAGGATTAAAAAAAATAAGAGTTTTAAAACAATTGCTATCACAGTACATTTTATAAGTGTGCCTGATGTAAAAAATGCTGGCCAGCCTATAAAAGATGTTCCAGTCCCTGCAAGGGCAACTCTTCCAGCTGCAGTCAATTTGACTAGGAAGGTAGATACTGTGTGTGATCCACCCATGTATCAAACATGGTACATGAGCACTACAGCAACAGAGCAAGTGTAAGAAACGGGAACTGAAATGAAATTGCAGCCCCAAGGACCTAACTGTATAGAACCCTATGCTGGTGCACAAATGTGTCTGTTGTGAGGTACAGTGTATTTCAAACTCTACTGTGACACTTGGGGTTTGCATGCATACATATCTCCTGATGCAAACAAAGGAGTGGTGTGAGTGTCAGCTATGTGTTCAGAAGACACCAGCTACATGAAACCAGTACTTACAGCTGGACCTTGGCTGCCAGGCAGACCTGGGGCACCCTGTTCACCCTGCAAGCCTCGTGGTCCAGGTGAGCCTCGTGGACCTTCCATGCCAGGCAGTCCCCGACTTCCCTCAGGCCCACGGGAACCAGGGTCTCCAGGATTACCAACCTGACAGCAAAAGACAGGAATTTCAACAGACTGCTCTGCTAATGTTAGACTCATTCTGACCGATCAAAACAGTGACAGGAGCTATTTGCAAATGCAAAGCAATGAATGATGGGAAGTAGAGTTGTTGAACAGCTTCTTTTTAGATAAGTTGTGTGATTTATAAACTTAGGAAGATGTCTCTATTCCTCACCTAAAGGGAAGAAGTGGAAAAATGAGACAGTCCATCAAAAGAGGCAAAACAGCATCCATAGTGACATGCACAAGACATTGGTTTTTTGTCAAGGAACAGATCTCCTGTACTTGCTCTCTACTTCGGCCTGCGTGCAGGTCACATGTAACTTCTCTAGACATTAAGTGCTCCTTAAGTTACAAAAATTCCAGGTCCCTGCTTGCTCCAAAAGCCCTTCTGTAGACTACACCAGTATGAGCCTGTATCTTCTAGCCTCAGGCTGCTTGGGAACGCATATTTTTGCTTTGTTTACATCTGCCAGAGCCAGAGCTCACTGCACACAGGTTCTAGTGCCTTCGCTTGAGTTTGCTGGCATGGCAGGGGGAACATCCTCACAGAAACTGATGTTGACAAACTGCCTGAACAGATTCAGTGCCAGGTTATTTATATCAAGGAAGGCGTAGAAAGAGCTATTTTACTGGAATAAGCATGGGGAATGAAAGGATTCCCATGGGGAATGAAAGGATTGATACAACTACATCAGTATGTCCACTTAAATTCATTTAGTAAATAAAGCTATAGCTTCTGCTCCAGTAAATTTTCTAGAAGTGATTAAGTATCATGCAGAGTGAGACTTATTCCAACAGGCACCTCTGAGTTACTTTCAATACAAGTTATTTTACTCTTATTAATCAATAGTAGTACTAACAAAGAAAAAGAACAACCAAAAACCAAACAAAACTTACTGGGGGAAAAAAAGAACACCAGCTAAAAGAGATGCTCAAGAACAAATTTCTCAGCTGTAGTATCAGTTAAATTCACAAGATGGAGTCATTTCAGTTCTATCTGTGCTGCATCTCAGACAGCTAATGCCTGTCCCTGTCAGATGAAAACCCAAAAAATATGCTTCAATAGGTATATTAGGAAGACAGCAAAACTCCCTTTGTGGACTATACAACCAGGAAGCTATCATTCCTTTCTAACCCAGCCTGGTGAGTTGGCAGGTTCCCTGATGGATTGATTACTCATCCCTATGGATATACTCACTAGGATGAGTGATGCTCTAGGGTCTCATCAAAAAGTTTTTATTAATCTAGGGGGAGAAAACTACAGATTTCTCCTCTACTTGCTGTCTTTCTCATGTCCTTCTTGTACGATCTTGATCAGCAGTACACTCTCTAGCTTGCGTTTGCTTAGCTCCAAAGTCACACAGCTCACAAAGACCTCTGAGAACACAAGCATGGTTTTTTGTGACGGTCAGTCTCAATCCCCTGTAGGCAGAACTGTCAATATGTTAGCATCGTGGCCCAGACTGTCAGCTGCTGGAACAATCCCACTCTTTGGTGATCCCAAAATTCAGCTCTCCTTCCACACCAAAGCTACCATTTTGCTATTTCTTACAAAAAAAAAAAAAAAAAAAAAGAAAAAAGGAATCTGGAACATACTTCTACTTTCACAGACACCACAGTCATGCTGCCACATTTTTCACGGTGTAAAGATTACAGGCTGCATACAGCCACTGCACTGAGCCTCCTTTCTGTACAACACCTACTGTACAAAGAGTGCATTCATTTCCTTAAAAAAAAAAAAAAAAAGTTGGCCAGAAAACTGCTGCTGAATGATGCTTCTCTTTTATGTAGCTTAGAATTCAGGACATGAATTCCTTTCCAAAGCTAATTCATTTTAATATTAACTGTATTCAAAATTTAAACAGAAGAAATACTGTTGGAACTCATTCAATTCAACTGTGATAAAGAGCTCAGCACATTATTTGTATTTTCTTTCTTAAATCAGAAAACCCTCTATCTGATCTTCTAGATCTCTGTACTTCTGTAAGAGTGTTATACATGATACTTACAGCTCCCTTTGCTCCTGGTAATCCCATATCACCCTAAGCAAAAATAAGACAAATTATATTAGAAGAGAGTATCTGTTATCATAGTTATTATAAATGCAGTAAACTTGACATTATTTTTTTCACTCTAAAAAAAAAAAGTTCACATTTAGTTCATTTACACAAAATTGCACCTCAAATGAACTACCATTTAGAAATAAAACTTAAATTTCAGATTTTTTTGTAAATCCTTTCTGATAAACATTTCTGTAAGGTACAAAAAAGAAAGCATGTTTATTATAATTAGTTTTGTATGGCTTATTCTTAGAATTAGGCACATGGCTCTAACCTCTCAAACCATAGCTACAGCACAGGACAATCTTAGATAGTAAATGGCTTGGAAATCTTTACAGGAAGCATTATTTAACCAGGATTTTCTAGTTTGACAGAATTGCAGGTATTTCACAGCTCTCTGTGAGCCCTGACTAAACCGCAGGCAGGTGTCTACCCAATGTGCTGTGAAGAAGCCAAATTCCTAGAAGTTCCTGTTCCGAGCAACCTGGCTCTCAGCTTGAACAACCCTGAGAAGAGCAGCCCCACTATTCAGAAGTTTTTCATTTTCCCTCCGAATTGGAAAAAAGTGTCAAACTCTTGCAATCACCTATGTAATAGATTAACTCTTTTTCTTTGGTGTTTTCATAACACTGTTGGAAAGATTTCTAAAAATTCTATTTTCCCAGTCCCTAGATGTCAATGGCTAAATAACTGGTTTCTAAAGGTCAGAAAGGCCACTTTGTTGGTTAATGAATATGCCAGAAGTGAAATAGAAATAACAACTACTACTGGTTTACAAACAGACTAACTGGCACCACACTCAAACAAGCCATAGTATTGCTTCCTGGGAATCTGTGTAGTGATGGTAAAGCTGCATTACTGGACATCTAGTTCACTAGGGCTGTTAATTAACTTTAAAAGCCTTTCAGAACTGTAAAGTGTAGGGAAAAAAGTGCTCATTTCCAGCACACAACCTGTCTACCTATTTTGAAATAGGGAGCAGTTTGCTTCCTTTTGAAAGATCAAGTTCTGGCTTTGCTGGATGGGGCCCCATAGGAGCTGCTGGACTACTGCATTTCTCTTTCTGTAGGAAAACAAATCCTCTTTCCTCAAGGGCACATGACATAGGCATTACCTGTGTGAATTCACAACATGCCACACTCCTGTGGTATATACACCTTCCTCCAGCAACATTACAGTGCTACAACCTCTTCCCAGAACATTCTTCCTCTAACAGCCAGTTGCTACATCTTATTTCCAAAGATAAAGGCGATACAAAATATTTTCATCAACTCTGAGTTATTAAGGGTATTTATTATCTGTGCTCTTTTTTCACTTCAGTTAAACTCTCTTCATCCTCACTGCCTCAAACACCCAGGATTTATGTGTGTGTGCACATATATATGTGTGTATATATAGACACACACACACGCCCTCTTTAAGACAGCCTGTTCTCTATTATATACCTAATAGAATATGCACATTTTGGAGTGCCCTCAAACAGCAAGAATGGTGTGACTGCATTAGAACTGCATTGCTCTGCAATGCACAGTTAGTATAAAACTGAAATGTGACTTTCAATTATCAAACTATAAGCTTGAAGCACTTCCAACAATACTTTAAAATTTTAATTTACGACAACAAATTAGATCAGGTGAAGAGAAAATAATGCCTTACTAAGTCACCCTTTTCTCCTCCATCTCCTTCTGCTCCAGGTGCACCCTATATGAAAAAGAGACATGCTGTCAGCCTTCATATTTAGTCAATGTAATGCTCTGCTTGGTGGCGTGATATGAAAGCACCATGATCTGTAACATGACTTACTTGTTCACCCTTAGGTCCTGGTTCACCCACTGAGCCCTAAAAGGTTAAAGATAAAAAAAATTCAGAATTTGAAGTTGCAAGTTCAAAAGCATACTAAATAATCTTCAATCCTCCTTACCATCTAGCATTAATGCAAGAGACCTTTAAAGTTTCAAATTTTTAAGAATGACAATGTAAGTACTTAAATCTTAAATCTTATAATGAAGGTGACAGACTGAAGGTAAGTAATAGCATGGAACTGCCACACTGGATGGTACTGATTCTGACTGTCAAACACTAGATCTCCCGCTTACATGGCAGATGCTCTTGCAGCTGCTACAACTCTGCTCTGCAAATTGGTTAGAAGTATAAAAAAATCCAGTAAGTGTATCACTTTTCTAGCCCTATTAAGTATTCTGTATTGCTGTAGGCCGTACCAGCCCTGCTAATACGGCATAAGCACACTAGACACAAGTTCACTCACAATCTTGTCTTGCTTGCTGTTTAATTCTCAACTTTTTTTAGCAGAACTATCTCTGGAATTTTGATCATTACAGTCAAAGCTGAATGGCTTGTATCTTAAGCTGATATTCTTTTATATATATATATATAGTTATGATTCATCTTAGAATCCTGTAACAAAACCTACCTGTGTGGACAGGCAGGAACAAAAAAGGAATAAATTAACGACCAGATTCATTTCAAACCTATGTAATTTGTTTCAATAGTAAAAGTATTTATTTGTAGAACAGCATATTGTTTAAGAAAATCTTAGTATTTTTGTCTGTTAGAAAACCAGTCATACCATCCTTAAATGTTCTTCACAGTGTATGCACAGATACATTCCAAAAGAATTAAACTGTGCATAATTTTTTTTTCTAAAACAGATATAGCATTTTCTCTCCTATTTCAGAGATTCACTGAATTCACGTAAGATACAGGCACGCAAACTGGTGTAACATCTACAATTTTATTAATTCAGACTGTTCTCATGTTCCTGAGGACAAAGAGCCAATACTAAATTATCCACAAAGCTAAGCAGTTGAAATCACAGACCTATTTAACATTCTGACTTTGTCAAACAACACTGAAGCTGTTTTGTCTGACATGTTCTCAAAATCATGCCCTATTAAGGTTTTCCAATTGCTCACACAAAAAGACATTGATTTCCAACCTAACATCATTTTGGGAGTTCTTTTTCTCCATTTACTCTTCTTTAGAGCAACAAAACTGACAATAGATAAGGCTGAGATAGGAAAAGCTTTTGATTTTGTGAAACTTGGCCTGTAATATTTATAGTAGCAAACATAAAATTCACAGCTGAAACTATTTGAATCTATTCTGCTTCTACATTGACTCCCACAATTTTGATGAAGACAATAGGGTAAGATATTAAGATACTCATTCTTTGACATACTGCTTACCTATTTGTAATAATCCCTCCCAAATCATGCCTAGAATTTGTTTAGGAAACTGCAAGTTGGCATTAGCCAAAACTATACTAGGGGCCACACTAACAGTATGAATGATCGTGCTCCAGTGCCAAGGTCTGGGTCTTGGCCTAGTGCTGTTTAATTTACTTAAAACACACAGAACCAGAGCGTCTGAAACCAGTTCAAACTACATCAATCAGGAACAGTGTAAGTGGTGAATGCTAGGGATTGGCCATTATCCATCATATATCTGTGTACCTGCTCTGTAAGATTCACTGAAGCAGGATCCATTATTGTAACATGGTTTTGTACTGCTATCCCTGCTACAATGTGTTAGGTGTGAGACGTGCACTCAACTCCTTGAGCAAACCAGTGGCACTTTGGTTCGGGCTCCAAAGGCAGTAAAGGTCTAGGGCTCTACTAGTAAAGGATCCTCCTTTTGGCCCTTCTTGTCAACGGGCATCACATTTGCTCATCTCCAGTCCACTGGGACCTCTCCAGTTAGCCAGGACTGCTGATAAATGGTGGAAAGTGCCTCAATGAGCACTTCCACCAGCTCTCTCAGTACCCTTGGGTGGATCCCATCTGGCTGCATAGACTTGTGAATGTCTAAGCAGCGTAGCAGGTCACTAAACATTTCCCCTTGGATTATGGGGGATTCTTTCTGCTCCCCATCCCTGTCTTCCAGCTCAGGAGTCCTTTTTCCTCTTTGAGACACGTGTACCTCACCTGTTGCCAGCAGCCCTGGTGTCGCATAGACTTATCCATGACTGAAACACCCAAAATTTTGCCAATGACCTGACAGCTTTTCCTATTTCTTCCCTCATCATTCCCTGCAACTGGAGGGGTAGAGAAGAACACTAGTTGTGCTCCTGATCCCTTAACCAGTCGTCCCAAGGCCATGAAGTCTCCCTTGATTGCTCTCGGACTTGTTGCAACTTCCTTGCTGCCCACCTGAAAAACCAATAATGGATAATAATCCAAGGGCTGTACCAAGTTAGGAGCTTCCTATTCACATACTCAACCCAGGCTCCAGAGAGGCAGCACACTTCCCTAAGTGGGTCTGGTCTGCATATTGGGCCTTCTGTTCCCTTGAGAAGAGAGTCTCCTATGACAATGATTCATCTTTTTTGTTTTCTTTAAGGAAGCAGTTTTGATGCAAGGTGTAGGACAAGTTAACTGTGGAGACACCTCCAGCCTAGATGGACCATCCTCCTTGTTATTGTTTGGTTCCTCTTGCAGAGCCTCGTACCTATTTTACAACGGGACCTGAGAAGGTGGGGTAGCAACAGAGGAGACACCTGCTGTGCTGGGCAGGAACTTCTTGCCATTGCCCCCTACCCCATAAGTCACTGTGTTCAACAATAAAGTTTACTTCAGTCTGGAACTTATTGATACCAGTGGTTGACCCAAAGACTGGAGTTAACAGGCTACAGAGATACCTATTTCCAAACCCTGACAAGGATGTTTGGCTCTGGATAAGACAGATGCAGTGGTAAGTTGAGCAGAGCAAAGGACAGGGTGGCACAATGCTCTCCAGGCTCGTGACTTGGAATACACACTGCAGATCAGTGGTACTGGCAAAGCTGCAGCCATGTTAAGCCTGCCTCAGAAAATTCACTCCAGCCTCTATGTAACTGAAGAAAAAAAATTAATCCAGGATACAAGTGAGTCCAGTTAACGCTTGTCTCAAAACTGGAAAGCTAAAAACCAATCACAGGATGACACAAATGTTAGCATAGCTTTCTGGACTTTATTTGCACAGGGCATTAAACTGACCTTAAGATTTTAAAAAGCTCCAGGCATAAGACACTGTCATATACCAGTTTGATAAAAAGAAGCCTCCTGGCTGCAGCCTGAATCTCAATGGGTCTGTTTACAACATCTACATTCTGCTCTTATCCTAGAGACCCATTATGTGGTAAATGAGGAAAATCAGGGATCTTTGCAAGGAGATTGTCAGTACTGCAACAAATACTAGTTATTTTCCTTCCAGATTTGCTTCCTCATGTACCTTCAATCTCCCTCTGGAGAATTCTAAACTATGAATCATTACCAATCTAATAAGAAGAGACTGCTTTACAGCAATACTTACATTTGACTAGCAACAGATATTTCTGATCTCAGCATTTAAAAATAAAAAACAAACCCACAAACACATGAAGAAATACCTCAACAACAACAAAGACTGTCTTAGGAACTTCTTTTTAAGTACCTGAGCAGCTTTTAAAAACTGCCAACAACTGCAAGCCAAAACTAGCCACCCTACAATGTATGCTGGGAGCATAACAGGGACAGGCTTCCTCTGTTCAACCAGAGACATCTACTGCAGTGATACCTATGTTTCATTAACAGTCCTATACTTCCTTGATTGTCAGTAGAAAGTAAGAAGCACTTCAAAAGTGCAATTCATTTAATACTGAAGTAGATGACTCAAGTAAGAAGGATGAAACACAGTGTAGCACTACTTCTATAACAAAGATGCCAGAAGTTTGGTGACTGAATTCCATCCTTTGTAGCCTCCTATAAGCAAGAAAAGATAGGAACATTTTTGGGTTTATATACAGTCTTCATTGACATTTATTCAGCAAAGCAAGGTAACTTCTGTAGATATGTGTGATCCCCAGGGCCTAGTTCTTCCCTCCTAACAAAATACTAGAAGAGGTACTTATATCCTGTAGTTGCACATGTATGCGTGGTGTCTCAATAGCTGCACTAGCCTGTGCATTTGCATTGCAGGTCCTATGAGGTATGTAAAAGGCATTGTAGCTACTGTAGACCAGGGCTGACATTCCAAAGCTTGACTTACAATTTCAGATCTGGATGAGTCAATGATTTGCAGTATGATTTAGGCCTTGAAATTATTTCAACTCCAAAAAAAGGAAATATTTACGGCAGTAATCTTATTTCAGTCCCTGAAGTAACACTGTCAAGACTTTTCCTGTATATATTATGAGCTATAAGTAGTTAATGAGCACCTAGAGCACCACTTTCAAGCACAACAAGAAAGCAGACATTAATTCATGTAAAAACTGCAAACAGTACTCTTGTATTGACTACTGACATCAAACTGCAGGCTGTACATATGAGTGCATTTCTTACCCGGTCACCCTTACCACCAGGTAGGCCTGGAGGACCTGGCAGTCCAGGAAGTCCAATATCACCCTGGGGACCCTGTGAAAATAAGTCAAGGATGTAAACTTACGCAATCTGATTTAGAATGAACAAGTAAGATACCCTGACAAGCAGATGGAGCAGAATCTTACTCTCAGAACAGTCCTAACTTGATGAAAGAGGATTATCCAATGAAAATACAGTTAATCCAAAATACAGCCCTTTAAATACCATCTTATTATGATTTTATTGCTGAAAAACACAACAGAAATGGCTTACAGGGCTTTCTACCCTCCAGTCCTTTGACAACAGTCTGGTTCTCTTAAAAATGCTTCCTAAGATCTTGCACTCTGTGAATTGCACATTCCTCTGTAACAGCAGGCTCTTTCAGCCACAACCTCCCCAGCTACAGTTCTGACTGTTTCTGTGTAAATACTGCTGGAGCACTGGTAAAAGGTGGCATTCATAGTCTGCCCTATTCATTAGTTTCACACAGCGCTTAGCAGAAAGCCAGTCTGTCACTGCCCCTGTTCCCCGAGTACACACAGCCCACACAGGAGCGTGCAACCCAACTTCGCACATCACAGCTTTTTTATTTTTTTAAACAGGAGAAAAAGTCCCACATATCTCCATATGCTTTAGAACAGCATTTGCTAATATTAGCACAGTCACAGAGGACTGAAGAAGAAACTCGAACAATCACTCATTTCAACGTTATTTTTAGTTCCCTGCACGGACAAATGGGTAAGTGTAGTTCCAGATGGTACCATAGCTCCTTGAAAGTAAACATGAGCACTGAGTATGGAAATAAACTGCTTACCAATTTCCCTGGTAAACCTGGGGGACCTGCAGGACCTGGCTCCCCTCTGCTACCCTTAGAGGAAACAGAAGGACATCATTACAGGGAATAAAGTACGATTTTTTTTTCCTTAATGTTCAGTGAATTACACTATTTAGCAGTTGGCTTTAATCAAGTCTTCTCTTCACTAGTGTAAAAATATCACATGCATTAAAAATAGTGAAACTTACTGAGAAATGTAAACATTTTTAGTTAACAATGGCATATAATACCTAACTGGCATTAAATGATTCAACTAATTAATTCTGCTGAGTGATTATGCACAATCAAGTCCCCTTCACGGGATCACATCTGTGAGTTACCTGTCACGAACACATTTACTTCATTAAGACAACTCTGATGCACATGTTTAGCTTTAAGCTTTTGCTTAGTTTCATCAACTGAACTCCCACATGACTACATAATTAAAAGCCCACGATCCCACATGTACAACGAACAAACGTGAAGTGTGTGCAGAAGTCACCCTTAGCAAACTCATTTAGGTTTAAAAAAAAAAGTCTAGACATTATAGAGAAGGATGACTTAAAAATCCCCACTCATAATAGCAGTAAATATTAGTGGATTTTTACTTTATATCTTCACTTCAGATATGTTTATCTGTTCAGAGCCTCATATTCACATTAGTGTTATAACTCCATCTCTAAATGCATCCATTTGATATGTAAACCTGACAGTGAGTCAAATTTTCAGACTTAAACAATTTTTGAAGTATCTTTCTCAAAAGGGTTCTGCCTCTTATGATTAAACCTTTCAGAACAGCTCAATAAGTTTTATACACTTACTCTCACCTGTACAAATATATACCTCTACAGATAAATTCAAACACTGTCCCAACATAAGCCTAAATCTCACCTGAGACACTTTTCTTACTTCCACTGTGTGAATACATCGGAGGTACTTGCTACAAAAGCGTGATATAGCATTTAAGATCATAAAATACCAAGAATTTAAGTTATTCAATATGTAAGTAGATAACTTGTTATATCTAACCTAGAAAATTTTGGATAAAAGCAAATTTAAGCATTCTAGTGCTGTATACCATGGATAATTTTAAATATATATATTTTTCATAATAAGAAAAATATTGAAAAAGATTGTGACATACTGTAAAATAAAAGGAGGTGGTAGACATGGCCTTTTACACCAGGTGATAAATTCAATGACAACTTCTCAAGCTTAGGAAAACTAACTCTACAATTAAAGAAATAATTAGGTATCTTGGAGAGAGCAGAGAACCAAATATAAACAGACTCTTCCATTCATTTCCTTCAAAATATCTTATGGTGTTAAAATCACTATGCTCTTAAAGCACTTTGTATAATTTCTAGAAGCTTCTTCACAGTAAAAAAAAAAAAAAATCCTCCCCAAATCACCTTCATCTTGCAACCCAGAAGACTGAACCTTTTTGAAAATCTGTTATTTAATCACATAACTCTGTATTACATTTCTGACCTGGAATACTACTACATTTTTGGTGAAGGAAAGAGAGGGATCAAAATTATGATCACTACTAGAATCTTGTCTCCTCAATATGTCATAACATTCATGACATTGCTATACAGCTATAAAATAAAAGCAATGTCACTTTCTATAGAGTAAAAATCATATAATAAACTTCTTAAGCACATCAAAAGTTCTGCTGGTCATACAGAATGCGAGAAAACTCTTCCATTTTATTTTAAATGCAAAAAAATCTTTCGTCAAATATACACTACAGATATTTTTTCAAACGCCAGTGCTTTTCTAAGGTGGTAAAAAAGAAGGTTCGTATACAGAAGACCAGAATACAAAAGGATAGCATTCCCCATAAACACTGACATTGTGTTTGTAAGGACAGATCACTTCAAACTAAGGGCCACCACAGCAAGATCTGCAGAACTTGTGTTTTAGCAAGTAAGAGGGGATCTGTAACCCAACCAACAACCTGGAATCCCACTGGTCCATGGCATTATTTGAAAGGCTTCCTCAGAGTTACACCTGACTGAAATGGCCCTGGGATAGGATTTACATTGAGTTAGTAACACTTGGTTCCCTTCATAGGGGCTGAATTATAAAAAAGAAAAAAAAAAAGCATCTTGAAATGTTCTCATGTAAACATTTTAAATACATCACAAGTCATGTCCTAGAAGCATCTATGTTTTCCCCACGGCCTATAAGAGTGTTTCTGTAATAAGTGGATAAGGTGTTGACATCTCTACTTGGTCAGATGAAACCTTCCTCTGTGCTCTAAGTTACTCATAGGCAATTTGGCCATGTCCTCGGTCTACCTTTCCTACACAGCTGCCCTATATGTAACACAGTCCATAGTTGCAGGCCACTCACAAATCAACAGGCATGCTTTTAACAAAAAAAGACCAGAATCTGTATGTTTTATGCACTTTTCACACACTTCAAAATTCCTACTTCTCCCAGAGGTGGAATGCTTGAAGAGGGAAAGTAGCTACTCTTAATTCAGAGTGAGCTGGGACAGACTAGCTTGCACCCATGCTGGTAAACTTTCCTGGCCTGCAGTGAAGGGAGACAGCACACAGACCACCACGCAGGCTACCACTGCAAATGGCCCCTAAAGCACTCCAAAGCTTGGCCACTGCCTAGAGCTTGTTTCAGTCAATGGTGTTAGACAGTGTGGACCAAAAACATGCCCAGGATGGCTCCTGTAATTTAACAGCATGGATACTTAAATTTGGTTAAGTATACTATCACTTAGCATGAGCACTGCTGAAGATAGGGTCATCCTCCCAAAGGACAGCAAGGCACACGTGAAATGGTAGTGGGCGAAAGGGTGGTGCAGCACCGCAGTATTGAACAGTACGAGGATGCAGCCCTTCCACAGCTGATGGGCCAGACTGTGGTCACAACAAAATCTGCCTTCCCTTTGCTCCAAGGCAGGATTGCTGGACCATTCAATACATTTAAATGAAGATTTAATGTCTCTCTCACAGTTTTGTTAGATCTATATTTAGCCTTTGACTGTAACATACATAAAGGGACATAACAGGATTTACAGAAGACCTCCCTCTAGGTTGTCTGGGATGTTTTCAGCCTCACTGAAAATCTGAAGACTTGATTCTTTTGTAGAATTCCCACAAGCAGTCACAGAATGCATTTTCATGCTAGAACAGTTTATTTCACTGGTTTAGTGATCTCCTGTTGATCAAGTGGAACACTAATAGGAATGAGAATATTCCCCTGGTAATTTGCATCTCACTTAGCTGTCCAGATAATCAAAACACTAATTAGAATCTCTTGACAGGTAATTCACAGTGTATACTATGATAAACTCTCCCCTACTTAAGAATTTTGTTTTTATAATATATATCATACCAGTTTTTAGTACATTCAATAACAGTGCGATAGAGGATTAAATCTGTGTGGAATAAAAAAAGAACAAAACACTTTGGAAAGAATTTTTTCAAACTTAGTATTTCAAAGTCTTTTGCAAAATGTAACCCACTTATCAATTACATTGAGATTTTAATTTATCTTCATTTATTTTCATCCAAAATCTCAGGGGAATTATTAATTTAAGTTCAGGGATTTATCCATGGGAGCATCAATGGGATACTTCCTTTGTCCTTCAGTACAGTACTAAAATGCATTCAAAACCATAAACCTTTATTTTCTAGAAGAATAAGTATATAGCAAACTTGGAGATGTTAAATGCACCTTTTCACCTTTCTCAGAGTAGTAATTAAATTGTATTGCTCAGGATAATGGTAAGAGATAGATGTAGCATGTAATTCACCTCCCTCTTAACTGTGTTGTGCTTTGGGCACAATGAGCAGCCCAACAGCTGCTGTTCTCTTCAAGGGTGATACTGTAGCCAAGTGCAAGGGACAGATCTTTGAAACTGGATGCATCTATAGTGTTAACTGAAATCTAGGACAGCTTTAGTACACTAACGCCATAACAAGTGCATTTTTTACCCAGGTTACTGTCTGCACTGCTTATTAGAAACCAACATGGAGATATTTGCTGGCAGCCAGAGGTCTAGCACGCCCAGAAGTCAAAGGAAGCTGTAGTTGGAGGTTGCTGTCAGACAGCATATCTGATCGTGCAGTTTGAAAAGATAGAAGTGAATAGTATGAGAACCAGAGAGACTTGGAGGCACTAATCAGGTATGAGATCTGGAGAGACTTGGAGACACGAATCAGGTTTGTCTCTTCCTATAAATGAGCAGAGAGACAAAGGCACCTCCATAGAGCAAGTAAACCCAACGAACCTGAGCCCCTCAGAAGGCTCCGAGAGGAGGCTACAGTATCAAATCTTAGGCACCTAGATATCTAACCTCTATTGATAAAGTTAGGAAAACATGTATTGCATTCTAAACCCTGAAAAACATACATATGCTGGCCTGCATATACATCAACAGTTTGCTCAATTTGCTAGGTGAGTACTGAACTTTAGATTAAATGGTTACTTAAGTGGTCTAAGCTCTCTTTTCATGTCAAAACCATAGGATAGGATACATGTTCTCCAAATGTCAGCAGTTTAAAGGTTAAATAGCTGAAGAAAAATGAGGGATGAAAAAAGCAGGGGTAGGGGTTAGTATTTTCTGCAGACACAATATGAAAAATTAAATCTTACTAAATCTCAGCAAGTATGAAAGAAAATGGTTAAGCAGCTTAGGGAGCATGGTTAAATTCCACTGATTAGGAATGACACTCTGATGTTTGAGAATTGCTTCCTCTGGGCCACCTGCCATGATGACTGGCTTAGAAAGGTTTAAATCACAAATGAATTTGGTAATTACTTGGATTGGCTAGCATAGCATGAAGCAAACATACAGTTAACTGACAAAACAATTAGAGTGGAATGGAGAATATGTTCAATTTAGAAACAAAAGACAAAATGTCCATTTTGCACTAGTTGTCTTTCTGTTTTACTGAACACATGAATAGTAAACTCAATAAACAAAACTTGTTTTTATTTTCTGCTGAGGTGCTTACTTAAGTTTTCTAAAGAAAAGCAATGATAGACCAAAATGTTATTTTTGAAAGTATTTCTCTCCAAGGGAGAGTGGTCAGCAGTGAGATAGGAGTCTCCCAACACATCAGTTTGCCTATTTTTAATTAGAGATAGCTATCTTGTTTACAACCATTTAATATCTTCCCTGTGAAACTGTAAATGTTTACAGACTCTCAGAAGGCCAAAATTTAAATCTGCTGCTTAATAATAATACTGTTCCAACTACATTCCAACAGTTGTTTAATAATGTCAAATAACATTGAAATAACATAGTCTATGCCAGAGGATGCTACAGGCTATTTGGTAAACAGTTTAGAAGTATTAATTTGACCCACAGGAGTCACTGATGATTGCTTAATAGTGCTCCATTGGGTAACTCCTCAAAAAACTACACACTAGTCAACATGAAAATTTTATTTCGAAAATATTTATTTTGCAATAGCTAAAGCTGAAAAGTCAGGCAATTTTTAATGTAACACAAATGCAGGCGTGCTATTTTTTCCTAGTGCAGATACCAGCCTCCTGTCCACATTAAGAGTCAGCATCATCATCCCCCCCACAAACCTTGACTGGAGGTCCTTTCCTCTCCAGTTCCAGCCCTCCTGGAGCTACCAGACATGCTGTCTTTTCCCAGTAGTGACATGAAGAACAGGGTGAAATGAAAGGGGAAGTAAAGAGGATCTCTCATGTGGCTGCTGCTGTGCAGCAATACATTTCAGGGAGATCTTATAGCGGCCTTCCAGTACCTGAAGGGGGCCTACAAGAAAGCTGGGGAGGGACTTTTTACAAAGGCAGGGAGTGACAGAACAAGGGGAAATGGCTTTAAGCTGAAAGAGGGCAGGTTTAGATTAGACATTGGGAAGAAATTCTTCACTGTGAAAGTGGTCAGAAACTGGAACAGGTTGCGCCCTCCTTGGAAGTTTTCAAAGCCGGGTTGGATGAGGCTCTGAGCAACCTGGTCTAGTGGAAGGTGTCCCTGCTCATGGCAGGAAGGTTGGAACCAGATGATCTTTAAGGTCCCTTTCAACCCAAACCATTCTGTGATTCTATGATTGAGGAGCTGAAGTTCTCCATATACTGCAAAATGTCAAGATTTTTTCCAACTCCAAGGAAGAAGCCCTGCCTCTCTTGACTTCTGCCTTAGTTTTCTATTACCAAAAGTGAAATGGAACAAAGGGTAAAGGAGAAAGAAAAGAACTGAGATGAGTGCTAAAGAGGGTAATTCGAAATAGGAAGGAAAAGGACAAGAAAAATACCAGAATAGTAACCATAAAATCCTCAGGCTTTGAAAATGTTTGGTTACAAAATTTAGGTCAAAAACTATCAAATGTTAAAGTTATGAGAAAATTTCAAAATCTGAAAAAAATACAAAAATATTCACAAGAAAAACTCTCTTTAGAGCAACATAAAAAGTTTTTCTCAACTTATTTTCAAAATTTCTAGTTTTAGAAGTTTGACAATCATGGCATGTAGAACTGTTTAACCAGGAGATTATTTTTTTTTTTCCCAGAAAGGTAAGCATAGAGTCCTAAAAGCTGAAGCTCAAATATATCTACTACATGTGCATGCTGTAGAAGAAAGAAAACACTCTTTATTCTGCCCTGAAAATAAATATAAACTCAACTTGGACCAAAGCTCACTCAGGTACAATAACCCAACCCTGCATCCTTCCTGAACAAAAATCCTGATCATTCCAGTTTTCTGCGTAGAAGTAATGTTTTTTTCTCAAGTGTTGCTAAAAAAAACCCAGAAAGCCATTCCAGTCATACGCTGCCTGTAGTCTTGAGCAGAAAGAAGCTAAATATAGTTATTATTCAAGGCTCTTTATAGCTTTAAAGGAACTATAGAGAAGAAGTAGCTTACTGTTTAACATTCTACATGCAAACTTACTTTAGGATCAATAAGTTACTTCCTTTCTCCACTTTATATTGATCAAAAGTTATTTTTCTTTCTATGCTTTTCTTCTAATGTTCACACGTTTTCAAAATGAATGCATTTTCCAAAGACAGAAAATACAGGCAAGATACCAGATATCTTGCTGGTCTCTAGAGTGATAAACAGAAAAAATATTGTATTTAATCTGCATTAAGTATTTCTATCCAACTACAGGGTTACTAATAATTAACCTTGTGTGTCAACTCCTGTTCTATGGACTGCTGATTTGGTAAATTCATGTTCACACTGAAAGGATTAAAAGCATAGTTTAGCAGATTACAGTGCATTATCAGAATGGGCAATTACTTTGGTCTGTTTCAATTATAATTCTTATTCCTGTTACAAGTATACAAAATATCAGGAAGAATAGGGCTGAAAACTTTTTCTAGTGTACCCAACACTTTTAAAGGTAAACAACAAAAATAAATGTTTGCAGGTTGGGTATATGGGAGGCTGAAGATATTTGTATTCCATCCTAATAAGTATATGCTTATATAATCCCCTTTTTATGTCATTCATAGGCAGCTGTGGACACAGCACTCATACAAAGATTCAGTCTAAACAAATGTGATCTCATGTATTAATGCAGCTGGCACACAATAACACAAACCACAGAAGACAACAGAAGAAAACAAAATCTGTTACTTGGCTCACTGCTGCTGTATGTTTAAGAGTTAATCCAGAGAAGATATTCCTGACGCATTAAATACCTGTACAAATATATCCCTATCAGTAACTCTGTAAGCCCTGTATGAGGATAACACTACAACTGCACGAGTAAAACATGCACATTATGTCACTGTATGATAGCAGAAGCTCAGAAAATTCCAGGTAAGTATCCCTAGGGTATCAGTGGCAAGAGAGAAGCTTGCAAAAGCAACTGGTTGCAGACCCTGGAGCCTTGTTGATGTCATCAGACTGAATTTTGGTTTATGAAAATTTTCTTCAAATCACTGACCCTCTCATCCCTCACAGAAGGATTAATAGCACAGGGAAATTAGATCAGCTTTATGCAACTTCAGTCCATGCCAGGCCCACTGTAGAGGAAATCAGAAATCTGCACCCAGCAGACTCCATAGCACCCCAAGCATGCTTCAGGAACAGTTGTCCTTTGTCTTCAACACTGAGCCTTAACAAATGTCATTAGTTCATTTTCCTTAGCACACTAATTTCCTGGCCAGCAATGATTTCTCCAGTCTTCCAAATATTTCTAGTGTTAAGGAAAATCTCCAGTGAAAAAAACTGCAGCATCAGTGTTTTCAAGTAGAGATAAAAGCTGTGCTTCACATCACTATAGCTAAATTCATAATACCAACGAGAAAGAGCCAAGGCCCAACCAGCATCCCACCATCACCCGTGACAAATGGTTAGCATGCTTTGGTCTCCAGCAAACTGGACTTTCCTAGATAAGCCCAAGAACAGTTTTGGGAACACAGTCAAGAGACTGTTGTCCATATGCAACCTGATTGCAGCCAGCCTGCTCTTAGACACAAGGAGGTGTTAAGGGAGTTTAGCAGCATGAAGACAAACCACACCATGCCAGTTGACCAAGGGAGAGGAGGACAGTCTCTAGCCACTTTCTTTACTAGGCAGGCCAAACAGCTACCTTTCCTCCATACCTTGCCTCACTGTTCACTTACATGCATTAGAAATAAGTCCTAGCTAAAAGAATTCATGTTCTGAATACTTAGTCCAAAGTTCAAAAGCTTGCAATATATAGCTAAGCTTTATAATATACAGCACGAGGTTCTTTTCAGAGGCTGAAACAGTTAAAGAGCAAGTGACCTACTGATAGCTAGTGAATTTAAGCTTTTCAACAACAGTGGTGGAGTTGCAGTGGAAGAACAGGAGTTTGGTTCCAGTTTTTTTGCCACAAACCATCCTCATTCCCTCTGTTTGGGCTTTTACCCAGTATATTTAAAAACAAAGGCCAGAAAAAATAAATGAAGGTTTTAAATTTAATTTATCACCAAAGCCAGGACCAGTCACAGGACACGTGCTCCTGGATTCCTCTATATGATGATGCACATCCACCTGGTGCAGAAGTGGGTTAAAGAACACCTTGTATTTACCTTAAAAATTGGCACTTGTGCTGAATAATATTTTTACCTCACATTTAGCTTCAGCAACCGTAACTTGAGACACTGCAATATTACATATGCTCAGTTAGAAATTTATTCAATACTTACTGGTGGTCCCCGGGGTCCTGTTGGACCTGCTTCTCCCTCTGGCCCCCGTTCACCCTGTTTTGGGGATAGGAAGAACACCACAAATTTGAAAAGTGATTTTTTGCACACTGCAAAACTTTTCATTTTTCTGGATCTTTTGAATAAGATTAATGTTCTTACCGGTTTACCAGAATTTCCCATCAAACCTGGTGCCCCAGGGGGACCTCTATTACCCTGTTGGACAAAAGATGAAAAATATTAGACAAGGCAATGTTTTACTGTTCCATTTTAAAATAAAAAAATAAGGAAATCAATAAGGTCTAAAAAAAATTAAAAAAAAAAAAAAATCAGCCTGTATTCATTTTTTAACTTCCACCTTTATTTCGTTTTTTGTTTAACTTTCATCTAATTTTTCAAGTCAGATTTCAGTTCTTTTGTTGTTTACATACTGAAAAATCCCAAATAGACTTAATTGTTGTTCTCAAATCACAGAAGGATATAATTCCATATAATTTCAGAAGAAATTCACATCTCAATCTTGTTTTCTTTTTCAGTTACTTAAAACTAAACTCAAACATTATTATCTGAAACATTCCATAGTCTCAATCATACAATGTTGTTGGTGTGTAAATAGAGATGTAATCTCAACTTAGCACAGCTATAAATACTATTCTTATTATGAGATCTTTCATTTTAAACTGTAGTGAGGCACCCATGTCACATGCCTCCTCTAGCAATGACTACCACAAATTTAAAAAACAAATTGCCTTTTTTAGGTAATATTTAATAATACTTTAGAACTTGATCAGCACTAATACAGTATTATAAGAAAGTCAATAAGCAAGATGATTTACCTTCGGTCCAGGAATGCCATTCACACCTGGAGAGCCTGGTAAACCCTGAAAGAAATAACATTTACAGTGTTTATTATTTGTTGTCCTGGTTTTTAGCTGAAACAGAGCTGGATTTCTTTTCTGTAGCTAGAATTGTGCTGCAATTTGCTTTCAGCCTGGGATTTGCTATGAGAGAAACACTGATAACAAACCAGTGTTTGCATTTTTGTCACTGGAAGTGAAGGACTTCATGTTTTGTTAGTCCACAAGCACAAGATCTAAGGGGGTGAGGAATATTTAAATTAATAAGCTAAATTGACATTTAGATATACCAATGGGATATTCCATATCATATCACATCATGTCCAGTACATTAGCAAGGGTCTCTTCCTCTTTTGGCTCTCTCTGGCTTTTGCTCGGGCTCTCGCTCTTCCAGGATTGCGGTTTCGGTTTGGGATTGTCGCTCCTCTGGGATCGTTATCTGGGAAGGGGCCAGCTTGGTCGGCGGGTGCTGAGCAGTTGCACTGCCTATCACCCATTTGTATATTTTGTTACTGTTACTGTTATCACTATTATTTTAATATTAGTATTATTTTAAGTTTTATTCTATTTCTATTATTAAATTGTTCTTATCTCAACCTACAAGTGTTCTTATCCTTGCCCCCAATCCTCTCTCTCATCCCCTGGGCATGGGGAGGAAGTAGGTGAACGGCTGTGTTGGCTGCTAGCCAAGGGCTAGCCCAGTGAAACTATCACAGTTGTTAAGGGGATTGGAAATGGTGTTAAAAAACATCTACCTCTTGTTTATACTTCCTCTACTTGATATTGAAGTACATTTACCCAATAATGGACCAAGCTTGAACTCTTTCTATTTACAAAGTGACAGATAAGGAGCATTATTCCTACTTAATAAATTGGCAAAAGGAGCATGGAAAAGTGAAGAGTTGTGGTTTTTTTCTGGCTTAAACTAGAAACAGATTCTCAGTCTCAGTATTCTGGGACTAGAGATAGAGAGTTTAACTTTTTGTATACATTTCATCCGCTCCTCACTTCTGTACAACAGCTCCTAGCAAGTATACTTTTAGTAAATTTTCAACCAAACTTAAGAGCTCACATATTTCCAGTTCTGTTTTCATACAGCTCTTTCACTATATCCTCACAGCAATTATACCCATAGCATAGTGATTCAAAGAAGCTTCTATTTAGCTTTTGACAATTGGCACAGTTTTCAAACTTATTCAGTTAACGTATGAGGATTACCTTTAAGAGTTCATAAAGCACTGCTGATTCCCTAGAACTTCACCACAGGGGATATACTAGAAAACTCTGCCCTTCCCTCCCCTCACCAAAAGAATTGTGAGTGTGATGCATTCCAGATGTTCTGAGCCAGCAGAATACCAAAAGGAGATGACTGATCATCTAAGGTATGTTACACCAGCAGGTCAGCTCTTCCAACTCATCCTGAGAATAGGTTTGGCCCTAGTGAAAAAACTGAGACGTGCTCTAATTGCAGGGTCATACCATAATATCCACAGAGTCTCAGACATGAGAAACCCTAAAAGAACTGCATACTGGCCACAAACATTTTGTAAGACCAAGTTCCTCACCACAGAACAATGAGATTTAGGCTTTTGTGCAAAAGTTTTGGATACATATAGCAGAATTTCCCCTTGCATTACACATACTCTTCCTGGGCCTTTTCCTTAGGTTTTCACTTAAATTACTCCAACATCAGCATCCAACTAACCTATATATGGCCTTTCTATGGTTTGAACTCAGCCTAACTTTCAAAGGTAAAAGTACCAGATACTTACTGGCAGTCCCTGAAGCCCTGCATCACCTGGAGCTCCAGGTTTTCCTGGTTCACCCTGAAAAACATTTTAAGTTGTAATTTATGCAAATCAAACAAAAGGGAAAATTTTATTTCTGGAACACAGCTGGAGTAGTTTTGCATCTGTAGGATGGGAAGTTCATTCCATTAGCCTAATAACGTGCACAAAGCCACAGGCAGCAGCAAAATAAAAAGCAACAAATGAGTGAACAAATCTAGGGCACTACCAAAGCTCAGATATATGCCAACCAGGCCTTACTTTTGCTCCAGGCATTCCAGGGATCCCTTCCCTGCCATCAACTCCTGGTAAGCCCTTAAAAGAAAAAAGAAAGAAAAAAATTAATGTGTTGCTGGAGAGATTTCACCCAAGCACTCTGATATATTAATTAGCACGAAATAAAGCAAATGAAGAAATTAAATATACATACAGGCTCTCCTTTAGGCCCAGGGAGACCATTTATTCCTCTTGTACCTTGAGGGCCCTAAGAATAATAGGAATAATTTTTAAAAATTAAAATAAACACATTGACAGATGCACAGAATGGCAACACATTCTCACTCAGATATGCATTAGTTTGAGAGTAACAGTTATGCTGTAAGTTCATTTGCTATAAGTAGCCAATGTTTGCAAGTCAACATGAGTTGAAATTTGTCTGTGCTCACCCTTTCTCCCTTTGGACCTGTCTCTCCCAGTGGACCTCTCTGTCCTTGATCCCCCTACAAGGCAAAAAGAAAAAACACAAAATATTATTTTAGCTATAAAACCAGAATAAACTTACTTGTATTTATTAGCTAAAACCTCCAGTAAATCCACAGCAGTATAATTCACACTTGGTTAAAGCAGACATCTTATACTATATTTAAAACTGCGGTATCTTAAAACTGCAGCTGACAGGTACCTGCCCTGTATAGTTTTTGTTCTAATAAATTAATATTTTCCAGGCAAAAACCTGAAAAATTCCAAGCCACCCTAATGCACAGTAGCACTCAGAATGAAGAGGTAACAATAACATAATAACACATAATAATGTGTTCATCTATCCCATAATTCCTTGGGGACAGTAAGAGATTCTGGACTTGATACCACTGTCATATCATTTATTCACTTGTGTGGAATCAATGGAATTGGATTAATTGGAGGCTTCTCTGATTTACAGCCACAAAGTTTCAGGACTTAGTATCTAACTGGGAAAGCCCTGGGAAGTATGTGGCTAACGCACACTCTACTTACAGGTGCACCAGGAAGACCTTGGGGACCAGGCTCACCATCAAGCCCACGAGCTCCCTACAAAACAAGCAGATAACACAAGATACTAAAACGAAGTGCTAATGCTCTGTCCTGGTTTGCTGGGAGCTGCAAATTCTCTACAGCTGAGGTTTTTTTTAAATAGGTTGAATTTTTTTTAAAAAAACAAACAAACAAGAAAACACTCACAACGAAACAAAAAGGAATTTTGGCAAATCTTTTTCTCAATTTTTTTGTGGACTTATGAAAGCTAATATTCTTTAACTATGGAAAAATGACATTCAAAAAAATGACATCCAGTTTATTCTCTAGAAAAGTAATATCAGACAGCATGGAGGTGGACCTTTTCATGCCACTTCAGAAAATGTCTGTGTCTTCCTTATTAATACTATATCCTTCACCACATAATAGAATAGCATCAAAATGTGAACAAATATTAACAAGTGCAGTGCAACTATTTTGATCATATTTCAAGGAAAAAATGCAATTGATACCCTGTAAGCAATTTCAAATGGAGAGGGAAAAGCAAATGTTTTCAAAAAGGTTTACAGAGAATAAGGAACTTCTTTGTCAAACGGATGTAGTAAATATTTCAAACAGACAAAACAGCACAAAAATGTAGGCAAATAACTATGAAGAATTAGATGATACAAAGAAAGACAAAAAATCAGAGTAAGATAGTAATAGGTTAGCAAATGTGTCTGAGAAGTTAGGAAGGATCATTCATGAGAAGATTCATTATCAGGACAAGTTTGATGTTTCTGAATATAGACGATCACAGAATAAGGTTTCTGAGATTTCATTTCTGGAGAAGGAGACAATGGCATGATTGCTATATTTTACTCCTTCCAGAAAGAAATGTAACAGCTAGTTTTGAAGTAACAGTCAGAAACAATTTGATGAACAGTAGGAAAATTACCCAGGAAGTCAGAGTCCATATAAATATGAATCCCACTGGCAGCAATTTAAGATACAAAACATGAAAGAGACAGAAAGAATGGAAAAAGAACCAATTCTCAATAAAAAATCCTGACAAAAACTGGGACAGTAGAAGCAAAAGGTTTCAGGAAGATGCAAATGACAGGATGGACTACTTAATAAATTTTAGCTTTAAATAAAATATGCTACAGTTTATAACTGCTGTAACTTGCTATCTTGCTAACTACCTACTTGCATATATGCCAAACTACTATAAATCCAAGGATCAGAGGGAAAGGTGTGAAGAATACATGTACTTCATTAATCAGAAGGACCAAGCTGCCTTTCTTTCTAACCAGAAGTACAGTAACTATGGAAATACAGCTAGCAGGAAAGAGAAAATGCAGGGGGAAAAGGGAGAAATTTAAATAAGCTTTAAAAACACTCAGGTGTTTACTTTTTTTTTTTTTCATTTTATGGAAAGAAAGGTAGATACTCACTTTGTTACCTTTAGGTCCCATTATACCAGTTATACCTCTGATACCTAGGATGCCCTGAAAATGAAAAGTATATGCAAATTATGCTTTTCACCAGAACTGTCCTAGTTTTCAGACAGAGGACTCAAAAGAGTTCTACATACTTTATGCTTATTTTACTATTTTCTTAGTATAAAAGGAGAAATTCAGCTACTTCTGCATTAGAATGTTTAATTTATATTGTAATTTGATATTTTACTTATTTAAGACTTTTTGAAAAGAATAACAAAACTATCAGTTTGAATGCTACAACCACAAATATGCCTTAAGGACTGAAAAAATCCACCGATTTCTCTGCTTGATTACCACAAAGTTGAAGCATTCTCCCTGCACAGCCCGTGTGAGCAGAACACATGAAAGCCAGATTTGCAAAAGTGGTTAAGTTTTCTTAAGTGGGGTATAGGACAGGTGCAGAAGAAAGGTACCACCAGACCTGACAGAAATCTAGAGGTACAAAAAATTGTGCAAGGTTTTTGAGAATAAAAGTGCTAAGTTCATATGCCTGCCACACCTGAGAGGCTGGACTGAGTGGACATCCTAGTGTAGCAGGATGTACCATAACTATCATCACCTCCTTTCAAAATACAGTCTCACAGGAAATTTGGCTTTGATTTTTTCCTCTTCCTGACAGACTGATACTACAGGTCTCCTCTCTGCAGAGAGATCAAACCCTGCTGTCCTGCAACAGGAATGCATTTCAACTGTGGTAATGAAACAGCTGCAGGCTTTTCAACGCAGCACAAGCAAACCTACTCCTTGACTAGACTCTAGATGGGTAGCCCTTTCACTTGCTCCTAACACAGTTAGATGGAATCTTACACAGAACATTTAAAGCTTTGTCAGCCTAAAATGTGAGAAAAAAATCATGATAATGCAATAGTGACTACAGCAGCCCAACAATGGAGAGACCCAAGATCCTTGGGTCCAAGATCAGAGATCAAAGCAGGCACATTGCAGTACCCACTACTTTCTATCAAAAGCAACACCTCTCCCAGAGGTGACTATCTTATGCAAGTCTTCTTGTCAATGCACTACATAAAAGTGTTGGATTGCAGGTGCTGCTGTAGAGACTGGATTCCTAATTCCTTCTGCGGATCTGAGACTTACATTCATTTATGTAACATGCAAAAAGAAATACAACAGAGTGTACAGCCTCTCCATCTGTCCCTCTAAAGCCTTGGCTATCCTCTTTTCCATAGGTTGTCTATTTGATATCACTTTCTGCATATTATAATTCCTACATTTTAATAAGAAACAATTATTTTAAAGCTTGTTTGTAAGGTCATCAACTGGTGCAACAGTGAAGTGATACAAGAAATGCATTAAAAAAAAAAGGGGGAGTGGGTGTGAGAGGAAAGTCAATCTCTAATTGGTTTTTAATTCTACTGTGTTAGTGATAAAAGAACTTTACCAAACCGAGTTAAATGAATTGCTTCCTATGGGCTCTTCAGACAGCAGAAGCTGCATCTTACACAAGTACTTTCTCTGCACCAGGGATACTTTTTTCAGCATGAAACATAAGAAGGATGACACCTCTTCCTTTACTTAGTTTCTGTTCTTTCTTTATCTTTCTCTAGTCCTGATCCAGAGGTTTATGTTGTCTTATGTTTATAGAGAATTCTGTAATTTAGGATTTGGATGTCATGTACATCAAGGTATGCTCCTGTATAATATCACATCTGGACACAAATGGCATTAAAGGAATAGTTTTCTACCTAGGAAAAAGCATAAGACCCCATCAGAAAATAAACTATAGAAATTAAATGTGTTATGCCTGAGGTCTATGCCTATTTCTCTTCCTCAGAACGACCCCTTTATTCTGCTCCCTATTGCCTGTTCAGCTGTGGTAACCATAAGAAGAACTCTTCACAAGGAAACAAGCTAAGGAGGTATGTGCCAGAACAAGGAAGTGAAGCAGGAAAATAAAATAATTGCAAAATCATAGGTTTGATGGAAGAACGCTCCTTTTGCATGCAAAAAGACAAAAAAAAAATCTAAGGAAAAAAAAAATTTAAAATGTGTTCTTCACTGGCCACTACTTCATCCTCAAGTCTTGGCTAAGCCCGAATTTCACAGTTAACCAATTGTTAAACACTAGCTTTGCAAGGACCAAGTCAGAGCCATGGGCCATGGAAAGGCCAAGGGGGAAAACAAAACAAAACAAAACCCTACTTGCACAGTCTAAGCACAACATAGAATTTAGGACATGAAATACTTTTTAAAATAAGCCTCTCTAGAACTATTTAGAGCTTCATGCTAAGCAAAAAAGTATTTTTTTGGAGGGACGTAAATAATATAATAAATAATACGCTCATAGACAATATGGCAGAATAAAGAGAAAGGTGTGTGGAGATTTTATTATATCTGTTTTCTTCCAATAATAAGAAAAAAATATATGACATAAAAAAAGTAAATGAGTAACACTATTTAAGAGAAAATACTTTACTGGAGGGCCTTGAGCTCCCACTTCACCACTGGGTCCTTGGTCCCCTTCTTCACCCTGGGAAAACAGAAGGAATACATCTGTAGCTAATCCATTCCTCTCCCATCGTAGGAGATACATTTACTACTTACTGTTTTCTGTCAATCATGTCCTGCTTGAAGGAAATCCAAATTAAGCCACACTACTTCCTCAGAACAGACAGATACTCATTTAGGTTCACATTCCATTCAACTATTAGCCAAAAGGGTAATTTCAAAGTAACCCTGGTATAAAGAAGAAGAATATTTTACTCTGTCATTCCTTTTTTTTCTCGACATTAATCTCTTTAGGCTTTCTTGTTCTTTTAGACTAAATGTGTATTAAAGGTATACTCATATGTGTGAATGAACTAGATCTGATAGTAGCTCTGCATCACAATACTTCATTGCACTTCAACATTTTTTGAAAATTAAAATGGTAAAATGCCTTATCTGGTCAAACCTCTATTTGATTAGATGATAACCTCTCTCCTACAATGATAGTGCACACTAATGGAACAACAGTACTTACTGCTAGCTTAATTTGCAAAAAGGAATTCTGGATCATAAGACAATTGCTCAACATCCAGGAAAAAAAAACAGGCGAGCTGTTTCTAATAAATTAATATTCTTTTCAATATGTTTAGGAACAGAGAGCAGAGGTTTTTTTAAAAAAAACTTTTCTCCGATTTTTTTTCCCTTCAGCATTGAAGCACGAAGCAAGGCAGTGCAAATCTTCTCAACTTTTTTTACAGATATTTCAATGTGAAACAAGGTTAATTCGAATGAAACACCTTAAAGGAGTTCATATTTAGACTTTTATGAAAATACAACCAGGTGGCTAGATGGTGGCAAGGCAGTGGATGTGGTCTATCTTGATTTCAGTAAGGCATTTGACACGGTCTCCCACAGCATCCTCGCTGATAAATTGAGGAAGTGTGGATTAGATGAGCAGGTAGTGAGATGGATTATTAACTGGCTGGTGGGAAGAAGCCAGAGAGTAGTGGTCAGTGGGGTGGAGTCTAGTTGGAGACCTGTGTCCAGTGGAGTCCCTCAGAGGTCAGTACTGGGACCAGTACTATTCAATATATTCATCAGTGACCTGGATGAGGGAACAGAGGGCACTGTCAGCAAGTTTGCTGATGACACAAAGCTGGGAGGAGTGGCTGACACAGCAGAGGGCTGTGCTGCCATCCAGAGAGACCTGGACAGGCTGGAGAGCTGGACAGGGAAAAACTTGATGAAATATAATAAGGGCAAGTGCAGGGTATTGCACCTGGGCAGGAACAACCCCAGGTTCCAGTATAGGTTGGGAAATGATCTCCTAGAGAGCAGTGTAGGGGAAAGGGATCTGGGAGTCCTGGTGGACAGCAGGATGACCATGAGCCAGCACTGTGCCCTTGTGGCCAGGAAGGCCAATGGCATCCTGGGGTGCATTAGAAGGGCTGTGCTTAGTAGGTCGAGAGAGGTTCTCCTCCCCCTCTACTCTGCCCTAGTGAAGCCACATCTGGAATATTGTGTCCAGTTCTGGGCCCCACAGTTCAAGAAGGACAGGGAGCTGCTTGAGAGAGTCCAGTGCAGAAATGATGAAGGGAGTGGATCATCTCCCTTATGAGGAAAGTCTGAGGGAGCTGGGGCTCTTTAGCTTGGAGAAGAGGAGGCTGAGGGGTGACCTCATTAATGTTTATAAATATATGAAGGGTGAGTGTCAGGAAGATGGAGCCAGGCTCTTCACAGTGATGTCCAATGACAGGACAAGGGGCAATGGGTGTAAGCTGGAACACAGGAGGTTCTGCTTAAATTTGAGAAGAAACTTCTTTACTGTGAGGGTGACAAAGCACTGGAACAGGCTGCCCAGGGAGGTTGTGGAGTCTCTTTCTCTGGAGACATTCAAGACCTGCTTGGACGCCTTCCTGTCTGATCTCATCTAGGTGTTCCTGCTCTGGCAGGGGGATTGGACTAGATGATCTTTTGAGGTCCCTTCCAATCCCTGACATTCTGTGATTCTGTGATATTTCAGTATTCAAGCTGAATCAGACTTGGCCTCTTCACTATAGTTATAATCCTTCTTTGCCTATGAACTTAGACTGTGTTCTTCCTTCTCAAATACATTTTTCCCTCTGATTCTTCCTGCTGATTCATCTGTACCACAGAATAATTTACTTGGAAAATCCACAGAATTCTTCTGAATTTAAGAGATTTAAATGTTTGGAAATTTTCCAGTTAATAAATTTTACTTCAATTTTTGCCATGAATTCCATAATAATTAAATTGAATTATCAAAATAAAAAGCAAGAGTATGATTTCTGCATCATAATAAATACAGAATATATGTAAGTGAAGAACAGAGATATGCCTTTGGCTACCCTGGAGCACGATATGTAGCATCTCTTCATGCATTCTGCTAAAATAATTAATAGTCCTAATAAAATATAATACTGTTTTTGAAGAGGCTAAACTACTCTTAGCTTGGTAAAAGCAGTAGGTTTTTGTTTTTTTGGTTTTTTGGTTTGTTTTTTGTTTGTTTGTTTGGTTTTTTTTACCTTATAACCTTGTTTTCCTGGTTCACCAGACTCTCCTTTTGAACCTTTCTGTCCCTAAAATAAATATTTTTAAAAAAAGAGAGAGTATTAAAAATTTAAATACTGAATTTTGTGAAAGAGACATAGACTCCTCAGAACTATCTTGCAATCCCCATTCACTAATGCTTCCTCACCTATCTAGTTACCACATATTAAGTACCATTCCTAGATCTAACAAGGCTGTATTTCTAGACAGGTTAGTATTTATGTTACCCCACAACAATTTCCTCAGTCAACAGCATTCCTAGAAACCAGCAAAAAAAAAAAAAAAAAACAAAAAAAAACAACTTAGATAAAATCAGACTCAAAAAGTGTTCATTTCAATTTAGTAGGTTAAAAGGTCACCCAGGAAGACAGAAAGAAGAAAAAAAGACAAAGGATTTGGGGGAATATTAAGTTTCTGGAGTCAGACTAAAAACGGTCTAGAAAGTGAATAAAGAAATTCTTCACATACTCTAACCCTTTCAGGACCATACCTAAATTTTACCCTGAAGATTACTGCAGCAGCAAGAGATTTCAACAAGAGGTTATTTTGGCAGTCAAGAGTTGAAATAACCCTAAATATCCACACTTATGCAATGTTTTTTGAAATTAACAGTGAATTACCCTTCTGTCAAGACAGCGATGATCCTGCCTAGTGCCCTGACGCAGTATCTCTGTAAGGAATGCTTGAATAAACAGATTCTCTTACCTTCATTCCCATTAATCCAGCATGTCCTGGGCGGCCAGGTGGACAAGCATTGGGACACTGGAAAAGCATCCACATAGTTACTACCACATAGGCTGAATAAGGTTGTCTGAGATTATTTAAAAAAAAATATATATATACAAAAAAAACCCCAACTATCTTACCAAGGGATCACCATCTTGCAAGCCAATCGTTCCCTAAATTAAATTAAATTAATCAAAGTCAGTAAAAGCGAAATAACCAGTCCAGACTCATTAGACAATATAATCATTAGACAAAACAGAAAATACTACTGTCTAAAGCCAGAACCAGAAGTATAATCAAACAAAGGATCTCCAACATGAAAAGCACCTAAACCACAGCACTTTCTTGTAGGATTGTCAGTGCCTGCAAAATCCTATCCTCTAATATACAGCAACTTTTCTGAAAAATAAAATAAGCTACCTAAAATATATTTTCTATTAAATACAGAGCAAATATAGCCAAACCCCATGAATTTCCAATGGAATCCAAAACAATTTCTGTGATAAGGATAACTTTTACTTTTCAAACATCCTACCATTCAGCAAAAGAGTCAGATCTTTACAGAAAAAAAAATCTTCCTACAATACAAGTATTGGTAGATGAGTGAGATGCCTAGCAGTTAATGGAATTGCAATAAACTAGAGATTATTGTACAGCAAGCTGTACTCAGTGGGGGAAAGCCATTCTTCATATTAAATCAAATACTTGATGGAAGCTAATGGGAGGCTTATGAGGCACAACAGGGGGAAATATCATTTCAAAGCAGCAGCTGGATTCTTTAAAGCCCAGTGACATGGAGCATGCTGTTTCAAAGAGAAGCACGGGAGAGTTTAAGGAATGAGCTGGTCTCCTTTTCTACAGAAGGATTTAAAGAAAGCTGAGGGTATGTTTGGGTCCATAATGTCATCAGCTGGAGTGAGATTGTGACACTTCAGAAATCCAAAAAGGACAAAACTGTCAAGCAGCATGCGCCATTACTGAGAATTCATTTTCACTTCTTTCCTAAATCTTCTTCTCCAGTTTACCATTCACATTTTTTACAATGCCTCTGCCAATTCTCTGACAACTTTCATGAAAACAAGAAAAACAGCATAAAGCAAGCATATGGATCTAGGTTCTATCCAGCAGAGGAACAGCACAGCTTTTAAAAAGACATTAGTATGACACATTTCCCAGCAGTTTGCATTTCACAGCAGCCAGCCTCCAATGTGTTTGTCAAACGCTCCATTTTATCTCTCTGGGCAGGTAAATGGCCGCAAGACAAATGCATAACACACATCCCTCCTTCCAAGAGGATCAAAGAAGATAACCTTTCCCTTAGAGAGGCAAAGCACTGGTGTAAAGCTTTCTTATCTTTCTTATGTCCCTTGCAGGGAGCAGGCCCAGTTGCAAGAAAGATATTAGAACTTAACCCACTTGGAAGCATGTATTTCTGGCTCATGAGTCAAACATTAAAATATTCTCCTCCTAACAGAAAAGTCTACCTCTGCTGAAGTACAACCAGTGAGACACAACAAAGACTACATTTACAGTAATACTTGAATGTACAGGGAAGTTTAAAACCTGTAAAAGTGACATTTTAAGACCATTTGTAGAAATGGGAAGACACCATGAGAGAAGTTACACAGCTTGCATTTCAAACTATCTTTTATAACCTTAAAAAATAGAAATTTGCTTTCTAAACGAAAGAGCAAATGTTGATATGATTAAATGAGTTGTATCTCAGGCTTTGAACAAAAACCTCTAGACATTATGAATTAATATAGCCTGCTGAAATCCTAAAGTCGGTATTCAGCTGTAGGACTCAGCTGTAGGGCTTGAGAAGATGTTTCGTTCAAGCAGCAACAATACATGATTAGACATTAGCATATATTAAATGCAATTACTTACGCGAGGACCTGGTGGTCCTGGTGGCCCCGGTGGCCCTCTTTTTCCTGGATCTCCCTAAAAAAGGGTAAAGTCCTTTTGTTGATTCATAGTAATAATGAAAACCAGCAGTTACATATCCATACCACACAGTGAGAAATTAAGAAGCTACAGAAGGACAGGCTAGGCAGCCAATTAAAGCCTGAGCCCACAACATGGCTCCCACAGTAGAAAGTGAAAACCAATTTTTTAGTAGAAGAGGAGCCATGTTGTGGAATAGGAGTGACAATAAACAAATAATTTTCAGCTGCTTTAGAAAGCTGAAACATCTGACCACAGGATCATCTATCTCATAACTGGTAATTAAGTGCTGAATTAAACAAATTCTAGTAACCGGCAAAAATGCCCAAAGCACAGAGAGGAAAAAAATTCCCTTTTTCAGAACCCAAGATGAATTTATCAAGATCAAATCTTCTCCTGTTTGTGAAGTTTTGATGTCCAGTTCTTTCAGAAGTAAAGACTACACAGAACCTCTGCAAATTATTTTTTCTGAATGCTTTTAACTAAAATAAATCTAATATTCTGACAGGGACCACCTTTTAACTTAATACTGCCATTTCAATATTATCTTTGATACATTGTTAAATTATAAATGAAATTAACAAGATTAATATAGAAAAACTATTCACTAATTCTCACAATGCATGAGATCTAGGTTTAAAAACACTAAAAAAGGAATATTCCTTTTAGACACAGTGTATAATTACATTGTGGGACTCATTATCAAAATGTGTTGTGGAGGCCCATGATACAAATGGATCCAAAAAAGGACTGGCTACATTAATGGAGAATAGGCTCATATATAGCTTTTGAAAAAGGCAGCACAGATGCAATTTCTGATTCAGGCAGTCTCTGAACTGCCAACTGCCAGAATGTGGGACAGCATGACAGAAAAATGTCATTTTACAAATAGCGTGCACACTTCCCTAGGTATCCATTACTGCACTTTCTACAGACAAGACAGTGAGCTAGATGGATCATCTGCTAAAACAAATTAGCAGGTTTTATTTTTTTTTATTCATAACTGAGTGCAACACACAGGGAGAGGTATGCATGAAAAAGTAAGCTTCATTAAACAAAATTTTGATGCTATTTCAGATTTCAAGCAAATTAACAACTGGTTTCAGGAGTCAAAAAATGACGGTGTGCTGAAACTGAGTGCACAGTTTAGCAGTAAGGTCAGTAACTTGAGTCACACTTCAAATGAGATGAAGAAGAAATACTGAATTGCCACGTTCAATGATATGCAAATGAAAACCAGAAATAGTATGTGGTCATGTACCATAATGTATAGGTAAGAAGACAGGAGTAAAGCTAAAGTTCTGCATGTAATGTTAAATTTTACATTTCCTGTACTTTTGACAGCTTTGCTTTTTGATTTTAGCTTTCCTTGAGTAAGAGGAGAAGCGGAGTTTGGAACGCTATATGAAACACTTTGTTCTAATCTAATAGGTGGCCCTGACTTAGTACTATTGTTCCTTATTTCTGATGTGCTTCAAACACAATCTTTCCTCTACCAGTGATCACTGCAAAGGAAAAAAAATAAGTTTTCAAGTGCTGTTATAACCCAAATAGTGGTTAGGTGGCACAGTATTTATTCATTTTTTCTAGAAGCACCTTCTAGCAACTGAATAACCCTACATTTTTAGCAAACATGGTAGTAATACTTACAGGTGGACCAGCACGACCTACTTCCCCAGGAAGTCCTGCTGCACCAGCTGGACCCTGTAACAACCAAGTTAAATAGTATTTTTAGACCACACAATACCTCTATAGCAACCATACAAGGAGTGAGAACATGTAATTCTCTCAAACAACAAACTGTGCCTTCAGACACCAGTATTCTGGCCCCATATACCACAGATCTAAGCAACCTCAGCAGTAGTTGAAGAAAGCATACGTAACAGATGCAGAACATTAGGATTAAAACAGTCTTTTTTCACTGAATTACTTTTTATTACAGTATAACAGCTTCTTTAATATTTATTGTTTAAACATATTAATTAAATATTAATAATATACTAAATAGTAATTAAGTATTAATATTTAAACACATTCATTAAACAGTATATTTATGAATTGTAAAAATAATACTTACAGGTGGTCCAAGAAGCCCCTTGCCCTGTGAAATGTGAAAAAAAGGTCAGAAATGTGGGAAGGGTTCCACACCAGGCTGTTTGCCAAGAACAGAGTATTTAGGATAAAAATGTACAAAAAAACCTGGCGTTTGATTCTGCAAAATCATTTTGAAACCTTGTTTAATGAACATTAAATATAAATTTTATTACTAGGTAATCAATATCAGGAGAAAAATTAAATTATTTATTAAGTTGCCTTGCAGTAGCATTTATTTACACATTTTACAAACATTAAAGTCTTTGGGTTTAGCTAATTATCAAGTAGCATGATAAACACATCTACGCTATAATAGTTTCCTTCTAACAGTGCATTTAAATTTATAATAGAAGAGATTTTTTTTTTTTTTTTTTTTGCCACTGCTTCCCCAAGGTCTAAATCCATTAAAATAGCACTTTTTGGTAATCAGAAAGGACACCAAACTGTTCTTGTTTATGTTTTCCATCAATATTGCTCTGAATCATTTTAATGAGAACTGTCCAAGATACAAATGTGCTTCTGACTATTTGGACAACACACTCCCTCTAAGAAAATAGATCACTCAGTCTTGCATTACTAAAGCAAATGAATAATTTTATGAAGAAGTGTCAATGATGTTTATGAAACACCGGCATATAAAATCACAAACATACTTAAATCTTCAGGAGATTTGATGTAATAAAGCACCTGGGCTGAGTGGAGTTAAAAGCCACAGAATATCATACCGGGATTGTATCTGCAAGGTTGTTTAGAAAACTTGATATACACAGGAAAAATTTCAAGCATTTGTCAGAGTCAATCCATGTTAATCATTTAATACACAGTAGAAAGTAAATTCATTCAGTTTGCGTAACCTACATAATTCTTTTGCTATTACTTAACACTCCCTACACTCCCTAGCTGCAATTAATTTTATACATGTCTGTATCTGACTATCCAAATCAAGCTTTCACTGCACCACTTATCTGGAACTATAATATCATCTGCCATTTCTACCTTTCTTTTTTTTTTTTTTTTAATTAGGTTTCATTACACTAACTTTAATCTCACTAAGGTGACTGGTGCTGGCCATTTTGTGAAATTTCTACTAACTGCTCTATTTCTTCAATAGCTTAAAGCCATTAATCAAAAGGAAAACCTGTATAAATGGAATTTCCCCAAGAAAACGACAACATTTTCACAAAGAGATGGAAAACAACAGTACGCATCCAAAACTTGTGACTACACCACACACAAACCAAACACGTCCTTTCAGTAATAGCTGCAAATTTTGATATAAAGACAAAAAGGTTCCTTAATGTACTACTATCAATATCTTATGAGTTCTTTGAAACCTCAGAAAGTTTCTGGCTTTTCTTCACTACACTTAATAGTAAAAATCCTTGATATTGATACTTAAGGTCTAAAAGGCCTCTTCATATACTAAATGTATTACTTACTGGAAGTCCACGAGCACCTGGCAGTCCTGGCTCACCCTTTAAAAGATAAAAATTGAGTTTTTTCAAGAGGCATTAGCATAAAGTTTTGGAAGATGCTCTCATGTTTTGGAGGGTATAATTTAGTGGATGTATTCTGCAAGTATTATTCACTTCATTAATGCTATGTTGGTTTCAGACTTGATTGAAAGGAAAGACTTTCTCCATATTAAAAAGATACAGTGTCAGACCATTTTTCCCCTCCAAAAAATTAATTCAAACATGCTGGTTACTCTGACTTCTGATGTCTATTTCATTTGTCTAATTATTGCTGAAATCAGGTTTCACTGTTCTGGTTCCCACTGCATACTACTGTGACATAATTACAGCATAACAAGATGGAAAGAGCCTCACTATTACTGAAGATGCTCAATTGTAATGTCATCAGTGTAATGCCACCAGTCCTCACTGCTGGGTGGTGGAATGGAAGTTGCTTTGTACCATGTGAAAAGGGCCCAGTGGGTCTGTATTCTATAGATGTTTCAATATTGTAAGAATATTGTAAGACAAAATTGTCTCATTAGTTGCATAGAGACAAACAAAAATCCTGCTTTAAAAAAAAATCCCATAATTTGATACATAACTTTGTTCTTACCTTCTGTCCTTTTGGTCCTGTGGCTCCACGTGAGCCATCAGGTCCTGTGAATCCCTTTGGAAGTAACGTACACAATGTTAATGGAAAGGTTACGAGGTTTTCTTAATCACAACAGAAAACATTATAAAATATAGAACAATTAAGGTATTAAATGACATAAATAACTGCAGAAGACTTACAATTCAAATGCCTATTTATATGTACAGATAGAAGTTCAAAGTACTAGCTTCTGGTGACAAACATCAGCGTCTGGGATACTTGTCCTTAAAAAATTATTAAGTTAAATCACAATCAAACTAAACATGTGATTTCACATGATCTTATTTCCTCTTAATGGCAGATTGATGAATTTAGTTCATGGCTCAGGTTAAAAACAACTGTCAGTGTTCTCCATTTCAAATAAACCATTCATTGACCCAAAAAAAAAAAATTACAAAGCTGCCAGGTTGGATTTGAGGTTAGTCTTTGAATCACAGTTGCATATCTGGCTACCATTAAAATGCAATCACGATATTATAACTACGAATTCATTTGGAGTTATTTTGTTATCTTTGTTTCCAAAATTCTAACCAGTTTATATGGCCTAGAAATTTCCAGATATCCACATTAAAAGTCTTGCTTTTATGTTTGTCCAGTGCTTTTCTTTTTTGGTACACTTCCAGCAATTCAGTGTTCACCCAAAGGGATCTTTTCTGATAATTTGCTTTTGAAAGCTTACATGATCATTACAGGCAATTACTGTACAGTATCTTTACTCAGTCTATTAAACCTGACACTGAAATAGTTTGTGAAAGAAAAAAAGAGATTTTAAAAGTCAGAACAGCCTCACTAATTCAACATGGAAGCAGGTATTATAAATCTAAAACCCCAATTAAAAGTTGAATGCACAGTGGGAGTACAGTAAGGTCCCATATTTTGTCTTCAAGTGAAAAAAAAAAAACCTCACCATTTCAGAACACAATATTCTAGTGTTACAGTTTCACTTATCCACTACTATGTAGGAATATGCAAGTATGAACAAATACCAAAAGCTGAGCTGAGTTGGAAATGTTCTGTTTCACCTTACTGCGTTACCATGAATTCTGGCAAGGAAAAGACAACTATGCCTTAAGGGAAAATTATAAAAGGCAATAATTTTTAAAGATCTGCTTATGGGGTTTTGGCATGTACACATAGGTTGTGGTCCTGTATTGTTTTCAGGAAAAAATGAAGTGGTTCGAGATACCATGCATGGCAAGCCCATTTCCTCCTACAGATTTGAAATTTGAATAGTTTAACTAAAGACTGTTTCAGCTCCATGTCCATTAAATCTCTTTTCAAAAGCAAATTAAAAATTAACCTCTAACAGTACTGCAATCTTAATAAAAACTAGACTTTTTCATTTATACAATTTGGAATATTCTCTAATACGGTAGCTTGTTGTAGATAGTCTTTTTAATATTTTAAATTATAAAAGTATTTTACCACTTATGTAAATTAAACATAAGCTTTCCTACCTCCTGGCTCTAATGTAACATAAAATCTAAGCTCTAATGTAACAATCTTGCTTCATTTCAAGCAACGCTTTCAAACACTGCTCTCAAGAGAAATATGAAGAGTTTCCCAAAAACATATGAAGGTGTTTTTATTGCCACTAATTTATTCAAAAGATACAACCTAACAGGCTGCCAACACTAGGTGATGTTGAAACTTTATTATTCTGTATTATTTTGCACAGAGCAAGGAAGATACACCTGCAGGTACAGGCTCCGCAGCGGCTGCAGTCTGGGAGGCTGGTATTTTGGGTTGGGGTTTTTTTAGTGACACTGCACTGTAACATCAGCCCTGTAGAGCTGATCTCATTGTATTTTCTTGCCATTTTCTCCATTTTACGGAACGAGCCCCGCAATTACCCCGCAGGCCCCGTCAGGCACCCGCCCCGCGGCCCGCAAGAGGCGCGCCCGCCCGCCCGGCTCGCGGCGCTGACCGTTAGGGAGCGCCCCCTGCCGGCCGCCCCGCGTGAGGGCAGCGGGCCTTCCCCTCGCCGGGGCCGGACCGCTCTCTCGGGCGCCGCCAATGCCCCCCGCCGCACCGGAGCCTCCTGCCCGCGCCTGGGCTTGGCTCCCCCTCCTGCCCTTGCCGCCCTGCTCTTTGCCCCGCAGGGAGCCGGGCGCTGACCGGAGGCTGCTTCCAGAGAACGCCGCATGGCCTCCTCCCCTCAGCCGCGTTGCCCAGCGTTCTATCCAGAGCGGGGCGGCAGCAGCTAACAGGCCTTGGGCTGTTCTCCAGCTGCTGCCCCGCCACCCTCAGCCTGGCTGTGCTCTTCCAAGAGAGCATCTTTCAGCTTGGAGAAAAGCGCCTCTGCCCTGGCACTCACTGGCAGCTGTAAGGAAGCCACAGACCTCAAAAGGAGGTCATGCTTCTACAAAAATAGACTAAAACGAAGTATTTCTCTTGAATGGATGGGGCAGGGGGGGAAGGAAATTCTAGAAAGTCAAGAAAATCGAGTGTACTCACATCAGCTCCCGGCTCTCCAGGCAGGCCAGGGGAACCTGGTTTGCCTGCATCCCCATCTGGACCCTTCAGGATTTAAATGGACAGTTAAGTGTATTTCAAAGAGGGAAGCAGAAACAAAACTCAAAACCTCTTATTTCACAGGAACAAATGCAAAGTAGCTGAAATCACTTACCGGTGGACCAGGGGGGCCGTTTGGACCTCTCTCTCCCTAACAAGATATGCAAAGGAAGGTATTAGTCAGAGCTACAGCAAACTTTTATGATCCCTCATGAAAAACACTGATTTACAGATTATAAGGAATGATCCTAAACTGATTCTTGTTGTAGGAAATTAATATTAAACACACATGATCGCTATTATAGACCAACCGAAATAACCACAGAAACTTCTGACAGGAAATGGGGGAAAATACATAGTAGCTCCTATCAGGAATAATGCTATAAATCCTTATCATGCTTTAGTATGAGTGATACTATATAATCACTTCTGAGATTAGAATTGTAAAACCCCTGCACCCCATTTAAGGCAAGTAACCACAGCATATGATGCTGATTATATAAAATAAATAATTCTGTATTTTCCATATCAGAGATAATCTGAAAGGCCACCTTCTCCCCTTGCCCTGTCCTGCAACAGAATATGAGTCCCACCAATTCCTATGTGGATCTCCAGGCAAATTCAAACTCCTCAGGGCCAAATGCTGACAGTGAGGACAATGCAGGTACAGTATTTCCTAGGCAGGGCATGGGAAACACTTACATCGATGCCATCAATACCGGGAACTCCTGGTGGCCCTGGTGGACCCGGAGGGCCTGGTGGACCAGGGAGACCTCTCTGGCAAGAAGTAAGAAAAAAAAAAAAAAAAAGAAAAAGAAAAAAAAAAAAAGGAGCAATTAGATCCCATCAAACCTGTGAGATCCAGTGAGAGGAGGCTTCTGTGGGTTGGTCAGGGGGGTCACAGGCTGATGAGGAAGAGCTGTGTCCTCACACCACAAGTGTCTGGATCCATAGGCCCTATCCCACCTTGGCTGTCACAATGATGACCAGCAACGCTCCTCTAATGGGCAGAGTGTAGATGAGGTGTTAAACCTCTGCCTTCCCAAGCCCAGCCACCCTCCTGCACCCCACAATGCTGTTGGGGACAGGGCAAGGCAGTGGGGGCTCGACTCCCTGGCCCAGGAGGATCTGAACACCGTATGGCAACGACAGGGTAGCACGAATATAAAGAGCGATCTTTGTGAATCAAATACTGAAATTCTCTCATTCAGCCAACACAAAGGACACAGTCTTCCCAAGAGTTCGTGCTAGTGAAGAAAATTTAAAACAACCCTTTCCTTACTCCAGTGCCGCGCTCAGCGGTTTCCCCTGTTTCCTGGGGATTACATTAGCATCTACAGAGCCGCTTTCTCAAGGCCCCGGGCTCCCTAGGGGGAGGCGCCACCAGCCCGCGGAAACTAAGCGAAAGGCTTTCACAGGTCTGTCTCCTTCCCTCCCTCCCGATAACGGGGAGCTCTGTTCTCCTCCCAGCGAGCTCCAGCCGCGGCCCCACCACGGTGCTCTACGAACAGAAGGCTGACCTGGGCGCTGCAGGGGCCCTGCGCCTGGCCCCTCGCTTTCCACAGCGCTGCTGCTCGGGACACCTTCCGTCCGCACACCAGCCTGGGCAGTAATCAGCCGTCCGGCGGTAGCTGTAGATGGAGCTCAAGCCCCGCCATATCGCCGGGCGCCTGCCTGATGCCCACCCGGCAGCAGCGTGCAGGCACACACACCCATGGCCCCACTCGCCTGCGCCAGCACATGCCAGGGTCAGCTACAGCTACTGTGGGGGCGAAAAGGGTCGAAAACCCTGCGGCGGGTCAGTGCCAGGCACGACAGAGAGCGGCTTCAGTCCCTCTTCCCCCGCACCCGTTCCCTGAATACGGAGCACCGTCCCTTCCCTCACACTTACCTCGATTTCCGTCTGGCTTATCTGCGAGAAGAAAAACAGAGTCAAAGTCAGAATAAACTTACTTGAGCCAGGCAGAGGCACACAGCCTGCAGGAAAAGCCCCAGAGGCAGGAGGCCCCGGGCCATGGCGATGGGGGAAGCGGCCCGCGGCTGCTGGGGCGGGCGGCCGAAAGGTGAGCCCTGCGGCAGCCCCTCACGGCGGCTGGTAACGCTTTGGGGAGGGTCGCGGGGATTGGAGGAAAGCTGGAGGCTGGGAAGGGGAGGACTGAATGCCCGCAGCGCCTTAACCCTTTGCCCAGCTGCTGTTGCTGTGGGCACTGACCCTCACCTTCTCCCCTCGCCCTCCACGGGTTTCCCGCCGTCAGATTCCCCGGTACGGCGGCAGCTCCGGGGAGGTGGCTGCGAAAATCCCTCCCGCCGGCAAGGCACTGCCTGCAGAGTCTCCCACCCAAGCAGCGGGTGAGGGGGGAAAGAACGTAAGTCACGGAAGGGTTAAAGTGAGGCTGGTGCTGCTCTGGGGGGTTGGATTGCTAAAGGCACCAAATTCCAGGCAGGTGTGGGAAATACTGGCACCTCCGGCCAGAAACGGGGAGGGAAAATGAGGCTCCTTAGGGCTGCAGCCAGCAGGCAGCGACTCGGTGGTGGCAGGACAGGACAGAGCAAGGCAGCGGCGGGCAGAGCGGGACAGGGCAGGGCAGGGCAGGGCGCTCACCCGGGCCGGCAGCTCGCCGCAGCCTTCGCGCTGGGGTCGCAGAGGGTCGCAGTGAATCAGCATCCACTGGATTTCGAACTGGCAAAGGAGATAAAGATTACGTTAATCGAGTTAGGGGGTCACACTGGCCAAGGGTGTAATGGGAGGAACACTGGGCAGGTAACGGCACGGTTTAAAAGGTGGGTATCTAGTGATCATAGCTACAGGTGGATCAGACAGCTCAGTCTGGAGCATTGCTTCAGCCTGCCTTCCGCTACCCTGGACTGTAGAGGCCTTTTAAAGAGGGGGCATAAACCTGCTGGGAGATTTAAAGGGAAGGCAAGATTTGTCATGTGTCATTTTTTACATGCTCTTTATAAACACAGGCATTTTTCTGTTATGCTAGGTCGTGGTTTTATTAGACACACAAAAAGATTTTCTCTAGGTAGATAGTTGTGCCCATGAAGAATGGTGAGTCTGAGGACATAAACATGGTCTAAGTGTGAGAAGTTCAAAAAGCAGGATCATACGCAGACTGGCAGCAGTCTGCAACTAGTACTCTGTGAAATTTCACATCTTCTTTAAACATTTGTATTTGGCACTGGGAAACAACACAGGATTAAGGCAAACCTCTTATCAGAAACTACAACCAAAACTCGCCTAATGTGCTATATACATTAAATAACATACCCTATGCTGAAAGTTACTGAATAACTCAAAGATAGAGTGTCAGAGGTATATCCATTGATATAGAATGCATCATGTGGAATTTTAAGTACCAGAAGCACATTAAATTGTGCATATTTATTGTATCTACATTTTAAAGCCTTTGCTTGTTTTCCCATCACACATAGTATCAGTTTGGCTTACGAACACTGATGAGTGGTTTATCCAGAGATTTCTCAGTTTGATGATAAAATTCAAAGGCTCCTATCCCTTTCTTTTCACTATAGATGGCAAAGGAGTTGTAGGGAAAGAAAGTTTTGGGGTTTTTTTCTTGCTACAACATAGAGCTCTGGTATGGAAAAGACACTGATTTTTTTTTTGTGAGAAGCTGGAAATAGAAGTGAGTGTCTGGAGGCTTTCAGTTCTTATTTCTTTGTTTCTCTGAGTCTTTCTTCTTATTCTATTGAACTAAAGTAGTTCCCCACCATCCCTTCCACAACAAAAAGTCTCGGTGCTTCCTGGCTGCTTTCTGTGCTCCCTCTGGGATATCTCATTGCTCTCTACAGCCCCAACCTATAACTGATGCAGAAGGCAGACTGTCATTCTGAGATGCTTTCCTCTCTCTCCACCATGCTTACATTGACTTAGTTGCATGCTGCCTGCTAGAGCTAATACTTAAAGTCTGAAGTTCTTTAAGATCTCTGCAAGACAACCATATATCCACAAGTTCCTTTTTTTTCTTTTTTTGCTTTCACCTTCACCACTTCAGTGCAGCCACTGCTGAAATCCTCACTATCACATCTCTACTGTTCTGTTTCCTTTGCAGTAATCAGTTTCCAGAGCGCTGAGACTAGAGCACAAAAGAGGAAAGTTTCTCCTACCTGTTATCTGACACCACTATCTGTGAGTCAATTCTGTACCTCCTTTATCCAATTCTCATTTTAAAACCTTTCCCAATCCTTAATAAGACAACTGAATGTCATAATATATAAAAGAACTGAATGTATACTATAATTTAATATTACAAGGCAGCAATACAATAATAAAAATAAGAGGGTATCTGGAATCTAAATATGAGGATTTATAAAAAGCCATAAAAATGCGATCAAATGATACCTATAAGATAATTTATTTCATACCATACAACTAGATTCTGAGTCTGTACATTATTCACCTCTTAAGCTCACTTGCAGATGGAAAGAGATCCATAACTGACCTTTAAGCAATTTATAATCTATTTCTGATTTAAATGAAGATACACATGGTTTTAAGTGACAGAATTTCTACTTTCTCAGTTTGTCTGTTTAATATTAAATTAAAATTATATTAAATAACATTAAAATTGAAAATTAATCCATTCAGTAGTTAGGAAATACCATAATTAAGGTTGCCTGAACAAATTTTATGTGTATGTAATCTGAAATTGTGTGATTCCGCACTTCTTTCCTCAGAATGCTTCCCTCATTCACAAGACCAAATGAGCAAGGCTGTGGAAATGGTCCCAATACTGCGGAAAATGTAAGTTTGAAAGTAATAGCAAATAGGTAGTAAAAAAAGAAAGGATGGCTTTGTGGAAAAGGCAGTAAGATGCCACTGAATGAGTCTGCTTTTAATTCATAATTCTTACATAGTGCTGAAAAAGTATTTCAATCAAAATAGCCACATTAGAGAGCATTCTGCATGGGTTGGGAGGAGGGAATTGGATGCCTGAAATGAAGTATCTGGGTACAGGTTATGAAAAAGTCTGATCAGTAAGAACTGTAACTGAATTCAATAGTCTTGAGCTGTGCTTTCAATTTATAACATGGTACCAAATCTGTAAACACTGAAGAAATTACTTTTAATATGTACCACCAGCAGCCAATATCTGCATCAGCACATTCTGCTTTCTTTATGTAGATAATCATTGCCTCTCTTTTGTCTTTGTGTGTGTCTGGTTTTTGGCTTCTGCACTAAGATGAGAAATATTTGAGATTATAAAAATGCTAATTACTGTGTTGTGTTTGACTTTGATGTGTGACTGTCCAAATCCCAATATCTGTGTCTTAAGAGAATACTACTAGCAAAAGCATGTGCTTTTTTAAAGCTTGAACCCAGTTTTTCAAGTTTGAACGTAATCAATATTAAAATAGGGATAAATTTATTAATGAGATTATAAAATGGGATTGCTTGCTGCAGTGGGAACTTGACTCACTGAGCCAGGAAATCCTTTTAGTGTCTCTCATGTTTTCTTCCAATGCTCTTGAGTGGCCAGCCAACCACTTTGTTTTGTTCAAGATGGGATTTGAATAGTAAGCATTAATTAAGGCCTGGTATTCTCATGAGTTTAAGACACACAAAAAAAAGTCTGAATAAATAAAGCAGACTTCTTCCTATGCAGAAAAAATACCTAGCATTATTTACAAAACACTGTACCATAATGTCAGTGTAAAAGTAGTTGAAATATTTTGCACATGCAGCTTTAATTTGACATTTCTTGGTTCACAGTTGCTTAGTCAGGCAGCATTATTTTTTAAAAAGTAAACTATGGTTGCTCTGTAAATTTTTTGTTTAGAGCTTTTGTTATTGTTTTGAGGCTATATAAAGCAAAAATTGAGGTGAACCCTGTTTGACTTTTTAAAATTAAAAATACAACTCTTCCGTTGGCAAGGTAGTAAGAGGTGTGACTGGCCTCCCATTGATTTAGGAGGGATGAGAGAAGGGCAAATATGTTGTAGTCTTGCTGTCAAGGTACCTTTTCTCTTGCCGGTATTTCACAATGATCTTGTTGATTATATTATGCTGATTTAAAGGACACTGCTATTTTGAAGATGTCTCATGTTGATATTCTATCAACATCAGTACAAAGTGTTATTAAGGATGAAGTACGGGCACAAAGTTCTCAGCAATGAATCTCAGATAAATCAGGGGTAAGCATAAAGTGCAAAGCATGTAATCCTTTGAGACCCATCAGTGTTCAACACCCACAGGTCAATATTTCTGACATCCATTTTCCAAGGTTCCTACAGGATTTCAGTTTCTTCTTAATTTCAGTTGCCTTATTAGTGTCTCTCTCATCTTTAGATGAGGGAGATGAAAATTAAGCAAAACGTAAATGAGACCTAAATATCTAGAGTAGTACTTCCAGCATAGCAGCATCCTTTGTAGGCTTTAAGAAAAACCTTGACAGTCCTCTGGGGGTAAATCAGAGCACGTGTGCAAGTCTCTCCTGGGAGAGCTGGCTCCCTGTGTCCTGCTGGGCTCCTGCTGCCTCAGGGATGACTGGAGGGCAAGCATCCCCTCAGGAGAAGTACAACTCAGCTAAGCAGTTTTCTGGTGAAGGTTTTCTACAATTTTTTGTCAATTATGTGTTTGTTCTAAGGGAAGTCTGCTATCAACTGTTTATACAATTGTTAAGTGACCAATAATAAGCTACACATATTTAAATGTACCTCACTCTAGAGCTATTTTAAATATGTTTTATCCATTTTCCCACATCTCTTTAATGGATTTTGTGTTTTGCTTTCCTTGCATCTTTTTTGAAAACCTTAGAACAGTACAGCACATTCTGGTGTCATTTGACTTTCCATAGCAAGGGTTCAGCCTTCTGAATGGGAAATTTCACAGCGTGAAAAAACCTGAGACATGACTTTTTACAATTCACACACACAATCTGTTCTGTGGTGTAAACTAATCCCTGTTCAGCAAATATTGATAAGCAGCTTCCTCTAAGACATTACAAGTCACATAGCTGACCTGAGCTAGTTAGCAGCATTAAATATCAATTAAATAATGACCAAGGATCACTTGGTGCAGTGTTTAGTCTCTCTTATGAGAAAATCAGGGTAGTGCTTCTGAAATCACAGAAACTAAGGCAATTTATATCATCTCATAGCAGTTAATCTTTGAGCAGTAGGAAATGAATGCCCTTACCTTTCTATAAAAAACATGTGATATAGGAAGCAAGTTCCTTTATGATATATCTTTTGTTGCTTGGAGTTTTTAGTTGATTATTTTAATTACTTTTAGATAAAAAAGAAGTGTTTTCTTTTTTATCTAAAAAAAAGGATAAAATGCAGCTGTAAACCTGTATAAAAATTTACCCTCCCTAAAACATTCCAGAAATCCTGGAATAAGTCTTTGTAAAAGCTCAAAGGCAGACCATAGTTTCTTATGGAACTCTATCTGTTACTCTCCTAGGCAATCATAGTAACAACAGGCAATAAAGAATCTCTTTTAAAATGACATGAATTACAGTGCACCTATAAAAAGTTGACCTATTCTACAAGATAAATAGAGCACTCACAGAATACTGCAAAAAAGAATAGGAGTCATATAATTTATGTCCTTAAAAAATTATACACTGGAAGTAATAGACTTTAACAATGCCTGGAAATAAATTAGAAATTGTGCCTGGAACATATTAAATAACCAAGACTGGTAAGATATTTAAACTGAGTATAGTCAAGCAAGTTAAAGGATAAGCCTAGAATAGCCCCAACCATAGATGTAGTTACTCCATTTTAGTTACTTTAGTTACAGGCTAAAACAGAAACTTGTGCAATATAAGCAGCCATTTAAAAATTACTAGTCCATCAATTTGTGTATTTTTTATCATAATTTCAGAGAACAGTCCTCCCAAATCTACATTTTTATAATATCAGGTTGGACCACTACCATTGTCAATTTTGACTTCATAGCACAGGCCATGAAATTCAATCTAGTGAGTCCTATTTCAAACCCACAGTTCTGCCTGAATTAAAGTGTATTTTTAGACATTGAAACTCAGCTTAAAAATTTAATGTGATTCTTAACTTTTCCTTCCTTGGTAATTTGTTACAATGCTTTATTATTCTTTTTGTCAAAAAATGTGCATCATATTCCTGTTTTAAGGTCTTCCTTATGCAAAGATTTTATCTTTCATATAATACAGTAAATATGACAGAATCTTTCCATAAATATGTTAAAGATGCAAACAAATATTTTGCATTATAAAAATTACTTAATTCCATTTTGTCCTGTCATCCTTGAAGGGTGTCCTATACTTCACATTCCCCCTGACCTCAGGTATCTTCATACCAGTGCCTGATGATGTAAGTGCTTAAACACAGATGAAGCAGAAGTTAATGTTAGACACTTCCCTCTCACCAGATGCTTGAAGAGCCCAGCCTAATCCATTTTCCTTGTTTGCATGCCTTGCTGAAAAGAAGTCGTCTCTGCAAAACATGGGCTGGAGGGGAAGGGGGATAAAATGCCAAATGTCATCTGCTGCTTTTCCCAACTTTTTTAATCCTGGTGAAAAGATCAGCCAGAGCACCAACAGAGAACAACAGAGAAGTGGCAGAAGTCTGGTTTCTTGCCAAGGTGGCCTTAATACCACTTCTCTCTCCTCATTTGTAGGCTGCCACCCTTAATCATTACTTTAACAGGAATCGTCCTTGTTTTTAAAGGAATGACTAACAGGAGGGCCTGGCTTACTGTAGCACTGTATATTAGGTGTTGTAATACCTTAATACCTATAGCTCTCTGTGCATTTAATCTAAATATCTTTCCAAAGAGGAATGCAATGTTAGGGTAGAATTTTTTTCATCCTAGTAGCATGCATAGAATATGTAATGTTTTTATCATCCCATCCATCCACTCATCAACCAGTATCCCTCAGATCAGTCAGCAAAGCTAAAATGTGTTATTCAGCTAATTGTTACATTATCAGCTCCAACTGATTACTTTTGAATTTTATTTTCAAAGACTAACTTTTGCTTTCAACAGAATTAGTGTAACTTTTGAGCTATTGACATTTCCTAATCCCATCTATAGCAACATACTAGATGGCCACTTTCAGACACCTGAGACAGCTTTCTGTCACCATTTTTCAAGTAAAACTGATTACTATCCAGTGCAATATTGTAACCTATGCATACGGAGGTGATGGAGCGTGAGATGCTCCTTGCAGTTTTCCCTTTGACATTCATGCAGTGCTGGTTATTCTGTGGCCACATTTTTGTCAAACGACACAAAATATAGTTAAAAGATTATATCTCACTTCATTCTTTCTATTCAAAGTTGATTCAAAACTTCAGTGTAGGTATATGGAAGGTGATTATGATACGTGAAGTATCTGATTCTCTTTTGCCTTTCAGTTCATTTGGAAATGAGTACCCTATATATACATATGGGTATATTACCACATGTATGTTGCTAACACAGTTAAAGAGGATCCTTGGAAAAGGATCAGGACAATATATGGAATTTTGCCATTTTTTCAACTGTATTTGTAAACTTAAAAAAAAAAAGTTTTGAAACTTTACAATTTTGAAATTTTGTATTTCCTTTTAATCTACAAAGTGAATTCAGAAATTGCCTTCCCGAAGTCTTAAATGTAATTTAGTGCCACCATGGGACAAAAATGTTACATTGTTCAGCATAAAGTGTAGTATCACTCATTAGCTGAAAAAAACATTTTCATGGATGTCTAAAAGACATAATGCAAATGTAACAGCTACAAATTTTTTGTTGTTGCTAGAAATTACAGGTATGTCACTTTGTATGTGTTTTATATTATCATTCATCTCGGAAACTAAATCAGATAATCAAATAATAAAATCCCTGAGGTTTTTCATATTTGGTTTTCTTAGTAGAAGGGCAAAAAAGCATTCAATATTTACCATATGTCTCCATCAAAACAACTTTCCTCACAATTTAGTAACATGAAGAGGATATTTTTAGCATTAAATCCACTAACAGGATATAGAATAAGCATTTCACTGCCTATTCTTGCTACACAAAATAAAGGAGCACTCTACACTGAGTTTAGGTATCCTGTACAAAGCATAGAAAAAGTTAAATATCTAACAAAGGGATTCAGAGCAGCCAGGATATGGGAGTAGGATGTCGTGAAGTAGCCAGGAGAAGGTATTATGGAGATGGGCAGACTTTATGTCTCAGCTCTGCTGGGCCCTTTGGTTGGATTGAATCTAGTCTCTGATGCTACGCTTATCCTTCATAGGATTCATAAACAAGAACCTTCTTCAAGAGTTAGCTGTCTACTCCAGGTCAGACTCTTTGGGGAAAAAAAAACCCTCAAACTAACTAAAGAAAAAAAGCCACTGTCAACATGATTGTACCAGGTAGCACAATGAATAGAACAGTCTCCTGAGGTATCAGATACTCATTATAATCTCCGATTAGCACTGTGATTTAAATGTGGATCTTTTATTTCCTGTGTGAACATCAGAGTAGATCAAAAATGACCTCCTTTAATCTCTTACAGGAGATATTTGTATTAACTATTTAAAATATTTATTGTGCCAGAGATGTAGTTAATTATCTCTAGCTGATGGTCCCTGCACACAATATGAGAGAGGGGTCCCAGTTCTTGCTCAATGAATGTTTTGTTCTCTTTGGTGTGAGGTACAGCCTACAAATCCATGTCCAGAGACTTCCTTCTAGATCAAGCCCCACGTATAGCCAAGCAGAGGAACACCCAACTGATGGACCCAGACAGAACACAGAACAGTGACAGAAGTGTGAATGTCTGAGACATTTCACTATTGAAACTTAGACTTAACCTGGGTCATCCCTTACCTTACACAGTACGTATATGTGCAATATGTAAAAAGCAAAGCTAGTACTTACCTGCCAAGGAGTTGTTATTTTCTGCCATTTCTGCTTTCAGAAAACATTTGAAGAGGCATTCCACAAAAAAAAGACTAAGTGTAAAGATCCTAGAAAACACTTTTTTCAGTAATAAAAGATTTGTAACTTACCGGAACTGAAATTTGAGGATTCTTTCTAAGTTTTCCAAGCACAGCAAAACCATCAACACTAATTTTCCCTTTTGGTTTTATGTTTAAGGATTCTACTTTAATGCAGTCAATAAAAAGTGTGACAGTGTTTGCTTCCACGCTTATCATAAGCTTGTGCCACTGGGAGTCAAACAAGAAAGGCAAATGCAAGAATGATGCAGTTTGGAGATTTCCGTCCGCTCCTTTATAAGAAAACTCAACACTTTTCATTTGACCATTAAGATTCACTCCAACTTGTTCTTTTCCTGAAGAATCCTGAATCTGCCAAATAGTCCAGTATTTCTGAAGTGTGGCCCCCGTCATCCGAAAAGTAGTCAGAAAGGAATATTCTTCGGGCAATCCATTGGAATATATGGCACTGTGTAGGATCAAAATATAATACATTTGTTGTGTATTCATTCTGAAAAGCTCCACATGCCACCACAAAGTAATGAGAAACAGTTACCCAGTGGAACCATATTTCAACCATGCTTTTATCAGTGCTCTTCTGCAAGCAGAATCCTGAAATGGGATGTCCTTTTGAGTCATTAGTGTTGCTAATGGCAAAAGGGACTGGTTCAGAAATGTGGATTCTACCAACATTGTACAACGTTTATGATAACCCTTTCTAGGTGTAATGGATGGAGCAACAGACTCCTACTTCACATTTAGAAAGTATATCATAAAATTATGCATTTTCCTACTATTAGACTTACAAAATCAGTCAACCTAGTGTGACTATATAATTGACCAGCTAGATAGTCAGTGCAGATCTAATTTTATTTTGAAGACATAAGAATATCTTTTGCAAATACATTATCTTGCTCTGCCTGACAATAACCGTTTTGTTAATGTATTTTCTATCACTTCAGCAAAAATCATTCAACAAATCAGTCATTGACAAATTAAGTGCAGTAAGAAGCCACACTAAAAGTGTATTATGTCCTGCAACATTCAACCACAAAACTACAAGTAACAGGGAACAGATTTGCCACAAATAAAATATGTCATTCTTTTGCAATTCCTATAACGTGCGATTTAGAAACAAGTTCTACTGGCTGTGTCACTGTGCAAACCAGTAATGTCATTTTTTATCTCAAGTATGTCAGTGAATCCAGCAGAATACTTTTAAAATCTGCCTTTTTATATTCTATGTGTTGTAAAATTGTAGTTTCATTATCCAGTTGATATCAACACATCTCTCCATATTTAAGAATAAGTTGAATTTAAATATTTTTTTTTTAGTATTGAAACATGCAAAGCTATTTTGTCACTAGCTTTCATTAGAATAACTTCTCAGGCAAGTAGGCATTTTGAACAGATTATTTTTGAGTGTCAGATGAATCCTATCTTAGCAGGAATGTAGCCATCATTAGTGAATCTCATGCCTTAGGCTAAGGAAGAAAAAAATGGGGAAAATTGGATAAATTAGTTCTTATTCTGTATGCTTGATGACTACCGAGTTAGTAAGAGATAAAGTCCAGATAAAGTCTCCACAGCTTGTAGTTTGGAGTTCGAGTGTCCAAAGCTGTAGTGCAATCACCTTCCAGCAGGCGACGGCACAGCCTCAGCGAGATTTCAGTAAGGACCGGGGCAAGCCTGGCAGCAGCAGCAGCTCCACCTTGTTCATAAACTACCGGAACTGCTGGTGCTTCTCCTCTTTTCCCACGAGCCTTTACATACACCTGAAAGCTGGTGTGTGGGGAAAGGGAATGTTTAGCTGGAAGATATCTCATTACACAAGGTGTGGAGATGTACAAAGGTGGGAGAGGGCGTTCCTTGCCAGGATCTTTCAATAGCCTGTGGTTTGCTATGACTTGCGTCTCTGTTGATTGCGGATACAGTAGTTGGCCCAGCTGGCTTTGTCTGACGGGATTTTATCTAACTTGTGTTCTTTCACTGTTTTGTTTCAGTTTGTATCTTGCCATCTTAAATGCAAATGTCAATGTTTGAACATTGTACCTTTCCTCCTGTTCTGAGCACTTTCCAGTGAACGCTACTGTCCCCTGTCCTTTTGTTAGGCTGCTAGCTTAGACAATGTATTTATATATTCTTTTCTGCTTGGGAAAAATAGTCCTCCCAATCTAGACACACGTTCAACTCTTGCTAAGCTCCTGACCCAGTTCAGCAAATCTTCTATGGCACTCAGTGTCCTTCTTCCTCAATAACATCTCTTAAGCAAGTATTTCAATGTCTTCTGCTGGTAAAATCTTAGCTCATCAAAGTCATTTATCTCTTCATTTGCTGAATCTCACTGTTTGGGCTTGCACAAGAGCTGGTTTTACTGCTACCCTATTGAAGGTGGTATTGTTAGATAATATTTTAACTAGCCTCCATGTGACATTCCACTTTCTCTCTGTCAAATTTAGTGACTCTAGGGGATTTGATATGCTGAGCTCTGAAGCTAAAGGAGGCATTGCTAATCCCAGACCCTTTAAGGATCAGTTTTCATTTTTTCTCTACACTAATAAGTTTTGCTCGCTGATTAAAATATCATGCTCATTCTCACCCCACCTCAGCTGGCGTAACTATACTGGGAAAAAAACTCCAACCAACCAAACAAAAAAACTATTAAGTAAATATAGTTACACTGTTTGATTAGAAGATTGTTTATACCAGACTGCAAAAGGATTCTTTGCACCATATGTAGCTATAGTGTTAGTCCTTTACAAGCCATCATAGGGGTCCTCCTTCTTTTTCAGAAATTACAACAGAAAATAAATATGTTAACTTTTTCAAGTTACATATAAAGAAGAGAAATTGTGGAAGAGTTTCTGACATTGGTAAGAGAAAACTAAATTATAAGACGTTTATATAGAAAACATTGATAAGAAGTCAGCACAGAAACATGGATAAATGTTTCCAATTTCCTACCCGCTTAAAATTGCCAGGGATATAATCCATTACGGTATTTTTAAAATTCATTTTTGTATCTTAATTTTGCAAGATACCAGTCTAGTTCTGCTTTCCTTGTGTGTTCAGAACTATTATTAACTACTTCAAGTGTGAAATGGGTGCAGGATCAGACCACTGTTTGATCAGATATTTGAGTCCTTGCTTAATTTTTTTAAATGTAGTTTGGGAAGCGAGTTCAAACATTTGTAGTTCATCTAAGGGAACTTCTGAAACACTACCATTTTCTTACAGTCTTTTTCATAAATACCCAAGAGTCTTATTAACCCTGTACCTTGAGTGCTTACAAGCAAGATTTCTTTAAGATTTCAAGGCTACGTCCTACCAAGGCATTCATATATCCCAGATAAGTCATCTGGCTAGGTGATGGAAGCCCTGAATAGTTCCCACTGACTTCAGGAGTCATCAAGAGCAGCAGAGTATTTTAAGAAGCTAACTTTGTATTGATTTGAATACTACAAAATAACTGCTTATTTTATTAAACTTGTTTCTTTAAGCATGCATTTCTCAGGTGAGCTCCATTGCCCACTGAGATAACTTACTCCTTGCTAAATGTAAATTTTAGAAATGTTAGTACAATCTACTAGAGGTGACTGTAGAAATTCTTCTGGCCAACCTCATGATAATGCAGTATCATACACCCATGGGTGTGGGTTCCTTTGCTCAAACTGGAGACACTTGTGTCTGCACCTCCTGAAGCCTTCCAGAATTGCAGCTGACCTGGCAGGCACTATCTGGCAGCCACCAAATAAGCAATAATAATAGAACCTAGCTGAGCATTTTTAAAAGCAACTGTCCTAAGCTATTAGCTAGAAGTCATTTGCTAGGACTCATTACCCTCAGCTGGTCTCTATTCTTCAGAAACATCCGGTTCTGAGCAAATTATTTATCTTATGAGCTAATTAGCTCCTTGGCTACCTTTTGTCTTTTTCATCACAGTGTCATCATCAATATCAATGGAGTGGTACTATGTAAGATAGCTTATTTGCAAAACAAAAGGAAAAGCATCTGAAGAACTTTGGTGGCTGGATGTAGAAAAGCCAGACCTTCAGGCATATGCTTTTGAGGAACATTTCTTCACAGAGAAGCATTATTCCCAAAGGAAGAAAACAGGAAATTACCCTATTAAATTATCTAGAATTACTGATAAATTACAGATAAAGCTTTATAAACTTCCTATTTTCATTTTATAATTTCGTATTGCAATATGTTTATCATGTCACCTGTTAAAGTGGTCTGCAGGACACCACTACCCCAAATATAAACACTGTTCAAAAGGCAGCTTCAATTTTTACGTTGCTCTGCTTTCTACTGAGAGGAAGATGCCGGCAAAGAGGTATCATTTCTGGATTCATAGGCTACCTTCATGCTACTAAATTCAATGTGCCCAGAATGGGTCTCTGATTCTAAGTCCAGCTGGCATGAAAAAGTTTAAACCTGCTTACTTCCAAAACATGATGACTATATCCAAGCTGCATACTGGGAACGGTCCATGGCCTATGCTAACTGCCAAGTTGTGCCCAGGGATTGTTTGAAGAATGCTGATTAGTCTGGACCCAAACCATACCGAGATCTTGTATAATATTTTAACAGTGTGGATGATCAAGTGTGAATGCTTTGGAATGTTCCCTGGCATTGATTTATCCATGTGGAAATGGGGGCCTTGTGATGCAACGGCTGCAGTGTGATTTCTCTTTGTGAAGTCAAAGGATTAAGATTTCATCCGATGCCTAAAGACAGCAAGCCCTGTTTCCCCACATAAAAACGTCACAAACATATTCCTTTTTGTTAATATATGTTTAAAGTTTGCAATTAAAAATCAAAACAACTATTATCTAAATAAATCAATGCAATTATTATCCAAATTTTCAGTGTTAGTTTTGTACTTACTAGCTGGTGGACACCTGTCCAACAGATTAAATTGAAAAATGACAGTTTCGCCCTGTCACAGGCAATGGGTATGTGTCATGACACTTTCACAGGTTCTCATTACACCAAGAGCACTATGTTGATTCTTCATCAGATTTTATGCTAGAAGAAGCCATGGCCAATGGGAATGTATGTGGATGATGGGAGAAGCTTAATTCAAGGCTTCTGTGCAACCGTTGCTGTTCATTCTGCAATGCATTTCTGGACCTTGGCAAGTATGCTAAGCAGCAAAAAGACCAAGCTACAACTGAGTAGCTTTTTAGGGAAGCTGTGTAAGCTTTTCAAGGCATGAGCTATTGCTCCAGCAAAGACTGAATAAATACGTTGCTCCATGCCCATCTAGCTGAGCTCTCATTCCCACCCCGCAGTCACTGCAACACGGCAGGCACACACCTCCCCTTCCCTACTTCAGAGGCCTTGAATGCTTTACACCAGGGGGCAGCTTAATTAGGGAGATCCCTCCCTGTTCCCTAAGGCAAGTGAACTGTCCATGGCCGTCAGGTTACCCGGGCCTAACAGGGCTGCTCCTTACCGAAGGTGTGAGGGGAGGTCTCTGCAGTGGGGCAGGCGCGGAGGCTGCTGTTGCCCGACGTGTTCACTGCGGGTCCCTCCCAGCGCTCACACAGCGCTTGTGCTTCCCCCCGCGCCAGCCCCCAGCTCGGGAACCGGCCGCCGGCTCTTTTTTCCAGGCTCACGCTAGTTTTGCCTCCCCCATCTCCTGGCGCAGCGGGAGCTGACAACAATGTAGGCCCGATCCCGGGGATCGCACCCTCCCTGTCCCTGCCCGCGGACAGCTGCGGCGGCCCCGCCTGCCCCGCGCCCCGCGGCGGGGCGGTGGTTCAGCACCGCGGGCTCGGACAGCTCCGCGTAGCGGGGGCGCCTCGGGCGGTTCTTCCCTCCCTCCATCCCTCCCTCTCTCTGTCCTTCCCCTCCCCTCTCCTCCTCTCCCTCTCTCCTTCCCTTCCTTTCCCTCCTCTCTCTCTCCTTCCTTTCCTTTCCCTCCCCTCTCCTCCTCTCCCACTCTCCCAGTAAAACCCACCTACCTTGCCACATCATCAAGATTACATGGAGAGTTGTGGGTTTTTTTAAAAAAATTATTGGAAATGGCCTAAGGTGTGCCTCTCCTGTGCTGTTAACCTCAGTTATTTACTGACAACTTCACTGCTTCTGAGTCTGCTTATTTAGAGGGGCACACTGTAAAATAACATTCGAGCAGAGCGGGAAGATCAGGCTTAGCAACAGAGGAGCAGCACACTGATACACTAGAGCTCTATCAGGACTAAAGCCTTAACCCATTCCCTGGGACAGGACTCTCATCTCAAGTGTGCATGACTTTTTAGTTTGAGCCAGGGTCAAATTTTCAGTATACCATGAGGCAGCATTTCAGGTAACAGCAAAATGTTGACTGGAAGTACCAGTGTCTTGAATGTGGTAAATTCATGATACTACAGCACCATTGCCCCAGCCAACAAGCCCAGTCACAGTAGTCATCTGAGATGCCACAGTGTATTAGCACAGCTAGTATAATCTCGATCAGGGATAACTTGTGTGTATTGAGCATATATCTCACTAGAGCTATCTGTAGCAATAAGTCTAAACTTTCTTAAAAATGAAAATATTACCACCTTGATAGCCCAAACTGTTTTTGAACTAAGAAACATGAGTTGAAAATTTGAGAATCTCCAACTTTTAGTGAAATGAAGATCCCATTTACTGTCTGTGATCACATTCACATTTATGTACCAGCAGCCTTGATTTGCCATTGGGATGAAAAGTAGTCCAATGTAACCAACCAGTTAAACTATAAACTAGCTTAATCTGGTGGATACAGAGGTAGAAGCCAGGGAGGACTGCAGCAAGGAAAATTTGTCAGTGATAGCTGGAGTATGACAGAAACAATTTGCACTCCAATTATTCCTAGTTGAAACAGTAGTTCAATTAAAAGTCTTACCAGTTAATTGCTAAGTAAAGGCATTCTTAATTACATAAGGTGCTGGACCAGAATCCTAAGTTTGGCAAATGCATCTCTGCCCTGCTGTACTGTCTCTATTCCCTCACCGGCAGCACGTCTGGCCTATAAAAGCACAAACACAATTAGAATCCTAAATCCTGGCTCCTATTGCAAGCTGCCTGTGACATGCTAAATAATAATTTTAAATAATAGATTAAATGACCATAAATCAGCCAGGAACATGGATGTACCAGTTAGTCAAAAAGAAAAAACAAAACAAAACAAAACAAAAAGCCCTTACATGATCAGAAAGATCCCTTTGTGTAGTGTTTTGAGTAAACCTTCCTCACTCTCCTGTTATCTTTTCTTTGTATCCCTCTCTCTTTTCAAGTCATCAACAACTTTTGCCTTCACTTCACAGAGGTGAATCTCTTTCTGTTGGCAAATCTTGAGACATCCTGAGCAATGTTATTGGTGGAAGAAAGTGTAAGTCCCTGAAGTTACTGTTACAGAATCAGTCTGGTCTGGTGGTGGCAATGAAAGAAAAGGTTGAACTCCTCTTTCCCCTTCCAGAAGCTTTGCAAATGAAGTGATCTTGCTGGGGAGAGGATCTGTCCCTTAAACAATAATATTACAAAATATGTATATTTTAAAGTTAAACAACAAAAGGCATTACCTGGTTGGGATCCTAAAGTCTACGTTGGGTCCCAATTTATAAGCCACTTGTAGAGATGTGGAGCCCACCACTCTCTGGATAATTCCTTGGGAAGCAGCTTTTTCTATTTGGAACTGAGAAATCAGGTCAAAGCCTACAAGAAATAATATACATGTCCAGAATATGACTTTAATTTTAATTTAACTACAGAATTGTGCTGTCACAGAGTTGGATATAATCTTTTAAAGTTTCTGAACTGCAGCTTTTTCCTGAAAAATTGGGGTGCCACTTGCCTGGTAAGTCATCCTGGCCAATCCTGATTGTTGGGCAGAGATCAATTCTCTGACTGGCACCCAGGATGACTGGTAGTCCTGCAAAAAAAGGTGATTTTATTAACCATGTGCCTGCACACTGCCTCAGATCACCTTAAAAGATTAAGTGAAACAAGTGTAAGAATATTATGAATTAAATAGAACTATAAATAATAATAATAATAAATAGATGTATATAATAATAATTTTAAACTGTACTCAGTGAGTCAGAGGTCTAAGAAAATAATCTGTTTCTAGAGCACCCCAAATTTAAAACTATAACTTGACTGATTATTTGATATATTTTTTTAAGCCTTTAAATTAGAGGGTTATAATTCTTCTCTAGCAGAGCAATGGAGGAATAGTTGTAGCATAAGAAGGCCTGCTGTGTAAGGAGGTTTTGGTCTGGAACTTTTGGTGGTTTAAGCAAACTTTGAAAAAAACCTGAGTTACCTAAATCAACAGTCTCCCTAGTCCCAAGGAAACTTAAACAAACCTCATGCCAACTAAAGAGGCTGTTGAGAAATTGTTGGCATCTTTTCCATCCTCTCTGGTATTCCAGGTGTTCCCACCTTCCTCTGTGCCCCATTTGATCAGAGAATGATCATTCATGAAATATGGAGGAGGGGGGGCAAGAAGAACTTAGAGACCTTTTTTGTTGACTCAAACAAGAATGTATAAGAAATTTGTTTGATTAAACCAAATTTTAAAAAATAATTTTTCAGGATATTATCTGTCAAAAAGCCTTGTAATTAGCATGAAAACCTACAAGATTCCTCTAATTTAAGAAATGAGGGAGGAAAAATAAATGTTTATTTGAAGAGTTTGAGTCCTGTACAAGTCCAGTATCAAGTCAATCTGGAAAATGTTAATAGAGTCTGGAGGGGGAAGAATGAAGTGTGCAAGTTGGAAGGAGATGCGTTTCTAACCTACAGAGAGCCTCTTGTGTGCTGCAAGGGCTCAACCATAAATGTGGGTTTCCTTCTGACAACATAGACTTAAAGGGAACATTGAGGTTGGTAGGTTACACCTTAGAAACGGCCTCATTCTATATTATTTAATGAGATATATGGCTGACAACCAGCCATTTATACTTTATGCCCAGCAAACAAAGTGGATCCAGTTGTTGCTATAAGTAGCAGAAGGATATCTAACTAGTTTGTGTCCCGTATCTATTATGCACATCCAGATTTTAGTCCTTATCATAAAAATGTATCTAATAGTGACCTTAAATTATCTAATAGTGAACTTAAAATAGCACACACAGCTCTTGCTTTTCATCCTCCTTCTCTTATACATGCATCCATCCATACATACCCACAAACAATTCTCCCTTTCTGTGATGGCTAGCTGGAGAGGATTTTAAATTTGAATAAGCTTGGAATAATTATTTTGATGGTCAAAATTACAGAAAGATGAAATGCAGATAAAGTCTTTCTCCTTACTTGATTGTTGCAGGATGGTGGCTGAGATGAAACACCACAGAAAACTCCACACATAAAGGAAAGCTGTAATTTTCCTGTAAACAGAAAGAAAACTCCGGGATGAATGTATAGCTTCTGACAGATTCTGTTACTGACTTTCTCCTCAGAGCCGTGCAGATTAAATGTATAAAAACCTGAGTTAAGGTTTTACTAAAAGATTTGACAGTTTCTTTACATGAGAACTTTTAATCTTTGCCTTATAATAAAACATGTTAATAAAGTTATTTCTATTACCATTTCCTTCATATAAAGCTGTCAAAAGCAAAAAACAAAGGTGGAAGCTGGCAAGGACAGCTTTAACTGTTCTAATCTCTTATTTACAGATTTCTCGAAATCCCACTTGTTCTCTTACCAGTTGCTTTTCATCTTCACTGCTGCCTTTCTTCACTTCTCTCATGTGAATACGTGGTGTCTATAGTCACACTCTCTGCTTCCCTCTCATTAGTCCTGTTGGAGGGAGCAGCGGTGGGTGCAGACAGCTCCTCCTGCCCAGGCAGGACCCAGCAGGGAGGGAGGTGCAGGCTGCTGGGGCTGTTTTAATCTTGCAGAGGGAAGGAGGTGGAGGCTGCACAGACATGTGTGTCCTGGTGGGCTCTGAGGGCGGATCTCTGCAGCCAGTTCAATATAAAGACGCCAAGAGAGCAAAGAAAAGGCTGGTGCTTGCGCCAGCATCAGGGCAGGGAGATTAAGAAAATGTGCATTGAGGGATGGCAGCAACTGAATAACCAGGTCTGCTGTTCAGCCAGGCAGATGAAAGAGTAATAGGTACCGGGGTGGGGGGGTGGGGAAGCTGGTAGCCCTGACATGGTGTTAAGACCAAAATCTTTGAGAACAAGAGAACTCTGGTCCTATAAAGAAGAAATTTCCATTTATTGCTGATTTACTAGCTAGATGGCCTTAGGAGAAACCTAGCTGGTGATGTCCCAGTTGGTTCTTCTGAATAAAACCAAATATTTAAAAGCATTTTAACTGCTTAAACTCAAACCTTTTCAAGGAATATACATAGGCATTACTAAGCACACTCCTGTTCTTCAGCTCTCATTGATAAAGCACTCATTTTCCATAGACTATTATACATGTTGGGACACCCAAAGACTTCTATTCATATTTGTTCACATGGATGTAAATAGAGAGAGAGAGACTAAAGTCTGTATGTATTAAAAGACCAAAGAAAAGAGGAAAAAAACCATAAGGTCCTGATAGTTACTGCAGTTAAAATTCTTGTACTTATGGAAAAGTATGCGGGTTTGTGCTACTATATCACGTCTGTAAGATTTCATCTTCTCTGGATAATATTCTAAGGTAGTTTAAAATTCCAGAAAAATTGTATTTATTTATTTATTAATATGGGACATAGTAACTGCAATGATCTCTGCTGTCTGTTGAGAGGCTGAAACAATAACTGAGTAATGAGCTACCTCATTCATCCCAATTTGCTGTAACTCACATTCCCAGTAATGGTAATTCCAGTGTCAGTGTTGTTCATACCATTATATCTGTTGTTAGAAACGAAGGGGCTGGATCATAGATATGAAGTTTGCCATGAATAATATCTTATTTTAATGCCTAAGCAGGCAGATCTTGGGTGATACCACTTTTTTCCCCCTTCAAGAGACAGGCACGCTTAGGGAACCTTGCAGTTCAGCATCATGATGGTGAATATAAGATATCTGTGCCAGAACTGGCGCATGTAACATGCCAGCTGGCACTGTAAATAAAGAAAATTAAAAATTGGATAAATATTCATTTGATTTTGCAACAAGTTTGCCCAAGTAACCACACACCTGAGTCGCTTATCCATGATGTAAATATTATCTGTATGGCACAAGAGGAGTCTATAAAGGACAGGAGGACGAGCAGGACATGGAAGTCACCTGAAGCTCTAGGGAAGGGATGATGCCACATGGGAGGGAACAAGTGAGATCACTCGGGGCTGACAAGGAGTACCAGAAAGTTTGTGGAGGAATGGAAAAGAGCCAGGTGCCAAACTATATATTTCATCATTTATATAAGTTGTGGCATTAGGTTTGCCTTTGAGACTGCTTGGTATTGTCAATTTATTTATGGCAGTATTAAGGAAGAAAAGCAACCCCAGGAGTTATATGGAACTAAGTGGTACCATCTTTGAGTAAATTAGCAAATATTTTTTGGCACATGACATGAAGATGTCTGCCACTGCTTGTGTCTAGGGTTACTGACACACACATTATGCCCTCCAAAGAGGAGGAGCCTTGTTCAGAGAAACTCAGAGTTCACATACTCTATTTCTGAACAACCTATAAGCTACTTTTGCATTTCATTGCAGTGATTCTCATGGGTGGAACTTATATCCTGCCTGGAGTATTTTCCCAATTCAGGATCTTCAAAAGACATACTGAAATAAAACATGGGAGGCAATATTTAACTAAGGCTTGGAAAATCCATTTACTTGTGGGCAAAGGAAAAACTCTTTAAAAGATGCTAATAGACTGTGATTGTCCAGTGTACAATTTGATGTCTTCATTTGGTAACAAAACTCACAATCTACAATGAAATTCCTTATTATATGTTCTATTAATAATTATCATTTGTCTTCAAAGAGCCAGACAAGCATTGGCACACAAACTAGTGCTAGCTGATTTAATAGCACTATGAACTAGTAAATATTATTCCTATTTCATGCAAATGTAAACTGAGATAGATGGAATAGGTATCTTATATTTCTTGCTGAGGGTCACAGAGACAGTCCCCATCCAACTAGCATTCACATTTAGATGATCTGAGTATTTTAATGTGTCTCTAGGTCACTTTGTATTTTTCTCTTTTTATGAATTGGGCTAATACAGATTATTTTTTTTTTCCCATAAAATCCCAGTGCACAGTGATTGCTGTTTAGCAATTTGCTCAGGGATTCATCATCTGAACACTAGCTGCTCAGTTGTTGAAAGTAAATTAATTAAACAACATAAAATGTGACTCTCCAAAAGAATTCTGTTCTTTAGCTGAGGTATGGTGACTTTGTTCAAATACTATACCCCGAAAACAGGCTGTGTAGGAATGTCATCACCTTGCTAGCATTTTAAAGTGTGCTTACACATCTGACTTCACATTCCTTTCCTCAAATATCTGATTCCATATTCCTGTTCTTCAGTGTAGCTTCAGTTGGAGAACATGTATTTGTACAGCTATCTGTCAAACCTGTGGCTGGATTGGAGGGAAATAGCAAATAAATCAGGTGGAGCCAGCTTCTCTTGTGGATATAAAGCTTGTTCTCTGTGATGAAAAAGGTTGCAGTGAGATGGCTGTAGTTAGACTTTCAGAAGGCACAATCCAGCACAAACCACAGAAACCAACATTTGGCTAAAAGGAGCTGTTAAATGTGGCAAAGAAGAATGTTCCTCAGTTCCAGCTTGGGCTGATGGCAATTTAGGATGGCTAAATTAAGCCACCTCCTGATGTTTATTGTTTGACTGGGCTTGAAGGAGCTCAATGTCACTGGCTTGTACTTTTGAGCAGGATTTTTAGGAAGTACTAGGCAAGTTTGTTCTTCCTCTGAAAAATATTTGTAGCATATATTCAGCACTGAGGTCTCAAGAACAGGCTTTGGGACTGAAGGAACAAAAGTCCAATTTGGTCTGTTAAAGTGGGGCCTCTGCCCATGTGAATGATCTCAGCAAGGAGCAATGGTTGGTGCCCCTAGCCCGACCCTGCTCTTCCATGCATGACTGGAGGGGAGAGGAGCAGTGGGGAAGGCTGGAGGGAGGTCACTTCTTATTTATCTCCTATCTCCTGGAAAGTTACTTCTTTCTCACACAATCACTTCTTGTTTAAATTGTGCCTTCAGTCTTTTAATTTTTTCACATTCTCCATTCAGCTTACAATAACAAAAATCTGCTTGACACATTTCAACTTTCTTTATCCTTACCTATAGTACAAGGGCCACTGCTCTTTGCAGTTGACTGCAGGATAAGTGCATACCACCCACTTAACTTGTGTGAGTTTTTTGGTGTGTTGTGTTTGGCTCTGATAGTTCAAGATTAACTGTGTGTGGCTGTGAGTGATGGTGTTTCTGAAAGATCTGCTCTTTATTAATCACTCTAAGAGTTAAGACCACTTGGACCTGTGACTGATCTCATTGACATCAGGGGCAAAACTTAAGCACCTTTTAATTAAACCAGAAATGAGTAACTAAGCCAGCATCCACAAGTGTAGGGTAATTGAATTGACAGAAAAACTGTAATCCTTGTCAGGCTCCAACACATCACTGGAATTTAACAAATAATTTGTTATTCAATAAATTCTTACCTTCATTGTAAATATGTACTTTTCTGTCCAAAATTTTAGTTTTGGCATAGAAAGAAAAACAACTTTTCTTTCCAAGCTGTCAGATGACATTTTCCATAAAGACTGAACAGCTTCTTTCTAGGAGAGGTTGCTCAAAGAAACCTCGGAATACATACAGCCAGATCCTCATCTCCTCAGCATAGTCATCTTTCCAGGTGAACCTCACTGTAATGTCATTGCAGCCCATTTGTGAACACGCAGGCTGTCCCAATATAGTCACCAAAATGCAACAAACCGCTCTGGAGTGTTTTAGGACCACAAATAGGGTTGCTTTATTGTTGCAGTTTTAACCCAAATGGCAGCCAAGCACCACACAGCCACTCACTCAGCCTCCCCCACCCTGAGCAGTAGGGGAGAGAATTGGAGGGGCAAAGATAAGGAGCTTTGTGGGTTGAGATAAGAACAAGTTAATAGCTGAAATAAAATAAACTTAAAATAATGATAATTATAATAAAAAGATATATATGCAAATGACTGATGCACAGTGCAATTGCTCACCACCCTCCGACCAATGCCCATTCCGTTGCCAGCCAGCGATCCCAGAGGAGAGAAAATTCCAAAACCACACTCCTAGAAGAGAGAGACAACCAGCTCCCTGGCCAACCCTCATCTATGTACTGAGCATGATGTTGCATGATATAGAATATCCCCTTAGCCAGTTTGGATCTGTTGCTCTGGCTGTGCTCGTTTCTACGTGTGCACTAGCAAAGAGCAAAGCATAGAAAGTTGAAAAGTCCTTGATTTCTTAGCAACAACTAAAAACACCAGTATATAATCAAGTCTTCTCGTACCAATCCCATGCTAAATCCAAAACACAGCACTATTTAGCTACTAAAAAGAAAATTAGCTCTATCCCAGACAAAGCCAGGACACCTATACATGGGGCCAGACCAACTTGCACCATAGCTTCACGTCCCCTTGCCGTAATAGTTCTTTTTGTGAATGAGACTTACAGTGCCCATTACCTCTGGATGAATGTTGAGATTGAGGTATCTTTCCTATTTTAGTTTCTTTCTAGGTCAGAAGATTTGTACTTTTTCTCCAGGGGTGACAGACAGCAATTATCCCCAGATCTTACAGTCAGTGATTCCAATTATCTTAAATACAGGAGAATTTATTTGTTAGGGGAATGGCAGAGAAAATCTAAAGAAAAGTTAAGCAGCCTCCAAGTAGAACTATGCTAATATTACAATGAACACAGTTGGGTTTCAGCAGAAATTAAGATTCTGATCTCATTTAATTCACATCTGTGCCCGTCTACTGATTGCACTGATTTCACTGATTCTCAACAACTGAAATAAGATCAGAAACAGACTTTGCCTGTTTATGTTAGTTATTTGGTAAGCATAAAAGGTGGTGAAGAATTTCTCATTTATACTAACAAATAGTACTACTAACAGCTGGGTCCAAAATTCACAATTGCATCTAACTAAAGACAAAATTCCTCCAAATTTGGAAATATTTTCAGTCACAGTGTAATAAGTCTTGATGATTTTCTTCTATATTATTCTCTCTTTCTATCACTGCACATTGCCTAATTATCCCAGCTCACTAGCACATCATTTAGATGATGGAAACATGTCCCGGCAGAACTGGAAAATATAATATGGATCTAAACACTTTCAGATTCCTTTTAAGACAAAATTACGTTACCTGAACACAAATTTCTACTCCTAAAACCAAAACCTTTTCTAATTGTTGAGCTGATGGAACTTAGTTCCATTGACATTTATTTCTAAATGCTACAGCAAGCATAATTTGTTTAGTGTCATTAAACACCCTTTGAGAGAAATCATGTCCTTGCTAACACCAGTAACAAAATGTCCATTGGTTTAAATGGGATCAGGATCTCCCCCTCTTACACAAGCATATGTGCACCACAACGCTGGCTCATAGGTAAAAATACTCATGAAAATAAAATCAGTGCATGGTTATTTTGGCCAGTGACAATTTTAAAGGACAGACTTTCTCCAGCACTCCCTGCCTTCCCCGGCCGTGCTCAGCACCCTGCCTCCCCTCCTCAGCCCTGCCAGGCTCCAGCTGCCTGGCCCCAAGGATGGGTCACGTTTCTCTCAGCCCGACTCAATGCCTCTTGTGAGAAAAAGTTAAACGGGACTTGGCAGAGGATGAGAGGTCCTGACAGGGCAGGGAAGGAAAGAAATACTCATTTCCATGTACTCATTTCCCCAGAAGAGAAAATTCTGTGTCACAAATTCTGATTTCAGTGGCAGCTGGGAAAAAGCCATATTTCGCACTGTTGAAGACCATGAGGTTTCTGTAGCAGCTTTTTTCTCTAAAAATGTGATCTCCAAAGTCCTCAGCTCTCCTCAAAATCATTTCAGGCTTTTTGCAGATGTAGGGCATCGCTGTATATGTTCATGCTTATTCAAGGACTGTCTGAACAGCTCTGGGATGGGGAGAGTTAGGTGGTCAGTTTGTCTCATAATGAAAGCTAGGTTTCAACCAAGTATGTTATTAGGGCAGATTTCAGGACCACAGAAAACTGGCACACACAGACTGCTACACAGAATTTATGACATTTAGAATATGTATTTTCATCTGCAAGATGCATTCTGTATCAGAACAACTGTGACAAAATTTAAAACTCGATATTTTCTCTCATGAGAAATATAAAGGACATAAATATGTAAGAATAACACCATAACTAAATACTGTGAAGTATAATTCTAACAGTTTGTAAGTATTTTCTTCTTTATGACAAGGCCTACATTTCCATTGCACTGATTTTGCACTTCCACTTATGCCCTGTTATTGACCTCAACGGAGCTACTGGGTTGCAAAAAATGTTCTGGTCAGAAGTTCATTCAGACAAAACTAAGAAAACAAAAAATTGTTAACACTATTCCTTTTGTTTTCTCTTAGATAATCCCCCATTACACCACAACTGGCAGCATGTTTCTGAGCAGTGTGCCGCCAAAATGACAATTATGGAGTCAAAAACAAAGGGTACATTTTCAAAGGGATCATTTTCAAAGCAGAAGGCGGCTTATTAGTAAAGTCCCACAGAGATTTGTACAAAGGCCTGCACCATTCAAAATATTCATGAATGTGATCTAGAAGGAGTGTGAATAATTTGGAGGTAACATCTGCAGATAAAAGGAAGTTACCTGAGCAACAAAAAAGAAAGCTGAGGGTGTAAATTGTGGGAAGGTCTCAAAACACCTAGTGAGCATTTGATAAAATGGCAGGTGAAATTCTGTATTAACAAAGAGGACATAATTGGCAATGAAAAAGCAGTCCTAAATTTGTGGTACCTTCTACTGTTCTAGAAAGGTACCTGTCAGCTATAACAGGAAGAGCTATGAAAACATACCTCAGTGCTCAGCACTAGGGAAAAAGCAAACTGCATGCTAGAAACAATTAGGAAAACAATAGTGAACAAAGAAAATATTAAACTGCTGTTATATAAACCATGGTCAGCAGGCATGATTAAAAGTTTGGACTAGTTTAAGTATGAATAACAGTTAAATAGATTAAATCCTGACAAAAATGAGATTTAGTAAAGGCTGAGCAGCATGGAAGAAGAGAATAAAGAACAATTGCTGCTCTCTTGGAGAACAAGGACTACGGTTATCAACTGAATCTGTAAGCTGTACAACATGTAGGTGGGTGGTGGGATTCTTTATCACCACTTTTAGTATTCACCACTGTGCATGCTGAAAAGTCATACGTGATCAAAAAGAGACATGGCAGATTAGTGGAGGAAAAATCTACCAGGGACTACCTCCAACTCACAAAGTCCCCAGGCCACAAATCACTGCAGATTGGAAAAATACATGGGACAGGTGTTACTATGTGCTTGTTCTATTCCTACACACTTCTCTAGGCATCCACTATTATTAATACCTTGACCAGAGAAAGAATGCTGTACCAGATGGACCTTTGGTCTGACCTGATACAACTGTGCTTATGTTTTAATACTTAAAAGACTTGCAATACTGAAAAAATCAAAAAAGGAAAGACTGCCCTTGCAATTCCAGAACACAATTCAGAGGACTTAGACCTAGCAGCACTCCTAAAAACAAAGCCAGCTCTTGTCTGAAAAGGAAAGAAGTTTCCTTCCACTTCCTAATTTTTTTGAAAATGCAAGACACTGGGATGGAAGTTTTATTCTTGTATACAGAGAGGACTCTCAAAGATCACCTCACAGACTGGATGTTAGAAGGTAATCCAAAAAGCCTAAAAGCATAGAAAAATTTAGGCTGGGAGGACCTGTGAAGCTCACCGGATCCAACCTCCTCTCAAGACACACTCACGTTTCAGAGTCAGAGCAGGTTGTTTAGGGCTTGCCAGGCTGGGACCGGAGTATCGGCAAGGACAGAGACTCCAGAACCGCCCAGGACAACTGCACCAGGGCATGTGCAGTTTTGTTTTCTGTTTGTCCTAGTAGAATTCCTACTGCTGCAACTTAGGAACACTTCTGTACCTGTGTTTGTTAGCACTCAGAGCTGCTGGGGTTCATTCCCCTCTCTCCTTGATAATAAATGTGAGAAGGACTTCCACTACCAGGAACAAGTGGTTTGATGGTTGCTTTCTATCTAGTTAGTATAGCTATGTGTAGCTGTTTATGCTGCAAGAATGTGAAGAATCAAGTGCTCAACGTAGGGCAAGACTGCATTAATTCAGAAAATAAAAATATCTTACAGTGATATCTGAGGGGTATTTCTTCTGAAAAACTAACCAGGAACTTTTCCTAAGAAACAAAACCTCAAAAAAAAGAGTCTGAGCATGAAAGTGCTTATCAACTTGATTTATTTTTGAATGGTGGTCTTTATAAACGATTGTTAAATGTTTTACTGTAGCTCACTTAAGAAGGAATGTAGCATGCCTATAAATAAATCCATGTTGACTATCTAGCAACATAAGCTTCTCTGTCTCTCCCATGTTACTGATGCAACTCACTGAATTGTATCTCATCAGATATGATTAGTTATTTCCTGTTGTCATGTGGAAATTAGTCACGCACTCCTGCAACTGTCATAGAACTTGTTTTGCTGCTTTCTTATTTATTTTTGTATGTCCTATAGTTGGATTGCCCAAGACACCCATTGTTACTACCTTTCTTTTATTCTTTGGGGTTTTTTTGCCACTGGTGGGCTTCTTGTACAACAAACCTGGAAAGTCTTATTATCCAAAGAACTTATAAGTTCTGGATCACTTTTAGTTACATTTTCATATGTAGGTTGAAGGATGCATTTTTAACAATAAAACTTATTGTAATATACCTCAAAATTTCTCACCTTTGCTTACAGCTGAGATGGTACCTTTATTCGTATGCTTTCCTTAAAACTAAGGACTTTACAGTCAATTGCCAGAATTTATGTCTTTATAAATTATAGATTGAGAAATCTGTAACATTTATAACATGTGGCCAACTATCAGTTTTTTTGAGGGAGAATATTTTTTAATAAAGCCAATATAAATTTTTAAAAAAAATCCCACAAAATTATTAGGAAGGTGGTCATGGACATTTGCCTGGTATCATGGCTGACAAATCAAGAGACAAGTGACTCGCAGTGAAAACCAAGTAGGAATGTCTCCTATGTACCAGATTCTCATCTCCATCAAGGAATCTATGCACACACACGCACACACACATAAAAGGAGTAAAAATAACCTAACTGCAATGCTCTGAAATGTCAGGCATGTTTCTTACCAAAATTTGTGATCTCTCCTGGGTTATGCAGACTGCCTTGCATGCTGCAGCCGCTCTGGGAAGCAGCCAGTTACTGCAAAGATTTACAGCACACCTTAAATAGTTGAGAGAGAAAGATGTGTGTTCAAGAGGAAGGCAGCAGCACAAAGGATTAGCAGTGGGAGAGGATTTCTGCCACTTCTAGGTCAGTGCTCTCACCTTGCTCAGAGCTGAACAAAAGTTGTTACTGTCTCATGTCTGCTAGGCCATGTGAGATGAGTTAGGGACCACAGGCCAGCCCTTGGCAGTCAAGCATCCCACTGCAAAATCACTCTCCATTCTGGAAGCCTTGTAAGAAAATCAAGGACTAATTGGGCAGGGAAAATGAACTACTTTGTCTCCTCTAACCACAGTCTTTCCAGGCTAAGGATGAAACCAGGTAATGGGGATGGGTGAGCAAGCAGGTTCTTCCCTGGCATTAGCAATTTTGAGGATAACCAGAGTACTTTACAGGAGCGCTAATCCATTTTCTTTCAAGCCTCAGTAAACCCATCTGAAAAACATAGATACGTGTGATTAGCACTCTGTTTGTTTCTATGCTCTGAACAGTATTTGAGACAGATAGTTATGTTTGAATTCTTAAGCATATTTAGATTTGTTGTAAGAATTTGAAGGATCACTTTAGGTGTGAGTTGTCTTGAGCCAAATCTTCAAGAAAAGAAGGTACTGGACCGAAGAGCACAAACATCCTGCTTGTATTGGGGCATACTGACTTTATCAACAGTGTATCAGAGGCTTACATACTAATTTAGCTTTGCAGGGATTTCTGGAAGTCCTCAGGTCTGACCTCCTGCCCAGAACAGGGCTAACTTCAGGTTGCTGAAGACCTGTCAAGTTTTGGTTATCTCTTGAGGATGGAGATCCCTCAGCCTCTCTTGACAACTTGTTCCAACATTGATTCAGCTCTCACCTGGATGCTTTGTAGCTATGTTTATTTACAGCATTCAAGCTGAACTAGTTAGCAGTCCTGGAGCACAGAAATGCCAGCAACACTGCTTGCCACAGTCAGCATACAGACACAAGTGAGAACTTTTTCTACTCACGCTGTCACTGGGGCTGTTTCCTGCACCTCTAGGACATTTCTCAGAGTATTGCAGGTGCTTTGATGTAATTGGGAAGAATACTCCAGGGCACTGAGCACAATTTTCAAGGTAATGTAGCTCAAATTTGGCACACGGTGTTCTCTGGTTCTGTGAAATTTCAATACTTTTTTTTAGGAACTTTGCTATTTTCCAGCTATCTGTGTCTTTAAACCTCCTCTTTAATCCTGTTCAATGCCGCCTATGGGCAACTTATTTTTAGGATAAGTTAAATCTACATTGGAGAAGCTTTTCCTGGCATAATAATGACAGAGTGTGGGATTTCTTATGACATTTTTATACTGGAAAAGTCCTAGTATGTATACACAATTATACCAGATAAATAGGCTTTCATCAGCCTGGTGTATTTCACTGGCACAAGCCAGTCCAGGAAAAGCAGAGCTTCATTTGCAGGAAATTATCTAAATTGAAAAATCTTTTTCCAGAGTGAAGAGGGCACAAATAAACTGTCTGTGGCAACATGATTTCTGAACTGACATTTCTGTCCAACAGGTGGAGTTTTACAATCACTGATGCTCCGATTCTCACGCTATGCTCTTCATTCATTATAAATTAAATTAATCCTAACAGTGTTTAATATTGATAATACCAGATGTATGTATGCATAGAAGAATAAATTATTGAGCTTTTCCATCTTTATGTAGCATGCAGGTTGTTAAGACACCCAAAGGCAGCAGTGCTGTTCCTATTTTTAGTTATAGTGCTGAGATTTTCAATAAATGAGATTTTTTAATTTTCATTTTCATGTATTCTAACATTACCTACAAGACAGACACCTTATTTAAAAAGAACTGTGCTGCAGAAATATCAGAACCCTTAGTTCTATCAAGTATTAATAAGTTTTATGTTCTTGTGTTATGTTGCCTGTTATTCATCTGATGTAAATGACCTTTCAGTCTTTTCTGCACTCTCTGCATCTTTGGTAGAATTAGTAATATACATGTCAGTGATTGTCCACCTTGTAATTACATAAAGGTTTTTTTGGTAACTTCCCCATTGTGAACCCATATTATTGATAAGCTGAATTCTTATTTATGTATTTGCTTAACACAGTGTTCTGCAGATTTTTCACTCACTTTGCAACACAATAATCCTCTTACTGCAACTGTAAAAACACCTGAAAACAAATGCAACCACAACAGCCAGGAGAGTGATCGTGGATGGAGGTGGGATGGATGGATGAAGAGCTGTGGACTGATGGCTGCTCCACAGCCTTATCAGAAACTAGATCCATTCCTTTGGGGCTTAGTTCCAAATTCTCATGTTTAAGTCATGCTCCTTTATTGTATGCTCTCCTTCTGACCTGATGAATCTTGCATGCTCTCTGCACACGGTGTAGCCAGGAGCGCACCTGGAATGGTAGGACCTCTGTCAGTCCCAACAGGTGGAAAAAACTGAAGCTTGATCTCCCACATGCTGGATGTGTGTGCAACCTGGTTTATTATTACATGTAAAATAGATGTGGTGGTACCATTATCTGTAAACATTTTGGTTATTATTGATTTGAAAATGTTGTGCCCTGATTATTCTTTCAAAGATGAGGTGCAAAGACCTGACCTCTGGGGTGGAATCCATGTTCTGGATCCCAGAGGCAGAGAGGAACTTCCTGAAGCCTTGGGTCAGGTATTTGGGCTCCAGGTGAGGATTTGAAGCATGTTTCTGTACCTACTATTTCCTGTTGGCTCCCCATTTTGGGGGAGTAGGCCTTAAGGTATGCCTACCTCTTTCAGTGCTCTGTGTAGGAAGTGTAGGTGAGTAACTATACAACCTGGATTCTGTTCGAGGAGGGGAGCTGTAAAATTAAAATGTTGGGTAAGCATGTATTTAAATCTCGTTTAGTCTAGTCCATGTTTCTTTCTAAAAAAAAACTTGCTGGGCATTTCAGTCGTTCTATAATCTTGGCATTCACCCTGGGAATTGCCTGGGAGAGCTATGTTCTGCTACATTTTGCACAAATACATTAAACTGGGGTGGAAAAAAGAAAAGACACTGAGATGGGCTTGATGGAACACATTAGTCAGGTGACTCTCTAGAGTTTCCTGATACTGTCTGCTGAATTCATCCTAAAAATTTATTCAACAAGCTATTACAAAGTGGTAAAAAAGCTAAAGAAAATAATTAATTGACTGTCATCACCCATTACTGACGATGTCTTTCTTTCCCTTTTGCAAGGTTGAGAAATTGCAGCTTTAGCAGATCTTTTTTCTTTGTGGGTGTTCTCTTAAAGCAGGTGTATTGAACTGGATAGAAGCCAAAGGTAGAAATGTCTGTAAATTATCACATGTTCCAGAACAGTAATAATGTAGGTGTCTCTCTTACATTTGGAATAAGAAAATATTACTTGGCTAGAAATGTGTATCTCATAGCAAAGAGACCTAGAAAATACTTTTAACACTGCAGGCAATACAATTAACAAATACATACCATGCTGTATGCAGATTCAAATGCTATAGTCTGGAATGTGGTTACAAGTAGTAAAAAGAAGACAGAATTAAGTTTTCTTCACTAAATTATAACTGCATTTATTAATATTTATATAATCTCTCAAAACTAAATGTTAGGGTTATTTGGATGCTGGATTCATCATTACTTATTCAGTGGAATAACATGTTGATTTCGAAGGATGTCCAGCATTTTGAAATGGTGATCCATAATATTTTTCCTGTGGTGTAAATATGGATTTGGCTGAACTCACTAACTCACTCATCAAATCACCCACGGGCAGTGGCTGTTGAACAAGAATTACCTTCAGGTGTATTTCAGGGTCATCATATTTGTACGCTGGATCTCAGTGAAAGCAAAACAGAAGACAGGAATCACACACCCTGCAATAGTCCAAAAGCAGGAGGTGCTCCAAAGGCACTGACCAGCTCTTTCCTTGCCCTAGGCTTGCTTATGGGAACAGGGGGTTGCTGCCGGCGTTTCTCAGACTACAAGGCATTTAAGCGACCTGTGCCAGATTTGTGCTCAGGTTGACCACAAAACCCACCTGCTCTCATGGGAAAGATCTAGGCCATCGTTTCAGCCCCACAGTAGGTGTCACAAGCTCAGGCAGGATATATGGGGCAAGCTAGCAAACCAGTGGAGTCTTGGCATGGCTACCCTGTGGGTGAATACGCACTCAGGACTAGAGTGGGTGCAAGTTCTCTCCAGTATTTCCTGGAAGTCACTTTCCTGCCATTGAGAAAGATGGTGGAGTTCAGACAAAGTGGGCAGCTGGCACTTAGGATATGACATGAGGTTGTGTTCATACTACACAGTGTAGGTATAACACGTTAATCCCCTGAGCTCTGGTACACCTTCATCTTTCAACCTTGTAACCATACAAAAACATTGGGCAGCCACACAAATTCAAGAGAAATTCTTCCTTACAGCATTCTCAACCACCTTCCAAAAAGACACTCCAAAGAACGTACAACATTACGTGATTCATTTGAGATTTCTGTTTCTCTGGACATACTTCTGGAAGTGGAATGAAACTGGTGTGTATTAAAGGCCAGACTGTGACCTTGGGCTGCAGTGCTGAGCCTAGAGCACTGCAAGCCAGACACAGACGGGAGGACTATGGTCTCCAGGGAGATCAGTGCCCTTCCTTTAGGGAATCTGTCCATCTCTGTACCAGCAAGAGTGAAGAAAGCCATATAATCTCTTATTCTTTAAACCCCCAAGGTTCGAAAAATTTAGCACTTATTTTTTAAGTGCTTTGTAGAAATCACATAAAATGGAACTCCTTTTCCCAAAGGCTAAAATTGAAAAAGAATAAAAAGATTGATGGTGCTGAGTGTTTAATGGGTTGCAACTTAAGAGATCAGATTTGGAGAGGACAGCCACTTGACAGTGTTTAGGGACCACGGCCTTCGAAGGAGTCTGTCTGGAGTGGCAAGGGCTGGCAGCATGCTGGGGTTCCTCAGGGCAGCAGGACAGGGTCTGGCTCTGCTACAGCATTGCTGGGGCAAGGACCAATGGCCCCAGGGTTCTGACATGGGGTCCTGGGACAGGGCTGGGAGGGAGGAAGCCAGGCAAGGACAGTATGGCTCCATTAGTGCCCTCGGATTTTCAGATATATCCAGAGTCACCAGATCTTCCCGAAAACCTTGTTGCCAGTATCTAAATTACAGTTGTAACATGTGAAGGAAGCTACTTTACCCACAGGGAACGGCTTGTCCAGGAGAGACTTCAGCTGTGGCTATGCCAACTCAGTTTAGTACGTGATACCTTGTGAGAGTCTGCAATCTTTTTGTTGTTTAAAGGCTGGAGAAGGAGGAAATTTAATTTGACATGCAGTTCAACAAGCAACTGAGGGAAATAACTCTGAAAGGGGCTGGTGTTCTCAAAGCAAAAGTTGCAGCTTCAGCATCTGGAACGGATGGTGATGAGAGGGGTAAATTTTAGTATCAAAAAGAGTAGGAAATTGAAACAGTAGAATCACAAGAATGGTCAGATCTGGAGATGATAGATTTAAAATAAATACTTTTCTAGAGAAAAAAAAAAAACACTACATTTTTGTCAGAGCACAAATATGAGAGAACTGAGAGAAATTAAGATAATCCCTAAAATATGATTTATGCTATGGAATGGAGCCCTGGAAAAAGGGTATTTACTCTATGTGGGACACCTCGAGTTTAAGATGTTTGTGTGCTGTCCAGATTGTAACAGAGGCTTCCTCTGAGTAGAGAGGGGAAGTATATTTTAGAGTCACTGTCTTGGACCATCCTGGGCAGCACGCTAATGCCCATGAGTTGCCTACAAAACAATGGGAACAAAAATGAAGCTCTGAGGGATGCCAAGAAAGATTGAAAGAGTAGCTGGGGCGTAGAAGGAGACCCAAGTGAACAGCCTGGAAACTATGGGAAGACAGAACATCAAGGAGCAGAAAGCTACACAGTGTAAAAGTCAACCAGTATGAGAGGAAGACAGCATAAAGCACTTGAAGTCCAGCCAGGAAAATATGTATTCAGACTGTTTGCACTGTTTTTCCTGCAGTTGTTCTCTGAATAAATATCAGTTTCTGGCAAAAACAATCCAGTTTATAACATTTATGCAGATTTATACATTTCAAAGATCACAGCTAGACATTTCACTACTGCTTTCTTCTGTTTGCTTCCTGAGTTAGTCCCCATGATGTCCACAAAAATCAATGGAAATAGTCCTGGTTTTCAAAGAGATAGACAAGGCTGGAATCTGGCCCAGGAACAGATATTTCAAAATAGCTGATTAACACTGGATGTGAAAGCCCCTTAAATAAGTAACAGGTCCTTTCAGTGTGCCTGCTTGGTCTGTGTGCATCCTACCTGCTGCTTGCACAGCAGCCACTGTAAGAGCTGCTAGAGGAAAGACAGAGACAGTAGACAACTAGGTGAACATAAGCAGTGATACTGACAGGGCTTGGGCAGCACCTATTCTGTGGGACCATTAACTGCCAAAGGCACTCCACTGTGAGACAAGCTTATGGCTGCCCAAATTTTTTCTAACTGAACAGTGATATTTTAGAATTTGTTAACGGTGTTCCCATGGAAACTTCCCGTATGTCACGTACGTTTTCCTTGCTGCAGGTCACATCCTATTTCATCTTCATTGTTCTTATTAATGTAGACAGCAGTTACTTTATGACTGCCTTGCAGCTCTATAGCCTGCATACTCCTAAAGCTGCCCTTTAAGGTAAAGATTTAACTGTCCTAGCTGTTAGGATTTAGTCCATCATTTGCTTCCTGTATTCAACATGGCAAGGAAAGGATCCTCATGGGCTTTGTTTGCAAAGCAAGTAGACTATTTCAAATAAAATGTTCTAATATACCATCCTATGTGGTTTGCATAGGATATTCTCATTCCAATGTCTATAATCTTCTGAACCCCTAATATAATTAGTGAAGGGTCATTAATTGTGGCTCTAGTAGTCAGGCCTATTATAGGGCAATATCCACAAAACAATTTGCTGCTTAGTGTTTTAAAAACCTGGTTTTGGGAAAAAAATGCCCAGTTGTGCTTTTTTTTTATTTTGAGTAGTAACATTTTAGCTGTAAACATTTTCAGACAGATGCTATAGTGCTCTCATTATGATAATCTTTTTTTCATATGTTCCTTCCAGAAATTTTTACCTGTCACCCAGGTCACTGTAGCCCAAGACAGAGCAATTTCAGATCTTGACTGAGGAAAGAAATATATATATATATATATATATATATATATATATATATATGTATATGTATATGTATATATGTATATATGTATATATGTATATATATATGTATGTATATGTATATGTATGTATATGTATATGTATATGTATGTATATAAGTATGTATATAAGTATGTGTGTGCCTATGTATGCTTTTAAATAGCTGCAGTTCTGCCAGTTTTGCAATTGCTTGGCTAGAAAATTGGGTTTTAGCAAAATAAGCCTCAAAAAGGGTTTATAAATGTGTTGATGAAAATCAGTTTAGATCTGGCCAAGATAGAGCTTGCTGAAAATAACACTTTGCACAAAAGCAATCTTTTTTTAGAATGAGTACTTAAAATTGAAAAAATATATTGAGTGCACAGCTAATACAATCACATATTTTCTTCAGTAACTGCTCTTTCTTAAACAACTCACTGTAACATGCAGCTTTTTGCTGCAGCTCCTTCCAGTTCTTTCTAATAAATAGCGTTCTGTGTTTTCATATGCCACATACACAACACTTCATAAGATAGAAGAAAACACTATACATTTATATTTAAGACATAGAAACAGTGTGTCTGTGTGTCACTGTTCAATCCTAAGGAGCTAACGGAGCAGACAGAGATTTGGTCAGGACTGATGCCCCCTTTCCTCCTGGCTCTTTTATGACTTTAAGAGGACAGAAAACTCTACCTGCCCCTGTTGGCAATGTGCTATTGTTAAATGTTGGCCTAGTTACAATTCTTTATCACTCACAACAGAGCATGAGAAACCTACAAGCAGGGCGTAAGAAGTTGGACTGTGACCCCAGCGATGCTGATTTCGCTTCACTGAGCTGGAAAGAGGGAGATGAAATAGTGAATTTTCTTGTTCTTTTGCTATATTGCAACAAGAGAATTCCTGACATACCTCCCTTTTGCAAGTGCTTTTAAAATAGTTTTTATCATGTACCCTTGTTTTCTCAGTAAAATATGCAGTGCCAGTATTTTCAGTCTCCTTTCAATGCAGAGAGACACTGCTGCACCTTTTATCACTTTTCTCATTCTTTCCTGAGCTTCTATAAGGTGCAGCCTCTCTGAGGCAGATCAGTCTGTGTAGTACAGCATATGCAGGTGAAGCTGCACCACTGATCTGACTAATGCCTTCCTCCTCTTCTTCTTTGCATCTTTTTCCTCCTGTGTCTTAACATGGTTTTGTTTTTCAGTGCCTAGCTGCTCATGAGCGTCACATAGCTTTTGCTACTACTTGTTCTCTTCTCGATGAGGTGTTGGTCTCTTTTGTTGGGTTGATAGGAAACAGAAGGCAAGGCCGTGATTGCAGGAAACTTTTGAATATCCAGCCACAGAAGAGGGCATCCATAGTGACAATGCACCCCTAATTCTAGGTGGCTTTATTGTCAGTTGTATAATTCTAGTGTTGGATATATTTTTGAAGAAATACAGAAGTCATCACAGTGAAAGAAAAAAAAAATCTTGAGAGAACTCTACTTTGTTGGAGTTCATGCTGTATTGAAATTATCAGAATAATAACATTAGGATGAGAAACAGCTCTTCTCCCAGCATTTCATGATTCTCCACCTCTGCAATAACATTAACATCTTTAATCAACAAGCTGATTTATTGAGAACATTTTCATTAACACTGAGGAAGGATTACATATCCCATCCTCTTTTTGAAATTGTAATAAAATTTAAATATTTTTTTAAATGGAGTTCAGATAAAAAGCAGGTAATCACACATGACTGATTCTGTAGGTTTTAGTCTCCTAAAGCAGTAACTACAAAACATAACACCTTTGCTTAGTTCTAAGTCTCCTTCTGACTGCAGTAGAAGATGATGCCTATTAAATTATTTTCATAACTCCTAAACTGTTGCAGAGAAACACCCAAATATACTATCTCTAATTTTCTCAGGTTATAAAGTCTACAGAAAATGGAAATATGTCCTGTTAGGATCCACAACTCATCAGGCAAGATAAGAAAAAAGTATATAATTACAAATTATTCTGTTCCATAAATATAGCTTCACGGCTGTGCTATCTGCAAATACTCATCTTTACTGGGAAATAAGACAAGTTCAGACACAGATCGAACAAGTTAGCTACAGCATTACTCCAGTTCCCACAGATCCCCCAGTCTTATAAGAGGGATTCATTAAAACAGAAATGTTATCTCAAGCCTCCTGCTTTACTGCTGTATTTGTACTCTAACTGGAGACCTAGGGAATACAAATCTATGCCCTGTTCAAGGTCTCTCTTAAACTTACAGTTTTGTAGCTACGGACTGATTCAACCTACAACAGACCACGGGTGAGAATAGTGTCCAGGCAAGGAAAAGACAGTCAGAAATAAACTGGAGTGATTGTAAGAACAATTTAACTTAGTGAAAACAAAAAGTCTACTGAGCCATTTAACTTCCATAACTCTAATTAATCGGAACTATTTTTTTCCTCATTCTCTAATGTGTTTAAAAGTAATGTTTTCTTTCAGAATGTATTTTAAATGCCACTCCATTTATCTCAGATGCCCAAAGTCTGCCAGCTCTCCATTCACTCCAGACCCACCGTGGCTGTATCCATTGATACACACAGTATGTCGGCTTTGGATTGTAACATCCTCCACTAAATTTCACAAAAACAGTTTGCACAAACTTGCATAGCCCCGGGCCCTTATCATCTATGCATGACCATCTAAGCTAATTTTAACTTGCAGAGTTTCTCAAATAGTTGCCATGGAAACCCCTGCACCTCAGCACACACACATAAACCTTCCACAAGGAAGCCACACAGGGAAATAGTGCCTGTTTTCAGGGTAAAGGCTCCCTAGACTTTGCGAATATTACATATCTCTAAATCAGCAGTATTTACACATTTCAGAAAATGACATGGTTTTACCCACAACAGAATGCATTAAGTGGTACTGGGTAAATGTCCCACGTAGCAGAAGGAAAAGCATGCTTGCTATTGTCAGCCTGGACAACACAATAGGAACTTTGCAAATTTTTCATTTAAATATTACCAGCCCTTCTAAAAAAGTCATCTTGTCCACCCTTATGCTGAGGATGAGAACTAAATGGAATAATCACATTTTTTACATGTCCTTATAAAAATGGACTTTTCCCAGGCAAAAAGGCAGCTGGAATTTTGAAATGAACTCTCAATAATAAACGCTTCAATAAACTTTATAGCACTAATCTGAACAAAATCATCAGCTGAAATAAACAATGCACATAGAACCACATTAAAGCATTAGTCAGAGGCCATAAATGCATGCTATTTTTGGTGGAGTTTTTAGTAAGAGCAGGCTAGCGATAAGCAGGAGGCACATACCACAGGAAAGAGGAAGAGACAAGGAGTATGAGCCAACTGAAATGCTCTTCCAGATGTAGCTTATCATGGGGCATCATTAGTACCCACTTTTAGTGCATGTTAATTCTTTCTGTATTGATTGTATCAAATGGTTAGGTCTGAGGGTTTTTTACCTTTCCTTTGTATTGGAAAATACAAAAAAAATACATTCTAAAATATTATAAGCAGAAAAAAATTGGTTAACCAATGTAAAGGTCACGGTATCTTATATACTTCCACTCTACTGGTTATAGCTAATGTTGTTTAAATTGTTTTGCATTTTACCACCCCCCTGGACTTTGCCATTGTTGTAGAGGGTTAAATCGAGTTTAGAACTGAAGCATGCCTGGCTTCTGCTCCTGCTGACTGTTTCAGATGGTTCATTTAACCCCTCTCTTTTCAGTTTCCACATGTGTATAATGGGAGGTCACATTATCTATTTCCAGTGGGTATTTTTGGTTTAAATTAATTATATAACATTGCAAATAGACAAAACGATGTCTAATCTAAGCATTATTGTTATACATATGACTATTATGGCTAGATTGAAAAATGAAGAAAAAGAATGATATCAGATCAAGAAGCTACATATAATTTATAGTTTGTGTGGTTCTGATCCCAACTTACATTACTTTGTAAGCTAATGTATGAATTTTAACCAGAATGGTTATAAATTTTTCATATAAAATAATGACAGAAATATCTGTGGTGCAGAGCTCACTAAGGTCCATTAAGAAATAACACAAGAGATAATTCTCTATCAATTTCAGTAGATTACCTCTTCCTGATAAAATACTTCTTTATTGATTTCTTGCCTATTAAACTCCACAGGGTCTTTCCAGAAAGGATGCTTACCAGCTTTTAACTAATAGCATTACAGCATCACTTCTACCTTCTCTATCAGTAATAACATGTAAAAAAACCCCTAATCATCTGCAATGGAACATCTGCTATGGAATATGAAACTTCTCTGTTCACCTTTATGTTAATGGACAAAGGTCATGAAAAATGGAAAACTAATCCAAAGTCTTTAGCAATTTTCATATGCATCTTGCCTGATTTGAAGATGGGCTCAGTGTTCGGAAATTGTTTGGTATCCTTCATACAGAGTTGGGTTTATACATCTGGTTTTCAGTTCATTGGCTGATGATGACATCAAATACAACAACAACAGAACACACCATCAATAGCATCATCAGCATCTTTCTTATGGTTAAAACTATTGCAATTCCAGGCTGTACCCCAAATAGAGATGTAAGGAGAGAGTTATGAGATGCTGAGCATAATACATGTTCATTTAGAAGTTAGACCTGATTAAAAGCCCTTGTTCAGATCAGTGTTCATATCCGATGGAATAGAGTGACTCAGTAAGTCCTCTGACAATCCAAGAACCTGGAAAAGCAATGGTGTCTAGCATGATCCCAACAGATTACATTTAAGACCCAGGACGGGTTTTACAAGCAATAACAAACCAGAACAGTGAAATAATGTGCCAGGGAGGTTTATTTTATTTTGGTTTTACAGATGGACAAACTTAGGGTAATTACTGTACCAAAGATCAGACAACACATCAACAATAAAACCAGTACAGAAACCCAGAGTCCTAACAGCTTGAGTTAAGAGAATAGTAATTGGCAAATTCATAGCATGGCCATGTAGGTTGTGAAGAAGTTGACATGTTGAATAATGCTATGAAGATGTAAATTACTATTTTCTTAAAACAAGGTGTTAGGACTCCTGGTTTCTGTGCTGAAGACACTAACTTCTTGAATAGTTTGAAAGATGGTTAAAGTCAGAAAAATACACTGAATAACATGTCAGGAGGTATCTTAGGAGTTTGTGGACATAGCACTATTTTTAAGAGGTGGGAACATTGGTTTTGTTCTTTTCTCCTGTGTCTGTACATCAGACAGGATCTGGAGTCATATAGCAAAAGGAAGGCAACAGGTGAGGAAGACGAAAGTTGTTCTCCCATAAATGTTTGTTTGATCCAGTAGGACAAGGTTGAAGGAGGAAACACACACAGTACTCCCTCTATGAAGGCTTATTTTATTAACTTTCCTAGTCCTTTCTTAATGGTTTCTCAGGTTTTTGTCTGTTGGTCTTGGGATATTTTTTTGGTGAAATCACTTTGGTAGAGGTGGAGGTGGAGAGAATGAAGATGTCAATGGAAATCATGTTATTGTACTATGTTGACTCTAGATTCTGAACTTGTATTGACTTTTTTGCTGAACTGAGGCCAAAGTGAATCCATTTGGAGGATGTGATCTTTATCTTTTGACGAGCAGCTACATTGCTGCCAATACTAATTTGAATGTCAGTGTATGGTTTTGTGCTTAATGTCTTTAGCTATATACTCATCTACGTAAATTCAGATATTTCTTCACTGTGTGCATAGACTCTTTTGAACCCTCAAACATCTGAGCAGTTCTCTGGTTCAGAAACAGTCCCAGATAGTATTTAATAAGTACAACCACAGGATACTTGTCATGGGGCATCTAAACAACCTCAGCATTTCAGCCTGCAGCACTTGTGAAGCTCATCCCAAGCAAAGGTGGGAAGTTGGTGTGACTGTGCCAGGGCAAGCCAGGTATGAAGAAGGGCCAGGCTGCACAGTTGGACTGTGGCAGAGGAGAGGAGCAGCATCTCATACCCAAGGCAGCAGCTTCCACACAACCCTTCACTTCTGCACTAATAGAGAAAACTCCCTCTTCCCACTTTTGCCACAGGAGCTCTTGTATATGCTTTGCACCCTGGTGATAAGAAGCCACCTCACCAGTCTTTAAACCCAGTATAGACTGGAGATATGTTTCTCATTTTCTCACCTCCCTTCTCCATGCAAAAATAAAACTGTTTCTTATTTTCACATTATTAAATTCTCTCCCCTCTAGCTCAAGCCTCTATAAAATGTTAAAATTTCCATTCCCCAAAGAGGACCAAAAAAAATCCCCAAGCATGAGCATGATATTTTTTATTCACAGCCAGATCCCTCCATTTGTATGTTATATAAAAATTTTTAATCTTCTCTCCACTATGTCTGTTTAAGACTTAAGGTCCTTGAGGACCCTTGCTCATGGGTGTCCCAAGTCCAATTGGGAAAAACAATTGGATCAGCATCACTCTAAAACTCTCCTTAGAAGTACACTTGTAACAGCAATACCTAAAGATTGTAATTGAGTTAATTTGTTAGTGATTTGCAAACATAATACTGAAAAAATAAAGGCAAAAGTAGCAAAGCTTAAAAGCTTATAGCTAGTTACTGAAGACATCTTTAAGTTGAAAAAGAAAGGAATAAAGATATTCATTAAAATCTTGGACAATTTTTACCAAAAAAATGGCATAAATCTTAGCACTGGGGTATTTAGTTAGAATACTATTATTTCTCATTAAAAAGTTCGACAATCTTGTTATAAAACCTACCTCAAGCAGAAGTCAGCCTAACAAAGGCCTGTCTTTGAGAAGGAAAAACACTCCTGTCAAGTACACTAAGGCTGATGAAGCTTAATTGTGACTTCCCACAGAGGATAAACTCTATGAACTGAGACGTGGAGAGCTCGGGAGACAGCGGGTTAGATGGATGAAGCAAACATTTTGATTGTTATGATGTGTCCTCAGCTTGCCAAAAGACCAGGGCAGCTCCTTTTTAGCAAATTAATTCCTGCAGCCTGTGGACCTGTTAAGTAGAGAGGAGAAACTGCAGGATGCTAAGTCTAGCTTACTGCTACTGCAGAAATTATTTCAGACATTCACTGGTGTTTCTCATACATCAAAAGCAAGTAAATGACACACAGGAGATCAGTGAATCTTGTCCTCAAAAACGACATGGTTTTAGATTAGCTTTAATCACAAATGTTTGTCTGCACAGCATCATAGTATACTTCAAACCACATTCTCAGCAGCTCTGATGTGTCACACAGCCTCACTTGACCATAGCTACTTAAAGAGGAGCATCTCTTAATCCAGATTTCAACTTCACATATTTTTCTCTGCCCCTTCTACATAGTCTCACTGTATGGCCTCACTCCCTTGCCCTCATGATTCTCCCCTTCCTTCTATCACAGATTTTGTCCTTCCTCCAGCCTCAGTATTGGGCTGGACCTGACAGTGACATGGAAACAACTGGGTCCAGGCAGGAGCAGGCAGTCCCAGCCAGCCAGCAATTCCAGCTCTGGGGCACGAGGAATGTGCCACGTGGGCTTCTATTGGAAAAAAAGCAGAGTCCACGGGCTAGAGAAGTTAATCTATGCGTGAGTAAATACAGAGCAGCCTCCCACGTTACAGACACCAGGAAGGACATTCAACATTTTTGGTTTTCGTTGTTTCTATTTTTATTTATGCTGATTGTTCACTTCAAAGCCTTCCAGCCACTTCCTTCCCATTTTCTTCGACTCCATCTCAGTTCAGCTGTCTCAGCATCCATTCCTTCCTTCTTGCCTTCCTCTCCCTGGGCCTATTCCCCCATCTTTTTTTCTCTATACTTATCTTTCTGACCATTAATTCTCTTTAAACAAAATTTAGCCCCAGGAACTAAAGCATCCTTCCATTTACTTCATGGAGAGGGAACTGAAAACTGTGGAAGTAGCAGCATATTTTCAAACCCCTCTCTGCTTGTAATCTTTATTCTCCCCTTAAATCCTTTCTCTCTCTTGACTATTTTGTTTGTAACAATTTCAGAAAACATGATGAGTTTCCTTATGGCCTCTTTTTCCTAGGGTCATTTCCATGATGTTGGCATTTTGTGATGAAAAGCCACCCAGGGTGGTCTATAACCCACTACTGTACGTTCTTCCAGTTGCAACTTTTCAACAATGCAGTCCTTAGAATATAAAGACTATCTTAGATGTCTCAGATAACTGAATGCACCCTCCTATCATAGAGACCACTCCAGCTAAGAGGTGATGAATGTGTTAATAAAATCCAGCTTATTGGCCATCGGAGTGGGGTAGAAATTTTTAGCCACCTGTTGATCATATAAAGTATTACTCATGAATACATGGTATGTGATAGGGTGACAGTTTAATACCTCTTGTTCTTCTTTGTAATATCTGATCAAGTCATTTAGAGGATGCAAGCAGATGTTGAAAAGGACTAAAAGAATGTGAATGTTGACACTGAACACCTGTACATTGTGTGTTAACTGGTGAATATAGTTTCCAATAGCTTTTACTAGAAGTGTTCTTCCAAACTATTTTGTTGCTTTCCTTCTTGTTTCAGCTTCTGTGAAGCTCAGGAAGAAAGGATTATCCATCAATATCAATAAATGAAATAAAACAATAAGAAAGGGCAACAGCTGTCCTTATGGGAACAGATGATCATGAGAGACTTTAGTGAAAGGAGATCTAATACAAGAACTCCAGATCTGTCTACTTGCTCCAGGGCTGGGCTCAGTTTTGCAACACAGCCACTTTTTCTCTTCCGTCTCCTGCTCACTACCTCCTATGCAACACAACAGCCATGCTCCTGTTGGGTTTCAAATTGCTCAACAGGTACAGATCTGCATAAAAGCAAGGAAAAAAAGTGCAGTGACCCTGGGGTGCAGGATATACAGCAGAGCTAGAGATGGGTATTTTAAAGGAAATTATAGTGCAAAAGCCAACTGCAGCGTGGTGCAGATGGCGAAGCCCAAGTCAGAGTTCAGGTGGCCTTTGTGGCAGCTGTCACACAATACTCTGCAGCTTTGCTTTCTACTCCAGTTTCTCAGATTATCACTGATGCCTTTGGAGACATGCTTGCACAAGCCAGCTGATAAATGTCTTTAGTATCATGGAAAAAAACCAATTATTTGTTTCCAAGATAAGGCATGTTTTGAAAGTCCACATTCATCAAATTAAGAAGTACAATAGTCTGTTTTGTCATACTCTGGTTTTGTGGTTAGAAAGTAAGTTTTGGTAGCTAAAGAAGAAGTGTTACATAACAGCCCTATTAAGCAATCATGTGTTCAGATGACTGTACAGAGAAAGACCAATTCCTGTTTAGATTTAATTAAGTACATACATTCACTTAGGTTTTCATGGTTTTTCTTACACTAGTAATATCACAACTTCACCCCACAGGAAAAATGGGTCAGTACTTCTATCATGTCAAGAAAACATGGCACGTGAGAACAAAAAGCTCCCCTGGGTCCATGGTGGAGACCCCCAAGCCCAGGCTGAGCAACAGAGAAACATCCCTGCGAATCCATATTTGTGAGGGGGAGGACTGTCCTGAAAAGAAGAAGGCAGAGGGAACCTGGGGGAGAGGCCACTGACCTGAAAAAAAGACAAACATTGGACTAAACAGAGAGAATGTTGTTGCCAGGAGGAAGGAGGAGGAGGGGGAGGATAGAGAACCTCAGACAACCAATTCAACTGCATGGAGTAGGAGGTCCCCTGCAGCCCGTGGAGGTTCAACAGCGGAGCAGAGACCCACATGTAGGCCATGGAGGACCCCACGCTGGAGCAGGAAAGCTGAGCCTGAGGGCAAGTGAAAGGAGAAAAGTGTATAAAAAAGAAATCAGAGATGTTGCTGTTCTATGTTCACTGATTCACTGAACACATTTCATAGATTTGTTTCCCTCTCTACTCAAACCAAGAACTGAAGACAAATATTCCTTTTTTTTTAAAACTGAATACTGTGATGGTCAAAGAAGAATCACAATGTGGGTTTTTTTATAATAAATTGGTAATAATTTTTTTAAAAATATAATTGCCAATCATAACTTTTTGTTTAGAGTTATTTACATTTAGTAGTTTCTGAATGGCAATATTTGTATCTCAACTGGGAAGGAGAACCAGCAAATAGAGAACAAAATATGAATACTACACTTGCTATGACAACTGTACTAGCAAGCTTTTGCTATGATTGGATGCATAACTGTGTTTGGAGAAGGACCTCACCATCTGTATGTAGTATATATTCACTAATTACAAATGTAGTACCAGACTCCTAAGTATCCATCAGTTTTCAACCCTCAGTATCGTTTTTACCTTACCTGAATAAGAAGATGAATAAATTACTGTTTTCATAGATGTCAACAGTAAAAAATATTTGTTATTTCTTATTCTTTACATTTACATTGAAGATACTGTCATCTGTTTAAGATACTGTTTATATTAAAGATACTGTCATCAAATCGAAGTTCAGCATGTAACCTACGGGAATAACCATAACTTTGAAAGACAAAGAACAAACTTATCATATAGGGAGTTTGCAAATTAGTATCCCATGTTCATATTGTTTATTAGAGAATATGTATGAATTACCAGATGCAGAATTCAAGAGAATAGGTTATATCATTTGTCTAAGATCATATGACGTATAAACGCACTAGAATTTAAAATAATACTCATTTACCAACCAGCACTCCTCTGTTTAACTGGAACAAGAATGTATAGTAATTCCACTTCAAAAAGCTTGATGGTGCTGAAGGCAACAGTTTATACATGACAGTTTTACTTTTTGCTGGGTGAATACAATTGGGGTAGAGTAAACTCCTGTGAATAATTCGTATTCCCAGAGATTGCCCTTTTAATTAGCCAGATGAAGTCACACTTAGTATAAGTTCAGATATTCTAAAAAGCTCTGATTGTTAACTTTATTTTTTGAAATATAAATACAAGTGTATTATGATAAATATATTATGGAACTTTGAAAGTAATTTCCATGTTTTAAAAATATTGAATTATTTTTAAATTCTTAAATCATAAATGATAACAAATACATTAAGAAATAAGCTCTATGTAGATAGTCCTGATTCTAACTTCTCATTTCCTCTCACTCATTTTAAATCTTATATAATATTGACATTTTTTAAAAGTCAAATCCTTCATGTATATAATAAGGAAATAGGGTATTGATATTGTAAATTCCATATACTGTATTTCTCTGAAGGTAACAGGTGTTTGCAGTGCTTGTTTTGCTAAGCACAGATATAGAGAGCACTCTAATGCCAGGAAATATCAACATGATAATAGCTGCAAGTATGTAATAAAATTTAGAATGTAGAATATGTCTGCATATTACTAAAAAAAAACCCCAAAAAACCCCAAAAAATGTCATACTTCCATCATTTGTAAGATATTAAAGAATACGTTGGTGGCTACACTTATTCTGCAGGCTCTTGGAAGATTGCATTTAATGCCTTTGCTATCTCAAGTAACGCTTGATATCTGTTCAATCCAGTTTGCCTTTCAGGCATTTCTAGAGACATTTACGGTCTCTGCACATATATAACGCTTTCTGTCTGAAAACGAAACCATTATCACAGTTTTCAGAGCTGCTGAAGTCCTAGGCATTTGTGCCGCCTGTAGCATTTTCACAAAAAGCCATACTATACTTGTTCTGCATTTTTGTTTTTATAAGTTGTGAACAGCTCAACAATGTTTTTGTGAACAGTGAGATACACAAAAGGTACATATTTCTAACACACAAAACATAGAAGTGTACGCAAGACAGACTGTGGTGGTTTCACTTGTCTAGCACTGGGCTGGCAGCCAGACACAGCCGTTCACTCGCTCCCCACCTAGGAGACAGGGGAGAGAACTGGGGGGCAAGGGTAAGGATACTTATAGGTTGAGATAAGAACAATTTAATAATTGAAATAAAATAAAACTTAAAACAACAATGATATTATAGTTTAATAATAATAATAGTAATAATAATAATAATAATAAATAGTGATACACAGTGTAATTGCTCACCACTGGCACCACCACAGCTTGGCCTGTTCTTGGATAAGGATCCCAGAGGAGCAACAATCCCAAAACCAAAACCACAATCCTGAAAGAGCAAGAGACTGAGCAAAAGCCAGAGAGAGCAAGAGAGGAAGAGACCCACATTAATAAACTGAACATGACATTTTATGATATGGAATAGCCGATTGGCGTATCCAAATGCCGATTTAGTTTATTAATTTAAATATTCCTCACCCCCCCTAGATCTTGCACTTGTAAACTAACAAAACACAAAGTCCAGCTTCCAGAAATAAAATGAGAAGAGGCTGGAATATTGTGTCCAGTTCTGGGCCCCACAGTTCAAGAAGGACAGGGAACTGCTTGAGGGAGTCCAGCACAGAGCCACGAAGATGATGAAGGGAGTGAAGCATCTCCCATATGAGGAAAGGCTGAGGGAGCTGGGTCTCTTTAGCTTGGAGAAGAGGAGACTGAGGGGGACCTTATTAATGTTTATAAATAGGTAAAGGGTGAATGTCAGGAGGATGGAGCCAGGCTCTTCTTAGTGATGACCGATGATAGGACAAGGGGCAGTTGGTGTAAGTTGGAACACAGGAGGTTCCGCTTAAACTTGAGAAGAAACTTCTTTACTGTGAGGGTAACAGAGCACTGGAACAGGCTGCCCAGGGAGGTTGTGGAGTCTCCTTCTCTGGAGACTTTCAAGACCCACCTGGACGCCTTCCTGTGTGATCTCATGTAGGTGTTCCTGCTCCGGCAGGAGGATTGGACTGGATGATCTTTCAAGGTCTCTTCCAACCCCTGACATTCTGTGATTCTCTATGTTATCACCATTTTGTTCATAACGAATCCCAGGCTGAAACCAAAATACAGCACTATTCTGGCTACTAGAAAGAAATCTAGCTCTGTCTCAGCTAAAAAACAGGATACAGACTAAGGACCATATGTTATTTTCTCTTTATTTATATGGTATAAAATTGTATTTAGTGTTTTTGTTAGCAGCATTGAAGTTAACTCATAAAGTCTTTAAATCAATGTGACACAATAGCACAGACTTACCCTGTGTTGTAAATCCCTGCACTGGGCATCCTAATCTATTAGTTTATTGGAGGCATAAAGGAGCTGAACTTTTAAATTCATTATGTAAAAAGGTGGTCTTCAGAGTGTGTCAGATATCCCGATTTTCATGGTTTTCTGAAAACCATCCAGCAAACCTTAGGATGACCTACTGGTATTGCTGTCGTTGTATACTTTCACATTACAGTAACAATAGTTCTGCTATAAAAACTAACTTTTTGCATTAAGTACAATAATTTTTTTGAAAGGCAAGATGGATATAAATTAAGGTTTTTTAAATCCAAGTCTCCTTTTTGCACAGTGTAATATTCATACATACAGAATCTGCCCTAAAGATTGCCAACCAGTCTACTCTTGCCAGATCCTCTTTTAATCTTGCAAGTCAGTTACAGTCTAAAGCTTCCTCTGTCATACTGATGTTTTACATACACAACTCAGGGCACTGAGGTTTTTCTCCTTTGCTTTCAGGTGGGCTATCACATTATGCTGTCGATATACCATAGTAGTCATCCATCAGAGCTGTGTTCCCTTTATCCTTGGAAGAATCTTTCTCCCCATTTTTAGAATTGAGATTTGTTTGACAGTCCAGATCCCATATAACACCTTTCAGAAATGCTAAGGAAATCATGTGACCTATGAGAGAAAACTCACGCCAAACACTGGCATCCACTACTCCGTTTTGACAAACGTATCCTTTTCTCTGTCAGCTGATGACACCTTCTGAGAATTCACTACAAAGAAGGAGCCACTGCTGACTGCGGACTTGAACTTTGGAGTGCATGCAAAGCCTGAAGGGGCACATTTGCTGCTGATCCTGTTAGTGTTGTGATGAACGAAGCATTAGTGTCTTTATCTCAGCCAGGAGGTTGAGATTGTTTTCTGTAAACTGACGAGAAAATTCATAGCCTACACTTATGTTCCAGAAATAGAGACTTTCTTCCGAGTTTGCTTTTTAAGTATATAATGGCTAAGTTCATCCATAATAACCAGAGATTGGTTATTTTGAAAATAAATGCTGAGACATTGGGCCCTGGAGCTGGATTTATTGAAATTGCTTCCCCAGTTATTACAGTATTTGTAGCTGATGTGTTTAGCATGTCTTTTGCAGTGGTAAATTACCATTTTGCTTGGCAGTGTATTGAAATTAATCTACTACATAAAGAAGCCTGTCTTCTCATTTAAATAATTACTGACCTACTGGGGTTTTTTGTGCGTGAACCTGATGGCAAACACTGCACACTGTCAGTAATACAGGGTTATCTTTCTGCATAGAATGACTGACTCCATTTTAATCAAGCAGAAATGAAAAGAGTTCAGAGGTAAATGACAAAAATAATTAGACTCAAGGAAAGACTTCCATATGAATAAGAATTGAAAAGTTTAAGTTTGAAAGGAAACTAATAAGAAGAGACATAAAGAAGTACACAGTTATCGATAGGATATTTGCCAGCTGCAAGCTGTGAGGATTCTCCCACCTTCCTTTCTCTTAAGCATCTTTGTGAGAACCCAGAAACTGAAATAAAGTGTTCAGTCACTTGCCTAATTCTGCTGTGTCAGTCCAAAATTTGCCCAAGTCCTCCTTAACTTAAAATGCATACACATGCTGCATCCTTTACCCCACAAAATAGCACTTTGTTACCATCTTCATAAACATTTCCCATGTTTTAAACATCCATCATTGAAATTAGTCAGGGAGAATGATCGAGCCCTCTCAGAAGTGTTGGGCAAGCCCACAGGCTACATCAAACCTGCCTGGCAAGTGCTGACTGAAGCCTTCGTGAAGGCTGATCTCACCTCCCTGTCCTTCAGCTGGACTTAGAGATGATGCCATGGAGAAAACAGGAGCAGAGAAAGGGAGAAGTGGGCTCCAGCTTGCCCAGTTTGGAAAGAGCCCAAGGACCCTTCTGCCTGATGTACAGGTGTGGCCACTGCTTCCTCTGACAGAAAAAATTCTCCACTGCCTGTCCCTGAGTACTGCAGAGTAGTACCACATAGCTAGTAGGTATACGGGCAGGCATACTGACCCTTCTTCTTAGCAGGGTTTCATAGTATATATGGCAAGGGATGACTGAAGATGTATGCAGCTGAACTAAGGCTTTCTGCATCACATGTCAAGTATATTGTTCTCCTTAAGAAATAGTACAAACATAACTATTATCTATTTTTTTATTGTTATTGTGATACTTCCGTGCAGTCAGTTTTTATTTTCTGAAAACTGTTGCTCTGCTTTCATTTCAATTATACAAATTACACTTAAGGACGTATTTCGTATGAAAAGTTGAGGCAAAAATACACCAGAACACTGTTTCAATGTACTATAAAAGTCAGAAAATGAGCCTTGTTTCAAGAGAAAAGACCTTTCTGGTCTGAGCTGTTCCTTTTAGAACTACCTCAATGCGGATGTTCCTCTTCAGTCATTTAACTGATGCAAAGAAAGTACAGGGATCTTTTTATATTAGCATTTTACTTATCCTTTTAAACAATGTGCTGTGCAAGAGACTGTTTAAGAAAATGGAACATGGAAAAGCAGGTGTGCAAAGATATGTATAGGAAGGGAGTGAGTATAACTCCTCATCCCTATACTGTCCACATTTACCGTTTTCCATGGTCTCGGTACCTCCTCTGTCTCTCAGGGTACCACGCCGCGCTGCACCATGCGTGTATGTATACGCATGAATTGCTGTGCCTGGCTGGATGGGCAGGAAGCAACAAATATGAGTAGGACAGTTGTGTTGATAGTAACGGCAGATTTGTGTGGGTGAAGGTATTTGTGCTGTGTCTTATAAACCTAGGACAACAGGAAACAATGGCTCATTAAAGCCACACGTAAGAAACAGACAACTCATCTATTAAGTCATTATTGATTCATGTGCCAAAGCCCCAGATATCAAAATTCAGGGTAATTGCAGTTGAGTCATGCAGACAAAGAGACGAACTGAGAGCTGGCGTAGGTATTGCCACGACATGATACAGCAGCAATCACCTGGGGTGGGGAGAAGGGAGGTGCCTCTTCAAAACCTTGGGCAGGGCCCAGGGCCACATGACGAGATCAAAGTAGCAGTGTTTATTTTAAAAGACAATGTTTCTCATTCTGTCTGGATATGAAGAAAACCTTAAAAATATAACAGGCTACTTGTTGCTTAGTGTACAGCCTGAAATATTAGTTTCATTAGGACTAAACTATCCTGCTGTGCCTCTCTCTGAAACCTGTTTCCAGCTAAAGGAGGAGCGTGTACTGTGGGGATGAGGAGGAGCAGAAGGGAGGAGAAGGTCGGACAGTGCAGCTGCATGCAAAGCTCGGCCTTCCTTTGGCTCTGGAGGGGCCCTGTCCATCCTGGGTGTGGTCATCTTCACAAAAAAACCTAGCCACTCACATTTTCTTGCTTCCCTTCACATAGTGACTTTGTGAAACTATGAAAAGAGGGCTGTGAGTCACAGTCAAGCTGTACAAGTTCATTCGTCAGTGTTCTGCACTAGACTATTATTTGAACTCACTGCCTCAGCTGAAGATTCCTCCGCTGCTTCGCACAGCAAACAAATAAAGCACATAGTTAACTAAGCTACCTACTGGGAACACAGCCATGAGTCTTTAGGAGACTTGCCCTGACACAGCGAGGGATCAAATAAAGTGCACTCTGGGGAGATGGTAGCCCTCAGGAGAGTTCAAAGTGTCCAAGTGTTCTGTCAGCACTGCCTGGTGAATCACGTATTTCCAGGCGTCTCGTTCCCGTGCAGCCGAGGAGCAATCCTGATGTCGTTGCAAAGGAGAGAAGTCTCACTCTGAAGTTGCAGAGTGCTGCACTTCTTCCTTGTCCTGTTGCCACTCTTGTAACATCCCTGTGTGCCAGGACGGAGTCTGTCACTGCAGACTAGGTTTTTGTGGGTCCACAGGTTCTGTTTGTTTCTCTAGCAGAAATGTGCCTGTCCTGTTGGCTATTTCAATCAGTATGGAGAGACAGTCAGGTTTCTCCTACATGTGTTTATTGTGGCAGCTCCCTACTTTCTTAATTAAAATGTACAGAAATTTATAGAAATACATACACCTCAACATGATCATTTAAATTAAAAAATCTTAACACTCACCAAATATATAACATATTGGAAATACAATGGGTTTAGTAAGGTTTTTGTCTTGTTAGTATCTAAGTGATTAAATATATATTTAGGTAATAAATTTTCATTATTACTTTGAAAGAAAAAATAATTCTTCTCAGTCACTAGCTAAAGTAAAAGTGGTATAGTTATTTTCTAAATAACTCTGACTGCGCTCTTTGCTTAGGGAATATTGATTTGGGATTTTGAGAATCTGGAAATTAAAAAATTACAAAATAAAACAATGCATTGAGAAATATTTTAATATCTGCACTGTGTATCACTCTGTGCATGTTGCCTTCTTGGATATGTATAAATATAATGACCATTAATAGGAAAATTGCAGTGATGTCTTTTTGCGCTTGGACTAGAACTAAGTTCACATGCTGGGATGAATGTGAAGTAAAACGGGTTGTTTCGTAAGGGCAAAAGTTACCTAAAAATAGCTAAAAATATATAGTATAGAGTGACAAAAGCAATAGGCCATACTCAAATAGGTGTTGCCCTTGGATGCTGTTAGGTCATGTTGGTCTGCTTGTGGGACTGGAATCAAGCAAAATAAGCACCACTACTAATAATGATTATTTTATTATTAACAAAAGGAAAGGATAATTCAGGAGGAACAGCAGCGTGAGGAACAGATAGTTCCTTCTCTTCCATATCCCTCTATAGAAGGTTTATGCTGACAATTATACCTTTGAGAGTGAGTCTGTTCTTGGAGAGGCCTAACAAACCTTGGTCTCACAGGGAGACGGGGATAAAAGCTGTAAAGCTGAGGCTGTGACAGAAATCCAATTATTAGTTACTCTAGAGAGCGCTTCTAATCTCTTGGTTCACTTAATAAAAAGAAAAGTCCCATTTGAACAAATACCTGAAACAATGTGTAGGACTGATTAAGTCTTCTGAGGAAATATAGATCCTGTTTGCTACATTACAGATAATCTATGCAGTTTGTTCATTAACTGTATAAGTTATCCATGATATTGATAAGTGAGAGGAATCATGAGGATCAACTTTTCAGAAAATCTCCTTCATTTAAACTGCATTCAAAGGAGCATTTTTTTTATATTTTCTAAGTTGAAAATCTGTTTCAGATAAATCCAAATAACATTGCTCATGCAAATCTTTCATCTCACTAAATTACTGAAGGGCTTCTGACTTTTAAGTAGCTATGCAAGAATACATTATCTTGTTTCCATAATCTTTTTTCTCTTACAAGAGTGGGTGTCACCTGACTAATTCCTTTTTGAGCTGCATAAGCCAAAGGCTTCTGTATGACAGCTAGCCAAATTAACTTCACAATTAATATAAATATTCTACCATAAATGGCTACTTTTCTTAATAACCAGTGTGGCACCTTGCTGTACTGTACAGAATATGCATTCAGACAGTAAGGGTACCAAAAAGTCACTAGCTAGCATGTGTTAAGCTATACAACATTTCCATCTGTAACCTGAAAAGAGAGACACCATCTCAAACATTCGAGTAAACAAGGTTTTCATCTAAAAATGCGAAGACAAATTATACAAACAACCTCGGCAGAAAATTTGGAATGGTCACAGCTTGTTTTGAAAAGAAAACATTCAAAATGTTCACAGCAGAAAATGTTTCCAGTAAGAAAAACGTCAGCATCTTTTGAATATATTTAAATGGAAATTGGTGTGATGAAAGAAAGGGTTGTGGGCCTGAGGGCACTAATGGGCCTGGCTGTCCCTGCCCACCTCCCTGGGGCTCCCCTCACCTGGCCCAGGACCCCATCTCAGCCCCCGGGGCCCTCAGTTCGTTCCCCCGTGACGCCGTGGCAGGGCCGGTCTCCAGCTCCCCGCAGCCCAGCTCTGCCCGTCCCATCCACGGGCCCCGCTGAGCCGGGCCCTCCCTCGGGCCCGCAGCCCGGCCTGGCCTCAGCCCATACCCAGGGAGGTGCCCGACACCCGAGGCTGGGGCTGCCCCGGTGCCCACGGCTGCCCCGCTCCCGGCCGGGGCGGTGGGACGGGCCCTGGCTGCCAGGCCCTGCCCACCGCTGGGAGCCCCGCTGCTGTTCCCGGCCCCCGGGAGCTGGCCCGGGTGCCCCAGCTGCATCACAGGGCTGCTTTCATTCTGCAAAAATATACCTGCATTGCTCTGCTAAATTTCCTTGCACTGTTCTTTTTAATCCACAAATTTCTGTTTAAAATATAAATACGTTAGCAGGCCTGCCTTCCTGAGATAAAGAGCATATGCATGCCGAAGGTTGAAGGCAGAGATTTCCCATTCTTCCCCTCAGTCAGAGGAACGACTGTCAGATTTTATGGACTACTTCTCGACCAAATAGCAGGTACCTTCACAATCTGATTTTAATATATTTTTAACATCCAACTGAAGGCTTCCCGTAAGTGTCATATGAATCACAATGTCCAAGGCTACCAAGAGTTTCTAACACAGATTAAAGAGAACTATATGGAAAGCTGAAGCGAGTAAGAACTGTAAAACACAGCACCACGCGGTGTGCCAGACGCAGCCTCAGGAGCGCCACATGGAAGGCTCCCCTCCCACCGCTGGCTGCCCGTGCTCCGGCCAATGCAGCACTGTGCGTGGTTGGCCTTCAGCACACGGGTTCAGTTCTGACTCCTGTTCAACTTCTTGTCTGTGAGATCCCCTTCTGCAAATCTGCTTCCTACTCAGTCAGTGCCCAGGCTGCATGGTTGCATGGTATTTTCCCACCCCACGTGTAAGACTTTGTATTCGTCTTTGGTAAACTTCAAGAGGTTTCTGGTCATGAGGATTTCTCCAGCCTACCAATGTCCTTCAGCATACTGACTGTTCCTCCCACCTTGGTGTTGCCTGCAAACTTGCTGAGGGTGTGTTCCACCCTATCATCCACATCATCAATGAAGATGTTAAACAGTTTTGACCCCGGTATCAGTCCCTTGGAAACATGGTTCATAACTAGACACCAATTGTACAACAAACCCCTTGAGGCCATTTTTTCACCCATCTTACAGTCTACCTATCTGGAACAAACCTCCTCAGTTTGGCTGTTAAAATGCTATAGGAGAATGTGCCCAAAATCTTGCTAAAGCCAAGGTAAATGAGGTCTTCTGCTTTTGTCCACAGGGACAATCATTTCATTACAGAAGACAGTCATGCTGATCAGGCATGATCTGTTGTTGGAAAGTCCATGCTGGCCATTCCTGATCCCTTTCTTGGTCTTCATGCACTTGGAAATAGCTTCCAAGGTAATTTGCTCCATAACTTTCCCAGGAACTGATTTGTGGCCAACTGTCCTGTAGTTATCCTGTAGTTGTCCTTTGTGCACTTTCAAAGATGCCTTTTTCTGGTCACTGGGGACCTCCTCTGACCAACATGGCCTTTCAAAGGTGATAGAGCCTGGTTTCACAACACTGTTGGCCAGTTCCCTCAGCATACTGTCTGAACCTGTGGATTTCCTTATGTCCAATGTGCTTAAGTAGTCCATAACTCTATTCTCTTTTACTACAGGCAGTACTTCTCTCGCTCAAACTCAATCAGTCAGCACAGAGACCTGGAGATGCCTGAGGAAATACCTACTGAATAAGGTACTTATTTTTTTCCATGTTCTTTTTCAACCACCTCATTCAGCAGCTGGCCACATTTTTGCTGATCTTCATTTTGCTGATGAGGTACCTACAGAAGACCTTTTTACCTTTTACATTTCTCACCAGCTTCAAATCCAGCTGAGCTTTGGCTTTTCCCTGCATGCCTGGGCAATGCCTCTGCACTCCTCCCGGGTAACCTGGCCCCACTTCCACCTTCTGTACAATTTCTTTTTGTATTAGGGCTCAGTGACGTGCTCTCTTTCAACCAAGCTGGCTCCCAGTCATGCCTGCGAGATTGCCTGCTTAAACATATTTAGGAACTTCGGGGAAAAAAAAAAAAAAAATTGTTATATACTCCCAGCACCTTGGTTATTAAATGTGTAGGTATGTCAATAGCTATTTTGGATAGCTTTGATGTGTATGAGTCAATAATGTATCTCCTTTGACATCTAGATTCATCAATTAAAAAAAAGTAATTAAAATATCTATCTAATTTGTGTTCTTCCTATATTTTTTGTACTTATTTCTTACAACCAAATCTCTAAGATTCTTTCCTGCTTCCTGTCTGTACAGAGGTGTGGATAAAGTATCGTGCCATCAGCCTGTATATTTAGTGTGTGAGTAAAAGAATGTGGTAAGTCATCCAATAAGTAATACTGCTGTACAGTAGTCATCTTAACTATTTTATTGACTATTAGAAATTCAAATCACTTAATTGTTTTATCTTTATTAGTCATCTATTTAATTTTATTCTAATATGTCTTTTATTCTGATACATCTTGAATTCTAATATACCTAATGCCTCTTAATATATCCAATACATTCTAATACATTTTAGTACAGATACAAGAGTTGTACTCACGAAAACTATTGAATCACAGATTGGTAGAATTATGCACATTTTTATGCTTCAGTACAACCATTGTAACTCATACACAAATTACCTCCTCTCATTTACTGCTTTAACTGCTGTGCAAAATGAAAAAAATCCTGAAGAAAGTTATGAGGGAGTGGGGGGGGGCAGAAGAGGAAATTGCAAAGAATTTACTTACAAGTACTGGAAAAATCCGTAGAAACCAAATCATATAAATCATGAGATAACACATAATTATCTTTCAGCTCTGTTATTGTCTGTTTATGGCATGAAGGTTATTTACCCTACAAACTGTAAAATTCTTTAACCATGTGTTCTGCCTTCCATTATCTCCTCACATCTCACAGTCTGAGTAGGAGGAGGATGTATCACTGTGCAAGCTGCCCAGGTAGTATTTAGGTAAGGACAGCAACTGGGAGGGTTAATTGTTTATACGTGATGTGTGGTGACTCAGTGCCTCTGGCTGGAAGTTCTCCACCTTTGAGATGAGAGAATGGCAGAGAAATCGCCTCTCCCATCTGAAGTGCCCATGGCACGTAGCTTCATAATTATGGTCAGACTTGCATTCTGGTTTTGGTTCTGCTGTGTCACATTGATCCTTAATCCTGACAGTCCCAGAGGAGTGAAGGAAGCTACTGAGCCTAACCACCCTGTTCCCAAGAGTGACACCGATTTATTAAAGTGTCACATGTAATTTCTTTAAAAGGTACTTATGATGTGTGGGTTGCAAAATGTTACAAAACCCAGATACTTTCACAAGGTAAGGTGGTAGCTGTAGGTCAACTCCATGCCTGAGCTGAAACATATATGGATGAAAGAGCCAGCCTTCTGAATCACCTCTACCTACACCAGGGAAGAGCCATTGCCAGTCAGCCTAAAGTGTTCATTTGGGTTCCCATTGCAGGTCTCAAGGCACTGTTGTACACTGTTTAGTAAATGAATATTCATATATCCAGTCTTTCATGCTTTGGTAAAGATCAAAGATGTGTGAAATGCAGAGATAGAAATGGATTATCATTAAATGTATTAATGGCTGACTTGTTGAAATGAAAATTTAATAAATTAAATGTTTGTGAGCTGCAGTGGGTATCTGAAACCCACCAATAAGGACAAGATTTTTCATATGCACTCTTAAGAATTTTATGAATAAATTATTTCTGAGTGTTAGCCATGGGTTTGTTATGTATTTGTATTTATGATTATAGCTGAACCACTCTGAAATGTAGTCACATATTTTCCAGATCATACAACAGAAAATCATAAGTTAGGATAAACACTGATAAGAAAACAGACAAAATTATTGAAGCCACCAAAACTGAAGGCTATGTTCACCCACATCTTTCTCTATTTGCTCATAGTGATGCTTTCCAGATCTCGTCACCCACTATACACACAGCTGGGGTACGTCAGCCTGAGCTGTGCATTCTTCTGGAGGAGACACGGACCTGAAGGTTCAATGTTGCAAATATTTCCCAGAAATCATGATCCTAAAAAATGCCAAAGTGCATGTATTGTTTTTGGGAGCAGACGGTAGATCTGTATTCATGTTATGAAATCTCAGAGAGAATAATATATAAAGATATGCTTCCATAGGAAACTAGATTTCTTTAAGATGCATGAGGTAGAAGTAAGGCAGACTTCTAGACAGTCTCCTTGCAGGATTAATACTCTATTTCTTCTTTCAAGTATTGTAGGATAAATCATTGACAGCAGAGAAAATTACTAAACTCTTGAGCCTTTATCAGTAACTTCACAGGGTTTGATCTGCAGAGCTTATGCTGGTGTAGTTCATTGCAGGTTGATAAAGGGACATTGGCACCTTGTCTGTATCACCTGGGAAGGAGCTGGTGAAGATGAGGAGCAGCTGCCAAGGTGGCAGACAGAGCCAAAATGCCTGGACCCTCAACCTACACCAGCACAAGCTGTGCATTCGGTCCTGCTGCTGCTCTGCGGCAGGACAATCCTGGCTTCTTAAAATTGGCATCTGATTTCCATCCTGGGCTCAGTGGTGCTCTACATTGCTCAGAGAGCCTGACACTTCCAGGGAAGGCCAATCCTGCTGTCTCTGTACAGGACCAAGAACACAAACAGTAAAGCTGCTGATCCCAGAAAGTACCAAAATGATGATGTGCACAATCAGCTCGTCTGGTTGAGTGATGATGTGTGAAGCTTCTTGTCTGGGATGATGCTGTGCCCTGTGGCAGTCGGGCCAAAGGCCTAGTTTAACCTGCAGATGCACTTGCACAGTGGCTGAATGCCCCCAGGGACATAACCTTGATACTCCTCAAGAAATACATTTATAAAGAATTCCATAAAATTGTACTTTTCAGGACATAAGTCAATTATTAAACAAAAGAATAAAATAAGAATAATCCCTGGGTATTAGGGTGCTGCATAAAGCTTTTAAAGTTCTGCTGCAGTTTTGGTGTATGCCATTTGCTAACAGTGTCGGAGGTATAGAGAATGTAGGAACCAGAGTCTGAACCCAATGCTGGGGGCAAACAGCAGTAGTTTCTAGAATTCAGGTTGTTTAAGCAAGTTACAGACTCAAAATCTGCTCAGTCTATTGAAAGATTTTCTTTGTTAGGATGCCTTAAATTCCTAGTCGTGGCAGTTTCTCTGTGTTATCTGTCTGTGCACATTATTCTTAAGGGTCCATTTCCCTTACTCTGATTATCTTTTGCAGGAGAGTTCCACTGACTTAGAACTTCCAAACCAGCTTGTCATCTCTCTCAATTCTGATACTAACTTGGTTTTAAGGCTAAATCCTGTGCAAATGGAAATATTTCATTGTAGAAACAGAGAAGATGATAGGTAGAAAATTGCTGATATGTTCCATCATTTTCTAGAACAATCATTGCTTTTAGTCTGTCCTACTGGACAAGTCCATCTTTAAAGTGTTCATATGCTTGTACTCGCTTCTGATGCTTCTTGTGCTTACTTCATACTTGTGGTGGCTGTTTCCATCTGTGCCACACTTTCAGAGATTACTGGGTTTTTACTTGACTGTTCAGATGTGGTTAATAACGACACACAGCATGTGGCAACCTCAGAAAAATATCTAAATACTCCTTAGTGCCTGAGGAGAATATCTTACAAAGCTCTGGGTTTCCCCAGGAATTCTATGTTGTTCCACCAGGCCATGAACGTTGAACTATCACATCATGACAAACACAGATACTCTTTTGATGAGTGTAACATGCACTCTTTTAAAAGAAATTGAATATATGATTTCCAAGAAGAAAAAGAAACTGAACTGAATATCATCTTTGGTAATCAGAATTCATCTTTTAAGCTGATAAATAATTTTTTTAAAAGGCACAAGCAATCTTGAAAATTGCACCTGAAACATTTTTACACATGGCTGTTATAAATACTGTGCAAGATTTCTGACAGTGAACAAGATGAGAGAGATAAGTCTCTTTTTTCCTTTTCACATTTACTTCATGCAGTTGACAGCATTTAGCTGACTGCTTTTCCCTCATGAGGCCAGATCAAGCAGATACTTGCTTAATTTTAGAAACTCCACTTACTTCAGCACCACCAGGCACTACAAAATCAGGTTTCTCACCAGCTTGTGGATGACAATGTGGATCACCTTTGCAGCAGGTCACAAATGACAGTGTAAAATCCCAGAACTGCTTAAGCAGACAGCATATATTTTTCACACCAGTTTAAGTGACTGTCAGCCACAGCTGCTCAGGGCTTTCCTCCCAGCCCACGCACCCTCCGCTGCACTGGCAAACCACTCATTTGACGTGGGCAGTTTGTATAAAGAACCAGTAGAAAACTATTTGCTTTATATTTTTAGCAAGAGCCATTCTCTGATCGTTTATTTCCTGAGATGAGCTGCCCACAGAAGCAGGAGGAGCCAGCACTGTGAATGATGTGAGCTGAGGGGTATTTATGGCTTTGGGAGAGGAGAGTAGCAATGTAACAGCCCCACCTGAGGTCAGTGGAAGTTGCTGTAGTACCACACCTGAGAGGCAAAGACATTACCTGAAATTACTTTCAACTCTTATTAAACTTGATTAACTTTCATACTGACAGCTTCTCTGAAATACCATCTGGCTTCTTTATTTTTTGCTCTCTATAGAAATGATTTTGAGATGTTAATACAATGAAACCAAACATGCTGAGGGTGATATTAATGGGCTCATGAATACAAAAAACTCTCCTCTCTTAAAAGCTCCAGGCTGTTCCAGTGGTGGTGCAGAAGTGGTTTGGGTTTTGGTTTGTTGTTTTTACAAAGCAGACTACAATATTAAAATAAGCAGATCCATCAGGGAACATGTGTCACAATGTATCTCTGGGGTTTAAAGCATGCAAACAAGTAAAGCAGTTTCTTGACCTAACAGTGTTATTTCAATTTTATACTAACTTTGATTTATAAGAACCAGCTGTTTTGGCTCCAAGGCACTGCTAGAAATTGTTAAGCCATTTAGCAAAACTTGAAATGACTACATGAAGCACAAAGCAGGAAAGGGTCAGGGTTTGGGGTCTGAAACCCAAAGGGGTTTTAGATGCCTTAAATCAAAATTCAGTCAACAGTACCCTCTGAACCCCTACTTTGCCCCAGTGTGTTTTCTGCCAAAAAGACTATTTATTCTACTAGAATCCATGGGTGCCTAAATTTCTGTCCTAAAGACCTTCGTACCGCCCCCTGTGCTCCTCCACACTTAAAACTCACAAAACAGTCTGTCCTTTACCTGTCTTAGCACATGGCCCATCTGAAAGTCATTCTCACAGCAGTGTCAGAGATTTTTTCTGTCTTAGTACTTATGCTGCCTAGCCCAGATGTGCTTTCTTAGCTTGTTGGGCTCTTTCAATCCTGTTTGTAGGATCTACATAAGCACCCACAGGCTGAAAGTGGGGCTAATGCAGAATTTGGAAACCTGAACTCAAGGAGAAGGTAATCCCCACCAATCTTTTTATTTGCCCAAAAGTCTTCGGGCATGTCTGTTTTCACCAGGACAGTTTCTGAGGCACCTATAGTTGTTACTTTTTGTGGACTAAACTGGGCTTCTCATTACTTAAAACTGTTTGGATGCATCTGCTAGTTAGTCTTTCCACTTAAGTCCCAGTCTAGTAGGCAGGTGCAGAAGATGTTTGCTAGAATCACTTCTCTGTCTTACATCAAACATTATTAAAAGTTGCATTGTTAAAAGTCCGTCTGTGGCCTCTGATCTCTCAGGCATCAGTAGTTCTCATGTCCAGACTAGGCTTTTCTTTTTTGGGGTTTTTTTTTTGTTTGCTTGTTTGGGGTTTTTTTTGGTGGTGGTGGTGGTGTTTGGTTTTGGGGGTTTTTTTGTTTTTTTATTGTTACAGAAGTGTGGTTTTCTCCTGTTCTTGGTCTTGGTCTTATTGTATCATTTGACTTCCAGATAACAATTGGCAATTGAAAGACAGTGCTTTCAGCATAAATATATCTCATAAAATTATGTCCTTCCTTCACTGTTTCATTTTGCTTTAACACCATTCAAGTAGATTATTTCCTCCCTTCTTGTTTTTCCTTTAAATGCATCTTCCTTAAAACACGGCAACGCTGCCAAGACTCAGAGTTCCCCTGCTCTTCTTCACACTGTGTTACACCTACGATTTTAGGTATTCTCATAAAACAGATACAGTATTTGTGCTGAAGAGTTGAGACCAACAGAAATGTGGATATCAGAATTAGGAACAGAAAGATCATCAGGAATCAAATCTTCCTCTAAATACTCTCGGAATGAGGTACAACACCCTGAATGAGGGGGGCAATACCTGTTGTCTAACCACGCCGTAGACTTCCCTGAAGGCTTTAAGAACCCTTTTCTTGCCTCCAAATCCAAGCTATTTCAGTTCAGCTTTCAAAACCAAATATGGTTTCTCATATATTTATGTGAATTTGAAGTGCTTGGTTTAGGTCTCAGCTACTGGCAGATTAGCAATTCTAATGCTACAAGGACAAAAAAACACGTATGCAGGCAGAGAAGGTTAAAATTAGATGAGTTGTTTGTTACTTGTCACATGCTGTTGTAGATTGCATCAGCTCCATGTATGTTCTACTATAAAAAGATTAATCACAGCAAATGAAAGGAAAATAATGAAACTTTAATACACTGGAATAACTGTGTACTATTAACGGTCCAAGCCTCACCCTCAAGCTCAATTTTTTTTGTATCTTTTTATTGGCATTTTGCCCACTTTATAAATAAAGTTAAAGCATGTCTTTAGGGAAAGCAACTACTTTACACGATTACAGCATTTAATTATATGCTGAAAAAGAAAAAAATAAGTTAATATAGTAGAGCAACATACTTCCATGGAAAGGATAAATGGTTAAAATGAGAGCACATGATTATCCACAAAAGCCTATGTTTGAATCACAGATTCTATTAATAAGAGAGATGTGTACAATAAGACCAAAGCATCATGACATATGATTACATTAAACAGATACAGCACATTTTTCACAGCAGCTGTAGTTTATAACACTCAGGAGAAGTGAGTGGCCTTTTTAGTACAGACTTTTCAGATGATGACTTCATCTTTCTCTGTTGCCCTTTATAAAGCTGATGAGTGAAATGGCAGTGAAAGAATCCTGAATAAATCCACAATTAAGTACCAGCCCCAGGTTCACTCAGAGCATTGGCAGAGATTGGGGCAGAATCTCAACTTCACAGAATTCTGGCTCTTTGATAAGGTTGATTTAGTTAGAAAATAATTCTCAAACATTAGGGAAGATTGTTCACATTCCCACCCTATATGCAAAAAAAGCAAACAAAAAAGTGGTTTGAGATGATAGTATCCTCTAATTTTCTATCTTTCCTGAATTAAAAATACTGTCATTACATTGTAACTCTTGAAATATATGGGTTTTATTAGTATTTGATGAACACACACACACACAAAAAGAATAATTTATGTGATTATTGGATGATATTTCAGAAATCAGGTGTTAAAGTATTTTTTATCATTAGCTATAAAATTCTGTTTCTCATACTAGTATCAGTTTTCACTTCAGTAGGAAAAGTGTTGGGCCAAATGTTTTAATGAACAATATATTTGGGGAAAAAAAAAAAAAAAAAGATTTTAGCCAAAAGAAAAGAGGGTTTTCAAATGTAAAAAATGAATAGTTAATTTCAGAAATACAGAAACACTTTGTATAAACATTTTTAAATTATTTTATATCTTGTTACTGTAGCCAAAAACCAAATTAGTTGTCCTGGTTTTTAGCTGGGACAGAGCAAGGTTTCTTTTTCATAGCCAGAATAGTGCTGTGTTTTGCTTTCAGCCTGGGATTCGTTATGAACAAAATGGTGATAACATTTTCATTTTATCTCTGGAGCAGGACTTTGTGTTTTGCTAGTCTAGAAGTGCAAGGTCTAGAGGGAGCAGAGAATATTTAAATTAATAAGGTAGATAGGCATTTGGATATTCATGTTCAGTATCTTAATGAGGGTGTCTCTCTTGTCGAGGTTCTCCCTCTCTCTGGCTCTCGCTCAGGCTCTCGTTCTTCCAGGATTGCGGTTTTGGTTTCAGGATTGTCGCTCCTCTGGGATCATTATCTGAGATCGGGCCGGGCTTGCTTGGTGGGTGGTGAGCAATTGCACTGTGTGTCACTTACTTGCGTATTTTTTTAATTATTATTATTTTTTAAAAATTCATTATTATTTTAAGTTTTCTTTTATTTCAATTATTACATTGTTCTTATCTCAACCTACGAGTTTCTTTTACCCTTACACCCCCAATTCTCTCCCCTATCCCCTGGGGAATGAGGGGTGGGGGAGCGAGCAGCTGTGTTTAGCTGCTGGCCAAATGCTAGCCAAGTGAAACCACCACAACAGTTTGCTAACATAAGAATTATGTAGTATGTCTGTATAATGCACTGAATACAGACATTTTTGTTAATTGAAAGAAAAATACAGAGTTTTCTAATGCTTTTCCCAAAAATGAATCATTTATTTGAAAGAATATTTTTCATTAGATTTATAAATGGATTGCAAGTAAACTTTATTTATGCATTTGCTTCTGTTTTTTTTCTAGTAGGCAGAAATAACCAGATATTTCTGTCCAAAGTCCACATTTAATCTGAACATAGAGTCAGAAGAAGGGCTTGCTGTGTTCTGTGTAGAGAAAATTCAACTTCATCGCTAAAGTTCAGTTTCCAGTAAGTGAACAGATGAATAAATTACTTTAATGTAAACACAAAATAAAATTAACAAAGCAGACTAGGCATCCAGAGAAACCCATTTTCCCCATTATAGGCTCCACCAAATCCCTGTATAAAGAGTTTTCCCTGAACAAATCACAGAATCACAGAATGTTAGGGATTGGAAGGGACCTCGAAAGATCATCTAGAATGTCATAGGTCTTGCCTGAACAGCTAGAGATTTAAAGGAAAAGACTGAAAAGCATTTACAGTGAGAGGAAGACATTGGAAAGGACCAGATTTGTCTTGTTTTGAAGAAAAAGAGGTTTATTGAGTTTGCATCATCTGACAGAAGAGATCTGCTTTCTTCTACGATGTTCAGACAGTACATGGAAATGGTAGAGGATATTACAGGTTGTTCCCTGTGCCCAGTTTGTATGATACAAAGCTAAGCCTTTATTCACGTGGACTCTTCCAAGGCTTGGGAGGAAGGTGGGATCTACAGGTAAGAATATCTAACATAGAGTTTGGACTCCTTACGTGCTGACTGGTTACCATCCAAAACCTACATGGGTTTCAATACATTTCATTACATTACATTTCATTAGATGGGTAATGAAAATAGTGTGAAAATATACTTTTACCCATAAATACATGTAGTGGTTTTTAAACTGAAAATGGGAAACTGCTACAGGGATTGGATTAATAAAATGAGGAAAACTTGCTGTCCTTTACCAGACTACAGTAAACTCTTTCTAAAATGTCCTGTCTTTAATAGTAAACAGTTTCAGAACCTTCAAAAATGTCTAAATGAGAAATGGGAAATCTCTGCTGTTTAGAAAGGGAAAATAAGGGTAAGAAATTACTTAAATATTTATCGATGAACACACTGATAACAAAGTCTTCAACTGCATATATCATGTTCCCTATTTCCAATTCCATTCTATAATCAAGTCAACAAATCTTAAAATATGTGGATAGTCAAGGTTAGCAGATGGCCATCTTTCTCTGCTCACAAAATGCCTTAAAAAGCTGGTCTCTGAATAGCAGTTGGCAGGAAAAATATGCAGATGGCAGAAGTAACTTCAATATATCCCTTACTGGTATTAAATTAAATGGGATAGCTAATTACACAGCATAATCACTGATGATTAATTGCAAACAACAGACATAAAATGTATGTATTTCATATGTTAGTTCTTAAAGTGGACTGCTGAGGCAGCTAGGCATTGAAGAAAAAGATTAAATCACAAATTCGATCTGCTGTTGGCAAAAACAAAACAAAGGAAAAAAATCCATAACTAGTCAATCAGCTGCTCCATAAATTAAGCACCTCTTGCACTGTGCCCTGAAAGTCAGTAGCCTGTGACTCTGATGGGAAGTGAAGAAGAGTGATTTCCTTCAGCTGAAAAGAAGTCTGTGCAGGTCCCACAGCATTCAAGCTTAGGAATTAGTCAGAAGAGTATCTAAACAAACCTGAATTGCCTTTTCCAGGGCAAATGCTATCATCATTGAAAAATAGCCAGCCCACTTTAAATTTAGATCTCTTTTTCCCTCAAGCAGGAGATAATCTGTATTGTGTACCATAAGGGCATAATAAAGAACTTGATGATCAAGCACACATCAGAGAGCTGAAGTTGCTTCAGGATAGCTTTGCATCCTTCTCAGCCTGGACTACAAAGGTATGGCAGTGATTCCTAACACCATTCAAAATGGTCATGAAGGCCATTTAGTTACAAATTGCATTCTGGGCTGTCGTATCACCTATAGCGCTATGTCTGCGCTGTAGAGCAAAGAGACTTCCACCACCCTTGGCTCAAACTTCTGTCCTCCACACCAGTGCTACCTTGTACGGACATCACACATTCCTTTAGCCCCCTCAGCATCCTCCTCCAGCCTGCTATTAGCATTCTCAGGGCTTGTGTGTCCTTGACGAGATGGAGTTCTTTCCCCAAGATTGCCAAGTCTACAAAATACAGATAGAGCAAACACGGCATCAGCATTTAGGTAATGCTCTAGCCAGAAAAACTGCCTTTTCTGATAAGAGGCTCAAAAACTTGGTGGGATGATATGTGACCCATGGGTCACATATGCAGAAGATACTAGAAGGGAAATAGGTGGCCAGTAAGACTACAACTTAAAAAAAACCAAAAAAAAGGTAATAACTGAGTAAAGAACAGGCATAACCATTTCTGTGTGTTACTGCTAGTGAATTTCCTATACTTTGGGTTAACAGGATCAAGAACAGAGGCAATAATAGATTCTGTATTATGCATTTTAATCTTTTGATTTGTCATCAGTCCTAAATATTATTGCAATTCTCATTTCATGCCATGTTCTCTACACCCTTACTGAAATGCATGTTAATAGAGAAAGCATGGGGGGAGAAACCAATGTCTTTCACTAACCTTTCATTAGAGGAAGGTTCAAAACAATATGCTAAATACTGCCATGTTTTCTTTTTCTGTATGGATGTTCAACTTTTCCTTTAACAAGCAAACATTAACTATTCTCATCAAAAAAGGACCTACCGTGTCCACACTGCTTTATTTATTCTATTAAGCGACTTATCTGCGACACAGTCATTGCTGTAGTATCTGAGCACAGCAGAAGCAATGGCAGCTTTACTCTGGTGCGAACAGCACATGGATCAGTGATACGTACCTCTGCTCACGTCCTTTTCAAATGTTTACTCACAGCTTCCTGATCACCAGCCTCAATTATTAGTTCTGTTGTTGTAGCTACAGCAGTTACATATTGCAGTCCCCAAATATTTGTCAACAAATATTGCTGTCCTGGTCCCACCAGAGTGGTGAGTCTGAGTTTAGGATTCTTCTTTCAAGTAAGACTTCAGAAAGGCAGAGGTACGCCTTTTGCACAAAGCCAGTGCACACATCTCACAAAGGAGCTGAAAAAGACAGTTCAGATACAAAGAGCCACAGTGTTTACCTGTCTTCTGACAACATATCCTTCCTATGGGAAAATCAGGTTTCAGTCACTGTAACACTAACAATCAAATCTTTCTAAATAGTAATGACGGCAGACACAATCCTCTTTGGGTTTAATAATTCTTTGGTTTTGTTTAATTGTAATTTCTAGGCCTAACTATTTTGAAACAATGGCTTTCCAAAACATTTTTAAGTATTTGGGAAACAGTGAAATATTTTCACTTTCTCAATTTATCATGTCTCATAGCCATTTTGTCTATTATTGTTTTCCATTCTCCATCAGTCTACTCAGATTTACAATAAAAAGCTTCCTTGAGAAACTTCACTTGAGAAACATCAGGAAGGTTGAATGTACCCAGACTAATCAGGAGAGTAAAATTAAATCATCTCCACAGGTTTGGCAGGACTCTAGTTTTGAAGAAAGATACCAGCTCCATTACATACCACTTATGTAATTGTATAGAAATGACATATTTTTCTGGCATACTATTGTAGTGCGCCTATTTCTTCAGCTGCCAGATGATAGGAAAATAAAATTGGGGATACGGAGGGGAGAAACAGAAATGGGTATTTAAATCCTTTGGACTGTATCATCTTTCTGACATTTTAAGACAACGTATATCTGTGAAATCTGAATTTCATGAAAGTTGCAGCAGCTTTGCAATTTAATCTAATCTTTATTATTAGTGAGGACAAAGCATGTTACCAACCATATTTATTTCTCAAACAGTGATTTATTTTTTGTGACTTCTCAGCACAAAGGAGAGACACAATTTTTGCCTATTGGCCTGGAACAAAAATTTGTATGTTTGTATATTTGAGGGTATTCAACATCTAAACCTACTTAAACTGACTCTACATATTATCTCTATGATATAATTATCTTTGTTTATATAATTTTGCCTCTGAAATTTATAATACATACAAATTTCCAAGAAAAGTCTTATTAATGAGATAGGACAATCTTTGTGGTAGATAACCAGTTTCACCAAAGAGCATTAATGATTTTCTGCAGAAACAGATAGCAGTGATCAAGTGTAATTTAAAATATTATGAATGAAATCATTATGAGTTAACCTTAGCCATCCAGAATTTTGATGTGAGACCTCTATTAGGGAAGTGCATTGATTTAATTGCACTTTTTATACTTTTAGGCAAAATGTCACAGGTATGCTCTGAATTGTATATTATCTGAGGGCTTGATTACTTGCTTGTTAATAATTGTATCACTCATCTGGAAATAAACTCTTCTGACATTTAGCTTTACTCTGCTTTTTAAAGTGAGACATGATCTAGCTAAGGCAAAGAAGAGAACACGACGTTCGAAGCATATGGAATGAATTATTTACTGTGTAAAACTACATTTACATTGAACTGTCTCAGACCAGATCAGCTGGATTTTCTAAATGCTTACTGGCTATGGCTGTGGATGATGCCCTTTTTGGGTTCATCTGCCCTGGTGTATGAGACGATTGCTGTGCTTTGCCCTCTGCTCTGCCTGCCTTCTGTGCTTGCTCCCACCCCTGCTGATCTGCCCAGAGATCTACTCACACTTCACTCAGAAGTTCCAGTTCAGCAATGACTGAATAGGTTAAGCAAACAGTTTAAGCCACTGCATTGTTTGGGCTAATCAAAGATGTAATGCTAATAATATATTACTTAAGCTAATACGTGTCACTGCAAATGAAATTAATTGAGAAGTCCTCACATGAGCTATTGCTGCTGAGCATAGCAACTTCTTACGCAGAGCCAGGCTTTTATGTAGTCTTCAGGGTTCCGTGCGGATAGGTCATACTTTGGTTAGATCATGTCTTTCCACAATGATGTTCCCATCTAGACATAAAATGCTTTGATCATACAAACCCTGACAACATTGTACAAGAGCTAGGTGTGAGTTGGCTCCCAACACGAAGAGCAGAGCACAAATCCTAACATGCTCTGGGTTCTTCCCTACTCCATGCTGAATCCAAGCTAGTTTCTACTGCTTTGACCTGTCTAGGCTTGTTCAGTAATGGAGACTGAATCCAGGAGAAACTGGGCTGAAGACCTGCTGACAGCACAGATAAAATTTCATCACTGGATTTGGTTGCAACACATACTTTGTTTGGGGAAATATCTTTATCATGATAATACAATTCCTTTTGGTACTACAGGAAGGGTAGACTGTCAGTAGTTATCATTGGGCCCGAATAAACAATTTTCAAAAATAATTCCCCATCAGGTTACAAACAGATTGTATCTATTAATTTCACTGTTATTGGTTAATATTAGCAAATAGTTTATATTTCCTGGGCAATTAGGGGTAAAAAAGTGATTGTAACATACCATTTTTCCTGTCACTGTAAGTTGTTCCTGCATGGATGGATCTGATAGAGGGGAAACATTGCACTTGTATCCTTAAAAATCTTATTCCTAATATTTTATGTAGCAAATAATAAACATTAATAAATTATCTCAACTAAGTAAATTGAGTGTCTTACTACCCTTTTAGTAATGCCTCACTTCCCATGAAAGCTCACTTCATTAAGGATCTTCAAGTTTCATCATGATGCACACCGTCCAAGTCCAAGGCAGAGAATGCCTCATGCCTGACTGCCTGTGCAGAGCTCCTCACCACAGCACTGTGCCTCACGCTCTGAGGGGTGCAGAACTAATGAGTTGTTTTCCAGTAACATTTAGATACATCATAGCAAATGACTGCAATTTAAATATTTCCTAATATTATGCTGAACACTATGGTCATACAGAGTGTCAAACAGATCACAGACGTGCTGTTTCTCCTATCCCAAAGTGCTGATCCCACATCCATTCCTCCCAGCAAGAGGCCGGTGCTGCGCTACCACAGCCTATTTGAACATTGTCCATAATTTAAATACAATCAGAGCCCAGATAAAATAAGAAAATAGGCAGAGTCATGTTTCCAGTTGCTGTTTTGCAAATCACAAAGCAGAATTTGTTGTTCAAAAGAAAAACAAAACAAAACACAACAAAAAAAACAATTAAAACAAAAAGGAAAAACTAGAACAGGTGTGGCCAGGTCCCAGAATTACTGTGCCTGGCTGAGCTCAAATGCCAAACTTATTACTTGGACATGGTCTCAAAAGTGCTGCATGTCATCCAGTAATTTCTCGACTGCCTCCTTGTGCTACCATTTACCTTCTCCCAAGACCATGTGGGTCAGAGAATTAGGCCCAAGGTTTTACTTAGAGTAACACAGGACGATGTATTTTAGATCAGACCAATGATACACACCGTTTAATATATTGCTGTTTTTTCACCTGTACTCAGTGCCTCAAAGCTATCTTTAAAGAACCTGGACTATGCTTATCCAACATAGTGTGGGTAAAATTTGTTCCTGATACTGTGAAATTTGGGGATTTAAAAATATATTCTAGTTGCTGAAAATCTAGGCACCTTTTGTGTTCATAAAATAAACCCTTTTCCTCTTAATGGAAACCGGTCTTCACGGCAGTAGTCATTCAAAATAGATTGCGGTCATGATGCATAAGAAAACGAATGCAGTAATTAAAATAACCCATAAAAAGTGAGAAGAGGAGTTTAGTGGATGTAGTTATTTCTATATATTTTATACAACCATTTAACATATTCTGCAGTTAAGAAACAATACAAAACATTCAGAAAAGCTTATCATGTATTAAAAACAAATATAAAGCTGGAACATGCCATATGATGAAACACAACTGCTGGATCTTAGGCTTGCTAAGAAGGATGGAATTCATAATGGAAAAAGCTTATTATTCTCAATAGTTTGGTTTTATCGTTAGGAGCTGCCAAATGCACCAGTGCAGCAGAGGTGAGGTTGCCTCAGCCCCGCGTTCCCGGGGGCTGTCAGGAGCCGGGCTGAGCTCGGGCTCCCAATGGGCTTGTGTCAGGGCAATAGTGGGCCTGACTGTCCCTGCCTGGCCCCCGGGGTGCCCCCCACCTGCTAACGGCCCAAGACCCCATGTCAGTCCAGGGAAGTGCCCGATGCCCGGGGCTGCGGCTGCCCCGGTGCCCCCGGCTGCCCTGCTCCTGGCCGGGCGGTGGGACGGGCCCTGGCTGCCAGGCCCTGCCCTGCCCTGCCCCACCCCTGGGAGCCCCGCTGCTGCAGAGGGAGAGCCCTCACGGGGGGGGCCGGGACGGCAGCTTCATTTCCATGACTGGCTGCCGGGGCCCCTACCCGCCACGGCTCCCCTGTGCCCCATTTTGTGAAGGTGAGCCTTTAACCTGGCACTGGCAGCCGGTAACCCCACAAAGCAGGAGTGGCTCTGGGGAGCTGCAGTGGGATGTGACCTGCCACAGACACCTCTGCGAGCCCCGGGTTTGTTCAGGCAGTGCTGCAACTCCACAAGTACGATGACAAGGCTATTACAGCTTATAAAATATCCTGTTAATTCCACTATTCATGGGTCATTCATGTTTCCACAGCACTATTTTCAGGAATACTTGGATTACATCATCATACCTACAGCACAGTCTTCTTTCTGTTTTCCACTAAGCACGGAGCCTTGAGCCTTCTACAGTTCAAAGGCCTTTTTTTTAAAAGGCCACTGAAATCCTTGCTCCATGCTGTTGGCGCGCATGCACGTTTACACCTGACAGCGTGGCGTCAGAGGTGAAGAATTAAGTAACTGGTACTTGTGCGTGTATTTCCGTGCCTTGGCATAGCTAAGTGAACTGCTGAGGTGCTATAACTGGCACTACTGCTGCTGCTCACTCTCACAGGGCTTTTGTGGTGCCCTTTCTGGTCTTTTTGTCCTGTCTTACCTGGTGTTTTTGCTCATAAAGTCATGGCAATCTCACCTTCTACTTGTAGCACATCATATTAGTGGCTTTTGTGTTATGGATGTAAGCTGGAAGCAGCAATTCCTAAATACCTGAGGAGGAAGGTTAATCTGGCGCACAATAGTTTATTTTGTTAAAACCACAACATTTTTAAAAGCTCACTGGTAATTTAAGGAACATGTATTTCAGAACAGTTTTCCACAGTTTTCCACTTCCCTTCTTCCCCATTTCCATATATAACAGTCAATAAAGAGGCCGAGAGCTGAAGAATCCACCAGACAAGTTTTTCACAGGCATAAAAGAAACATTAGTACTCAGTCCTTCCTCCCTTCCTCCCTTCCTCCCTTCCTCCCTTCCTTCCCCCCTCAGAAGACATTCCTGTGCTGTATCTGAATGAGGTTCTGACAACTGGCCTCCCCCTCAGAGTCTAACTGAAAATGCATGCTGAAAGTCATTTAATACTAATAGCAGATTATTTAAGGCATTGTGGCCTGATCCCCTGCAGAAGGATCACATCATTAATGTAAGTGCAGTGATCGATAACAGCACTCTGTATCTGCATTTGGCTGTAACAAGCAATTTAGCTAAGAGAGTGCATGTTCTCTAACCCATGGTACCATCATTCATTGCCTTGCTCTAGGTTAACACTTGTGGAGTGCTCTCTGCCAACATATCCTGAGCATTAAAGCATTAAATGGTCTAAGATTTTGAACCCTTTCCCAGAATAACTCAGACTGATGTGGCAGGGAAGGCACACTGATGGTCTGTATTCTTCTCCCTTTCACTCCCTTCTTTTAGAAATATCATGGTGAAAATGGGATAGGAGTAGCAGTGGAGTCCTGAAATTTCTGCAATGCTGAAACTTCATCGAAGTTTAACCATTGTGCCAACCACTGCTCAGAAATGTGTTGATTTCACTCTGTAGAGCCTGGCAAAACAGAAAGAAATGAATTGGCCGTGAATTGAACGTTGGCAATTCAATCGTTGGCTCGGCAGTCACAGATGTTTTCAAGGCAGCTTGTGGTGTGCTGTCCACAAGCACAGACAAAATCTGAAGTATTCCCCAAACAGTTGTCTTTAATTGGGTTTAAATGGATGGGTTATGGGCTAAATGCATATGTATCACTAGATATGAAACAAGCAAGCACATTAATAGAAAAAAAACATTATACAGAAACTTGGGGGCTACTGTTCTGTGTGAATGGATTAACAGGATACAGGATGCCTTCATTATCCAGAGATCTGTTATTATGTGCATGCCAATAGTTTGTTCTTTCTTAGCAGCATCATAAATGATGTGTCCATGCCAATCCTGGTTTTAGGTGACCCAAAGAACCATCTGCTGCCTTGATTGCAGACGCCTTGTCCTGACATGTGCCAGAAGAACAAGCACCAGTGTAATTGTGCTTGGAGCACTGTGGTGGAATGTGATCCTGGCTGAATGACAACAAAATGGGCTGTTTGCTTTCTTGTTTGGATACTGGGCATGTTTTTCATTTCACAGTATCTTTATGAACAAAGGAACAGCTTTGCAGCCACAAAATACTTAAGGTTGTCACAGGTGCATTGTCTGTCCCAGCAAAGATGATAAGGAACACTTGTACACATTTAAATTCTTGGGCTTATCAGTAATGTGTTGAAACCTGGACAATGATACTGTAGTTCACTGGTGTACTTGGCTTGTATTTATATTCAGCATTTTTGCAGGTGTTCAATGTGAGTGAAATAGCTGTCTGACTGTGGTGAAGAATTATTAAAACATTGCATATAAAATTGTCATAACCTGGTTTTCTATTACTTTGACCATGTTCTTTGAATCCTGTCTCTAACACTGAAGGAATTGATCCTGTTGCATGCAAACCTGATAAAGAAAAATATAGTTTTGAAAGGTATAACATAATTCCCTACTCACAGTACGTAGCCATAACTGAGAAGTAATTCCTTTTATCTGAAAAAAATCCATTGTGCTAGCTGAATCTCCAAGACAGTACTTTTCTGCATATTGTGAAACTTTGTAATAGAACTGTTTTCCCCAGGAAAGCAAGTGGAAAGTTAATTATTACTTATCTGTAAATTATATTTCCAAAATATAAATTAGTGCAACGACAGAGTCTAAATCTCAACAGGAAGAACAGTAAGTAACTGTTTTAAATCCTTTTCAGTGTACTGCAACTTCATAAATACAGCGCTGTTCAGATTCAGCATGGAGGAAAGGCCCTACTTAAGAAAGGGCAGTGCAGGCAAAACCTTCCCATGCACTGCCATATAATTAGATATCAGGTTGCAGTGATCATAGAATCATAGAACAGTTTGGTTGGGAAAGACATTATGATCATCTAGTCCAACCATAAACCTAGCATTACCCAGATATTGAGACACTTTCTGTATCAAAGAATCTCAGAAATGCATTGGAATTTTTGACGATCCAAGAGCTATATTTTATTAATATGCAGGAACAGAATGAGTAAGAGCAGCAGTTAGGGTATAATGTCTTAATGTCTCAAGTATGCAAATGTCTCTGAGGACCATTACAGCAAGTCAATCTTTGCTGGGGTATGCTCCATGAAGATTTTATTTTTGCATTAATGCTTTCCATTAAAAGATACTATTGCATTCAGCCGCTCTCTGCTGCCAGTTTGCAGGAAGTTTTTTTCCCACCACCTATTCTGTAAGCAGAATAATAGCATGAGCAAGGAGTAAAGACCGAGCAGATCTGACCTGTAGAGTGGGAAAAACATCCTCTGACCATTGGTGCAGCAGCAGCAAGGGATCGTAGGGCAACACCCACCCACAATTTTCACATTCTTAGAAAAGAAAGATAGGTGAGCCTATCATACCCCATGGTGTTGCTCATTTTCTCCTTCTCTCTCAAGCTCAGTTGGGTTCTTCTTCATATCAAATGAGGAAGAGATCACTTGAACTGAGAATGATCTGATCAGCCTTTATGGGGGCTGCCTGGAAGGAGAGATGGGGACATATCTTTGCAGACACCCCAGTTTTTAACATGAACCCTTCATTAAATGAGGCTCACTGCTGACACCACTGTAGAGCCTGTGGCCTGGTTCATCCTCCTGGCATCCTCTTTACCTAATTCTTGCTCTCATGTCCAGTTGCCTTGACACTGTTATAAGTCCCGAAGTGTGTAGACCTAAAACTGGACAACTCAGTGTTGCACTTTGAAAAATTAAAACCATATTTTCTTTCTCTCTTTGGTTTAAAGTTGTATCTTAGGGTCATTTTCCAGCTAAGTATTTGTGTGGTATTATTCCTGGGTCCCTACACAAGTGCACAGGATGGATGTACAAAACTTGTGAAAAAAACACCATTTTCATCTGATTTTACCAGCAGTGAATTTGATTTAGCAGTGGCAGGATAAGCTTTTTTGGTGTCTGGCGTATACAATAGTAAGGCAGCTTTGCAAGCACTCAGAAAAAGATCTGTTAATGCACACTGCACTATGCAGAAGACTAACTGCATGATGTCTGCAAGAAATGAACACATTGAGGAACCCCTGGATGTCATGGGCTGTAATCTGCATCTTAACTTGAGGTATAATTTGCAGAGACCCTTCTGGTTCATTTATCTCTTTCTACCTATATTCTGAGAGGCAGCCTGCTTTGGGTCTGTACCAGCAGTAAAGACAGATACCTGCTGCTGGCTCTGTTGTTCTGGGGAGGGAGTAGCATGGGGAGAGCCAAGGTCCTGCCCTTTTCACCCCATCAGCTATGATGAAAAAAATAAGGAGATGCTTAGACCCAATGTCTGGGCAACCACAAGAGGCAGAAAACCAATTACTCTTGTCTTGTCTAGACAATGGTAAAAGCCACAGTCTTGCCTAGAACTCTTTTGGTTCCTTGCAAAAATATATTATTTTTTTTTCCATAGTACCACTTCAATCATCCAAAAGATCTGGCAATTTAAAAAGCTGAATTAATTGATGAGTTTAATTTGTTTTGTAGGTTTCGCAGCTCTTGGGGTACATGTTTTCCAGCCTATTTTTATAAGAGCAGAGACATTTGGTTTACTGATAATTAACACTATCTAAGATTCTGTGTTTATATTCCTATTTCTGGGAAAAGTGGCATTTAAAATCACAGATAATGTGAGATTTATAATAAAATAATGAGGAAAAAAAATTTGCAGCAGACATGGTAAAGGACAAGGACCTTTCCTCCATTTCATTAATTGCAAAATTTGTGTCAGAACTGTCTGAAGCAATACAGTAGCATAAATTTGAACAATAACCTGAAAACCACTTTTTCTTCCATATTTGTAAGCAGCAGTATTTGCATGACTTTTGGTCACGAGTAGAATTTGTGATGTTCTTGCTCATCCTTCTTTATAAAATGAGTCTTACAGCTTTACACTTCAGCAGATATCTAAGTCAGCTCATATGTCACATAGCTGAAGAGAAAAATGAATAAATGTTCCTCTGCTGGGGACACAAGGTGGCCCACCCCAACACAGCATCATCTTTTTTCCCAAACCTTATACTCACTTTTCTCCAGGGCAATTGAAACCTAAACCACTTTCAGAGTCACAGTGGAGATGAGACGAGATGAAATTTGGAAGTAGACCATCTGTAGTAATAATGAAAGTATTTGCCCTCAGATGCAACTTGCCTTTCATCTTGTAATGACATTTCATGCTATGCAAGGGCTAGAGACCATCAGAATATTTCTTCTCACTCAGTAACCCTGAAAAAGAGTATTTTATTGCAAAAGCTCTTTATTTCCACTGGGTCTGTTTAAAGGCTTGCTTGATTCCAGGGAAAAAAAAAAAGTGTCTCTTTTGACTTAGTTAACTGTTTCAGGATGGCATTTCACTGTGAATTTCTATTTTCATACCTTTCAAAATGCTGTGATCATTAGGATCCTAAAATCCCAGCATTTCAGAAGTTCCTATGTAAGCAATAGTTTCTCTCTCAAGACATGACTTCTTAATCCAAAGTACTGGTGGTATTTTTAAATTGGATTGTGGTAGATTTAAATAAGTGGTAGATTTAAATAAAGAGTAGATTTAAATAAGTGACCTGACAGTCCTGAAATTGTGTGACATGATTTAAATTCTTCCAGGATGCATTTTTTTTTAACAGTTGAGTCAATATAAACAATGACAATTTAAATTTAAAAAAAAAAAATCACAGCTGTTTGTATATAAAACCTTGTATTAACACATTTTAAAATTAACAATATCATACATTTAAGATGATCTACAAACTACCTTTCTGCTCCCATGCTTTAGAAACTTCATTGTTGACTGAAATAAGTTAGACACCAAAAAGGTATGCAAAGCTCCTAACACATTTCCACTAACAAGAGCTGCATTTTCAGGAAATTAAGTCATTAACTGAGGCCTCAGCTTTACTTCAAATCTCAATAAATTCTTTTTTGTTGTTTGTTGTTGTTTTTTTGTGATTGCAATTACAACTGTGGGGATCTCTTGTACCAGTCCTTTAACACACCTCCAGTGCAGGACTTGGGTTCGTTAAGCTCTCGCCTCAGGGCATACATGACTGTATGTCCTTGACAAACACGGAGCAAAGGAATGAGCAAAACATGGTTGAGTCCCTAAAGGTTTTTCTTCTCTTTTCTTTATGCTTGTTACAACATATCTCTCCCTCTCTCCTCTTTTCAAGCTTATTATGAGAGCCGAGAGCTCATTTCAACCATCAATCACATGCTGTAGAATAAATCCGTATGGATTTATTGTATTGCTGGGCTCCCCAGCTCTCAGAAGTATATTCTCTCATTTAAAAAAGAGTAACAGTAAATCTTGCACTACACAATCAGACAGAAGCCTGGGAAAGATACTGCACACAAAAGACAATGATAAATAGCAACACAGAAAGTTGGGGAAAAGCACCTAGTTGAATATTTTAACTGTTGGTTTTAGGTTTGGTCTAAATTAATGATTTTCATTTGTATTTCAGAAACAAAATTAAACAATACATTAATTAATCTTAGAAATGATAGCTAAATTAAGAAAAGCAATCAGCACAGAGGAAGAATATCTCCAGAGAAACTAGGCAAAAATAAACTAACACTGAGCTCAGAAAAGTGCAAGCAAATACAAGAGAGAAATTACTACAAAATATTGTGGAGTTGGTAATGGATAGAAAATTGTTTGTGAAGATCTCATTTGATATTGCTGAAATGGAAATTTAAAAGTTGGGGGGTGTATGACTTGTATATGCAGACTGACCCATCAGTACAGACAGTGGTCTCTCTCCATCTGGCACCAGCAGGGCTGTACCTCGAATACTGTGTTTTGCTCCATATGAATACTGCAGAAAATTTGAAAGAATTCAGAGACCATCAGTTACCAAGTGAAGTTATCTTATGGGAAGAGCTAAACTTGTGCAGCTCAACATGATTAACAGTGGTTTTTGGGGAGAACATCAGCACTCACCACAGACTGGAGTAAGAAAATTGATAATGCAAAGTGCAACTTACGACAAAGTAAAATGTGATTTGAGTATGTAAAAATACGTAGTGTTAAGGTGGGACCTGCTGGGCTGTGGAATATCCTTCCAACAGCCAGGTCAGTAGGCTCCAAGGCAGAAATCATTCGACAGGCAACCTGACCACAGGTGAGAAAGCTTCCTGCATGGCTGGGTGTTAGCCAGACCCGGCCCCCAAGTGTCACCAAGCTGGAGGGGAAAATTTCAATGTGGGTGCAGCTGGGGCCAGAGACACGAGAGCCACGTGCCCCCCATGACAGGGGCAGGGAATGATCTGGAGAAAGCTGTTTTCAGAGACTCCATGGAAGAGCACAGCCATACCCTGCAAACATGGCACTTACGGTCTCATTGCTGTTTAAGAGAACTTGCTCTGAAAATGTTGCTGTTGCACTCTGAAAGCTGTCATTAGTTCCTATTGCTGCTTTCCCCAAAAAGATGAGAAATGAAATTATTAGATATCAAAAGGATTATTAAGTATTACGGCATTGAGATATTTAGGTTTGATACATCATAACTTGCTAAATAGCAATGAGAGTTAATACAAATATATTTTCTGTAGCCTTTCTTGGCACTAGAGTTTTTAAAGCAAATCTTCAAGTAGATTACTTTTGTAAATCCTAAGAGACTCAGAACTATTTTGTTTTTACATCCTGTTCTTTCATTGGCTTTAATTTGATGAACACTAATGTAACATATGATATGCTCTTGACTCTTGCAGTTCTTTCTTATTACACTTGTAAAGAAAAGCCAAAGCAATTTTTTTCTACAGAATCTGTCTTCCGCAGCATTTCTAACTGACTATAGGTATTTTGTTCCAACATCCTAAGGATTATATTCCGTCCATATCCTTGTCTTTCTTGGTTTTGAAAGATAATTAACATGCTGTATTTAAAATCTTAATTTTTCTGCAAGCCTCACGTGGCTGTCTTCTAGTGGTTTCTCTCCTTCCCTTTTCCCTTCTGAATGTACTTTCACCTTTGGGTCATTTCCTCTCCCGTTCCAACTTCAACTTCTTATTAATTGATCTCCTTGTGTTAATTCTGTTCCCATCTTTACTAACACCTAACCTGTGTCCTGTATCTAGCCACTTTGACACCTCCTGAAGGTCCCTTATTTAAAGTCTCAACCTAAATTCCCGCTGCCTCCTCTGAAACCAGAATTTAGCAGCAATTTGAAGGGTTCCCTAAATCACTGTTAGCAAGCTGTGTGTTAAAAAAGCAAGTTCCTTATTTTTGCCAAACAGCATGCAGGCTGAAAGTCGCTACAGCACTGAGCTTCCCATTTCGAGCAGCCTTTAGAGAGCCTCTGCTGACAAGTGGAGGCTGACCCTTTACATTTTTGTATCACTAGTTTGTTCTCTAGATGTTATTCGGAATTCTTCACCCCTTTTGCTTTGCAATACCCAAATGACAAAAAAACTTGCATTATTTGTCATACGAGGAAACAATTACAATGGTTAAAAAGTAGCTTGTAATCAATCTTCTGTGAATCCTATAAATATATATAATCCACTTATTATGCAATTGAGTTTAAAAGCTAATTTTAGATTGTACTGACCAAATTCTTTAAAGTAAAAAATAACATTGCAATTGTAATGCTTTCTATTTTAGTAGTATAGCAGTTTAATTATGATTTTGTAATTACATATTCTAATGAGAGCTTTGCAAAGCCTTGCAGTACACAAAAGTATCTTTTTATTCACTGTTTTCAACACATAGTTATCAAAATGTTCTCAAGATGTAATTAGTTGATATGTTTTCTTATGATTAAAGCCCTTGCAGAGGATGTTTCACACAAATCTGTTATCTGAAAATGAACATGCTTAGTGCTGTATATCCTGTTTCTGGATACTCATTTGGGGCACAAAGCCAAATCTGGCAGTTGTCTAGAGTTTTATTTTCATTGAGCAATCAGTTGAACGTTCATTCAGCATTTTCCCACATTTTGACAGCAAAGAAGCACAATCAACAGCTGCTTCTCTGACAGGAATCATTTCTCCACTCAGACTTACTCAGTTTTAAATCCTCGAGACAGTAATAGATGAACTATCTCCACAACATAATGTTGACTCAAAATCTGGCAATCTTTGTCATCCTATTTGATGCCAAATTTTTTCTTCTTTGGTAATTTTTCTGTGATTCAACGTTTCTCTTTGTCCACCTATATAGATTTCTTAGAAGAACTGTTTTCTCTCAGTTTATTTACTCCAGACTCTTCTTGAATGGCCCCCTGACACACCAACCACTTGTGCACACCGTTACCAAGGCTTCCTTGCCAGAATATCCACTGTGTTTTCTTCTCCCGGGAATCGATTAAGCTGCACACAATTTTCCAAGACTTTTGCAGCTTCACTCTGCCCCACTGGCCCTTTATGATGCTATTCTTCTCCCACAGTGTGCTCGCTGGAGCAGTGTGGAGAGATCCCCAGGTTGTGGCTGGTCAGAGCTGCTCTGAAACTGAAAGCAGAGCAGTTGCTTTTGTGTGGTATCACATCTGGGTTCCCAGTCCTGCTTCTCAGTTCAACTGCTGGTGGCTACACAGCTTTTGTTTCTTAATCTGCACGAGTTTGGTGCTAGCTGGAGGATACAGACTAATTTTAGTGCAGTACTGAGCCATGCAGACGTACCCATAAATCAGCAAACTATTCTTTTAACAAAATTCTGGACTAGTAAAAAAGGGCGAGTTTAGGATTTAATTTAATTTCCCATGGGAAAGACAGCTGCAGCAGAACTCAAATTGCAGAATTAGGCTTCTAAGGTCTCCTGCATCATTCCTAAGCAATTAATTACTTCTAGGCCTCTTTATGCTAGTTATTAGGGAGGATAATCCATCACTTCCAAATAGGCATCTCTAAACTGTAATGCTTACCAGTGCATCCAGTCTTGAACAGGGTAACCATTTTGTGGCAGATTTTATGTACAGCACCCAAACTTTAAAAATCTCCTGGAAATGAGGACAGCTTTCCATAGAGACTGAGAGAACTGCTACTCCAGAAGTTTGTCTTATTCAGAAGGGCTGTCAGATCATCTTTCTTTACACGAACAAGAAGGGAGGCACCAGGGAGACACACAGGGAGGCCAGTGGACCCCATCCCCTAAGACAGTACTCACTGCCACATGCAAAAGGAGGGCATGGTCGGTAGTTGGGCTGATTGATGATAGATCTTCACAAGTGGATTTTGGTGAAGAAGTAAATTAGATTTCTGTAATGGGAGCTATGCTATTTATGGGAACAAGCTGCCAGTTTTCTACTCTTATCAGGAGAAAAGACAGTTGCCAAGAAATGCTTCCTCCATTTAATGGCAAATAAGCCTGCAAGATACATTTTCCTAATAGCAGAAGTCTAGGCAAAGTTTGGGACAGATAAAATAATAAAAATGATGAGCCAGACAAGTATATAACTGTGCAAATATATAAAGCCCATCCAAACTGTCAACCTGGCCTTGGACTATTCAGAAACCAGAACAACTTCAACAAAATCTAGCTCTTGAGAGCCACAGGCACTATCTGCTGCCGAGTATTTTTTAGTACAAAAATGCTGTATTTCTACACCAAGTAAGTTTGAGGTGTCTTGTGTTTAGGCCTGGTGGGTCCTTTTGTCAACCTTGCACAATTTTAAATAACCGTTACTATTGTTTTTGGCATGTCAGAACCAATTCTGCAGGACCGTGAAGCAGTTACTCAAACCCATTCTGAAATAACCAAGGGTAAAAAAGCGAAACAGCAGCCATGTGTTCTTAGGTTCAAGGATCGATACCAACGCTTTCAAAAGCGCCTTTCTAAAAAGCCTTGAGACACTTGCATAGTCCTGATACATCAGATGCAAGTTTCATTTAAATCATTAATCTCCCATGAACTGATTTCTTTTACAAGAATTAAATTCCCAGATAGCCACGAGTTCAGTCTGCAGCAAGTTTCTGTCGGCAGTGATCAGTACAATCTCAATCAGATTTTCCAGAAACAAACAGGTGCTGGGAACTCACAAGGATGCCTCACAAAGCTGGCCTTGGTACTCCCTGGCAATCAGCTTCTCATCCCTCTTGTCATTCATCCCAGCCCAGCATTGCTCAGGCTTCCTGCTTTCGTACTCTTAATTGTGTGGCTGCATTTTCAGATACTACATCAATTGGTGACAAAATTACTGAAAGACTCCTATTCAAAGACAAATAGATCAAATTTAACATTGCTGGACACCTGAGCGGCCTGAAAGACTCCCGAAACTAAAAGCAAATCCATTGCTTTGTATTTCCTTGTTCTGCAAAACAGCTGCTGGCTTAGTTTTGGCTTTCAGATAGGAAGCCCACGTCGAAGTCTGAAGCACTATCTTTTTGCAAATTTTCTTCACATCCAAGATTTTTTTTTTTTTTTTCAGATGAAGGCAAGCAGCTAGAAGGGGAAGAAGAAAAGGATTTTCCTTACAGACAAATGATTTTGCTTTCAGCAGTTCTCTGAACCAACTAACTTCAGATCTATGCATGGCACTTGTCCATGAGACCGTAGTACCCAGCATCTCTCCTCCTCTGCGTTAAAACAACCAGCTTTATAACCAGCCCATTTACTTGTATTTCGCTATCATATGTTGCTAGAACATCTTACTCCAGAAATTAGAACTTTTGCCCTAAAAGGGCTTTAAGGAATCTCATTACCTCCAGTCCTGCACCCGGGCAGGTGCCCCACAGCTCGTCCCCTTTCCCCCCGCGAGCCCTGGGGTGCCGGTTCACCGCAGGCCGCTCCCCGCCACCGCCCTGCAGAGCCCGAGCTCCGGCGGCTCCGTGCCCAGGGCAGGGCTGAGGGTGCCGGGAGGGCTGCGCTGGGTGCAGCGGGGCGCCCAATGCCGCCGGCAGGAGGGAGGTCTCCCGTGCCTTCCAGTGTGCGCTCCGCCAAGAAGGGGGCTCTGGGCGGATGGGGCCGCGGGTGGAAGATGGCCGGGGGAAAGCGCGGGGTGGGTCGCGTCCCTCCCGCCCGCGGCCTGGGTCGGCACAGCTCCCCTCCCCTCTGTCGCTCCCCGGAGGCTCCCGGCGTCGCCCCTCTGCCGCCGCCCGCCCGGGGCCGCCCCAGCCCGGCCCCGCGGAGCCGCAGGAGGAGCCGAAGCCGCGGCCCGGCCCGGCGGGGCAGCAGGGGGAGCACGAGCCCGAGCCGGGCGCAGCAGCGGGGCGAGCCGGGGCTCCGGCTGCCACCAGCCGCCGCAGGAGCCGCGCGGGCGACTCCTCAGAGCCGGAGGCGGCGCGGGAAGCCCGGCGCAGAAGCCGAGGATGCGGCGGCCGCGGGCTTCGCCGCTGCCGGCCTCTGCCTAGCCTCGAGCGCAGCCCCCCCGGCGGCAGCTGCGAGGCTGCGGCAGCTGCCAGGCTCCGGCACCCGCCGCCCCTTGGCGTCGGGGAGCAGGAAGCGGCGCTCGGCCGGCGCGGTCGGCTCCCAGCGCCCGCCCTCCCCCGCCCAGCGCAGAGCGGGCGCCGGCGGCACGGGCCGCCGCGGGAGCAGCAGGCGCTGGTGTCGGATGCCTGCGCTACGCCATCCCGGTGCTGCTGCGGCCTGGACTCGGCGGGGGGCGCGGGCGAGGAGGCGGCGGGCGATCGGAGGGCAGCAGCGGCCACTCCTTTGTGTCCCAGGTCGGTGCGGGCGAACCGCGAGGGGGCACGGGCCGGTGGGGGAGAGCGTCCCACTCTTTCCCGCAGGGCTGGGGCTGGCGGGCGCCAAACGCGCCCCTCCGTGCCTGGCCTATGCCCGCCGCAGGCATGGCGGGCGGGAGAGAGACTTGTTTGTGTCGGGCTGACCCCCCCTCTCCGCACCCCGTCAGGAAAACTCCGTAAGCCTCTCCGCAGCCCGGCCTGGGGGGCGGTGGGCTGGCGCGGGGGGGGGAGCTCGGACGCCTCTGCTGTGGGGCAGGTGACCCCGGCCCCTCGCCTGCTGCCGCTCCTCCCCGGCCGGGGTCGGCTTGGGGCCGGAGAGTTTCTGCCCGGGCAGCCTTTCGCCGCCGTTGTTGATTGTTTATCGCTCTGAGGCGGCGCCGAAAATAGGTCAGAAATAACGTCCGTCTCGGTGAAGTGCCCGAGCCCCAGCCGTGGTGCCGGGGCAGTCGGAGACGTTGCTGCCCTCTCCCCGCTTGCCTTCCTGAGAAATGCCGGGTTCTCCCAGGGTTTGAAACCGTTTTGGGGGTTTTTTACTTATTTTTTCAATACCTGTGTAAAGTTGCTGGCCGAGCGTTAGCAGTAGCTCCATAGCTCCCAGCTATTTCCTGGTACGCGGAGGGCGGCAGCGGCGGCTCCCTGCCCGCCCGGGGGCTTCTGCCCGGCGGGCCCGGCCGGGCTCGGCTCGCCCCCTCCGAGCCGGGGAGAGCCTGTCCTCCTCCGAAAGGCAGGGTGTACGGTGGGGCACTGCGGTGCCTGCTTCCAGCAGGTGCTTATCACTCCTGTTCCCATCCGTGGGGTATTTTCAGGGGTGAATTAACCTTAGGACGTTAGGGCATAGTTTGAATGATCAGTAAGCACTCTTGTGGAAATAATCTTTCCTTTCTGTCTTGTGTTATTTTAAGCAAAATTTTCAATAGGACTTATTTGAAAACTTTATTTCATGATTATACGTTGCAGATGTGCCACTTTGTAGAGTGATTGCACAGCATAATGGATTTTTAAAAATTGTAATTGGGGGGATTTATGGTCCTGTTGATATTTTGACTAAAGAGGTATTCGTACTGAAGTGTTTAAGCTCACTTCCCCTTTCTCCTGGTTGCGATTGAAAGGTAAACAAACTTCTGTTTGAAGTCTTACATTTTATCAAGTAAGTGGGTATAAATGTCTATTCTGTTTTACTGGCTTTTGCTTTGTTTTCTAAGGAATTCAGTCAACTAGCTTAATGGTGTCTTATACATGGGCAAAGCCTGAGCTAAAATCCAGATGCACTGCTTTGTAGTTTGCTGGACTGATAAGAAATAGGGAATGCTGCTGGTGTGATCCTTATTGCTTGGGAAGGGAAAGTATTACATTTTCATCCATAAAATGTCTCTTACTTAGCATTTTGATTGTGAAGAAAAAAATCTGCTTGGCCTTTGCTGAAGGACAACTGCCCCAGTCCAAACCTGGTTCAGTAAAGCTGTGTCACTGGAACCTTACGGTTTTTTTGGGATGAAAGATTTCTGGGTTTGTGGGGGAGCAAATTAAATACTTCAGCATAGTTTTTATTATTCCATTCAACAATTATTTTCCCCTTATAACTGGAAATACTGTTTTGTAGGAAGTTAACAATAATACAGGCTCTGGCTGTATCTTTGCCAGTACTTTGAAATGAATGAAGCATAGATTTGTCATCTTGCTCTGTTTCTTCCATACGACTGTGCCAGTAGTCACAGTCTGAGTACCTGCATTTGGTATGTCAGAAGACAGCTGTAAATCTTACTCTATGCTTACCTTGGGTGGCCAAACTTACTTTCTTTTTCCAACCTCTCATTTTTTCCCTTGTAAGTAGCATAAGTCAATTCTTAAGCTTTCCTTCAGTAATCAGTAACAATTACTGAAAACTAAATTGAGCTCATTCTTCAGAATGTTTTAAATTTCCTTTATGTGACCTATAATCCTATCAAACTGGTAAGACTTGACTGATATAATATGTGAAAACATAAGTTTTGTTCTTAAATTAACACCCGCTTTATTAATAAAATGGGTTTGTTATCTTCACTTTAAATTACAGTCAGTGTGACTGGCCTGGGTAAGGTTTGGCATGAATAGTAATCAGTAATAGGAAAGCATACACAGCAACTGAAATCTGTCTTCAAAACTGTGATTTTCAAAATGTGACAGACAGCCCAACACATTTGTTGATTCAATTTAATTCCATTACTGTAGAATTTAGTTCTTTTTTGAGTTCAGCAAACCCTCAGAAATAACACCTCAGGTTCTATTCAGGCTTCAGAATCAAAAAGCTGTGATGTCTTTTCTGAAGCCACTGGCGCCCCAGTGGTGGCTGTGAAACTGTTACTGGACACTCTGTTTTTTTGGTGGTAACGTTTCCCTTGGAGAAGTATCTGGGTTCCAAAGCTCAATTCGAGGACTGTCTCTTACATTTTATCCCACGTAGAAGAATCAGTGAAGACAGTTCCTGAGCAGGAAGCGACATGAAAATTGAGAACCATCACTCTTTCCAGTGTTTGCTGTTAACTTTGCTAGTCAGCTCTCCACCAAGGAAGACTCTGGCAAGTTCTGGTGGACTTTGTTGTGGGTTTAAGACATTGGGAACACCCCATGACAGGGGTGTTATCTCACTCTCACCAGGTTACAGTCTGATGCTTTGGTGCAAGCTTCTCTTTGAGGGTGCTGGAAGTGACTAGGATGGGGTACGTGTGCCACAGCCATCTGGTTGGCTGTGGAGGTGGATAGGAGAGCAAATTCTGGCAGAGGGACGAAGCAGATTACTGTGAGTGGTAAGGTTTTGAACTACTGAAGGTAAAGATATGGAAGCCCTGTCTGAACGCTGACTCTTGTGCTGTCGTTATTTTATTTCTTTGAAGAGAACTTGGATATCTGCACCAGTCTAGGAGGTGGGTATCGAAATGTTTATTAACGTAATGCTGAGAGCACTGGTGCCTGTGTCTCTCTCTTGGCCTGGGTGCTGTCCTGAACAAGTGTGAAAGTTAAACTAGTATCAAAGATGGACCTCGATGGGAGAAGGATAATGAATGGTTGTGGATTCTTGTGTACTGTTGACCTTGCTTCAGTGTTTGAAGCTGTTATTGATATAGGCCGGTGCTTCTCCCCGTTGCTTGGTAAATAGTTCATCTTATGTTTTGTGTCTTCTGTCCTGAAATTCTTTTGTTCCGTTTCAGTCCTCAATCCCCACTGTGGGGTAGGCTTGGCAGAATATCCCCTCTGGTTAACCAAGGTGGAAGAGTTACATTTTTGTTCTCTGGGGCTCCTCCCTTCCCTTTTCCTCTGTATGGAAAAATACAACCTCACCAGTGCTTTAATTGTTTTCGTGGCAGGACAGACGAGTAGCATCTGCTTATCGACCATTGTTGGTGATGGATATTTGTTTTGCCAGCCCGCTGTTGTACGTCAGGTACCTCTGGCAGGCCATTGGCTCAGAGAGTGTGTAGCCAAAACAGGCATTCGTGTGAAGTGCTGCATTCAGTTGCTTTTTTGGTTAAACTGTGAGCATAACTCACTGTTTCTTGAATTATGCATGATTTAGTCTTGCATTCATTTTTCCCTCCTGGTGAAAAAGCTTGGAAAATATGATATTTTTTTTTTAATTAAAAGTTTGTTTATATAGCAACTTTAAAATGCTTTGTATGTAGGATATAGGATCCTGTATAAAAACCTTCAAGACTTTGCACCTCGCTGTTTTAAATTAGGAGCGAGAGACGGGGTTTGATTGGTTAAATCCACTCAAAAGCCACTTTTCCTTGTCCCTGTGAGCTTGCTACAATCAGACTGTGTTACTGAACAAATGCTTCTGTGTTTTTCTGCCACAGCTAGGCAAAACAGTAAAGTATGTCCTTACATTCTGTCAGTGTTCATGCACCGTATGTTTTCTGTGTGGCAAGACACGTGCTTTTATGTTTGTTAAGCATCTGCTGATTTTGGCCTACTCTAGAATTTTACTAAGCATATTTTGATCATATCCATTCATGGGATACATTTAATGAAGTATTGTGTATAGAAAACTATGTCACTGTAGAAGTGTGAACATAGAGTTAAATATTTATGCGTTAATTTCTGGCAAAAGCAATTGGTATGTTGGTAATGTGGTGTCACTGATATTTGTAGAAGTCTGTCGTACAAATTGTCTTCCTCAAAGAACAATACATGGAACATTTGTGGTAACAAGAGCATACAACAAAGAGTAAACAAGAAAAAAAGTCTGAAAGAGAGGAAATAAGTTTGCCATAGATTGAGGTCAGGGAGAAGTCAGGTGAGCAAACTGTGTTTACTTCACTCAGGAAATCGGTGACAACACTGTTCTTGGAAAGAACAGGCAGAGAAACAAGGAGCAGAATGAAACCTCACAGACTTCAACTGACAAGCAGAACAAAAATTGAAAATGCTAAAGAGATTGAAGTGGCATCAGTTCTGTTTTTCATTAGATGGTTTCAGTGCTATCTTCTTTCTTTTTGATGGATTTTATTTAGAGGTTTTGGAATTGGGAACATTGTCAGTGCTAAGAATCTTGGAACTTTGTATTTTGCAAGCAGTTTTGTTGGAAACAAGATAGGAAGTCTCCCTTATCAGCATTTCTTACTAAAAATAAATTTAATGTTCCCTCATTTCTGAATTGCATGGCTTATATCAGGAAAATTGAAAACATATTCTTTTTGCTATTTTTAGTTTTCAAGTTAAAAGTTACAAATTTGTTACCTTTGATACTATGCAATTATAAATATACATATGTGTATATATGTTTGTGTATAGTTTGCTGAACCTCATTCATAAAATAAATCACAAACTACACCTCTAAATTCTTAGAATTAAGAAGAAAAAAATCTACAGCATTCCTAATTTATGCAGGCAGCCTTACCTTTGACTTCTGACATTTTGAAATAATAAACTTTCTTGTTTTTCAAATCTAGCTCTGCATACTATAATCACAGCCTTGTTCACGTGTTGTAACCTCATGCATCTGTCCCTGTTACTGATCATGATATAGGTCATTCATCACCTGTTGTGTACAGGATGTCAAGCTAGATAAGCTTATCATGCTTTCTAGCTATAAAATTAATTTAATTATCTTTGTGCTTTAAATGATTTTCTAAAGTTAATAAGCAAGATTTCCCTTTAAATTTTGGGATCAGAATCAGTTGCAGTATCTCTTTTATCTTTCTATTTAAACTTACAAGAGAAATATAGTAGTATTTGCTCTTCAGCAGGTTTAAGAAGTATTATTAAAGAAACTACTTCCCAGGCTGTCAGTTCAGCTGTCACTTGCTGATTTTTCTGCATAATGATTGTGTATTTCCATGTAAAAAAATTCCAACTAAGAAATGTTGTTAGTGCTTCTGTTTTTTAGTAGTAAATGTGTTTGCATATCTAGTACTTCTAAACTACAGTATATATTGCTTGCCTGCCTATTTTTATGTGGCCTATCTAGCTTTCTATAAATGCATATATATATATATATAAAAGATTTTCTGAATTTTCTGGGCAAACTCTGAGAATATACAAGCTGTCAGATAATTCTGGGGTCTGTGGTTTCATGCACCTCTGACCCCTAAACCCTTCACCTTAGTGAAGTAATTCAGATCAAATTGTACCAAGGTATTGAGGATATTTGAAGTGCCAAAACAGTGAGACATAGATAGTAGAAAACATATATTTTACTGCTTTACATGTGAAACAGCATAAAAGAAAAAAACATAAAACCATTGAGGTCAATACTAGACCTAAAGGTAGAAGTCAAGACTTAGATCTCGAAGTTTGCAGCCATTCTGTCAGACTAGAATTCTTTTTCTAATGAAAGTCCTTGCTGCTGGGCCAGGAGCTCTGAGCCACTGGGTTTTGCCTGCTGATAATTTTACTTTGTGTATTCTTAAGTTATGACCTCAGCACATTGTATAGCTCCAAAATTAATTTGAATGTCAGCTAATGCTGAATTTGGGTTGGTGGTTAGAAGCTCTAACAGAGCTGGCATCTAACAGATGTATACCTGCCTTCTGACTTGTAAAAGGTGTAAAAGCTGATGGAGTTTAGATGGAAAGATGAATCTTCATGGCCAGTCAGTATGGTCAGCTGTCGGTTTGCCCTTCTCAGGTAGGACAGGAAGGAACTAAGACCTGTTAGAAACAAACCAGCTACGCTGTCGGCAGGTTGGGGAAAGCCTCTGATGACTTGGTTCCTGATTGTTGGACCTTTTTCCTCTGGACTTGTTATGTTCTGTTTAATAGGTGGTTTTGCTTATTCTAGTTTTAGCAAATTTGAAAGTAGCATTTAAGGGATTTAATGACTACAAAAAGTTAGTGCAAGAATTTCTGACTAAATATGACAAGTAAATTGCAGGAGAAAATGAGTGAAAAAAACCCTGTTCCATATAAAACATTGTCAAAAATTGTTTAAATAGCATTGGTGACAGTTCAACGTAATTCAAAAATCAGTTTACTGCTTTGTTTTGATGTAACCTTTCAAGTCTACCTGTTGCAGCTACCAAAGGTGATGATTAGACTTGTTTTATTTTGAATGTCATATTTTGGAAGCAGAGCTATGCCATTTTAAGTTTCTGTCAGTTTTTTTAGCGGCTTCTCATGCATCAGTGTTGTTCTGTCAGTTAAATGTCACACGGGGAGGGGGAGGTAAGAGGGGCATAAAGCCTTCAAGCTGCAAAATAAACAAAAGGAAAACTTGAGTTTGATATGGCTGCTGTATTTGTCTGTTTAATAGAGACTCTTTAAGTAACTTTTATCTTGTCACTGTAGTGAAGGAGGAAGCAATACTGGTACTAAAAGGGTTGCAGCCCATGGAGCGAGAGTGGGCGTCACTGTGGTGACCAGGGTGTCCCTGTCTTTCTCATCCTCCATGACAGGGAGTGGAAGAGCCCTTCTTGAGCAGAAATTGTTCCTGTCCCCCGACACCGGATCTGTCAGTCGGTAACTCTGCATGCAGAGCGTGTTTCTGGGCCTACTGGGACACAGGGCTGCTGGAAGCTGCTCAGCTTTCCAGCCTCCCGTGCCTCCTTTGGGAAAGAAATAGCCCAGGTCCTGGTTGCCAGGGAGGGTTCCCAGGCGAGTGATGGCCTCTGTGGGAAGCCAGGCCTGTGAGGAGGGAGCAGAACCTGCTGTGCAGAGCCAGATCTGGGGAGGGGTTGGGCTGGTCTGGTGCTTGGGCTGTGGGGCTGTGTCCTTCCCTGGAGCGGGAGGAGTACTGTCTTCTCCCTTCAGCTCTTGAAGTGAATGTAAGGAAGGAATGGAGAGTATTTTACCTCAGGAGTGGCTGTGAGAAGGGGCAGTTGCTCCTGCCCTGCCACTTAAACCTTTTTGCTTTGCTGTGCTGAGGATGTGGCTGGAGGAGATGAGGATGTAGCTGGAGGTGACGGGTGGGCTGAGGGGACAGCTAGTCAGAGGAACCACTGTGCTGTGCTGCCGCTCACCTTCCCTTCCCCATCGCTGCGATGGCTCTGCTATTTGTGGAGCTGTGCTTTGAAACAGGATAAGGAAGTGATCTGAGCAAGCCCTGCAAAAATAGATTATTCTAAAATGGTAACTAATTCATTTTAAAATGCTGTCCCATGAGCACTGTGTTGGCAGGGTTGCGGGGGCGATGTACTCGTGCTGTGAAGATGGGAATGAGCACCTCGGGCAGAAACACTTCTGAAGCTGTTGCTGGTGTCGAAGACTTAATGTGGTTTCACGGGCAAAGTTAGCTTAAATTCATGCCATGCCCTTGCTCACTTCTTCAGGGTTAGATGTTAATATTTGCATACTCTTTAAGATGTATCAGTGCAGATGTTTCTGGAGCCATTCTGTATCTTAATCAGTGAAGTGTTGCAGTTTAAAATAAATTAAAAAAACAAAACAAAAAACCGCCCCAAAAACCAGCAACAAACTTACAAGGTAACCTCCAAATACCTGTAAAGATTTGTTTTGGTGTTGGTGGGTTTTTTGCTGCCCAGAGCTGCCAGCACACTTATAGTGATGGCTGTTTGTGGGGTGGATGGGAACAAGTCTTCGAGGGTTGTAGAGAGGAATCCTTTATTGGCTTTGCTGCTGATAATATATAATGTGCTGTTTTCTCATGGCGCTTGCTGACATCCATTCTTCCTATAGCATATATGCTGAGCTCTCCTCAGTTTGTTCAGGCTGCTGTCACAGTTGTCCATCGCTGCTTATCAGTGTTTTCTTGACACCTGTTTCTTCAGAAACTTCTTTTGCTGAGGATTTATCAATCAAAAAGCATATGCAGTACTCTACATAATGTGTTTAGTCCGTTCTCTTCTAAAACAGATAAAGGAAAGCAGTGTGATTTAATTTTTTTGTTTGTGTGGTTTTTGTTTGGATTTTTTGTTGGTTTTGATTATTTTTGCTGCTAGTAGCTGTTGGGTCAGATCTGTTTTGCTCTAGGTTTCAATGGAAGTAAAGAGAGTGAAGGACATCAAGGATAGTGTGGTGCTTGACTACTTTTGGTAATAGCTAAGTAAACTTAGAAGGTTAGGAATGTTTCTGCTTAGTGCTCTTAGATTTGGAGGCAAGCAGGAAGTAAGTTGCTGGAGGTGCTGCTTGAGGTTGAAGAAAAAGTATGGCTCTTCCGCACCTGGTCAGTATGAAGATAAACAAGCTGTGAGAGCTTGAAGTCTTACACCAAGCTGACATGTAGATGTTAGTTTGCTAGAATATATTTTTGAAAAGGTTTAATGCACGTTCTGAAATCTGCTTAATTGTCCTTCAACTTCACGCTTGTATCATACAACCTTAACCAAAGTGCACTTTGTACTAGAATGGTATGAATTTGACTGTAAACTTAATGCGTGTTTTGTGTAACAGAAGCGTTGCAGGGAGGGTCCTAGGAGATCTATGGTCAGAAAATAATTAACAAAGCAAGAAAAATAAGAAGCTATGACATTACTCTGGCAGATATTGAATGAATGCAGTCGACAGAAATAATGAGAAGATGAAAACAATGTTTTGTATTTCCAAAGTTTTTAGATTTTTTTTTTTGCATTGATAATCAAAGAATCAAACTTTTAATTTAAATTTATGTCCTGTAATGCTTGTCTTGATTTGTTTATTAAAATGGTAGAAAACCAGAAGCCGAACTACAAGGAAAAGAAGTGAAGTCAGGGATTGTTTTTAAAGATGAGGTTCTAAAGCTAGCCCCAGATCAGCTGACTTTATAATAGGTTATTGACATGAAAAATAAAATAGTCTTTGATACAGTACTCCCATGTGTTTCTAAAATAATGTATATCTCTATGAAAGTCCTAATGGAGTCACTGTTTTTCCATCTTGGCCCATCCACCCTATCACCACAGATGATACGAATGTAGGAACAGCCATGGAGGTGGTTTTGTGGCCACTGATCCTGGATCAGATTTACTGTCAGATTATCTCCTAATGTAACTTTGATCAGGCAGGCAAACTATCACATTTCTTAAGTTGATAAGAGTACACAGTATATCATTTGCACTGACTTAATGCCTGCTGTGGGAGGAAAGACTAACTATTTGGCATAAAGCCTTCCAATACAAAATCGGCCTGTCAAATCTAAACTGTTTTTACTGTCTTGTCAAACCATGACCTCAGAGCAGATATTGGAATGATGACTCAGCTCGGTAAATTGTGCTCTGTTTTATTTACAGAGGACAATAATATGGAATTAATACCTATTAAAAATAATTTACTATGTGCGTACAGTTAGATTTATTTTTAATTTCTATTGAAATCAAAGCTTTATTTTTTGACAGTAAGTTTGCTTGGGGTGGGAGAGAAGTTGCAACAACTTTCTTTTGGACACTCCTGGTTTATAAAATGTGGCAGAGCAATGACATTAACATTCATTGCAGACATTTTAATGCCAGATTCACCCATCCATGTGAGAGTTATTTGTCATTTAATGGCATTGCTTGGGACATGGAATTCAAAGAGATACTGCTTTCTCCCCTTGTATAAGTAGGAAAATTAAGTCTATTTTAAGAACACTGAGATAGACTCTTAGTATTTTATGAAGAACCTGTTCAGTTGGGCAGAATCAAATTATTTTAGCAAGCTTCTCTCTCCTACTTTAATTCTTACCTAGTGCATCCTTCATAAATTCTTGAGATTATGAGAAGGTGAATGTATTAAGGTATGCAGTTTGTTCTTTAAGCCAAGATACTACAGCTTGCAATGTACTGCAAGATTGTTATGTGCTTTTTGTGTAAAGTTCCAGAAGACTTTTGATTAAGTATTTAGAGTAAACACTTAATTTTTCTTTTTTCCCTCATATTGCTCTTCTGAATAGATTTAGAAAAATACATTGATTGCATTAATTGAAAATTATAAGCAAAATAAGTAATTTTTTGATTTACAGATGTATTTCTAGATGCATTACTTCTGCTTTAGTTAGTTAGTTATCTTTGTTTTTGTCACTGTTGTTAAGGTAGCTTGGTGGGGAATGGGCAGCTTAACTGCTGATTTACACTGTCCACTGTCCTTGGTTCTTAGCATGAGAGTATGGTAGTATTTGGTTCATTTTTCTCACTCAGCTGGTACACAGGACCAAAGTGGGACAAAGAGCTGGCTTAGTGTGGTAGCACATACCCTGAACTGCCACTGCTTCTTGTCAAAATGCCGCGTTTTGCTAGTTCTGACCCAAAGGAGGTCACATTTGTGCCAGTTATTTCATACCCTTTTAATCATAACATTTAAAATGTGGGTTTTCTTTTTAGGGGAAGTCTTTATAAAAGGCAAATAAAACATTCAGTTTGGTGTTTCCTCTTTCTTTACAAATTACTGTTGAAACCATTGCTCAATTCAGCCTAATGTGGGAGAAGGGATCTAAGAGATTATGAAGTTTTTGTTTAGTGTAAATTGGCAGCTGAAGGGAGAAGACACTGAAGTTAGTGCCCTTACTGGGAGGAAAAATACAGAAGTCAGCTAGCATGGGGTCTGTTTTGTAGCAGCTGGCCAGCTGCTGTGGATGTGGGTTCATCGTAGCTGCGGGATGTGCGATCTTCTGCCTAGTGAAGTGGCTGTAAAAGGTAGGGGGTTGTCGTGGTGGAGGGAGAAGGACACATCAGTAGGAAAGCAAGCTTTTAACTGCTGCTCACAGAACTTCTCATGTTAAACTTTTTAATGAGGGGGCTTAGAAATAACATGTCATTTGTCAGACAGGCAAAGAGCAATGCTAGGGTAGACAGGAATAAGCCTAATAAATGTTCCAGATTAATTATTGTATCATATACATGATCTATTAATAGGGGTGAAGAAAAGAAATAAATGCAACATATTAATGAATTCCATGCTCAGTGGGAATAATCAAGTTGTCAGCTCAAAGTAGTGTGTTGTTTTTATCAGTGTGCTGCATAGAGGACCAGATATTGGTGCTAAAATTAAAGCAAAAAGATGGAAAATCTGAATTTTAATACTTGATTAAGCTGGTTGTTTATCTAGCCCATTGAAATGTCATAGATATCTTGCATTAGTTTTGTTAGAAGTGGTGAATCAAGCCTTGTAATGGCTGTATAGGAAATAATACAGACTTAGAGAACTGGGCAAGAAGAAAATTTTAATAGTTGGGTTTAGCCCTGTGCCCATAAAATTAGGTCATTGTTTAACTATATTTAAGTAACTGTGGTTATTTACATTCATATAATTATTTGTAACTGTGAAGCTTTAAAAATAATTTAATGAGTAAATCCTATTATAATGCAGTCTGTTCTGTTGTCTTTTTCTGAGGGGTGGTCATGTTGCCTTTTTAAAGTTGGGATAATGAATTGAATAAGGTATCCTAGATATCTCTGCTTAAGGGTTTTTTTTGTTTATTTCCTTGTTTTACAACCTGATGATTGTGCAATCCAAAATTCAATTAGCATTTCTTTTCTACCACCTCAGCTTTTTAATTATGGAGAGCCAGGATTTATTTGTAGTGCTGGGAAGCTCTAGTCTTCAACCAGAGCACTGTGATACCGAGTGCTGCACAGCTGCAAAAAGATTTCAAAGGAGGACAGGAGGGTTATGCTTGATGCAGTAGTCCAGGCTCTCTCTGCAGGGAGAGAGGTGAGATGATCAAAATAACAGGCTGGTTCTTTGCAGCACCATGCTGAACTAATACATGCAGTGAATTATGCTTTTTCAGCCTCACAGTAATTAAAACAAAATAGGATATTAGCTTGGATGAGTTTTATCTGTATGGATGGATGGGACATATTTCTAATCACATGCAGAAAAATTTGGCAGGTCTTTTGCATGGTCTTGCCAAAGTCTGTGAGAACCCAGAGAAAACTAAATGAAAAATACTGTCTAGGTTTACAGTCAGATTGTGCTATTGTAGACGCTCAGAAAGTAGGTATTAGGAATAGCCGTGCAGGTCAGGTCAAGAACTCTGTTTTTGCCACATTAAATTTCAGCTGAAGGTTGAGTCAAAGAAAGAGCTAAAATTGGAATTGAAGACGGTTCTTAGGTGGGGGGACAAACCTGTGAGTCATCAGCATGGGGACAGATAGATGGTGGCTGAATTTGTGTTGGCAGGTGCTGGATCTCTGAGCATAAAGGAGAAGAGGATGGAGGAAGAAAGGTCAGGGATGGAGGTGTGCAAAGCTCCTACAGCAACTTAGAAGAAAAAAATTATCAGAAGACTGTGCTAAATGAACAGCTAGAAGAAAACTGGAGGAAAAGAAACATTTTTTTTAATATTTTCATTTGTAGGATTCTGTGTTTTTGTTTTTGACTTCTACTGAATAGAAAATACTAAACCTAAGGCTAGAACAATTTTAACTATTCAGGATTTTTTGTGTTTCCTCTCTCTCTTTTAAAAAATAACTTAGTCCTTTTTAAAAGAGTGCTGGTATAACACAGGGTTTATTGCATTATTAAACAAATGAAGTAAATGTTGGTGCCATTTTGATGTGGTGTTACAATATCAGGATTTTACCAGGGCATTATTGATAATTTGTGGTATCAAAGATGTAATATCACACATGACATACACAAGTGATTTTTATTTTTTTAAATTCCAGATAGCTTATTTTTTTAAGGCTCCACTTTTTATATTTTCTTTATGCTCCACTTCTTCTGTTTTCTTCTCTCTCAAGCTAAGGCAAAACCCATTTAGTTTCATGGCTTGCCTGGACAAGTTGTGATAGGTTTTGTGTTTGTATTTTTCTTTAACATACATATAGAAAGGACACAAAGTTCCTCTAAGAAGGGATAACTCTCCCTTTTCCCTTTTCCCTTTTCCCTTTTCCCTTTTCCCTTTTCCCTTTCCCCTTTTCCCCTTTTCCCCTTTTCCCCTTTTCCCCTTTTCCCCTTTTCCCCTTTTCCCCTTTTCCCCTTTTCCCCTTTTCCCCTTTTCCCCTTTTCCCCTTTTCCCCTTTTCCCCTTTTCCCCTTTTCCCCTTTTCCCCTTTTCCCCTTTTCCCCTTTTCCCCTTTTCCCCTTTTTCCCCTTTCCCCTTTCCTCTCTTCATCCTAAATCTAAAGGTCAACAGATGAAAGGGAAAATTTGGGTTGGTTTTTTTTTTTATCCTAGTGGTTTAAGAAAACAGAGAAGATAAACGGATTCTTAACTAACAGTTGTAAGGTAGTGATTTAGCAGTTGCTCCAAGGAGATTTTTCAGAATATTAGGTGGCGTTGGCCTACCTGTAACATTTGGTCTAAGAAAGTGGGTTCTTGGTCCTAGGGCTTTCCCCCTTGAACCCTGAATTTTTTCTCCTGAGGAGAAGGGACGTGAGATTTACTAGGAGAATTTCATCTGACCTGTTGTTGTAAGTTGTCTCCTCCCTGGTATCTGTGTAGGACTGCGTGGGGGCATGAGCTGTATTTGATGACTCAGGCCAGAATATCCTCCTACGTCCTCATCGCTGCGTTACTGCTGGTGAGCTGAGAGTCTCTCTGCAGATTGGGGAGGCTGTGGGTGTACCAGTGTCCTCTGGGAGCTGGTTTTTAGAATTCCTTGGTGAAGACACATGAACATGGCAGCGTCAGCTGTGCCACAGTGTGAGCGTCATGAGAAGTTTTATTTTTTTACTTTATTTTGGAAAAATAGGTGTCAGACTGCTACACTTGCAGAGAGCTGAAAACTGCAGCGCAGGAACCGAGGGCAGGTTGGCAAATGCTGGTAGGCAGTACATGTGCGTTTGTTGGAGGAGACAGGATAGGGGCTGTTATTAGGATGCAGGAAAAGAGAATAAAGAACACAAGTACTGAAAAGTTATAGAGATATTACTCCTAGTAAAACATTTTTTTGTTTGTTTGTTTTTTAGTTCAAGCAGTATGTTTTTGACAGCAATAGCGAAGAACTGGAAGACTGGTTAATTAACATACTAAAATGGAGTATTTGCCAGTGGAGGTAAGACATTCTGTGAATGTACTGTGGTTTTGTTTCTTAGCATTGTCTTGTAGTTCCCAATGCAAGTAGCTGGATTAATGGCACTGCTACACAAGCATTTCTCTGAGAACAAAGCTGGTTTTGGAGGTTTCTGTACACCTCAATTTGTCTTTTCATTGCACTTGTAGGTGCTCTGATGCAGCTGCTGTAAAATAGCACTAAAATTATCAATTTAGAAACAAAAGGGAATCAAGAAACATTTTTTCTTTCTGATGGTCTTTTAAAATCTGTGATCCTTTTTTTATTGTGGCCTCAGAAAATAATAGTTTGGGTAACTGAAGAAGTGGTGAGCTAGTGTGGGGGCAGCATGGGTTGGCCAGGATGTATAGGAAATTTTCCAACTTAAGAAAATAATTAAATCCCCAGAAGTGTGAAGGCAGGTAAAGTTTTGGCCATTGCTATAGGATCAAGTGACTTTTACTGACATTTTAACTATTAGAGATGTTCAGTCTCACTGCTTAAATAATTTTGAATATTGAAATCCTGTTTCGATTGTAAGTGTTAGTAGCTACCAAAATATTAAACCCTCTGTTTGTTCTAACCTGTGGGTTATGGTATTCTTCTTATTTATTATCAGATCTTGTGGTACATGATTATATGTTGCATTAACCTCTGTTGCTGATATATAGAGAGCTTGTACTGAAGGATTCTTGTGCTTCGTACAGGCAGAGAGAACAAATGTGCCGTTTAATAGCTTGGTTTCTGAATTCTAATGATACGCTTTAAACTACAACAATAAACTCATTAAGTATTAAAATGAGTTGTGGACATTTAGTGCCATTGAAGTTAGTCACTGTAGTTTAACTCTAAATTTGAGTGGAATCCATACAAATAAATACTTCTTCATGAATTTAGCTTTTTTTGTTGGCTTTTGTATGATTAGCATACAAAAATTAAAGACATTGTCCAAGTTGGAGTTTCTCCTTTAAAATATTTAATCACTGCTTAACACTTTATGTTATATTGTTCGAAGAACACTGGTTTTCTCTGCACTGACATGAAAGACTTTGACAGAAGAGTAGCAATTTGGTTTCACAGAATCACAGAATCACAGAATGTCAGGGATTGGAAGGGATCTCGAAAGATCATCTAGTCCAATCCCCTGCCGGAGCAGGAACACCTAGATGAGTTCACACAGGAAGGCATCCAGGCGGGTCTTGAATGTCTCCAGAGAAGGAGACTCCACAACCTCCCTGGGCAGCCTGTTCCAGTGCTCTGTTACTCTCACAGTAAAGAAGTTCCTTCTCAAATTTAAGCGGAACCTCCTGTGTCCCAGCTTACACCCACTGCCCCTTGTCCTATCATTGGACATCACTGTGAAGAGCCTGGCCCCAATCACCTACATCAGGTTTATGTCAGCCCAGGGCAGTGAATGCTCCCCTTCACCCAGGTGAAGGTGTTCGTGGACCAAGCCGATGCTTGGCAAGGAAAAGCCATCCTTGGAGGTCAGCTGGTGGCTGCAGTCCCGAGCGCCCGAGGCGGCGTGCGGCTTTGCTTTCTGAATGTGCTGTTTTGTGAACTGTGACTCAGTGGTGTTAACTGGTTTTGCAGTTGATACTGGAGCAAGGCATGGGTGCCACTTTCCCAAATATTGTTGGGAGTTGAGCAAGAACTGTGTTGCTGGACTAAAGCACGTGGTGCTGTGTCGTGCAGGCCTGTGTTTGCTGGACCCTGTGTTTGCTCTGCAGGGGTTGCCTGCCCAGGCAATTTTTGGTGGGCTGGCTGGGGATGCTAAGTCAGCTTGACAGAGGAGGGAGGGAGTAGCCCCAGCTAGAGCAGAATTAGACACAATAGAAATACCACAAGTTCACTGGACAGCCCTTTTGGCAGTAATACAGGATGTGGCTCTCCTAGCTTTTTTTGTTGAATTAACTAATTCATTAAATGGACCTTTGAACGTGTCTTAATTGGACTACTGCTGGATTGTTCTGAGTTTTCCTACTGGGGATTTGAGGGACCCTGAAGCATTTGGGAGTGATTGCTTGGCCCAGCAACTCCTGCAGGAACAGTTTGCCCTTCTTGCCCTTCTTTTAGTGGAGGCAAACAGTTCAGGGACACAGACAGTGCCACTCATTGTGCTGGGGAGTCAGAGGCTTGTGATGTCTTTCTCCCTTGAAAATGGAGTTTCATCAAAGTGCAAGCTACATGAGACTGACACATGGCATCCTTTGTCTGTTTGTTTTTTTCCTGACTGTTTTAAAGAGGGCTCCTTTCTGAGGCATTGCACCGTTCCATCACCGGCTTTATGTGCAGCCCACAAGGTTTGTTGCCCAGCAGCAGAGTCGTGAGGGGTTTAGGATCTCTGGATCTCTGCTCAGTGGCAGATCACGTTCCATTTGCAGAAGATAAGCTTTCATTGCCGTAGGTGATGCACATGTGATAATGCACTATGGTAACCCCAGAGAATGAGGGTGCTGAACTTCTTGGTTCTACCTTTAAAGGCTACTGAAGACATCCCCACACAATCCTACAGTCAAAGCAGTGGAAAAGGGAATTGTTGCAAAGCCCTGTCGATTATTAGTGACAGTCCTAGTGCTGCATACTGTAGCAAAACTTGTGACATAATTCAATTAATCTCTTGAAGTCCCTTGATTGAAATTTGAATGAACACAAGATTTTTAGACAAGCTGATTTAATTGTATCATCTAGATGCTGTAGTTTTGATCTTGCAGTGAAGGTCCCTGATCCGAGTTCTTCACATTGTCCTAAGTCCTCTTTCCCTGTCCCCTGTTACTTCAGTAATGTACTGTTTCTGTGTTTTTGTAAAGTGCATGCAGAGTCCTTCTGCTGGCTGTTAAACCAAGGTCAGAGTTAACTTCTTGTTTATAGTTAAAAATCTAGACCTGTGCTACGGTACTTGAAGCCTGCCAGCTCCTCTAGAGTGAGTACAGAAAGGTAAATCTTATCTTGAGTCATATGCCAAGATAATTTAGTTGGTAGGCTAGAGGTAGCACCTACAGGTAACTTTGCTTTCAGGTATCTGATACCTGCTGTGGCAGTGACTGGGGTTTTTCTCAGATACTCTGTTTCAGTCTCACTAGTACTGTCTGCTGCTTCACCAACACTCCAGTGCATGTTCAAAATTTTAGAAACAAAAAAACCCCATAATCCATTCAAGCTTCAGCCAGGGTAGCTTTTTTGTGTTTGCTGTTTCTGCATTAGACCCAGAAGAGGGACTAATGTGCATGAAGGACAGTCTGGTTTAGGTTTCTTGGTTTGTTTATTCCTCAAACCAGGCAGTGCTTGCAGGAACTGGGAAGTCTGAAGACAAGTGTTTGCAGAAAGTGTAGTCTATTTTATTAATCCAGTTGATATTGTTGAAGGAAAAACAGCAGAACTTGGTAAAGTGTAGCACTGTAATTAAGTATCAGCAGGCAGTTGTAAATTAGCAGAAGGTGCCAGTCTGTGGCTGTGAAGAAGAAAGTGAGAATTAACTTTACTGAAAATGGGCGTGTTGCCCTCTTTAACTCCTGCCCTCCCTCTAGAATCTTTCCATCTTAAAGCCCTACATGACCTGGTCAGGCACTTTTTCTGTACTGTGTGGCCACACTGTTGTTCAGCTGTCCCCGTCCTCATACCAGAGCTGTGGCCTTGCTGCCTGCATGGTCATTCTGCTTCAGGAGGGGCTGGAAGCAGACCATGCTCTTTGTCTCCTTGTCGGCAGTATTTTCCCCTCTCTCCAGCCAAGTCCCAGAGCAGAGATGCGGTGTGTAGGTATTAGTGAGTGCTGGGGTTGTATTATGCTGATGGTGTGTTGTGATCCTTCTCTGGTAACAGTTGATTCCTTCACAACAAAGATAGAAGTTATTGTGGGCAGGATTAGGTACATCCTATATTCTTGTTTACCCCAGGGCATGTATACTTAAGGGAGCTGTGCAAAATTGTGTATAGCACTGTCCTTTTTAAGGACCAGATAGGCGTTGTCCCCAGCTTGTGTTCTAAAAAGTTTGTTTTCTGTTTGTTTTCAGTAACTAAGGTGCTGACAAGTTTTGACTTCTTCGTCCTCATAAACATGAGTGAAGTTCAGGCTATGGTAGAATTCTCCGTGGAGCTCCATAAATTCTTCAATGTGGATTTGTTTCAAAGAGGGTAGGTGGTGCGTTCTTTCAGATGTTACTGTGGTGAATGGCTGATGTTGGAAAGACCTTAATTGGTAGTGTTGTGTGGCATTGCTTCATGTATTAATGACTATTTTTAGAGTGATTTTTAAAAAAATAATTTTATGGAAAAGTATATACTTTCTAGGAATTAAAATTAAATATTCAAATAATTTGGCCTAAAAGTGAGGTTATAATAAAATATTTTTTGTCCAGTTGGAGAAGAGGAAAGCTGTGTAAATTTGAAGGGTAAATTATATTCTTATCCAGGCCTTTACCCTTTCATATTTTAATTTCTGTAATCTCCTTTTTTTAAAATATAATAATTGTTTCTCTTGAATCTTTTAAAAATGTTGCTGCCCCAGTTAACTTGTTCATATATCAGTTTGGGAGTGGAGAACTTCACCAATTTCTCTCCTTCTCACACTGTGCTGTTCCTCCAGAGTTACAGAAGACTCCATACTGTCTCATTAGACTCTCCTGCCCTCCTGTAACTCCATCTGGTCTCTGTAGAAGGCTTTTTCCACATTCCTTTCATTTTATGTTACTTGTTCGTCCCCAGATTACTTTCTAGGGTCCTCCTTTCCCGTGGCTATGTAGGAAATAATGCATTGTAGCTTATTTTCAAGTTATTAAAAATTATTGGCGATCTAGCATTGTGGTACGTTGCCCTTCTGTCAATCTTTTAACAGACTACAGTAAAAATACATGTCAGTGTTGCAGTTCTTATGATATTTGCTTTAGATAAATCTGACTGAGGCTGTGTCAGTGGTTAAAGACAGGGAACAATGTATATCAATGTTGATTTATGATAGCTCCTTTTTCCAAAACATTGTAGGATAACTTTCCTTAGAAATATTTTAGTAATAAGAACACACATTCTTGTTTTTAACCTTGTCATAATTCAGGGCAGGTGTAGGGGGGGTTATTGTTTTTAGTAGGGTTGGCTTTTTTGATATTTTTTTTTTTTGGCAGTGTGAGTTTGTGAAGGTAAAGTAAGGGGAAAATTTCATTGCTTTGGGATGCACATAGTTCCTCCACCTTGTATTAACCCTCTGAGGTGGATGTTTTGGGGAAGAGTGATATAAAAAAAAGGTAGGACTGAGAAGGAGCTCAGGAGAAAGAGGAATAAAATACTGTTATAAGACATGTCTTGGCTAGCTGGCCTCATATCTTTGCTGTTACTGTTAATTTTCATCCATATTTTATTAAAGCTAGTTTTTCTCTGAATTTGACCTGAAGCTGGTACTGACAGAAGTGATTGCCCAATATGCTTGATACTATTTGCAAAGTACATGCAGCAAACTGTCTATGTCCCATTTTTAGGGAAAACTGTAATTTCACTCTTCATTGGAAAAGGAGGATTAAGGAAGGCTTAATAGGTCAGGGAAAACACTGAGAATATTCTAATTCCTTCAACAAAAAAGCACAGTCTGTTGAACTGTGGCCTTTTTTAATCTCTGAAATCAGTGGGGAAGGAGAGGGTAGAATATGGCAACGTGTTAAATCTAATAGAAAGGAGCTTGAAGGGAACATCGTTTGGTTGTCTTCACATTACAATTCAGATGATTCCTCAGAATAGTTAAGAAGCAAAGCACAGCAGTATAATTACCAGTGCTCTACTTGACATGTTTCTTTTTAGCTTACTCTTTAAAAAACAGTAAATTCATAGGGCAAGTTCAGAGAGGTGGAATGCTGACATAATAAGAAAAGTGATATAAGTAGATACTACCTCTCTGATTTCAAGTAGGACTTTTAACTCTGGGCATGTTCCCTGAGAAAGCAACGTTGAGAAGGAGAGAATGCTTCCAGAATTATTCGAAAGACTGAGTAATGTGAATATTGCAATAATTTCTGTCAATTTGGGTAAGTTCTAGGATTTTTCTAGGGAATTGTCTTTGTGTTTACTGGAGAAAGGTTGTAAAATTTGTGTTGCCAGAGGAGCTCTTAGATGATGGATTGAATCAGCAGAAAAGGAAATCTTTAGTTTCATTGTTAGCCTCCTATTTTTGAGCTTCTGCTGTGTTAGGCATTGTTTGTCTCACCAGAAGTCAGATATAGAATTGATCGTATTCTGGGTTGGTTTGGGATTGTGTGTGTTCAAGCCTACCCAGCTTAGCATGCTTGTCTCATGGTGTTAGAAGCATAATGACCTTCTGAATTGTGTAAAATAAAATGTTGGCTATTGCAAGTAATCACACCAAGCTGATCAACCTCCTCCTCCAACTCTGTTTTCTTTACTTTTTGATAACAGTTACTATACTAAGCACAGGAGAAATAAACAGAGCAGACACTTCATTGTAGTATGTAAGACTTGTCCGTACGTGTGGCTCCCTGCTTCTCATCTAGTTGAAGACAGGTTGTTCTTATGTCTGTGGTGATTCTGGTGGTTAGCTTCTTCTGAATGTTGCACTGTAGCTGTAAGTTGCAGAGATATCTAGTATAATTAAAGATCAGTGAAGTACTATCCTATCTAATAACAGCTCTTTCATTATATTTTCTTATAACACTGTGCCACTTGCTTAAAACCCAACTTACTCCAGGTATCTGTTGTTTTATTTTAATCTTTTGTTACATTCAAATATTGCTTCACATAATTTTCCTTTTTGGACTAGAGGGATGGGAGCTTTTGCCCGAACAGTGATGGATATGTGAATATTGTGTGGCAAACTTAATAAAAGAAATGTAATTGTGTTAGTCCTGTGAGAATGACAGTCTGAGAATAGGGAGGCTTCAACCTATTTTGTCAGCTTAGCTTATAAAAGCTCCAGTTAGATTTGGGCTCTGTAGAGCTGTCCTTTTATAAATCCAAAGGGAAACAAAACCAAAACATAGCTTGAGTGAGATGTGGAATGCAGAAGTGGAGAATGAGTTGTGTGGAAAACTGGTTGGGTGATTGGGCTCAAAGAGTTATTGTCAGTGGCATGAAGTCCAGCTTGCAGCTGATGACTAACAACCTAGGCAGACTGCCTTCTCAGCAAGTTTTTGAGTGATAACAGATTGCAGGGGATGGTTAGATACCCTGGAGAACAGAGCTGCTCTTTGGAGGGATCTAGGCAAACTGGAGGAATGGGCTGATAGGAATCTCATCAAGGGCAAATGCAGAGTCCTCCAGATGGAGTTGAATAACACCGTATGTCAGTGCTGGCTGGGGGCCGGCTGGGTAGAAAGTACCTTTGCAAAGAAAGTACCTGGGCATCCTGGTGGACAAGGGGTTAAACATGAGCCAGCAGGGTCTTGTGTCAGAAGAACCAATTGCAGCAGCAGGCATAATTTGGAAAAGTAAGATCTCCATCTTATGCTGCCTGACTCCTACCAGCAGCTTAGCAGTGCTCTCAGGCTGTATTTCCCACTTACTCAGTTTTCAAAACAGAATTCTTGTCTTTCCATACTGATTTTCCTCTTTGAAAAAAATCTGCAAAATAGATACTCAATACATTTAAATTTTTTTTGCAAAAAAAAAAAAAAGGTCTCATACACTTGAGAATTAGGAGAGAGACAAGATTGCTCTGTGATGAGAGTTACTGACTAGCATCTGGGATTTCTGGACATGTATGATCAGTTTAATAATGCTTCCTGTACTGGACATGGGGAAGAGTTGTTGTTTGGTTTTGGTTTGTTTTTTTTTTTCTGTTTGGCCAGTATCTGTGGACAAAAGCTGTTTCCTGAAATCATTTTTTGTCACACTGACAAATACTGTCTGTGTCACTGTGGTTCCCTGTTTATGTTTCCATTCATATGTTGTCTCTCATTTCTGTAAGTCCTTCAGCATAAGGACTCTTCTCTGCACAACAGATAGCTAGTTAATATGTCAGATTTATTACTGAAAGGCTTGTTCTGCCTACCTATAATAATAATTAATAAGTATAACCTTTTAATAGTTTCATTGTGGGTTTCAGAAACACAACTTGGTAATGGTTGTTTCAGCTAAGTGTAAATTTGTTGTTAGTCCAAGTAGACCATGAATGGTGCAAGTAAAATAAAATATTAACAGTACCTCTGTATTATAGCTGCAGGTTTACATTTGTGCTCAGTGTATCTAGGTATTGGACTAGAGTGTCTGTTACTTGACTGTTTGGGGTTAAAAGCACACTTAGAGTTTACATTAGTAGTTTACATGAGTAATACAAGTCTGCCACACTTCTTAAAAGTGTTTCTGCTTTATAAATGCTAGTTAACAGATGCAAGAAGAATATTAAATACCTTCCACAGAAGAGACTTTTGCAGATTCTCACATAAAACACGTTTTTGGAGGTGTATCATCTCTGAAATTAGGTTATTGGTGGGATTTCAGCAGCACTAAGTTGCTTGTGAACCAAAGTTCCATTGAAATTCAGAGGAATTTAAACTTCAGAGACTACTGGAAATTTAGCCTTATGGTATTTTTCTGTTCCATAGATTTATGTTTTTTCCATGGGCAGATACTTACTGATGTGTCTGAGCAGCATTGACATTTTATGCTTCCATGTGTGTGGTTGTGTAATGTAGCATAAAATGTGTAATGTAGCATCAGTGTATGAATTTTAATGAATCCTACTATGATTACACAGTAATTTAATGAGAAATAATGCAATATATGAAAAGTTACATTTTTTCTGGATCCAGTGAGTCAACATTGTTTTTTTTAATTTATTAACAAGAAATTAAAATTTGAAGAGTACATTTTCAGTGGGACCACTTTTCTTTCTCCTGGCTACATCAGGAATGAAAAAGTTTTATTCTTAAATAAAGAAGTAGCCTCTGCTAATGTTTTATGTTGTTAGCATAGGATCAAATAACAAACTCTTAACAGACAGGAAATATCCAGGCTCACCTGTTAGGCTTTCTTTTTAACTCATACAGCCAGTCGTACTTTCAAACTCTGTTTCTGTATGACATAGCTTTCTGGAAATAAGGTTGTGAATTCCTTTCTGACATGTAGCTTATCTTCTGAAGTGCTGTACTGTGATCTTTACTTGATGTAATACAGCCTTTACAAAGGGAGAAGAAAGCTGACAAATTTGTCCGACGGTTGCAAGATGTGCTCTGTTCTTCAGCGTGTGGTTTTACAGTAATACAAATAGCAGCAAAACGGGTTTAAGATTTGGAGGGCTGCTCTGTAAACTCAAGGGAATAGGCTGTTTAGGAAAAACATTGCAAATATTTTTCTTTCAATTTCATTTTTATTTTTTAAAACTGAATCAGTTCTTTATTCTAGTCAGCAGTGGATGCACACATACAGGTCCTGCTAGCTCTGAGGCAAGAATGGGTAAGACAGGGAATGAGCAGTGAGGGAGTCATACTTTAAGTTGGAATGGCTTCAGAAGTTAAAAGTTATCACCAAATATCCCATTAGCCCTTCTGATGCAGGGTGTCTGAGAGACCAATGACGTGGTCTGGTCCCAAACAACAATAACAATTTGAAGTACCATATGACGGTACTTCAGAATCTTGTCTTTTAAAATAAAAAGCCTTGTATTTGTGGAGAACAGTTGATGGAAAAGTCAGTGGAAAATTGAACACTGCTTCCTTTGAGTTAGCTGGGAAATTAAGTGAGAGGAACTGAAGATGTGGGGAGGTTGTACTGCTTGTCTTCAGGTACCTGGGTACGGTGCCCGTGTTAGGAGACGTACAATGCCTGTGTTAGGAGACGTCTAGGTATGCAGGGAAGCTTATCTAGGGGTCATCTAGAGCTGTTGTGAATTGGACTTCTACTCTGAAGCACAGAGAATCTTCCCCTCCCTGTTAATTCCTTGAAAACTAGCCTACAGCTTAAGAAACTAAATCAGATGCCTGAAGCTACCTGTTTTAGGTATCTGTTCTGATGTGTAAAGATGACAGTACAGGCGCTTATTTCTTCAGTCATTATTCATAGAGGCATAGCTAACAGTTGGTAATTGTCGTTGTCCTGGGGGTGTGTTTTATAAAAAACTTAGGTGTCTTGGGGTTTTTTTTTCCTGCATCCCCACCATACTGATTCAAAAATTATACCTTAAATTTTGTCGAATGTTGGTGGGTACTCATTGCAGAGTCTCGACTTCTCAGATATTGTGTACAAATTTTAAATCACCTGAATTTTCTTCAGATTTTAAATCTTAGATCCATGTTGTACTTTCGGAAATTTTAAACAACATAACTTCTGCAATTGAAAATATTTTGTCAACTCAGAATTAAAACTGTCTAATGGCATCCCATACCGCTACAGAATTTGGCAAAATTTTGTTTTTTAGGAACAAAAAAATAAAGAGCTCGGATGTGTATTTATGGCATCTTAATGTCTTGCTGGAGCCTGACAGCACCATGATAGGTGCAGCTATTCTGTGTGACAGCAAGGCTACCTGTAATTGTGATGTGGGTTATGTAATTTGCCCTCCTTTGAGGACTATATTTGAAGGGTCTGTGTAATTCCTTCTCTCTATATGTAATCAAAGAAAGATGTGTCTTGTGCATGTAAGACGAGGTACCATTTCATGTTGCAAAGTAAGGATTGTATATCAGCAAGCCTTACCATGAAGACTGTCAGCAGAAACATGATCAGTGAGCTTAGTTTAGTGAGGGAGTAAATGACACTATAAGACAGTATTGAGTATAAAATTATTTTCTCTGGAGAAGGCCTGTTTTTTTTATTCTCTAGAGCAATATAGCTAGCTTCTTTGTGTAGTATGGAGGTAGAATGGGAGTGGGTGTTACCTGAAGACATCAGAATAATGGTTTCTTGAGTATGTACTTTTTCTTTCCAAGTCTGAGTTTTACTGGGTTCAGTATTCTGGAACGGCATGTGACAGCAGTAGCAGTTTTAACTTTGCATTAAATACATGTTTCGTCATGAAAATTGCTAACTTTGAGACTCTTTCATGGAGCATGTAGCTTCTGTGTAGGCTTACAGTTCAGACCTGTCCCTGTGTGATGGTAGTAAAATCCAGAAAAAAATCTGCCATTCCTAAGCATTCCACCCTGTTTATTTGTGCTTGGTTGATACATGTAATAGTTACGGCAGAAAGGTGATTATGTTAGTTCTTTAAGTTAAGTTTGCCATCTGCGGCTATCTGAAGGATGGGAGAGAGAAAGATGGTCATTCTGTGTTCCATTCTATCTTGGCTGCCTTGTGATATGACAGAAGTTACCTGGTATGCCATCTTTTTGCATCTCTTCTGCCACACATACATCTAATCATAGCTTTATGTATACTTGTAGTTACAAACAAAAGTTTACTGGATCATCACAGACTTCAGAGAGCATATAGCTTTTTCTGAAGATGGAACCAGGCTGAGTCCCACCACCAAACTCAGACTTGCTGCCTCCGCTTCAGTCAAGTGCTCTCTCCAAAAAATACCTTCTTCTTTCACTCATTTTGTATTTTCATATGTTTTTAATGCCATAAGTAACTTCCAGGCTATTGGAGGTGATCAGACTTAGGGGAAAAACAAGCTGTTTATTTTTCACCTGTGCCAGTTTCTTTGATATGGATGCTTGTGCAAATAACTGCCCAAGCGCTGGTTTTGGTGGAGGGAGAGGGTGAGAAAGTGCACCCAGCATGGCCCACTGGTAGCACCATGAACTTGAATCTGTTGTGAAACAGTGGTCTCATCTCTGGATTTGTAGTTGGCTTGAGCTGGTGCAGCTGCGTGTGTCTGCCAGAAGGTATCGTATGCATGGTCATCTCCCGTTTTGTTTGGTGTTGCAGTCATGCAGTTCTGTGGTCAGTCAGGTGGGCCTGCTTTGGCAGCAGCGTGGTCAAAGAGTGAGTTAACATGGCAGGAACTCTGGGCTAAGGCTGCAGATGTTTCAGGTAGGGAGGTCTGTTGGATAGCAGCTGTGTGAACAAGGGCGGTCCTGCTTCTGGTGCTTGCTGTTCCTGCAGCAATGCTCTTCTACCTTCTGGTTGGCCAACTCCAAATGGCAAGCCAACGGGAAAATAAAAAAAACACAGAATATGGTTCCGGTTTTTCCAGTGTGTCTCCCTGGCCCACATCAGGATCAGATACTCTGTCAGTGCTGCAGCAAAAGGAGTGTAAAATACGCAGGAGGAATGGGATCCTGTCTTCTGTCACCAACTGCCTTTGGGGCTGATTTAACTGTAGTGCTGGACCACTTCCTCAGAGAAATATCTGTAGAAGTTCCAACCTCTGTGTTAGGAAGACATCTCTTGAACAGGAGAGGCCATTATGCCAGTAATGCTGAGTGAAAGCAGCCCAGAGATTCGTGTATTTTGAAACAAAACCTCTGTTTGAACTTCTGCTTTCATCTCGGTTGGCATCCCTGCCCGTAGGATACAGAGTTACGACACATGTCAGGTATGTCAGTCCTAATTTCCCGAAGCTCTCATGTGGAGATACAGAGCTTGCCTGGCAGTGCCAGTGTGCAGAGTTTCTTCCTTCCTTGCGGCTGGCTGCTTCGTGCCACTGCAGGGAACTGCCCTGTGGGCTGTGCTGGCTGAGCTGCTGTAGCAGCCTGCTGTCAGTTGAGCTGCTGAATCAGTCCAGCCTGCAGCACTGCTCTGCAAGTTGTGGGTTCATGTAGTTGTGGGGGTTGGAATTGTAGTGCATCAGAGGGGCAGGAGTGAGTCTGGGAGGACAGGGCAGAGGAAAAGGGGAAAACAACTCCTTAAGCTTGATTTCTTCAAAAATCCTTACACTGTAAAAGTGTAGTCTCATTTTCAAGACATTATTCTTGGGTTCTTGTTATTATGAGAGGAGGCAGGATTTCCCAGATGCCAGCTTGCGTGAGCAACAAAGAGGACTCGGACAGCTGCAGATGACAGAGGGACCCACTCCTCATATTTGCTGGGGAAAAGGCTCTAATCACCTCCAGATTGCCAAGTCCCTTTCTGTAGGTCATCTCTGAAAGGAGGAGGGAGGAGATGGTGGAAGGGCGAGTTTGCAGACATCCAGATCAGCAGGGACTGCCACTTCCAGCTGCCCAAGGAGAAGTTGGATTCTTCTTCAGTGGGTTTCTCACATCCCCACTTACAGGAAGCAGTGGCGGGAGGTCAGCCTCTGAAGGGGAACAGAGGGATTCAGATACCCATGCCCATGGAAAGATTGAGGCTGCTCAGTGTAGCATCACCTTGATGATCATCTCTGCACTTATTACTGTGGTTAGTGCTTCTTCTGTGAACTTTCTCCTTTTTCCCCATCATACTATTCTGCCCTTCTCAATTTTCATCTTGTAGTCTTTTTGCATGCCTTCCTTTCAGCAGTCTTTCTACCTTTCCTGAATACATTCCTACTACAGTTTATTTCAAATTATTTTGGATACTGCGTGGAGCTTCCTGTAACGCTCATTACAGTTTTCTCAAAATACGAGCCTTTGACAAAATGTAGACTTTAGAAAAACAATTGCTTTGTTTTGTTTTGTTTTGCATGTTTAATTTTTTAGACTTGTTGAACAGGTTTAGTGAGCACCGTGTGTCCTTGGGGTATCCAGCCTGTGGAACCTGGCAGGAGAAGAAGGGATTTGGCTACTTAGTCTGTTTGTGCCCATGTAATTTGTTTAGTTTAGTTAAACTGGTATCAGAAAGTTAATGCTTGCGAGTTTGGATTTTTGACTTTGTTCTTCTACGGGTGTATTGGCTGCCATGTACTAGATGGGGTAAGTGTGGGGAGACCAAAGGTATTTTTGCTGTAGGAGATGACTCTACTGTGGCAAAAATAAAAAGTCTGTCCAAGAACAGCAACTTTTTTGTTTTCATGAAGGGGTAAGAAGTGTTGTGTTTGAGAACCTCTTGCCTTCAAATCTTAATGCTCACCTTACTCTTTGACATTCATGAGCTTTTAGGATTATCTTAATAAGAATGTGAATTTTGGAATTTAGAGAAACAGATCTTGACTTCTGCTAACTTTTCATAGCTTGCTCCTAATATTATTCTGGTAATATTCTCTGATATTATTGCTTAAGAATTATGTTAATAATGAATGCATAAGTGCAGTAAACAATGGGCAGATCTGCTTCTCTCAATCTTTTTAGAGTTGAAACTATTGAAGTTGAGGAAAAAAAATAATTTACAGGAAGTGGCAGTACAATTTCACATTATTTCTGAGCGTAGAGTCCCACCAGTAGCTCATCTTGATCTAAGCCCTTGTTATGTCAGTGATGTCCCCTGGCTGTGTGGTCCTGCCTTCTGTAATCACCCCTCCTGGATTCTTTTTTTTTACCTTTCCAGGTGGATGACCATGTTGGTTAGAACATCAAAACTTGATTGAGGAGGTGCAAGAACATGTAAAAGGAGCTTGTGGGGGGTAAATTGCTCCTACTGGTGGCAGCACTGTGTTAAGCTGACTGAAATGAATTGTGAAACCTTGCAGTAGAAGCTTCTCATTCTGAAAGATTTGTTTTTCTTTCTTAGTGTCCTAGTAACATCTCCGAGCAGTATGTTGTGTTTGAAACTATAGTGATCCAATTTAAAAAATTGAACTAGAGGAGTTAATGTGACTTCCTAGAGGAGTTAATGTGACTTCCTTGAATGACGTAGCTTTTTACAGGAGAAAAACTGAAGATGCTGATAAGGGATAAGAGTGGTGACCTTTATTTGATGTATCTTATATAAGACACAGCAGTTCACATGAGCTCTTTGGTCATGATTTTTTGCAACAGTTTTCTTTGTGGTACCTGAATTTCCATCTCTCTTTAAATATATGATGTATTTGCTATTAAAACAGAGATGGCCTTTTATTAAAATAAACAGCAATGTGAGTTGTGCACACAGTTGTATACTTGATTCCTGACAGATGAGAAGAACAGAATTGCACAGCTGCAAAACTTAGAAAATTTGAAAGACCAGTAAATGCCAGAAAATGAGTTGTCAGACTTGTCTTCTGTTCTCCCATCTGTTGTGTTTGCTAAACCTTGATTTCAAAATTAACATGTTATGATGTGTCTGAGTAAAAACTGCTGCCTGTTTGCAAGGGGTGGAACTTTGAAAAATTACGACCCTGGTTACCAGGAAAACCCAACATCTTTTGTCCCCAGAAAACTGAAACCTTCAAGACACTCAGTGGTTAAACATTTGTGATATATCATCTGCAAGGCTAGTATGCTGAATCAAAAAGTCAAATGAAAAATACCTCCAAGCTAAATAAATAGAGTTAGAAAGTTCTCTTATAAGGGAATATGGAAAATTATTAACCCTGTAAATGAGCTTCATGGAGCCATTATAATTTAAAGATGCAAAGTAATTGAGTTTGATTTCTTTCTTGTTCCCTTCAGTAATAACAGAAAATAAGAGGAACTAAAGTGATAACATAGACTAATATAAGTTAAGATTTATTTGATTAAATAAGAGCTAATCTAGTATTTTATTTTTATATAGTTCTTTAAAAAAGCAATACTTACTTGACAGTATTCCCTTTTCAAGTTTTTACAATAAATATTCATAACCACTGCAGGAATTCTGCCCGAGTGTCCCTGTGGTAAGAATATGGAGAAAAGGCTTTTGTAATAATAAGGCAAAATCCCCAGCTGCATTTACTTTCCCTTCTCTCCTGTCTTATGTACTTAATCCTGTTTCATAACAAGCTGCTATGACTTATATGAGGTATTAGTCTCCCAAATGATTCTCATCAAAGTTTTGATCTAATAACTGTTTTGTTTATATATATCTGTAATTGTCAGAAATAGTGTGCCATAGACGTGGGGTACTTCTAACAAGTAATTAACTTTCAAGGAGACTTGCTTTCAAATAAATGGGAATCTTTTATCGATTTCCTGTAAGTTTGCACTTTGTTTTATTTATCTTAATAAAAACATGTTAGCTGGCTGTGAAATACCTGGATTTTTCATAGAAAGGCCTGAGAAAAAATTTTAAACAAAGTCTTTTGGGCACAAAACTTTCCTGCTGCTCAAGTATCTGAGTTAAAATTTGTTAAATGAAATAAACTCCACAATTATAGAGTGTAATATCATATTGGTCCATATTAGAAGTACTTATTACAAAGTGATTGCAAGATAAGAATCTTGCTGTGTGTTCTATACCTGTATTAAATAATTCTGTGTCTAGATGAGACCCATAACAAGTTTGGTGGCTATTTGGTAGTCTGTGGGCCACAGGTGGATTTATATACATGACTCAACATTTCTCCTGGTGGGGAAAATTAAGGAAGCAGTGTCACCAATGCTCTTTTCTTTTCATATTTGTCACTTTTTAGAATCAGTAGTAGATTACTTGTGCTTTATTCTCTGTCTTTTTATATTCTCTTATTTCTGTTCCTTTACACCTTATTATTACCTTTCTGATTTTCCTCTTTGTCTTTTATTTGCTTGCCTTTGCCTGTATTATTTTTTGCAGAATTCTGATGGATTTTTGGTAATATTTAAAATAGATTATTTTTGTTCAAAGATCATTTGAAATGCTTTAAACATCAGAAGCATGCTCAGATTGCCTTGAAAAATGTGTGTAAGCTGGCATTTGTCAGTATAGGCTTGTGACTGGTTGCATGAAATGCTAAATGTCTTTAATGCTTTTAAGGTAGATTTTTATAAATCCATGAAATAATTAATAATGTAAGGTCTCCGTAGTAGCAAGGGGCTTAGCTTGTAGGACAGGTGGGTGTTGGACAAAAGTAAAGAACTTTCTTTCTCATTGTTGGGAGTCCTTCAACATTTTGCTGACTCAACCTCTCACCACAGAAGGAGTTTCTGTTGATGCAGGTTCACGTCTGTGGGAAGAGGTGTGATCTGTAGAACATCTGTAGAAGAAACAGCTCTGCCAGGGTCAGTCTGACACAGCCATTGCAATGACATTGCTGCCTCCAGAGCTGCCTGTTCCTCAGGAGACTCCTCTGGCCGTGTTTCTCACAGTTCCTCATTTCAGTGCCGCATTCTGTATTTGCAGAGCAGTGCTGCATTCCCAGCTCCGTTTCCCTGTGTGCCAAATGAGTGCTTACTTGAGCCCCTGCCGTGTCACCTTGGAAAAAGGAGAAGGAGAGAAGTCTTAGTGGTGGTCTGAGTGAAGAGTGTTTTCAACAGGGCCTTGCATTCAGTAGATCGCAAGAGTTCTCCTGAGGTTTTGCATGTACAGGGTCACAGCTGTTCCTTCGTTTGGTGAACTGATAAATTTAGGAGCTGCCCTGCAGGTGACCCAGTGTGCATGTGAATTTTGCAGTCCTTGATGTTCTTGTTAATGTGACTGAGAACATTTAAGTGTGCAGTGAGTGCACTGGGATTCACAGAGGAGGAAAGGTCGGATCCTGCCATGCATGCTTCTGCCTTTCCTCTGCCTAGCAAGAGGAACTGCAAAAAAGTTTCACCTCAGTGGTGAATTGTATTACAAAGCTTTTCAGGACATACATTTCCCTTGCAATGTATTTTAGCTGGCAGAGTAAGTGGTTTTTCAAGTAAATGCTCATGCAGCTATCCCTGTAAAAGCACATACACTGGCATACACTGGTTTTATGCATTAGATTATTTTTTTCATAGTGGTTGTCCTTTCTGTCTTCATTTGCATGCATTACTGCCAGTGATTCCATGTGAGAACATTAAAAGTCAAATAATCTTTATTTCCTACATTTCCTTTTTTGTTGGTAGCAAGATACATTCCACTTATTGCTAAACCTACTTCTTGCTCAGATTATAAATTATATTTTTCAAGAAATGTGATGAAAAAACCTTTACTTATGTCTATCTAAATGATGATCCCAGTGAAAAAAAGGAACCTGTCAGTTTTCCCGTGATAAATATAGGTAAATAGATAAATATAAATTTTGAAGATAAATAAAGGTAAATGCTGGAAGCATTTTCTGGCACATGTCACATTTGGAGTCTTCAAGGTTTTAGTGCAGCTCGATGGAAAAGATTTAACCCCTCCTGCAGGGTGGACAGTAGAGGTGATCTCTGCCTGCAGGAGAGCAGTAACTCTTAACTACCTTCTTCAGAGGACCTTTTCCAACAAGGTCTGTAGTAATAACACTAAGCTCCAGATATTATTGAACCTTTTATAGCGTGGTTATGGATTTGCATGTGGTTACACTGAGGACTAAATGAGATAAATGGACACCAGCAAGTACACACATTTATCTCCTGAAGAAAGACTGCATAGACTGGGGTTGGCAGAAATCTCCTGGATATTTATAAGCTCTCCATTGGCGACTTGGCTTTGCTTGCGTGTACTGTCTCAGTAAACATCTCAGATGCTTAGGCTAACTCGCACATTGTGAAGCAAATGCAAAGGTACCCTTGGGGGTTGGATGTGGAACTGTTTCAGGACAAAGCTTTTAAGCAGTGCAACTAGAGCAAGAGATCTGGTGTTCATCCTCAACCTCATGACTGTGGCCAAGATAAATAAAGGTGAATGCTGGAAGCATTTAGAAAAGGAGAGGTTGGCAAGTTTTCAGAGGTTGTGTCTTTTTTGCCTCAAGTCTATGGCCTTGGAAATTTAATAGGAACTGGGTGATGCTGCCTTTCAGAGAAGCAAGCAGGTCAGCTGTTGAGAAATATCTTGCCTTTGTATACACAGAAATGTCTTCCTGAGTTTAGATTCGGGAAGGCCAGGAGCTGGAATATGCTGTATTCACAGAAGTCTCTCTGACTTGTTTTGTGTTCCAGCTCCCAACCATATGCACTTCTTGCTGTGTTTCCATTTGATTACCATGTTGTAAATTACTGGACCCTGTTTTATAGGTTTCCTTTAATCTCTGGGATCATAGCCTGATTCAGGGTGGAAGGGATAGTAGCATGTTATATGGTCCACCCTCATGCTGAAAGCACAGTCAGCATTCGATCCAAACCATGTTGCTTGGAGCTCTGTCCCCTCGGGTCTTGAAAGCCTCCATGGGTAGAGATACCACAACTTACCTGGACAATTGCTTCCAATGCTTAAGTAACCTTAAGTCTCAGTTTGCTCAGTCTCCCTTTGGAGACTGTCCTTCAAATCACTCTTAGATCAGCAACATGAACATCAAACAGTTGTAACCTGCTCTTTGTCTTGATGAAATGGTGCTAAGGACTCGCTCCAGTCCCTACTTTTTGTGGTGGCAGACCTTCATCCAGCTGTCAGTCCACTGTTGATCTCAATTCTGTTCCCTACACTACAGCTACTGCATATCAGGTTCTTGCTTCTGATCCATTTTTTAGTGCATTTTTTCATCACATTGTAAATTACAGTTATTGGTGATATTTCTATTGTTTTATTCTCTGTTTAGTGAAATACTCAGCTGTCCTGCTTCAGCTAATGGAGCAAAAGGTCCTTACACTGGTGGATGCTGCTGTTTTCACAGATGATTAAAGTGTGTTCTTCCAGTATGCCACCTTTCTGAATTCCATTGATTCTTTTCTTCAAAACAGGGAGAGTAACTCTAAAGCATCTTCGTCAAAATATTTCTGACTTCTTTGTTACCTGAAAATTGAAACTTTTAATAATCTGAAAATGATGTTTTCCTCATTTAATGCAGTCAAAAGAGAAATTAAGGGACAGGTTATAACACAGATTTTTTTTCAAATTATTCTTCAAAATTCGTCACAAAAATCACTACAGGTCTAAGCATTAAGAACCTCAGCACTTTTCTGTAATCTTAATGTTTATTGCAAAGTTTCATCTGTTTTCTTTTTTAACATTTCTACTGTGGAAAACAGTTTTATATAAATATTGAAATGAACATAGAGCCTCTGTTTTCAGTAAGGCATTTTTCCAGGTTGCTGTCAGTCAGGACTTGAGAAGGAGCTAAATTGGTGTAGGGTCAGTTCGAGTATTGCTCTGTCACGTTCCTGGGACTACGGGTGTGTGTCAGAGAACATGTGCTGTCCCGAGCCTGGGCTTGTGAATCTTAGTGACTGCTTCAGCACTGACCGTGCCACTGAATGTTTGTACCACGTTCTCCACTCCTGTGGGCTTCAGGAAAGCATTTTAGTGTAGACACACTGGTGGATCCAAACTGTTACATCCTCTGAAAAGTTGTAGTGCTAAGCCTCTGGGACTGCCTGATCAGGTTTGCACGTGCTGCGTCTTGGAAGATACGGGACTGGGGTTTGAAAGCTGTGGTAGACCCAAGCTGCTTCATCTGTTTAGGCACATTGTACCACTGGTGACATGTTCTGTACCCTTGGTACTGTCTGGGATTTCCCACTACCTGGGATACCTTTGTTCTCTTGTTACATACGGTAATGGAGAGTTGATTGTAGTCCGATCTTATATACAGAGTATTTTAAGGATATGTAGGATAATTGAATGTGGCAGGTGAGTAACAGGTCCTTGATACTGAATTGTTATGTGGAGGCCCAAGCAGATGTGATAGAATAGATCAGGTTTATGGGTCAGTTACTGTGTATATGAGAACTAAACAATGTTCATGGTACAGCTGGGAAATAGAAAAAAGTGACTTGGTTTGGTTTGGTTTTATTTTTAAATAGAAAAAGAAGCATTGCAACACAAATAGATTAATGAGTTGAACCAGAGATGGAAGGAAGATGAGGAAGGCAAGGCTTGGGGGGAAGAGACTGACAAGGCTTGATGCATTTTTTTGAAATGTCTTAAAATTTGTTGTCAAATGAGGAATGTATGGCTTAACTTTACAAAACATTTCCTTATTTTATGTATTACAAGTGTAATTCCTTTGTGAATAAGATACCCTCTTTCAGTATCATAGCTCTTCATTTGCAGATAAATCCTTAATATATATGGCATTTCAAGATGAATGGCAGTGAATAATTTGAGTAAATACTGTGTAGGAGGTTGGGGTTTTAAATTTAAATGTCTTGGTGCAGTTAAACAATTGTTTCAAAGATCTAGGCACAAGATTTTGAATTAATGTTTACATATTTGCCTCCTACAAGATTTTATTATTCAGATTAACAGGTGAATATTTTATGTTATAAATTGCTTAAAGTGTAAATCTGCTGAAAATCAAAGCCACTTGTCTCAAACAATGTACTGTGATCTTCCCATTAGTCCAAATTAAAGCACATCAGACAGGTAAAGGGTTTACGGGATAAAGGATGGAATATTCTGCTTTTGATTAATTGCTAGCCAGTGATAATAGGAAAAGGAAGGATGTCCTAACAGCCTTTTTGTTTCACAGATTACATTCTAAGCACAAACAATTGTATTGATTCCTTTCTTTGAGGCCCAGATTGTAAACAGTCACTTAATAGCAATTTTAGGGCAAATTAGTCTTACTGCATTAAGTAATAGGGATATCACATTTTTCTGTTTCGTGCACAGTTTTTATTTTGCCTTTGCTTTTCATTTTACCTTGTTACAGTTCTAATTCATTAATCTCTCCACATTTGGTAAAATTTTTAAGCCTTAGTTAAATTTATGCTCTGTAGAGATGTCACGTGGTTCTAAACGTGAACTGAGAATGATGCAGATATTGGACATTTTAAATTCTAAAAAAGGGACCCAATTTGGTCGAAGGTTAGGGTGAGATGAAGTGAAATATTTGGCTTGTCTCTGAACTACTGAGGCATTATATTTAATATGAACCATACCAATGATTTTGCATTCTTTTCTTAATATTTGAAGTAACAAGGACTATGCTCTGCCACCACAGGTTAGTCGTCTGGATCATAGGAGGATGCAGCTTGTAGTGGTAGGGTGTCAGGCTCTTGATAAATGTTTACTGTGGATTCATAAAATAACAGTGTGAAACAGGGCTGGTAGAAAGTATCTCCTTGCTGAGGCTAATTACATTATAATGTATAATCATGTGTCCTCAGTATAGATGAAATTAGTAACTGAATGATTGAAGTCATGTTTGATCCATAGAAAAGGAGTGCATTCTCCTGGATTAATGCTGAGGGGTGTCTCTTAATCTCCTCAATTCTTTACACTTGGAGAAAGCAACAGTGAATGCTTAATGCTATATTAATTTTTTAAAATCTAGTACAAATTGAATTAATTTACTGTTTATGAATCAGTTAAGAAGTGCATATAAGAAGTGTATATGGAATCATGTTTGACCTGTGAGTTCCTAAAGGCAAATACATCATTATTAGTTTGCAATAGGTTAAGTTTTATTTGATTTTTAAAAGGTAGGAATCATTTTGCTATAATCTCTTACCTCTGGCAATGTCACTTGTTCCTTAACTGTCTTCTGTTATAAAGCATTCTTTGACATCCAGTTTTGACCAGACTAAAGCTGACTTTTTAATTTTGTGGAAGGATTACATTAAGAATTTTTATATTGGTTGATTCTTAGGCTAGTACACAGTTGCATCAGTTGGTCCTCAAAAGTCATCAAAGTCCTGGATGATCAACTGTAGTTGAAGTGTTAGAAGCCAAAATCAGAACAGCACAATAGATTAGAGGAGTTTGGATTTGGATGGTGGGGATGATGAAGATGAGCTGTAAGACTGTGAGTGGGTGTACACCGTAAGTGGAATGCAAAGGGCAAATTGCATATTCATAAGGACATTTAAGACTATACTAATGCCTAAGAAGGCGTTTTTGTCTTCCCGCTCTCTACATGTGAATGTTCTTGCTCCCTCTCTTTCGTTGGTGTTTGTGGGGCTATGTGGTAGATCACATCAGCTCACAGAGGAGCTGAAGCATACCCCTTCAAACAGAAATAAATAATCTGAAATGGGATGAGATGGAGAGAATGTGTCATCTAAGTGTGTACATTTATGGGTGCTTGTGTCATGGGAAGAGTTCCATAAAATCAGTATGAGTGACAGTTAGGGATTTCACAGAAGACGGTCAAAGCTGGAAACAGTACGGAGCTGAATAGGATTAAAAACTCTTTAAAGATGGGAGCAGAGACACAGAAAACAGAGACTTTAGTGGTGGTGTTTGTGTTTTGGGTTTTTTTTTCTTTAATTTTAGGCTTTAAGCCTTCCAGCCTTTGATAGCATAAAGGCAATAGTACTGTATCTTTAACACTGCCAAGTACTGTTGTATTTTGGCTAGTGTAACCTTTTATTTGCACTTTGTAATATCTGCTGGCCACAAGCAATGTAGAGTGTGTCTGGGTAGTGATGTGTTTTCTGAGGATCTTGGAGGGGTAGCAGGGGGTGTGTTGCAGCTCCTTCAGCAGCAGTACTGGCTATGGCAGTCCTGTAGATGTGCTGCGTGGTAGATCCTTCAGAGATGGTTGTATTGTAGCTGACAGTCCTGATTTTTCATTTGTATCAATTCTCTAGTGTAGTTTCCCATGTAATTCCATGCATATTTGCCCCAATACCGTGAGGTGTAGAAAGACTAGCTCAGTGTTGAGGCTTCCTTCCTTTATTCACGTGTTTGGCTGCTGCTCTGGTTAATGATTAAGAAAAAAAACTCAACAAGATGAACTGACAAAATAGGACAGTTTTAAGCTTCGTAGACTTCTTGCCTTGTTCCGTGCTCCCACCCTCCATTCCTACCTTTGTGATTGTGTGTAGCTGTATATGGTAAATGAGATGTACTGTACTGTACGTGTTGCAAATCATTGCCTTTTGCTTTAGCTTTTACCAGATCCGTGCATCTATGAAAATTCCTCCAAGAATTCCCCACAAATTAGAAGCTAGCTTGTTACATGCAACTGGTAAGTGCAAAAACTTCTGGTAAATGAGCTCATTATCTTGCCTTGGTAATTAAGGGAGCATGCTTTTTGTCTGACATTGTTATAACTAATATAAAAGTGTTTTAAATCTTGTTATTAGCACAATAAAAATGTAAGTAATTTCACGATGACCTGCTGAAAAACTAGCTTGTTCTTAGCAGTGAAATTTAAAAGTTGATTACAGAACTTATATTGCTGTTTTTCCTCTATTAATTCCTTTTGCTGATAGTAAAACATAGTGATGCCTTTATATTAGCATCTTCTGTTTTTTCCACTGATCTGCTTCATCTTCATGTTTCAGATTAATTACCCAAGAGCAGATCTCATTTATGTAGATATCCTCAAAGTAGTGGAGGACTTCAGATATAGACTCTTATAGAGATGGCTGAGCCCATTTTTATTCCCAAAAGAAGACTCTGGAAGGATACAGTCTTCCCATTTCCAAACTTACTCTCTTGCTGTCTGTCCGGTGGCAAAATTGAAAATTGATTTAACCTCATGAACAGAATTATCTACTCCCTCATATCTTTGTCTTTTTTTAACCTGACACTGACTTTTGGTTTCTTTGTCCAGGCAAACTGAACCCAGAGAAACCTGTTAGTGCACTCCTAATTCTGTGAAGCCCACACCTCAGCATGCTGTAAAAATATAAGAAACAAAAAATTAATTAAGTTTTCAAATGCCAGGTGGAATTCTTGGAACTGCAGGGAAGAAAAACTTACTACAGTCTGCAAAAATGTGTTATGAGATTACTGAAACCTGAATTTTTCAGGCTATTTTAAAAATAACTCTGAGTAGAGCACCAGCATAGATACTGAATTTTAGTCAATTCTTCCTGAATATTTATTGGATTTGTGTGAAATAAATAAATAAATATTATGAACCAAGATTAGTCCACTTTAAAGGCAAAGTTTAGTGTGGTTTAGAGAATTTAGCTCAGCTAAACTGATCCTTTAGTAAACATTACTTTCTTAATAGTGTCAATTAATGATATGTTTAATATCACTGAAAAAAGTTTTTCCATTTCATGGTGTATATTAGAATGGTTTTCAGTTATTTTTTTGAAAAGCTGCAATCTTGATAGTAAATTGTGACGTATGTGTTAGCTCCTTTGTCTCTCAAAGGCGTAAAGGTTTACTAGGCATAAAGGGTGTACACATTAAGACTGCAATTTGACATGAGTTTAAGTCAGCAATGCTGTCAAAAAAACCCCAAAAATCAGGCTATGATGCCTCCTGTCCACTCCTCCTTACCTTCATATTGCTCTGTGCTCTCTTGCCACAAGTGTCTGATTTGGCCCAGGAACTCATTCAGCTGACAAGCAGCCATTTTACAAAAAAACAAAACCAAAAACTGGGGTCCTTTTTAGATCAGCCTTTCAGTTTGGTTTATCAGGTAGTTGCTGGTAATGTTTGTGCCATGACAAAGCAGAGAGTAGGGTACAAACTGGTCAGTGAAGGGCGTTAGTTTGTCCTCGTGGATGTGCCAGTGGTTGGTCTTGCTGAGGACCTCTGTCTTCCATTCATATCAGCTGCTTGTTTAATTCAGCGGAGCTGGGCACTGCAGCTCTTACCTCAGAGCTCTCCTGCTCAGGGTGGTGGAATAGCTGATGCCAGTTGCTGTGACTGCATTATTTGTAGAAAACAGCTGTTCTTGGGGCTATGCCTGGACTAGCACTAGAAGAACTGACCCACCTCTGAAAGTGTCTATTGTTGTTGACCATAGAGGAGGCTGGAGAGGAGCCCACAACTTTCACTTTTGAGAATGATGTCCTGTGTTGGTCAGGTACTTCCTCCTGTACTTTTCTATCTCTCTCTTGTTATGTCTTCCTCATATTTATCTATAAATGTATTTATAATTTCTACTCCCTTTGACAGTATTATGGTTTTCCCACTCCAGTCCAAGTCATTTTGCCTGCTTCTAGCTCTCCCTAGCCTCTGCACAGGTCACCTGCAGTTTCCTTACCTTAGCTGTGTGTTTGTCCTTCTCCCACAGACTGTTTATTTGATCTATCTCTTCCTTTTATTTCCCCAAGTCAAATATACAGTCTCAGTTTTTCCTTTCTTTCTGTTCCTTTGCATCTCCTTCCAGCCCTTCCAGCTCTTCATGAGGTCCCATGGTAATTTAAATTCAGTTTGATTCCATTTCTATTTCCCACATCCTTTAGTAGTTCACTAGAATTGCTCAGGACCCAGAACATGTGTCATTACAGATGTGACAGGGCAAGCCACTTGCTTCAGCTCCAGCCTTGCAAAGGTCTTTGGCTTTCTTGTAATTTAAAAGGAGATGTAGTCTTGCTCTAGAAAATGAAAAGAAAAATTTATGTAATTCTAGCCTATATGAGGTTGTTTCAGATTTGAGGCTGTTCTGAATTCCTCCTTCTGTCAGAAACTCATGGCTGGTTTTCAGGGGGAAAAAAAAAAAAGGTTAGGAATGAGGTGTCTCTTTTTACAATGCAAGAATAGATTAAATTGCTGCTATTTTTTCCCCTCCGTTACAGAGGTGGTTGGTTGTGTGGATAGAAGCCTAGAAGGAGTCTTGGCTATTCAGCTCGTAGTTTATTGTCGTTCTGCCTTGTTTTCACGTTTGTGAGATCTTGCTCCCCACATAGATGTGGCTCAGCCTTTTCCTGGTGTCAGCTTTTCCTCTTCACTCCTCTCCCGCTTCTGAGGGTGCCGTTTCATGTTACACTGAAGTCAGCAGAACTGGGACTGTAACTCAGAGTTGGACGCTGCATCGGAAGTGGGACCTCGGCCACGCGTCTCCATTACTCCTTTTGTATCAGACTGGAGTGGGAGATCCCTCTTGCTGATGCTGTGCAGTTGTATCAGATTGCATGTCATGTGAAACCACACCTACTCTGCCCTTCACCTCTGACAGATGACACGGCTGGATGTAAGCTGAAAGTGGCATTATGTGTAGGGAAATTACTCTTGAATGATTCAGCCTTTGCAGGCATTTTGTCCAGGATACTTAAATTGATGACATGTATGGAAGCACTTAACAAAAACCAGTATTTGTACTTGTTTCTAGTTTCTGAAGGGAAGTTGAGCTGAGATGTTATGAGGATTGGAGTGGGAATGTTTACCAGGTGCAGTGATTTTCTATGAGAGACCCAAATCTGTAAAGCGCCGACTTTGCAGATTTTTTCTTTTGTGGATTCCATTGAACTATTTATGAAGAAGAATCAAAAGAATGTAAAAAAATGTTTTGCACTCCCATTTACACAATTGCTTAGACTTTTTGTTCTCGAAGAGGTTCAAGTTATTGAGTCTGCTTGTAGAGGAGTCATAAAGTGTTGGTATTTCTGTTACTTTTGTTCTTCCAAGTTCCATCTTCTTTTATGCATTATTTCACAGGATAGTGCCTGTCATGATATTTCCTGTGTGATAATCCTGTGCTATTATGCTAAATACTTTCTCAATAACTATTTTAAACCATTCATTCTCTTTCTCATTTCTTCTACAAGTCTTTCTTTTTTATTGGCAAAGGATTCCCTAACCATTTATCACACTTTTCTGAACTCTTTTTGGTGAGCAGCCTCTGGACTGAAAGCAGAAGTGTGGTATTGAATGAAAAATGTAAGACTCAGGTAGTACACTTGGAACTGGTCTGGCCACAGTAGTATGCACAGATCTGGAAGGAAAGAACAAACCACCTCTGTTCTGATGAATTCGGTGGAGTGGTATATGTCATTTAACCTCTTTGCCTCATCTGTAGGTAATTAAGAGTTCTCAGTGTGGTTAAACCTTGCAAATCAACGTGAATGCTGGATGAAACAAGACAGATTTCGGGATTTTTATTAGATTATTTAATATCTAGAGTGTCTTGCTCCAGTTTGGAACAAAGGAAAAATTCTTCAGTCTAGAACTTGCATTTAAAGGAAATAACATTAAAAATATTGGTACAGTATTTCTTTGAAACAAAATGCATCCTTCAAACTCCAGCAATTGCTAACTGAAACAGAAACTGCTGATTTCACTGATGTTACAGTTTTAATAGTGGTCATGAAGGTGGTAGGAATGGTAGTTCCACTTATTAGCCGCTCCAGCGTTTCCATATTCTAGGCCAAATATATTAATACTTGTTTGTCTTTTCAGGTGCAGATCTTGCCTTTCCTGCTTCAATCCATGACAATGTAGTTTGCAGTAAAACATTTCAGATTCTTTACAAAAATGAGGAAGTTTCTGTGAATGATGTGATGATTTTCAAAATAAAAATGCTGTTAGATGAGAGGAAGGTAATCTGCCATTCAACTTTACTATATTCAGATAATTAAGTCTTCGTTATGTACATTTTGGATTAGTATAAATAAGGGACCTGAAAAGATTTCATGATTCTACAATTTCTTTTTAGATTGAGGAGTCTCTTAATGAAATGAATTTTCTGCTAACATTAGATCTACACTTCACGGATACAGACTATTCGTAAGTTTACAGAAGGTTTTATTAAAGCAATGATATATTTTAACTTTTTAAACTGTTTAAATCTGTATTATATGTAGATGCATTGTGTTCATATTAGACATATATTAGGGTAAAAAAAGAAATCCAATGCTGAAAATTTAAGATTTCATAAGTGGTTTGTATCATTATGATTTTTTTTCTTTTTTTTAAATCAATTTTTTTTTTTTCCTGGGGGAGATGTCGTTGCATTCCAAAGTATAGACCTATGCTAAATTGCTGTCTGCCTCAGTTATTAATAACTAGCACTGTAATATGTTTTTTCTAATTGTATGTTGTTTTGTTTTAATTTCTTTTTAGACCAGATGACCTGAGCACACTACAGCCAATTAGTAGCCGAACTTTAAAGTTGCACTTTAACTTACACCGAGGCCTTCATCATTACGTCAATGTTATGTTTGATTACTTCCACCTTTCTGTCATATCGGTTATAGTCCATGCTTCTTTGGTTGCTCTGCATCAGCCATTGATAAGGTAATCTCTTGTTAAAATGCAAATAAATGATTGAGTGTGCAAATGGAAATGTTATAGAATACTTAGGGAGGAGTTAAATCCATGGCCAATATAGTTTTCTTTATGATGATTTTGGAATCCAGGGATGAGAAACTTCTTGTTTTCAAAGTTACCTGGAACAAATTTTGAATTTGTTTTTGTTAGAAATAAGAGTATTTAGTGTAGAAGTGAGGTAATACCCAAGACCAGAGAAGAGGAGGAATGTATAAGTGTTTGTATTTATACATGCATATTTATACATATATTTATACATTTTCTTAATTGGGAAGATCTGCTGCTCACTCTAGTTAGTGACTGAAATAGATGCCATTAATACAAATAGGGCATCTTCTGTTAGCTGTCTTCACAGTTTTCAGTAATGGCAACAATGTTTGCAAATGATGCATTTACCATTTTCTAGAGTAAATGGAACTAGAGAATTTAATTTTCTCTTTAAAAAAAGCTTTTGCCTAATTTTTACTGAAGCCTTTTTATTTCATTTACTTGTGTCACCCTTTGCAGTTTCTGTTTGCCTTGCTTCTCTGTGTCAAAAGTAAGTGTGAGAAAGGGCCATATAGTCAGTCACACATATGAAGTGTTCTTTACATAACTTTTTCTTTAGAATATCTATCTTTGCCTTCTTTTACCGTCTTCAAATACTCCAAGCTCCTTCCCCCAGGTTTCTTCGTATTCAAATTCAGGCTGTGCCATCAATGTCCAAATGTCTAAACTTTTAGCTTCAGGTATTCCCACTGCTTGTCACTGTTTTCACATCCTGTAAAGCTGTGTCTCCATGTATGTTAGACAGTTGTTTTTTGCAGTATGACTGTGCTGGTTTGGAGGATTCAACTGGCTTTTTTTCTTTTTTGGCTTTTTTTCCCCTCCAAGTTGGATTGTTTTAGGTGTGGTTATATAGTAACTGAACTGGCACATCTGAAGGTATGGCACAGCATTACTTGGGAGAGGAAGAAGTAGTGAGGAGGTGGGAATTATCTTAAGCTAGTTTTGTTGTTGAAAACTTAATCTGATAAATAATGCACTTAAAGTAGTAGCACGTATGTAAAGTGTAAGTTGTCACGCTTTACCACAACTGAAATTCAAGCTTTTCCTTTGTATTGATCCTGTAGCTATAGGGTCAAACTTCACTTCATTGTCAGAAAATGAAAAACAGATTTTGTTACTAATTTTCATCCAGAAATGTTTTTGTTCCTGTTGACTTTTTAAAAGGTTGCAGAACATCTGAGGTTTTTCATACATTTTTCCTCTGTTTCTGTCATTTGAAGCGGTGATACAATAATACTGTTTAATTTTAAACCTCAAGTTGATATAGCTTGTGTAAGGAGATATTGAAACAAAACAGCAACTTCCGTGCTTCTTTAGTTATCTTTAGCATGTTACTGGTGTTCATAAAATTATTTTAAGGATCCACATTGTTCTTTAAATCAGTTTGGGGTGGGGAGAAAAATAAACTTTCAGATTTACAGTATTTTATTTTAGCTGGTCTATCCCATATTGTAATACTTGGCAATACTCTATAGTTGCCCTATCCATACCCTGCTTGCTTTTCTGGAGCACCTCTTTCTGAAAAACCTGAACATCGCAAGCTTCACTCCCCTTCATTTTGGGGGCTTTCCTGGGTGGCAGTTTGCTCCTCTGCTCGGGTCACACTCGCATTACTGGTGTCTCGTCCCTTCCTAGGGAGTCACTTTTTTGAGCATTTTCATTTTCTGAGCAGCATCCACGTTCTCCTTCTCTCAGGAACAACCAGTAGTAACACTTTCCTAAAGAGAGGAAATAATTCCACTTGTTTACAGTTCTGGAGTCATGTACAATTTACTCTTTTTATTAACTTGTCATTGTTTATTTCTGACCATTATCCAAAAGTCCCCACTTTTCGTAGTCATTCATTTTTCCTAGCTCTGTGTCCTCACAAGGCTACTGTTGTTGGATACTCTTTCCTCCCAGGGATTCAGGATGAGCTTTCCTCCTTAGTAGGCAAAGGTTAGGCATCCCTTAGGAAAACAGCAACTGCAATTTGTGTGACAGCTTTCCATCTGCTTGTTGCTGCCTTGTTTTTAGGAGAGAAAGTCCCCACAGCAAAGTTGGCAGGAAATTAATGCCTCTTACCTGTTTCAGTTCCAAATTTATCTGTATGGCTTAAACTTTCAGGAATATTGTTTAAATGAGTCAAGGTTTGTATTGGAAATAATGAGGAAGAGCTTCCACAGTCTCCTGGCACAGAGTCTGCTGACCTTCATGGTGAGAGATGGCAAGTGAACAGTTGAGGGTGGTAATTCCTTGAATTTCTCCAACTAGCCAGAGATACGCTTTGAAGAGAGCTGCTTTAGAAGCGCTGTTCCCCGGCACAGCACCAGAGACTGAAGATAACAGAAGTATCTGGGCCATCCTGAGAGGTTTTAAAAGGGCAGCCCACCATGCTAGGAACTTCCAGGGTATTGCCAAGAGTCCTGTTTCTACTGTGTTTCAAGAAAAATCAAGAATTTGTGTTAACTGTGACAGATTTGTGACACGTTGCATGTTCAAATTACCAGCTCATTTGTGCTTTTTGCAGTTTTCCTCGCCCAGTGAAGAATACATGGTTGAACAGGAACGCACCAGCACAAAACAGGGACTCTGTGATTCCTTCTCTTGAAAGTGTGGTCTTTGGCAATAACTACACAAAGCAGTTATCAGCAGATGTAAGAAACTATCTGTATAACGTTTTATTTTTATTTTGTTGGGCAGTGTGAATTTCATCTTTTCTGCAGAAATATTACTTGATAAAGAATGGACTTTGTTAGACTTACTGTGGTATGCCACATGATGTGGGAAATAAGAATTCTGCCAAAAGGCTGTTGCACGCTTAAGGAACACACAGATGGAAAGCTTACAATATTCAGTGTTTAATTGTGTTTTAAGATACTGCAATCCATTGAAAAATCACAAAAATGTGCAGTTTGTGAAAAGAGACAATTTATTTTTTTTGTTTGTTATTCTGTTAACACTTCACTTACTGTGCAAAATTAATGTGCTTCATTTTTTTTCTTTTTTTAGGGTTGCAGTTTTGTTGTGTCAGAGTCTTTCCTCAGCCATGCCTATAATTTTCACTACACGCTTTGTGCCAGTCTGCTGCTTGCTTTCAAAGGGTTACACAGCTATTTTGTTATGATAACAAAGGAGCTCTCCTCTTCTCACCGAATTGAACTAGGTATGTTGAATTGAATAAAATATATCACTGTCCTGTCAGTGTTTATTAAGAACACCCTTCTTCTAGACTGAACTGTCATTACTTTCACACATCTTTTATATCTAAAATCTTTTTTCTCGAACGGAGCTGGAATTTAATAACTCAGGAAAAAAAAATTAAAAAAACAAGTACTGTCATGTTAATCATAAAATAAGGAGATAACAAGCTGAATTCATGCAAATGTAGTTTTTCTTGTTGGTCTTTATTTGCCCTGTTATTTCAAATCACTATATTTAGTGTTAAGAAAGTTAGAGAAACTTTTGATCTAAGTAGCATGCTGCACTTTTGTTTGTTATAAGGAAATATAATATATAAAAATTTGTATAAAAACTCCATAAGCTTTGATTTAAGAGTAATATTACAATAGAAACTTACCTGAAAAAAGACCCACAAGAAGAAATTGCCGCTGACTCAAGTTTACAGTGTAACTTTTTAAACAAACTTAATTACAAAAAAATAGGAAATTATTTGAATAGACAAGAACTGTTTCTATAAAACTTAAAACTTAGTAGTTAAAATATGCTTTCAGAGAAGTTATTTCATTAATAAACTTAAAAGTAAACTCTTATAGGACAGTCTTGCAGAAAGAAATTTAAGTTCTATGGCAATTAAGACTTCTAGTAACTACATTTGATAAAAGTAACTGTGAAAACATTACATAAAATGGAATGTATGGAAATGTATGTTAGATTTCTGTAGAATGCAGTTACATTAGAGAGCCTAGCCTCAACTTATGAACTAGGAGAGTGATGAAAGTACAGAAGCAAAGTATATTGGCATTATAAAGGATGATTTAGATATTTTCCTCATCAAGCATTTACCTTTTCAGTCAATAGATCTTATAGAATCTACACTGATTTGAGATAGCATTTATTGATTTTTGTATTGTTTAATTTTACCAGTGTCAAAACTAAATGTTACGAAACAGTAAGGTTGGCAATTGCGATATGAACACTGTTGTGATGTGGTCAATGAATGATTCAAACAAAGAATATTTTGCTTGTATATCACAAAATACAAAGCTGTTTTTTTTGAAAAAAAAAATTGAGAGCGAGGGAGTACATTACAAATCTGTACATAGAAAAATATCAGAAACAGGCTTTTTCTTTATAGAAGCAAAAATACTGCTACAGTTAGGGAACAAAGAATATTTTTGTGTCAGTTATCTTAATCTTGATATGGAGGGGAACACCCTATTAAAGGAATGACTCAACTCTTGGTCTTCCTTTTAAGGATAAAATATACTTTTTCCCAAATAGAATCTGTTAGCACTATTGTTGTTGAAAAGATAGGCTTAGACTAAATCTTGATACTTAAATGTTTCAGATGGGACCCTCATTTCCCCAAAAACATTCCTACAAAATGTATATGTAATAGAAAGAAGCTGGCTGTTAAGTTGCATAGTTGGATTGTATCTTTCAAACCTCACTGAAGTCACCAAAAACTTCTTCATAAGCTTCAGTGGAACTTGAGTCAGATATTTTGTCATTTCAGTGGGTAATTTAGCGTACCTTTAGGAATGCAAGCTTGAACAGAAATGCTCAAAATAAATATATGAAGAGAAAATTACTACTTGCATTTAACGTTCGTTGTACATATTCCGCTGACGGTTTGTTTCCTGGGGGTGGTTTTTTGGTTATTTTTTAAGTCTCTGCTAGAATTACTTTGTTTTCTTATTTGTAAATCTTTTTCTCATTTATTTCAGTTATTTTGTATATACATTGATTGGGACAGTTGATATAACAAAAAGGACTAATAATGTAAATATTAATTATGCTACTATTACTTACCTTTTGCTCATGAAAAAAACTAATGCCTACCATTAACACTAATTTTTCTAAAATCCATCACAGTAAAAAAAAAAAAAAGGCTGTGTTTCTGTGATGTCTACAAAGAAATTGAAACTCTCTGGACTTCACAAAGTACACAAATGTCATTTGCATTTGGTTTTCATTTTTAAAGTAAATGAACTGTTTTATAGTGAAGATTTTATGTGTGAAGTTTTTGTGAAGTTATGTGTGAAGTTATGTGTGAAGTCTTTGCCCATAAATGGGCATTATGGAAGAGAATCTCAAGTCCTGTTTAAATCCCAGAATTGTTATTTTTTAATTTTAAATTCAATTATGATATCTTTAATTTTATTTCTTCTGTTTGCTTTGCTATTGCTCTGTCATATAATTTTAATACAAGACAGTGATTTTACAGAAGCATGTGCAGACAACTGTTGGACTCAATAACTGTAATTGAGCATTTAAGTATTGTTGGTTTCAGGAAATAAAAAAATGTTAGTTTAATGTACATCATGAGTGATATCTAATCTAGGAACTACACTATAAATTGTATGCTTTCATTTACTGATCTAACTGCACTAATTGCTAGGCTAGCAATAAGCTTTCTTACTAACTTTAAGGCAAATAATAAATCACAGATGGAAAAAGGAGTGTAGTAACTAGTCATGTGTGTGCAATCCCTATAACTAGCCAAGGCCAGCATGCAGGTCCTTTATGAACGCCTTCTCAGAAGAAAATATCCACGAACCCAGAGAGACGCCTACCTAGGTATGTTTTCAAAGCAGGTGATACAACCCCTCAGATTTTTATTAATAACACAAAATAGTATATTCTTATTAATAACACAAAATAGTATATTCTTATTAATAACACAAAATAGTATATTCTTAATAATAATATAAAATATGATACCCTTGTGTAAACAGGAATACTGTTTCACCATTCAGCTGTGGTGAACATCTGTTGAACTCTGATGAAGTCTACACAGTTGAACTACTACTTATTTCTAGGCTGAATATAGATAATAAAATGAGAAGTTATTACTGGGTTTTGGTTTAGTGTTGTTCTATTTTACTAAACAAAATGACTGAAGACTTCAGTCAGTTGTCTCCATTTAAATAAAATAGCTAAAAATTATACTTTCATTTAATTCATCACAGACTCAATTTTTTTAGATAATTAAAGACTAATACCTTCTCTTCCTGAGAAGTCTTTCAGGTTGCTTCTGGTATCTCGTTGATTCTTCCAGACACTGCACAAGACATTCTCAAAGCTTCAGGTGCATTTGTCCACATCTAAATGGCCAGTTCTCCCTTTGGAGAGTGTCAGTGTTGGCCTGATGCTGGACAAAAGACAGTGGTGCTGTTTAAGCACAAGGAAGTTTGTGATGGCAAAAGAATAAAATGCCAGTTAAGTCTCATTGTAGGTCACCAGGTTTATAATATATAACTGCATTTTGGTTTGGTTTTAAAAAGAAAACAAAACAATTGTTCAGCAGAGCCAGCAAAATTCCATCAGGTATTTGCTAGGTGAACATTACTGCTACAGAATGCTAATATTTAATTTTCTTTTGTCTCATATTGTCTCTATGCTGGTTTTGGTTGTAGTTTTTTTATTTATAACATTGTAGTTTGGGATTTTCCATAATTATTTTAGACTTCAGAGTTTTAAGTGTTGTTCAAAGCCTATTCTCAATTGCAGTGTGACGAACAAGATAAATAAGCAGTATTGTGTCCCAAAAGTAGTGTCATATCTGAAACTGTTTTCATACATTTTCAGAATGATTATCATCAAGTACTGTTTAACTAATATAGGTGTATGTAGTTTCTTTCAAAAACATTGTCTGAACTTGTTTCTGAGAACTTTATGCATTTCTGCATTTTGCATGTTTTCTCAGAACTTTGAGTTATGGGAGTTAGTTTGTTTGTCACTGAGTTTAAACCTAAGTATAATGGATGCAATTCGTTGAAAATTAATATGTACTTACCAAATCTAGGTGGTATCATTCAAAAACAAGTTGAGTAAACACACTGTTGCCATTCTGTAAACCCATGTTTATTATCCATATCTTAAAGTTATTATTGTGGGATTCAAGACATGTTTTGTTGGTGTATGCTTTCAAGAAATATTGTGTTTTTTTCCTTAAAAAAGGAAAATATTTTTAAAATATTTTCTTATTTTAAAAATGAATTTAAATATAAATATTTGTTACAATTTTAGTTTATGGATTGATTCCTTGTTACTGGTACCATAGATGAGGAAGGAAATCAAAACATAGTACTAAATTATTTAATTGATCAGAATTTCTTAAGTAGAGTAGGAATGATTAACAAGGAAATACATGTCACAGGAAATAATAAATCTGTTTTATTTATAAATAAGTCGTTCAGGATTGAGATCCAGTTCAAGCTGCCATACCATGGAAGATTTATTTGCTCTTAACATTGAGCTATTGAGAGAAAGATCAGTTAAAGAACAGTTTTATTTGACTAAAATATAGTTCCTCCGACAATTAAAGAGTTGTATTTATATTAATGTAGCTTACAAATCAGGCACATAATATACCTGTAGAAAAATGGTATTGAAGTAAAGTATCTCTAGAAAATCTGAGGTAGAAGAGGAATTGTTGTAAATTGCTGCTGAATAGCTGAGCAGCTCGCAATGGATAAATCTGCAGACTGTATCATCTAAATCGCAGTATTTCCAAGTATAATTTTGAATGGAAAATTGGTATCCTTGACAAGGTATCATGATACTCAGTTGCAAACCTTTTTTTATTAATTGTATTCTGTCCTCAATCTCAGAAGTTACTAAGGAATTATTTTAATGGGAGTTTTACTTGATTAAAAATTAATTATGGCACTTAATAGGACTTAAAGTTTTATTTGATGGGTTTTTTCCGTTTAATGCTTTAAAAACGTTTTGGAAAGTAATTTGTTTTAATCTGCAACTTGGAAAGTACATTTTTCATGGATGTGTCCTCTCATCTTTCCAGAAAACATAGATGTAGAAGTTCGTCTTACAGAATTGTGTGAAGAAGTGAAGGTACAGGTTTTTTTCATGTATTAAATAAGTGAAATAGCTATAAAAGTAGAGTATGCTGATTTCATATGCTACTTGGGAATAAAGTGTTTGTTTCAGTGACAACATGCTGTATGCTTTTTGCCAACACTTGTTTCAACTCTTCCTCATTCAAAGAGAAATTTCTCAACTGACTCCAAAACTTAACTTGATCTGGTGCCTTGAAATGTCAGTAGTAGCCGTAGTAACCTTTGCATGTCGTTAAAGAGTACACAAAGGTGGATTACTTGTATTAAAATCACATTTTGAATTTTCTACATTTATAGTTTGAATTCTTTGTTTATGATGGTATCAAATAACGATGTTAGAAGATCAAGCAGTAGTAGTAAGTTGTACCAAAGCAGATTCTCTAAGTCATCCCCTCATCAGGAAAGACTTCTGATGCTGTCTCCTTCTCCTATTTTCCATGTATTCTTAGAGATTTGTCTCCCCAACTCTCTCCTTAGTCAGAACTACCCCAGCCAGATAGCTAATTTAATTCTCAAAGTTTAAAGTACATATTATAAAACTTTCTTGAAAGGTTGTCCTTGCTTTGCTGCTGAGTTGGCCATCTACTCAGCTTTTGCAGAACAGTAGGCTTGCCTTTCATTACTGTAGTAGTAGTATAACTGCAAGGAAATACAATACTGGCTTTAAAAGCGTACCACTTGTACAACTGCAGACAGAGCCAGCACAATTAGCTCTCTGTGGGCAGATAATAATCTTACTTTAGATATTAAAAGTTTTTTTACATTTACATAGCTTCTCTGAATTCTTTAGCTCTCCCTTAATTTGCTTGTATGTTTACATTTTTTCCTTTTTTTGTCCTTTCTGTTCTTTTGTGCTATTCTCATCATAAGTTCTTCCTCCTCTTATTTCCACTCTTACCTGCTAAGTTGGTGTTTCAGTATTTGCAGTCCTTATTTCTACTCGCTCTTTAATATTGCTAAAGTTGGGTCTTTACTATCTTGACTTCTTAAACCCTTTGCCTCAGTGCCTGATGTGCCTGCAGTTAGTTTCTGAAAACTTACATTTTTGTAAAACGGCAGGGCACGTGGAACATGCGTGGAACTATACCATAGCACTATAGTATGTTGTTAAGAAAGAAAAACTTGGTTTGCACTGAATTTGCCTTTGTGTGATCTGGTTCTAGGAAGCCTATACTATAGCACTGCTTCCTGATTATGTTTAAAGTATATGTCATATAAATGTTATTGTGAAATGTGACTGTTCCGAAATGGAGATGTCTTTATTAATTTTTTACAATTGTACTGAATTTGAACTAACATACCAAGTACTGATTTTTTGTTTTCTAATTCCTGTTTCCTGTTCTTTTCAGGGACACTCTATTTTTGCATGTTAGAAAATACAGCAGTTGCAACTCATAGTTGTGGTTGTCATAAAGACGATTGTTGCTTTAATTTAAGATCAGGAGTTGTAATTCTAAAAGACAGCCTTAAAGCAACATAAAATTTTCTGTTAGTGATGTAATATAGATTAATTCAGTTATCATACTTAGGCAAAACAGTTCTTATTTGCAAGCTACTTCTAAAATTAAATTCTTACCTAAGATAAAGTACACTTTTTTGATTTTTTTTTTTTTTGTCTGTACTTTTATAGTCTCATTTCTTGTGTAAATATTTTTTCCTAACTTCAGAAAATGGAAAATCCTGATGAACTGGCAGAACTTATAAATATGAATCTTGCTCAGCTTTGCTCACTTCTAATGGCTCTCTGGGGGCAATTTCTGGAGGTCATTACCTTACAAGAGGAGGTCACAGCATTGCTAGCACAAGAGCATCACACGCTAAGGGTAAGTTTTGATTCTGGTGTTAGGAACTGTGGCATGTTCTCTTACTGGGACACATTGTTATGGATATGTGTATCAAAACAAGTCTCCAGATGCTATTTTTTTTCTGGTTTTATTTGGGAAAGTTAGTTGAAATCATAAAGGGAGTTGTTGTATTGCTTTTATTAGCTGTTTATCATGTTGTTAGAACTTATTAATGGAATATAATACATAAAATACCTTATTTATGTTTAAGAACCAACTGATTCATTGATCTTTTTAATAAGAAATGCTGTTCAGAAGGCAAATTGCAGTCCATGGAATAAGTTGTATTTATGTGGAATGATGTATTTTTCTACAGGAGCCACACCTAATGCCTACCCCGCATTTTACTTCCCTACTGCATTTAGGCTGCCTGCTTACATCATAAAACAAAATGTACTTTCTTTCTGAATTAAGAATTTGTAACATTCATAAGCTTTGAAAAGGCTTTTAAGTGAGATTTTAAAAAAGAAAAGATGCATTGGAAATTATCTGTCATGTTAGTATGTGTGTATATGTATAAAAATATATATAGTGAATACTTTCACACACAGATGATCTCTCTGTGTGTGTATACAGTTGCTGTGAGCTTTCTACACACAAAACCACAGCCATTCTGGTTCTCACAGTGGATATTTTCAATATGAACTAAAGTTCTCTTTGCACAGGTGCTTATAAAACAGGTATTTCTGATGAAGTGTTGTTAGAAAATAGGGTTGTAATGAAATAATATAGCTTAATTATTTAAAATTATTATTATAATTATTTTACTTAAGTATTTAAATACCTAATTGTTTTCAAATACTTTTGACTATTAAGTGATACATAAAAAAATCAGGAACACTTTAGGTATACTGGAACATCCATCAACTACATTATCACACTGATAAGGTTTACAACTCTGTTTTATTGAAAAAAACGCCTAACGTATGTTATTTTATATTACAAAAATTTTGCACACTAAACTGGTTCACCTCTTTGTTCAGTAGTGACATCTTCTGGTAGGTCTGAACATGCTTTTCCAAAATAATTCTGTTTGGTCCTAAAATACGAGAACTAAGATCTCAGACTGCTATTCATAAATGCGCAGGAGCTTAATATAGGTTCAACGGCAGCTTTTCTATCTGATTTTTCCTCCTCTTCTGTTTACATTGGAAGGACCATAAAAACCCATAATTCTGGGAAATCTGTAGGGACTAGAAGCAGTGGATGCAGTTTCCTCCTGCAAAATCATTGTGGAGTCAGCCCAAGTTGGTAGTGTCTGAATCACTGGCACCAGCTGGTAGTCGTTCTGGTTCTGCAGAGCCTCTGTAACAGCATCCTAGCAAATGCCTCCATCCTTTCTTAAGTTGTACAAGTTCCATAAATTAAGCACTGATTAACCATAATAAACTACTGTTAGTTTGTTTTGGTTTGGTTTGGTTTTTTTAAATCTCTCCTTACTATTGATTTATGTGAGCTTTTGGAGCTTGCTTTCAACCAGTTTTATACCACTGCTATTATGCTCAGAGGTGTCTGGAGCTGGTAATCAGATTTTCTTCAAAAGCACTGATATTACAAACAATTACCAACAGGATTTATTGCAAACAAAAAAACCCTTCCTTTTTTGTTCGAGGGAGTGGCAGAATTGTAAAGATCTGGTCTCCATACAGTTCCAGTTACTTTATGTCATAAAGTGATTGCTCACACCTAAAGTCAAAACCGCCTTGCTTGCCTTCTGGGAAGTAGCTTTGTGTTCTTTCCTTGGCTTGAACCGCAGACATCTAATTGAGTAATATTCCTGTTACTATTTTATTTCCTATTACCTGATTTATTAAGATCTTTAATTAATTTTTAAATTGCTTGGTTTAGAACAATAACCAGTCCACTCTTCATGATCAATTGTTCTAAAGTCTAGTTTTTAACCTGTAAAATTGTCTCTAAGTCTATTGTATAACAATCTTCTCCCTTTCTGGGAAAGGTTGGGGATTAGCTCTGACAAAAACATGTATTTGGAAGGTGGATGTCTGTTTAGAAAAGCTGTCTGGGAGAACACAGGGGAGTACTTGAGAACATCAATTCTCATCCCACACGTGTATGCATAAGCTAGCATAATTTCTGAAGAAAAGCAGATACATCTTGTGTGTGTGTGTGGTCACTGCTGAGAGTGGAAGTTGCATTTACAAGGACATGTCAAATTTATTGTTTTGTTTTGTGGGGTTTTTTTTACTTCAAAACATTTTCCACGACTGTTCACAGATTATCTTATCACTGAGATAAATTTCTTATAACATAGTAAATTCAATTCTGGGAGATTGGGACAGGACTTTCAGCTTCTGGTGCAAGTTAGAAATTAAATAAAAAAGAGGAAAAAGTAGAAGCTACAGAACATAAAACCTTATCCAAATGGTACTCTCTAAAAGTATGCTGGGCAGTGTATCAGGAGGGAAAACTAACTCCCCTCCAAGTGCTTGTGTCTGAACAAAAGTTAATGTAGTCCCGAAAGTTGATGTTTGCCAGTTAAAGCACAGGATTTTCCTAGTGCCTTGTCTGCACTCAGGGTGGATGCAGCTGCTGGCTCTCTCCCACTCAGGCTGACCATTTAAAGAAAAGTAACTGTCTTTGTAATACATACAAGTTAATAACATTGCTGTGTAGGAATGATGATGGATTATAAAAAATTGTATATAATATAAAATAAGCTCAAACTTTCTTGGATCTTGCAGGTGCGCAGATTTGCAGAAGCATTCTTTTGTCTTGAGCATCCTAGGCAAGCTGCCCTTGCCTATCAAGAACTACAGTGAGTAGCCTTTTGAAGTGCATCGTATGCAGCATGTGCTGCTATTATTCTGTAGCTTATGATGTCTAGAAGTACTGTCTTGCAAAAATACTTACATAGCAAGTTCAAGAGAAACTTATGTTCTAAATATAGATTTGAAGTTTTTTAATTAAAGTTACATAAGAAGTTATTAAATAACTATTAAAGCTATTAAATAACTGATTAGTAGAAAAGCTACTAAAGTGAATTAAGCTACTGCTAATTTCTTTTAATGTAAAAATAAATAGTTATAATTTTTTCATGTAGGACTACTTCCTTTTTTTCAGTGCTCAAAGTCATCTACAGATGTGTGCAGCTATCAAAAACACTTCCTTCTGCAGTTCTCTTCCACCCCTCCCTATTGAATGCAGTGAACTAGATGGAGATATGAACTCCTTGCCTATAATCTTTGAAGATCGATATTTAGATTCAATTACTGAAGGTAAACACACCTCATAGTGCAGTTTTCTTTTTGAAGAAATGAGCAAAAATTATGTAAAACCTGATTTTTCTTTTTTTTTTACTGTATTTCTTCCTGGCTTTAAAGGAGTACATTTATTTGCTAGGAAATATTTCTTTAGTTTGGGTTTTGAGTTACCTGCATAATCTTGTTGTAAATAATCCTTTTCCTTTTTTCTTCTGCCCCCCTTCCCCCCCAAACTCGCTGGTTTTGGTGAAAGATCTGGATGTGCCCTGGTTGGTAGTTCAGAGTCTTCCAAGGTCAGAGTCCAATAAACTGGATAAATTTGAAGCTGAAGAAGGTTTTGTAGCTGGTTTTACTAGCCCGGAACTGAAAATAAGACCTGCAGGTGCCTCCAGCCTTTGGCATTCAGAAAGTGAAAAGATGCTAACAAAAACTTTGAAAGGGAAAAATGATGATGCAAATAAATCCAAAGTTAAGGTTACTAAGCTTATGAAAACAATGAAACCTGAAAACACAAAAAAAGTTGTGAAACAGAACTCTAAGGACTCTGTGGTCTTGGTAGGCTACAAATGTTTGAAAGGTGCAGCACTGGAAGATGGCTCTAGAGGCTCAGAAGGCAGGCCTTCATACAATGCTAACGAAGGGCTGGACCCTACAATAGGTGGTCTTCCTTGTGATACAAAGACCTGCACCAGGCAAATAAGTCAAGGAGAACTTTCATTTTTGCCATCTGGAACTGAGGAAAAGACTAACAAGATTGAAGGTATCCAACCAGGTCCGGGTAGCCCCGTGCACTGTGAAAATGTGGCTATTTTTGGTAGACTTACTATCTCCCAGACAGGTTCTGGAATTACACAAGCAGATAGTGCTCTACAACCCAGAGGTACACTTGAAGGTTGTCATGGAAGTCAACCAGCTTCCTCAGGAGTCAGGACAATTGAGGTCAAACCAAGTAATAAGAATCCCTATGAAGGGGAGAAAGTAACTGTTCACATTGGATCATGGACTGAGTTTCCTCAAGATGGAGTGCAAGGAGAGAATTTGCAGACACCCAATATTCAGTCTTCAGAATCTGAAAATAAATTTAATTCAGGAGAACAGGAGCCAGTGCTTGAGAAGGAAGACATCCACGAGAGAAACTTCCAACACACCAGTGACAACTTGACAGAAATGAAAAGTAATCAGCCTACTCTTGCTACAAAAGAAAGTCAACTTTCTGCAAGTGGAGAAATTACTAAATTACCAGATGTTAGTGTGACATATGCCTCTTCTAGGTTTTCAGATTCAGGTGTAGAGAGTGAACCAAGTTCTTTTGCCACTCACTCCAACCCTGATCAGGTTTTTGAAAACATTCAAGGGCAAAGTGCACACAATGGTGAGAGAGTATTTCCTCGGCTTTTACTAAAACCAGACTGTGCTATAAAGAATGCAGTAGAAAGCCATTGCACTGAGAGTACGAGTGCTGTAAGCGAAATACAGTCATCTCTGACATCCATAAATTCTCTGCCTTCAGATGATGATGAATTGTCGCCTGATGAGAACTCAAAGATATCTGTTGTACCTGAATGCCAGCTAAGTGACAGTAAAACAGTATTGGAACTTGGAGCAGTTGACATGCCAAAAGGTGATGACAGTAAAAAATCAAAGACCAATTTGCAGCAATGTGTTGTGTTTTCAGGGCACTCAGATAACAAAACTCTGTCTGTACACTCTTCACTCTCGGGAAGAAAAGACCTTTTACACTTTGTTGTTTCAGATGAGGATACGTCTACTGATATGAAAAGTTACAGCCCACAGGCAGACATTGACACAACCTGCAAGGACTCTCAGGAGCTTGAAAGGCATCTTACCACTACAGAAGAAACAGTTAAATTGCATTTGGAAATTACTTGTACGGGTGAGCCATCTGTTGTTTTGAGTTCTTCATCTGTAAATGCAGTGTATGAAGTTGAAAAAACAAATGAAGGAAAACTTAATGAGCCTTTAGAACTAAAGGAGACAACTGAAGAACTGTCAGTAGCTAAAAGTGAAACTGGTACAGATAATCCTTCTCCAACCAGTAGTACTGACATGGTAAAGCAAGGACTTGTCGAAAACTACTTTGGCTCTCGAAGCAGCACGGATATTTCAGATATTTGGCCTATGGACAATAGCAATCCTGTTAGCCCTCAAAGGGAAACATATGAAAAACACATTATTTGCTCTTCCCAACAAGACAAGGAAGAAGAGGAGGATCAAGAAATGATTGAAAACGGGTATTATGAAGAAACAGACTATAGTATATTAGATGGAGCTTCCAGTGCTGACCAAGATCATGGCTCAGCAGAAGAGAGAGCCCTGAGATCTGAAAGGATTGATAGTGGGCATCTGCGAGATGGAATGACTGTGCCTCCTGTCTGCACTCCTGGTTGTCTGTCTTTTCCTTCTTCTCTGAGAGACTCTCCTTGCAATGTTGTCTGTTCTTCGAGGAATAAACCTGATGCAATTACACAACAGCCAGGCAGCACATCCTGCAGCTCAGCTTCATCTGTTTCCTGGTATGAGAGCTCCCCAAAACCTCAAATGTTAGCGTAAGTGATTGTTTTAAAACATTTTTTTTTTACTTTTAGAAATAATGTTTATATAGTATAGAAGGGGAAAAGAAGCCTGGTTGGGCTCCAGAGTATCCCCTGGACTGTGTCTTGTGGATTCTGCACACTCAAGTAACATCACGTTTTAGGTGTTCAGGTAGAAAGTGAGATAGCAATTAATTCCTTTTAGCAGTTATCTTTTCATTTCATGTGGCTTGACAAACTTAAAGCAAAACATTACTTTTTTCTCTAATAATACTCCTTTTTAAAAAAATAATAATTTAGCTGAAAAGGGATGTCATAATGTCTACTGAACATAAAAATAGTGTTTTATTAAATGGCAAGTGTTAAAATAGTAAGCATAGGAAAATATGCTTTGAGTTTAAAAACATAAGTACAAAAACATTCTGTAACTGGTTGTCCATCTAATTAGTTAAATGATGCAAATTTGCAGTGCTTGCCAAGGTGATGGCCTTATTCTTCAATCTTAACTTAAAATATCCAAAATCTAACATCTCAGAGACCATAGTGCTCTAAATTACACTGCAATTTGGATACTGGGAAAGCCAAATTTAGAGGGACATGAGGTACATATTGTACCTCCTCTTGCTGTAAACGTAGGAGTTGCCCTGATAAGCCCCTGCTGCTAACTGAACATGGGAAGCAGCAGCTTAATGTGTTGTGTTGGAAGTAAATCGTTGTTATCAGAAAGAAGAAAGCTAAAAAGAGAGGTAGAAACAAGGAGAATGCTAAGCAGGCAGAAAGGATAAAAGACTAGATGGTTTGTGGTAAGCAGCTGAGAACAGGAGGAAGGATTGAGCAGTGGTGGAGGAAAACAGGTTAGAAGTAGTCAGAAAAGTAGCTTCTGAAATACTGGAGAGTGGGTACTGGTGTGGAATACGAGGGATGAAAAGCAGAGACTATTTACAGTGTTCTGTAACAATAAAGAAAGAGGAAACTTGGAGTAAAATCAAAGACTTGGCCTTGGGGGAAAGCAGAGTCTCCTGGAGTGTGGGGTAACTGGGATTCCAGAGGGCACCATAGAGAACCAACTTTGGTATCAGCTCAGAAAACGTGCCTTGTGAACAAGCTAAGTATCTTCTGCTGTGGAGTGATAAGACCAGCTGCGTGCAGTGGTTTCTGTTTAGGCTGACTTCATTGAAGTTTGCTCTTGCCAGCTAGTGAGGAATGAGCTAAAGATAAAGCTGAGAAAACAGAGAACAAGAAGTAGAATGGGAGGAAAACAGTGTACAGGCAGAAGAGGGTGGGATACAGCATGATGGTGTGAGGGATAACATAGAACAGACAGATTAAGGAGGGAAAGAAGCATAAGGAAGCACAAAGCGTGAAGTGCTGCAGGGAAACTGATATGCAATTAATTAGGTAGGGAGGTCATACACAAAAAACTAAGGGAAGGGGAAGAAAGAGAACACAAGGGACTCCTAGCATGTGGGGAGCTTAGCTATTAGAAACCATATAGTGTATGCCTTCACGTAGTAGCTAAAAGATGAGAGGTCTGGATCTGGGTTCTTCTGAAGCAAGTATCAGTCACTCAACCTACTAGAGTAACTTTCTGGTGAGCAATTAGAGCACTGGCTCCAACTCTCTCCTGATCTAGGAAATATGTTTTAATTTTGGCAAGAAGTATGAAAAGGCAGTGGAAATCTTTACCTTGTCTTCTGATTGGTTATAATTCCTGTAATTTTGTTACTGCATTTAAACAAAGCTGTTGCTTGCTTAAGACCAGAACTAACCTAGAATCTTCATTGATTTCAGAAATACTTCAGGATTTGCAGAAATGTTCAGAGGAGAGAAGAGAGTAAAGCTTGGGGTATTGATTTTGTTGCAGAGTAAAAAGGGCTGTAGGAAGCTGCAATAAAAAAAATATTTTGAGGAACTGGCTTGTTTTGTGAAGATAATAATTTGATAAATATATTTTTCTTTGTATCAATTACATAGAAGACAAAGTAAAAAGACAGTGGAAAACTGCGTCATAGTAGACCCTACGTTTGTCTGGCAATAGTAAATGTTTTATCATAAATGTGGTTTTGTTCTAGTTTCCTACAGGCTAAAGAAGAATTGAAGCAACTTAAACTTCCTGGATTTATGTATAGTGATGTTTTCAAACTGGCTTCTTCAATACCTTATTTCAGTATGGAAGAGGATGACTGTTCTGAAGAAGGAATACATCTTATAGTCTGTGTCCATGGCCTAGATGGTATGCTGGTGATACTGAATGAGATAGGGGTTCAGATTACCAGTCAGGTTTAGCTTTTGTCATTTGAACTTTGAACTGAACACTCCTGAAATAGGTTCACTGGAGGGAAGTGGGAATCTGACATTGTACCGCTACGTTTGATAATGTGTTCTGTGGTATCGTTTAAACTAAGAATTGTGTACAATATTTGTCTTTAGTAAAACTTTAATGCACATAAACCCATTTTATGCCATAGTTCACATTAGATAAATCTTACAGGTTTTTTTATGTCACATGGGTATTTGTCCTTATCGTGGTAATAGGATGGAGTTATTAACAAAAGAGTTTTGTTTAGAATTTGTAATGTTACATTGTCAAGGAAAATTAAATATGTGTATCTTGTTAGGAAAAAATAGTATATGTAAAATACAGGCAAGTGTTTAGAAGATTTTAAAAGGTCAGATTACTGAATCCCAGAATGGTTGAGGTTGGAAGAGATCTCTGGAGATTGTCTGGTCCAACTACCCTGCTTAAAGCAGTGTCGCCTACAGCAGATTGCCCAGGACCCATCTCAGTTAGGTTTGTGAATATTTCCAAGGATGGAGCAGAAATGAGAAAATTTCTCGCTAATTGAAAGAAGGATTGGAAAGTTTAAATAGCTTGAATATAGTCACCTGCTTTTAATTCAAAGCATGAGTGGCTTGAGGCCAGCTCCGAAGAGAAGGACTTGGGAATGGTGGTAGATGAGAAGCTCAACATGAGCCAGCAATGTGCGCTTGCAGCCCAGAAGGCCAACTGTATCCTGGGCTGCATCAAGAGAAGCGTGGCCAGCAGGTTGAGGGAGATGATCCTGCCCCTTTGCTCCGCTCTCATAAGGCCCCACCTGGAGTACTGTGTCCAGTTCTTGAGCCCCCAACGCAAGAGAGACATCGACCAGTTAGAACAAATCCAGAGGAGGGCCACGAGGATGATCAGAGGGCTGGAGCACCTCTCCTGTGAGGACAGGCTGAGAGAGTTGGGGCTGTTCAGCCTGGAGAACAGAAGGCTCTGGGGAGACCTTATAGCAGCCTTCCAGTACCTGAAGGGGCCTGCAAGAAAGCTGGGAAAGGAGTTTTTACAAGGACAGGTGGTGACAGGTTGAGGGGTAATGGCTTTAAAATGGAAGAGGGTAGGTTTAGATTAGATATTAGGAAAAAATTCTTCACTGTGAGGGTGGTGAGACACTGGAACAGGTTGCCCAGAGAAGTTGAGGATGCCCCTTGCCTGAAGTGTTCAAGGCCAGGCTGGATGAGTCTTTGAGCAACCTGGTCTAGGGGAAGGTGTTCCTGCTGGTGGCAGGGGGGTTGGAACTGGATGATCTTTAAGGTCCCTTCCAACCCAAACCATTCTATGATTCTATGATTCTATGTTAAGAAATAATGTCCCTTCTAATTAAGATACTCATAGCTTTCTGCCATCAATGTTTTTGTCTTTTTTTGAGAAGCTTCTTAAATTAACAATGTAATGAAACACAAGAGGGCAATGGATAGAATGTTGGACTGGACTGACAGCCTTCCTGTACATTTTCCAAATTTCTAAATTTAAAAAAACCAAACCAGAATAGCTTTTCTTTTTTCCTCTGGGCAGTAAGCAACTGTTGTTAAGCACTTTTGAAACAGAAATCAGAAATGTTCCTTCTTACTGGTGTAGATGTTCAAGTGCTAGAATTGACACAAAAGTTAACTTGGCCAAAAAAACCTGTTGTTAAAAAAACATGTCTTTGAAGCCTTAGAAAAATCCATATAGTTAGAATTTTCTTATGAAGTGGTGAGTTCATTCAAGTTCTTTCCTGTTAATAGCAGATTTAAATAAAAATCTTGTTTTTTTAATTAAGGCAGAAAGGGTACTCTTTCTTCAAAAGCATACATGGTCATTGATGTAAAGAAATCTTCAGGCTGCTAGTTAAAACTAGCATTTGTGGCCTTGGGTGCTAGTCTAAATGTATCTTTATCTGCTGACAGTCCACTCTGCCTCTTTATTCTGTGAAAATGTTTACGACTTGCCCTTATTCTTTGCTCCTTCGCTGAATTCTTTAAGCTAGTTTTGCGTTCTTCAGTTGACTTTTATCAAAGTTAATTAGGTTTTCAAGAATGAAATGTTCACAGTGGTCTATATCTGATGGATGCTAAGCAAACCAAACATGACTTCCTAAATCCTTGCTTTTTTAAAAACCATATCTACGTTGAATGTCATTTTCATAGACCATTTTGTCACTGCATTTGGCATTGCGGTTTATCTTCCCGAGTCTTACTGAATTTTAATTAGGGCTGAGAATATCATTAGCTGGGTTTAAATATAAAGTTGTGCTGTAGGTTCATTTCAGTAGTCTAAGTGCTTTTATTGCAAGTTAACTTCACGGTCTCTAACTCTTTGATTGTTTTTCCTTTTAAGGTAACAGCGCAGATCTGAGATTAGTGAAGACTTACATCGAGCTAGGGCTGCCTGGAGGGAGAATAGATTTTCTTATGTCCGAAAGGAATCAGGTATTTGCCAAAAACAAAAAAAATTTGTGAGGCAGTAAACAGTGTACATCTTCAGATACGTTTATTTCATGGCACTATTGTGTTGCAGTTTACCACATTCTCTATTTTTTTAATTGTATTCTCATGGAATCCATGATATGATCTGTGGGTTGCATTAAAGTAATTGCAAAACCTAGCATGATATTGAAGGTAAATATTATATGAAGAGTAACATTTGTTGCTGACATTCTGTTGTGTGTGCTGATAATCTCCTAAATTCTCAGCAAAATCAGTTAGGATTGTAGATAAAATACCCTCAGTATTAATGGTATAAATTATGATAGTGAAAACAGGTGTAGCAAGAAGGGATATGTGATATTTCACAGGATCTGAGAAATACAAAATACCTGTTTCTTGTTCTTTTGTCAGTGTGCTGTAAGATCCACATCGTGACACTGAACCAATATCAAATTACCTCTTGTGTTAAACTTTAGTGAATTTTATTCTTTTCAGAGGAAGTAAACTTGGCAACGCACAGAACCAATTTTTACTTTTTTGTGTATGTTACACATTGTATTCGACATACTTCAGGGATTAATTAAAACAAAGAATCTCTTCAGTGGCTCAAACAAAAGGTTCATTTAGTGCAGTAGCGTTTTTCTGGCGATAGCTGCTGGGATGCTCTGCAAAACAGGCTGGACAGGCACCAGTCCATGCTTTCTCTTTTGTAGCTCTGTAGTCTTTGGCAGTCAGCAGTTCTGAAACTTTCTGGTTTGGGAATTCCTTTGAGACCACTGAGCCTAAGAGCTATTGACAGACTTTTCTCCTTAATGTTGACTGGTTCTTTCTGAATGTTTTTACTTCCTGTTTCCACAGCATGCAGATGAGATTAATTCTTTGGTTCATAAAAATTACCAATTCAGTTGTAAACAAGGAAATTTAAACAAATCCCCCTACAGCTTGTTTTGGAAAAATAAAAAGTTAATAATCATTCCAATTTTCTGCTTCAGTTAATTAAGTATTTTATAAACAAGTATAATTTCTCCCTCAGGAGGCATCTGAAGAGAATTAGTCCATTCAGTATTTCTCAGGATCTCATGTGAAATAGTTTCTGGTCATCCATGGTATCCTTTCCTGCCCACTTTCAAACATTTTGTCATTTGAAATGGGATGATCAGAACTAGACAGGGCATTAAGATGCTTGTGCACTGTGGACTTAAAAATGCTATGCTGATATTTTCTGTTCTTTCCTGGCTTTCCTAACGTAGCTGATTATATACAATGCAGATGTATATGTTATTGTTTGCAGATATATAGATTTATGTTAAGGAGTGTTTTTCCCTGTGTAACACTGTTTTGTATTTCTTGCCATTTTGTCACCCAGGCATGCAGTATTATAAGATTATTCTGAAATTCTGATTGGTTCTAGATTTGACTGTCCTGGATATTTGGTTTTGTCTCCAAACTCTGTCATCTCATCTCCTTCTTCCCTTTCCTGGATCATTTATCAATATGTTGAACACTACAGATTTTAGCACAGATCCTTTGGAACTTGTGTTGAAAAGTTTTAGGCAGCCTTTGCCTACCTCTTTTTTTAATTTCTTGCTGCTAATCATTGTAGAGAATCAGCTCTGAACTGGGAATAAGGCCTTGAGGATTTTTTGTTTGTTTGTTTTGAGTAAACAGTACTAACGTGGACTCTTTCTGCTGTTGCAGTAATTGTCTCTTTTCTGTTTCATGGGCAGTGTGATTTAGTTCTGAATATGCAGTTTGGGCTTCTGTTTTGCTACAGATAAGATTGTGTGTAGGGGAAGACTCAGAAGGAAGGCTGGCTGCATGTGTTAAGATTTGTTTTGGTGTATTAGAAGACAGTAGTCTTACAGTAAAATGTGTATCACTTCATTACATGTTACAAGAAAAAAATAAAAAAACATAACTAGCTGTAGTGCTTGTATTCAAAGTTAATATGGATGCTTTTATTTGTGTGCTGTTGCTCAGAACACTGGGGAGTAAGAATTCAGACTGAATGCAGAATGTATATTGCTGCATTAGAAAATACAGTTATTATTTTTTATTTCTTTTATTTTACAGAATGATACCTTTGCTGATTTTGATTCCATGACAGATCGCCTTTTAGATGAAATTATACAGTATATACAAATTTATAATCTAACCCTTTCAAAAATCAGGTAATATCTGTTCTATACTATTTATAGAAATAACCTTAAAACTAGAGCCCTGTGTTGTTCTGAACTGTGATGCTCAGGAGCAGGCCAAAAGAGAGATGGGAAAGAGAAATTTGGGCGGGGGGGGAGTAGGGGAAAGGCAGACAAAGGAGAGAGAGGGAATTCCCAGCTGAAAGAAGACTCAACAGTGTTGTAAGCTCGCCTAGTCCTGTTGGAGGTTTTAGAGCAGAGTTAAGCATTACATTTAAGGAACTGCTGTCCTCTGCTTCCTCAGATCCTTAATGGGTAGGATACTGCAGAAAAACAGGTAATATTTGAGAAAGTTGAAGGAAACTGCAATAGCGCTATGATAAAGTTAGCTTTCTTCTGATTTTATAGTCTCTTCACCAAGTATGACATAGAAAACTGTCTATCTTGTCATTCTACAGGGAAATTCCATCTCATCTGTGACGTTGAAGGGCAGCTGCATGAAAAAAATATTTCATCATTTTGTCATTTTCAGATTGTTTCATCTGCTAAAAAGCATGTTTTACACCTTAATAGAAGGCTCACCCCAGTCTATGAATACCTGTTTCCTTTTTCAGTTACTTCCAGGGAATACTTGTTCTATTTGTTTTCTCAAAGTAGGGTACCCTGTTTGGGCAGACTACCTTCCTAACTCGGGAGCGTTGCTGGAGTTAGCTCATCGATAGGTGAAAGGAGCAAATTCAAACCTGACTTCATCCATTTGTTTAGTCATCCTCAAATTACACATCTGGAAGACTTTTTGACTTGGTAGTCACATGCATTTCCTACAAGCTTCTGCATATTCATGTGTTTAGTGGGCCTTACTCAGCTAGAGAAAACATCTAAGATGTTTAAACAATCTCACTTTTTAAACAAATGTTCCTGTTTTGAGATAGGCAAGATTTGACACAATCAGTTTTGTCTAAATAATTATTTCACAAATAATTTTGTCTAAATTGATTAAATTAAAAAAAAAAAAAGCAGCACTGTGTGCTAGTATTCATATTACTCTGACTGCATGTTAGCACCCTCGGTACAGGGGAGGAGAGATCTGTAACCCCCCAGCACACACTGATATCTTCTCTCCCATGTTGTAGACTGAAGGCTGTAATGAGCAAACCCACCCAGTTACCTTCTCGTTGTTCATACCTGAGAATTTAATTCTCGTTTGCTTTTGGTTTGCTTCTTTCATAAGATTTTCAATTTGTAACTATGTTTTCAGTTTTATTTCTTTCACTCAAAAGAAAAAAAAAAAAAACCAAATTTTATTTCATTTTTTATTTTAATTTCCTTTTCAAAGTGTATACTTGTCTTTGGCCCTTCTGAAGCAGAAGTCTCCATCTTTCAACTTTAGCTTTTCTTATGAGAAAGTTAAGCCTATCAGCTAATTCTGCAGCTGTTTCCTCGTAGCTATGTGGGAGAGCTTTCAGAAAGAGATGTGGTTATATGCAATTCCTTGCAGGGATGACCAACCCAGAAAGCCCAGGAAAGTACTGTTGAGAAATCCTCTGTTCAAGTGGCTGCTGTGTTCCTTCCTCATTTTGGCTGTCCCACTGTAAAGAAGCGGTCTTTGTGCTAGACAGCCATGCTCTCCTGAATGGTGCTGGTTTGTCCTCATGAAATCTCCCTGTCTAAAGGCAGTGTTCTCTGTACAAGTGCTGCTCCATGGCTGAGTCAAACTAGAAGTCAGTCTCCAGACTGATAATGATTTTGTATGGCAAAAAAGCCAACACCATTGTGTGTCAGAAATACCTGTTCTGTTCCTCTCTTACACTTAAAGTCTTGTTACGGGCAAAAGGGAACACACTTCATATGCAGAGATAAGAATTTATTGTTAGTCCAATTAGTCTTCTCATAATCTAATTTAAAATGCAGCAAAAAATACTGTTAGTCTAGTTACAGTACTACTGATAGTCCAAATTAATGCAGAAAAGTCCCACTATTAATATGGCTAAAACCATTATACAGAAACTTTCTAATTTTTTTTCTTAAGTGGTAAACTCCCCTTTCAGCAGCTGTCTGGGTCCTAAGATGGTGATTTCTGTTTTCCTTAAGCAGTGGGACATCAGCATGCTGGGGCTTCAGTGTAAGGTGAATGATGATCACACCAGGGGTTTCTGCCTCCTTGGCCTTGGGTCTGCCAGGATTTATTTTCATAGTTTCATCTTTTCAGTCTGCTCACATTTACTCTTTTTTTTTTTTTTCTTTTCCATTTTCTGTTACTCCTAACAATGTCTTTCTTTCCTGACTTGTAATATTGTGCTTCTGCAGTGACCATTAATAGACCATTGGGGACTTCTGGCATATACAGTACCTGTGTCTGCCCTTTTCCACACCACACTTTATTCTAGTGATACACAGTTCAAACCACACAGAATAACTACTTGTTATTAATAGAAACCATCATGAAACTAACAGAACTTTAGGCCTGACTTGTTACTTCACTGCCAGAAGATTGTTGTCACAGCTAAAACAAACTACAGTCAGCTCAGGCCAAGGCAAGTCAAGAGAAGTTCTGAGATTCTGCACTGTCTGCTTAAGGCGAAGCCTCGTGCCTTCAAGTAATGGCAAAATCCTTTTTGTTGTGCTGCTGTCTCGTACTGAGGTACGAAAAGGCACTCACTGTGCCACCAGAACCCAGAGCCATGCTGTAGTGTCTATGTCAGTGAACCAACATTTTTGGTACTGCCAAAGCAAATACCAGCTGTTACAGCAGTACATGACCCAACATGAGTGTTGGTCTCCTCTGAACAAAAGCTTTGTGTTCACTACAGGTGTTTAGCAAGTATCGACTGGAAGCTTGATTCAGACCAACAGCAATTTGTCTTATGAAACAATTGTTTGGTAAATAATCACAGAATACTTTAGGTTGAGGGGACTTCTGAAGGTTATCTGGACCATTTACCCACTCATACCAGTGCTACCTTAGAAGTTAATACAACTTTGAAGCAAGTAAAATTGCTCAGTCATACTTGTTCAAGTTTAGAGTATCTGTGTTGCTGGAAGCCTGTCCAGGTCATCACATAGCTAGGAAATAAACCACACGCTCTTACAGTGTAGTTTCAGAAACCATTTTCCTCATGTCAGCTCGTATTTCTGATGACCTGTATTGGACTTTAACCTCAGTTGGATTATTCAGCTTGTCATCCTCTTCCCTAAGTAACATTGTCTCACAAAAAAAAGAAAGCAATTTGTAGTGCTGTGCATATATTAAAACATCTGTTCGTTGCTTCAGCACCTTTTTGATGATGGCTTTTGATGGATTTTTTTTTTTTTCTTCCATGAAGTTTTATAGTTGGACAGGATTTTTCATTTGTTATCACAGAATAATGAAGCTTTACTGTGTTTAGTTTCCCAGTATGATCTGAATGAGTAGACTTCAGACATAAACTGCATATAAATACTACAGTATAATTCTGTTACTTGAATGTGTTAATGATACCTTGTATTCAGAAGATGGTAATATTGCCACCTACTGTTCAGAAATGCATTGGCTTTGCAGAGTATCCCACAGTTGTAGGTATCTGAAACAATGAGTAGGATAGATTACATTTTTGTCTTAAACTTTCAAAACCCTTTTTGAAGGGTTTTCCTTTTCCTCAGCTCTCCTTTTTGATGTGAACAAATCCTTAAACCTTTCTTTATTAAAAAATAATATTAAAGGCTTATTATGCATTCACGTGAACATCTAAATTTTAACAAAGTTATTACTGTAACCTTTGTTACTTTTCTGAGTCTTTCCAAATTAAGAACAAGTGTTTAAACTTTGAGGTACATTCACATAGCTAATTGAGCTCCCTTTTTTTCCTCAAATGGATCTTTCATATTTCTGAAGTTTTGGTTCAGGTATGCCCATATTCTTGAGGATGATAGGGTTGATTGATGGATCACTGTTTTTTTCCAGTGACAGAATAGTCCTTTGTTATGATAAAATCTAAGAGTTTCTCATCCCTTCATGACATTTAGTAAATAGTGGATGAACTGTCAGAACTGTCAAGAAACTTCTCTCCTAATGTTCAGATTTTCTTTAGAAAATAAACCTCAAGTACTTAAGAGAAATTCTGTCATGCAGATCATCTTCAGGATAAACTCTCTCAATTTCTGTGGCCATTTTCTTGTTCCCAAAGAAATCTACAGTTTTGTTCTTCCTGTGTGGACTTTATGATGTGCTGTTAGAGAATGGTTTTAAATTTTAGTATTCAAGAGAGTCAGCGGCTCAGTATTTTGTTTTGCAAACGCACTGCTGTTGTGCTGACAGCACAGAGGATACATATTTTATATTTCTAAATTAGTTAGGCAAACATAGCAAGCTGCAGCAAAGAATTTCTGGTATTGCAGCAATTTTGACAATCTAGTAGCAAAAGCAAATGGGAAGAATATGCATAAATGCTTAAACTCTATATTGGTAAAGAACAAATAGCCTTTTCTGTCATATAAATGTATAATTATGTCAGAGTTTAGGAGTTCAGGAGTGGACTTGCTGTTCTATACCTGACATTTGAATTTTTTCATTTGTCTTTAAATTGGAATTTTCAGAGTTAATAATTCTTGCTTGGGAAGCGATTAAACTGTCAAGTAATTTTTTAGCACTGTATTTTACACCAGTATTCCTGGTAGCTTTGTTTTATCTATTTTTGCCAAAACATAAAGTGATACAGAGCAAACAGGAGCAATAATCTCATGGGTGTAATGTTGTGGCACATAGATGATCCAGCCACAATAGTTCTGCTGTATATTTTTGATGATTATCTGTTCTCTCTCTTTCCTGAGATTACATTTGTAAAATGAGAAGACAGTTTTTCCTGTGAGTCTTGGCTCTACCATATCCTCTTTAAGTCAGTGCCTAGGATGGTGTGGCTCTTACCTCAGCAGGGACCTGTAAGCATAACTGCATAATAACTAGAATTGTTTTATTTTGTAATGTTTCTTCTAAAGAAATGCTTGATACAGACTTGTGGGTACAACAATAGGCAGCTTGGATTAAGTAATAGTTATTCCTAGATACATGAAGCTAGAGAGTCCTATCCTAACTTGCTTAACCAGGGAAACAACTCAATGTAATATGTCCTGGTAGACAGATACTCTTCAATTACTTCACTCAAGCTGATAATCTGTTATTTTGGTCCAACTGCTAAACAGATTTGAGATGTTGCTTCTGTTTTAAAATAATCAGGTTCAGTTAAGTAATGTTTTTCCCTCTTCTAGGCGTACTTTTGGAATCCTTCTCCACTAGGTGGTTTCAGTAACTCTCACACATTTGTCATAGTGAATGCCATCGCATGCCAGAGCAGTGCTGTATTCAGTCATGCACAGTACGGTGCATGTATTTTATGAGCATAAAATATTTTCTGAATACTTGGTGCTAAGGGAAATACAACCAGAAATAATCTTGATCTTGGTGGGAGATGCTGGTGGAGGGATAATTTGATGTTACTAGCTTTTCAAAAACAGTGTATAAAATAATTCTGGAGGAGCTCAGAACATGTTTATAATGAATTTGTGCAGCTTGGGAGACATAGACAAGCGATGTTTTCTGTGTGACCTAAAATACTAAAAAGGCTTTGAAAGGGAAACTTTTCATTAATTTTTTCTTACGTTCTTTCAGCATTTTGTGACAACAGTCTTATTTTTCTCTGTTTAAAAGAAAAAAAGATTTACATCAAATTCTGTTAAACTGTTTTTTTCTTTTTAAACAGCTTTATTGGACACTCACTGGGTAATTTAATAATCCGTTCAGTACTCACAAGACCTCGATTTAAATATTACCTCAACAAACTTCATACCTTCCTGTCTCTGTCTGGACCACATCTTGGTACCCTCTACAACAGCAGTGCTCTTGTTAACACAGGTAGAGTATTATTTTCAATAGTACAAGTTTAGGGGAGATTTTTTCTTTGAAATGAACTCAGCAGTTTCATGTGGGGTGCACGTTACCACATTATTTTGATTATGAGAAAGTGCAGGTTTCACTGTCATAAGAAGAGAAGAGGGTTATAAAAATAAAGTGTCAATAGAAGGATGTGCAAGAGATGGTTGACATAAGTGTTTTCCTGTATGTTTGATTCAGGTTTATCTGTTACAACATTAAAAAAATTCCAGCTCTAATGTGTTGAGTTCAATTTATTATAAACTGAATTTTAATATCTTTAATGTGCAAAACAAGTAGGTAAGATGGATTAAAATAATTCTGAACTAGTAGTAGTGTCTTTTCTCTCTCAAAAATGTCTTACAGTAAACCTTATACCCTGCAGTGTGTTTCTGCAGATGGGTTTGTACCTTATGAATGTCTGTTTTTCTAAAGATTAAATGTAGCTTTAGGAGAACTTGTGAAAACTGCTGACTTTTAAAATAAATGTTAGAAAATATTTTCAGGTAGCATCAAATTTTTAAATGGGTACTTGTTTCTGAGATTACCACCTACCTTGGGGAGCCCAAACCCAAAATGAGTAACACTTATTTTCACTAAATATAAACATTCTTATTAAACTCTTTAAAAACACTTTAAAAATCATTAATTACTTTGTTAAGTGACAGTTTATTTATAGATTGGGGTTTTTTAGTCTGTTTCATACAAAAATGAGAAGGAAAAACATTAAACTCATATGTATTGAGCTTAGGTGTACAGGAATTGCTGGGTAACTGAAGTTACTTTGGAGGTTGTAGAAGCAATGGGAACATGAGAGGTCTTTGAATCTGGTTAAAATGGTAGTTTATAGCCCTCAGTGCACTGCCAGGGAGGTTCACTTCAGGATTAAAACATCTACAGTGTAATTTACTCTGGGCACCTACTGGGCATTTAACGTAGTACATCTGTGGACCATTTCTTTCAAATAGTTTAATCTGTAGTTGAATCTCACCCAAATCACTCAGCAGTGTTAGCATTACTTTGCTTTTAGAAATTGTAGTTTTCCAGGATACAAAGAGGCAGGGCTGTTGGCTTGTTTATATAATCACCAGCTTTCAGTTAACTAAGGTTAAAGCTATCAAAGTATAATCCAGTATATATTCACTGAAAAACGAAGGATGTCTGTAGTATTTAATCTATTTTATTCTTGAAGATGGTACAAAATGTCCTTTTCATATAATAGTCTTCTTCTATATTTCAAACTCCTTAAGATTTTGGAAAATACCAAGATAATAAGTAATGAGTATTGAACTCTAAATTACTGCATTTTATATACTTATTAATGATGTTCAATAAATTCCTTCAGTAAAAGACAGCTTGCATCAACACATTATTGAGGCTGTAAGGGCTTGGTTGTTTGTTTTCTTGGCAAAAGAGAGAAGATTTTCTGAAAGGACAGGTAGCCATCTGGCTTTGCTTATTGACTAATAGAGAGAGTACAGCATCGTAGAAAATAAAATATTCTTGTTTTTCTCCCAGAAAATTCTGCTTCCTTTTTTCAAGTTATATTTAATGAATTCAGTGGTTCTATAAAGTTGTTTTTAGAAATCTGAGAAGTAATACTTGTTCTTTAGTGCTACATATTTCCACATCAAAATGTTCTAATAGTCTATAAGTTGTTGAGATAGTTTATATATTGCCTTATGACTAACTTCTTAATGTATTTTCACCTTTTCTTAGTTATGTTTTTCTGGAAAAGCGTGTACATTAGTGGAAATAATGATCTTCATGCTTTATTATAAAGAGAGAGGAAAGAATAATGAACAAAAATGTTAAATGTTTCTGGGCTTGACAGTGCTGACATGAAAAACAAGACTCTGAGGAGCTAAATTTATGGACTTCACATACTTCTACTGATGTTTAATTAGTTATCATATTATGTTGTGGATCTCTACTCATGTTGTACCTTACAATGCAGGACTGTGGTTTATGCAGAAGTGGAAGAAGTCTGGTTCTTTATTACAGTTGACGTGTCGAGACCATTCAGATCCACGACAAACGTTCTTATACAAACTTAGTAAAAAAGCAGGTAAGCTTTGTTAATACCTACTATCTTTTAAAGGCCAATGTACATAAATGGGAATAGGAAACTAAAAAAAAATTTTCCAACAAACTCCTGTTTCAGTTTGTGTAAGAGTTACTTTGGCTTTAGTCCCATATTCTTCAAGTAAAATAAACGATAAACCATTTTTGTTCTAGAAGTGGACCATTGGTTTGATACTTTCCTTCCTAAGTAATGAGCAGAAGTTCTGAGTGCAGCCATTATGCTGGTGTGTATATATTGTGATGGGGCAATATATACATATATGTATGGAAGCTAGTGATTTCAGTCAAGTGCATAGACACTGATTTAGGATTACCTGTTTGTGTATCTATTTTTCTTATCTATTCTGTAAATGTAACATTCTGCTTTAAAGTTTTCGCTAACCTGACTTATTTCCTCATTAAGATGGCCAGGGAAAACAAAAACTCATTTTGATAAAGAAAGAAGTTGTACTTAAAATAATAGCTAAAAAACAAATTAAATTATTCATACTATATAATTAATACAATTTTCTCTAGTTTGAATATTCTTATTTTAGCTGTTGGCTGTGAGCCAGTTTTGACAGTGAAGAATGTGCCAGCTGGGTGTAGTTTCTATTAAGCATTATAAAGTTATTGAGGATTGTGGTGGTTTAACCCACAGTAGGACCATGCAGTCCTGCACTCACTTCCCCCACCCAGTGAGGTGGGATGGGAGACACAACAAAAAGGGCATGGGATTAGGAATGAAGGACAGGGATGGCTCACTCACCAGTTATGGTCACAGGCAAAAGAGACTCAACTTGGGGAAGAAAAATTAATTTAATTTGTTGCAAACCATCTGAGTAGACATAACAACCACATTTTACAACACCTTCCCCCACCCCTCCCATCTTCCCGGGCTCAAATCACTTTGCTCCCAATGTCTCTACTTCTTCCCCCGCAGCAGCACAGGAGACAGGGAATAGGGGTTGCAGTCAGTTCACCTCTGCTGCTCTTCCTGGCGTGATAGTCCAGGAACAAGATGTTCCAACACGGGCTTCCCATGGAGTCACAGACCTCTTTGGGCTCAGCTCCTGGCTCCGGCATGGGACATCCACGGGCTGTAGATGGACCTCGGGTCCAGTGCCCATCCTCACCCCTGCTCTGGCATCAAGTGACTCTTGGGGTCTCAATTTCAGTCACACTTGCCCTCAGGTTCAGCTTTCCTGCTCCACCGTGGAGTCCTCCATGGCCTACATGTGGGTCTCTGCTCTGCCATTGAACCCCATGGGCTGCAGGGACCTCCTTTGCCTTCTCCTACCCCATGCGGTTGAACTGGGTGTCTGAGGTTCTCTGTCCTTCTCCTCCTTCCTCCTGGCAACGGCTCTCTCTCTGTTTAGGCCAATGTTTGTCTTTTGTTCAGGTCAGTGGCCTCTCCCCCAGGTTCTCTCCACTTTCTTCTTTTCAGGACAGTCCTTCCCCTCACAAATATGGATTCACAGAGGCGTTTCTGTAGTGCTCAGTCTGGGCTTGGGTGTCTCTGCCTTGGAGCCAGGGGAGCTTTGAAGCTTATCACAAGGTGGCCCCTTCCCCGACTACCAAAAATGCATGCACCCCCCAGCTCCCCCCAACCCAACACAAGGATTCATCTGACAGGTGTTTCTAAATATGTATCAGGCAAGCAGTTGTGAAGCCAGAGATGCTGATGGTGTTTTGTGAAAAATCTGGGCACGTTTCTGCATCAAAACATCTGTAGGATGTCAGAGCTGAAATTTTGTTGAGATCAAAGCGGTACAAAGATATGGGCAGGAAAAGACTGACGTCTGGCTTTTGAGATGTTCAAATCTAAAACTTAGAGGAACTGGAAGAAGCAGAAAGTAAATAAGGAGCAAGAAGAAAAATCATGGATAAGATAAAATGTTGGTCAGGAACTAATTTTACGAACTCTTGGGAGTTTTTTTTCCCCTTCTGTTCAAAATCTACTATCACAAAGGGATTTTGTTGCTAGTAAGGGGGATATATAAGGCTGAACCGGTATTTAAAGGTGAACTGTGAAGTTACAAATTATTGGAATAACTGGACCATTGTCAACTGAAGTGCTCTCCGTGCAGCTCTGCAGTCTTTTGAAAATAAATGTGTGAACCTAAACAGAAGTTACGAGCTTCTGAGAAGTTCCACAGTGGATGCTGGGTAAGTAAGACTGTGGGACCTGTGTTACAGAGATAATCAGGTTAATTCATCAGTTCACTTCAAAGAATTTAGTATTCCTTGTTTTTATGTGTATGTATCTCATTATGACTACAGACAATGCTATTTGAGTATTGTTGTCAATTCTAGAAATATAACCATTTTCTTCTGACAGACCTCTATATGACAGGCTTTTTGGAGGACCTGGATAGCATTGTCTTAAGCATCATGACGTGCATTTCAGACTTTGTTCCCCATAAACTGTAGGACCGTAAAAGTCTTAGGAGGCCAAAGCCTCATACACCTTCTTGTTTCCAGGTGCTTCAGTGAGCTGGGCATGAGGGAGAACAAAAGGTTGGAGGAGGAGAAAGAGATGTGGAAGTTTGATAATTTTATTTCAGGAGAAAAGAAAATAAGTTTTACACTTCCCTAAAGAGGAAGGAAGAAAGTTTTCCTTTGAGGGCTGCATTAATATCCTGTGTGTACACTGTAGGTGTTCTAACTCTTGATATCTGTAAAAGGCGTGCTTCTGACCTAGTGTCTCTTTGTTCATTCAGTGGGCATGCAGAATTGGCTGTGCTTGACTCTCAAACACCAGGTGAGAGGAGTTTGAGATTCCCCTAACTGTACAGTTTCTCTTCAGATTTTCAATCCAGATAATTTGGATACTATTCTCTTTAGGGATTCTAAACATAGGTGTTTCCAGAAATCACTTTACTCCAGGCTATATGCGAGAGATCGACAACGCTGTTGAGAAGTATAGCCCAAATTTTGCAACTTCTGTTGATTTTTCTGATCCCATAGGAAAAGAGGAGTATAAGATGCAGAAACATCTGTTGCTGCTTAATGTGGTGTCTTCTTCACATGCTGGTTTTGCAGCTAGGAAAATCCCTAAGGCAGCAAAACTTGCTACTGTTTCAACTCTACTGTGGTCCAATTGGTTTTGAGATTATCCCTAAAAGTGGCTGTGGATCCAACAAGTGATGTTTTGAGGTTCTAGGTCTCAGCCACATTGTTGTATGGTTGTTTGTGGCTCTAGTTCTCAAATTTGCCGGAGGACATCTCTGTTAAGCACATTGTCTTGTTGTTTAGCCCCAAAACAGATGAAATTCCTCCTTTTTGTCTATAGGGTTGTAGGTGAAAGTACAATTGAGCATCTCCTCTTCCGCCAATTAGTAAGAAGCTCCAGTGAGTACTGATGCTTAGCACTGTTCAGAAACAAGAGATTTGTGCTCGTATCCATTCTCTGTTTTAAATCCTGGAGCAGTGCCAGTTAATACCAGAAAGTTTGCAATCATGAATATATTTCTGACAACTCTTTCTCAGTGCTGCTTTCATCACGACAATGCGTGTAGGAGGATCTATGACAAACATTTTTACCAATCTTTGCTTTTTCATCCCCGTTTGGGGCCAGGTTGGGCTTCATGGCTGGACATCACCTGAGGATCTTGTAGTCAGAAACAGCACCAGTCAGTTTCTCTGCTGCTGCCAAAACTCTGGACTGTTTCTCTTCTCTTCTTTACTCTTTAGAGAGCCTGTTCTGGAAGGAGTGTTTTAATGCTTTAATGTGGAGAGCTTACAGGATATTCCATCAGGAGAAGCAGGTTTTGTATGTGACATTGCAAAAAGAATTGTGAGTCTTCCAAGCATAGGCAAAATTCTCACCTAACAATAGGTTCAGACCTTTTAAAGAACCTTTGCAACTGAAAACTTAAAATTTAAATCCCTCCCATCTGTATCACGCCACTCTTCCTTAGTACAGTGTTAAGTCAGCCTGTCATTACTTGCTTAGTGAAGTTACCCAGAACTTGCTCTTTTCAGTTTCTTTAGGTTCTCTACCTCTATTGTTCTTTCACTAGGATTTTTTTTAAGCATCCAGTAAGAAACAAGTAGGTTTTCCTAACAGTTACAGTGCTGCTATTTGTATATTGTATTTCATCCTTTGATAGGAGTGAATGTTAATTATCCAGTTCTGAGATAAAAGCTGAAAATGGGACGTGTACATGGTTCATACTCAAGCGGTAGACACTTGTTATCATTAGTCATGGTCTGATTAATTTTTTTGTTTTAAAAATAGCTGGGGCCAAGTCAAGCTTGTTATTTGCTGTAAAACTTGGTGTAAATTGGTTAATATGCTATGTTGTACCTGGTAAGTATAACTACATGCTGGAATAGTGATTCATTGAAGTGACAAATTCGGCATTAAAAAGTTGTTATTGTCATTAATTGATGTTAGAATTCTTAAATGAAAAGGAAATGCATTCACCTGAACACAGCTATCTATGATTTAGAATGTGTGTGTTTGATTGTTCTTTTGGAATTACATCTGGATAAGAGTTTTGTTTGCAGAATTTCCTCAGATCTAGTGTTGGAGATACAGTGAGCTTTCATTTAGCAAGTGAACTCTGGGAACATTTCAGTTTCATTTTTGAGTAATTTGTCAAGGCAGAATGACAGATAACTCATTTTGATGATTCTCTTTATTTGTTTCTGATGTATAAATAGGAATTGATGCGTAAAATTGTAAATGCCTTTTCAAATGATTGATTCAATAAATTACAGCAAATAGCAAGTGATGATGATGACTGAGTATCTGCTTTTCTAAGTCTCTGCTTTCCTGTAGCATTGTATGTGGTTTGTCTGTCAACTAGCTTTGCTTTTATGCACTTAATGGAGCGTTACAGTTGCAGAATACTTTTTTTAAGTCAAGTACAACTCATCATTGCCTAGGTATCAAACTTGTTAAAGTAGAAAGAATGACCTTAAAAAGTTGACTTGTTAAAGCAACCTTAAAAAGCCCACTTACTTATTATTTTAAAGAATTATAAAAACAAAATAATTTTTCAGGCTGTGTAATAGGTTACCTATGAAAATAAATCTTTATTTCTGAGAATAATAGCAGATAGCAGGAAGAAATTGAGACTTATATATTTCTAATCATACTGTTTTTTTAAAAAAACCCAAACAAACCAAAACAAACAAACAAAACAACAAAAAAATGGTTATTTTCTTTCTGGACTTACTATTCAAAATTCTAATAATTTAGAGCTATTTTCTGTCTTACAATTATCATCATCACTAATTGCTTATAAGGAACAAAAGCTGATTTTATTTATTTTTAAGGAACAAAAGGTAATAGGATTATTTATTAAAAATGAAGAGAGTTAAAGTTTATTCTATTTTAAGTTACTTCAAGCACTGATCACTTTATGTTGGCAGTTGAAGGATTTATACCATCTTTAATGCAGTGGAAAAATTAGTTTTCTGATGTTGCTTCTTCTTAATTACAATATTTAGAATTATGTTCTTTGACAATAATCTCCTTGAAATCTGTTTGTCATGTCTTCAGCAGCCACAATCTGTCTGCTAATTTCTGGGGTCTTGTAGATGATTGTTAATTTCATACTTTAACAAGAAATTATACCAGGTTGCTGGCTATGGTGACGTGTTCAATACAAACACAATTGTAGTTGCATAGATTAAAAAATACATGAAAATGTCTGCGTTATGTGTAAATAGTGTTTCATGTTGTAGTATTAAGAATTCAACAAAAAATAAGAGTTTAATATTTTTAAATTAACTCGGTAAGAAGGTGATTTTCAGACACAAAAATTAAAAAAAATATATATAGTCCTTTATTTCTAATTTATTTTCTTTTAGACATTAGTATGGTCTATCCACTTAGCAGAAATTAGTACTTTTTATAACTGAGGAGTTGATATTTGCCATAAAACTTAACAAAATGCTAATTATGCAGGCCTGTCCTTAAAGGGATAATGGGGAATGAGTTAAGTATTATTTGAAACTAGTGCATGAATGAGTTGTGCGGCATAGCACCGTGGAGGGATTCAGTGACGAGCTCTGTAATTTGCACAACTGATTTCTGTTTCTGTTGGTTATGTTAAATGTTTTCTACAAGTGATAACCACACCTTTGTGTTTACTTTCTAACATCAACTGTAAAAATCAGCTTGCTTATGAGATGTCAAATTATTTTTGGCACATCACCAAAATAATAATAATCAGAAGTTTTTTCTTTTAAGAGGTTAAGGAAGGATATGCATTTGATTAGTGTATTCAAATACATAATTGATTCCAGTTGGAGCACACTGTAATTTTTGTCTGCAGAATTGGAAAGGCAGTAGCTCCAGTGAAGCTGAAGGTGCTTTCGATTGTAACTTGAGCACTGTCCCAAGCAGGTCTCCCAGCTTCTCTAATTCACTTTGTATTGTGCAAGATAAACAAGAGAAACTTTATTATTATTATTATTATTATTCAATTAAAATATTTTGTTTCTTGCCATATTTACATTTTATATTCGGATAGTTATATTTTCATAAAAATTAACAGATTCCAGGGAGTCCAGGAAAATGAACTGTAAATTCTTGATTTGTAGCCATTGCCACCCAAAAAATGTGCTCTTTCTTGTTCATGGTACTTCAGATGGTCATTTTTTATGGATGCAGAGACCCTGCCTTATATGTTAAGAAATAAGCAGTGAGAGAACAGCTTCATTTGTGTGTGCACTGGCTTTGATGTTGTGATCATTTAAGCAAAATGTCAGTGACATGCAACATTTGGCTTTAGCTTGGGTTCAGACAGAACTTTTGTATGTGAATGCCTTTTTTAGAATGCCAATACACTGGTCAGTACAAGTATTAAAAACAAAGAGTTCAGTTCCATCAGTTGGTCTTTCCCTGCAGAAACTTGAGCTTGTCAGTTACCTGAAACAACATTAACTGAAGACCTTGGAGCTAGATCCCGATTTGATATAAATTGTGATTGGTCATTTGTATTTAAGGACTTGGCGAGTGTGGACTTGACTCCACAACTTTGGACAGAACTCATTGTTCTATAATGAATAATGATGTGTGTTAGTATTCACTGAATAATTACTGGCTTCCATAAAGCAGACCTAAACCACTGTTTTCTGTCTCAGTTATGAATTGTCTGCTCCCTGGCAGGAGTGCTTCCTGCAGCAAACTTTGGACCTGCAAATTTTTCTACCTCAGCTTTAGTTCTGAGCTTTTTTTAACTCTCATTTGTCAGCCATAGAGTATGCCCACATTAGCACTTTGGAATGCATTCAGAAGCAAATTTCTTAATGATCTCTGTTTACTTCAGAGCATAGTGAATGAGCTTTAGCAGCCAATTCACATTGTATCAACAGGACCAGACTAGAGCCAGTCCAAAGTAAACTCCCTTTAAAATGGGCATTATGATGGATGAGGGATTCTTAATATCATAGAATCATAGAATAGTTTGGTTGGAAAAGACCATTATGATCATCTAGTCCAACTGTAAACTTAGCATTGCCAAGTTCACCACTAAACCATGTCCCTAAGTACCACATCTGCACATCCTTTAAATTCCTCCAGGGATGGTGACTCCACCACTCCCTGGGCAGCCTGTTTCAGGGAGCTTGACAACCCTTTCAGTGAAGAATTTTTTCCTAATATCCAACCTAAACCTCCCCTGGTGCAACTTAAGGCCGTTCCCTCTTGTCCTATCACTTGTTATTTGGGAGAACACCCACCTCACTGCAACCTCCTTTCAGGTAGTTGTAGAGAGCAATAAGGTCTCCCCTCAGCTTCCTCTTCTCCAGACTTAAACAACCCCAGTTCTCTCAGCTGTTCCTCGTAAGACTTGTTCTCCAGACCCTTCACCAGCTTCGTTGCCCTTTGCACACGCTCCAGCAACTCGGTGTTCTTATTGTGAGGGGCCCAAAACTGAACACAGGACTCAAGGTGCAGCCTCACTGGCACTGAGTACAGGGGCACAATCACTTCCCTGGTCCTGCTGGCCACACTGTTGCTGCTACAGGCCAGGATGCTGTTGGCTGCCTTGGCCAGCTGAACACACTGCTGGCTCATGTTCAGCCGGCTGTCGACCAACACCCCCAGGTCCTTTTCTGCCAGGCAGCTTTCGAGTGACTCCTCCCCAAGCCTGTAGTGCAGCATGGGGTTGTTGTGACCCAAGTGCAGAACCCAGCACTTGGCCTTGTTAAACCTCATACACTTGGCCTCGGCCCATTGATCCAGCCTATCCAGATCCCTTTGCAGAGCCTTCCTACTCTCAAGCAGATCAACACTCCTGCCCAGCTTGGTGTCATCTGCAACCTTACTGAGGGTGCACTCAATCCCCTCATCCAGATCATTGATAAAGATACTGAACAGAGCTGGTCCCAAAACTGAGCCCTGGGGAACACCACTTGTGACTGGCCACCACGTGAATTTAGCTCCATTCACCACAACTCTCTGGGCTTGGCCATGCAGCCAGTTCTTTACCCAGAGAAGAGTCCACCTGTCCAAGCCTTGAGCCACCAGCTTCTCTAGGAGAACACAGAGACAGTGTCAAAGCCCTTGCTAAAGTCCAGGCAGACAACATCCACAGCCTTACCCTCATCCACTAGGTGGGTCACCTGATCATAGAAGGAGATCGGGTTGGTCAAGCAGGACCTGTCTTTATGAACCCATGCTGGCTGGGCCCAATTCCCTGGTTGTCCACATATGCCACATGAGCGTAGTCAAGATGGACTGTTCCATGATCTTCTCCAGTACTGAGGTCACGCTGACAGGTCTGTAGTTCCCCGGACCCTTCTTCTGGCCCTTTCTATAGATGGGTGTCACATTGGCAAGCCTCCAGTCTTCTGGGACCTCCCCTGTTAGCCAGCACTGTTGATAAATGATGGAGAATGGCTTGGCAAGTTCCTCCACCAGCTCCTTCAGTACTTTTGGATGGATCCCATCTGGCCCCACCGACTTGTGAGTGTCCAGGTGGTGTAGCAGGTCATCAACAGCTTCCCCCTAAATTATGGGGGGTTTATTTTGCTCTCCATCCTCGTCTTCCAGCTCAGGGGGCTGAATACCCTGAGGATAACTGGTCTGGCTATTAAAGACTGAGGCAAAGAAGGCATTAAGTACCTCAGCCTTTTCCTTATCCTCATTGGCAGTGTTGCCCTCAGAATCCAATAAAGGATGCAGATTCTCCTTGCCTCTCTTTTCGTTGTTAATGTATTTGTAAAAACACTTTTTGTTATCTCCAGTAACAGTGGCCAGATTGAGTTCTAGCTGGGCTTTTGCCTTTCTAATTTTCTCTCTGCATAACCTAACAAGATTCCTGTATTCTTCTTGAGTTGCCTGCCCCTTCTTCCTTCTACCTGCGGGTTTGCTCTACAGTTCTGTTCTTCTTATGCCACAGGGTTCACAAACGTGCAGCCATAGTCTGTTCCAGGATGTTTCTCTGCTTACATAGGTAGGCATAGATTCATGTGTCTTAGCACTTCCTTCCACAGGTCTTGATTAGTAGAATTCTGATGTACTTGTTTATTGCCTTATCTCTCCACTTTAAAAGTGTGCATTTTCCTGGTCTCTGAAAGGAGGAAAGACATTTGTTTGGGATTTTGTTTACATCCATGTTAACAACAGATCAGCAGTGAATAAGCATGGTTGACATGTTTTCTTATTTTGAGTTCTCTATTATGTACAGGATGTCAGCTTTGCTTACTCGGTGCTATTTGGCTTTGTGGAGGGAAAAACCACGTCAGCTCTTGACTCAAAGGAGTGCCTGTTTGTAACTCCTGATGAGGATGAGACTGGAATTGAAATAGCATTCCTGTTGGTAGCACAGCATAGAGACCAACCTCATCAGTTCTGCTAAGAAGAAGAACTTCCCAGCCCTGAGTAGCTCTGTTCCAACGGTGTTGGAAGTGGCTGGTAGGATTTATACTGTTGGGAGCCAAGTTCTTTGAAGTAGCTTTCTTGCGTCTGTACTGTGGCATCTTAATCTAAGACCTCAGCTGACTTGGGATCTCAATGCTTGAATTTTTGGGGCGTGATTCTAGCTGTGTGATGTGTTAATTTCACAGAGCATTGTGGAAGACCAGCTGCAGGAGATGGCTGCCTTCCAGGGCATAATTTTTGAATTCCCTGTTTCCCAACTGCATTTTTGGCAGAGCTTCCAGATCCCTGTTTCCAAACAAGTATGTAGATGGACGGAGCTGTAGAAAACGTTGGGAGTATTGTACATAAGTGATTTCGGTTTGATGATGCTCAAGAAGTCTGTGGTATCCACAGTGAGTATTGTCCATTGCAAGTAACTGAAGCCTTGTTTTGAATTACTTGAAGGGCAGTTGTATGGAATTTTGTCATCCTTTTTGTCACACAAGTCTTGGAGAGTATCAGCGGCCCATTGTACCGGTGGCTCCATCTCCCAGTCCCTGCTTGGATTTTGGCTGTAGCTAGAGGGAGACTTAACATCTGATTCTGGTGTCCAAACGTGTGTAAAAATGTATTCCTCTGTGACTGCAGTTAGTTAAGAGTTACCAGGTCTCTATACCTGCTGTTCCAGACAGATTTTTCCATTTGACATATTATTTGGAAAAATTGTTCATGGATTTATAGGTATCATTAGCTCAATAATGACTAATGCTGTTATTCAGAATTCACTGGTGGACATGAATGGCACGATGGTTAAATGATAGAAATCGTGCTCTCTGGGTATGCTTAAATTCACTTCAGCCAAGATTGAAGTTCCATGAGGTGATAAGGATCATCATAAAAATTTGGAAAGCCCATTAAAGGTTCATTACTACAGGAAAGAACATTCTGTTATATGGGACAAAGATTGTTATTTCAGCAGTGATCCTTCACTTGGATTGTTCTTTTCCAAGATATCTCAAATGCTGTTGAAAAATTTAGTCAATACTCTCTAGTTAATGACAACCTCAATGTTTTTATAGTCCTCTGCAAAAATGTGTGATCTATTCAGTCAATTATGTGATGTAATGAGTTCTAATGCATTTTGTTCTGACAGAATTAGGTTTTAATCTTCTAGCATTTTTGCCCAACTACAACAATCTGGAAGTGTTGGCCTAATTAGATTTTAGGGTTGGTTTCTTAATTCAGCAGCTGAAAATTTTGCTGCTCAAGAAAAAATAGTTCATTAATTACTTAGAATACTTTTAAGTTTGGGAATTTTTTTTTAATACTTACAGTATGTGTGACAGGTCTTTTATTATATGTGGTGTGAGAAAATAAAGATGTGGAATATAGGAATTAACAGAGCTGTACTCTAGTTCACACTATTCCTGAATTTTTAGTTTAATTAAAGGCAGAATATATTTAAAGTTTAAGAAGTAAGTGAAAGAACAACAGGTAAAGATGACTGGTGGGTCATTTTTTACTGCTGTGTAAATGAAGGATTATGATAAGTTGCTTCTTTGTCCACAGGTACACTTAATTTAGACACAATTTAGCACAGCACACTTCCATATTAGAGATAATTCTATGCCTATGTCCTGAGTAGTCCCATAGCCTGTCTGGAGAGCAGAAAGGATGCTGTTGAACCCCATGCAGTTCCTTCTCATTGACAAATGGTTTCAGTTATGTCATAGAAATCCAAGGAGTTGCTGGGCTCTGTACATTTATATACACCATTTTGACTCCTCTTTCCCATCCGTATGTGGTCTGTATATATCACATGAATCATATCAAAATAAAAAACTTCAAGATGTAGGACTTGGACTTTTTTCTTCAAAATAGGCACAAAGAGCCGTCCAAAGAAAACCACCCAAGAACAGTTAAAGAATAAAACTCATGCTTATGAAATACCTTGTATGCCTTCTTCGCTCTTACTGAAGAGTTCCTCAGACACTGCTTTGTAATGAAAGATTCCTGATGTTTATCATGCCCAAAATGAAGGGAAGCCCAAGTAATTATTTTTATAAACCAGAATATAAAGCACAAAAATGAGTCACTGTGACTGGAAGGGGATGCCTAATTTATTAGACTGTGATGTCGTAAGCCTGCTTTTTTGGGTTTTTTTATTTGTTTGTATTATATTGCATGTGAGGATGAAGAGAGTCTTATTTAAATGTTGATTGATGGAGACTGATGTTCAGCTAAAGATTCCCCGGGACATCTCTTCCTTCTTCAGGTTGATTAAAAGATCTGGGCAGTTCACTTTTTTGTACCTTTTACTTGAATGCTAACGGATATTTCTCTAGGGAAAGCGCTTCTCAAAAAAAACTTAATACAAGATGGATAGGCTCCCAAGAGGTTTACAAATCTATTGCAGATTAGCCTGCAGAGAATTCATGCCCTTGATTTATTCCAAATGCTTTCTTTTCAACTCAGTACAAAGTTTTGGAACTGGCATCTGCATCTTCCTGTAAGATTTGCTGCAGTCATTTTTCATCAGATGTCAAATAAAAGACTGAAGTGATTTAGCTGATTTTTTGAGACATTGTTGGGTTTTTTTTCATTGGGCAGAGGCAAAAACCCAAAAATAAATTTAAAAAATCCACCAGATTTTCTGTTTGAGGAGGACAGGAATTTGGATGCATTTTCTGTATGTTTTCATAGATTTACTGAATTTCTTTTTCTATTTTCTGTGAAGATCCACTTTTTCGCGTTATAATTGTTCAGCATTGTTTCTGTAAATGACTTGGTTTGAAGATGTAGTCTTCATCACATGGCATGTACAAAATATTGAAAATAAGGAAACAACCTCTGAAAAAAAAAAAAAAAGGAAAGATTTTTTCTCTTTGGGCTCCATTGACAGCTTTAGGAACAGAAATGTATTAATACTTAGTATATATTCAGTCTGAACGAAACAGGGAAACTAGAATCCAGAACTTTGTCCTGGCAGTATAGCTTCTGAAAAGCAGGTAGCAAATAATTTATTTTTCCTATGCAGTCAGATCTCTTATTTTTTTAATGAAAGAAAAGTTGGATTTTTGGTGTTTAACACAAAATATTAGCTGCAGATTCCAAGAAACTCCTTTGAAGAATGGCTTTATTTGCAGTATTTCTGTAATTCTCAGAAGGGACTAAGTGCATTTTGTAAATTAAAAACTAACAGTTACAGGATCTGACCATTATTCTCTGGAAGTTAAAAGCAAGGCTAATAGCACCAGTGCAAAACTCATTAGCAGCAGAGCAGACAGCGATTGATCAGATGTACCCATGATGAGCTGCAAGCACCTAACACCTGGGAGGTTCCCAGAGCGCCATCCAGGCTGGCTGCTTTCCACTGTCACTTACTGCTACAGCTACACTGTTAGAGCATTTTCTGGTTCTGCCTGAGAGTTGCCTTTGTATTTAACTGTAGAAGGCTGTGGTATTTAGAAGGGGCTGTTCTGCGAAAGACTTCACCAGAAGGTTATTCAGGCATTGGAACAGGCTGCTCAGGCAGGTCGTGGAGTCACCGTCCCTCGTGGTATTTAAAAGACATGTAGACGAGGTGCTTAGGGACACGGTTTAGAGGTGGAATAGGTAGTGTTAGGTTTATGGTTGGACTCAATGATCTTAAAGGTCTTTTCCAACCACTATGATTCGGTGATTCTATTTTCCTACAATCCTCCATTGTATTTGACCTGAAGCAGATGGACAGCACCAGAAATCTGCTGAAGCTTTTTGGAGAAAACTTAACAATTAAGTGTCTGAAGGACTGTAACTCTGCTGTTACAGGGGGTTCCTTCCTTTGCATCATCTTACTAGTGGAGTGCTTGTCAAAGAAGTAGGAAGTCTGGGTTTTAACCTTTAATTTGAAAGGTTTCATTATATCTGGGGAGTTGTGTTGGGTGAACCCCACACCTATGCTTGGGCTGGCCCACCTTTACAGTGAGGCAGTGCCTAATAGAGGCACCTGCACTAGGTGGGATGCATTGTGTGTTTGTTGATGCTGGGCATTGATCCTGGTGCAGCCAGGCTGGTGACTGAAATGTCAGTGAGGACAAGGCACTATCCATCTTAAGGTTTCTTTAAGCAATGCAGAGGCTTTACTCCCTTCTGTCAGCCAGAAAGGCTGAGGGAGCTGGGCCTCTTTAGCTTGGAGAAGAGGAGACTGAGGGGTGACCTTATTTATGTTTACATAATGTTTAATATGTAAAGGGTGAGTGTGAGGAGGATGGAGCCAGGCTCTTTTCAGTGATGTCCAATGATAGGACAAGGGGCAATGGGTGTAAGCTGGGACACAGGAGGTTCCACTTAAAATTGAGAAGAAACTTCTTTACTGTGAGGGTGACAGAGCACTGGAACAGGCTGCCCAGGGAGGTTGTGGAGTCTCCTTCTCTGGAGACATTCAAGACCCACCTGGACACCTTCCTGTGTGAACTCATCTAGCTCCAGCAGGGGGATTGGACTAGATGATCTTTCGAGGTCCCTTCCAATCCCTAGCATTCTGTGACTAAAGTTTGAACCATATTCTTTTTAAATGGGAAACATCACAATTGGGTCACACCTACATGTATTAAAATGTGATATTATAAAAATAATATTTTTTTATATAGCATACATTTTAAAACTATATGTTATTTTATATAAATACTCATTTTTATAACATCTCGTATTATTTTGTATCTCTTCCTGTTGTAATTTATTTTTCTGCCTTTTTGTACAAGATCTTGTAATAAATTGCTGCTGAATTTCAGTTGTAAAATGTTTAATTATTCTGTAGTAATTGTAAAGGGATTAATTAAAATAGGTACCTTCTTCTCTTTTCCTGTAGGTCTTCATTACTTCAAAAACATTGTGTTAGTGGGATCTCTGCAGGATCGTTATGTTCCTTACCACTCCGCTCGCATTGAGATGTGTAAAACAGCTTTAAAGGATAAACAATCAGGTAATAAATATCCTGCAAACTAAACAGACCACTGAGGTTAAACTTCATAGGTCTCAAACTCATCCCATTTAATTTTGCGTGCTTAACTGGGGGACCTCTACTATGTGTTTAGAAACTCTGGGTTTACTCTGTAGTAGCAGAGAGAGAACGTCCTTGTGGGAGCTGAAATGTTTTCTGGACCTGTCCTGTTCTGTTATATGCAGAGGGAGATGAGACTGAATAAATTTCTAACTTATAGGCTTTACTGAAAGTTGGGTGGGATGAACACAGCCCCTGGAGTGTTACTACATGAATAGGAAGGACAAATAGCTTTGATTTTTGAGGACATCAAGTTGTAGCATCGAGCATGTGGCTGTATTTAATTGAGGCTTAATACTAGCAGTGAAAGAAAAGGTGGTTTTCCCATTTTCAGTGATGGTTGGTTGTTGTATTCACTGTTGAGATATCCTAGCACAAGTGCATTCTAGCATTATATATTGACAAATAAATACCTTTTACATATTGAAGTAAATTCTGATGAGCACATTCTCACTATAAATGTACATATACAAATACTAAAATGTATAGCTTAAAATTATTTTTCCAAGATTTCTGAGGAAATCAAACTTTCTGTATATTCTGCCTTAACAGAAAAACAGCATAACAAGTCATTGCCTCTCTTATTCTGGAATGCATTTGTTTTGAGTTCAAGGTCAAAGAATCTTATTTGTTTCTGATGATTCACACAGTACAACTTTTATTTTTTCCTCTACAGGACCAATTTATGCTGAAATGATCCAGAACCTGCTTCTGCCAGTTCTTCAAAATAAGGAATGTAATTTGGTTCGTTATAATGTAATTAATGCATTACCCAATACAGCAGATTCTCTCATAGGGAGAGCTGCACACATTGCTGTTCTTGATTCAGAAATATTTTTAGAAAAATTCTTCCTCGTTGCTGCCCTAAAATATTTTCAGTAGAGAAGAGCATTGTAAGAGACTTGGTTATTACCTCATTAACAGATGAATCAAATAATGTGTGGTATTAAGGTATAGCTGCAGCTGTATTTTAAGAGATATTTATACTTTTTATATGGAAGATAATTTATATCATCCACACTTAGGGCTTTTTAACATCAACTTTACTTTCTAGGTAATGTGGCTGTGCAATATTTTTTTATTTTGTTCTTTTTACTTTTCTATTACTTTTTCTTAATTTTGGGTACCTAATTATTTGGAGATTGAAGCACAGTGCGTACTTTCGGTTGGTTTATTATTGGCTCTTAGACTACAGAAGTCAGTGTTACTTGGCTACATTTTACAAGAGGCTTTAGATGCCAAAATAAATTGGATTTTAAAATTCTAATAAGGTCTTACATGTTCAATTGTCGTATTTTAGCACTGTAGGAAGTTTAACTGGAAACACAACGAGCTGCTAAAATACTGGATGTTTGAAAATTACTCTCTCTGTGGGTCTCGCGAAGACCATTACGGAGTTGTCTGTTCAGATGTCACTACAGCTTAACAAGTTTTCTACAGAGTCGTTATCATCTTTAAATGTGTTAAGCCTGTGGGAATATATTTTCTACTGATCTCAAAAACACGTTAGTTTACATACTCAATTTTATTACTGGAACTTTAGTTTTCAGAAGCAAATGGCAACTAAGGATTTTTGAATGTTTCATGATAGCTGCCTTCAAATAATTGGGGTTTTGCAAACTGTAGTAAAATTGCTCCTTACTCTGTCAGTTCTTCAGCTGAACACGGACAGTTTTACATGGACTTCCTTGTATGTACGTAAAATAGGTAAATGTTATAAATTTCTGCAATACTTTTATGAATTTAAGCAATTTTTAAATATTGTTAAAATGTTTTATTGACTACAAAGTATTGTAAATATAAATCAATACATCTTCAAATGGGACAATATTGTAAACTTTAACTGTTTAGTGATACAGATAAAATGTTTTTGATATACAGGAATGTTACAGGTCTATTGACTTTCTACTGGTGCTGAATAGCATTAAGTTTGGTTTCTCCTTCCTTCCCTTTTTTCTGTTTCAAACAATAATTCACTAAAGGTGAGGGGGAAAGAGTTATATGTGCATTCACTAACTGTAATGAACATTTTTTGAAAAATATAAATTTGTTGTATAATGCATGTTTATTTTTAGCATTATGTTATTGCGTTTGGTGTTAATAAAAGGAACAAATTACTCTAATGGAAGCAATTAAAGAAATGGAAATGTTCTGCTAATTACCAAAATTCTGGGGAGGCTTTTTTGTATATAATTAATGATTTTGTATAATATAGCAATAATAGTTTATAATGAAGTGATTTTGCATTTGGTTTGTTAATACAGACTTTGTAATTTTTTTTTTTTTTATCTGTAGCTAACAAGTTTCAGATGAACACCTACAGTTTGGCAATGTACACACTTAAAGTCTTTAAAATTATTAGAGTTGTGTTAGGCAAGTCCTTACAACACAAAGATATCTTAATACATTCCCATCAACAATGCCTACTTTCATTCATTTTCTTTTTACATTATGATGGTGCTAGTATGTTGTAAATATTTAAATTAAGTTCTGACATCTCACCTGTCTCTTGTTTAACAGCATTCTAGTAGTTGGCTAGTGGCTAAATTTTTAATATCCACTTAGAGAGCTAGATCTAAAAAAAATTATTCAATTTACGATGATCATGTTAAACTACTCTAAGTACATAAGTATTTAGACATTTCTGTTACTACTGAAAAAAAACTTGTCTTGCTGCATATCTTCAGAAATCCAGAAGTCTAAAGCATGCTTTTGTGATCAGCAAAGCAGAAATATCCTGGCAGAATTAGCAACTTTTTTTTTTTTAAATAGTAGATTCCGTCCATGTAAGGAGGCTTGAATTTGGTTTGTTCTTTGAGGAGAATGGATCGTGCAGGAAAATCATGTGATATTTTCATGTAAGTTTATCAAGGAACAGGGCAAATTAAGAGAACATTAAATGCATTTTCTCTCCCCGCATTTGTATTACCCAGTGCAGTCTGTACGTAGCCCTCTCAGTACTGTAGCTTTTGTGGGGGCTGTTTGAAGTCCCAAAGGAACGGCCACTACTTGTGTGCCGTAAGACAAGTAGCGAGTGGCGTGATGGCCCCAGCATGTCCTTGAAGCATATGCAGTTGCACTTACAGACCGGTACACTTGTGGTTACTGTCTGAAAACATGCAGTCTTGGATGTTGGGGACAACTGTGCATGTGTTGCATGGCACATTCCCCCTACACTCACATATTTCTGCCTTCTATTTACTAGATAGAAATATGGACTCTTACAGACATAACTGAATGTCATCTGATGCAGTAGCAGTTATGAGTGCTCCATTGCACGCCTCTTCTGTTTGAAACAGGGCTTCATCTTCCTGTAGTGATAATGACTTCTTATTTATGCAGGTATCCTACAGCTGCTTGAAAGAGAATTAATGCTGCGTACAGAATGAGAGAGATAAAAATTAAGCTCTTGACATTTGGCGTGGCTCTTTCGAGGCCAGGTTGGATGAGGCTTTGAGCAACCTGGTCTAGTGGAAAGGTGTCCCTGCTTATGGCAGGGGAGTTGGAACTAGATGATCTTTAAGGTCCCTTCCAACCCATACCATTCTATGAGCATTCTTTTAGAAAGCTGCCAGTCTACTGTTCCCTAAAGGCCAGAGTCTGCTCCTGATATTTCACAAAGCTGTCAGTGATACTATTAGGAGGTCACTGCATAAAATAAGATAGTGTCTGAAATCTTGTTTGCACATTGGGAAGAGCTCATGTTCTGCTGCAGAAATCACTGGGCTTTGCAGCAGAGCCAAGAAGTTCCATGTTGATGGAAAACTTACTCTGTAACCACAAGATGGCCTCCATTCCAAGCCAATTTTACTTGCCTAGCCCTGACCAGGGGTGGTGTTCAGATAACCAAGTTTCTCAACGTGGTCAGAGAGGAAGAGGGGGTGTTTAGGCAGAACCAGCACACTTGGTTGCTGCCTGCAGCAGTGGTGGTTGTGGAACTTTCCACATAGCCCCCACGGCCAGCTGACATTCTTGCTTGTCTGAATTGACCTGCTGCAGTTTGTGCTTGCTCTTCTGTCCCCTGGTTTTTAGAGCAGCAAAGCAAAGCAGCATCCAGTGGTGTTTGAGATACTGATCGGTAAAGAGAGGGAGGAAAACAAGGAAAGGAAACATTACATTTAATCACAAAGTAGAAAATTCTTGTGGCGTGTGCTACCTTGTATTTACCAATGTTCTGATTGATTACCTCCTCAGCTACAAGATTGAGAAATACATAATTCAGGAGTAAAAAGTAAGTTTTGCATTTTTACAGCACTACAGTAAATGAAGAACGGGGGGAAAAAAAAGCTTTGAAGACCTCAGCTTATTTTTAGGTGAAAGAACTGTTCCTAATCAATCTTACATTGCCATTTCATCGGTACTATTTGAGATTGCACATAAGCATGATTTTTGATGGATTTGTGTTAAGCTGTTACAGAACAGAGCTTATTATTTACTTGGTACCTGCAGAAAGCTTGGTATTAGTATTTTCAAGGTAAGAATTTTATTATAGATTTTACTGTATTGAGCACTTGCATGGTAAGTTCTTGAACTTGGAATAGCCATCTGTTTTTTTCTTACTGCTTTTGGACAGAAGAGCCACCAGTATTCCTCTTTAATCTCTGATCTAGAAGCCTATCATCTTGCTGTTAAACTAAAGAAAAGAGTTACTCATTACATTCAGTCTGTGATGTCCAGTTAACCATGTTATAAAAAGCTGGTTGAGAAAATGTCACACATAAGGCAGTCAGTTAAATTTAATCACTTTCAGTGTGTAGGCATTGCCAGATGTAGTGCAATAAACTCGACAGAGCATTGCTGCTGTTAATTTACCAAGGAGACATCTGTGTTCTTAAACTCTTCAGATGCGAACACAAAATGCTCCAATTTCCAAGACGAGCTGACTGAAAGTTATCTTTAGTATCTGTGGACATAGTGTTTTGAATTCTGAGTTATGGAAGAACAAGGTTAGCTGCAGAAGTGGATGTTGCCATATTCAAAACCTTAAGTGGAGCTCCACCTCACGAGCCCAGGCGTTACTTATCCCAGGGTTAGGTTTATACCGAGAGAGAGTAGAGAGTGTTAAAAGCACCTTCACTGGGTAAACTGGGAAACTGAAAAGATGTGGTGTGAAGTCCTCTGGTTAAGCACTTGGGCTTGGTTGCTCATTTTCTTGCTGTTTTCTTCCTGGGAGGGTGAATGGTGCCTGAATGTCCAGAAAAGGCACCAGCTGGGGTATAGGACTGAGAGATAAAGTTTATTATTAAATTAATAAAATAATTACAATAATTAAATAATTTTCTGGTAACTTTGAAGTTATACAGCCTTTAGTATGCAAGGACAGACTCTAGGTTAGTACATCACTGTGGCATCAGCCTAAAGTCTTTCACGTCTGTAGTAGTTTAACTTGGCTGGCAGCCAAACACCATGCAGCCACTCGCACCCCCTACCCAGGGAATAGGGGAGAGAATTGGAGGGGTAAAAGTGAGGCAACTTGTAAGTTGAAATAAGAACAATTTAATAATTGCAGTAAAATAAAATAGTGATGATAATGGTAATAAATATACATAAAGGAGTGGTGCACAGTGAAATTGCTCACCACCCACTGATAGTGATCCCAGAGGAGCAAAAAGGCACACACCCTGAACCTGAAACCACAGTCCTGGAAGAGTGAGCCTGAGAGAATGCTCCCGCTTTCCAGTCAGCCCTCATTAATATGCTGAACATGATGTGATATGATATGGAATATTTAGGTATTGACATATCCAAATGCCAATTCTGGGTTTTGCTAATTACTAAACTTCCCTGCTCCCAGTCCTTTGCACTTGCAAACCGCCCAAGCGCAACGTCCTTGTACCTTATCAGCATTCTTCTCATAACAAATCCCATACTGAAACCAAAACACAGCGCTTTCTAGCTCCTAAGAAGAAAATTAACTCCATCCTAGCAAAAACCAGGACAATGTCCCAAATCGCCTTTGTGTATTATTTCAACAACTTAATTATTTATTAAAAAAAAAAAGACAACTGCACTACACATTGGGGTTAAAATGGGTTCTTTCAGCAGTCAACTCTTTATTGCATGGCAGAGATGAAGACACCTTTGCTCCAGGTTCGTGCGGAGCTTCCTTCACCCACGACTCGGATCCCAACGGTCGGGCGGGCGAGCGGGGGCGGGGCTCGCGCGGCTTCCGTCGGAGGCCGCGCGAGCCCCGCCCCCGTTCGCCCGCCCCCTGCCTGGGCACTGTGGCCGTTTGCGCACGCGCCGCCCCAGGTCTCCTGGCTCAGAGAGGCCATGTCTCTGCGGCTGCTGCGCGGTGTGCCCCCGGCAGCGAGTAAGAGGCGGGCGGCGGGCGGGAGAGAGGGGCCCGGCTTTGCTGTTGAGGGGCTTCTCAGCCTCTCCTCCCCTTCTTCACGCAGGGGAGTTATGAGCGAGGGAGCGGGGGGGCGGCTACCGGCCGGGAGTGACGGCGCTGGGGTTGCTGAGGGGTGTCTAAAATGGCGGCGGGTGATGGGGGTGCGCGGCCCGCGGTGGGACCACCCCCCCGCCTCCTCAGCTATCGCATTGGTTAGGGGCGCTGAGCTGACACAGCTTTTCCTCCCCCTGCACCCCCCCATTTCTCTACAGGTTTCTTGTTTTTTTTTCCTCTTTAGATATTTATGTTCTCCCCTGTATTGCAGACCTACTGCTGTCAGGCCTCACTATGATTTCCAGAGGTTTTCTTTCTCTGTCGTTGCTGCGAACTTTTAAACGGTAGTGAAATATTAAGCCGTGGTTTACTATTTATAGACAGCTAGAGGGAACTTACTGTGGCTTTGGAAGTTCCTGTTCTGTGCCCTGTATATGAGGAAGCTCAGCTCATTTGTTTATTATTCTCCTAGGCAGGAGAGCAAATAAAGTAGCCTGCATAACAGTGTCTGTCCCACATGCACCCTTGGCTTAGGCTGTACTGTGGGACAGCAGGTCAGGCTACTTCCTTCTCCATCAAAAGTTGAGATTTCTATGATCTTATTGATGCAGTATTCCTGAAACAGACCAGTACAGTATATGTTAATAGAAGAACTGGGAAAAAAAAATGTTGTTAGGTGTTTGTGGCCCCTCCTAGGCTTTGGCTGTTAGGTTTATGGCAGGATTTCTCAGGCATTCAGATGAGTACCCAGCTCTAACTTCATTAGTGGCTTCTTTATGATAAGTCACAGTCCACTTCAAAAGACCGGATATTGCAGGTGTTGGCTGTGTGGCAACTTTAAAGACTTGGGATTCTCAATTTATTTTCAGATTCCGCTATATATTTAATAAATTGAATGGCTGTTTGCCCGTAAAGGATGAGGGAGTCAAAGATCAGTTTGTAGAATATGATTCACTGATAAAGTTGATTGTTTATCTCACCTTTTTCAGAGGTAATTAATGTTCACCTCCTGTGACCTCTGTGTCAAGAATAATGTATTTTGATCAACAATATAAAATATTGCAAATAGGAAAATAGATTTTGCCCCTTCTCTGCTGACTGAGATAATCAATTTCATATCAGTACCTTAATCTAACTTTTATTTGAACTTGGACTAGAACATCAGCTTTAATTTAATTTTCTAGCTAGCTTCTCTTACAGCTTGCTGAAGAATGACAAGATGCTTGGCAGGAATAGAAGGATCCAATGTATACAGAAGGATTAGATTCTTCACTGTTGATAGTCCATTATGTCGTGCTTAAAGCAAAAGAAAAACTATTTCTTTAGGGCATTGGCAGCAGTTGGCAGGCACCGTACAGTTTATGTGCCTGCAGGGTTAAGTGCTATGGTTGCGGTATTAGGGTGAATGAGTGTGCTGCTTCTGGGAATACAGGTGGGTGGTTGATTGGTGTGTGTATATATATGTAAGTCAACTCTACACTGCTTGAGAAGGTTTTCTGATGTGATATCTTTAGTAAGGTAGAATAATAGTTCTTTCAAGTGCCTTTCACCCAGGCTGGTACAGGAAGGATTTCTGTTTGAATCTTCCTTCTTAAGAAAAGTTGGAGCTGCTTTATGCTCATGTCCATAGCTAATATTTTTAGAGGGTAGTTCATACTCACTGTGGACAGTTGGCTTTTTAACCAAGTGCAGAAATATCAGTCATTTTGAGAGATCTTCATAAGGAGTTTTTGACTTGTTTATGACTTGAATTATTTATGACTTACTCTGCACCTCCATTTTTATACTTGAAAGAACTTTACTTATGGATATTAATAGGCTTTCTCCTACATTTACATTAAAAAATGTTAGTAGGACTTTAAAGGAAAAAAGTTTATGCTTCTAATTAAAGCATCTGCATGCAGTTATATAATGAACTTAAATGTGCTCAGAGTTTGTCCTGCTTTTGACTACCAGCTGAGTTATTTTGCCATCATAAGGGAAGCCCAACTATTGTCTACCAACATTCTGGAAAACCTGTTACTAAGGGAACAACATTTTATTTTTTAAAACTTTCCTTTGGGAAAGCAGAAGCTTTTTCTGACTCAAAAGCTGCTGGAAATGAGCCAAGACCTGGAAATCAGCAGGCTTCTTGGGGGAGGTTAGGACTTCTCCAGGAAAACAGAATGTACTGGTCTATGCTAGCATAATTGCTGTTTAGAGTCTAAAATAGAAGAAGATAACAGTGAAGATAAGTTTAAAATACACTGTTTATGTGAACTGAGTTATCCAACTAACACAGTTTAGCCTGCATATGTTTCTAGGGCCAAAAATAATTATCTGTGCTGATTTCTTAGGTGTTCGTGAGTTGAATGTTGGAGTTTGTTTTCCTGTCCTTTGAACCCTGGTTTCTGAAGTGACGGTTTTTCAGAGGTGCTTTGAGCAGTCACAGAGCTACTCAGTATTAAGCTCTCACATTTATGCTACACGTGTCCATTTGTTTGATAGAGTCACCACTGCTTTGCGGCTCTCTGAGGAGCACCAGCTCTAAGACAGGAGGAAGACCTGAACCTACTAAGCAGTCACTTAAGAAACCGAAGTTACCAGTAGGTCGATTTGATGAACCAGAGGAGTCCAATATAGAGAGGGAACCCCTGGAAAGTAAGTCATGTTTTACAGAATTGAAAGGCATGTTGTAAAGGCAAGACTTTGAGATGCTGTGCTGATTTCAGTTCAAGAAGAGGTGTCAGCATTCAGCACACTTCAGAATCGCTTTGTGATCTTAATAGTTCTGAGAAAAACAGAGAGGCAGGGCAGTGGGCACAAGTTGCAGCAAATGGTGCATGAGGGGAAGAAAACTCTTTAAGATAAGCTGGTCAAACATTGTAAGAAGTCACAGAGAGAATTTATGATCTCTGTCTTGGAGATACTCAGATATGCCTGGATGCCCTGCATCAGCCTTGCTTTGAGCAGGGTTGCGGCCAGGTGTCTGCCAAAGGTGTCTTCTACCATAAACCCTTCCATGATTCTGGGAAATGGAGCTGGTATTGGTCTGTTATAGTACAGCTATAAATGGTAATAATAAACTGATCAGGGCACCAGCTACTTTTCATTATCCAAAAAGCTTCTGTTCTGTTTCTTAGTCCATGAGAGACTTCTGGTTTATGCTGTATTTCGTGGTCAGTCTTTCTCTTAGTCTTGCAGGGAGCGTTCTGAAAAGCAACAACAGATAGTGAGTTTACTGAACCACTTAGTGGGGTGGGGGGAGACCTGCTAGTTGTCTTGCATTGCAGTGGCCTCAGTGGGGCTGCATTTAGAGAACGTGGCAAGATTGAGGCACCAGGTATATTGCTGCTGAAGTCACTAGAAACGTACTTTTTTATCAGACAGACAGAATTCCTCCTGCTTAATTAGCTTTCTTCACTCAACTAAAAGTCCTAGTCATGCTTTATCTTACTCACCATAGTGTGCTGTTCTGTTACAGTTTTCCAGTAGTAATAACCCATGTTTGTTTATTTTGAGATCACTAGGACAAGCTTTTTTAATGTATCAGTAGATTACTATGAATATCCAGATGACAAAATAACTGAAAAATTGCACGGTCATCTCTGAAATGGTTGCAAGCAATTTCAGATTGTGACTCACTTCAGAACTGACTCAGAGTTGGTGTGACTGTGGAAGCAGCTATTTAATTCTTGTCTTTTTATTCCCAAGAAAATAAATGCCATCACTGCTTCATTTAAAACAAATGCATAATTACTACCTTTTGCCTTTTCATTAGGTGATCTATGTTTAGAGCAAGACTTAAGGTTTCTTTTGGCTTTAAATACAGTCATACATGTAACAGCAGCATTGTTAGAATGCTGACTGTCCATTGTGTCCTCAGTGGTTATTAGGAAAAAAGAGTTTAAGCTACTTGAATTCCCACTGCTGTGTAGCTATCACAGAGGAATCTTTTGAGCTTCTGCATCCACCCTCAGCACGTCAGTAGTTCTTGGATATTGGGATGATGACATGTACAAAATAATATTTATGCTCCTTCTACTGCCAGAGGTGCTCAAATACTGACATTTCCTATCCTGGTCTGCCTGAATTTTTAAACACATCCCAATATGTCATTCTGTACAGCCTGTAGCTACATGAGTCTCCCTCCATCACTGTCCCTTTTTCTCTGTTCTCCGGGATCTCTGTTGTTGTCCTTCCTCATTTTCAGCCCTGCCCCTCATTACTTATGTTGCCCACAGGGGTCAGGGATATGACTGAGGGAGCCCTGAGTTACGGGTATATATGGGAGGCTCTGGAGAGTCAGCCTGGCAAGGGGATGTGGGGGGTACAGTGAGCTTGTGGGAGCCCTGCAGTCTAGCGCAGGATGAGAAACACTGAGCCTAGGATGGTGCTGTGCCAGAAAGTACTTTGTGGCTTGGTGATGCCTAGTGGGGTGGCCGTTGTGCAGGAACCCATGGGGAGGGCCCTGAGTAAGGGAGCTCTGAGTAGCATCAGGATGTTGACTGTGAGGTTCAGAAAGCGCCATGGTGTTCGAGTAGGTGGCATAAGCTGGTAGGGTGCTTGGAACAGAGGCACTGCTAACCTGTAAACTTAGCATGTTGCTTACCAGAGAAATTTGAAAGTCTCGTTCATACCTCACTTACAAAGAGTCTTCTTCTCCTGAAAGGGCATCACAATGACTTGGCGAGCTCAAAGTTAAGCTTTAGGGGGTAAAAAGTCTAATTTTAGCTGTTTAGGATTTTATAGTACCTCCTGTGACTGTCGTATCTGGTCTGCTGTTAATGAATATCAACATGCTATTTCTTGAAAAACACCAGCACACATGAAACATGATGTTTTAAATACAAGAATAATAGAATCTTAACTAAAATTCAAGCTAAACATAAAACCTGAGTGCTTAAAATTAGAGACAAAACCACCAGGTCGCTTTCTGTGTTTGTTTTTGATGTATGAACGTATGTATAGCATACCTGAATGATGCAAGTTCTCACTATGAGTTTATGAGAAAATGTGGTGCTTTAGTGCCTTTGGACATTGAGTTGCTTTTTTATTTGCATAACTGAATATGATCTCGTATATATTGGTGACTGCAGCCACAAAACTCTCTGCAATTACTGTTGCATGACTCTGGGAAATGTCTAATTCAAGGTTGCCTTTAAAAACAACAGAGAATTGATTTTGTATTTGAGAATGAAACTAGGGGGCAAACATTGTAGATGGTGGCATCTTTGTGTTTGTCAACATTATAGGCATTTTAATGAACTTTCCCTGTCATTTTAGAGTTCCCTGATGGAATCAATCCTGCTACAAAAGAAAGGGGTGGACCTAAAGGCCCTGAACCTACGCGTTTCGGAGATTGGGAGAGAAAAGGACGTTGTATAGATTTTTAATGTATAAATGTGTCTGTATTGCTAATAAAATATTTCTAGTTGTAGAAAAATACAATGTACAGAAAAAAATTACCTGGATTTCTTGTGAAGCTTCTTGTTTCTGTCATGCTTGTGATTAATTTTCTGAGAGATACTATGTAAATAAACATGGTGCTGCCAGTCAGTTTGTGGAGGTGTTGTTTGCTCAGTGTGCACCTGATCTCTAATGTTGTTTACACTATGCAAGTATAGTGATGTGAAACTGGTAGTCAAGATCTTACTGAGATGTATAAGGGCTTGGATTTCTTTATGTGTTTTAAACGTTTATGCAGTGATTTTTAAAGTGCTGAAAGAGCTTTGCAGTTGATGAACCTAGATATGGTTCATCAGAAGTACAGCCACCTCTGAGGAGATCAGTACTTAGCTGATGTTCCCATTTAGCAGTTCACTGGTAAAAGCCCCTTTAATCAAGAGCCGTCCCCTCTGTCTCTGGTAGCATGGGTTTGGGTTTCTTTCCTGTTTGTGCAGAGGAGACTGAAATGCTGTTTTATCTCCTCTCGGCCTGGCGGGCTGTCAATGGCATGATGGAAATGACTGCAGGTACCGCAGGGGTGGTCTAGATGCAGTTTTAGAATTCTGTTCATAAAGAACCTAGCTCATTATTACATGTTATTTGCATGATCTTTCTCTTGATAAATGGAGATGTCAGTTTGAAAACTGGCTAAATGCTGCTTGGGGAAAAATAACATTACTGTCTGATACCTTATGGTCAGGGGGGACTAATTACATAACATGATCTAATATTGCAGGTCTTACAGCTAAGTTATCTGGCATTGAAATAAGTTGTTCTTTCAATCAGATTGAGCTCAGTTCTTTATTCAGTAATTTGCCTAGTTGTAAATACTGTAGTAGAGTGCAGATACACCACTTGTGTGGGTACTTATTAATAGGCTGTCATTATTAAAATGTGTGAACATATGCTCTCTTTATTTCTGAGCAAGTTCTTTTTGATAGCCTAAACAAATGGATCTTTTCTAGTCTTTAAATGTTTTCTTCATCTCTTTGTGTTTCCTTCCTGGTGTTTTGCTGCATTTTCAACCTCTTTAACTTCACATGCTCTGGCTTATATATTCACAATTCCTATTAGCTGCTTTTGCCACAGCTCCACAGTGAGCATTAAAACTGAGTAAGTTTCCCAGAGAGCCCAGGACAGTCTCCCATTTTATGGCCTACGTGTCTTTTTCCCATATGGGTACTTTTGCTTTTTGCTATGCCAGAGCAATTTGTACCTGAATGAAAGTCAGCTTAACTTAATGATTTCTGTTGTTTTGCGTTACTCTGGCTCTGTGTAAGGATGCATTATTTTTATTAAAGCATCAGAATGTGTTAGTTGTATCACAAATCTCTGTACAGCTTCCCTAAAACTCACCCAGCTTGTAGCCAGGAGGGAAGCTTCTCTTTGAAACCTGCCAGTTTGTATACCCTGTGTGTATTTGCATTATACTAGTTGTGAGTTAAGATGTTTGCCTCGCTGCCATGACACCCTACGAAAGTATTGGTACTGTTCAGTTAGTATGCCAGCCAAGTATCTTGCTGAAGAGCAAAGTGAGGTTTACTAAAGCTTGTTTTTCATAAAAGATGTTAACTAGTGGTAATTACATTTTGAACCTTTAATTGTCTATAAATTTAAATTCTGTAGCATGGTTTGAATATTGGAAGATTGGTCTGTATTTATGCCCCAGTCACTCTAGTTGCCCTTCTGTAGTGCGACAGTTACATTTTCCCAAAATCTCCTGAAACCCTCGGATGCTGGGTCTGCTATCTTTAGTACACGCTGCTTATTAAAACTTATTTCTGGTAAGGCTTTGCTTCTTGGGTGGCTGGTGGGTTGGAAAATAATTAATCAGACAATAAACCACATTTTCCAACAGGAAGCAGAAATTTTAATTGGAAACTTCTGCCTTTTCTGCATTGTTATTAATAGGCTTACCATCTTAATTAGCAAAGAGGCAGTAACACTACCGCAGTTATTTTATTTTTGAATTCTAAATCTCATTCTTCTTATCTATGGATCATTGCATGAGTTCATTATCTTCTCTTACCAGGTTTTACACTTCCCAGCACGTGCTCAGTGAATGTTTACCTAGTTCCACATCTTGGCATTCCTGACGTTCAATGCTAATTGCCACCTTCCAACACAGACTGCAGCTGCAGTCCTCCCTGGCTGCAGAATTGCGCCTTTTGGCCAGCATTTAAAGAACTTGTCTCACTTTTCATGGTTTTCTTTATGTTTTAGCCGTCTTCAGTCATGCCTTGCTTTGTGCTGAAGGGCTGACTGAGTGCTGCCCAGGCCCCTGCGTGTCGGCTTTTGCGCAGTTGGTGACTGCTGCTGTCGGAGCCACAGGCAGGTCCTAGGTGCTACCTGCCCACATCCATGGAGCACCTGGGTTTCAAACCTGGTTCTGAGAACGCTGTCCATACCAACAAGACAAGCGTCCCACAAAGGCAGGGCTTTTGCTTCCTTTCAAAAAATACAAAAGCTCTTGCTAACCAATGTGAGGAGCTGCCAGTGAGTAGCACTCGGGAAACAGAGGGCACTACTTAGTCTGAAGGTGTTTCAGGTCCCCTTTGCCACGTCCCAGGCCAGTGCCAGTAACCACCAAGTAGTTGCTTAATTTGGTTAGGGAATGTGTCAATAAGAGATAAGAAACTGAGCATTTGGGCAAAATAACACATAACAGCCAAAGAGCGAATGCCAAGCAGCCTTTCTGTGTGATGTGGCCAGCTGGCATTTACCAAAAAGAGAAGTCCTGGGCTCTGGTGCTGATTCAGTCCAAAAGGATGGCCTGTGGTGCTGCAGAATCACTTGTGGTATCTGTCAAAACCAGTCGTGGTTTGAATGCAGCAACCAGTACAACGATATTGTAGGGCATAAAAGATCATTTCTGGTTTGTTTTCTTGCAGTGTTTGTGGTTAGGAAAGAGGCGCCTCAGCACTTCAGTGCTGTCTGCCTGCTCCTCCCCGTGATTAATTACTACTAGCAATGCACTGGGATGCAGCATCAGGGTAAAGGCATGGCTTGTGGCATTAGCCATTAGATTAGCCACAGGTATGTTTCGATAATAAATACTGATCAAATCTATCTTTTTAGCTCTTTTTCTTAGTATAACAGTGTAAAGCAGCAGGGGTTGTATCCATTTTCTGTTAAATTTTGGGAGACTAAGGAAAATTGTTTGTCTGTAAGCAAATTCTTTTACTGGAGGATGCTTACTGCTCCATTTTGTTTCCTTTATGAAAACACTGCATGTTGTGTTTCTGCAGTAGGTTTTCTTTTTTAAAGTTGAACTTGTTTCTGCTACCTTGCATAGATACTTTTGGTACATTATTAAAATTATGAAGCCTTTATTGCTTGAAGGGATTGCTCTGTAATTACTGTATTACAAAATAAATAAAGTTGCACTCTACATTTAAAGACAATGTTGGCTATATATTGCCTTGTTGGGAGCATATATATTTCAGTCCTGATTTTACTGAGTTAAAATGCATATTTTATTATATAGTTGAACCAGAGTGAAATTACACTTTATGGTAGCAGATGTTTGCAAAGGACCATAGAATGTTGTTATAAAGCTTTACTACTTTTTCAGTTGACTGTAATAAATTCCAGTGGTCTGTAGTGACACATATGTTACATGTCTTTTTATGACACTTACTTGGTATTGTTATTTAAAAAGGCCCACAACACCTTGTTCTGAAGTGTCAGGAAAATAGCAAAACCATGTATTCGTTTGTAAGAGAAGAAGATTTGGAAGTTCTATGGGTTTTGTAATTGTTCCTCAGTCACTAACATAGCATCACGCATATCAAAGTGTAAGGAATTATTTGAGATGTGTTTCAGTGCTCTTGGGCACCTTGTAAAAGAGAGTTTGCTTCTCTTAAAATGAGAGGAAGAAGGCTGAAGCTAAGACTTTAAATTCCTTCTGCCTGTCCGCCTCCCAAACAAATGCCTAAAGCATCATATAGCCGAGAGGGTAACACTGGATATATTTATACCCAGGTGACAGCAAGTATCTCAAACCTACAAATTTGTGGGGGTTTTTTTCCCTAATAAGGAAAGGGTGAAGTGCCTCAAACTAACAACAAAGCTGTCTTCATCTGATGTGCTGCTGAGAGAGAGGGAGTCAAGATTAAACCGCCTGACTAGAAAAAAATAATATTATTTGCTCAGCAAACCGTTGGTCTCTGTGACTTCCTCGTGAGAAGTTACAGAACAAAGGATGTTGTGTTTCCAGCTGCCATTGGAAAGATGGGGAAAATTTCACCGTCTCCTAGAGGATATGCGAGCAGATGTTGCTGAGCTCGGGGAACATCCTGCTTTTAGCCTGTTTTTCCCCCCGTGACTTTCACTTGCAAGTTCTACAGTAGGTGTGTGTGATCTTTAGAGAGATTTTTTTCCAGATGTTTTTCTTGAGACAGGACTGCAGTGTAATGACAGGTGACTGGCTGGTCTGGCAGGCATATGGTTTCATCCTCCCTGTATATGGTGATGTCATTTTTTCTGCCTGGTAATGACAGCTGCACCTATTTTGTTGTTAAATTGCATGTTGTTTAATCCTGCTTTTAATTTTTGCTATCCTTTAAGCCATTTTTGATAGGTACCCTTAGTTCCTTTAGAGTAGTAACAGGGTGCTTCACAAAAATTAATCATGAATTGCAGATGTTTTGCCCTCTCCCTCCTTTCTCTGAAGGAAATCTTTTGATAATTTGTATTTTGTATGTGAAGATCTTGTTGACAGTCAAATCAAAAAGATACTCATCATGGACTGGAACTCCTCCATCCCTGAGTTGCTTCTGACTCTCACATTCAGGTTCATTTTTCTGGTAAAATGCAGCTCTTGTGGGAAGTAAAGGATGCAGAGAGAGAGAGAGAGAGAGACCCCCAAGTAACACCGCCTTCCCTGAAAGTGTTAAACATAAACCCAAACTCATTTTAAGGCTCCTTTAACTGGGCACTGCTGAAGGTGGCTTAGCTGTTACAGTAACATTTTTCAGAGCACGTGGCTGTTGTCCAGTCTGTCCAGTACTGACAGTCAGGTGTGTCGGGCTGTCCCAAAACAAGTCACAGAGGTGACTTTTGCAGGTTGATGGCTTGGTTTGCACAGAGAAACTCAGTGCTAAGGTAGTACAGATCTGACTGGCAGGTATGTTGTTGGCTCACCTGTGAGTACCTGGGTAGAAACATCTCTTAAATGGCTCAGAGCTTTGGGTAAATGGGCTTCCCAGAACATAGTGACATCATCAGTGATGCACATACCTGCTGTGTGTGATGTCAGCTCACATGCTGGACCTGACCTTTCCATTTGAGCACCAGTGGGATTGCTTGGAATAGTGTGAGGTTGATGTCTGAACCAGGCAGTTACCTTCTGGTCCTATACATGGCCTCTGTTTTGAAGATAAGCTGGGAGTTATTCCTCCTGAAGAAAAGAGATCCTAAAGAGGTGTCTGTACCAGCCGCTGTTCTGGGAGGTGTGCTGCGTCCTCTCGTCCCCTCGCTCAGGAAGAGCTCTGATGGCAGAGCACCTGGCAGGGAGAGGCTGAATTACACACTGACAGGTGCAGGAGGGCAGGCAAATGCGTATTTGGGCAGCTGATGAACAGATGGTCCTTCCTGTAAAACCATTGGTAGTAAAGTGTGGATAATACTGGCCGTGCCACGGAGGCCTGCTGTGCTCCACAAACCCTGTATGAGGAGACAAGGAAGAATTCTCTAAGCAGGGCCAGTAAGAGGATCTTCATTGGTTAAACAATCTGAATTCTCTGTGTAGATTAGAAACTTACAGTCCTCTAGAAATCCAAGTGCATGCTGTTTAACAGGAGGATTACAGTAAAAAAAAAGTTCAGAACTTTGCCATTTTTTTATTTACACACAGACAGCTGAATAGCCTCACTCACAAGTTCTACATGAATTATATATGTGTATAGCATATATATACAGAGGCCATGTGCACTTGCAGTGGCAAATGGGCTGACCTTTGCCAGTAGACGCTGGCTGCAGGCAGGGAGGGAAGGGAGACAAGAGCAGGATTCTCCATCTGAACTCACACCAACTCTGAGCTAAACTGCTGCAGGGGCTGGACTCTGAGTCCCAGCAACCAGCAACCTTCCTTTCCTGAATGGCAAGGTCACTGTAACATAGAATCACAGAATGGTTTGGGTTGGAAGGGACCTTTAAAGGTCATCTAGTCCAACTCCCCTGCAGAGAGCAGGGACATCTTCAACTAGATCAGGATGCTCAGAGCCCCATCCAGTCTGACCTTGAATGTTTCCAGGGATGGGGCTTCCATAGACCACCTCTCTGGGCAGTCTGGTCTAGTGTTTCACCATCCTCATGGTGAAAAATTTCTTCCTTATGTCTAGTCTAAATCTCCCCTCTTTTAGTTTGAAACCATTACCCCTTGTCCTATCACTACAGGCCCTGCTAAAAAGTTTGTCCCCGTCTTTCTTATAGGCCCCATTTAAGTACTGAAAGGCTGCAATAAGGTCTCTCCAGGCTGAACAACCCCAACTCTTTCAGCTTTTCCTCACAGGAGAGGCGTTCCAGGTGGTCTCTCCACTGCCTTGGCATTTCCCTGCCTCAGAAAACCCCACTGTGTGCCAAGATCTGCTGCTCTGCTGCAGGTCAGGCCAGCTCCAGAGCAGCTCCTCTTGGCGACTGACCGCTAGTTTCTGTAACACCTAACTGACCTTTTCTCCTAGTCTCTTCTTGTTGCAGCAGGTCCTGCCATCCTGGTCTGACAGGGACTCCTGCAGTTCAGAATCAGCCCAGCTGACACAGAAGTCCCACGGGATGTCCATAGGCAGGACTGCCATGCATCTCTCTTAGCCTGAAATGTTTTGAGCCCTGGAACTGGCAGCATGTAGAGGTGAGCACTTGTCCCTCACTAAGAATAGTGGTCCTGACCTACAGTGCTACATACACTTCAAGTCTGGTCACCAGATGAAAACAGAAAGCTTAGTCATTTATTTTATACCATAATAAAAGTTTCAATTCTTATCTTTTTTGTGCTCTTCCATTTCTGCTTTGACACGATCCCAGAATTTTCCCTGTCACAGCAGTGCACGTGCTTTCTCTTTCAGTTCATGGGAACAAAAAGGGGTTATGTCCTTTCAGATTGTGTTGAAACAGGGGACTGACGGCAGAGCAGCATTAATGATGGTGCTGCTGTTATTTTAGACCACAGTGGCACTGAACAACATATTGGTTTGTTATCCCTGAGCAGAGGAAAGAACAATTGATCCTGGTCTTTGAGAGAAAATTAATGCACGGAGCTTGTTTCATCATCTGCTGATTGCTGTGAATGAGAACATGAGTGGGATGGGGAAATTTGGCTAGAAACCCCTCAAACATTTTGGGCTGCTTGGGTTGTAGGAAATTTTCATGCAACCTAATTTGGGAATAGCAGCCCAAATGTGACTTTGTAGTCCCTGGAACCCTTTCCAACTCTTCTGCTTCAACAGCCAAACACACTTTGGCAGTGATCGGGATTTTGTACTCTTCCTGGACACTGTTTTTGTAAGCCTATGTTGTTGGCTTTTATTATTATTATTATTTTAATTGAGGCTGTCTCCAAGGAAGTTGCCTTATCAGAGGCAGCTTCAGCATGAACATGCTGCTTTGCTAGACTCAAGGACAAAAGGCTGGGATTTGCCAGGGATTCTGGGAAGTGCTTGGTGTGCTGGGGACTGGCCATTGATGCCTTGGCCACTTGTTGATGCTGATTGCCACGCTGGGGTTGTTTTTACGTAGTACATGAGCAGTGGAACGCACTGCAGGGCATCAGAGGGAGCACACGGTCCGTGGGAACCAGTCAGCTTAGTTTCCTGGGAACAGTAAGACCTAACATATCACTAAATGGCACAGCCCCCTCTTGCACATCCTCTGAGCTGCAGCCAATCCCAAACTCATCATCCTTCCCTATCACCTCTGTCCCAGTATTTCCAGCTCTCTCACCCTTTTCCTTGGCTACGGGCTGGACAAACCCATAGCTGCAGACTGTCTGAGCCACTGTGGTTTCCTGCTGTCCCATGTAGACACGGGGTAACCTTGCTCAGCAGCATCCCAACATTGTCCCCTCTGGGCAAGAGAGGCTCTGTAGGCTGCTCAGCCCAGGTTGTCCTCTGGACTACCCGAGTCCTCTCAGCCACCACTCAGGGAGCAGGCTGGACCTCTGGCATTTCCTGCCGAGTACTAGACATGTGGTTCTCCTCTCCGGTCTTCTTTGGGAAGACAAAATGTGTTTATTTTTCCTCTCCATAGAAGGAATTTTTTTCAATAGCAGCCTCCCACGCAGAGCTGAAGCTGAAAATTGAGACCATTTCTAGAACATGAATATCTACGTATATTTGCATATCCTTATGCACTTATATATGCACACCTAATACAGAGACATTGTAGATTTCATTCCTGAGTGGGAGGCTGGCGCTTCATGAAACCATTTCACAGTGCATCAAACCTTGATAGAAAACTATTATAATAAAATATTTTATGTAGTAAAACTACAGCTAATATTGTTTCTTCTGGAGTTTGTTTAGTTTATAAATATTTTATATAATTTTGAAAACTGAAAATGTTATGGGCAGATCAAGACCGGTGTAAAAAGCAAATATTAATGTCTCTTCTCCAATACTGGGAAGCTGTTTAGCAAAAGCACATTTGTTTGTGGTCATGAAAGAGGAATCCTGATGGGACACAGCACACTCTAAAATGACTGATAGTATCTGCTAGAACTACACCCCAGGTCCAGCTGGGCCAGTATCCTTCATCTGACAGAAGCATCACCAAGCGCTTTGGTAAAGTCCCTTCGGAGCAGGCACTGTGGGAAAACAGTGGGCCCACTTTCTGTTTCTGCCTTCCATCCTCTCTTTCCATGTTTACAGTTTAACTTTTAAACAGAGGTAGTTTTTCAGTACAGTTCTCATTCATGCTCTGTGTTTCTCAAGGAGGCCTAGGTCTTGTACAGAAAAAAAACTGGCAAGAGACAGAACTAATACACAAATGCATAAATTAGCTTTGGAAATAATTTAAGGTGCGTTTGATCAGCGTCTCCTTTGGAATTGTTTCTTACAGTTGATTTTTCAAATGTTCTGATTAGTCAAGAGGATTTGTAGTGTTTCCTAAGTGGAAAAAGAGTCAATAACACTATAAACATTATTAAAGAAAGTAATATAAAGAATAAATCTAAGATAGTAGAGACCTGATCAACTGTAACATTTCTGCTGACTTTAATATATGTGAGATTGAATTCAATGTGAATAAAGATTTTTTTTTACTCATTGCAGATATTCAACTGAAGCCACAAGAAGGCATGTTGGGTATTTCTCATTTGCTTTTAGAGTAATGGGAGAAGAAAATTTGAAATGCTGTTAGATGCAGTTATATTTCTCAGAGGAGGAATCTCTGTCAATCTTTTACTTAGTTCTGTTTTCAAAAATTACACTCAGAGGTGAATCATTGCTTTTGCCTGTTCATATGGAGTTCAATGCCACTCACATACATTATTTTTATGATTTGTATTTCCACCTAAAATTCTAATATGAACAGCATCTAATTTCCATGATCTGAATCCCGCCCCCTAATTGCATATGCCACAAGAAGAGGTTGGAGGCCCGCGTCATGCTTGGTTTCTCCCCAGGGATGCACAGTTTGCTGTATCCCTGACATTAAAAACCAGTTCCTGGCCAATTACAGTCCATAGTTCTTACTCTTCTTATCCAGCTGAGGCCTGTGCAGCTTCTGTACCTCGTGGTGTTTGCTCTTCTACTTGTAGGCTGTGTTGCAGCCGTCACAGAACTGGCGCTAAATGCTTCCTTTGCATCATCAGTAAACAATGGGAAGAATTTGGAAAACACATAGAGCCTAACACATAATCAATGTTCTCTCAGTGGTCACCAGTGCTCAGAGCGCTGTGTCATATGAACTAAACCACGTCAGTGGTGGCTGAAGGGTGTTTTAAGAACAAGAAAAACAAGGAAGAGTTCAAGAACAACGAAGATTGTATGTGTGAATGAACTTCTTACAGTTGGCTGACAGTGAGGAGAGCCAGGTACTGCGTGCAGTAAGGAATTAGGGTCTGAAGAGGACAACAGTAATTAAAAATTTTTTTGGAAAGATACTTGTACATTATACCACTTACATACTTGAGTAGGAATCAGCTCAAATGTGATACACTCACATCATTTACCTCTCTAAAGAAGTGTTCAAGTATTAATACTCTTGGACACCAACCTGAGATATTTTTCAAGGCAAAGAAATGTGGATACTGTGTGCAGCCTGAGAAAGCATCAGAGCTAAAACCAAGTGCTGAGGCCCCATTCTGCTCTCCAGGCTGCTGACACTGTTGCTGTGTGTTGTTACATCAACGTGTGTCTGTTCCCCCTCAGACAAGAAAGAGATAACAGCAGAATTTTGGAGAAATTATTGATCTAAACCCTTGCAGCAAGAAGGGATTATTTTCATTGCACATACAAGACAACGTAAGTTGAAATACATTAAGAGAATCAATGATGGACACAAGCATCCTGGCCAGGACAACGCACAACATCAGCAACAGTTTGCACAACTGGAGACATCTGAACAAATTCTGAGGTGAAAGTCACCTGTTTGTGAAGGAAGGTCTGTTTCTCAAACTCCCTAGCAGTCAACATCTGCGGACTCTTTCACACAGCGCATGTCAGAGGAAGCTACGAAAGTGGACTCTGCCAAAGCACGCCGGAGGAGAGAGGAACGGGGGAAGCCTTTTAAGCTGCATCTATGGGTTAGGCTGAGGTGAAAACAAACACACACTGTCCTCAGGCAAGTGACCTCTTGGCAATACCAGCTAAAGCCCTGATTTTAACACACTAAACCACGAGTGTCGCATTCAGACTGTCTAGTGTGTGGATACTTTGTCTGTTCTGGGGCATCTTCCGCTGAACAAGTATTCAGTGTGTGACCAAAACAAAACTTCTTGGAAGGAACAATCTCATCAGTGCTTGTGCAATACCTTAGGCCCTCTTAACCACTCTGAAGTGGTTCTTTTCTGTAACACTCAATATTTTTTCTCAGTTTTCACTCTTCCTGGAGATATTTCTGTCAGGGTTTCATTAACATTAAAATCAGATTAATTGAAGGAGGAAAAATCCCATTTCTTCTTAATTTCAATTTACTATCAAGTTCTTCACTTTTCTAATAACAGCCAATATATTTTTTTAGTGTTTATGCTAAAAGTACAGTTTAAACAAATTGCATCTATGGAAGTTGTTTATCTTCAAAAGTTTAGAGGAAAAGAATAAGACTCTTCACAGCAATCATTCACTAACAAAGCTTCAAATACTACAAAAACTGTGTAGATTTCATCTGATTTATTTTTTAATGTTTTCCTTCATCCACATTGGTATTAATAAAAGTAAAAATACTTTAAAAAAAAATGTTCTCTATTTTTAGTTTACTAAAATGTGGCTTTTCCACAGCAGAAAATATGACCTTTTGGTTCTGACCACAGATGGAAGGTGGTTAGCTTTAGGTCTAAAACAGAAGGCTGTACCTCCACATATATAAGCCCCACAGCAAAAGCAAGGCATGTGGAGCACCCAGTGCATGCATCTTCAAGCCCAACTGGTACTCACCAACCGGGCGCCTCTCAGCTGGAGACCAGCTCTGCAGGCACTGAAATCTTCACCCTGGTATTCTGAGGGGCAAGAACTTCTCAAACTTCAGGAAATATTGCTGGCTGCAAAGTGGCTTTAGCTGTAGCTCAGGGTCCTGCAGCCTCCTCCCAGATACTTACCTCAGAGTGTTGAAGACTCACGAAGCCTCTTGCCATAGATCCCCTGGCTGAGCTGGCCAAACTGTCCACACATCATCAGGCAGTAGTTGCATTTTCCTAGGCGACCTTCAGAGGTCCTTTCCAACCTCAACCATTCTGTGATTCTGTGAAAGTGAGACAGCTGCTCTCAAGTGCAGGAAGCAAGTGTTTCCTTGAACCTCAAAATCCATGCCATCTTCTAAAAATAAATACAAAGTGGACAGATATTTCAGAAAGAACACATGAGCACAAGGCAAATGCCTTCACCTTAATCCAAATTCCAGGGATGCAGGACGTGATAGTAAAATGTTCTTTAGCAGCACTTCAGCTCTATAAATCTGCTAGCACTTTAAAAGGAGGCCAGTACATTATCCTCATCTTATAGATGGAGAAACTGAGCCCTTGGAGGTGGAATGACTTGGCCAAAACCAGACCTGGCCCTGCCTGTATTGGATTAGATCCATGTCATCCAGACAAAGACGCTACCTCTGACTACAGCCACCAGACACATCACAGCAAAGTACAAGAAGAGCCACATTACCTGTGTTGACAAATCTGCCTGTTTACAGTACCTGCGGTGCAGAAGTGAGGTTGATACAGTTGGTAAGTTAGATCTGCAGTCCAAAAAGAAGCCATTGGAAATTTTTTTTTCTTTCCTTTTACATGATGCAGGAGGTTATGGAAATGTGTGCTACAAAAAAAAAAGATTTAAAAGCTCAAATTATAGTTTTAAATTGCACTATCAATGTCATGCAAACCACCCTGAAATTGAGAGCCACTTAAAGAGCTTAGTTAATCTGTCATGTCTCTGAAAGCTGCAACTCAAAGGACATGAAACCTTGTCTTTAACTATTGAAATGCTGAGAGAGAAAGTCACAGAGAATGTAAGGAACTTGTATAACACTGTCATGGATACATTTCAATCCCAGTGTGACATCCAGGGAAATGTGCTCCGTGATTATATGAGGTGTATGCAGTGAGATTCAGCTGAAACCTGAGGAAACTGTGAATTGCTTGCAGTGTTTTGATTTAGAGGGGACTTCAGAGTCATCTAGGAGACAGAAAAGCCCACTGCTGATCTTGAGAGATTTCATGAAAAACAGCCCCAAACTAGAAATGAAACAAAATGTTTATTAACATCCAAGTCTAATAACACTAAAAAAACACGCTCTCCCATGGAAGTAGCAGAGGAAGACATCTCTCCAGCAACACCTTTCTGTCAGATGCAATTTTAATCTGTTTTTATTTTGCATTTTTCCATTGGTTAAAAGTCATACTGTCATCATAAGCCTCTCCTGAGCAAGCTGAAGGGTTCGGCAGTACATCATAGCGCTCCGATTAGGATTTCTGCTGAATAACGTGCCAAAAGGATAACATTTTAGCACGATTATCAGAATTACGTGCCAAAAGGATAGCATTTTAGCACGATTATCACAATTTAAGAACTGCTGTGTGTAGGTAAGATCTAAGATTTGTTAGAACTATAAATTTAAATTAATTGACATCACTTAAAAGTACACGACCATTGTATTTTAATCTTAACTATTGTTTTAAATCACTTATTAAGAGCCTCCTGCTAAGTCTGGCCACTTGTAGTTCATACTGAAGAGAATACCAGAAGTCTTCTCTGGAGTCACAGAGCTGTCACGGACATGAATGCTCTGTGCGTGGACACTAAGGACAATTCCTATCAGACGATATGACAGTAAGAGTACATGGAGATAATGGCTGACCTTGGGTGTGCCATTTAAACTGAAGATTCACAGATGATCTCGCACGATCTGAGTTGTAAGGGCAGCATTGCTCATTACAAATTATCCTTTAGAGAGCAAGTAATTATGTCCTGCCTAGCAGTAGGCTGTTATTAAATGTGCTGTATTAACACAACAACATTTAAATAGAGCTCCAATTCTAGATTACCCTGACACGCAAAGCATTCAAGTGTTACACTGGACACTTTATTTCAATCATATGTGTGTTCCAGGTCATTCCTGCAACTGGTCCAATTAAGAAAGGCCCCTCTGCACAGGGTCCAAGGACATGAGGTGGTTCTAGCAGTGCACTACAGCTGTTAGTATCCAGCAGCAGTTTTTACAGCACAACTTAAACGTTTTTCCTGCCTTTCCCGCAATCGGAAAGGTACCCACCACTCCATGCCATGGGCGCTGACCTGCACTTGCTGAGGAACAGAAACAGGCGGCCCTACTGCTCCCTGCACTTACTCCTGTCTGCACAGAACCAGGTACGGATGTTTTGAAAGAAAAAGCAGTGCTTGGTAAACAGGTAAATAGTGATCCTCTTCAGTAGACTCAGCATGGCACAGAAGATACACTTACATCTACTTTTTAATTTTTTTAGCTTAGAATCTCTTTGCTTTCTTTTTTATTCATTATTTTCTAGTACTCAGTAACATGCTTCATATTTTTCAGGAGACAAATCCCTCCCCAAAAGACTTGCAGCACACACTGTAAATCTGCGTGGGAGTAAAGCCTGAAAATAGACCATCTTCCTGCACTTCAAAGGCCCTAGAATAATCTGGCAGGCAAGTGACATTAAGTAACACGAGATGAAGATTCAGAAGCAAGAAATGAGTTATGGAAAGTAGATCTTGATCCTGCAGTCAAACAAATGGACATTGTGTAAATCATTTTTAGAAATGAGATATAGGACTTGTCTTGGAGTCTCTAACCATCTTTTTTATTACTACAAACTGTCTTTAAATCTGCCCTGTGATTTTTATGTGATCAATCTTCTCCTTTTACTCTCTGTAACTTCTGCACCTATTACCTAGCTGTACTTTTTCTTCTATAATCTTCGCCTTTCACTTCTTAAATAAAAAGATCATTTGATATTCAGTAAATTAAACACATGGCTTTCAATGTATGTCTCAAACAGTACACTTTTCTTCAAGAAAAAGAAATATGGTTTCCAGATAAAACATCAGAATGAAATAAACACAGAAACAATGTGCCTTCGGGGAGTAAAAACCACTCCAGGACTGATTATATTTGCCAGAACATTGAACATGGACTCATCAGATTGATTAAGTCTGTCATAACAGCAAATCATTAAGCCATAAAAGAGAAAATTCAATATACTTTCTGGAGATAGAAGACTACTTTTAAACATTCAAAATAATATTGCTTTTGGAAAATCCCTGTTGCTTTACTGTACTAGTATGTTCAGCGGGACTTTGATGTCAGAGATGCTGTAGTAATAAAAGCACTGACATTGCAAGGTTAAGTTTTCTCTTTTATTACACGACATATCTATCTGGGCCCATGTCAGTGAGGACAAACAAGCCAGGTAAGGAGTAACCAGTGCCACACAGCGCACCAGGGAAAGGAAACAGCTGAGGGGCAAAGGACCAAGACAGATTCTGTACGGAGAAAAAAACTCCTGTTGAAAAGCAATGCAGTCACAAGGGGGTTTCCACAAAAACTTCCCTGTTCTGTGAAAACCTGATCTGATCTGGAGGGGATTCCAGAGTCAGGCCAAAGCGAGGCAGTAAGAAGTTGAAGCAAGCTAGCAAGCTGGAGGGAAGGAATCCCAGACGGTCCCAGAGAGATCCCATGATCTTGCACACACTGCACAGGGCCGTGCAGCTCTTCAAGAGCTGCAAATTCTTGGAGTCAGAGCTCATATTCTCCTGACAGCACTCTTCCTGTGCAGTACAACTGCAGGTTTTGTACACAAAACAAGGAAAACATCACAGCAACCATCACTGGCTTCATGCTTTGAGAGTCAGCCGCCCAAAGATTTTTTCAGGTGCTAGACGTAGCCACTGCCCTGTGGCTGCAGACACCCAAGGGTGTTTCTCCTCAAGTCATCGATCATAGAAGGGCTGAAGGAAGAGATTTCTTTTTCATTTTTACAGCAAATATTTTTTCTCATTTCTTGAGTATCCAGTGACTGAGGAGAAACATGTTTTCCTGCAGATATGAGCTCAGCTTGTCAGTGCTATGGACATTCTTTCATTGATAAAAGACTCGCGGCTCACTAAAAATATCCAGCTTTTGAAGTAGAAATGATCCTTCTTTAGCATTTCTGGACTTCAGAAAAACTCAGAAGCCACTATGATTTGCCATGAGCCCACCCTCTCAGTCTGCCTCAGTATGAAATTATCTTGAAGGAGAAAAAGTAAAATGAAAGTATTGAAAACATTTCTCCTCAACATTTCCACTTCTCTGAGGAAGATTCTACTAAGACAAAAATAGGTAGCACTGGCAGGACCACTGCAGTCTTTCAAACAGGTGAGCTCTAACATGCAATTATTAATTGCTCATCATAAGGGGCAATGAAAAGATACACATTGATTTATTTACACTCATATTTAAACGGTACTACAGAAAAGAGAAGGAAAAATATACTGTTACAGAGGAAAAACCATTTCAAAAGCTATGTCTATATAGATTCTTTTTTATCTGCAATAGTCTGAAGCTTTCAATTCATCAGCTAGTCTTCAACCTGCACTCTCTGCAAGTTCATGATTTTATTGAGGTGAAAATACAGGCTACATGAATCACAGTTCCTATTGTCGAAGAGCTAAAATCAAGATTTGTTCCATGTGAAGCCAAGATCAAAAACTGTCCCAGCTTTAGTGTCTATCCTGTCACTTATCCAGTCAACAAAACGTTTTTAAGCTTCAAAGACTGTCTTTGGCACGGTAGCACATAAAACAGTAATAACAATGGAGCTCAGCTGTCCCTATTTGTATTTTCTTTTAATATTTCTCCCTAATCTTTCAAATTTATGATTTTGCAACTGTCTTTACATCTGATTATTACTCTTCTTTGTGGCTGGATATCAAGGACTACTGATACCTAAGGCTGGTATTCTTATCCTGAAAGCCTGAATGAGCCAAGTGCATGACTCACAAAGTTCCATCTAACAGTTCCTCTGCTCAAAAAGCCCAATCTTAGAATGAGATAAATTGAAATGAAAAGACTCAGCCTAAAAAATACACGTAGCCTTAAATAGCTGAAAATGATTCGTGAGCTTGGGAAGTGCAAAGCATTTAATTTTTAAGAACTCTTCCATGCTTCCATATGGAGCTTCCATTTCCTTATATTCTACACCTACACTCTCCTACGCAACAATCCATGCTGGAATACAGTGTCCAAATATGTGCAGTAGTTTAAAACATAATTATATATATGTATGCGTATTAGCTCTACAGTATGGTCTTTTTTTTCTGAGCTTACACAGTTATGACTGACAGCAAAGCTCATTGAAATGTATTTAGTCATTTGCATCCATCTATTTAATTTATAGTTAATTCCCAGGTACTCATTTGTATTTACAATTACAATGCAGATTTACTAATAACTCCCAAGAAAACCAGATTGTTGGTGAAGCATCATCATGCGCTGGGATGTCACGAGATGATGCCACTTCATAAAAGATGGAGAGCCCTTTCTAGTTTTAAGAATCTCTGTCTTAATTTTCAATCTTTTGATGTCAATGTATTCCAAACACTCAGTACCTACAGAAATTAGACTGCATTATCTGGGATGTCATAATGCCAATAACTCATCTAATACCAGGCGCTCAGTCTCTGTGTAGAAGTAAAGGAAGAACCAAGAAACTGGAAGAAAAATTTACTACCTCTCATATCTCATCTGATCAATCAAGTTGCTGTACAGAAACTGGAAGTCATTGAAAATGCAGCCTCACGTATAAATCTTGCTCCTTTTACACTTTTTAACCCCCTCGGGAGTGACACTGTAGCTGTTTGCTCCAGGGGCCAGGCAGCAAGTGCTCAAACAGTAAGAACGCGACTCACGGCGCTCCTGGGGTGAGCCCACAACGGTTATTGATCAGAATTCCCACTGCAGTGACCCCACGAGGCTGTCAAACCTTTAATACCTGTTTTGGGCATGAGGAGATACCATCTTGTTGCTCCTAAGTACACAGTATTTTCAGCTATGGTTTAGACAGTCTTGTCCCTAACAACTCTTGCATCACATAAGGATTCTTTTTATAGTATCAATACATTCTGTCCTGTGTCGCTTTAGGTTTTGTAAAGCATAAATTAATGTAAGCATTATGTGCAAATATACACAGAGTTTGTATATTAACATTAAAAAGGTTTACCAAAGTAGAATTAAAATTGAGCTTTGAAAACTAACTCTAAACTTTCTGATTTTCAAAAGCTGGGGCTTGTTGGGGTATTTTTGTAAAAAAAATGTATTTTTTACACTCTGTTGAATTTTTTTGTGGGACTGTATTTTTCTTTTTAAGCAAAGAAACCCTGGGTATAGTTGTAGATTCCCTAATACAGATGTTATTCCATGCAACGTGAAGTTACTATGACTTCCTCTCTTTTTTTCACTTAAAGATAACAGAACTAGAGCTTGTCAGGGATTTTCCTACACAAAGTACATTGCTGAAAAATTCTCATTGATTAAAAACAACGCTGAGAATTCATTTCTTGACTGTCTAACTTTTGTACGCTCACATATGAGTGTGTCACCCTCTGTGCCCTTTATAGTCAACGAGGAGACACAAACGATCCGGAAAGTGATTCACCTCCTTCTAACTCAGGCCCTTCCAGATGGCGACTCAGCCCGCCCAGCCAGACACCCGAGAACGAGGCCAACACCTCCACAATCTCTGCTTCTCTCCACTGCCTACCAAGGGTAGCCAGGGCGACTGGCTCACAGCTCCACATTTTCTGAAGCCCCTGATGAAATTCCTTCTAAAATGTTTGCTGAAATACAGTGTTCTGCCATCCTCTGACCGCCAAGCACTGCAGGTACCACGCTACCTGACCCTGTGGGCTGCCCAGACCCTGCAGCCTGGGGAGCCAGCTAGGAAGCGTTGAGTTTCAGAAACATTATTGAAATGTCCATTTCCCAGGGAAATATATATATATATATATATATATATATATATATTTGTTGGTTTGTTTTTTTCTTAAGAGCATGAAACATCTGAAGCACTTGAAGTTCATTCTTATGAACCAGAAATTCTCAAACTCAACAACTCTAACTGGAATGCTGTTTATTTCTGGACTTTGATATCTGAGGATGAGGCATTAAAAAAACACAGCTATTTTGACACCTGGTTTCAATCCAGTTAATAACTTTGCACCTGATACATTCTCCTCCATTAAGTCAAATTTATGCTAATATTGTCTTGATTAGCAAATACTATTTAAAGCTCATTTATGGGAAGATTTCTGAATAAGGCAGGTATCTAGATTCAGTGAGTTTCAGCTATCAGATTATAAGACATCGTGAACTTCCCAAGTGATCTACAGGTATCCCTGCAAACCAGTGGAACAGCCTACAGCGTGACAAGCAGTGACAGCTAGGGAGAGGTCTGCTTCATGCTGGCTAAGTCTGGGCTTTGACTGAACACAACACAATCTCTGGCATTGGAAATTGCAGAACTCCAGTATTTAAGTTACTTCACAGAAAATTCTGTCAGCCACATGTAACTTGCTCAATTCTGAAGATACAGGTCTTGAAACACACGAGTATGTACTTAAACAATTCCAAAACTGGACTGTATAGGCTCTGCTCTGTGGGGCTTAATGAAAGGTGAAGCAAAGGGCACCAAACTGACAGGGTCAGCACAACAACTGTGTATCTTACCCTTCTGAAGGAGCCTTAGGTGGTGACACCTCTGGCCTCTCTGCACTATATTTCACTGAGTGGCATGGGCAGACCTGAACTCATTCTATAAACCATACTATACCCTGAAAGATGTATTTTCTTCCCTTTTTTCTCCTCTGAAAAACGCTTCAGGCAGTAACCTTGCATCTACAACACTCTGCTTCTCTTTAGGATCTACAAAAAGCAGCAAAGGCACAGAGGGGATATGTTTTTGTCTTCCTTGGATTCATTTGAGCTCTCAGGGAAATACCTAATAATGCATTTACAGCATGCTGTTTTCAAAGCACTATCTATTAAAATATTAATAACCCATTCATCTCAGCCCCATAGTGAAGCAGGTGATTTCATGTTTCTACTACTTTACAGAAGCATGACTAAGTACTTTGAAGAAAAGGATAATTTTCAGAGCTGAACACAAAAAGCATCTTCATGCTTGACAGTTAGAAGAGGATATCCCACATCAACCCACCCAAGCACGCACACAAAGCCAGAGTTAGATCCAGCAAACGAGCAATCAGGACACCGAGTTTTAAAGCACCCAGGGCCAAAGCACACACCAAACAACACACTTACTCTGCACTTGTGTAGGTTTTTTTCAAGCACAGGAACTGGATCAATAGCCACTTCTCATGGCAAATATAATAATACTCATTTTAGAACCAGAGAAACTGACGCACATTAATTTAAGGTAATTGCTTAAAGCTATTTTATACCTTCTTGCAATATGGCAGAGAGTTTCAAACTATATGTGACACACAGGTCAAGCCCATCAAAATATAAACAGAAGCAACTAGTATTTTCTTCTAAAATGGCAGTGCTGCTTTGATACAAGAACACGGGAAGAGCTTACCTAGTGTACGAGAGGCAAGTTCTCCTCTTCTCTCTCGGAGAATTTCTACCCACTGCTCTTGCATTTCTGAGAAGTGTTCTGCTCTGCAGAGCCCTGGGGTGATGGCAAGGAGCAGAGGCATCTGCTGCCCTTCTAGCTGAAGCTGGTTTTCTCTAGAAAAATGCAATAATTACAGACACTTTAGGCTAGAAAAGGAAAACAATTGTACACTTGGAGGTAAAGTATTCAGCTAGAAGTCAGTCCTTTTCAAACAGTCAGGACTATTGCACCCGAATAACTGAGTCTCTAGCCAAGTATGGCTCATATCAGGCTACACTAACGTTTGCTTTACACTCCTTCTGGTGCAGTGAAGTCTCTTCCCAAGTAGCAAGTGATGAGAGGAAACGGCCTCAAGTTGTGCCGGGGGAGGTTTAGATTGGATATTAGAAAAGATTTATTCACCGAAAGGGCTTTCAAGCATTGGAACAGGCTGTCCAGGGAAGGGGTTGAGTGGGACATAGTGGTGGACTTGGCAGTGCTAGGTTAACAGTTGGACTCAATGATCTTAAAGGCCTTTTCCAACCTAAATGATCTGTGATTCTATGATTCTAGGTCTTTTGATTCAGGCACTGCAGTAAGGCAGCTGGAGTTCAACTTTGTTGTGCCATGACCATGAATCAGCAGTGTGCCCAGGCAGCTAAGAAGGCCAATGGTATCCTTGCCTGTATCAGGAATAGCGTGGCCAGTAGGACCAGGGAAGTTCTCTTACCCCTGTCCTCGGCACTGGTGAGGCCACATCTCAAGTCCTCTGTTCAGTTTTGGGCTGGACATGGAGGTGCTGGAGCGTGTCCAGAGAAGGGCAACAAAGCTGGGGAAGGGTCTGGAGCACAAGTGTGATGAGGAGCAACTGAGGGAACTGGGGTTGTTTAGCCTGGATAGAAGGAGGCTCAGGGGAGACCTCATCTCTCTCTACAACTACCCGAAAAGAGGGTGTAGAGACATAGGGGTTGGTCTGTTCAACCAAGTAACAAGTGATAGAACAAGAAGAAATGGCCTCAAGTCATGCCAAGGGAAGTTTAGATTGGGTATTAGGAAGAAGTTCTTTACTGAAAGGGTTCTCAGGCATTGGAAGGGGTTGCCCAGGGCAGTGGTGGAGTCCCCATCCCCAGAGGTATTTAAGAGTGGTGTAGACATAGGACTTAGGGACATGGTTTAGTCGGGGACTTGTCAGTGTCAGGTTAATGATTGGACTCTGTGATCTTACAATCTAGGCAATTTTGTCATTCTGTGTTATTAGTTTTATCCCTTAATGCCTGCCTCCAAGCAGGATGCTAAACCATCTCTTGGAATTATACTATGTCCTCATTTTACAGCCGCATAACCAGTAACTCACTGGCCGGGACACTGTCCCAGCCTATGGGCAGACCTTAACTCCCTACTTTATTTGAGGGAGATCAAAACACATTCTCCCAAGTTACGTGCTAGCTTAACTACCAATTAACTTGATGTGCAGTATTCTCAGTTCTTTCTGTTGTAACTCTTCCAAAATTAGTTAACCATTGGATCTGAGAAAAAGAAAGATACAGAGCATGATTCAGTAATTTAACGGCTGAGAGAAAAGACCTGAATTTCCATCTGCCTCACTTAAGTATTTTATAGGCTATATATAGGCTTCAGCTCTTTCCAGAAGGGTTGGATTAGAGAGAAAAATATAAAGCAAGCTAGGAATGATCTGACAAAAAAGGATGTTACTGAAGAACAGGCTCAAGAGTACTTGGCAGAGGCAAAAAGCCCTAATACAAAATGGAGAAAGGGAAGACTGGGAAGAGACACAGTGTTTCACGGAGGGAAAGCTCAGAGGTGCGCAGCCCTGGTGACAGAAATCCAGCCTGGGCTATTCCTTCTGCAGGTACGTTGGCTCCAACTCACAGAGCAGCCCTGGGAGGCAGCGCTGCCTTCCTGGGACCCAGTGAAAAAGCACCACAGCCTCCACATTGTAAGGTCTCTGCTGCCCATAATGCTTTTTTCAACAGAAGCGCATACTCTTGGAGAAAGTTCAGAGGGCAAATGAATGCAACAGCAATGCCCGTTCAACCAAGAGGCTGTCGCCGCTTTTCTCCTGCCCGGCACTGGCCTGGAGACGCCTGCCCCAAGGACACAGGGCTCGGCAACACCACCGACACACCTGGCCGTGCGTTCTGGGGTATTTGACACCTGGAGAGGCACCGGCTACCAGATACCTCATAGTCTAAGGGTAAAATAACTGCCTTACAGCGGGGAAGGCACAGATCCACCCTGCCAGAGATGAAGCTCTGAGCGCAGTTCAGCTGCACTGAGGGCAGATGCGCCGCCGCTAACAGAGAGGGCCCGGCGCCATGTTGTGGGGAGCCTGACCCAGACAGGGCTTCCCGCCCGGGAGGGGCAGCCGCAGCCGGACGGGTTTCAGGCCGGCAGGGCCCCAGGGCTGCGGCACCGGCTCTCACAGCGAGCCCCGAGGCTGCGAGAAGGGCCGCGACGCCCGAACCGCTGCGCGGCACAGGGACGAGAACAGAGCAGCTGCCCGGGGAAGAGACGCCCGCGGCTCCGGGACTCCCTGCCCGGAACCCGGCGCTGCCCTTAGCGCACCTGCCCCGCCGCCCCCCTCAAAGGAGGCCCGGCCACCGCCCGCCGCCCGCCGGCAGCCGCGGGGCGGGGCGGGGCGAGGAGGGGAGGGATGGTCCGGCCCGCCCCGCCCCTCCCGCACAGGTGCGGCGGCTCGCGCCGAACCCGCCCGCTACCTGGAGGGCGGGGCCACTCGCCGGCGGATGGATATCAAACCACCCAGGAGAGGTGACCCTCAGTCCCCGGCATCTTTTTGTGCCCTTGCAAAGCCAAGTCAGGGCGGAGCGCGGTGCCACCGCCTCTCCTCGGGCAAGCCCCGCGAGCAAGGGCGACGTGTCGGCGCGGCGTTAGAACTCGGCGGACTATTTTTCATCTCTAGAGCAGTGCTGGCGTGGCCGGGGTGGGCGTGTGCGCGCGAGTGAGAGAGCGATAGAGCGGGCAGGGGCGGATGCGTCTGCGGATGTAAGTAGTTCCGGTTGAGGAAGTCGGGCTCGCGGCAGCCGGTGGCCGTGGCCGCGCCAGGGCCGGAGCGCCGCGTCCCGAGCGGTGCCGAGCCCGCCCCGGCCCTGCGCCCGCCCGGTACATCGCACGTCCCACCGCCGCCCGCCCGCGGAGAGCTGCCCGCCGCCGCCGCCATGGCCACCCGCTCCTGCCGGGAGAAGGCGCAGAAGCAGAACGAGCAGCACCAGGCCATCCTGGCCAAGCTGCTGCGGGAGGAGGACAACAAGTACTGCGCAGACTGCGAGGCCAAGGGTACGGTGGGGCGGGCAGCTGCGGGGCGCGGGGGAGGTGACCGGTCCGGCCCAGGTGAGGCGCCGCCGGCGGGCCCTGCGCCTGCCCACCCGCGCCTGCCTCGGCGGTGTCCCGCTTGGGGCGGGGGGCCGGCGGCTCGGCAGCGAGGCCCGGGGAGGGGCGCGGAGCCGCCACCCCGCCCCGCTCCACGTCCACAGGGGCGGCGGGGCGCTGGCGGGGCCGCCCTGCCGGCGGCGGCGACGACCGGCCCCCTCCAGGAACGGGGCCCGGAGGGGCGGCAGCGGGGCTCGGCGCGGCTCGGGCAGAGCGGGCGGAGGTGGGAGGCCGCGGACCCTCAGTTGCCTGTGAAGCGGCTCCCGCCGCGCCGTCCGGCTGCAGCCCCGTTACCGCCGGGTCGGGCCCCCGGCTGAGCGGTGGGCAGTGTTCCTGCCGGCTCCACTCCCCGCCGGGCCGGGCCCCGACCCGGAGCCGGCTGTGTCTGGGCCTTCGGGCAGTCAGGCCCTGGCCCGTGCCCGGGGTTGGTGCGGGATGAGTTGGGTGTTGCGTGTCCGAACCAACGTGCTTTAGTGCTGGCTCAGCCGTGTAAGTGCCGGGCTCTCCCGGTCAGGGTGCCTGTGTCCGGTTACACGTCACAGACTCAGCTTTGGTGATGAATGAAATTTTAGAGATTAGATTGCTGTCATTTCTTATCTCTCCTTAGTCTTATAGTTTTATTCCGCACAAAAGTAGATGGGTAGTTGCGTTTTTATTTACTTCGGGTTTTGTGGCTTTGAAATGGAAAAAATGTAGCACATCTCTCTTTCATCTAGAGTTGGTTCATTTGGATGTTACCCTAAATAAGATGATTGCACAGTAAGTTATTGTTTTAAGTATAATACTTCCTGAATGACAGCCAGGTATTTGCAGCATATGATTAGCCCCAGAACTGCTCCACCTCAAGTGGAGGTGAAGTATGGTGAGCTGGCTTGAGCAGCTGTGAATGGCACTATGTTTGTAGCACATGTGCTATTTTTTTTTTTTTGCCACAGACATAAATTGTGCAGTGACTTGCATAATACTGTCCAATACATCGGAAACAAGACTTTATTTTCCTAGTATGTAACCCTAAGAAGTAATAATATGAATTATGCCAAAGATAATAGATCTTTATTATTTTACAAGTAACTCTTCTTAATCACTTTCTAGCACAGCTATTCTTGACCCCAGAGTTCTGGTTACGCTGTAAAAGACTTGTCGTAACCAGTGGTTTTCTGGGAAAATCATGCTTGTCTGGTCTCTGCATTGTTGGCACTTGAGACTTCCATACTGAATGCTGTTCCGAGTTGCTTGCTGTTGGAATTCTGTACGAGTGTTGTTCCATAACATAAGCCTTGGATCTGGTTTGCTCCAGATCAGTCTGGAATTCTCCAGCTAATTTTTCTCCTAGCTTCTAAGTTCCCTCTAACCACCACCTGGTCAAAGTATCGTTTGTAATTCTCTGTAGTCCTTGGTGCTTGGTATCTTTTGCCACTTCAGTTCAGGAATACTGGCACTTTCAGCTTCCTCCTTCTTATACTTGTGTTATCGAGTATGTTGACACACTGTTCTTTAATACTTTCATACCTCTCTTCTGTAACAAGAACTTTCTTTCATAAGCTCAAGGTTTGATGTATCTTCAGTTTGGGTTTTTTTTCTGTTCAGGTTCTGGAGGATCTACCTCCAGATCTCTTGCCCAGGCTGTCTTTTGCTTGTACCTGTAATTCAGTTTCCATCTTTCTAGTAAAATATATTGCTTAGCTATCTTACTAAAATCTGACTGAGCTTCTGAAGGCTTCTGTTTTCTCTTTTGCTCAGCCCCGCTCCTCCCTTGGTGTCTCTCTGTATGCCAGAGGCATGGCTTGCTTTCACCATGCCCCCAGGAAAGCCGACATGGAAATACTGTGTGATGCAGTTTGAGTTTACAATATGGAGAAGATTGGGGTTTTTTATTCTTTTTCTCCCTTTGAGTTTAATTTTCATGTGCCTCATCCTGTTCTGACAGTTCTTATTTTAAAACTTGTATCTAAATAGCCTTATAGTACTATCTGCCTTTGGCTGTACTCCTGTAGTTAAGTGTATGGTTTTCTTATAGTTGGAGGGGAGACTGGAATGATAAACTTAGTTTAGTTTCATCTGTTCTAGATGCACTTGACTGAGAAATGATAATAATTGGACACTGTATGAATTTCTTTCCTTAAATTTAGTAAGTTTCCTTGTAGGAAGAAGAATTGTGTGAATGATGTTGAGATGTCTCTGCTATACCCTGAAACGTAGAGTTCTGTGTGCTTCTGGAAGACAAGTGGCTCAGAGGAAAAAAACCATGATCAGTTCTCTAGTTGAAATCAAGCTTGCCATGAGCATGTAATGCCACTGTTGGTGTCCTTGTCATGTCAGTGTTTGTTGAAACTTCTTGACCAAAAGAAGAGGAAGAGTGAAAGATACTTCTTTCAGTTGCAGCCAGCTGTTTTTTTTCTAATATGTTTCACACTTAAGCCATGGTGGTTGAGTGCTGATGATGTGCTGGTATCTGGCAAAGCTGTAGTTTTGCTAGTCCTGGTATGCAGGGATGTCTGAGGCAGCAGTTTTTAACATGACTCTATTATCTGACCAGAGTCTGTGGGCTGACTGTGTGGCTTTCCCCAGACTGTGACAGTCTCCTTTACCTCTTGCATCACTAACAGCATCCCTTTCATCTCTGGATGTGTTTGTCATTGCAGTCTGGAGTTCCCTGTTGCCAATTCCACTAGAGATTCTCTTCATCCTGGGCTCTGCAGATGTGAACATGAAACTATTCATGACAAAATATTCAGGACTTCTCTGGTGTCATTCCTAGTTCAGATGTATTTTTTTTTCCTTATTTGATTCTTTCTTTTCTCAGAAATACTGTCTGCTTCACTTTCTCTTACTTTCTGCTTTTGTGTGAGTTTTGCTCCTTTGTCTGTCATCCTCTTTCCTGTTGTTCTGTAGGATCCCCTAAGTTCTGTTTTTTTGCTTTCTTCCTGTGCACCAAATTGTTGGGTGACATTACTTTAGTGATTAATACTGGTTGTGTTAACTAAGTTGCAGTTATCTTGGGTCTTATTCTGATAATGCTTAAAACCATTGTTTTTGCTGTAGTCTTTCAGATAGCTGGCATCAGCCAAAGTTCAGCAGGGGCTCTTTAAAGCTAAGAGGCTGTCATCACCAGTTCCTTCCTCTTAGTGTAGATGATCTAGTCCCTCTTATAACTTAGGTATTATATTTACCCTAGGCTTCTGTTCAGATAGTCACATCCAAGGGATGTTGAAATCTTGCAGGCTGTACTTGTATATCTGTTTTAACTGCTATTCTTTGAGGTTCTGTGAATTCCTAGGTAGCTAAATATAATTTAAAGTCTTATAAATAGTCCTTTGACCCTAAAAAAAAAAAAAAAGTGGTCCTATTTGTGTTTTTATCACTCACTGCTTTGATTGTATCTACTGTAATGCCACTGTTGAACTCTTCCTCCCTGTAATTCAGGCGTCTCTTCTGGCTTTTACTTCTCCCATCAAAAAGGTGATCATCGGAATTTACTGCTGTCCTGCTGATTCATTCCTAAGTTACTGAATTAGCTCTCCTTGCTCTTGGTGTCTGACCACCATCTGCATTACTTGTGAGCAAGATTCAAGCATGCACCTTCCCTACATAATAATCTTGCTGTCATTAATAGTGGTCTTGTATCAAGAATAAACCCATCCTTTGGTTTCTGGCCTACTTCTGAAAGTACGAGGTACACAAGGTACACAGATATGTTAGACAGCTTTGTTCTGCAAGTCTTTAAGGAAGTAAGGGAGTACAGCTGAGGACACATCTGCTAGAGTAAGCATTAAGCAATAATTAGGATTGCTGACTCTGGCAACAGTTTCTGGAAGTGCTTTTTATTCTGTGTTTGCCTTTTGACTGTTGAAAAAGCTGCTATGAATCTGACCATCACTGCTGAAATGTGCTGGAAACTACCTGCTGTGGGGCCGTCCTGTAGTGCCCATATGTCGCCTTCAAACTGTAAGTCTTACAGCTACTAGAAAGACTAGATGACCCCTCTGTGGGTAAGAAGCTTAAAAATCAAAGGTTCTGGAGCTGTCTTTGCAATCACTGAGATTTTTGAGAGAGGGAGGAGGTTGGGATGACATTTCACAAAGCACTGCTTGTCTGTGTATTGACTGCTCTTTACATCCCTATCTGAGCAGCCATCTCCATGAGGCAGTGGATGTCTTCCCAGTGTTACACTACTGGGAAGCAGTTGCACTACTGTATCCTCACATTTTTAGGAAATAGTACAGCATGTGGGCAGTAATTTAAGTCATCCTGAATTTCTGAAAGAGAGAATTAACTGAAATTCCTTTGTTCTCCTTTTGTGTCTATAACTAGGTGTGGCTAGCAGGATTGGGAGGATCTAGGAGAAAGAAATAGCTACGGATCTGTCCATCTGTCTCGTGTTTAGACTATGCTGAAAGCTGTTGTAAAGCATGTGATTTTTTTTTCTTTCACTGTAGAGGAAAACTAAATGCATTTTTGTTGTTCCAATGCTGATATTTGAATCCCTTAAGCAATAACATCTCTTGGAGATATGTCAAATGGAGGCAAAATAAAAAACTGTTAACTTCAGTCAGCAACTCTTTGACTGTAGTGGCTAAAATTGGCTATTTCTATGTACTTAGTAGCTAGTTATAACATGCTACAAGTCTCCTAGGCTTGTGTTACTGCTTGGCAGCAAGGCTGGTATTAGGGTGCTGGTATTAAACAATACTGAATCGAGTACTAGGAAGTTGAAGAGTGTGATGAAGCACAGGAGGAGATGCTTTTTCTTGGAAGGGAACAAGATGTGCACGCAGCAGTATCAGGAGCCTAGCCATCTACACAAATAGGGCTGTAAAGTAAACTGGAGGCAATTGGTCCTGGGCTGGTGTCACCTCTCTGCAGATCTGGACCATAAGACTCTGATTGCTGCTCCTAACAACGTTTGAACAAAAGATGTGTGTTTGAAACCAGTGTGATTGTTCTCGAATGTACCTCTTCTGTTTGTTATGCTTGCATTTGAATGTTGACTTTAGTACAAGTGGATCAACTACTGAAGTCTGCTTGTAAATTAATCTCTCTGTCAAGAAGGCAGTTACCCAGTTGTCAACTGCTTTAGAACTTTTAAAACTGTAACAAAGTTAAAATAATGTAATTGAAAGCTTCCAGACCTTTGTATAGACAATTGCAGATATCTCAGGCCTTCAGAAAAGGTGAATAAATTTCTGTATTGGAGGAAGTGTTCTGGGTTTTTCTGTTTGTGGAGTGTTTTGGTTTTTTTTAAATGTTTACTCTAGGACAAGGCACTGGCTGCTGTATCTCCTCACGTAGAGACCTTGCCTGTCCTCCTCCTAAGGTGGAGGAACTGCTGAAGCAGGACACCAGGGGAAATGGAGAGGAATTGAGTTATGTTGGAGGTCAGTTCTGAAACACATCAGCTCAAGTGCAGCTTCTAGCCCTATACTGAAGCACAAACACGGAGTAGTAACCAACCAGTGGCTGATTACTGCTCTATGGACATCTTGTACCAGTGAATGTAGTTGCAAGTATCAGGTATGACCTCAGGTTGCTTGGATCAAGAAATTGCTAGTACTTCCTGTGTGATTCCTCTGCAAGGTTGATATTGTTGCTGTGAGATCAGATTGGTGAAGATCCTATGGGCATAACAGACTAGAATAAAAATTGACAAGATATAACAACTGGAGGCTTCTGGCTGTCCATTGAGGCTCAGCAGTATCCTTCCACAAGGAATAATGAAGGCAAACCACTTGGATTCAGAGTGGGTCTTGCTTAGCAACTGGAATGATATATCTTGACATCTAATAATAGCAGGGGATTGTATAACAAGAAATCATAGTGATCATCTGGTACTTGCACTGTCATTTTTCTGGCCTCTTTGTGAAAGGTAGTGCCCTCAAAGACCTTAAGGGACCAGGAAATTCCATTTAGTCTCTCCTGACACACTACCACCAGGATTTTTTTTCCTGGTTCCCTGCTACTAAATAAAATTACCCCAATGCTCTGTTTTTGTTTCACCCTTTTACCTGTTGCTGACACTGGTTGTGTGAGACTGAAACTTTGTTAGGAATTAGTTGCTGTTGCAACTCTAAGAACTGCATTAATTGTCTCTCCCAAGAAAAGAGCTCTTCAGCAGACACCTCTGTTCCTGGGAGGAGTGTGTCAGCTTTAGTTTAAAACTTTTAGGTGGGTGGGGTGTTGCAGTGTTGGGTGACTCTAGGGGTGTTGTTCTGCCTGTAAGGAAGGGATTTTTTTCACCTCCTGACTCTTACAGTGCATAAAAATGTTCTGGAATAAGTCACAGGAAGTATGTTCAGTTTGTAAGAGGCTGAACAAGGCTGTTTGCAAATACAAAATGCACATGCTGTTGAAATCATGTGCACAGCCCGAAGGCTTTTTACCAAAGCTCTTAAAATGGTATTTGTGGGCACAATGTCCATTCTTCAGGCCTTAACTGAACTTGATTGGCTGAGCCCCAGAGTGCTGCGACATAGCTCTGAAGTTAGCATTGCTTCGAGAGGAGGCTGGGCTAGATGACCTCTGCAGGTCCTTTTCAACATGCATTTTTTTCTGTGACTCCTAATAAAAATATTTGTGGGACTTGGTGTTTTTTTTTTTTAATTATATTGTAACTTTTTAGGTTCTTTGGGGTGGATTATACAGATGCAGAAATTATGTCCTTAATTTGCTGCCCAGCAGTTAGGATAGGCCTTGGCAATCTAAGCTGTTTCGTTTGGTTGGACCATAAAGGTCAGACAGTTCCTGAAAAGTGATGATTAGTATTGATGAGACCATGTTCTTGCTTTTTGAAGTGCAAGACACCCCAGTTTTTTTGGTTTGGGCTACTGGTGTGTCTCTCCTAATGGTACCTAAGCTGTGGTTCTGCCACTCAGTGACATGAGAAAGATGCCACTGATGCCAGCTGTTGATCTTTGCTTTGTTCCTAAATCTCCTTTTGTAGAACTGATGCTGTCTTGTGAATCTGACCTCTTTGGTCTGAGCTGTAAAGAAAGCACAACTGTGCTGCAGCCTTAAGAAGTCCTTGTCAGCAGTACAGAGGAAGGAACTGGATATATGTGTGTGATAAGTAGACTTTTACAGAGGTAACTTTTCCTGGAGGGGTGGCTCCCTCTTTAATCTGTGCTTCCTATAGGATTTAAGAATGAGTCAGTTACCAGCCATTACTCAGGGGGTAGTCGGCAGTTAATTTAGCTCAGGTGTCACACTGTCCTAGACTGGCTCACTAAGGTTAAGTTGGGCATGATTCAGCTTTACTTTATAAACTTAGATGCTTTGTAGTGTTCTCCTGTGGCCACAACTAAGTTCCCCAGGACTTAATGTCTTTGCCTTGTGAACAGGTGAAGTTGTTCAGTGATAACTTATTCTCATGTTGAGCTTCTTGAAGAGTAACAATGTTGAACCCATGACTAATTGAATCCATCTTCACTGGACTGTCAACAGCAAATTGTTTTTGGATACTAGGGAAGACTAAAAATGAGTTAAGAGTGAGTGATGACTTTACTGGTGTCACAGGGGATAGCTTGCACAGCTGCAGGGCTGCAGTGAATAGATACAGGTGCTTTAGGAAGGGTGGGCTGGGAGCCACTGCTTTCTGTGGGGGTGGTGAGGCTGTGTGCAGCTTGGCCTAGAGATGGCTGATAGGACAGCTGAGAACTTAAGGGTCAGGATTAGGGGCCAGACCATCATGGGTGATGTTGTGGGTGTCTATTTCAGACCACCTGACCAGGAAAGAAGTAATGAGGCCTATTATTCTATAACACTGGGCTACCTCAGGGGCTGATACTGAGGCCAACACTAATTTCTTCATTAATGAAGGATAGACTGCACCCTCAGCAAGCTTGACCGGATACAAAACTGGGAGGAATGGTTGATAAACCAGATGAATGTGCTGCTCCTCAGAGCAGAAAAGTTGACAAGCTGAAAGTGGGCCAACAGGAACCAAGTGAAGTTCAACAAAGGGAAATGCAAAGCCTGACCCCTAGGAAGGGGGTGCTGGGAGTGTAGAAGAGATGATGTGGAGGGGTCTTGTGGATCACAGATTGGTCATGAGCCAGTAATGCATGCTTGCCACAAAGAAGACCAACAACATCTTGGCCTGAACTTCAGAAAAAGCATCATTAGTGGCTGGAGGGAAGTGATCCTTCTCCTTTCCTCAGCACTGGTGTGACTGTGTCCCAGAGCTGTGTCCAGTTCTGGACTCCACATTCCAAGATAAATGTAGACAAACTGGAGCAAGTCGAGCAAAGGGGCACTAAGATGAAGAGATTAGTGTGTCTGACATACAAGGAGAAGCTGAGAGACCTGGGATTGTTTAGCCTGGAGAAGAGAAGGCTACTGGGGAGATCTTATCAATGTGCATAAATAACTGGTGACAGAGAACAAAGATGATGGAGGCAGACCTCTCTGTGGTATTCAGTGATGGGACTGAGAGGCAATGAACACAAATTGAAACACAGGAAATTCCACTGAAACATAATTGGGGTTTTTTGGTTTTACTCTAGGAGAAATTGAATTCGGAGCAGGTTACCCAGGGAGGCTGTGGAGTCTCCACCACTGGAGATAGTCAGAACTTGACTGAGAACAGTCCTAAGCAACCTGCTGTAGTTTACTCTGCTCTGAGTGGGATGAATTGGACTAGATGATCTCCAGAGGTCCCTTCCAGTCTTGGCTGTTTCAGATGCAGTTCAGCTGTGGCATCATTTAAAAGCTGGTATGGAGTCCCACTGCAGATACCATGTGAGTTTGGTGGATCCCCACCCTCCCTGCAAGTACCTGCCTATGTAGATTAAAAGTAGATTCTTTGTTTAAAGTTGATGTCCTTTGTGAGAAAGGAAAGATTAAACAGCAGTAAATACAGACTGTAGTAGGGTTTTGACTTTTCTTGAAATAGCTGGCACGGAAATCTTGCTGTGGTTTGGGCATCCAGGGGGAAAAAGGACCAAATTAGCCATTTGAGCAAGTGGGAATTGAGAGGCTCTGTAGAAAGGTTACTGATGTATTTGACTGAAGTGTTGTTTAATTCTTGCTAGGAGAATACCTACACAACTTAAACTGCCTCCTAAAGCTGGTAGAAAGTTGCTTAGAACTAGAGTCTTTTGTATCAGAAATCTCCATGGATCTTAAAACTGCTGGCTGGAGCTTTGTATTGTGACTAAAAATGATCTTCCCTGGAAGACTGAGGCAAAACAGACTACTACAGATTCCTGTTCTCCTTCCATCTGGCCTCTTAGCTGATTACTGTTGAGTCTTTTTACATTTTTTCTCTTGAATGGCTTCACAAAAAGCCATTTACACAACTGCTTTATTTTCTTTGTGAAACTCAGCAAACTTAGATTTGAATGGATACTTATTTCCTGTTCATCTTTGTTTACAGTAGACTCTAGTTATATGGTATAATGCTAACCTTTACTTACTCTTTCCTCTCTTGTCTCAGTCACCTCTTGCTTTCCAGTAGGTCATAAACTTGTATGTCTGTCAAGGAGTTCCTGCTTGGTGCTGTGAAACTTGACCCAATCAAGAGAACCCGAGTTCCTGCTTTGTGTCCAGTTTATCCAAAATACTTTGAGTAGATATGTGCTCTTCTGACCAGAGCAGCCAGATGCTTTTGTGTTCTGGGGTTGTCTGTCTGAAGAGAAGGAAGGATTTGGAGGTTCAGAGAACATCTTAGTGCTGCAAATCTGTGATAGATGTGGATATAGAGCACTAATTCTGTAGCTTATATAGTTGGTGACAAGTTTTTTGGGGAAGTGAAAAGTGCACAGGTCAATGTACTGCCTATCTCAGTAAACCTAGGCTGTTGGTTGCCCTCTGTGTCTCTGTTGAAACAAGGTATTTACCTCGAGTAGACCATGGAGGAAAAAGAGGTAGAGATTGCAGCTTGGTCCCTGTCAGAGTGGAGCTGTGCACAGCTGTCTGTGGTACTCAGAGGCAATGTTGCCAAGCAACTAACTTTACAGCTGTGGTTTGGTAAAGGAGCAGTTCTGTTTCTCAGAGCTATGCCTGGCTCTGATCTTCTGTAAGAAAACTGATATATCAATGAGTAGGGAACTGTCCCTCTTGCATGGATGAGAAAAGGAATGTGATATTCCATGTTTGGCTATTAATTGCTGTACTTTTTTTGAGTTCTGCCTCCTTTTTTAAGGAGGAGGAAACAAGAGTCTGTAATGCAATTTTACAGAGTGCTTGAATGAAAATGGTTAAAACTTCATAGTACAGGACTTCATTAGTAATAGTCCTATAAGAATTTCAACAAAACAAGGTGGAGGTGGTTCACTGTGTAACCTGCTGTTCTTGCATGCAGCTGAACTTACAGGTGGATTCAGAACGTGGTGGTGAGTGGCAACTGGGACCAAGTGAGCATTTAAAATAAGCTCATTGTGTGGATATTTGGATATAAACTTGTCATTCATAACAGTTTCTAGAAGCAACCAGTATATCAGTAAGTAACAATGTTTTTAGGTTTAGGGACTGATTTTTTCCGTTAGGTTATGTTCTTATGGGATATTTGTTCAGTTGCCTGTTATCTGTAGATGATGGCAGAAACGTCCCTTTAAATGTGTCAAATATACTTAATGTTTACCCTTTACATCTTCAGTGAAAGTGTGTTTGTGCACTTGAGCTTCCCTCCTGAGCAGGGGTTAAACCAAAGAGAGGCAGTAACGGATTGAGTGTAGATTGTTTGGTCTTTGTTCTTATTACCAGGTGATACCTAGGTGGGTTGTTCTCAACTTTAAATGCACTGGGCTGCTATATTTGGTCTGGCTGCAATGGAGTTAGCTTGACTTTTCCCTGTAGCAGCTCTCATAGTGCTGTGCTTTGTAGTTGTAGCTAGAACAGTGTTGATAACACAGCAGTGTCTGCAGAGTGCAGCATCAAGGCTGTCTCTCCAACCTTCCCACAAGGGCTGCTAGACTGAGGGTGGGCAGGAAGTTGGGAGTGGACACAGCCAGGACAGCTGACCCAAACTGACCAAAGGGATACTCCATACCATGTGGTGATGTGCTCAGCAATAAAAGCTAAGAGGAAGGGATGGGAGGAGCATTCATTTTTAAGGTGTTTGTCTTCCTGGGCAACCACTATGTTTACTGGGGCCCTGTTCCCCAGGAAGTGTACAGCTTGCTGATAGGAAGTAGAGAATAAATCTTTGTTATCTTTCATTTCTGTGCATGGCCTTTTCTTTATTAAACTGCCTTTATCTTGACCAATGAGTTTTTTCATCTTGCTTTCCCCACCTTGTTGGGCATGTGGGGACCAGCCATGGTTAATCCACCACAACTACTGAGGGTTCCTTGTGTGTTATAAGTAAAAAGTGACCGTTCCCCTTAATAAAGATTGTAAAGCCTTGATTTACTTCTCCATGTTCTGCAGCCCATAGCAAGCTGCCTCTGAAAGAAATGATGCTAAGTGCCTCTTGTTCACTGTGGTTTCCATGGAGTTTGGGTGTTCATGGAGTTCCAGTTTAAAAAGGTTACTCCAAAAATATGTTTATACAGCAGAAAGATTCTGTCAAGTGTTTGGTCTTAAATGAAACTTTAAAAAATACTTCAAATTTAACATCCTATGCTAGAGAATCCTGAAAAGTTTTGGGAGTGCATTTTGAGAACGAATACTTCTCAGGAGACCTTAATTCCACTCTGAACACTTACTCATGCTTTTGTATAACAGACTAAATGCAGCTGAGTACTTTGGTATTGTATTCAGTTTGTCTTTGCGACTTCTGAAGAAAATGATATTTTGAGGAAAAATGTTTTACAACTTTTTTCTTATGACTACAGAAGGTAGGAATCACTTTGGAAAAATAAATTTTAGAAAACAGAGTGCAAGGTATCTTATGTGTAACACAAATCTATTAAAACAACTGTGAAGAGCACTACTTAAAAGTAAATTTGTTTCTTCCTTTCCCTGTCACACATAGCTGATATAAAGATGTACGATGTCTGAGTGTTGGTGACTGTCTGTCATGCTGTGTTAATTTGAATTATATTTAATTAGGAATAATCTCAGAGGAGACCGCCGTAGTTTTAGGAAGCAAGAAGATGTCTTTAGGAAAATGTAAAGCACACTTCAGCCTTGTGTGACGTGATGCACTCTGATTTAGAATTATAATAGAATCATAGAATGGTTTGGGTTGGAAGGGACCTTAAAGATCATCTATTTCCAATTCCCCTGCCATGAGCAGGGACACCTTCCACTAGACCAGGTTGCTCAAAGCCTCATCCAACCCATCCTTGAACACTTCCAGGAAGAGGGGGGGCATCCACAACTTCTCTGGGCAACATGTTCCAGGAAATAATTTATTTCTAATATTTAATCTAAACCTACCCTCTTTCAGCTTAAAGTCATTTCCCCTTGTTCTGTCATTAACTGCCCTTGTGAAAAGTCCTTCCCCAGCTTTCCTGGAGCCCCTTCAGGTACTGGAAGGCCACTCTAAGGTCTCCCTGGAGCCTTCTCTTCTCCAGGCTGCACAGCCCCAACCCTCTCAGCCTGTCCTTGTAGGAGAGGTGCTCCAGCCCTCAGATAATCCTTGTGACTGTCCTCTGGACTCATTCTGGTAGGTCCATGTCCTTAACTTGATAGAAAGAAGTTATTTTCTTTTTTTTAAACCATGAAGTGGTCAAAAATGGGAACATGTGTTCCTCAGAGAGGTAGTGGAACTTACCTTAGAATTCTTCAGGACAACTGAACAAAGTCCTCAACAGTCTGGTCTAATTAGGTCTGATTGGAGCATCACATTAGCCTAAAGGACCTCAGGAAATCCATTCACACCTAAATTATTTTGTAGTTTTTTATTCACTGTCTGAGGAAATACTGTAGCTGTCTTTTTTAAAGAGCAGGTGTTAAACAGCTCTCAGAGCACAACCTTGTGTTTTGTGGCTTGGCCCAGGCCCAGCTGGGAGGATGGGTATTAAAGCACTCAAAGGTCTGAGCTGTTTGCCCAGACTTTGGGAGAGGAGTACAGTAGTAAGGTGTAGCTGTGTTGGCCTGCAAGTCCTGGGGCTGTGTGGGAAGGATTTGTGTCTATGCCACTGGAGTTGAAAGTGGGGGAAGGGCTTGATTCTGTTCTCTTCAGCCTGTTCTTTCCTGTGGTCTTTCGTTAAGTTAATACCCTGAGGTCCACAGAAAGTGCTGCTCTGAAGATTAATAATATTGTTGGAATACAACTCGGAGATCATCCAAAAATGGATTTGTATTTGCATGGTAGGCTGCTCCTGTGCCTGAGAACTGCAAAAAACTGTATGGGGCTGATCAGATAGGCACTCTGTAGGTAAAAAACTTCCTTAGTCTGGCCTATTTAACCTGCAGGGGAAGTGAGGGAAGACAGCGTGTAAGGGAGGGAAGTAGGGGAATAAGTCTCTGCAGTACACATGGGTGCTTGTGGGTTAATCCCAGTAAGCAGCTCAGCCTCACACAGCTGCTTGCTTTGTCCCCCTCTGCCAGTGGGCTGAGGGAGGGAATTGGAAGGTTAAGAGCAAGAAAACTTGTGGGTCAAGGTAAAGACAGTTTAATAGGTAAAGCAAAAGCAATGTGCACAAACAAAGCAAAACAAGGAATTAATTCACTGTTTCCCATTGGCAGGCAGGTGTTCAGCCATCTCCAGGCAAGCAGGGCTTCACCACACGTAACAGTTACTTGGGAAGACAAATGCTGTAACTCTGAATGTCCCTCCTTCTTCCTGCAGCTTTTATTGCTGAGCATAATGTCATATGGTATGGGATGTCCCTTTGGTCTGTTGTGGTCAGCTGTCCTGGCTGTGTCTCCTCCCAGCCTCTTACCCCACCAGCCTCCTCATTGGTGGGGCAGTCTGAGAAGAAGGCCTTGGCTCTGTGCAAGCACTGCTCAGCAGTAGCTAAAACAGTGGTGTGTTATCAACACTGCTTTGGTCACAGATCCAGAACATAGCCCCATATGGGCTGCTATGAAGAAAATCAACTCTGTCCTACACAAACCAATATAGCAGAGAAGGTAGGTACAAGAAATGGACTGGCCAGTCTTTAAAGATGGTTTCAGTGTATCTCCACAGTCCAGAACCTGAAATATGGCACTCTGCTTCTTGTCTACAGACTTCAGTCTCTGGTTTCTCTCTGCATCTCTTTCAAACATAGGTTTGTGTGGGAAAGGTCCGGGCGGTACATCGACCTGCTTTGTAGTACAGAATGTACGACGGAGAGCTGAGAGAGGGAGCTGTACCAGAGAGTTGCTGAGGGCTGCACAGAGGTTGTGTAGTTTGGGGAATGTTTACTGAAGAGGCTTTTCAGTTGTATTTGAGTAGAAATGGTAAAGGGAAGCTGATGAATGCAGTGACTGTTTATGGCAAACAGGCTATATTATAAACCCATCTTGCAAGCAAATCTTATTTCTGAGGTTTTTGTCATCATTAAAGGAAGAGCTTCAATGACTGACTGAAGATATTTTGCAGCAGATGCTTATATAACCTTTATCCTGTGCATGACTACACAGGGGGGCTCTTGCCACCTCCCAACAAAGTAGCATAGAGATACTCTTTTTTCTTATCAGTTATGCTTTTATTTAATACTTAGCAATCAACTTATGAAAACATTTGGTAAGAGCTCACTGTTCCCCAATTTTCCTTTTATTTCTGAATATAAAAGGAATATAAATTGTACACTTAAAACACGGTAAGCCTTTTAGCAGTTCTTTGCTGACAAGGGAAAAATTGCAGTCCAGACCAGCTCCAGAGGCTTCCTGCTAGTACTGCAGCATGCTACGTAGCCTTGTCTTTCTCAGAAAGTACTGAGTGCCGCTCACAGGAAGTGACAGCTTGCACACCTTATTCTTGCAGCTTGAACTCTGACACAAGACAGTCTCTTCACAAGTGAACAGGCAGGATAAAATTAGTCCTACTCCTTAGCCAAATTGAAATTTGATTTCTGAAGCTCTTAGCTTGTTGAGTGTGCCAGGGTTGGCACCTCTGACATTTCTGATGCTTAGGGCAGTGACTTCACTTCCCAAAGGGTGTGCTGTAGTGGGGCAGTATCCTGCAAAGCTGGTAGGAGCGCTGTGGTGATGTCCCACGTTCTCTGCTCGTGCTCTCCATACACATGTGCTCTGGGTAACCAGGCGTGAACGTGGCAGGCACAGCTGCCAGCCAGCAGTCAGGAGCTGCTCTCTGACAGTTCAGTAGCAGGTTATAATCCTGCTTGCCTGGGCAGTGTTAGGATGGTTGGGGAAAGCTGTGGTGTGAAATACATCCAACTCAGGACTACAGACTTTGTAAAATTGTTTTAAAGGAAGTTTCAGTACAAAATACTGAGTTAAACTGGTACCTAAGTGTTTTAATGAGGAATGTGTTCTATTTAAATTGTCGTCTTAGAAATAAGATGAATAGGATGTCATGGTGTCATTTTGGGGAATAAATCCTTAGAAACCATACTTGTCTCCTTTTTCTCTTATTATTACTTTACATGAAGAGTGATCAGTTATTTATGTATGTAAGTAACTTTGCAGTAAACTCCAAATGTTGTCTTTTACTTGTTTAATAACGTAGCATTTGCATCATATCCCCATCACCTAATGTTTGGTAAAATGATTTTTTTTCATTTTGGAAAATTAAACCTATCTTCTCACAATCTTATTCAATCAAAACTCAGATTTTTAGTAACTGGCTGTTTGATAATTAGGCCAAAAAAATTTAATTCTTTCACTTTGTCACCTTACAAGATTACTTGTGCCAAATGGCTATTAGACAAGAAAAAGGCTGTTCATCTAAAGAATAAACTGACACTACCTGTGTATCTCTAATAGCTGTAACTAACCAGTTCTCTGATTTACAACCTATATTTTTTTCATATTCCTAACTTACTTCCATGTATAAGACTTTTGATGCTTGAAATGTTGTATGACTTGAATATATTCCAGAATTAAAGTTGAGCCAGCCACTTAATTTTGTGGCTTAAACATAAAATGGAAAGAACATTGATGTCACTGTACTTCCTTTCTAGTTAGGGCTTTGAACAGCCCTTGAAATAGGGTTGAGCTCTTAATTTCCTTGAAACACTTCTAACAACTATTGTTGCTATTGAAGCAGATGGATCAGTGAGCTGAAGGAATGATTGAAACTGGGTGATGTATGTTTCTCTCTGACTTCTAGAGGTGAGGCAAGTTGTGCAAGGGAAGACTTTCATTCAGAATATTTCTGCACAGCTTCTCTTTGGAGTTATTAATAGAACTGAGCTGAATGGATTTGTTGATAACTTTCATGAAAAATGGTTATCCAGATAAAAAAGACAAGCTTGGAAGAATTCTGTCCCTGAAACTCTATGCCACTTACCAGACACTGGCTAAAAATAGCAAAGTGATGCTTCTAAGGTTTGTCTTCCCACTGTTCTTGTGCTGTACCTTGAACCATACACATGTCAGCTGGGCTCTGGAACAGTGTGTTTAGTTGCTTGAATTGTCTGCCTTCAGTGCACCTTTATGCTGTTTGGTTTGATTTTGTTTAAAACTACTAAAATAGCCACTCTTGTTTGAACTTCCCCCGTGTTTTTTTTTAATGAGGCAAATTTTAAATTCTCAAACTCTAACCTTGGCTACGAAAACACAGGTTTACTAAGCCAGCTATGAGACTCCTAAAGACTAGAGACGTGTTTCAGCTATGGCCTTTTGTTGCCTTTGTTTATATAAAACAGTATTTTGCTGCATACTTGGGCTTTGACATCTGAAAATCACGTAGAGACTGTGCTTGCATGATTTTCCTAGTCTTGGAGTATGGAGGTAAAGCAAGGAAGCTTCTTCTGCTGTAGAGGAAAAAAAAAATCAAGCTTAGTGTGGAGGAGTAGGTGTGACACAAGAATGTGCTTCAAGCTATTTGTTCTGCTTAATCAGAAACTAATTCAGTGGATTGAGTGATGGATAAAAAGTCCCATACCGGTAGTCTCAAAAGACTAAAGGTTCAAGGACCTTGAAGAACATTTTATTTGAGAATAAAGATCTTGTACTGTGGTTCTTGCACAATTTCCTTTGCTTCAAGTTCTTAATGCAAGATCTGCAAGATCTTTTATTCTTTCTAAGAAGATTTGTTCTTTAATTCACAAGGTCTGATTCATTGGACATGATTAACATTGCAATGAAGCTTCTTGTGTTGTGGGTGTGTGTGTGTATGTGTTTTCTTGTTGGATTTTTTCTCTCCTTTTTTTTTTCCTGAGAGCCTGAGTCAAAAATGTTTAGAGATGTGGGGAAACTAAGCAGCCTCCAATGAAGTTTTGAAGCAGCAGGATTAGACTTAAAATGGATGATAGTAATTGTATTACTTTTGAGCACTTCAGTATCACCTTGACTTAATCCCTTTGTGTTATGTTTCAAGGAGAGAAACTCAGAGGAGTCGATGTAGTTCTGCTTTGTGCTTTTGTTCTTCCCTGGGTACCCACTGGAGGAGGGACTGTTTTGTGTTACTTAGCTGTTCTTGTGTTGAATTACACAAAACACAACTGCTGCTTACTTGTTTTCCTTTTTCCCCCTCTGTATCTGATATATAAAAACTCTTGTCTTCTGTTCGTGATCTTTATCTGTATCTCAGCTTGGAGAAATTACAGATGTTTCTGTAAAATGCTCATTGATTGAAATCTTGAGTAGCAGAATGCGTGTGCAGTATGAATGGTGTGGGGGAGTCACGCAGAGAGAGCAAGCACTGCATGGGCGTACTTGTACTGTTGTAACCACTGAGGCTTTTTGGTATGTTTGTGGCCAAAAAGTGATAGTTTTTTAGGAACTGGCTAGCAGCCATTCAGAATGAGTCAGAAGAGAGGTGTAGATTTTCTTGCAGTTAATTCACAGTTCCACAAGATGGAGCCAGTTATTTGACAAATACAGTCTTGCCAACCAGCAGCAGAATTTGGAGAAATGGAAGAGAATTAAAGTCACTTCCCTGTGCTTTATGGTTAAAGGACAGGCAGGGTGCAGTGGAGTGAAAAGAAGAATTGTAGTCTGTCGGAAGTCTTTGAAGATGTTGGCCCGAGATAAGTTTGCTACAGGCTAGACTGAGATGCAAAGCAGTTCATGCTCTGTTACATGTAATGCTTGGCTTCCGTCCTTGGACAATTGTTAATTGGTAACTGCAAGAATGTAGAGTGAAAACTATCTTTTTAAAGTGTAATAAAAACCTTATTTAAACATACTCTTGATGATCTTTCTTTTTTTCTTCATTGAAAACTTTGTTTCAAACTTACTAGTCTCCTGGCTAACTGGTTTTATACAAATAGTGTAAAGGGTTCAGAGTAGTTTGCTGAGATGTAAAAGTCACCCTTCCCTTTAACAGCAAATATAAAATGGAGAGGCTGTGTGCTTGCTCTTTTCACTCCGGTTCTGACCTCTTTTTGATCTCTGTAAATTGAGATGTTTAGTAAGAATGGGAGAACCTGTGTTGCAGCGAAAGAAGTGTTTCAGTGTAAACCTGCAGTTAGAGTGAGCTGAACAGATGTTAGTGGGCTGATGGAGGGAAGGAAACTCTAACTACTGTGGTGAGGAAGGCAACCCTCAGCATTCTCCTACTTTGTAATCATATCTGCAATAATCTTATATTTGCTTCTTTGTGGACATCTCCCAGTTTTGTCCCATCCCAGTATTCTTGTTTCCTTTTGCCTCTTTTTAGTTTGTTCTGGTCTCCACTACTTTTCTTTAGGGTAAATTTAGACTAAATGTAAGGAAGAAATTTTTTACAATGAGGCTGGTGAAACACTGGAACCTAGAAGCTGAGTAGAGGATGGAGTGTTGACTGAGAGGTTTAAAGTAGTATTTTCATACAGACTAATAAAAATTCACACTGTATTTATTGCTTGGATTCATATAGAGTTAGTATATGAGGCTTCTGTGGTTTTTGTAGTGCAGGTAAAAGTACTTTTCCCCTCAGCATTTTAGGTGGTCAGTATCTTGTACGCCTTGGGTTTTTTTTGTATAAGATACAGGCCGATGCATCCACTGATGCAAAATAAAACTTGAGCAGTTTGGAATAAAACTTAAACCTTGGACTTCTGAAAACTAATGTGCTTTGGCTTGCGTTTCCTGTTGTAATGCACTATTCCAGCTTCAGCATTACTGTTCCTGTCAATATTCTTGCCCAAAGGTCTGTGTCAGCTGTACCCACAAAAAGTTGGTTGTATCAGCTGTAATTTCTCTAACAGGGTGTGGGAGCAATGCTGTGCGTGTTTACTGAAGCTTCTTCAATTGTCTTTCTAATATAATGGAGTAGAACATATGGTCTAAACGGGATGAATTATAGGGATGGAGAAGAAAGAGATATAAGGGAGTATATGCACACACATTAAGCGTGTGCAAGGTGCTAGTCCAGTTTAAATAATATGAAGGAGATTTTTATAGCTCATAAAAAATGATATCCAGAGGAGGGAATAGTGTGGGGGGAAAGTAGGAAAGGTTTTTTTAAATACATTGGGAGAAAAACTTTCAGCATACCAGAGAATATGTAAAAACTATGCCTTTTCACAAAATTCACACTTTGAAGTGCATTTTAGAGTGAAACAATGTCACGTGAAGCTGGATAACTTTTTCAGAAATTTAAAAATTAGCTTGAAATTGACTTAGCTGAAGACTTGTGTCTAAAACTATATAAGTTACTTTCAAGCTCTTAATTACTTAAGTTTTAAACAGCTGAAGTCAGTTTTTGAAATGTTCTCAGTTTTTTGATAGCCACAGATATTTCTGCAAGTAGGGAGAGCGTTCTGTACAGTAACTATACTGGCATGGAAGTTTGCTCTAACTGGAAAAAACCTATTTTCAGCTTGTTTCTTGAATTTACAAGTTATCTAGCAATTCTAAAAACTTAAAGACATACCAGGAAATGTTGTCTTGTGACTACATTTCTTTCATTTTTAGTCTAGATGATCTCTAAGAAGACACTCCTTAAAGACTCTAAATCTGTCACAATTAGTGTTGTTTCTGCGCACCTAGTTTCTATTCACAACTCCATACACAGTTCCTAAACACAAACTAATGTGGTACCAAGTGTGGTGGGTTGACCCCGGCAAGCAGCTGAACACTCAGTCTGCCTCTTGTGTGCTCCCCTCTTCTGTGGAGTGGGGAGAAAACAGAAGGGAAGTGGGAAGACTTGTGTCTCGAGATCATGACAGTTTAATAAGGAGAGCAAAAACTGCATGTGCAAGAGAAGCAAAAAGAGAAATTAATTCACTACTTCCCATCAGCAGGCAGATGTCCATCTATGTCCTAGAAAGCAGGGTCTCAGCACGTGTAATGGCTGTGTGGGAAGGCAGATGCATAACCACAAATGTTTCCCCTTCCTCCTCCTCCTTTCCCCCAGCTTTTGCTGCTGAGCATGATGTCACATGGTTTGGGATGTCCTTTTGGTCAGTTGGGGTCAGCTGTCCCTGACTCTGTTCAAATCAAAGCTTAATCACTGCCTTACAGTTGCCAGTAGGACTAAATATCCACGTTAAACAATTTAAGTCTAATCGGTAGACAAATATTGAAAAGAAAGTTAAAATTGAAGAAAAAAGAAAAACATTTAGTTCCTCATTGTGGAGGCTGCAATCTGTTTTAGAATTGCTGAAGTTTTTTCCTTGGTTCATCCAGTCAGTGTTTCAGGAACTTCACCAGACAGTAGTATATAGCCTAGTGTAGACATTGGTCATTTGCAGGACAGCACAAGTCCTGTGGTGCTTTTCCTTGAATTAACTTTAGCAAAAGCTGAAAGACGCTGAAAATATTTTTAAGTTGTTAAGTTATCCATATGTTAAATGGTGAAGATATTACTTGAAGTGTATTTTTATGTCAGAGTGGTGCATTGGTAGTGGTCCGGTGAGCTGCTAAAGTGCAGCTCAGATCTTCTAGAAAAAAGCTAGCATTACTATTGACATGTAAAAGTGTTTGAAATAGCATAAAATAGCAGTCATCAAGATTCTTAACATCTTAATTTCTGAAGCCAAATATCTGGTTTTGTAATGGACTAACAGAATATATACAGCAAAATAAACTAGGTTACTTTTGTAAATTTTGCTGAAGGAAAAAAAAGTACCTTTAAGGATCCAATGAGAACAAACTTATGAATATTTCTAATAAGTGCAAAATATTTCCTGTGTACAAAAATAAGGATCCTGTCTTCGTACAGAATTGGGATAACTGTAAATTGTTTGTTGAATCAGTCCAAGTTACTGCTTGCACAGGAAGGTTTGCAAACTAAGCTTTAGTTGTTTGTTCGCCTAAGTCAAGCACAGTTGGTTTGATGCCCACACAGAAAATATTATTTTGTAACTTCTTTTGCCTACTGCTTAATTGTAGCTGTAATTGGTTTGTATTAATTAAAACATTTTTCATTTGCGGTGTTTAATAGTGCATACTGTCATTAGTCTGAAGGAAATTCAGAGATTTCACATGAAGGGTTTTGTCTGGCCTCAGGTTGGTCTGTTATTCGACTGCTTAATTTGTTACTTTATTGCTTAAATGTATTTGATTTATTTCATAAATAAGTACAAATTAATCAAATCTGAGCTTCTGGGAAAATACAAATTTCCAGGAGAAAAGCAACTAATTCACAAGCTGTGTTATGATCTTTTTTCTTTTGTTAACAAAATTTTAAGCTAAAATATTAAACTACAAAGTTAGTGATCTCTGTCTTCCTTTATTAAGGTAGACTTTGGTCATGTCAAGCCTTTATCCTTGTCTTGACTCATTAATGTAGAACTTGCCCATGTAGCACCCTATAGCTGAGGAAGAACCTGAAGAATAGGAAGCTCATGTGATGAGTAGTAGTACAAACTCTGTTGGGGTAAAAAGTTTATAGTGGCTGTGTAAGCACCCTGTAGGATAAAAATATGGACAGCATATAGATGCTACAGCTAAACACCTTTTGTCTCTGTAGTAACCTGGTCAAAACTATCTTCCCTCTTTAGAAGGCACATCTCTGGGGTATAATTTTGGGGGAGAAAATACACAAGCTGTTGGGCACACAAGACCTTGCCTTACCTTTTTGTTTCTAAACCATCGTGGCTACATTAAGCAGTTGCATAAGCTGAGGTATTTTATCTACAATGGAGTGACTAAGGAGGTTTTCTGATTAAATTTCTTCAGGTGTACTACTTTAGCTAAAACTTGATTAATATGTTGAAGCAAATGGTCTGTGATATCCTGGAGCAGTAAAACTTAAAGTAGTATAAATTGTGAGTTGGATCTTCCTGTAGATCTGCACAGACTGTAAGGACAGGGTGAGTGTTTTGTGTCTGCAGTGGTTTACAGAAGGAAAAAAAAAGGTAGCTCAACAGGTTGCTAGCTGTTGAACGATTTAAGACACACATTGTAAACAGTCTGTTCAGTCTTACCTGACAAGTAGTTTTAATGTAGGAGTGCCATGTGGGAAATAACGTCTTGGTTTCAATGAGTAACTATTAGATCTCTTGACCTCTGAAATTTAATTTTATGATGATAGCACTGCCAGTCATCTTAATCAGTTTGGTATTAAAGGTCAAGCAGTGGACATCAGGTGGTCTGATGTTTTGAAGTCTTGAACAAGACAAATTAAAAGCAAGGTGACTACTCAAAATATAGCCAGTGTTTCCACTAGTAAGAGGAAGCCTTCTTGCAACAAAGCTGAGGAGCTGTGAATGTGTCTTGGGATTCTTGAATATCAGTTGAAAAGAATGGAGTCTAACTGAAGGGATTTCTCCTGCTTCCTTGTTTTGGTTATTGCTCAACAGCGCTTGCAGACTATCAAGGCTTTTATATTTTCTGTTTTGCCCCTGCAGATGAGTAGGCTAGAGGTGGGTGGGCAAGAAGTTGGGAGGAGACACAGCTGGGACAGCTGCTGACTCTAAGTGACCATTCAGTTGTACTCGATGATCTTAAAGGTCTTTTCCAACATAAATGATGCTGTGATTCCATACTATAGCATGCTGTGCTCAGCAATAAATGCTCAAGGAAAGGAGGAGGAAGAAGAGAGATTCTTCATTATGGTGTTGTCTTCCAAAGCAAGTGCTGTGTGAGCTGGGGGACAGCTTTCTTAGGAATGACTGGGCACCTACCTGCCAATGGGAAGTAGTGAAGAATTTCTCCCTGACACCTATTGCTTGCATGCAGGTTTTGCTTTTCAGACTGCAAGTCTCCTCACCTTCCATCATCTTCTCCTGCAGGAGAAGAGAGTGAGTGAGCAGCTCTGTGGGTGTTTGGCTGGGGTCAACCTAACACAGTCCTAATACAGATCAGGAGAGGGAGGCATAAAATTATTTTCTAGGCCCCAGGAAAGTGTTCATATATTAATATTGAACTGCAAACTACAGCAATTGCATGAGTGCTATAGATGTGCATCTGTCATACAAAGGCAGAAAATAATTGCTCAAAATGTTTTCTAATTCTTCAGTGTACCTTGCTTTTGATGGTTAGTTATTTAATCTCTGAACTCCTTAGAGCTCAGAACTAGATGGACCTTAAAGCGGTGCCTTTAACAATGGTGGTGTTCAGAGCTGGAATAAAACAATAGAAGTAAGAGTGTTTAATTTGAGACTGTGTAGGAACCTCAAGTCAAACATCCCAAGTGTCACTGTGGGAGTTCAGGCCAGCTTACTTTAGGTCTATCTCAGTGTGCCTACACAGCTTAGAAATAATGATAAGGTTCATAAATCAACCTGATTCTGTGAGAAAAGTAATTGGGCTGTGAGTGGCAACTCACACTGTAGTTTAGGAATCAAGGATACGGAACATATTCAGTTTTCCACCATCCTTAGTCATGGATATTTTCATCAGTTGGTTTTGCAAATCTCTGTATAAGCAACCCCTAAGAGCTTGCATGCTACTGTTGTAAAGTCTGTGCTGTATGAGGTATTAAAGGATTTGTTGCATTAATATAAGATTGCCCTACATTTAATTTCAAGTTAGGTACAGATACATGTCTTAGGAAGCTTTTAATTGGAGAAAAGGGGGCAACTTCTACTGATGTCTTCTGATGCTTGCATCTGATGTATAGCCGTAAGGATTATTCAAGATGTAAACAAAATCTTTTTGGTTCTAGTAAGCCAGCTTTCTAAAGTGTGTTTGGGGTTTTTTGGGGGTGGGAGGAGGGTGGTGGACACAACATGTGACTTCCTAGCTTAATCTGGGTAACTAAAATGTTACGTGACATCACTTAGAAGTAAAAAGCTGTAAATAAAATTGCTAACAATGGAGATAGTTTGAAATAACTATATATCCCAGAGAAACAGCTGTGAGCCTTTATTCAGACTTGTTTGTTCCTGTTGTCAGTATATATTATGCCAAAGAAAATCTTCACAGTATATAGAATTTTTAAAATAACTATTTATTTCCCCATTCCCTTTAGGTCCAAGATGGGCCTCTTGGAACACCGGTGTTTTTATTTGCATCAGATGTGCTGGAATACATCGAAATCTTGGGGTCCATATATCAAGGGTCAAGTCTGTCAACTTGGACCAATGGACACCAGAGCAAATACAGGTAAAATATCTTAAAATATGTTTTGAATTTGGATGGAATGCCAGGAGTGCTTTTGACAGGATCTGAGTTTATCATGGTGGCCCAGCTGAAATGTTTTACAGTCAAAATAGAATCATAGAGTTGTTTGGTTGGAAAAGACCATTACAATCATCTAGTCCAACCATAAACCTAGCATTACCAAGTTCACCACTAAACCATGTCCCCAGATACCACATCTACACGTCCTTTAAATACCACCAGGGATGGTGACTCCACCACCTCCCTGGGCAGCCTGTTCCAGTACTTGACAACCCTTTCAGTGAAGAATTTTTTCCTAATATCCAAACTAAACCTCCCCTGGTGCAACTTACGGTTGTTCCCTCTTGTCCTATCACTTGTTATTTGGGAGAACACCCACCTCACTGCAACCTCCTTTCAGGTAACTGTAGAGAGCAATAAGGTCTCCCCTCAGCCTCCTCTTCTCCAGACTAAACAATCCCAGTTCCCTCAGCTGCTCCTCATGAGACTTGTGCTCCAGGCCCTTCACCAGCTTCGTTGCCCTTCTCTGGACGCACTCCAGCACCTCAATGTCCTTCTTGTAGTGAGGGGCCCAAAACTGAACACAGGACTCAAGGTGCAGCCTCACCAGCGCTGAGTACAGGGGCACAATTGCTTCCCTGGTCCTACTGGCCACACTGTTGCTGCTACAGGCCAGGATGCCTGGGCACACTGCTGGCTCATGTTCATCCGGCTGTCGACCAACACCCCCAGGTCCTTTTCTGCCAGGCAGCTCTACAGCGACTCCTCCCCAAGCCTGTAGTGCAGCATGGGGTTGTTGTGACCCAAGTGCAGAACCTGGCACTTGGCCTTGTTAAACCTCATAGACTTGGCCTCGGCCCATTGATCCAGCCTGTCCAGATCTCTCTATAGATCCTTCCTGCCCTCAAGCAGATCAACACTCCCACCCAGCTTGGTGTCATCTGCAAACTTACTGAGGGTGCACTCAATCCCCTCATCCAGATCATTGATAAAGATACTGAACAGAGCTGGCCCCAAAACTGAGGCCTGATGAACACCAATTGTGTTTTTAATGTGTTATATTTCTACTGTAATGAGTTTAAGTTCTGAAAACTCACTTAAGAAATTGGTTTAGTTATCTTTTCTGTATTATTTTAGATGTATTATACATTGCCGTGGGGGCTCTGAAAGCTGCTTCTTTGTTGTATCTGTAGAAAATATGTTGTAAACCTTTTCATTTTCAGTAGGGAACAGTAAGGTAGCATTCACACGTGTTTCTGATTCTTCATTACATTCTTTTGGTGTACCAAGTACTGACTTTTCCAGGTATGCTCCAGTCTAAAGCCTCTTTCTGCTGCCAGACAAATTTTCTTACTCCTGTTCCTCGCGGTCTGAAGAGCCATCCTGAGAGATGAAAGCTTATCTTTCACTGGAGGGGTTAGTTTACACTGGAAACAGCATCTGTGTTGTTAGCTTTTGTCCAGTAAATCTTGGCAGGCAGCCCTGCTGTGCCATGGGAGTGTCTGCCAAGATGTATGGCAACAGAGATCTTCAAGTTAAAAACCTACAGTCTCATTTAAGCACACCAAGAGCATTTTGATTGTTTCAGGACTTAAAGTATTGATGGACATGAGCTAACTGTTTTCTACCACTTTACCTTAGTGCATGCAGGAAATGGGAAATACTAAAGCAAGACTACTCTATGAAGCTAATCTACCAGAGAACTTCCGAAGACCTCAAACAGATCAGTATCCTTTTTGTTTTAGTTTTCACATTGAAATGACTCTCAATGCAATTCTGAAGGAACTGCTGCATAACTCACCTTATTTATTTTGTTGATATTGTTGTATAAGAAATGACAGTGGAAGTTGGGAATGGCTCAGAAAAGGTTTAAATTACTTCAGTTATAGCAAATCTACTTTGTAAAGAGATTTGGCAAGCCTCATTTATTTTTGCTTTTGGAAGAGGTGACTTCATAAATTCCCTATATGTAGGAAGTTAGAGTGATACTAGAGAGCTGTTGAATATTCTGTCTTTATCTTGAGTAGCTGCCAGCTGAAGTTAGAAGCATTTGAACAGGAAATAATGAGCTGAATGGTAAAGTGAAATAAGCCATTGGATCTTACTGAATGAAGTATGAATTTTTTCCTCTGGATTAAATATTCTGTAATTTTTTGGTGTTGAAGTGTATGCATTCTATGAAGTGTGTGAGCACTGATGACTAGCATGGTAGTATCTAAATAAACCAAACCTCCCGGGTGGCCACCACATTGGTTGGTGTGTGGTTATCACCATGTACCCACAAGGGGAAGATTGTAAGAAAAATTGTCTACTAGCAATAAGTAGCTTTCCTCAAAAGATACCTTTTGTACTGAACCCTTAGAATAATGTATAATGGCATTAACTTAGATTTTTTTAGCTCCTGATTTAGTAATGTTACTCCACATCATTATTTGCTTCACCTGATCTTACTGTAACTCTTTAACTGTAATGAGATCCTAAACACTTACTGTTAAGTGAGCTGAATCTTTCCCCAGCTCTCTTAGCCTGATGATAATACAGGCTATGGAGGCTGATGAACAGACGTAGTCATTACTAGATCTGAATTTTCTCCTTCTGTATCCAAAAGTGATTTTGGTTCTTCTGTTTATTAGATGCTATACTCGATATGCTATGTGCAGAAGGTTTTTTTTTTTTCGAAGAGTTAGACTCTTAATTATAAAATACACGTGAGCAAAACAGATATTTCTTCATATTCCAGTAGCTTTTAAATTAAACATACATATCCATAAGAAAAAAGCAACTGGAACCCAATAGCGTTGTAGTATTCCAGCTGTAATATTCTAGAGCTTTACTTTGGCCATAAGAGTGAAATATTTTGACTAAAGCTTACTCAGGAGTGGATCTTGAAGATGTGTATTTTTTTCTTACTGCAGCTAACCTGAATTCACTGGTGCTATTGCAGGAAAAGCAATAATATTTTTACTCTAAGCTTTTCTTGTCAGATCAGACCAAAAGTCTCCTTTTTAGACTTTAGAAATAATTCTTTTGTTGTCACTGTATACCTTGAAATAATGATATAGCCTTTTGACCAGTTACCAGTTTCTAAGTGGTGGACTTGGACAACTGAATATATTTCATTGCATGCGTGTGTTCTCTTTATTAAAAATACAGTGCCAGGAGAGAGGATGCCAACATTTTCTGGTTTATTTCTCAATTTTCCATAACTTTGGCAGCTACTTACCTAGTTGGCATTCATGACAAGCTGTTGTGTTATGGGCTTTTGAATCGCTACAAAAAAAGCATTGTGTCTCATCAGTATTCTGACTATGAATATTCTCAATATTCTGACTATTATTTTGGATAAACTATGAAGACTCATTGCATGTAATAATCATTTTTGTTTATTTTATTCTATATTAATGTTTAACTTCCTGTAGCACTGTAATGTAGTTATTTCTACTTTTTAGGTAGTAGAATGGAGATACGGGAGAAACATGTATGTGGGATCTGCCCAGAATCTCCTGCTAAAGGTCCCCCCCCATCACTCCTTATTCTTGGTCACAAGGCAGACCTTTCTGGGCACTTTTTTTTATTCTTCCCCTGTACTTGGCAGGGATGCTCTGGCATAGAAGCTAACTATGAGAATCATCTTGGTGGTTTTTTGTGTGTCAGCTTTAGCTTCCTGTTTGAAAGTGTTTTTTTCCAAGAGTAGATTAAATGTTTTTTTGTTTCTTCATTTTACTAACTTCTGAAAACAGTTTTGGCATTTGTTGAGATTGCTTTAAATTCTTTTGTTAACAAGAACACAGTAGGTTATTAATCTAAAGAAACTTAGACGTGGTCCAAAAATTCCAATGGGATAACTTGAATAAAGTGGATATTCTTCAAAATACACAACTTAATACCTCAGTGTAATAGCATCCTGAAAAATTAAACCTGATGAAATGTAAATATTTATGATTCTGTGTTAATAATTTTTGAATTAAAATTTTCTCACTGTCTAAAGTGTTAAGTGTGCATTCTGGGAAACTGCTAAATATAGGGAAATATTTATCCAAAAGAACAAAAATATCTAACACCAAAACCTGCTCAACCAAAACTTAGAACACTTGAAAATAAACGTGCCATCTGAAAACGTTAATTTTGGCAAATAACTGAGACTTTTTCTTTGAAGAAAGGATGAGTTATTCTAAGATATTTTGTAACAATCAAGTTTTCAAATTTTTTTGTGTTTAAATTAGTTATTTAATGCAACTATCCAGTTATAGCCCAAAAATGTGTAAAAAAATTACATTATTTTTCTCTCTCTCCTCCCCCCACTGAGAGTAAAGCAGGTTTTTTTTTTACTAAAGTTGAAAATAAACTTTCCGAGAGAGTCCTGTTTAGTCTTAGCAAAATTTGAAAAGTTGTGGGAGTTGCATATTGCACAACTTCCATTTATGTGTAATTTGACAGTATACATTGATTTCTTGGCAAAATAACAGATCTTTGGTATGTGTAAAGAATAAAGCAATGTTAGTGCTAAGATAACGTACATTCAACGCCCTCAAGAAACCCTTTAGAATGTAGATATATTTGGAAAGAGGTAAAAAAGAATGTTTTATGATTTGTTTTGTTACTTTTATGAAGCAGTGTCTTCAGGTGACACTTGCATACAATTTGAAACTAAATGTGATTGTTGATGATATAATTTGATGCACAGAATGAAGGAACTGAGTCCTCTGAGCTCAGTGTTAAGGGATTGTACGTGGAGCCAATGTGTCTTTCTATCGACTGAGGAAGAATAGCTATGGATGTTTAAGATGCAATGAATATGAGCTTCCATGCTTGCAGTTTTGATTTTTGAATGAATAATCACATTGGTGAACAAATTAGAATTTATTCTACAGATACCAGAGAATCGGCTTTACTGAACTTAAAGAATTCACACTGCTTTGGATGTGCTGCGTTATGAGGCTGAGAGAATAACTGAGGAAAACAACCAGTCGTGCTTTTCATGTTCGACCTATTGAGTTGTCAGTTCTGGTCTTCTGCATCAACGTGCTTGCTGCTATTTCAGCCTTTGCTTCAATATCTTATCACTGGTGTTTTAGTTTTCTTTCCCTTCCCCAGCGATATTTGTTGTAATAGGAGACTCTCATAGAGGACTATTGATTTCAGAGTGCTGTTTATGGTCAGGTTTTGATGCATGATATAATTTGTCAGAGAACAGGTATACATTTCACCTTTTATCTTAAAATAAAACATTTTTTCCCAAGTTATGATAGTAAACTGTACTTCAATTATTTACCATATACAAGTACCTTTGTTCAAGTATTTGCAGTGCTACAGCCCTGAAGTTCATAAATATGAAGTGAAAATGTCCTAACTGTGGAACACTGAGTTACTTCTAGTATATCTTTCTCATATTGTTTCATTAAGAGATTAAACTGATTAATTCTCTGTAGTAAACAAAAGATTTTTTTGGACACTGCAGTAGCAATTATTGTGTAGAGCAGTTTGTTCTGTATTTTTAAAACTACAAAATGAGATGGAGCAAGAATCTGGTAGAATTCTTTTAATTTGAATAACCTGTCAGCTTTTTAGGTTAATGTTGCTACTTATTTGAATGAGTATTTTCCTTAAACTAGCTACTTCCAGAGCTGTGGAATTTTTCATCAGAGATAAGTACGAAAAGAAGAAGTATTATGATAAAAATGCAGCTAATGCCTTCAATGTAAGTAAACAGCTTCACCAAGAATTCTGTCACTTTTCTTTTTTGAAAGCTACATAAGAGAAATGTAGCAAACTTTATTTATATTAAAATGTCTTTCACAGTTGAAAACTTCTCAATACAGAGCTAAATGCTTTCTTTTGTGTCTCTTAAAAGCTATTCCTAGGTTCTAGAAGTTCAGCATACATTGTCTGTTACATTTATAACAGCAAAGCATTATGATCCAATAAATGTCTTGCTTCTGACTCTATATTGTGTTTTTCTTTCAGTGATGGGGTAATTCTTCAATGGTATCTTTTGAATCCTTTCTGGGTATCTTTTTCCATGTGTACAGTGGTACAGTAGGATTACTGTTTCTGGTGACTTTGTCTTCCCTCATTGTCTGTAAAACCTTGCTGAGAAATTCTAGGGTGTTTGGGCCCCTCTTATGCAGGTCTTGCTGATCTGCTGAATTCTGGACTATTGCTTGCAGCAAGGTGTACTGTTAAAGCGAACACGGGCAGTGTGGCACACCAGGTGTTTAATCACGTAGCTGTGTCTTCACTGTGGTAAGTTGATGAGTGCTTTTCTGGCAAAGCAGCTTTGAGAATGTCAGCCTTTACTGAAGTTCACAACCTCATTAGGTTTTTTTGGATACAGCTGTTTCTGGGGCATACAATCTAGTTATATGAATTTTTATTTATATAGGTGTATATATATGCTTAAACACTCCTCTATACCTACATTATTCAAGTATGGCCTAACCTGTAGCTTACTACTTCATCTGACTAGGCAGTGAACTTCGATAGGGAAACAAGTGTAAGAGTTGACATAGAGTGGGAATTTATGCCACCTTTGCTCTCTGAGAAGTGGATCTCTGAGTAATAGCTTCATTTTAGAAGGATAAAAAAACCAAACCTGAGAAGTGTATTTCATTAAGCATTGTTGAAGTAGGGGGAAAATTGATTCACTTAAGAAGTAAAATCCAAATTGTGTTTTGAAATACACTGTCATTTATCCATCTTTACTTTGATTCCAAAGCAGAAAATAGGAAGAATTGTTTAAAATTATACTTCTTTAAAAAGTTCAGAAAACTCCCAAGGTCTTTCTAAACAGAGAACCTAGATGTCTAGTGTAGTAGTCCACTGCTGCCTTAATATGTTTGAATGAGCAGTTGGATTTTGCTTGTCATATTGCAAACTAATGTGAATCACTTTACGTGGCATAGCAGTGAGGATAGAATCAGGACAAGCTGAAGAGATACATATTACTGCTGAGTAGGGAACACCATTTTATTTCTTCCTACCTGGGCTGTTTTTTCACTAACTAATGTAAATGGCATGATCTCTGAGAAGGAAAAAAATCTGATTATGAAATATCTTAGCAATAGACAACTTGTGCACATTTGCATTCACCTGCTTTTCTTCAAAGCCATTAAGCATCAGGTTTGAGGTAGGCAATCTGAAATCACAGTTATAGCAAAATCATAAAAGTACATGATACTAAATTGACTGAACTAGTGTAGCCCTTGTACTTACAGAATCGTAGAATGGTTTGAGTTGGAAGGGCAAACTCAAAGTCAAAGCTATGGGCAAAAAAAGCATCTGCAGTTTTATTGGCTAGTTACATTTTAAATAGAATTATGTGTTTGAGTAGAAATCAAATAAATACACATTAGAAAAATCTTAATGTTCACTGAAAGCAGCCTGACTTTAAAAAATAAAAACTGATTTTAATATCTGTTAAAATGCCTAGATCTCATTTTTCTGATCCATTATTACTAGGAAGATGTGAAACGCTGGTTCTGTATCACTGCTCAGGATTAAATGAGTTACTCTCTTGTTTTCTTGCCCAGACTCAGTGCAGGCTTGTGACTTCTTTATAGAAAGAACTGGGAAGCTGACACCCTTGAACAGTGGTGTTTGGGGTTTGTTTGTTTGTTTTGTTGTTTTCCTTTGGGGTTTTTTTGTGGCTTTTGTTTGGTACTGGGAAACACTCTGGTATCAGTTAGGCCTCATTCTTAACCCCTGTTTTAAGATTCAGCTTTGAGAAAAATTTTCTGGAAAGTAGCAGGAATGGTAGCCCCAAACAGGCAACTACAGTGCTCTGGATCAGGTTAGGAGATGTAGGGAGGGAATTTATCAAAGTGATCACACTATGCTTGTCCCTTCTTTTTGCAGATGTACTTTCACATGTACTTCAAGTGAAACAAAAAGCAGGAGCTCCAATTCAGAATAAGCAATGTAGTTGCATGGGGAAGCCTGGGGGGAAAAAAATACCAACAGAACTGATGTATTCATTATTTTTTACCAACACTGATAATACAGTTAAAATGAATCTGATATTTGAAGGAAAATGTTAATGTGGATGAGTTTTATGGGTGCCTTTCAGATTTTTTTAATATTGATACTTTCTTAGACCTTACTTGGAACAGAAACCTTTTTCTAATAATTAGAATTTTTTAAACAGTTCTGTGTGCATTTGCCGCTCCATAGTGTTGTAAGACAAGAACAAAAAGTTTTAGAAAAATATCTAACAATGCGTTTGTAGAAATACTTTCTTCTCAGAGTAGTGAAATTTTGCCATTTTTTGAAAATTTTTCCATTAGCTGCTGTTAAAAGTAGCAGTATTTACTTTTAAGTTTTATTTGATCAATGTAGAATGGAGAAGTGGGCCCAGGTGAACCTCATGAGGTTCAACAAGGCAAAGTAGAGGGTCCTGCATGTGGGTCGGGACAATCCTTGTTATCGACACAGGCTAGGAGATTATGTGCTGGAGAACAGCCCTGAGGAAAGGACTTGGGGGTAGTAGTGGATGAAAAGCTGGACATGAGCCACCAATGTGTGTCTGCAGACCAGAAGGCCAACCGCGTCCTGGGTTGCATCAGAAGAATTGTGGCCAGCAGGTCAAGAGAGGTGATTCTGCCCCTCTACTCTGCTCTAGTGAGACCTCACCTGGAGTACTGTGTCCAGTTTTGGAGCCTTCAACTCAAGAAGGACGTGTACCTGTTGGAGCATGTCCAGAGAAGTGCCACAAAAATTATCAAAGGGCTGGAGCACCTCTCTTATGAGGACAGGCTGAGAGAATTGGGGTTTTTCAGCCTGGAGAAGAGAAGGCTCCAAGGGGACCTTATAGCGGCCTTCCAGTACCTGAAAAGCGCCTGTAAGAAAGCTGGGGAAGAGCTGTTCACAAGGGCATGTAGCAATAGGACAAAGGGTAATGATTTTAAACTAGAAAAGGGCAAATTTAGGTTGGATATTAGGAAAAAGCTCTTCAGTATGAGGGTGTTGGATCATTGGAACACGTTGCCCAGAGAGGCAGTGGCAGCCCTGTCCCTGGAGATATTCAGGGTCAGGCTCGATGGGGATCTGAGCAACCTACTCTAGTACAGATGTCCCTGCTCACTGCAGGGTGTTGGACTAGATGACCTTTGAAGGTCCCTTCCAACCCAATACGTCCTATGATTCTGTGAATGTGAAAAAGAGAATTTTGAATAAATTAGCCTACCCAGGGCAGTAAACTGTTTTTTTGTACCCCATGGAAGTATCTTCAAATGCATGTCAGCTCTTTAAAAGCAATCTTACAGTTGAAATGATCTGTAAATGCTTAGATACAGTTGAAGGGTTGTAATATTATGATTAAAACTGTGAAGACAACTGTAAGGTATTTATGATATTTAGGAAAATCATAGAATCATAGAATGGTTTGGGCTGGAAGGGACCTTAAAGATAATCTAGTTCCAACCCCCCTGCCATGAGCACAGGGACACCTTCCACTAGACCAGGTTGCTCAAAGCCTCATCCAGCCTGGCCTTGAACACTTCCAGGGAGGGGGCATCCACAGCTTCTTTGGGCAACCTGTTCCAGTGTCTCACCACCCTCACAGTGAAGAATTTCTTACTAATATCTAATTGAAACCTGCCCTCTTTTAGCTTAAAGCCATTTCATCTTGTTCTGTCATTAACTGTCCTTGTGAAAAGTCCCTCCCCAGCTTCGTGTAGCCCCTTCAGGTACTGGAAAGCTGCTATAAGATCTCCCCGGAGCCTTCTCTTCTCCAGGCTGAACAGCCCCAACTCTCTCAGCCTGTCCTCGTAGGAGAGGTGCTCCAGCCCTCAGATCATCCTCGTGGCCTCCTCTGGACTCGTTCCAACTGGTCCATGTCTTTCTTGTGTTAGGGGCTCCAGAACTGGACACAGCACTCCAGGTGGGGCCTCAAGAGAGTGGAGTACAGGGAGAGAATCACCTCCCTCAACCTCTGGCCACACTTCTCTTGATGCAGCCCAGGATACGGTTGGCCTTCTGGGCTGCAAGCGCACATTGCCGGCTCATGTTGAGATTCTTGTCCACCACCACTCCCAAGTCCTTCTCTTCAGAGCTGGCCTCAAATGTGCACCTGTCTGCAAAGCAGTTTCTCCTCTAACAGTCTTAGTCCTAAAGACTATTGCTTATTGAATCCTGTTTGCTTTGGGGTGTCATTAAACTCTCTGTGCTCCTTGAGTTTACTACCTCTTGGAGCGCTCTTAGAAGAGGACAGCTTACAATCATACAAACACCTTTCTCCTACAATCTGAATTTGTATGCTTAAATAAATGACTTGAAGGACTTTTTCAGAATTGTTGCAGTAAATATAAGTAGAACAAATATGAGCCTTGGTGGAGACACACTTTAGGATGTTTGTTTTTATGAAAGTATTGTCTGAATGGAGTTTTCAACTTGACTAACAATATCTGTATTGAGTCTCAAATAGTTGTATCAAAGCTATACAACTGGTAGGGTGGAGGCTCATGATCTTCGATGCAGTGGCCAAGAGAAATAGCAAATATTGCTTGTTTTAAGCTTTTGGGATTTAGTAAGAATCTCCCAAAATTACTGTTTAGAGGAAGCAAGCTTTGAAGTAGATGATTACACAGTTCACCAATAAACCAAGAGGAAATGTGTGATTCTTAGAACAGAGGTTTCAGGATGAATAAAATCTGTCTAAAATACACTATTGAATAGCAGCTACTGGGGCGACTCTTTGAGGCACAGGACTGCGCTAATGAAAGGGTTTCTGGTACCCAATCCAAATAATTTAATTTGACTGTATCTACGTGCTACTCAGTTTGAAAGTGTACTGAAGTTGCACAGAGATTCAGGAAATCAAGTTTGAAGCAATCATATTTTCCAAATTTTTCAAAAACTTGGCACCTCCTCTTTGATATAAAATAAAAACTGTAAAAAGACAATATTTCTGAAAGAAACCATTGTTTATTTTTATATTTAATACAATGACCCTTATGCCATACTGGTCACGAGGTGAAGCAGTGAGGCTGCTGTGTTGAGTGTGGATAAAGATTAGCTATGTAGGTATTAGCACAATCTCTGCAGCTTTTAACGAAAATAAGTATATGAGAGAAGAAAGAGTGCAACTTCTCAGAGTGCCTATGGAAATGGCCTTATTCAGGGTGGATGGTGAATCAACTTAAGCAGATTCCAGATAGTTTATTCCACTAAGTGAAATGGGAATATATTATCACATACTGACAATGTTTAGAGAATAGTAAACAAAGTTTCTGCATTTAAGAAAGAGTATGAATTATGTATGGAGCAGAAGCTTTATGTAACTCAAGCTCACTGAAAGAGAAGAATAATGGGTCTACATTTTCCATGCTTTCCTAAGACACTGAGTATAATTTAAGAAGCATGAACGTAGGCAACTGGATAAAATGTGATGTGATGGCACATTTTCCAGAAAGTTATCTTAAAGGAGATTAAATCCATAATACATTTACTGCATTAAAATATGCCACGTAGGGACCCTAAGATGGGTAACTTGGGGTATGATAGAGTGTGTGAACAGTAAGCTTATAGTAACTAGCATTCAGAAGCTCCAGTCATTGGCTTGGAGAAAGGTTACCCAGTAGTGCAAGAACCATAGTGAGTTTTTTAGTGGTTTGTGAAGAATTTGTGAATCAAGTTGACAGGAAGTGTTTTTGAAGTATGCTAATGAAGATAGGGATCAACAGAAAACACTGAAATACAATACAATACAAGATTTATGACTTGAGTGATAGTGAAAGTGGGGTAAATTATTTTGCAAGATCATGCTGTTAGAATGGGTTGAATTACAGAATTGCAGAATAGCTCAGGCTGGAGGGGACCCTTGGAGATCATCCAGTTCTCCCTGCTCCAAGTGGAGTCAGTCAGAGCAGGCTGCCTAGAGCCATGGCGGGTTGTGTTTTGAATATCTCCAGATATGAGAGACTCATAGCCTCTCTGGGTAACTTGTTCTAGTATTCAACCACCCCAATGATAAAAAAAAATAATAAAATAATAATAAAAAAATTTCTAATGTTTCAATGGAATTTTCTGTGTTTCAATTTCTATTCAGTGCTTCTTTGTCCTGTTTCTGGGTACCGCAGGCACCAAACTGCCTCAGTCTTTGCTCCTTGCCTCCAGGTATTTACATATGTTAATAAGACTAATTGTCTTTCTCTCCTTCAGGCTAAACAATTTTAACTCACTAAGTCTCTCCTTGTCTGAAAGGTGCTCCAGTCCTTTAATAATCTTAGTGTCCCTTTACTGGACTTGCTCCAGTCAGCCCGTGTCTTTTTTGTGCTTGTGAGCCCAGAATTGGCCACACTGCTAGCTCACGTCCAGCCAGTTGACACACAGCCTGTGCTGGTGTATGAAATTATTCCTCCCCAGCTGCAGGACTTGGCACTTCCCTTTGAACTTCATGTGGTTCTTGTTGGCCCAGCCAGTCAACAGTGCTCTGAATGGCAGCACGTGTCTAGTGTGTCAACCACTCCTCCTTATTTTGTCATTTGCAAACTTGCTGATGATGTAATGTGTCCCATTACATGGGTCATTAATGAAGTTAAGTAGCGTTTGCCCCAGTATCAATGTCTGGGTGTACCACTGGTGACTGCCCCTGAGCTGGACTTTGTCCAGCAATGGTTATAAATGAATGAGTTAGAGAAGCCAGGGTGTGGATTTTTAGTATGCCGGCTGCATTCCTAGCAGCTCCCACGTGCAGGGCCTTGTTTTCCACACTTCCGTAAGTGCTTTCCTCTGAGGAGTAGTTCACACAGCCGGACCGCCTACCTGCGAGTTACTACGTCCAAGTAAGCAAACATTCTGCCAAAGCTGACGTTTATTGACTGCACGGCCAGTTTAACGTGGATTATGTAAATGATCCTGCGTGCAGCAGGGCAAGACACTTGAGAGGAAAAAAGTTATTGTTCTGAAGTGTTGGGAAGCTCTCACTAAAGACAGTTTTTCCTGGAACAAGGACAGGAAGCATCAGTTTGGCTGGAGAGGGGAAATGGAGAGCACTCCAGTAAGAGATTAAAAGCATCTATTTTGTTTATCTTGTGTCAGCTTTTAATTAAGCCATGGTGACTCTCTGTAATATCTCAAGGTGGTTATCTAAAGGAGAAGCTAAATAATCTAAACCAAAAAAATATATGTGGGCAACAAGAGGTATGGATGCTCTTGGTTGGAGTTGAAAATCATACTTGACCAATCTGATAGCTTTCTATTGGCATGACTGGCTGGGTGGAAGAGGGGAGAGCAGTGGTTTTTGTCTATATTGACTTCCACAAGGCTTTTGACACTGTCTCCCATAGCATCCTCATAGGTAAGCTTAGGAAGTGTGGATTAGGTGAGCGGACAGTGAGGTGAGTGAAGAACTGACTATCTAGTGGGAGGCCTGTGGTCAGTGGTGTTCCCCAAGGGTCAGTGCTTGGTCCAGTCCTATTCAATATATTAATTAGTGACTTGGATGAAGGGACTGTGGACCCCCAGCAAGTTTGCTGATGACACTAAACTGGGAGGAATGGCTGATACACTGAAATGCTGTTCTGCCATCCAGCGAGACCTGGATAGACTGGGGACTTGGGCAGAGAGGAGCCTGATGAGGTTCACTAAGGGCAAGTGTAGGGTCCTGCACCTGGGAAGGAATAAACCCAGGCACCAGTACAGGTTGGGGGTTGACCTGCTGGAAAGCAGACCTGCAGAGAAGGACCTGGGAGTACTGTTGGATGACCATAAGACAACAGTGAGCCCTTGTGGCCAAGAATGCCAATGTATCCTGGAGTGCATTGAGAAGAACGTGACCAGCAGGATGAGGGAGGTTCTCCTCCCCCTCTATTCTGCACTGGTGAGGCCGCATCTGGAGTACTGCATCCAGTTCTGGGCTCCTCACTTCAAGAGAGAGAGGGAACTTCTGTAGAGAATCCAATGGAGGGCTACTGAGATGATTAAGGGGCTGGAGCATCTTTCTTATGAGGAAAGACTGAGAGAGCTGGGTCTGTTTAGCCTAGAGAAGAAAAGACTGAGACCTTGTTAATGTCTATAAATATCTGAGAGGCAGGCATCAACAGGATGGGGCCAGACTCTTTTCAGTGGTGGCCAGCAATAGGGGCTGAAGGGACAAGGGGCACAAGCTGGAACACAGGAAGTTCCACTTAAACATGAGGAAGCACTTCTTTACTGCGAGGGTGACAGAGCACTGGGACAGGCTGCCCAGAGAGATTGTGGAGTCTCCATCTCTGGGGATGTTCAAAACCCGTCTGGATGCTTTTCTGTGCAGCTTGCTCTAGGTGAGCCTGCTTTGGCAGGGGGATTGGACTAGATGATCTCCTGAAGTCCCTTCCAACCCCTGCCATTCTGTGATTCTGTGAGTTGTAAAAAAATATTTTGCACTCAAGTCTAATACTTCTAAATGTATCTGTATTTCCCAGAACACTGAGTAATTGCATCTCTGCTTGATGGGAATTTTACGAATGTCTGTAGCTCTGCACACGTTCAGAACTACAGGGAGCTTGTGCACAAGCTTCACCGTGTTCCCGTAAGGAGGAACGGGCACTCTGGAGGGATGGACGAGTGCTGAGCGTGTTTAGAATATTGGCGGAAGAGCAGTACTGGCTTCTTTGAAATGCCAGTTACTGCTGTGTTTTTTGAAATGTGGGACACTGTTTTTCCTGTGGTGCCCAGCAGTTAAAGCACCGAATAGTGGAGACATTTTGGTAACTTTTAAAAAAGCCTTGCCAGTTAGCCTGAAGAACTTCTGCAGAAATTAATAGATAAATGTTATTAATAGTACATTAGTATTCTTATACTCCTTTCAGTATTTCGAGACTAGACCTCTTTAAAAAATGGCAAGCAATTGGTTGTGTGTTTATGTGCACCTAATAGCAGTCTATAATTGCTACTGCTTTAAAATAAAATACTAATTTTAGTGTTAACATTCATTGGAGGTGTACAATAATAAAGTCAGAAGTCTACTGAAATAAGAAAAACATATATAGTAGCTGAACTTATCGAAGGAGTATAGAGTAGTCCTCTTCATTTAGGTTATTTCTCTGTATATTGTGTGCATATAAAATGGCCACTCGAGGGCACCTTTGCATTTGGTTCAGCTGCTGATTTCCTGCATATATGTATTGACATGGTTTGATAACACACTCATATTTTAATCTTTTGAATCTTCAGTGTTAGCACCCTAAATTTCATAGTTAAATGGAAGCTTAATATAGGTTTCTAAAGCTTTAATTTAAATCCTTTTTAATAGACTAAATAATAACATGCACTACATCAAGAACAGGATTTTTTAAAAACTACAAATAAAAGTTGGTGAAAACTTTATTTAGTACATTGACCTTAATGACCAATGGTGTTTGTATGACTCTTGTCTACAGTCATATCTATAGCTTCATTTAATGCTTCTTTTAAGCTTACATTTTTCACTTGAAATAGCAGTCTGGTGCACAGACTACATCAAAGCCTTTGGGACAAATGCTGTTTGTATCCGTGCTTTCACGTGAACTATTAACATAGCATGTATTTGGATAGTGCCACTACTAAGTAATAACTTAATAAATAATATAGAAGTTTTCAATAGAGAAAATGGGGACAGGTAGCACATTGCCATGTAATAGGGGCAAGGAACTGGAGTAGTATTGTAAACCTGTGGATCCTTTATTTTCTGATCATACATTTTTTGTGAAACAAAGTCTCTCGCAGAGCACAGGTGAAAATGAAGTCTCACAGTACTGCCGCATGTGTATGTGTCTTCTTGCTCAGCACTGAACGTACATGATGCTTTAAAGACAGTACTGAGTTTCATTATGTAAAATGGTTATTTTTACTTAATAGGCTTTCTAAAAAGGAGTCCTAAACCACAAACAGTAGAAAGAGATTCAAGAAAATGAAATGTCTACAAGTCTTTTGGTGTGAAATGTGATTGAAATTTTGTGGTCATGTGAGTATATGTGTGGAAACTTAAGAAATAGCTCCTTGCCTTCATTCTCTCTTTTAGGCAATTCTGAATTCACTTCTTAATCAAAGACCCAACTACTCTTAAGTTAAAGACTGAAGTGAAATATTCAGATGCTAATTGTCAGTTTGCAGTACATTCTTAATGCACACAAGCATCTTTTTCTAGCAGCATGTGTGGTCGGTTGCAGGGGTTGCTGTTGTTTTTGTCTGGTACTTTAAAGTGCCAGTGATCAAGGACATCTTAGTTAGCATCTTCCCAGAGCATAGTATATTATCAGAATAGATCGGTGTATGCTTCTTTACTTGAATTCTGGATGATGGCTGGAAATTGCCTTTTGGATTTTGATGTAGAAATTTAGATGAATTTATTGCTTTACACACATGGCCAAAAGCAGGGGAGGTTTTGGTCACTTGTCTTTAGTGGTTTTGATGACAAATCTTACTCGTAGTACCTTCTTGCTCAAATGTCTTTTTCCATTGTATCTAAATTAAACAAAGATATTTTCTACCTTTCCTACTGTCTGCTCTTCGGACTTCATTACTGGTGTCAGTATTGGCCAGTTTTTCTAGAAACTGATTCTTTAGCTTTTTTTCTCTTTGTTTCCACTGGAATATAACAATTGGATTAAAACTGACAAATTAGAATAGTGGTAATAGAAGACAATTATTGCTGTGGAATAGCGGGTTTTTTTGCAAACCAGAGCGGGTTTTTCTGCTACACTGAAGAGAGGAGTCTGCTTGTAAACAATAGTATTTTCAGGGACTGTGACTTGGACCCAAGCATGGAATAATCTTTCTTTACTGATGCTTCTGGTCAAACTTATAGAAACAACTCATTATTAATAAAGGATAATAAATACCATATAGAAAACTCATATGTTTCTTTGGTGTGGGATTACATAGTGCTGCTTTTCAGTGATCTCAGTCTCCTAAAAAACAGTTTTAAAATTATTCTTAAAAGCTTGCTTGACAATCCTGAGGGGTGATCAGGATTCTGCTATAAATATTTAAAGAGCATTTGTGGCTTTCAACTAATGAGCGGCAGTTTCACCAGGACTGAGTGCAGCACTCACTCCAGGCGAGTTGGGTGCATACACCTGCCACGGGTGAGTGGTTTGATCTGAGGGTTTTTCTAACCTCAGCACTCCCACTACTGGCCATGAACACAGAAACAGGTCACTGAGCAGATGCTTTCCTATTTGCCATTTGTTGGTGAGCTAATGAATCTCCTGACTAGAGACAGGAACAGCTCTATGAGCCACTTTATCACTGCAGTAGTTTTAAAAACAGAGATTTACTGGAAATACAAGCCAGTAGCACACAACTGGTTGTCAACCACGGTTCCTTATCAGTGTTTCATCTGTCCCATAACTAATACCCCCATAGCTAATGGTATGTCTGCGCTGCAAACAGGATGTAGAAGGTATTATTCCTAACTTTGAATGGTCTAACCTGGGTGTTGGCAAGGAAGTCATCAGAATAGCATCAAAGTTGTTTAGGGTTGATTTACGCTAATGATAAGGATTACTTGTTGAGTTTTTGGCTATACATTACATCTGTAAAGTGTGCTGCAGTTTGAAAATATGAACATACCACAACCTTTCAAAGTAAGGATTGAGGGACAGTACAAGGGAAAAGAAAACGTGAAGTTTTATTGACATCTCAGAATGTCAAGCAACTTTACTGATTTGCTAAAATAGGGGATTAGTTTGGGTTAAAAATGAGCATTTTGAAATCACCTGGAAACCAAGCACTTGATGACCAAGGCGTTTAGTTTCTTTTCATGCTTGGAGAGGGTATTAGCATCTTTAATAATGACTTTATAATAGTGAAAATGCAGTCTTCTAATTGAAAAAAATCCCACGATATTAAAAGAATACCATTACATTGCAGTGTTGTTACAGTTTTTAGTTTTATTTGGTGCTAGTTCCAGTATATGGACATGACATAAGATGACACCTGAGCACAGACAAGGAACAGAATAGTTGGCACTGCAGGGACTTGATTGTCGCTGGAGGGTGCTGCCTCTTGCTGAGGCTCCTTTGCACCTGTGCTGGGGAGCTCTGAGGTCATGAGTGGCTGGTTCGGGGCCAACTGGAAACCTTAACAGGATTAACAGGTTGGCTGTCGCTTAGGCATCGGTTTGTCTCAGTGGCAAGTATTTTTTCAGGCTTCTATGGTCCCCTGATCAGCTTTTGATACTCTGACTGCTTAACCACACACCACAATGGACTGCATCAGCCTCTCTTTTAATCTTGTTTTGTGTTTAGCTTTATCCAGCCACTCAAGTTTGACTTGATTGGATTTTTTCATTCAGATTTCCTTATCTGCTGCAGCATGGTAGATAACAAATTTAACATGATGCAGTGATGATAAAGCTGTTCAGCAGCCCAAACTCATGCTATTGCTTTCATTATATGAACTTAATCAGTTCTTTATACATTGTAATGTGTCTTCTCTTAAAGGTTAGCTTCAGTCATATGCCTTTTGTACTCTTGCTTAGTTGAATATTTGCATATGTGAAGTGTGCTTTCAAGTGCTGTTTTTCAGCCTGAAGTGAATGTAGTGCTGCTGTTTGTCTTTAAAAATTACACTTGGGCATTTCTAAACTTGTACATCCTGTTCCATATCCTCGGGTAGACGGCAGCTGCTTTTCACTCTGTGTCCTGCTTATAGCTTGTGTGGTGCTTTTTCCATAGATTCTGTGATTCTGTTCACCTGGCACACATACAGGCTGGGGAATGAGAGGCTGGAGAGCAGCCCTGCAGAGAGGGACCTGGGGGTTCTGGTCAATGGCAAGTTGAACATGAGTCAACAGGGTGCCCTGGCTGCCAGAAGGGCCAACCATGCCCTGGGGTACATCAAGCACTGCACTGCAAGCCAGTCGAGGGAGGTGATCATCCTGTTCTGCTCTGCACTGGTGCAGCCTCACCTCAAGTACTGGGTGCAGTTTTGGGTGCCACAGTATAAAAATGATAGAAAGCTACTGAAGAGTGAAGGTCTTAGAGGGAAAGCTGTATGAGGAGAGGCTGAAGTCACTTGGATTATTCAGCCTGGAGAAGAGGATACTGAGAGGACATCTCATTGCAGTCTATAACTTCCTCACAAGGGGAAGATGGGGGGCAGGCGCTGATCTCTTCTCTCTGGCAACCAATGATAGGACCAGGGGAAATGGCAGGAAGATGTGCCAGAGCAAGTGTAGGTTGGACATTAGGAAAAGGTTCTTCACCCAGAGGGTGGGGGAGCACTGGAACAGGCTCCCCAGGCAGGTAGTCATGGCACCAAGGCTGGAAATATTTGAGAAGCATTTGGACAGCCCCCTCAGACACATGGGATTGTCCTGTGCTGGGGCAAGAGTTGGACTCGATGATCCTTGTGGGTCCCTTCCAACTCACAATATTCTATGATTCTATGATTTTATTATTCCATTACTTGATTGCCAAAACTATAATAATTATTTTCAGGCCTTCATAGGATTACTTTATCCCAGGCTAAATAATCCCTTAATTTATGAAGATGATAGGCAGGAACTATTATGGGAGGATGGAAATGTGACGTAAACACTTATAGTGCTGTTTTCCTTCCAACCCCCAAATGAAATTCTGCTTACCTGGTTCTGTGTGGTGAGATACCTGTGAGAACTATCAAGTTTAAAGTCTCTTAAAATCTGAAGCATACAGAAGAATGGAAAAAAAACCAACAAACTAAAATTCTACTTTATCTATAGAAGCTTGAAAGTATACTCAAGGTGTTCCATTATCACGATTTTGCACATTTGCATTTAACTGAAATCTGAGTAAGGAACATAGTGTTAGAGCTCATAGTTTAATTTAATTTATGTAGTTACCTAGTAATTTTTCTGATATCTTCATTTGGTTACAATGTGGTGTAATTGGAATAAACAGGATCCCTGTGTTTCTATAGCAACAGAATGCTACAGCTTGAGAAACTGCTTCATTGCAGCAGATGTATCCATAACTCTTTTAGTAACCTGAGGATTTTAAAACAGTAAATTTAAAAATGAAGATTCTGTTTCATATTTATGCAGTAAAATTTTGTTTAAAAATGAATCCTTATAAATATATTTCTTGAAGCTCTATACCACCTTCCAGGATAGGCATAGTTTTTCAGTTTGTAAAATACTGAATATATATATTCTATGAATATTGCTGCTATATAAGCTATACTACTGGTAGGATTTTCCATAAGAAATACGGGGGTTTTAGACATGAGGTAGGGGTGTTTTTGCAGCTTTCAGTTTTTCCTTTTAACGCAAGCTGGTTTTTTAAACTAAGTAAAAACATGTTACCTAAATTGCTTATTTTGATCTGACATAATGACCTGCTCTGTAATAGTTTCATTTATTTTTAAATTTTCCTTGTAGGTAGTAGCAGTGACACAAGGCAGTGTAGAAGTGTCAGCTTTATAGCTCTGAAGATCTTCTACATGTTTGATAAATGTAATTCAGTTATGTTTTTGTAGTAAGGGGAATAGAAAGGTAATGTTTCCATTAAAGTGATCAACTATGCATAAAGAAATAGGATAGGAAGATATATGAGAGAAATCCTATTCTCCATGTAGAGAAATCCTATTTTCTTGAGCAAACTGCATCTGTTGCATATATAATTTGTACCATTTGGATAATTCTGTAAGTCTAATGGCAATTTTACCTACTGATTCCTAGAAAAGAAGTATCACCTGTCTGGAAGATCTGGCATCTTACTGTTAGGATGCAGCTTTATATTAACCCCAAGCTCTTTACTCATTTGGAGTGCTCTTAGAGAAGAGTTAATTAGAACTTTAATTAATGTATAATGGTTATTTTGCATTCCTCTTAATAAAAATATTCTGTAACAGTGAGCAAGAACAAAGGCACTCTCTTCTCTCCCCTTCCTCTGGGACAGTGTGCCTTCATGCTTTAGGACATTAATATTTCAATAGTCACACTGGATAAAATTGAACAATGGATGAAACCTAATTATTTTTTTTAGGTCTGTGATATGATCTTATCCAGGTTCATTTTCTTACATTCTATTCTAGTGAATTTCATTATAAGTTACTCATTCCCATCTGACAGATTTCCTTGAAAAATTGTTTGGATAAAAAGGAAGAAAAACCACAAACCAAACCAAAAAACAACGAACCAAAAGCCTCACAAAAAAACTTTGTCTCCTCTTTTTGTTTCTTCTGTGTTGTATCATTTTTCCCCCACCCTCAAAATTATGAAAAAAAGAAGGAAAATCGTGTCCCTTAGCTGCCTCTGCTCCCTCCCTTTGCAGCTGTTCTTGCTTATTTTCTTTCTCATGTCTTTCCTCTGTTTTGTACAGATATCCTCTTCTGATGCTGCTCAGCCTTTGGCATCCTCTCCTTCTCTGCAAGCTTCTGCTGAGAAGAGCAAAGCAGAGGTATATTGGTTTTGGGTGTAACTTTTGTCAGGTTACTGCTTTGCACAAATATTTACATTTCTGTAGAGTAATTTCACAGGCTTAGAGAATTTGAATTGCTGTTAGTACTTCAGGCATTTAAAATACTTCTCTCCTTGCTTTCTAGACTAGATACATGAAAAGAACCAATACAGTGGGACAAAGCAGATGCATGATTGTTACCTCTTGGTGTTTATATGTGAAAATTCTGGTTCTGCTCTCTTTTCATGTCACAAAACTGTGGAAACACTATTTCATTCCCAGCTAATGGGCGTGAGTGATATTGTTCTGTCTCCTCACTCAAGAATAAATGTTATAAATTATCTTAATTTGGCTATATTTAAACCTTAATTAAAATTTAAATGACAGTGTCATGGACTAGACCATAATCCTTGGTGAATTTGACATGTTTTCTAAATTGTACCAGGAATAGCAGCAGCCACTTCGAATGAAACTCACCTTTCCTTTCTTACCTGCCTCTCTTTGATGTATTCAAATTTGAAAGTTCCTCTCTGTAACTAGTATGCCGTGTTGTTAGAAATTATTCTGGGGGAAAAATGAATAATTTTATTATCTTCATAGTGCTTTTTGACTGCTTTTGCAAGTAATAAAACACTTGAAGTTCTGGCATGAATACAGCCTCTGAGAAATGTTTTTATTTAGTCTGAACTCATTTTTATCTAATAGAGCTGAAGCAGAAAGCTTGCATATTGAAATTGTGAAGTGTGAAGATGAAGGACTTAACGGTTTTTGAGTCCACAGTGATAATGAAGTGAATGAAAATAAAGTCATTGGGAATTGAGAGACTTCCTGTAGGCTTTGTGAGGTGTGGAGGCAGAAACACTGGTGAACAGTTTATTTTACATCTTCATATATTCATTATGAAGCTGTCAGGGATTTGATAAGGGCAATCACAGGAATTTATTTATTTATGGATTTTTTACCATATGAAACTCACTGCAAGCCCTCCTCATTCTCAAAGTCCTGAAGAATAAGTTTCCAAATACTTTTTTCCTCTAGAAGCAAGGTTTCTCTTACAAAATATATTTAAAATGAATGTTGAAGTCAAACTGGAAATCAGGACATCCTGAAGATGATCATATACAAAAACTTCACCTCTTCTTTCACTTGAACGTATTAAAGTAAACTTAAGCTACAGTATTTGAAAAGTAAATGTACAACAGTTCCCAGGGGGAGAGGAAACAAATTGCCATCGTCTAAGATGCACAAAAGCTTCTGTAGAGGAAGAGATTAGGTTTATTTAAAATGTTCAGCTTGGGAAAGCAGGGACAGGAATGAAAGACATTTGGAAAAGTTACTGCTCTGACAGTATATTTGTGTGCAGCACATGATTCTGGTCACAGGATTTTGGGAGTCTTTAGAGTGCAGGTTGGTACTAGGATCCGTGACACAATCGGGCAGAAAGGCTAAGCTTCGTTTGAAAGGCATGGCTGTGCATTTGTAATCTTAGTTCAAGTATCAGGTTATAAACAGTGTTCTGTACTTGACCCAGTCATACAGGCATTTTCTTGAACACCTCACACTGCCACAGGTGAGATACAATGTTGGCTGGACCTCTGGTTTGGTCTACTGTGCTCATTTTTGTGTTCCTAATGTTCACTAAAATCTGCTTTGGTCTCTGTTTCTTTTCTACAGAGCAGATGTTCCACATTCCCCTTTACTGCAATTTCATGACTGTGATCATTGCTTTCTGTTGCTTGAGTAACACTCACATTTAAGCAGGTGCCTGGTGTGATAGTCTCACTTTCCAGGACCTAATTGTTCAGGTTAATGCCTGATGAAATAATTTACAGAGGTTAGCTGGGACTTGAGTAACCTCAGTTGAGTAACCCCGATCCATCTGATAAATACAGTGAAAGGTTTGAAAATTAATTATTTGAAGTTGTGAAGAATGTGTTACTTGGGTCCCCCTGTGCCCAAGCCCCCCCCCCAAAAAAAAAAAAAACAAAAACAGAAAAAACCCCTTCATTTTAGTGTTAGAGCTATAACCATATGTCATGTTATACAGATTTTAAAATTACATATATTGGATGTTGAAAAGGAAAAAAAAATCCTTATTGACAGTAGTCTGTAGCCTAGTAAACTCTTTTATTTTTAATACTGGAGCTACCTGGACAGTTATTTAACCTGACAGTCTAAGCTCTCAACCTTCCTCCTAATATTGCAAAAGTTACTAAAAAATAGTGTTTTGTGGAACAAAGCTGTTTCAAAGCTTTGAACATAGGAATCCAAGTCTAATGACTGCAAGAACTACTAGGAGCTACTGTCTCATCTCCTTTATCACAGATGGTAGACTCTTGTTCCATCCATTTTAATGCTCAAGTATACTCACTAGTACTGTACTGTAGTTGTACAAGGTAAATGCAGGCAAATTACTTGGTCTAAAAATCACTGCTAACACTGTGTCAAAGCAATTGCTGACCTAAAAAGTCCGTATCTTCTGTGTGTTATGATGCCTTAAGGAATATATTATTTTTTTCTTCAGTGTGTTATGATGCCTTAAGTAATATATTATTTTTTTCTTCAGTCAGACTGCTGCATTTATTAATTCAAAGCGAAAATGAAAAAAACCTTGTAATGTCATTATGGTGCATTTAAAGTAGAGAGATCTCTTAAGTTTTCTATTTCTGGAACAACTTAATGTGTTATGACTCAGTGGGTCTGTCATACAGCTCAAGTCAACGTTTTGCCTTCAGGAGCGTTTTTTAAGACTACTAGATTAGCTTTTAAAAATTACTAGCTTTGCAGAAAGCTGCATGCAAATTACCTTACAATAGTTCTTTGATGAAAGAGACTGACTTCCATCCTAATGACAGAGGTTATCAGAGTTAATGGAGTACTTGTAGCTGCTTTTTTATTTTCAGATCTGCTTAGCTTAGGAGAAGCAACACTCGTTCTTTTTTCCTTCTGCTTATAAGCAGAAAAGCAGGCGAGCAGGTGAAATAGTGAATTCTCAAAATTACAATATTTTTAGTAGTAGTATTTGAGCAAAATGAGTCACTTCTGGAAGCAGAGCAGATAGAAACATAAACTCTGAATTGAAACTGAAGATCTCTGTTTATATTCTTTATGACTGTACACACTCGATGCGTTTGCAAGCGCATTGTTATTGAGTATTAGCAAAATACTTTTCTTTTTCAGAAGGAAAAAGAAAAAAAGAAAGAAGAGAAAAAGAAAGAGAGAGAATCAGAAAAACCATCAAAACAATTAACAGTTGAAAAGGTAAGAATGGTTTCTTTTTTCCAGTTATTTAAAAATTAAACATAGTATTAGACTTGTACAAAGATTTGGAAAAAAATAATTGTGTTTGTATATATGTATTTATATGTGTGTGTGTGTGCATATATGAATAGTAATCTGGATAATCCATGTTAATGGTTTACTTATGCCATTGCTTGAATATGGAGTTGGTTGACCACACGACGAGGAATGTGTTTGGAGGAAGAGGGAAGTGAGTTAAGATTTAAGATAAGATAATTAAGGTTTTTAAGGTTTACCATTGCTATTCTTGCGCAGAACATTTTCTGTTTTATTGAGCACTTTATGATCACCCAATACTGTCTTTCATAAATGAATCCACTTTAAACATGAGTGTATAATTTATAGAATTGAATTAATAACTCTAGTCTCAGTAACTTGAAAATATTAAACTAGATCATGTCACAAAGCATGACAGACAAACCAGCCAGGGCACCTCTTTACACAGCTCTATTAAAGCATAATGAGCAGCCTTAGCATCATAGGTACAATTAAAATTTCATCTACACTTCTGTATAGAGTTAATATTAAACAAAAATGGAATGGGTAATTTAAGTATTAAATACAATAATTTCTTCTAAGACAGATGTCCTCTCTCAGATGATGTGAATCCATTAGTATGTTCTGATCTGCAGTGTAGTCTGCAGAATGCATTTGAATCTCCATCTGTCAGTTTATTCCCCAATAGTGCTGTGTTACAATTATGAAAAATGTTGTGTATTCATACATTATGATTGCAGATGTATTTCTAGTTCAGTTTTCAAATAGAAGGGTTTTATTTTGCATAATAAAACAAGATACAAAAATATGTGCAGACTTGGAGAGGAAAAAAGCCCCTCCCCAATACAAATATCTGATTAGAAAACAGTTTTGGAATAAGTTAGCGCAGAAGCAAACTTTGTTATGAAAATTTGCATAGCTTCACTGAGCTAGTGGAAAAGGAGATCCTTGTTCATATTGGTAGGAGGTTAAAACTTATTGATAGATGACAATAAAATTATTAAGTGTTGATTATTTAAGTTTTACAAGGGCATCTGGCCAAACTGCATGTTTTATTCTGGTTCTTAGAACAATATACTTTAATTATAAAGGCTAAAAATACTGCTGTGGTTTGGAAATCTTAACTTTCTAAAGCCTGAAGATCTAGTTTTGGTCTGGTGGAGGGTGGGTTTCCCTTTGCAAGGATGCCTGAACCTTGTGACATGGCTGGGAATACTTGGTTACGTGAGGAGAAAAGATGACAGTGCGTAGTTACAGCTGAGTGACTACCCTAATACTTGAAATAAAAATTAATTCAAATGCCACTGATTAGATTTACATTTGAAATGTCATTAGATTACCAGTCAATGATTAAGCAAGTAAAAAGAAGTATTTTGATTTTAAAAGCTTGTACAACAAAATGTGGAATTTGGTAAATATATCCACATTAGATAATAGTGCTGTTGTAACAGCTGCAAAATGTTTGAAATACTGCAGCATATTTCATTATAAATGTATCAGCACTGATTGCTCAAATGGAACTCATCTATGTGTCATCTTTTTAATTTATGAGATTCTTTAAGCTTGGGCTTTTCAGGGCTTTTAAAGATCATTCAAAATAAACTATTTTTAGACACAGCCTGTAAACTTGACATATTTTAAAACTGTAGTCACTTTCTAGAATGCAAAAGACAGAGACCTGTATCAAATGCTTGCATTTCCATTGGAGAGTACTGGTGAGATGGAGGACCAGAAGGTTTCATTTTTATATATGGAATAATGCATTGCTGCTTTTGTGGTGCGATTCTGCTTCAGGGAGCTGATAAACATTAGTATTTTTAGTTTGGCTAATAATGATACATTTCACATCCAGTTAGAGACTGTCTATAGACTATCTTAAGTATTTCGTGTTGAATGAATAGGGGAGTGCTGGCATCTTGACCACAGTATCATGTTTTCAGCAACCACATCAAGCAGTAGGTGGCTATTTATCCCACTTCTCAGCTTCCTGGAGAAGGAAACAGAGTATGAGAATTCTTTGGACACTTCATATGTGAAGTCACTCGTTGCTTTTATTGCAGACATGCTATATCTGCAGTCTAGACATTCCAGGCTTGGGAAGTTAATGAATTAAAAATACGTGACCGAGCAGTTTGCAGTTCTACCACAATTTTGAGACTTGTTTTGATTAAGGTAATTCAAGCAGCTTTTTAGCTGTCCTGTAGAAGAATCAATAAAGATGAAAAAGATGATAGGCCTTAAACTGGTAAAAAGTTGAAGCTATTGAAAACTTAAGATCTCTTTATAAGTGTCATGTACTCCTGCAAGTCTTAAGTTCCTAGTGTTTTCTTTTTTATATCTTATATTGAATTTAAGCTTCTTAGCTCTTAAAACAAGAATATACACCGTAAAAAATTAAAATGTTCACATTCAATTCTCTTGTTCTGGTCACCACCAATTTTATGTGTTTTGGTGATGGTAACACATGCAAATTTTTAATTTGTAGATGGAAAAAAACAGCTTTTAATAGCCATTTTTCTTCATAGACCTGACTAATCTGCTCCTACGTCTTCCTCTGGTGACTAAGTGATCTTTAGCCTTTAATAAGCTGAATGTCTTGTGTGACTTATGTTGCATTTTCAAATATTGCTGAAAGCTTGCAGCATTGATTTAATAAAGGATATTATTCCAATATTGTGTTAATGTATCAGGTAATTATGGCATGAAAGATACTTTGTTGATTAGCATGCTTTGATAAGTAAAAACAATATAAAGGCACCTTTTAACTGATTAAATAATAGTGGACTTTCTTACTGAAATTTCTTTTCAGTAAGAACCGTAATGTCCTTAAAGTGAGTTTCGTGGGAAACATTTTTAATGAACTATCGAGTTGGAGACAGTGATTTCATATTTAGAGTAGAATTTCTTCAATATCAGAGATTGTCCTGGTTTTTAGCTAGGATAGGGTTAAAAATAAGTGACTGGCAGCTGTAATGTTTTTTTCAGTCTACTTGAAGAACATTGAGAAACTTGCTTAACTTACTGAGGGTCCTTCTTCCCCCGCTTCTCGTGCCATTTCCACAGAGATGTCAAGTTTCCTCAGTGCTCATGCTTGAAATAACCTTATCCTTAATGTTACTTTGGAGAAAAAAAATTGCAAGAAAGCTGCTGTAACAATTATACAGTTCTTCATGACGTGAAAATGGGGGCCAGGTTATGTGGAGCTAAGATGTCTCGTCAGAGCCTGGCTTGTTTGCAAGCAACAGGAAAGCTGTTTTTAGCAATATAAAAATAAATTGAATTGCAAGAATAAATAATCAAACTGAGCTATCACATGCTTCTTAATACTTCTTACAGGACAACAGCAAGAATAATAGCATAACACAGACTGTCATGCAATGAGAGCAATTTTTAGATGTTCTGTACACACAATTAAGATTAAGATATTTTAAATTGTCTAAAAAAATAAATCTGATACCTTAGCAGCCCATTTCAGTAGTGGGGCAGGAAGAAAGTTGGTAGTTTGACCACCAGTCTTTTGTGTCTTGGTGATGTTAACACATGCAAATTTTTAATTTGTAGATGGAAAAAACCAGCTAGGCTTTTAATAGCTGTTTTTAAAACTTCATCATCCTGCCCACCCTTTCATCAGATGCTGAAGAGCTTTTGCTTTTTACTAGTTACTCTTTTGCAGAGCTGAAGTTGGTGAAATTTCTCAAATCAGCCATGATTTTCTCTCTTCCCCCCCGCCCCCACCTTTTGTTTCTGCCTAAGCTGACTGAATGAGTTCTCCATTTGGCAAAAAACACTGAACTCCTTTTTGTTTCTAGTGTATCTACTGAGAAGGATTTTTGTTCATCCTTGGGTAATTGAATGTTCTCAATTTACAGTCATTTGGTGACTTTAAAAAGAATCCATAGCCTACAGATTCTGCTGGTGCATGAGGGAGATACCAAAGCCTCATAGTAGTTTTCTGAACTAAAGTTTAAACTGTGCAGTCATTTCGGGTAGAGAGTTTCTGCTCATAGCACAGAGGAGCACTTGGGTAAGCTCCGTGCTGCTTCTTCATGCAGCGTGTTGGAACAGTCTCTGTGTGCACCCCATCCACGTTGCACCTGCTCTTCACTGAAAGGAAGCACAGAAGGGAAGGAGGTGGTGTGCAGTCCGGTCGTGCCAGCTGAGGGATCAGGACTGTGAGGGAGGTGGCCAGTGTGTGAACTGGGGAGGTTGTGTGCCCCGAGGATAAGGAAGAGCTGCCAGGAATGGGCTGAGGAAGACAGTGCTTATGAATGATCAAATGGTACAAGGAATAATACTTCACTGAGTAAAGGCACTTGCATTGCACTGTTTAGAGCAGGGAACTTGGATTGTGCTGTGTGAATGAGTTCTTGGATTTCAGAGCAACTAGGACAATTCTAGGTTTTTTCAATACGTAACTTTTTATGTCCAAATGCAGTACAAATTCAGACAAAAAAGGCATAACTAATTATGATGTTGTGAGGCTTTGGAGTGCTCCCAAAGTAAAGGGGAAGGGATTCATATGTCTGAATGTTCGGATTTTTGTAGGGTACAACTTTTTATGTAATTTAATTTTTAAATTAGTAAAACCTGATGTGTGTCAGTGCTAGCAATCCAGAATTAAGCCAGAAATGATTTAGAAAACTGTCCGTGGAAAACTTGGCAAGTATTTCTGATATCCAAAATTAGCAAGTTCAGCTAAGTCCATGGCACTGAATGTTTTAGAAGTGTTTGGGTTCGGTACTGTGTTACTTTGTGGTGTTTATTTTAGAGGTTTCACATCAGTTGAAGAGTTTCATGAAAATACTGTGATGATTTCACTATAAAATACTGCACATTGAGAGCCATAGTTGCCATGAAACTACATCTAATTTACTGAAAGTAAGCCCTTTTAAGACAAGATTATGTTGTGTTGGGACAGTTAAGTTAAATGGTAAGGATATGAAGAACAAACTATTTTTTTTTCCCCACAAACTACTTGTGTTTTCACAAACTAATATTGACATTCAAAGTTAAGACTTACTTCATTCTGCTGAACGTATCAAGATGATGAATGTTTCTTAAGGATTGCAGCAGTTACACTTGATTAACTGAAGTACTGTTTGACACTGAGTTTAGTTTGTTTTACTATATTGCATTTTGAGTTTGAAATTGGCTCTTGTTTTCGTATAGACTTAATTTAAGGGACAGGAATGGGTCAGTTAGAGGTTATCTTTCAATTGTAGTATATCAAATGCTGTTTTTCTTGCCCAAACTGGAGACTAAATTGCCAACTTAAACTGAGCAATAACAGTGAGGTGCTGTGGCTCTGTCAGCTGGTACCAGCCAGCACCAGATGGCCTGCATTACAGGGGTACTGACATAAGTTTATTTGCATTTAAAAAGCACTAGAGAACCCCTGAAAAAAAAGAGAGCAAATCATATTAGCAGTTTTTTACCATTATATGGGAAAAACGATGTGCCAAATATTCATTTAACCAAATAGGAAGAACTTAATGTAGCCTATTAGGGTGATGGTTTTGTTTGTTTATTTGTTTCCTCCCTAAGACAGCTAAAAAATTCACAAACCCCACAAAAATCAACCTGTCTGGGCAAGTGAGACAAGAAGAACTATTGGTCCCCATTAGTTCTCTGGGGATGCTTTTTACTTACCCAAAGTATTCCAAATTATTATCCTAATAATTTTGTACAAGGAGAAATGAGTTGGAGCAAATCTTGCTCTAATGTTCTACACTTCTTTTAAAACTGAGTATCATTGTGAGAATGCGTGGAAGAATCAAAGCCTGCAAAATTTTTGATGTCCACTTAAACGCCAGTTTGGTGGGAGTGATATATTTATATGTTTACTTTTAAGTTGTAGGGATAAGTTGACTCACAAATATTACATTACAAATATTCTAAATATTTTTTATGTTGATACTGTGTTGATTATGTATTTGCTAAATCACTTGATTAATTGTTAATAATATGTTTCCCTAGACTTCTTAACATTATTTGTCTTTCTGAGTGATAGAATTTAAAAATATTTTTTATATTTGTATATAAAATGTAATATAAATTTAAATTATTTATATAAGCAATAAAGTGTTTATCACAGGAACAGAAAAATAGAAACATGTTTTGCTCTCTGGTTCAATACATAGTCTTATTTATACTCTTAGTCCTTGTTTTCACAAATTCAGACTAAGTAGGTAGGAGTTAAAGCTCAGGATTTAGGACTATGTGATAAGACACAGGACAACCTGTTTCCCTGCCTCCTACCCTCACAGAGGGTGAAGGGGGTTTTAAGGCTTCTTATTCTCTCAGAGTGCGTTTTATGGACCTGTCCCAGCCTGGTTTTACATTTCTAATCATACCTTTTCAGTCTTATGGAAGAGATCAGATTATTTTGGGTTCTTTGGTTGCTTCCAATGCTAATCTGGAGAAAAGCAAATCAAACTAGATTCTTTCTGAAACTGTGTGACTCGTTCATTTTGCAGGTAACAAAGGACTCCTTATGTTTGAGGATTGCCTTGAAAAATAGTCTTACTTAATGAAATTAATCTGTCATGGCTCTTATTACGTATTGGGAGTTGTAGACAAAGAAATTAAGAAATAGATATTGCAGGTAGAGGCAGTTGAAAGAAAACCCTTTTTTTGTCGGACGGGAAGGAGGGTATTTGTCTTTTTAGTGTTGGAAAAGGAGTCAGCCTACAGGAAGTGTATCACATTTCTTTCTCCAGCCCAGTGTGTGTTCTCCGTATCAGCCTGATCCTCTCAACTCTGGTCTGCAGCAGAACAGTATTTTAATGTAAATTTTTTTTTTAAATTTTATAGAAAAGGAATCTTAAAACTATGAGAACACACTTGGCTCTGGGCTGCTTTCTCAATTACATTTTTTTCTTCATGCAGGGTCAAAACCTAAAGCTGCCCTGGGTTTTCAGTTGATAATACTTATTAACAGATGGCATTTTCAAGTTTCTCCTGTTTGCCTATGATAAGCTTCACCTTTTTTCTTGATCACTTTGGGACAATTAGGAAGGCAACATCTGCACATACTCATAGGTATATTGAATGAAAAAAGTAAGCACATTTAAATAAGCGTAAACTAAATCAGCCTTATTCATGGATGGATGCTGTCTTTAGATAAAAACATCTATATGACCAAGACTTACTAATTCTGTGACATTTGAAACCACAGGAGCATGCATGATTGAAAGTGCAAGCATTCAATCTCATCTAAAAGTTTTATAAAATTTATAGTACTAGTTAGGAGATTGTGTACAATCAATCAAATGTGCAAGAACAAAAGCCTGACATTTTTACAGAAGTGGTATTGATAACACAGAACTGAATGTAAAGAAGGGTGAGGATTGGATGAGATTAAGTTGATAACAGGAAAAGGACATTTAATTTGAATAATGTTACTCAAAATTATAATCTTATCTTGTTTTGAATAATAGGCTTCCTTTGTTTTCCTAAAATAACACAAGTATTGGAGCATGAGCAAAACAATCTGTGTGTGTTCTGCTCCATTTTACTATGCTTAAGCTAGAACATGTTTAAACTCCTCAGGGAAGATGGTCTCACTCCAGTGTGTGACTGTCAAGATAGGGAAAGTGGGAGGCACTGTTAGATGTGCAAATCTTACTGAAGAATAAAGATAGTAACTCTGTTTTCCTCAAAAAATAGTTTGAGATGCCACTAACAATATTAAAAGCTCCAACATTTGCTTAAGCTTTAAATTTTTTTGTTTTGGTTTGGGTTTTTTTTAAATAAAAAAAGACGTAAAAGGTTTCAACAAGCTTCCAAACACTGGCATACAACTTTCAGTGTCTTCCAGTGTCTTCCAGTTTAAATTCACAGTTGACATGGGTACTGATTGCATGGCTTTTTACTAAAAGGAGTAAAAGTATTTGTTTGGACTGTTGAATTTATTATGTTTGATAGTTGCTCATGGCACTAGAACAATTGCACAGAAAACTTTACAGCTCTGTCATTCATCTGCTGTAAGTAGATATCAAGATATCTTTTTCCTTTGTTTAAAGTTAGACTATTTTAGTGGTGTAAAAGAAATTGCTTTAGTTGAATCTCAACGTAAATGTTGAAAGAGTGCCTGAACAAGCAAGTCAGACAGAGCCCTTGTAATACCACTTTGAAGGGTCAGTTGTAAAATTTCAGAATCTTTGGAGCTGTGAATCTATAAAGTTTTAGTGATCATTACATTTTGTAAGGATGATTTCAATACTCATTTTCCGAATACTTGGAAACTTCGTACAGGTTCTCATTATTTAAACTGGGAGAATAAAAGCAGAAAGAAATGTGACTCATATCCAGTTGAGATGTAGACTGCTAGACTGGGTTGTGGCTAGAATGCTTCTTGATAGTTGATCTTAAAGATTACAGTGATATAGAGGATGAACACAAAGAAGATAGAGTTTACTTTGGTATTGCTTGTGATAGGTTAAAATTAATTATCTTCTAAAGTAGTTGTTTCAAAGTGGTTAACTTTGAAATGAGAACAAAACCAAGGAAAAAAAACCTGACTGTCAGAAGAAACTAATACAGCTAATGGTCATAAACATGAACAGCTAATGATGCATAACTATTTAATAAACATTTATCCCTCTTACTAAGTTCTGCATTTGTGAAACATGTACTTATGTATGAGGATGATGTACTTGTGTATGAGGATGATAAAGTACTCATCAATTTGCTCCTAACTTCTGTAGCAAAAAAAAAAAAGAAAAGCAACAAGCTTTATATAGAAGTAAGAAAAATTAACCTGTGGGGTTATTTCAGTCTAATTAGCTGTCAGTGACAGGATTGAATTTCCATGGAGCTAATTGAGAAGCTTTTTTAAAATGCACCTTATAGACATAGTATGTTTAGACTTCATAGTGTTTATATCGTACTGTTTGCCATAGTGAGAGAAAAGATACCAGCACAGGGTATTAGTCCAGCTCTCTAAGCAACAGAACTCTGTTAGGTGAAATCCTAATTCAGAAGTGGTTTGTATGAAACAATATTCGGGGTGATGCTATTATGTGACTGAAATGTAAAGACTGCAAGAATCCAAACAACAATCGGGAGGAGAATGGGAGTAACCTAATGAGTGAAAACAGAGCACAGTGATCTGCTTCTCCTAGGTCCATCAAAGGAGAGTCAAGGAAAGAGATTCTCTCCCAGGAACCCCAGGCAGGTAAGAGGTGATTGCATACTAGGCTATAGGACTTCCTGTGGGCTGCAGAGACAAAAAAGTTTGGGGATAGGGCAGAGTATGTTGTATGAAGCTTATCGTGAGATGTTGTATTGGGTTTGCGTGGCAAGGTTTTTGGTAGTAGTGGGGGAGGGGACATGGGGTGGCTTCTGTGAGAGAAGCTGCCAGAAGCTTCCCCCATGTCCGACCCGACACAGCCAATGCCAGCCGGCTACAGGAACGGACCCGCCGCTGGCCAAGGCCGAGCCAATCAGTAACGCCTCTGTGATAACATAATTAAGAAAAAAAAAAGGAAGGGAGAAAAAAAAAGGCTGCACACTTTGCAGCTGGAGAGAGGAGTGAGAAGATGTAAGAGAAAACAACTTCGCAGACACCAAGGTCAGTGAAGAAGGAGGGGGAGGATGGGCTCTGGCGCCGGAGCAGAGATTCCCCCCCCAACAAGTGGTGAAGACCATGGTGAAGCAGGCTGTCCCCCTGCAGCCCATGGAGGTCCATGGTGGTGCAGATGACCACCTGTAGCCTGTGGAGGACCCCACGCCGGAGCAGGTGGATGCCGAAGGAGGCTGTGACCCCGCGGGAAGCCCGCGCTGGAGCAGGTTCCTGTCAGGACCTGTAGCCCGTGGAGAGAGGAGCCCACGCCGGAGCAGGTTTGCTGGCAGGACTTGTGACCCCGTGGGGGACCCGCGCTGGAGCAGTCCCTTCCTGAAGGACTGCACCCCATGGAATGGACCCAGACTGGAGCAGCTCGTGAAGAGCTGTCAGTCATGGGAAGGACTCACGTTGGAGCAGTTGGTGGAGGACTGTCTCCCGTGAGAGGGACCCCACGCTGGTGCGGGGGAAGGAGACCTCCCCCTGAGGAGGAAGCAGCGGCAGAAACACCGTGTGATGAACTGACCCCAACCCCATTCCCTGTCCCCCTGTGCTGCTGGGGGGAGGAGGTGGAAAATCGGGAAAGAGATTAAGCCCGGGAAGAAGGGAGGGATGGGGGAGGTGTTTTAAGATTTGGTTTTACTTCTCATTCTCCTCTGATTTTGATTTGTAATAAAGTAAATTTGTTTTTTTTCCCCCAAGTCGAGTCTGTTTTGCCCGTGCCAGTAATTGGTGAGTGATCTCTCTCCGTCCTTATCTCCACCCACGAGCTTTTCGTTATAATTTTCTCCCCCTGCCCATTTGAGGAGGGGGAGTGATAGAGTGGGCTTTGGTGGGCATCCGGTCTCTAGCCAGGGTCAACCCACCACAGATGTTTAGGTGACAGACCAAAAGCAGGGAAATGGAGGTATCAAGGTAGATTGGGGTAGAACAAGGAAGCAGTGGGGAAGGGAATAAAAGGGGCAGTCATATACAGGCTGCTGGGCAGTATGCTTGTCTGAGCCCTGCCGTTGATCACTGTAGGCTATCTTTTATTCTTGCCAAGTTCTGTTTGCAACCATGTTGTTTGTGAGTGCACTGTCTCTTCTGTGTCTGTGTGTGAGCGCTAGCAAACTTCAAGTTGGACTACCAGACAAGGAGGATAAGGGGATGGTGTCGACCACTGGAAGGAGACCGCAGGTTTGAGGAACCTAAGGGTCAGCAACTGGAGAGACCAGCATCTGGAAGCCAACTATTGCAAAGGCAGCATGTCTGAGACCAGCTGTGGGAGCAATCCGTATTGTGCTCACACACGTGTGTTTAACAACTGGGAAGTTTCATGGTGGACTAGCCAGTGTGTAGGATATCAGCATCTGGAAAGGGCCAAGGTCTGAGCTGGTGACTGGCTAAGAGTGTAGGGTTTTGATATTGGATGAACTTAGGTTTCATGCAAAAAGGATTTTTCAGCAAAAAAGCACTTTAGTAATAGTTAAGGAAAGATTGCAAAGCATACCTTCACAAATAGGGATGGGAAGCAATGCTGTTATTGGATTGGTTTTTACTATGAGCTCAGCCATTTGCCATGCCTCAAACAGCTCATTCTTGCCAGGAGATGTGTGAAGAATGAATTACAAATACATACCCCTTAGTTCTGGTTTGGTATACTGATGTTGTATTCCGTATAACCCAAAAGGTTTTTAGAAGGAAAGTTATAAAAGAAAACAGTTTAATGAGGAACTGGAACTAATATAGCTGCGTTATTGTAATCTTGCCCAAGCTAATGAGCTCAATAGAATGGAGTAGAAATATGTAAGCTGAGTTCATATAACCATAATATGTGGTTCTGAAACTGAAGATGTATTTAAAACAGCTTATAAAAATACAAACCATGTTTATTGCATTTCACAGCTTGCAAAATGAGATGCATTAGAACACTTTGACTCTTAATTTGATTTATAGATGTCGTAATGGGACATTGGATCAGCTACAGCTTTAAGATGGATCTGTCTAGATTTTCTACTTCATAATGATTTCTTCTAAAAGATTTTAAAACCAGATTTTATTCAATTAAAAGTAGCATGCCTGTGTTTTATCTAAATCAAATTCCATGACAAGATAATACAAAATGGGGAAAGGGTTGATAAATAGCTTTTTCTTTTGCCTTTTGTGTCCTTGTAAACAGGTCCTTGCTTCTGGGCTCAAATGCAGTTGTTTCAAAGATTTAGAGCTGCATAAAACTCTGCTCAAATCCTTGCCCCCAGTAACCCCAGGAAATTTTGATACCTCTGCACTGATACTGTGTGCCTGTCCTTCCCTGCAGTCTTGCCATCTCTAGCTCGGCCCCAGGTTCCTCCTTGTTGTTGTGACTGTTACCTAGCAATCATCTTGCAATCTTTTGATGCGTTTCTGCAAGTACCAAATTTAAGAGAAAGAGCTTGCCCTCTTTCTGCAGACCCTGTTCTGAACTTGTCAGCTTTAAGAACATATAATAAGTTTGAAAATGAATGCATACAAACTGTTTCAAATACGATTTTTATTATATAGATTTAATATATGAATATAAGAATTTAAAGAGAAGGATTTAATCTTTTATATTTTGCCATAGTCTCAGCAGTAAGTATAAAACGAAAGGCAACTTCATTTTAGGAAATTTTGCTTCTACAGTTGCACACCTTATTTTGAGCAAGGTAAAAAGGCCTCTGAGAATGTGTGATGCATTAGAAAGGAGCTAAACTGATTCAGCTAAGTATGAGATATGAAAGATTTTAAGCCTTCTTGGAATACATTGACTAAAGTAAATGAGATCTGAGCTAACATTTTAAATTCAATTAAAATAAAATGGTAATACTGGGTGGTCAGTAAGTAATAACAAAGGAATAGTCTTAATCCACTTTCCATAGAAATTACTAGCATATTAGCCTAAACCCGGATAAAATCATATTAATAGGATAAGATTATGGTGCAGTGGTCTGTTAGTTCTGCCATGAAGTTTTTAATTCAAATTACTAAAGATATGACACATTTTACATAATCTTGTGCAGGTACCTTGCCCTAACTGTGAGACTCTAATGAAATCCATATACCTAGATTTTTAAAGTGGAGATGTAGATCAAGGACCACTTAAAAATGTTTTCCTTTGAGAGTGTGTTTCGACTGAATGACCTTCATGTGTACAGAATCCTATTTAACAACATTAAAAAAAGGCAATTCTGTTTTGTTGGTGTGCTTCATATAAATGCCTTAAATTAGCTTATCTGCATGAGTGTGAGTAGTTCAGTGTTTGAGAGTGATTCATTATAACAATTGCAATAGACTCTTAAGTAATAAACTTACATTTTTCCCTTTGGGTTAGCTGTTTCTTTCAAATAATTCTAGTTTTATACATGAGTGGCAGCTTTTTTTGCGTGTGTGTTGACATGCAGTTTTTTCTCTTGATTAGAAATGCATCTGAGTTTCTTGCAGATTCTCTGCAATCTGTACAACTTCATAATGATACCACTGTAGTATAGCTTGCGATTCAATATAGTATACTTATTTTCTGGCTTTTCTACTAGTTGGGCAAAATAGAAGCTCATCACTTGCTAAAAGTAGCCTAAGTTTTGAAGAGTTAGTCTGATATCATACAGGAGGATGAACAGAACAACACGTTTAATCTTTAATGTGATTTAAATTCAATATTATGAAATAATTAGTTTTTACTTATTTACATGTCAGACACAAAAGCTGTAAAACATGCTTTAAAGTTTCTAGGGTACCTACATGAGTAATGCTGTAAATAGATATGGACTAAACTAACTTGTGTAGTAGAAGTGTATGAGCTGTAAGGAAAAATCATATCTACAAACCTATTGCAAGATTATAGTAAATTACTAACACTACTTTCTCATATGGGAATTCTTAAATGTTTATGCTGTCTTGCAAGTTTTATGGCAAGCTGGTAATGAAGAAGGAAGGAATCCAATTACTTCTTGCACAAGACATACAATTCCTACCTGATGAGAGCAAAGGAAGACTTTTGTTCAGTAACCATAGAAGCATCTGTGAGCTCTAGTTAATAAACTGGAAATTGCTTTTAAGTGAGTTAGAAGTGCTTTTCACTAAATTATCTGATGGATCTCCAGCTTTCTTAAAGCTTCTTGTAGTTAAGGTAGGATATAGAAATAAGAAATGAATGAGTAGGCCTAAATGCTTTCATTATTTTTCTTTTCTCTGAGGCAGCATGAATTATTTAATGTTTATCTCCAAAAATACCTGACTGGACAAAATTTAATGAAATGCCTAACTAAGACACTGGACTTCCTGCAGTATGCAACTTATGCTTCAGGTGTTACTTAATGTTCTTCACACTCTCATCTCCTGCAGACTTGCTGTCTAAATCTCTGTGAGAAAATAGAGCTTCCCGTTTGAGGGAGTGGGAGTTTACCTTTGGATGAGTGTGCTGCACAACTGCAATGCTCAGATTGAGGGCTTCAGGGCTGGTGTACACTAAGCTTCAATATGAAAACAGAACTTGGGAATCACTATGATTTGTGGGATGAGTTCCATAAATAGGTTGATTCACTTGACAGATGTGATCCTCATATGTGCTTGGTGATGTCTATAGAATGCTAGAGAAGGGGAAGAGGTGGTGCTTATGAAGAAAATGGACCAACCATGGTGAAATATTGCTGTCTGTGTGAGTATGTGTGTGTGTGTAGTCCTTGAATTTATTAGACAAGAGATGCTTAGAGGTTGGCTTGTTTTAATTATCAAAACAAGGACTGATAGAAATATGATTGCATAAAACTAGCAAAACTTAAAATGAAAGGGTTATCAAAAGTATTGTGTCAGTATTGCATATGCTGATGGGATGAGTTCAGAAAGCACAATGTCTATGGTATGGGATATTCCTTTGGTCAGTTCAGGTCAATTGTCCTGGCTGTGTCCCCTCCTAACTTCTTACTTCTGTGGGGGGGAAAAAAGAAAAAGCCTTGATGCTTGTAATAGTTTAACTGGCAAAACCAGGACAATGCTGTACCAGAGCAGCTCAGCAACAGCCAAAACACTGGTGTGTTACCTACTGTGTTTTGGCCACAGATCGAAAACAGCACCACACTGGCTACCTCAAAGAAAGCTGACTCCATCCCAGCCAGACCCATACAGGCAATTTGTTTGCAAAATATATGGTATAAAGTAGATTTCGGTTCTCTTATCCTTGTCAAGGAAATGTCCTTATTTACTAGAAAATTTCCTTTAGAGTAACATATAAGAGAGAGAAACACATCCGTAAAATCAACCCTAGAACTTGATGTGTGAATAATTCCTGATTTATTTGGTTTCAGCTAACTCAAGAAAAGTGTTTCACATAAATGAGATTGAGCTAGAATGGTGGTGTTAGTGGTAAATTGAGAGCAATGCATCGTGAGAGTTCAATAAAAGGTATTATTGGTTTGTGTAAAACTGAGCTTTGTTTTTTAAATTGAGACCTAGTAGGGGCAAATAATTCTCTTTTTTTTTTTTTTTTTGGCTGGCCTAAACTAGAGTTACCCTATTTTTAAAATTAAGCCTCATATAGCTTTTATTGTTGCACAAAATGAGTAATGGAGAAGAAACAGCAATGCAACATTAAATGTAGGTTGTTGAATTACGAGTTATTATTTCATGATGGAATAGAAAACTTTCTCAGGTAAATTGGGAAGTTTTCTACAATTATGTTCTTTTGATCTTGTAAGGATGTAGTCAGAATTTGAGCAAAATAAAACTCAAAACTTTAGTACAAATTTTTGTCATTTTTCTACCAAAACCTGATGAACTGGAAAATAGTTAAAAATCTTAGAGGTGAAATGGTAAGAAAATGAACTAGATTGGTAAGTGATTAATCCCGCCATTTCCTAATGGTAGGAAAATTAAAAATATTGATTAAATCATAGCCAGTATCTCTATGAATTTCAGGTAGTTTCTAGTAAGGAAGGCATCAGCTCAGTGTGAATCCAAGAAAATTACATTGCAAAAAAAATACTAAAGGAGGCTCGTGTATTTGCTTGTTTTAAAATTGTAATGAATTACAGATGGCCTGATCTTCTCCACAGTTGTCTGCTTTTGAATTTTGTTTGTGATATTTTCGTACCACAAAACATAAAAGTTGACCGAGTTGCAGTGCGGAGATGTGTGCAGATTGCCAGCGTACACGGTTCTATCCACAAATTTCAAGCCAGTGGGTTTGCACTGAAAGTGTGTGGAAGTTAAGTGAACATCCAGATATTCATTTCTGTATTATCATTTTCTTTAAATAGGAAAGAGATTATTCTTATCAGTAGACATAATTTCTCAACTGTTCATTTTACTAGATGTGAAGTTATGGGAAGTTCTTAACTATTTTTAAATATCTGCTCTGTCGGTACTGAAAGATGATTTATCTTTTTGCCTAAGGGCTGCTTATGGATAAGCCTTTAGTGCTATGTTGTCATATTATGTTTTTATTGTATTGTAGATGTACAGCAGGCAGGATTTAGATGTGGCTTGATTTGAGTATGAAATTGGGAGTCAGTCATCACTAGATACTAAATAGAGAATTGAATCAGAGCAGAAAGTTTGTCTTAAATACTTTTAATGAAAAGCGGTCAGTAGAGGTTTTAGGAAAATGTTATCCATGGGATTATTTTGACAATTAGTCTATCTTCTAAATATCAAGTAAAAATTCAGATATTTTATGAAGGAGAAGCATTTGTCTTAATCTCCTGTATATCATGCAGTCTGTTCATAAGAATAAAAATAAAAATTCTGATAAGACAATAGAAAAAAAACTTAATCTCGCCCTTAGTGTGTTCTTTCTAGACTCCTGCTAAGTACTCACCTTCCCATACTATCAGCATGGTATGCCTTTCAGGGGATCCTCTTAGCAACTGTTACCTCTCCTGCAGTAGAACTTGATTATTTTTCCCAGTTTCTTTTTATTAAGTATGAATATTGCTTAATATTCCTGCAGAAGATATTTGCACTTAACTGCTGAAGCAATATGAAGAGCTGCTAGTAGAATGATCTCTCAGAGAGAGATTTAGGAACAGGCTCTGGTAGATACAGATGAGGCAAAATCCAGTAAAAAGGAGTGATTACTCGCAAAGGAAAGGGCTTGTTGCCACCACACCAATCCTGAAACTGTTTCTGAGCGTTAGGCATCACACCACACCATGCATGAGCACCTGAGAAATCACAGTAGTCCAGAGAAGGTTGCTTTTAGCCCCTTCCACCAGGAAAATTAAGACATTACTAGGGTACCTGAAAGCATGAAAGGCCTTCAGCCTTGGCAAAAACATCTGCCAAGTGTGAATAAAATAGCTGACAATTCCTGTGTGCTCTATCACTTGAGACAATCACAGAATGGTTGAGGTTGGCAGGGAATTCTGGAGGTCATGTCCAACTCCCTGCTTAAGCAGGGGTCACTTAGCACAGATTGCCCAGGCCGATATCCAGGCAGCTTTTGAATATCTCTGGGCAACCTGTGCCAGTGCTCAGTCACCCTCACAGTGAAAAGGGTTTTGTGATGTCTAGATGGAGCCTCCTGCTCCTGGATGTGGCCACTGCTCCTGGAACTGTCACTGCGCACCACTGGGAAGAGCCTGGCTCCAGCTTCCGCACACACTCCCTTCATAGATCTGTAGACACTGATACAACCTCACAGAGCCTTCTTTTCTCTAGGCTGAGCAGTGCGAGATCTCTAAGCCCACGTGAGAGATGCTCCAGTCCCTTAATCCTCTTTGTGGCCTGTCGCTGGACTTGCTTCATTATATCCATGTGTCTCTTCTGCTGGGGAGCTGAGAACTGGATTACAACACTCCAGATACGATCTCACCAGTGCTGAGTAGAGAAGGATCACCTCCCTCGACCTGAAGCTTGTCCTGACCTCAGTTTACTTCAGTGATATTTTCAAATAAACTGTTTTCAGTAATCTCAGAATAGTTTAAAGCAGAGGATGTTGCTTGGTTTCAACAGATGCTCCAAACTGAGAACAACCTTGAAATGTAGTGTAGTGGCCATTGGTGACAGCTGTGAAAAATGGAAATGCAAGGTCTGTATATCAAAGACGTTTTGGTGCTCTGCTGTTGGCGAGGACAGTGTTTCAGAAAAACGTACTAGTACCATAAAGGTGATTTTGAAAAAGAAGCTGTTAATATATGACCTGAAGTAAATATATCTAGGAATTGCTATAATTACATACCTCACTTAATAAAACCACGTATATTGCTAAGCCAAACTTCAGTGTTGTAAAAAAATAGTAGCCCCAGTAACCTTGAAGGCTCCACTTGAAAATAAATGCACAAAATTGTGTACCTGTTCCCTTCTACTTGACTTTTAATAGCAAATTTTTAATGCTATTTTTAGTCTATTTAATGCTGCTTAGTCTCCTATTTTTATGCAGCCTTTTTCCAAAGGACTTGACAAAGAATAGTTTATCTAGTACTGGTGTCAATACTTAAAAATAATTGCTGTGGGAGTCAAGCAGACGAGTAATAGAAACTGAGATGAATCTTAGTGCAGCAGGATTCTCAAGTATTTGTCATGCTATAATGCACCACTACAGAATACAGTAATTTTTAGATAAAGCCAAACACTAAATTAAACATTAATTTTAAGAAATGTCACTGCCTTGATATGCAGTTTTTTGCCTGTTGCACACTTATGTGCTCACCGTGTGCAATATTTAGCTTTAACATCTCAAAAGACCACTCTCTACATAAAGCTTAGTCATGTGTGAGCTCTGTTGGAGCAAAACTACTAAAAGGAAATTAAACATCACATTTCTCTCTAGTTTGGAATAAAATTTTCAAGTGGCCCAATGTGACTTCCCTTTTTGTTCTTTTCTGAAAGTTTCAACACCTTGTTTGTGCCAGAATTGCATAGGCTGGAAGGAACCTCTGGAGGTCTGCTGCTCCAGACCCAGAAATACGGCATGATCTCTGCTACAGAATGCTTTAGTAAGGCATTGCTTTTCATTATACCTTCTTCAAGTGGACCACAGTACAGTCAGGTACAGTCAGGATCCCCCGGGATCCATGGGGCCCAAGAGAGAACAAGACTGTCTTAAGGAACAGCATGGTTATTTAGGTGCTAGGGGGTTATGTAGGTGTTCTTAAATTAAGAATAATTGTGTATATGCAAGTTTCTTGTTCTAATTCATCCCATTGGTGCCAGCCTTATCTATTTTATGCCTAAGTGTAGGTGACTTTAGAGGAGTCCCTTCCATCTCTGAATCATGGCAAACCTTAAGCACTGAACAAGCATCTCTTGAATTTGTACAAAAGCCCTCATATGTGGCATGCAGCATCTTCACCAGAAGTGAAGGTCTACTGAATTTTAAAATTCTTTGAAATCTCAGACAGGAGGATAGGAAATTTCAGCAACTGGTGTTTGTTATGGTGAGAGAATGGGAGAAATAACATAGTATTGCAGGTAAAATTAAGGGTGAGAGGAAAGGATTTTTGTTCAGATAGCTGCTGTATATTGCTTTGTGTGACCACTGTTGTACAGAGGAAGTATTGGGAAATTGTTAAGTGACTGAGAGCTTTTTTTTTTTCATTTTTCAGGCTGAAGGTTAGTGTGATGGTGAGAACTGTGTAGCTGTAAAGGAGCTGAATAGTGCTTTAAGTGCTTTAAATCTCCATCAAGGAAATGAATGCAGTATTGATGCCTAGCAATATTTGCTCTACTAACAAGCTTGAAAATAATTTTGCAGTCTTTCTTAAAGTAACCAACTATGAAGTAACCTTAAAGCCTGTCGGTTTACCTACTAGCAAGGGAGCAAAATGTGTAAGAAATTGCTGATCAGGAAGTACAATACTCATATTTAAAAACAGTATCCTAAACGATTTTATTTTTATAGAAACTTATATTTTATACCTTGTTTCTTCATTTCCTTTCTTATTTAGAAAGTGATGAAACAGAAATATGCATTTAATAATTATTGAAAATGTTCATTTGACAAAGCAGAGAACCTAAGTAGATTATTCGTACTATATTTTAAAATTTTTAGTGTAGATAATGAGATTAATTTGCTACAATACTAAGTACTAAATGAAAGAGAGTGTTATTTGAACTCTTATCTGTTTAGTTCTTACTAATGTATGCAAAAGTGTTTTGGTTTCTGTGAAAAATTTGCATTCTAAACCAACTGTGTCAAGCTTTAATTATTTCAAACTTATGCTTTTAGGTAGTTATCATAAATCTAATCTGGAGTAATGAAAATTTGCATATTTAATATAATTCTAACAGTTTAGCTTTTCAGTTTAAAGAAGTTGTTCTACATTGAGAATTGTTAAGCAATTTAAGCAGAAATGTCAGTTTAATGAACTCAAGCAAATATCAGAAACACTTCTTTTCACAGCTTCTATGACCCAAGGTGTTCCTTACAAAGTTGGAGAAAAAACAAACATACAAATTTTTATGATAAATTATGTTCTGAAATACTCACTATTAATTCTAATTGATGTTCCTAATATTAATTTAAATTTTATGGCATATTTACTGAGATGTGGTCAGTTGTTGAAAATTTTATTTTGAATGGTCACTTTTAAAAAATTCTTGATATGCAAAAATTTACTTTCAAAACCCATATTTTTTCCTCATACCAAAGAAAGTTTTTTTTCTTTGCAATAGAGTAGCATTTGGAATCAGTGTGCTGTTCTTCAGATCACATAGTTAAAGATGAAAGTTGTAGTACAATATAGAATCAGGGAATATTTTTCCAGCATGTGGTTTCTCAAACAATTTTGGTCTTGAACAAGATACATAAAGTCAACATAAGGATTTTTGTCAAGAGGAAGCAAGTATTTCTCCGAGACATTGGCAAGGATCAGTTTGAGTGTGAAGAAACCTGTTCCCTGTGGCTACAGAAATGGAGTTGAGTTCATTGCAGCTCTTTACTGGAGGGTTTCAGTGGGGGCTTGCTCGCATAAGGGGAGTGTCAGTAGTATGGTAGGCTTCTGTTCGCTTGGGCCATCTTTGAATACTCTTGAGTTTCCTCACTGCACTTTCCAAACACCAGGCTCATTACTCTTTATCCCTAGTTTGCAGAAAGGAAAGTAAAGGATTACCTAAATAAAGAGAACTTTGTACCCATGTGTTGAACTATAAAGTTCTCCTAATACTAAAGGCTAAGATTTCATAGAATCATAGAATGGTTTGGGCTGGAAGGGACCTTAAAGATCATCCAGTTCCAACCCCCCTGCCATCAGCAGGGACACCTTCCACTAGACCAGGTTGCTCAAGGCCTCATCCAGCCTGGCCTTGAACACTTCCAGGGAGGGGGCATCCACAGCTTCTCTGGGCAACCTGTTCCAGTGTCTCACCACCCACACAGTGAATTTCTTCCTAGTATCTAATCTAAACCTACCCTCTTCCAGTTTAAAGCCATTGCTCCTTCTTCTGTCACTCCCTGCCCTTGTAAAAAATCCCTCCCCAGCCTTCCTGTAGCCCCTTCAGGTACTGGAAGGCTGCTATAAGATCTCCCTGGAGCCTTCTCTTCTCCAGGCTGAACAGCCCCAACTCTCTCAGCCTGTCCTCACAGGAGAGGTGCTCCAGCCCTCGGATCATCCTCGTGGCCTCCTCTGGACTCGTTCCAGTAAGTCAGTAAATCCATGTTGTTCTTATGTTGGGGGCTCCAGAACTGGACACAGTACTTCAGGTGGGGCCTTATGAGAGCAGAGTAGAGGGGGAGAATCACCTCCCTGGACCTGCTGGCCACACTTCTCTTGATGCAGCCCAGGATACGGTTTGTCTTCTGGGCTGCGAGCACACATTGCCGGCTCATGTCCAGCTTTTCATCCACCAGCACCCCTAAGTCTTCCTCCGCAGGGCTGCTCCCAATCACTTCATCCCCCAGCCTGTATGGATGCTGGGGGCTGCCCTGATCCAGTTGCAAAACCTTGCACTTGACCTTGTTGAACCTCATGAGGTTTGCATAGACCACCTGTCAAGGTCCCTCTGGATGGCCAAGGGATGACTTCAGCAGCCCTAGGAGCCTCAGTGACTCTGTCAAAGCCACATTATGAGGGTGATAAAGGTGGGAGTGAAGCAGGTTCCGTTGGTGTCAGCCCAGTGCCCAGCCTGACAGTGCTTTACCACTGTCTCTCAGTAATCTGTTCTAGTTAACGGCTGTACTCGCTGATTGACAAATCCAGTTCATGTTTTTGTGATAATTACAGAGTGAATCCATGTTAAATGCATGCAAGAGAATGCATTTGTCATGTCACTACTATAGTCCAGTTTGTCTTCATTTTGAAAAATGATGTTTTGATGGATTCACGTGATCAGCCTGATACTGGTATGAGAAGAACTAGAAACAGATTCATGAAGTCATTGTCATAATCAACTTCATATCAGTACCATCTTACATTTTGAAGTCTCTAGGCAAGAGAAGACTAGGAGTTCTCTTTTCCAAAGGAGAATGCTATTACTTGCCTTCAGGTGTACAAAGGAAAAGACCCTGAGCACAGATTGTGTCCATCGGTGTTTCACATCTATAAAATCTGCATGTTCTGCAGGTGCTCTTTTCAGGAAGGCTAAATAATGTCATTAGACTGCTTCTAAGTTCTAAATTTAAGCTTTTAAAAATTGAAGTTTCTTCTGTTTAATGCTGCAGAACTGTGTCGTTTGAATGCCGAAATTAGTTGATAAATCAAATTATAGACAGCTTTTTGTCTAATACATGATATGCAGTGGTTCAGTTCAAGATTTCAGCTTATTTTTAACCTAGCCTGCAACTTAGGTTTATTTAAAAATTGATTATGTACTGGTGAATGTATAAGAATAATTTTTTACAGTCATGTGCTATGTTCCTTATGACCATAACTGCAACTTACTTAATAACAAATCATCCATTAAACAAATATAGAAAAGTGCTTTTATTTCTGATACTGAAGCAGCATCTTCAATGAGAATTTTTTGAGCACTGTATCTTTTCAGAAAGGTTACTTGTGTTTGTTTTTTTTCCTTTAAAGCCGCAGAAGAAAGAGGATCAGCAATCAGAAGCTAAAGCAAGTCCAAAAAAATCATCAGAACCCACTATTGACCTTTTAGGACTTGGTAAGCAAGACCTAATTACCTGTTTTCCAATCACACACATATACATCATTTTATAATTTAATAGATGTACTTTTATTTTATCTGTGCTTACTGATAGATGAATTTGAAAACCGTAAGGTTGAGTCTATGAAGCTGAAAATAAAGGAAACACAAGTATTGATATACCACAGCGATCTGGGTGTATCAATACTTGTGTTCAGCTAAAGAGACTAATGAGCTCCTGTGGGAAAGGGAAGTTATCAAAGTGATCTTCAAAGGGCTTGTAGATTGTGGTAATTCAATGTTTATGGAACAAGTGTACTTTTTAATGAAAAAGCTGAGGTCATCTGAATTGTTTGTCTATAAAATACCTTATATCATAAAATTCCTGTATTGGTTAAAAGAACAGTAAACTGACTGCAACTGGCTAGTACCTTGTAAACTTAATACCTTGGGTGTTTCAGTGTTGTGTACTCTCTGTGACCATCGTTCATTTTTATCTGATACACCTTTTGTTTTCTGACTGGCAAGTAGCTGTGTGTTTGTCTTGTAAATAAACTGTTTGGGACTCAAATCATTTAAATTGCACTGTCTGGTTATACTGTTGAGCTTTTATCCTTTTTCTCTGCTTGTTGAAGGCCATATTCATAAAATCTGTCTTTCATTTACCTAGTGTTACTGTGTGTTTTTCTGTTTGATAGAATCTTAAAATGGAACTGGGAGAATGAACTATTAAAATAAGTATTTTTAATTCCTTTTATTGTTCAGTGTTGGGAGAATTTTCGAAGAGTTGTGCTTGAATATTAAGAATATTCAATTTATATCAATATGATGGTTGTCCTTAAATTTCTACATAATTTTTACAGGATTTTGAAGGAGGCTGGTAAATCTTTTAAATGTAATTATTCTAAAATCTTGACTTTCTGGGAAAATGTTTTGTTGTTGTTTTTTAATTTTTGGTTTTAAGGTATGAATAATGTTGCAACAAAACATCTTTTCACACTGTCATTCAAAATACATGTTATTTTCCCTCTGGATGTAGAGTGGCTGTAAAATACCACTTTTGTACTGATTATCTATGTGTTGTGGTCCATATCTGATTCTGAGTAATCTGCTACCACAGGCAAACAAATCTTAATTAACACAGTAGAAGTTAGATTATATTAAAAAAAAAACCAACATAATTTAGACTGGATGGAAAGCTGATTCTCCTTTATTTTTCTTTACCAGACCAACAACCTAATTAAGAACTAAAATATAATCAATGTGCAGTTTTCAGATTGCTAGGCTTCTGTATCCTTTTAGTCATGATTTGAAAAAAAATGTTTTATGATAAGATAATGAAATCAGATTATACAGACTATCTTGAGATGTAGTATGCAATAGCAAGACTATTATAATAGATGTTGAGCAGCTGTGGTTCTTCAGTGGGATATGCGAAGGGCAAAGGTTATATTTATGTTAAAAAACAACTTTTGAGGAGGGATTGTTTAAATTTCTTTTAAATAAAAAATTGAAAGGCATTGTAAGAAGCTAGTAGCACTTGAAATACATTGAGCTGCAAATGAGATATGTATTAATGAGAGCAGACCTGTGTATTTCATTTGGAGAACTGTTTTTTAATTAATGCCTGCAGTAGACTACTTCAGACAGCATTAAAAGAAAGATCACTTCAACCCAATATGTCATAGAACCGCAGAATAACACAGGTTTGAAAGGATCTCAAAAGATTATCTGGCCCAGCCTACAGGAAGGGGAGCATGGATGAGATTATCTAGCATCCTGTCCAGTCGTGTCTTGAAAAGCTCCGGTGATGGGAACTCTACCACATCCCTGGGGAGGTTGTTCCAGTAATTGATCTCACTGTAAAAAATTTCTTTCTTATGTAGAGATTAAACCTTTCCTGGTGCAACTTGTACCCATTGCCCCCTTTCTTCTCCATGTGGCTCCTTGTGAAGAGTGAGCCTCTGTCCTCCATGCAGCTGCGCTTTAAGTACTGGCATATTGTGATGAGGTCTCCCCTGAGCCTTCTCTTCTCCAGGGAGAAAAGACCTAACTCCTTCAGTCCTTTCTCACAGGAAAGGTTCTCCAGCCCTTTGATCATCTTCCTGGCCCTCCTTTGGACCCTCACCAGTCTGTCCACACTTTTCTTGAATTGTGGGGACCAGAAGTGGGCAGAGAATCCAGGTGAGGCCTGACAAGTGCTGAGTAGAGTGGGATGATCACGTTTCTTATTTCAGCCAGTAAAGCCCCTGCAGAAGCAGCCCAGGATCCCATTTGCCTTTGCTGCTGCAGCGGCTCACTGCTGGTTAAAATGTTCCAATGTCATAGCAAACAATATTAAAATGGATATGATAGCACAGCTCATTCTTCTTACTGAGTGGACATGTTTCTAATGAGGATTCATTCTCTTAGGACTTTGTTTCTGCAAATGAAGAACGCTAGTAGCTTTTACTAGGGCAGATCAGAATCGCTTGTGAAAGCAGATTAAGTAATTTTAATGGATGACAATTCATGCCAGAATAATTTTGGCTTTTAAAACAGCCCAGCTTCTTGCAAAGTGTTTTCTTGAGTAAGCCTCAGTGCTGGCTTTGGGTATGGGGTTAACCTTTGGGTCATTGCTCTTTTTGTCTCAGTTGGCTTTGTTGTAGTGGCCTCATCAGAAGATAGACATCCTGTCAGATAGGACTTAGCCACTGAAAATTGTACTTAGGCAAGATAATTTTCTAAATATAAATTGTATTTTGTTTTTCTTTACAAATTGCAAAATTCTCAAGATAATACGTCTAGGCAAATTGTATCTTTAAATCTTCTGTAGCAAAAGAGGCATAATATCCTCAGTGACTGTATAGTCATGTTTGTGTTTCTTCTGAGCCTTTTTAAACAGATTCATGTGGATCCCTCAAGTTCCTGTTCAGGGGGTTTATTATTGAGATACTGTTTGAATATTCACTTTTTGATGTTCCAACAACACTCGTGGCTTTTGGCCTTTTGATTCAGAGTAGATTTTATTTTGGTACTCCACACACAGAAAGGTGGGGAAATGGATATGTATAAGCTATTCTTATTTTCTCAACAAGCAATAGGGAGGGTTAGTGTTCTTGCTGTGCAACCCCAAATTCCTTCCCTCTCTTCCTAAGCTGTGAGAAATCACAGCCTATTTCTGTAGGCTGAAACTGAAGCTCCTTTTTTTAATGATCTCTACAATTATTTGGATCTTGTCCACACTGAAAGAGTGCCCTATTGAAAATGTGGGGACTTAAAGTTGTTTCTAAAATAAACTATATGGAATTTAATAATATTAATTTTAAATAGAATTATAGGAAACATTTTTCAGTTTGAAAGTCACACTGCATAAACCATAGTTCTTCAGCACTTAAGTTATTGGTAGTGCTGTATTTTCATCTCTCTGGTGTTAACCTTGTGCTCTGTGCTCCTTTTTGGGATTTTGTCTTACAAAGTAGATGTCTCCACTTCCACCAGATTGATGTAAACACAGTTTTTGAAAATAGTTGTGAAAAAATGTGTGATAGTTATGTCTGATAGTGGGAATCTTTTCTTGGAATATTACACAAATGAATTTCAGTAACATACCGCAAAGTTTGCTGTTTCCTTTTCTTACTGTCCTTTTGAAGCTCTTCTGATGGTCATTCTCACTGTTGGTACAGATAAGTATACCAAGGATTAATGGTGTATGTGAAAGCTTTCATAACAAAAGGCAACAGTGAATTGGAAATTATCATGTCAGGCACTAATAAAATAAATGCAGAAAAGCACTATAAAGGTAAACTTCAGTGGAACCCTTCACTTACTAAATATATCCTGGTAAATAACTGTTGTTTCTGCTATCAGATTTAAGCAAGACTTCTTAATCTGAAATCAGAAGCAGCATCTGCAGTTGCACAGTATGGGAGACAGCAGTTGGGTATTATCTGTCATATTGTCATAAGCTGTAAGAAGTTTTGGGACCACAGTTAGGAGCAGCAATGAAGAACAGCATCTCTTGACTTTCCACATAACTTTCTCTGACTGAGCGTGGAACCTCTGCCTTGCATGCACTCTCGTTGCAATGGCCTCTGCCACATCTAATGCTTCACTCCTAGCTACAGAGGCACTCTCCAGAAAAATGATGGAAGTACTGCTGATTAAAAGTTAGTTGTTTCAAAGTAATTATGTGATAGCTGAAGCTATGCTTTTCTCAGAATATTCAGACAGACATATATAACTTAATCTAATTTTTGCCTCTTCCCCGGAAAGACTACAGCCCTGTTTCCTTCTGTCAAATACACACCACCTCTTCTAATCAGTTTTTAATGGCAGGCCCAACAAGTTGATTGAAAAGTAAAATAATTTAGAACTCAGAACTCCACTGGAGTATCTTTCTTGTTCTGGAGAAATATTTTAAAATGAGGAGGGAAAGGAGGAAGTGCTTCCTCATCCATGACCTTGTGCACTGAAGTTGAGAATATCTGTAATCTCTATATAAGAAGTGTGAACTATTATGTTGAAATACAAGTCTGTGTATGCCTGCATGCATATATATATTTAAATTAAGATACAAATATTACTACAAGTAATAAACTGGTGTGAAAACACTGTTAAGTTTCTTCTCTATTCTGAAATTTAGTTATTTATGGAATCTTTTAGTTCCATGGCAGGGAAAATGTTTTCAGAGTCATTTTTTAATAGATATAAATATTCCAACTATTACATTTTTGAAAAATCAGTAACACAAAATCATCTGTTAATTCCAGTCATATGGGTTTGAGACAGTGTTGTAAACGGTCATTCAAAATGTCTATTTTCAGCACTGATACAGACAGGGAAATATTTCTTTTTAGTGTAAAATTCAGTAAGATATGAAAATTATGTACATTACCAAATAATACTCTTACAGAAGCGATCTATCAAAAACCTGAGTTTTCATAATATTACTGTATAAGCAGCGTGTTAAATATTTGAAAAACACTGTGTTCCTGCAAATGTGTTCTCTCGTGAACGCTCTCTATATGTGAAATGCTTGTTTTAGTAAATGGTTGCTTTTAAATTTTTAGCCTTATACATTAAACTTTTTTACATTCAGAGAAACTGAACCACTTTGGAATATAACAAGAGAGATATTTTTTTAATGTGTCTCACTGAGAAAATGAGAACATTAAATTATTAATTCCAGACAATCTTTTTGCATGAAGAGTATGCACGGTTCATTCCTAAATTTATCTGAAACAGTGAACCTTTGGGGAGATGTTCTTGGAGCTGCCTGTCTGCAGAATGACGTCAGAAGCAGCTTGTTACTTAACTTTCCAGGGTGTTTATTTACACACTGAAGCACTGGTGTGGATGTAATGGTGGAGTAGATTATACATATAGTAATTTTGCTGTCTGCTGACTTACATTCATCAGAACAGGAGTAAGGGAAGGAGGAGACCTTTGTAGACTTTTGAGGTGTTAATATGTTAATAGATGTTAATAGCTTTGTCCTAATCATAGATGAGTTTGTAACTTTGCTTTTCAGAATTGTTGGAACAGCAATCCTCCCAGCAAAGTCAAATCACAACATAGTAATAAAATTGGTTAAGGTGGTTACTTCACTTCTGTGGTCATTGTTCAAACCATTCACTGTTTACTCAGCATGGAAGATCTAATATTGCCAAGCTGTTCCTACAGCCATCCCACCTTTGTGGAGTTGTTGGGCCTTAGTTCTTGCAGACAGCACAGTTATCCTCATGAACTTTGCACAAGTTTGGGCAAGAAATGTACTTGCTGAGGCTCAGTTTTTTGTGAATACCACTCACTTTGTCCTTCTCATATCCCTGCTTTAAAGGTGTTTCGGTCCTTGTTTTGGGTCTACTTGCCATTGCTAGCATGCACAGTTTGGTCTCAATTTCCCATTGACATTAAGTGGATTTTAGAATTAGCAAATACCAAGCCATTGATGTTCATTTTTGATGCTGAAGTAGAGTATAAAATAATTTGTGTATCTGAAAGTAGTCACAAAAGCAAGCATAATAGCTCCCAAATTGCAAACCAGCACCCTTCTGCTTGGTTGTTTCATAATTCCCTGTATGAAAAAGGTGCAGTAAGTGCTTAAAAAATATCCTGAAGTCAGTTCAAAGTTGTGGTTTCTGTAGCAGCTGTAGCTTTGCCTTATTTCCTGTGAGTACTAAGGTGCAATGGTTGGCATTGCTACAGTAGGACTGAATTCAGATATGCATGGATGGTGGTAGCTTCTGACATGTTCCACATTGTTGGATTTTGACATTCATGACTTCTGTGTCAAGTTTTCAAATATACAGCAGTGACAGTCTTTAAAATAAATAAATAAATACTTTCATCCACAGCAGCTAAAGGGGGGGCCACCTTCCATGGGAGTTGAAAGGCAGACAGAAGTGAGGAGGCATCTCTGAGAGATGATCTTCTGAACGGATTGTTTCACAATGCAGTGCCTTCTCATATGAATTAAGAGCCAAAAATCATGGTCTTCTGTGATGGTTCCCTCAGTCAAGTGATTTCCAGCCTGGTGAAGTGGCTGCTGCTTCTTACTGTTTCTGCTATTTTGTTCCAACTTGTCCATGTCCTGGGCTGCTGGGAAGGGTAGTCTCCAACTGCAGTGAGTTTGCATGTGGCAGAACAAAATAATGAAAGATTACAGTATTTGACGTTGAGGGAGACAAATTTTGCTACACTTGGCCAGTTATTTGTGTTCTTAAATAAAAAAAGTAGAGGAGAGTAAAGAGAGACCTTCTTTGTAAGCAACGAACTTACTCTTTTGTTCTGTCTTTTTTCTTAGAAAAATAAAATACTGATTCTTCTGTGATTGTTCTTCAGCAGATGGGAAAGAATGTTGCAATTACATGAGAGATGGCATTGTATTATTTTAAATAAATGTTGGAAGTTTCCTATTATTTTATTTTAATTCAGTACTGCATGCTGACCACGCTCTTTACCGATCAGACCACTTCTCTGTCCACATTAGAGTTCTAGAAACTTTAAAGTGCCTAAACCTCCTATCTGTCTTCAGCCTTACATGTTTCTCTGGGGTAGTAAAACATGTTTCTTGTGTTATCACTGAACTGTTAATGCTGATATTCCGGTGATTGATCTCTCCTCTTGAAATGCGGTGGGGTTTTGTTTTGGTTTTTTCACTCGGATAACTGTCATGAGTGTAGGTCACTGGAAAATAACTTCTTCCAATTTAGTGAAAAGAGGAAGTGGCTGTTTTTCTGAAATATATAGCAACTATTTTTTAATGTCCTTTAAGTTAGGATGCTTTAAGTTTAAAGATGGTGATCTGTATTCTGTTGTGTTTAAAATTTGGAATATATTGCTATATTAGTTTGGAAATATATTGTCTGAAGTTTCTGATGGATATATTTAAAGAGTTAGCTACCTATATGTAATTGTGTGATTTTAAAAACAAACAAACCAACCCAAATCCTTTAATTAGGATGCTAGTTAAGTTAAAATTTGCTTTACAGAAACTTACTCTGAATAATGAGAATAGTGGACACAACACATGCAGCCAGAAGGAGTTTTGTTCTTTAAACATGCTCAAGCATCAGCTAGAAATTGGTTTATGATGTTAGTAGGTTTTTCAGTGTTCTGTAATCTCCTGATTTTAGAATACATATCCTCCCATGACATATAAACAGCTATGCCAGTTGTCATGGCGGTGCTTCATTGGAAGAGAGAATTTGACTTAATTCAGCTAGTTTATTCTGCCAAAAAAGTCTGACTTCTGCAAAGTATTGAATACTTGGAGACTTGACTTCATATTTTGCCTAAAAAAGCTTTCTTAAATTGGCTGTTAACTCTGTGCAGTCATGGTAGTGTGCAGCAGAATCTAGACTCACCTTTGAATTTGTTGAGCTCTGTGTTTGGCAACCCACTTGTGAGGTGCTTAGGAACAAAATTTATTAGCCAGTTCTTTCTACTTGTTCTCAAACAGCTTAAAATCAAATGAGAAATGGTTACTCTTACTGAAAAACATGTTGTGATTATTTTTTATCCCTACATCTTTTAAAGTATTTTCTTGCACTCCTCCTTAAAAGCATAATTCTTCAGCCCTTTTTTTTGTCCTGCACATACTCACTTTCACCTAGATCACTACATGTATTCATGTGTTAAAATGGTTACAAGCACCAGGGCTGTAGGAGGTTAACTCTGTACAGAGCAAGAGCCAGAGGTTCTTACAGATAATTAGCCAGTGTACCTGGCAGGGGTGTTCATGTGGAGTTACAGAATAAAGTAGATGCAAAGTACTTTTGCAAAAGCAGGAAGCATGGACTTTTTTTCCTAATGCAAAGTTTAATTATGTACCCTTGAGTAAATCAGCACATCAAGAATAACTTTATGGATTCTAAAATAGAAATTTTAATTCAAGAACCCAGGCCAGTATATTTTGTCTGATACAAAGTTGGGCCTTCTCAGTAAGACATCTGTTTAAATTCTCACTAAAAATGTTGGTGCACTTGCAAAAGCCACTTGTAAAATGAATAATGCATTCTGGTAAGTTGGTGTGACTGTCCTTAGGGAAGTCTTTAAGTGTTTTGTTTTGGTGTTGGGTGGGTTTTTTTCTGAAGCACACTAGCATACTATCTTTTTAAGGAAATAAGTCCTTACAAAATCTGAACAGTATCACAGTCTGAAAGGTGTCCTATCTCAGAAATGGAATACTTCTTTGATACGGGCAGGGTAGGAGGGAATAGACAGCTTTAGCTATTCTCCTGCTTTTAAAATATTATCAGTTTTCACTTTTAAGTGTGATTCTGTTGTCTTTTTAAGATGGTCCAGCTGAAGCATCTGTTACAAATGGAGGCACTGCTGCTGTCACAGCGCTGAATGATGACCTGGATATCTTTGGTCCAATGATCTCTAATCCTTTACCAGCAGCTGCTGTACCTCCTGCCCAGGTAAAATTTATTTAGTTATATGTGTGCATAGATATGTGCGTGCACATGCTTATTTTCCTTGAAGGAACTGCTCACTTACACGGAAGGAATGCACTTCTCAGCACTCATGGCTGGGGACTCTTTAGCTGTAATGGCTATATTTTTCTTACCTCTTCAAGCTTCCATATCATTTGGATATAGAATTAGGAGATAAACGTGATCTTCCCTTCTGATTCCCCCTGGTTATCCAGCTAAATTGGATTCTGTCTTACCCTGGTGATGGTAGTCATGTTTTCTTTTAATTTATATTCTTTTGTCATGTTCTTTTTTTAGTAGGTGTTGCTACGTATATTTTTACTTGAGAGTCTCAGGTTATTGGGCTTTAAGAAATACTTTTTAAAGACCTGTTGTTGCTTTGTGATACTGATATTTAACAAAGGCTATAGCAGATGCTTCTGTCTTAACTGATAAAAGTTTGGGGTCTCACACTTTATGCTCAAAATCAGGAATGGATATCAAGGAGGATTAATTGCTTCCTGGGCTGATCTGTTTTGTCTTGCCTTGGAATTTGTATGTCTGTCTGTCTTCATGGAGGGGTAGCATAACCCCTCCACCTGGCCCACACCCTCTATAATAGCCATGGTGGTTTGGAAGACACCCATTGCCATACCTGTTGTAGCTGAGAAAGGCAGATTTGGGACACACAGAGGAAATGCTTAAAGCTGCAGCTCTTCTCAGCTGCAGCTCCTTTCAGCCTCAGAGAATGAGGTGTTGGTGCTGGACACGGCTGGTGCAGATCAGAATGCACATGTGCAGGCTTCCTTCCCAGACTGGCTTCTGAGAGGGAGGCTTTGGAGGATTATTTGGCTAACCACCTAATCTGTGAGGCCCTTCTAAGGTAATTTAGAAGCTTATTTTTGCAGAAGGCTTTCTGTCTCACTCAGCTGAACCAGGAAGAAAGAACCTTACGTATTCTTGAATTTATCGTTTGGGCCCTGTGATCTGTACTTACTTCTCCTTATCCAGTAGTTTTCATAATACATAAAATGGAAGGGATGATGGTGGAAAGTAATTCTGATTGAATGGAATATCGTAATTTTGTTTCCAAATGTTCTGTTGATCATTGTGATCACCTCAAAGCATATCTGTGTTGTTGAGCAGATTTGATTGTAATTTTCATTCTTTATCCTTTACTCTCCCTTCCTCTACTTGTTACTGAGGGCTGACTTCATGCAACATGCTAGGTAGGGCTTTAGACACTGAGACCACATTTCTTTTTAAACCTAAAACTCCAGATCGAGCAAACTTCCCATCGTGCCTTGAGCTGCCTGTAAATGGTGAGGGAAGTGAGCTGTGTACGTGCATTTAGGTTTCGATGTGTTAGCTAAGATTGCAAAGGAGAGTGTTGGTATGCATTTTCTTAGCTCTTGTGGAAGTCCCTGTTCAATGTACCAGAAAGAACAGTATCTTAGTGCTTGTTGTCTGCTATTCTACCACCTTAAGTCAAAATTGATCTAGGAAGAACTTACCTATAGACATGCATGTGAAAAGCAATAACCTATTTCCAGCTTCACTGGGATTTTTAATGAATCCAATTTTGGTGTAGATTGAGGAAATTAAAATATAAAATCACAAAGTTTCTACTCATCCCCATAATAAATGGAGCAGTGATAGTAACTGATAGTAACATGTAACAGATAAGGCTGACTTCTGGTTTTCCCCCTTTCTTGCCTTTCTGAAGCTTGAAATGGAGACTTCTGTATGTAGTTACTCTCTGCTCAGGAGAAAAGATGTTTGGGTTGTTACTAATGTTCACTAATCAGTCTTCTCCGCAGAAGAAGAATTCTCTCTTTCAGAATTTGTACTTTCTCTGGTTTTTATTCCATAAGCAAGTCGTATGACCTGCTGGTTTAGCAGTGATTTAGCCATAGAATACAGGAAATCCAGAAGAAGGCTAAATATTCAAGTGTGAGAAAAAGGAAATGGTGATTCTTTGGATGGTGATAGTTGGTGATGGGTTAAATAATGGAGTGACTGCTAAAGGATATAGAATAATATGTATTAATGATTAAAGAAAATAGATAATTTAAAGTGCATTTCTATGATAACGTTTGATCACTAGACCTTCTGTGAGAGAAATGTTTTGATACGTGTAGTTTCTCTCTTATTGTGCTAGTTTCTAGACCAAGTATGACACTAAATGGACTAAAAAGCAGTAGAAAGAATATTATTCTCAGTATCTGGTAAGTATCACTTTGTTTGCATACTAGAAAGCATGAATATATTTACTTGCTGCTAACAAACCAGTCCAGCTTTATTAGTGACATTTTGCTTTATTTTCTGAGTGCCATAATCAGGAGCAGCAAACAGAATTTTTATCAAATACATGGTCCTTAATGACATCTTCCAAGATTTAATTATTGGCTATCTTCCATTCTTAATTCTTTCTCAAAGAAAATGTAATATAACCAGATGAGAGATGGGTAGGTAGCAGAAGATAGGTCTCTGATGCTGAATGCATGGGTTGCTTAGTAAACTGGGACAACGGGAATAATTCTGTTTTACTTTAGGATTCAGAAGGCCTTGTGTTTCAGGATGGTGGTGTCTAGCCTGGGAACTGATGCTGGGCAGCAATTGACAGTGGTATGAGTATTTTGCAAGATCTTTCACCATGTAATATGGATAAAAGTTGCATGGGGTTCAGAGAAGAGTCAGGAGAATATTGGGAATAGTGCTTTATAACGATTCATTTAAAGGACTCAGTCTGTTTAATTTCTTGAAGTAAAAAAGCTGTGTAATTATTTTGTGTGGGACTGCAAATGGGAAAGGGGGCATAAATTAGAACTCAGTTCAACAGTTGAGTAACCCTAACATACAGTTCCTACATTTGAATTTGGCAAGTTTAGACAAGAAATCCATGGCCATTCTTCAGTTGAGATGAGTAGCAGTTGCTTGAATATCTATTAAGAGAATGCATTGAATTAAAAAAAATGAAGTAGAAGAAGAGATGAAATGTGGAATAGTGTGGTTTGCTTTCTCAGTCAGAGATATTTACCATGATGTTCTGCATAGTAGGTGCTTCTGAGATATCACAGCGGGGTTTGTGGACATTGAAAGAAAAGGGAACTTAATGGTGCTCCTCAAACTGATTTGTAGAAGCAATGTATGACTGTTGATTTTTCACACGATTGCTTTTCTTTTCCAGCTTAACCTGTAAGGCAGCATATAGTATAAATGCATGTTTTTATGGCACTGTGGAGTACAGAAATGTCTGTTTGAATGTTTTATTATAAGACTGAAACAACGTGGTGTCTGCAAACCTTTGAATTTATGACCATTCACATAGGCAAGGCATGATTTTCAATTTAAAACAAAATCAATTTGTTTTCCCTTTTTCAAATGTGACTTGAGCATTCAGATGCGCTTTTACTCTGCTTTCAGACAGGTGTCTTTATGACAGTTTTCAAAAACACTTAGAATATTTCTTCCTACTATTCTGTATAGCTAGATGATAAAAAAAAGTGTTTAATTTGTAAAGGACTGGTAAAGAACAATATGAGGAGGAGTAACTTTGATTTTAGCATTTTGGCTATTAGGAAACTCAAGGAGGTTAAAGAAGAGTTAACCAGCTCCTACTGTAGAGCTAGATAAAAGGCATATGCTATACATTTACCCATTATATACTACTCATGGATGGAGAAAAGGAGATTTTGTGTGTTCATGATGCTTTTTCATATGAAGTGAGCATATCTAAATTATAGCTATTAGAACAAAGTTTTTTGTTGGCAAACATTGTATAGGAACTGAACAAAGGTCTGTCATTCTTAGTTATACTTAAAACAATTTCCTAAATTGTTTTAGCCTGATGCTAATTTCAGACTTTGTATGGGTATATCTTCCAGCAAAAGCGTGATCTTCATTCTTCACTGAAACTTGTAGAGCAGGGGAGAAGAGGAGATACTAAGTTTGAAAGTATTAATTCACTTAAACATTTAATGTAACTCGTTTTCGAAGCAGGATTCTAAAATCCAGTCAACTTAAACTTTTTTGGATTTTGTGTGTGTGTGTTTGTGTCTGATTTGAATGGTATTGGGAGCTGAGAATTGGTTCTGTGGCTACAAAAATATACTTTTGTAGAGATGATATATGGTCTTCATGATTAATGTCTGACAAACATTCATGTAAAGTAGTAGTAATGTTTTAGATAACTAGATGTTCTTCAGTACTTGTTTTCCCCTAAGGCCAGGTGTGTGTACCTGGCATGGTTGCCATAGATCAGCAGACATGCTTCAACTTGTTAACAAATTGTGGTGATTAAAATGTGTCCAAGTCCTCAATTTTTATGTAAGAATTAAGTCAGAGGTTTGCTTTACTGCGAATGTTATTTAAGCAGGGTCTGACTGGAGAGCTATTTACTCCTATTCTAATATGATCAGTCAGACTGTTTGTAGCTTCTGCTTATGTTTATTTTACTCCTCTAAATTTTGAAGTATCTGAGAGCTAAAGCTTAATTCTTTCATCTGGGTTGGGGCAATCCCAAACATGTGTACAGGCTGGGGATGTAGGGATTGAGAGCAAACCTGAAGAGAAGGACTTAGGGGTGGATGAGAAGCTCAACGTGAGCTGGCAATGTGTGCTCGCAGCCCAGAAGGCCAACTGTGTCCTGGGCTGCATCAAGAGAAGTGTGGCCAGCAGGTCGAGGGAGGTGATCCTGCCCCTGTACTCCACTCTGGTGAGAACCCACCTGGAGTACTGTGTCCAGTTCTGGAGTCCTCAGCACAGGAAGGACACAGACCTGTTAGAGTGGGTCCAGAGGAGGGCTATGAAGATGATCAGGGGGCTGGAGCACCTCCTGCATGAGGACAGGCTGAGAGAGTTGGATTTGTTTAGCCTGGAGAAGAGAGAAGGCTCCAGGGAGACCTAACAGTGACCTTTCAGTACTTAAAGGGAGCCTACAGCAAAGATGAGGAAGGACTCTTTGTCAGGGAGTGTAGTGATAGGATGAGGGGTAGCAGATTAGATATTAGGAAGAAATTCTTTACCATGAGGGTGGTGAGACACTGGAACAGGTTGCCCAGAGAAGTTGTGGATGCCCCCTCACTGGAAGTGTTCAAGGCCAGGTTGGATGAGGCTTTGAGCAACCTGGTCTAGTGGAAGGTGTCCCTGCTCACAGCAGGGGGTTGGAACTAGATGATCTTTAAGGTTCCTTCCAACCCAAACCATTCTATGATTCTATGATTATCCTCTCTTTTGTGCTGGAAATGCCTTAGGTGGAGCACAGGCATCATACTTCAAAACCAGAATAGACAAGCTGGACAAAGTCTAGAGAAAAGGACAAATATTTGAAGTTATAGAAGGGAAACCTGAAGAAAGAGTTAGAAATGAGACTGCAAGGGAGATAAATGTCTTTAAGCTGAGAAAAGGCTGATTGCAAAGAAAAGGCTACATTGTTCACCATGAGTACTGGACATTCAGCAGGAAATAAATTTGAATTTTTAATCTTATTGTACGGATAATTATGTTCTTATGTATCACCTGAGACAGTGACAGAAATCTTCATCTGACTTTTTTGGGTATTGCTGATTCCTTTGAGTAAGAGAACAGATGAGATTTCTTAGTGTTTTTCTTTGATTCTGTGAACTGAATATAGTCGAGTGCTTGTTTCTTCATCACTTATTACCAGAAAACATTGATGTTTTTTAGTGGAACTGTCTAGATGCCTAAAAACAAAATATGCAAAATCAAAACCAGGAAGAGTTGAAATAACTGGCAAGTCCATTGACACTGCAAAGATAAAAAGGACAAGAGCTGTACACAGCATTTAAGACATCAGTAGCGTACTGCCTTCCTTGCTTACCTAAGAATAAAGATGTGCTAGGCTGTACTTTCTCTGCTTCCCTGGAGTGCCGGCAGCTTTTCCAGTCAGCGGGGAGAGAATTGAAAATGTTATGTGGGGCCGTTACTTGTCACCATATAAATGAGAGAGTAAGTAGAGGCCCGGCTCTTCTGCAGCCTGTCCCTGTTTCCCTGCGAGACACCAGCCAGTGCCAGAGACCTGCACGTGGCGGGAAGGGGCATGTGCGTGGTCTTCCACTCAGCTGCACGTATCCTGCTTCCCACTTCCCTCCTGCATTGCCACTGCTGCCACCTCTCTTTCAGTTGGCAGGTGTTGGAGCAGCTGTCCCTGACAGGGCAGAGGCTTCAACCCAGACAGCTTCAGATGGAGGCAGCTGCATGGAGTGCCTGGAGCCTCTCCCTGGGGCCGTGGGAAATGGTGGTCTTTCCTGCAGGAGGTGTGCTGTTCTTCAAGAGCTGGGTCACCAGGTGGAGGAGTTATGGCAGGAAGTGAGCAGGCTGTGTAGCATCAGAGAGGATGAGAGACAGACAGGATCTTCTCAAAGACACAGCAGCTTCAAGAGCCCCAGACCCCAACTGCAGTGGAGACACAGGCAGAGTCTGCTCCCAGCAGAGTGGTAAGTGCCAGCTCTGGGGAAGGTGAAGAATGGAAGCTGGTGACTTCTGGCACCAAGTAAGTGGCTCCAGCTCCACCTGAAGACTTAAAACTATGGTTCACTGCCCTCAAAGCTTAAGAGGTGCTTTCAAGTGAAACATCTGAGGTCACTGATGTGAGCCGTGCAAGACCGAACAGGACAAACTGGCAATGATAGTGGAGGGCAGCTCCCTGCTGCAGGGGACAGAAGCACTCATATGCTGACTTGACCTGTTTAGAGAGGTTTGCTGCCTGCCAGAGGCTTGGATCTGGGATGTTGTGAAGGGAGTGCTGAAGCTTCTCCAGCACTCTGTTGGCCCTTACTGTTCTTCTGTGTGGGCACTGCCAGGAACAATCTGGAGGGAAGAGTTGACCACAGAGCTCTGAGGGTGGTTAGTGAGGGGCCCAGGGGCCCAGGTGGTGTGCTTCTCCATCATGCTGGTGAAAGGAAAGCGTATAAACAGGAGAGCACTGACACTGCATGTCAAGAATTGCTTGTGGAGCTGGTGATGGCAAGAGGGTTTTAGTTTCTCTGACTGCAGGACCCTGTTTGAGAATTGAGATCTGCTTGGGAGAAATGGAATGTGCCTCACCAAGCAGGGCAAAGCCATCTTTGCAGCAGGAGGGCTGACTGGTGAAGAGCTTTAAACCAGGGCCAGTGAGGAAATTGCCAGCGGCCCCGTGAGGCAGTGATGGACAGGGCTGACAAGCAAAGGGCTGGTAATGAGGTGAAGGAAATGGAACGCAAAATCAACAAAACAGGTCTTAAGTGGTGTCACCTTAACATCTGCATGTAAACAAGGAAGTGTCTCTCAGGCACCATGATGGCAAAAGCCATCAGAGCCCTTTGGGGAAATCAGCGTGTGGGGCATCTGCACAGGCGCACTGAAGTGTCCGTACAGTAACACACGCAGCACCGGGGGTCAGCGTGAGGAACCAGAGATCTGGGTGCTCTTACAGGGCTGAGGTTTTGTTGGGGTCACAGAGACACGGTGTGATGGCTCCCATGACCAGAGTGGTCAGTGGAAGGACACAGGCTTTTTAGGAAGAACAGTCTGGGAAGTTGTGGAGTTGTCCTTGCTGGGAGAGAACAGCTGGAATGCATGGAGCTCTGCCTGGGGATGGATCATGAGCCAGCTGAGAGCTTATGGGTCAGGACTTGAGAGCAGACAGGTATGGGTGATGTTGTATTGGGTGTCTCCAATAGGCTGCCTGATCAGGAAGAACAAGTGGATGGGGCCTTCTACAGATGGCTAGGAGCAGCCTCAGACTTGCAGACCCTGGTCCCCTTGGGGGACTTCAGCCACTCCAGTATCTGTTGGAGGGACAACACAGCAGGACATAAGCAATCCAGGAGATTCCTGGAGAGCACCAATGACAACTTCCTGACCCAAGTGATAGAGAAACCAATGAGGAGGGGTGTTCTTCTCAACCTCATACTCAAAAACAAGAAAGGGTTTGTTGAGGATGTGAAGAGTGAAGACAACCTTGGCTACAGTGCCTATTAGATGGTGGAGTTGAGGATCCTGAGAGGAGGGAGCAGGGCAAAAAGCAAGATCACAAGCTTGGACTTCAGGAGAGCAGATTTTGGCATCTTCAGGGGTCCACTTGAAAGAGTCCCATGAGATAAGGCCCTGGAGGGAAGGAGGGGCACAAGAAAGCTGGTTGATATTGAAGGATCACCTCCTCTGAGCTCAAGAGCAGTCCATCCCAATGAGCAGGAAGTCAGGCAAAAGATGCCAGGAGGTCTGCATGGACAAACAAGCAGCTCCTGGCAAACTCAAACGCACAAAGGAAGCGTACAGGAGGTGGAGGCCTTGGCGGAGTGCAGAGGCGCTATCCCAGCGTGCAGGGGTGGGGTCAGGAAAGCCAAAGCCCAGCTGGAGTGGAGTCTGGCAGGGAGTGTCAAACGCAGGAGGACTTGTAAGTACACAGGTGACGAAAGGAAGAGTAGGGAAAATGTGGGGCCACTGCTGAAAGGGGCAGGGGCCCTGGTGACAACAGGACATGCACATGTAAAAGGCTGAGGTACTGGATGCCGCCTTTGCCTCAGTCTTTACTAGCAAGACCAGCATTCAAGAAGCCAGGCCCCAGAGACCAGGGGAAAAGGCTGGAGTGAGGAAGATGCACTCTTGGTGGAAGAGGATCAGGTCAGAGAGTACTTAAGGAAACTGGACATAGATCATGGCCCTGATGGGGGGTGCACCCACGAGTGTGGAGGGAGCTGGCTGGTGTCTTTAGGAGGCTTCTCTTGATAATCTTTGAATCCCAGTGGCAATTCAGAGAGGTGTGTGAGGACTGGAGGAAAGCAAATGTCACTCCTATCTTCAAAAAGGACTAGAAGGAGGACTTGGGGAACTATAGGCCATCCAGCCTCACCTTCCAAAATGGAAGTATTAATTTTTAGTCTCATGCATTAATTTAATCTTCTTGTCAGCCATGTGCTATTTGTGTAGTCAGACGGCAAGCGTAAAGTGATGAATCCAGCTGCCATATTTGTGGTCCTGACACATCTGACCAATATTTCACAGTGGAAACTTCCTTTGGATAGGTATTACCTTTTACAGGTAATATATAAGCTATCAGTGACAAAAAATATTTATGTTTAAGCATGAAGCATATTGGAGATGACTTCCAGTAGTTCTGAAAAATTGTGTTACACTAACATCACGAAACCGCTCAGCAGAATATTCCCTAACCACCCGATGGGCGTTTAGTTCTGCTATGACTGTTTGAGAGCACTATGTGTAGCCTTTCTTAAACTGTTTTATGTATTTTCACACACTAACATTCTCATGCTACCCAAGTCCTCCCTTTTACAGAAGTCTTGGGTAGCATGAGGATGTTAGTATGTGAAAATCATGTCAATATCTATAATTTTTTTTTACTGGAATGCCACCTGCTGTTTTCTTGCCATGTATTTTGTGTTACCTTCCATTTATTTAGCTGCTGAACACTTCAGGGAGTGTTTGTTCAGTGCTTTGGCTCCTCTGAAATATTCCAAAACCAAACTGAAGAGATGTTAAAATGAATGTTTAGTCCAATGACAGAAATGTGACAGATGATCGGTCCTCCGGGTCTTTGGCTGCTCCTCCTCTTTATTTCATTAAAGCACCTGTAGTAGCAGCATTTCATAGATCTGGAGACACTCCAAACTGTGGTTCATCCCATGAGAAGAAGTTTCTCTGATGCTTTTAGTTATTAAAAAACCCCAACAAACATACGTACATAAGGAAGTTGACAGTTTAAGTGTACATTGGCCAGAGTGATGGTGTCACAGGAGTTGAGCAATTCCTGGTCTTGTTCTGTCTGCCTTCCCTTTGTAGTGCTATCACCCTACCTTTTGTTGCTTACTAAGGTCTGGTGACCTTGGCCCAAATCAGCTGTTGTATAAATACATTTTTGGAGATTTTGCCCCACCAACCATGTGAATCTGCACTCCTTTCTCCTGAAGGTTTCTGGCCAATTCAGTTGGTACCTGAATTGTTTTGTAGTTATTTTTTCCCTAATTTACTGCACTCCTTCAGGAGTCACATGTGTGTTTCCGAAGCTGCATATTGAATGTTTGTGTCGTGGTGTTTGTACAAATCCAGTGTGACCAAAGTGGGCTTTTCAGGACTCAGTCAGCAAAACCAGGAGAAGTTGGAGGTTGTAGCTCTAAGCTAGAATATAGGTGTGTTCTGTACCTGCCTGTCTTGTGGTGGCTTCTTGTCTGATAAACTTGGGCAGGCAGCGACAGTAAACAGATGGAGCTGGTTGCAGATCCAGTCCGTTCGTGGTGGAAGTGGAAGGAGGATTCTCCTTCAGTGCGGGAAGGGGCTGCAATTCCCGTGTGCTGTGGGATTAGGCAGGTGGATGCCAGGCAGCAGGGGATCATTTAGCTGGGTAAAACAAGGCCATGATTTGAGTGTGCATTGCAATCCTGGCTCTTTTTCAATGCATATGTAGTTGATTTGCATTAAAAGTTCCCACAGGTAACAGGACGAGTTGTGTGTTTTAGGAAATACACCAGGGCGGAGGTGTATTGCCTCGTTACCTAAGCAAGCTCCCCTGTGGAACTGTGTGTGTATGAGCAGCCAGGGAACAGCACCGGAGGACACCTGGATGTAATGTGTTTACAAAACATTTTTGTGCAAGCTGTTGGCAAGCCCAGCAGCCTGTGTGCATTTTAGTTTTTCAGTCGTAGACTACAGTAAGTTTTAGCTAATTATGGTTTCTCAATAAGTGAAATGTGCTTAAAGAACTCTAAGCCAATTATAAACAATGTATTTTAGAAATTTTATTACTTTAAGTAGATCAACTGAAATGTTACTTTGGCCTTTTCTCCAAAGATACTGTTCATCTTAGTTGTAGTAGTATATTCCAAAGCACTTTATCTTTTGTTTTAGCTCTTCTCTAATCTATTGTGCCTATGAGAGGATTAATGAGATGTGAATTGTAATCTCCTTATTGATTTTCTAATTATATTTCATAATCTAACTACAGCTCATGATTTATGCTTCTTACTGATGAAAAATGTAGGAGCAACAGGAATGCATACTCTGGATGTGTACACCCCGGAGCTGGTCAGGGATTTAGTTTTCCTTATTTTGTAACCTCCGTCTGGTCTGGCGGTCCTTCCATATCGTCTGTCCTGCTTTTTCGTCTTTGGTCAAACCCATCTGAAGTACTCATTTACTTAAAGTTAATTTCTGTAAATGAACTGGGTTTTGTTTGTTTCAGGAGTGAGGATGTGCAGTAAATATTTATTGTAACCTCTTGTTGCTGGTTTCATTCAAAAGTCTGTCTTGACCTTTATTTCCCAGAGTGCTTCCACTAAACCAGCAGCTGCCACCTTGTCTGCAGCATCCGGAGATCTTGATCTATTCACTGAGCAGACAACAAAATCCGAAGAGTCAGCAAAGAAACAACTCTCCAAAGACTCCATCTTATCTCTGTATGGCACAGGAACCATGCAGCAGCAAAATGCTCCAGGTAAATCGTTTTGCAGAGGTTTCTGTGCGGTCCTGTTTCAAGCTTTACCTAGAACAGTTATCTCCGACAGGTGTAAAACTGAAGGTTGGGAACCCTGCTACCTATATTCAAATGAAGAATTTTATTTTTACCATTTATAAAAATGAGAAAATTACTGAAATGTAATACAGAAGCTAAATAAAAAGATAGTATGTGGTTTTAATTTATTTATAGCTGTTCAAATTACCAGGTTTATAATTTACTGAAAGATTTGTGAATTCAGCTTCTGCCATCTAATTCCTCGCTTAGGGTCTGAGCGTCCGCTGTGCAGACAGCAGGCTGCCAGGATCAGTAGGGAGCTGTTACAGAATCCCACAGAATCACAGAACGCTAGGGATTGGAAGGGACCTCGAAAGATCATCTAGTCCAATCCCCCTGCCGGAGCAGGAACACCTAGATAAGATCACACAGGAAGGCGTCCAGGCGGGTCTTGAATGTCTCCAGAGAAGGAGACTCCACAACCTCCCTGGGCAGCCTGTTCCAGTGCTCTGTCACCCTCACAGTAAAGAAGTTCCTTCTCAAATCTAAGCAGAACCTCCTGGTTGTGTCTGATGTTAGCTGTGTTTGTATGAAAACAAAGACCCCCACCCAGTACAGCGGTTAAAGGATTCTGGGATTTGCCAAACTCTTTTTGGCAGCGTAACCTCTGGTGGTGAGTCCCTTTCCTTTGAGAGGTTTTAAGCAATTTCTTACTTTTACCAGATGCTGAATTAGCAGCACTGGTGTACAACTGGACAAAGTGATCCTTTGAAATTATTTTGGTTTGCTTCTGACTTATGGGGATGGGGGAAAAAAATCACAAAGCACTTTTGCTGAAATATTCCCTTCCTTGGTACAGGTATGTTCATGGGATCACCTTCTCTGCCGTTTACCACACAACCATCAACTCATTTTCAAGGCTTTCCAGCCATGGGAGTTCCTGTGCCTGCAGCAACTGGGATGATGGGAAACATGATGGGACAATCGGTACCAGTCATGGGACAGAGCACAGGTGTGATGGTAGGAATGGGAATGCCCAATGGATTTACTGGTACTACACAAACTGGTGTGATGGGACTTCCTCAGAATGTCGTTGGACCTCAAGGTGGAGTGGTGGGACAGATGGTCACACCACCAAATAAGTATGGATTGCAACAAAACCAACAGGCTCAATGGAACCTCTCTCAGGTAAAGACTTGCTGTTCCCAGACAACAGCGCTTTAGAAAAGATGCTGCTTTTCAGGTACAAAAAAATCTGGCTGGAGGAGACCAGTTGTGGTGTAGCAAGTTGCAGACTGCTGGACTATGAACTGCTCAGAGGCACGTGGAAAAAATCCATGAATAATTCAATTAAAGATAACTAATGTATAAGCAGAGAATACATTTTGCCAGGGCCGACCCAACTCAGTTCTCTGCTTCTGTAGCTGTTCTGATCCCAGCATCTGAACTACCTGGGCAGAGTTAGCTGTAGTTACAGAATACTGACATGCCAACACAGCCTTATCACTAAAAGCAGAATTTAATTGCTTGAGGCTAGCCATTAACAATTAATACTTTCATTTACAGACTTCAGGATAAATTTCAGTGGAATGTGCAGTGCTTTGCACTCTAACATGCTCCTTTAGAGGATTTGCTTAGGCTAATCTATTATTTATCTGTAGCATTTCCATGCTATTTTTAAAAATTTCTTAAACGTGTTTTATCCAGTGAAACATCTTGAAATCAGGTATTTGAGAGGTTTTTGAAGGGGGCAGGGGGAACAAACCTAAATGATTCCCTTGGAGTTCAGTATGGATGATGACAACTGTTTTTTTCATACTGTTCTTTGAGTTGTAAGAACAATATAATAATTCCAGGTGCTTATTCTTGTAATTCCAAAAGTGAACCTTAGTGACTTATTTAATTTTTTTAATATTAATTTTTACTGTTCTGCTCAGTCCTGTGGTGTGAACATTTCTGAAGGTAAGCAGCATTTCTTACACGGGTAAAACAGCCCCCATTTGAAAATAAAGGCTGTCATTCTGCTGTGAAAAGTAATTTTTAAAAAGTGAAAATTTCAAAATGTCAAACCAAAAAAACCCTGGATTTACTGTTAACAGTCTTTTTTTAGGTATCTAACTTTAAAAAGACCTGTATCAGCTTTGAAATGAAAATCATACTCCTTGTCAAATATATATTAAGAGTTGGCTGATAGAACAAGCTCTTCACATGTTTCTGTACCCCGTGCACAGCAGATGCTATCAGTTCGCTGACTTCCCACAGTTTGCAGGGGAGCTGGGATCCGGTCCCTGGCTCCAGCAGGAAGGGGTGGGGAGAGCTTGCTGTGCTTCCCAGAATAGCTCACTCTATAGAGAGTCAGCTTCTTCAGAATTCTGCCCCAGAAGAACAACTAGGTAAAGCATGTTTTCATCAGCTTTTTCTAATTTCCACGTTCAGTGGTGGGTTGTTTTTGCAGGTACATGTGTGGAAGCACACAGTACTGAACTGTACCCTGAAATATTAGTTTGCAGTTTATTTAACAATTTTTTTCCAGTTTCATTTTGCAAACTGATATTGTTTGCTTGTATTTACATGAACTCTGATTTTTACTTAATGCTGTCTCTCACTTGGATCTAACATTGCTTATCCAACATCCCTGTTTGTCAGCTCTGATTATGAATTGCTCCAAATGCTCTTTTGCTCTCTAACTCGTGAGAGGGGCCTCTTTCCTCCATCTCTACAGCGAGGTTTTGGCTTGTCAGGAAGTGTTCATTTTTTAGAAGACAAGGGAGAGGAACCTGAAGAACACTTTTACATTGAGCACTGAAAATTACAGCGACTAGATAATATTTGTAGAAATATTTTTGCACCATTCCTGGAGTGAATGTGCTGAATTTTGAACTTTCCCACCTTTAACTAGGTGTCCTCTTTAATTTCATGTGAATTATTTTGCTTGTTTTTTTAAGACATTATGGTGTCTTGATTAGATTCTTCAGCAAGAATGGTTAGATTGAGATAATACTCAGGTTTATAAATCCACTTCATTCTTTGTTGATTAACAACTAAATCCTAAATGGACAATTTCTATAAAAACTTGTGTATTCCAGATTTTGAGGTCTCCAAAGAAATATTGCTGGAACAAAAAACATCTGGAGTTGCAACTGTAGACAAGGCTGTATTACTGCTTTGTTGTTTCTTTGTGGCAGTTGCCACAATTTCATTGGTTAGCTTTGAAACTTGAAAGCAAGCTCTTATCAACTGACACACAGTGGAATACTTTGTCACACGCTCTGTAAATTCACTAGTGGAGTGTTTATACAGACTTGACTCATAGGCCCAGTGCTGCAGCCACTCGGCTGATGTACAACGGTGACTGAATGGTTCCCAGAGAAGCTGCCATCTTGAAAAATGCTGAGAAACTCACACTGAGACAGTATTTTTATTTAATGAGAAATATTAATTTTAGGGAAACATGGTTTAACGAGGTGGGTAGTCGCAGCAGTGCTAACCAGGCTCGTGTGCTTCACAGATGAATCAGCAAATGGCGGGAATGAATCTCGGCAGTTCCAGCAACGCGATGGGCTTTGGGCAGGCCCCCAGCACAGCGGCAGGGTGGGCTGGAACCTCCTCTGGTCAGACTCTCAGCACACAACTGTGGAAATGAAAGCTGCAATAGAAGTCTCTCCCAGACGGCCACCTGACATTCCTTGTTCAAATGCATTTCCTTTCGCTGTCCCTTCCATGTACATACTCTTTTTCTTTTTCCCCAGCTGTTCAGATTAAGAATATAACTGACTGACCGTGTTGTGGTCTGTATTGATTTAAATTTGATGTAGTGCAGAGCAGATCAAGAATACATTTATACACCATTGGCAGCGTTCTCATACAATGCATATGATTTCACAGACCATATATTTAAGAAGCTGCTTAACCACATACTGATTTTTTTCCCCCTCAAAATTCTAGATCAAATGTTTGCATATAAGGGATGTAGCTATCATGTTAGTAATATCCAAAAATATGAACCCCGACCCCCCCAAATTTCCCAGTAATCCTGTAGAAGGTACTGTATGAACAAATGTTTAATCATATATAAATAGAATGTAAATGTATCACTGAGCAATGTTTTCTAGTGTATCAAACAAATTCGGTTTCATCATACATTTCACTGTGATGTTATTATGGTGTGCATAACAGGGAATACGGTTACTGAAAGAAAGATAAACCTGGATGTTACTGTAGTTCTACAAATCAATAGTTTATTCCTTTAAAAATGAGCATTTGATCCATTGGAGTTTCCTGTGACAAAGTACCCAGTCTGGCTCATGAGGCACGTGCACAGTATTAACGCTGAGAACTCGCTAGCGGCACAAGATGCGTACAAGGTAACTCGCTGTGAACAGACTATTTTTTCTTGCAGAGATATCCAGGTTTATGACAGTGATTGTGTTTACATTTTATGGTGCCTCGTAATGATAAAATGTTATTTCCCTATATTAAAAGGATAAATCCATACACGGTTGTGGTTTTTTATTTCATTATCGTATGACCTGTTTGACTGCTATTTCCTCAAGAAGTCTACTTTTAATGAAGGAAAACGTGTTCAGTTTGGAGGATCCATTTATGCGAATATTTAGGCCAACAGTTCATTATTTAAATTAAATCAGTTTATAATTACACCATGAAGCTGGACAAATACAAAAAGGATAGATATACATAAATGACGGTTTTGAAAATGCTCCATTGCAGCCTTGTTTCTCTTGATTGTTTTTACTATGTGGAAACAGCCTTAAAACAAAGGTAAGTGTCAGCTGATTAAGACGAGAGTTGAGAAATGCATGCAAACAAGTTAGAACAAAGCACACCCACTTGATTTGCATATTAGAGTATCTGACAGCTTCCTTTCGTTTCCACAGAAGTCCGTCAGGTGACTATTAAAAGGTCTCAGCAGTAGAAGCAGCGTCTCACCCAGCAGCCTGTCCTGACCCATCCGTTGTACTGTACTTGCCAAGTAACTGTGTCTCCACCTCAGACCTCGATACTGACCGTGTCCAGGTGGTATTTTGGCTCGTTAGCTAGATTTACTTTTTCTGTTCGCGTGTGCCACACGAGAACCTGTAAGATAATGTTTGTGTTAGTGCAGTCATCTACAGAGGTGACAGGAAAGCTTTTGAGTAAGTGTGGGAACCAGTACCTTTGTGCAGTTGTTTGCTTTTGGTTCCAGTTCCTCCACTGTCGTTATCTGTTTCAGAAAATCAGATTCTTGCATTCCTGGTTGAGAGCCACGGCGCTTGAATACGGCTTTCGGATGCGACAGAATCACTTGAAGACTCACAGCAAATCCTTGGAGAGAGGGGGGGGGGGATAAAATGTTAAGAAAAACCTTTAGGCTTTACACTTTGGTGCAGGTTACAATTGAGCCTAGGAGTCTCTGTGTTCCTTTTGAAAATGATTCTATGGACAGAGTATTTGGTAGCTTGTACATCCTACATTGTTTTGTTCTGCCCTGAAGGTACAATCAGATTTCTTTAATTGCACCATATTTTCAACACGTTTAAATCAATTTCCTGTCATGTAGAAAATAATAGGCTTTTTGCCTGAAAAGTCAGGTATTGCTAAGATCTCAGACTGTCCTTCCTTATTACTTCAAATTAAGAAATAAAACTAAATTTTAAGTATAATAAAATGTATGAAATTTATACTGTACAAACACTTCTAGGTTTAAAAGTGAGAGAAAAAAAGGTTAAGAAATTACTTGGAGCAGCTGTGGTCTTTAGAGATGCTTAGCCTTTGAAGAGTTTTAACGTTATCGTTGGTGAAAGACAAGCTGTTTTGCCTTGCACACTGTGTGGTTGTTGTGACTCACTTTCATGCACAGGGGGCTGCAGGGCAGCCCGCAGCTCATCTGTGCCCCGCACAGCACAGCAGAAGGGACATCGGCAGCGCTCGTGCCTCTCTGCAGCGCATCCCCCTGCTGACAGACACTCGGTCCCTCAGAGGGAGATCACAAACTGAGGAGGCACTGGCTTGAGCAAACTCGCCCTCTCTGAAGCAGCTCTCATGAATCTCCATTTTGCCATTACTTACAGAACTCTCCAGTTCCCGTTCGGCAAGGCTCAGTGGCACGTACGCGGCTTTAAGTGTGAAAGTCAAAACTCGACTGATACACTTGTGAAGAAGAATACATTTGTAACTCCATATGTCTAATTGCCAAGCCGAAAAAAGAAATCCTTTTTTAGTCGGTTCAGAGTGGTTCCAGCTGTCCCTTTACAACAGCAGTAGTAACAGTTTTGACATCTGTTCTGGAAAACTGCAAGAACATTTAATTCTAAAGCCAGCATTAACATTTTCTCATTTTTAAATGAGTATAACTTGCTCTAATGGAATATAAATCTGTCCCATTTCTTACTAGAATTATGTGGTGTGTTTATGCCATTGTATGTCCCTTGAAACTATCTGTGGCTTTTATGGGAGCCTCTTAAAGAGGAAAATACAAGGAAGTAATTACTACATCACCTGTAAAGAAAGCACGCTGAAAGCACTTTTATCCTTAACTATTGTGCTTTTGCTTGTAGCAAAGCACAGGAACACCAGAAATTTGGGTGGGTTTGGGTTTGTTTTTTTTTGGGGGGGGGGGAGGGGGTTAAATGTTTGGACATTGCACAAGACTAAGAGTTGGATATAAACTGAGGTCCCAATTCACAGACAGACACCACTGAAGAAAACATGTTTATACGTTATATCCTGCCTAAGCTAAAGAAGAGCAGGTGGCTCGATGGAAAGGGCTCATCCACAACTTGCAGAGTAGTGAAGTGAATAAAAGCCTTCCAGGGGGTGTGAGCCTTGGGCTGTAGCCTGTCCTCACTGCGCAGTTACACCCGCTCTGCAGCAATGCTGGGATCCAGCTGGTCTCTGCTGCAGCTGCTGGGCTTAGGCAAGTGGTGCCAGGGAAAAGAACGGCAGCTGGGACTTCTCTTCCCAGGGCAGGGTTTGGCTTCAGCAGGTACAGGCCTGTCTGGCTGCCTGTGTCCTGTAGCCAGGCTGCCAGGGAGCACAAGGTGGGCTCCAGCCCAGTGCTGGCTGTGGCCAAGCGGAAGCATTTGTGAAGAGCCAAGGCTGAGAGCACTCGGGCCAGCTCTCTGCACCTTGGAAGCTGACCATAGACTTGCCACTGAAGAACAAATTGGCCTGGTTCAGTTCTGAATTTTCAGTTAGGGTTTGGGGTTGTTTCCTCAATTAGAACAAACAATATGCACTTTTTGTTGCAACTGGGTGTTACTGTGGTTGATATTTGGCCCCCCCCCCAAGAAATGTTTGCTTTGGAAGGGAAGGCACCGTTGGAGCCCTGATCAGCTGTGTGAGCTGCTGTTTCTTTAAAGACAAAAAAAGAAAGATTTCAGCTGGTCATCCATGAAGGAGAAAATTAAGTAAACAACAAAGTTAGTGTAGTGCCCTAGTTTTCAGAGTGGAGAGGGAATCCATTCTAAGCAGAAGAGACACAGATTTTCTGCTGCTTATCTCTGCGTGTCTCAGCTTGGCTCCCTGGCCCCCATGGCCCATACTAACCTAAACATTAATTTCTCCTGGGTTCTCTTGTTGCAAAGCTTGCTCCTCTTGTTGAGGAAATTGGATTCAGTGCCGCAGATGGATTTCTCCCACGCACAGATCTTCAGCTGTGCCATGCCCCCTGCGTGTAACACATGCCCTCGCTCCCATGCTATTGCAAACCACCATTTGAGGGTGCTATCAAAAATCCCCCACGTTTTCAGGCATCAAATAAGTCAGATTACTAAACAGTGTTGTACATGGCAAGGACACAAGGTTTGTTTCCTTGGTCAGTGGTCATGCAGTCTTCTCTTAAAAGAATCCAATAAAGCAGCAACTTGAAGAGATGAAATATTTCAAGGGGAGTTATCTCCCAGCTCTCTAGTTCTCCAGCCATGCTTTGTAACTGCTTTTGTCTCACATGTACAGCATTCTGTGTTTGTGTAGATAGACTCTGGATGGATTTAAGGGAAAACCCTTTTCTAGTGGTAACTTTCAGTTGACTTTTTCTCGCAGACAGATTATTTTGGCATCGAAAAGAGAGGAGATGGTTCAGGTTTTGACCAGACTGGCACTAGTTATTTCACTCGGTAGATAATGATCCTGTGGTAATAGATGAGAAGACACTGTTATTTTGAATTCTATCCCCAAACAAGGCTTAATCTGGGATTACTGTCTCCAGCACAGCAAAGCAGAACAGTGCTGCAGACGTACAGTTTTATAACTTGATCGTTACTTCTACAAGGTCGTATTGGGTTTAAGATCACAAGTGCCATGGGACAACTTCAGAGCTAGAGTGTGAAGAGGTATTTTGTTTTCTGTTTTTTTTGTGTGTTTTTAATGCAAGGCTGTAAATTAAATCAAATTGACTGAAGAGCCACCTAGATAATTAATTTGTTGGAGGACAACAAATAGATACCTGGGAGACGTGGCAAAGATTACATCTGTGCTTCTTTCTATGGAAGCTGCTTCTGTTAGTTCACACCTCGACTTGTGTTAGATAAATGGCTTCTGTTAAAAGGCAGGACCACTTTTCTTCATCCAGTTAGACTGAGCTGGTCTCTAAAGATTTTGTTGCTGTGATTAATGCCTTTGCTTCCTGAATGCTCTAGATAGATGGGACAGTAGCTGAAGGCAAGCCAGAAACAGAGTGTTTATCGTTTGCAGAGTGCAGAACTGCTAACACGCTCTGCGGACGCTGGAACGGATGTACCGGTATCTGTCACACAGTTCACGGTGCTGCCCTCGGCGTGTTGAACGTGCCATGCTGTGGGGTCGGCTTCCTGCAGCTACCTTCTCCCTGTGCCATGCTGTCTGGGTTGCAAGCAGGCAGAGGTGCTCAACCAGGAGTTTTTGTAGTTCAGAACAAAGGCATCTGCTAACAATGAAAGAGGCTCTCTATGTTACACTCAACAACACTTAAAATAGATGGGAAAGTGGTTTTGGGGATTTTTTTTTTTTAGTTTAGTGTCTGCCATAGCCACTCACTTAAAATCTTTTGTATTTCTGACTTCCAGCAGTGGCTCTTTCAGATTAAGACAAAATATGCCATGTTTTGCAATGTCATTAATAGACTACTCTTTTCTCAGTGAACCATAAAAAGGTGAGAAGCACTAATGACCTCATACTATGTCAAAATTAAATTTAAAAAAAAAAAAAAAGGCTGCTCAGGCCCTAGCAGAGGGACTTGGGGCACAGTGGATGAGCTCTGGACCGCGAGTCCAGAATCTGCTTGCCCACTGATTCACAGTGGATTAATCTTTATGGCTGAAGGAAGCAGCTCCCAGAATGGTAACGTAAACCCTGCATGTTTTCCTTGAGCAATCTTGACAGAGGAGAATCACAATCTAACTCGTTCTCCTGGGTGGTCAAAAACTCTGGCACTGGGAACAAGCCAAAAGTAAAGCACTGACAGCACCACTTAAGATTTTAAATCGGGTCTGAAATAAACAATTCAAGTGCCTAGCTCAGAATCAATGTCACCTTTGGTTACAGCACCCAGCTCTCTCTCCCTTTCCTTCCCTGAGGGTAAGGAAGTCTGTGTCCAACTCTAGAACTTACCTGCAGTTAGAAGGCAGAACTTTAACTAATTAACATGGTGTGTTGGTTCCCAGACAAGAAGCAACACCAGAAAACTACTCTGCTTTCTGGATGTAATTTAGCATTGGAGAATAGCAGAGTCACCCACAAAGTTCTCAAAAAAAATGACCAGTGTGTACTGAACTGATACAGAACTATCTTTCCATAGTGGTTTTCACAAGAATTCTGTAAACCAAAGCAAGCCTCTTTACCAGTGCCTTGGGGATCAGAACATTAATTATAAATACCAGCTGGTAATTATAATATATATATATATATAAAATTATAATTATAAATAATTATAAATAAACTGCTGGGCAGTTTAATATACACACAAATTTTTTTCATGGTAATATTTTCAAAAGAGATCCTTGATCTTAAGTGCAGTATATGGTATAACCTCAGTTGCTTATCTGTTTGGTGCCAGCAGAAGGAGGAATGTCAGTCATGTACTACAGCATGGACTTTGGTTTGTTAGCAAATCCTCCAAGTCCCCGGGGGTATGTTGGGGGGCTGGGGAGTGGGGCAAGGGTAGAAAAGAGTGTTAACACACACCCTGCAGACCACACCAGCTCAGACACCTACGCAGTTCTGGATTTACAGGTTCTGTTCTGTGTGCCTCTGCCCTGCCACCATATTCCCGAGGGATGCAACAAGTCTGCATCTTTGAAGATGCAAACTTAACATAATTTTTACCAACCTACGCAGCAGCTATTTCCCTCCTTGCTGAAATTAAAAATGTAATTTAATGTATTCAGTTCTTTTTTGAAGACTACTAAAAGTTCTCTCACAAAGTAGTAACTCCTTGTTTGTGGATCTGCAGTAACTTCCTGTACTCTCAACACTTACATCTGTGTCTCTGTAACCCTCCTTACCGTAACTTCGGTAACAGCTCCAGCAGATAATTCCTAATAGAGCTGCTTTGCCCTCGTGCCAGTGTTTCAGCCAGCAACTGCAAAATGTAAACAACTTACAAACTTTCCATCTATCTCTTAATGTCTGGGTTAGTCCCTTGGCCAAGGCTGTGTAATGGCTTTTTGCCTGCTGCTAATGACTTATGAACCCTGGTAATACCCATAAGTAACCACTTCTACTCCACAGTATCAATGCACATCTATAAATCCACGGGCAGACTGTTCCGAACATCCGCAGCTGCAGTGCTCAGTGGGCTGCAGGGGTTTAGGGACTGACAGACCTAGTTCTCCCCTGAGGAATGTCTCTACCTGCACACTCAAATATTTATTTTCATGCCAGGTGATACTATTCACTTGAAATGTTTCTGCAGTGCTGAAAAACTCATCCATTGATATTTCTGTCTCTGAGGTGTTAACAACTATTAGTTCTTCTATTACTCTTTTAACCAGTTGTACCGTAACGCTGCACATATTGTTCAGCCAACATTTCCATCCATATAAAATACTCTGCTGCAACACGAAAGCACTGTCCTTTTCCCACTCACAAAACGTGAGGGTTTCAGAAAAAAGAAAGTGGCTGGCTATTTCTACCCCATTCTTGGCCCTGTATCCCTGCTTTGCCACTTCCTTCTCTTTCCTGAATACAGAATATGCTTCAGTGCAAATATCATACAATTTGCTGGGAAACCAGCTGCTGCTACATCAGAAAGTGGAGTTCTGCACAGCGGTGACTCACGTGGCAGTGGTAAATGCATACAAGAGATTGTCTAAGCATGGACTAACAGCGAGACAGCTATGTGGTGTGCTAACTTCACAGCAGAAGATTGATGAGATGCATTTTGAAGCTTTTCTGCTTTCCTGTCTTCATCTACTATGCTATAGCTGTCAGTCATTTTCCCCCTAAGCCCAGTGTTTCAAACTACATCCATCTACACTCATCGCTGTCATTTCAAATAACCAATAAAAAACTGAATAATTTCATGATAAAATAGCATTGTACAACAAGGGGTCTAAGAAGGGTCTGCATTGATACTGCCTGGTGTAGACTCATGACACAATGAGAGGCAGGGGCTCCTTGCAAAAATTAATTGGATGAATTAATTTAAATTAACTTGTTTCAGACAAGTAATTTATACAACATAAAAGCCAAGTTGCCCCAAAAAAATTAAAACCAAGTGAAAGTAACTTCAGCTATCACCAAGAAGCAACTTAATTAGATGAGATGTGCAAGCTGAGACTTCCAGGATATTCAGTGCTGAAGGGCTTGATTTCAGAAGCTTTAAAAGCTGCTTACACGGAGGCATCCGCTTCTGCCCCACTCATAAAAAAGGGTAAGAATGGTTACCACGGGACACGTTCACGCGTTGGGAAACGCGGCACTCACCTGCCATGTCGATGGCAAAGGGCCTGTCAGCTCTCCAGCCGGTGTACCAGCCCACAACTTTGCCGTTCTCCACGACCGGGCGCTCGTACCGTCGTCCTCCCACCAGTCCCACGGGCCACACCGACACTTTGCGGGTCGTCCGCATCTGCAAGAGGCCGGCACAGAGTGACCGAGCGCACACGCACACAGCGGGAGCGCACGCGCACAGAGTGACCGAGCACGCGCGCACACAGCGGGAGCACACGCGCACAGCGTGACCGAGTGCCCGCGCACAGAGTGACCGAGTGCCCGCGCACACAGCGGGAGCGCACACGCACAAAGAGTGACTGACTGCGCGCACACACAGCGGGAGTGCACGCGCACACAGTGGGAGTGCACGCGCACACAGAGTGACTGACTGCACGCGCGCAGAGCGGGAGCACACGCGCACAGAGTGACCGAGCACGCGCGCACACAGCGGGAGTGCACGCGCGCTTTCCTCATGGGCTTCTTGTTGGAAGCGTTGCTGGGAAGCCTGCACATGAACCATCAAGACTTGGAATCTAAAAGCAATTCAGCCCAACAGAGAAAGCGTCTGAAAGCTGCACGTGCCCACTCTTTTTCTGTGAAGTTGCCAGCTCTCTAGCCCGGAGGCACCTCAATTCTACTGGAAATATCCTACCCATATTATTTTTTTTAATAACAAGAATTTTAAAAGCCATGAAAAAATAGTACTTGTTTTCTTGTTTGGGTTTTCAAAGGTGTACTGGATCCTTTTTCACATTTTTTTGTACTAGATCTTGGTAGCATTCTTGCAGTAGGCTTATTTCTGTAGACTGCATCATACTGTACAAGCCCAGAGAGAGAGTATTATAATAGTGATTAACAAATACGCACTTCATTAAGACAAGTGCAATTAGTTTGAGACTGGTAACAAACACACCGAGTACAGGAAATCGTGTCACACAACTCTTCCCTTACCTGCAACACAGCAGATTTGTACAGCAGATGCAGCTCAGATCTATTAAAGGCTTGCAAAAAAATAAAAAATAAAAAAAAAGTTTGGGCTAAACCTTTTTAACCTCTACATTTTCTCTCCAAAAGCTCTACTAAGTTTCCGAGAAGGACATAAAGCAGGTCAGGCAGGATGCTTCTGCTGGTTTGCTACCAGTAACAGGAGTTTTTCCCAGTGGTGTAAATATAACTCTATGTAACACTGGAACCACGGTCCTCATCTAACCTAGAGGAATCTATAGATAGTAAATTAAAAAAAAAATAAATCACTCTTTCTTAGCAAAAAGCGTGCATGACTGGGAGTCAGTGAATTCAGTTCACTGGTTAGTAGATAATTTTCTTCAGTACACAGGAGATAACGTGGTGCAAACCACTGGCAGTTTGATGCAAGAACTTGAGAAGACGAGTGCACAGACACAGCAACTTGCACAATTTGACCAAACTAATTCCAAAGCCACTGTTTTAACTATTGTGCTTAAATGTGGTCCTACTTAAGCAAGTATTAAACTATTTCAGTGTAACGTGGGCTTAATCTAATCAACTTCTAAAACAATCTCTTGTTTTCCAGTGTAGTTGAGGCCTATTCCTTAGGGAAAGGTTATCCTTTTCTCCTTCCAAGCACTGCTCTTAGCAAAAACACACACAGTTTTACATATTTGTAACTGCAGTCCCCTATCGATAGATGCCAAGTAAAAGACAACCTTGGTTAAATATTAAACGCTTCCCTCTCTTTCTGCCAAGGTGAAAGATTTGTCATGCATATCATCTAGACTCCCAGGAGATGCACCAGAAAAAAACAAAGACATCACGTCACTCTGGTTCGCATTTCTAAGCTGGAAGCGTTAGCAGATTCTTCAGAGAACTTTCACATAGGGAAGGCATAAAATGCTGATTTAAAAATCCACAAATACGTACATACACACAGAAGAGAGGCGTGCACCTTCTCTTCCTCCAATTCTTTGTGTATCTTTACATTTATTTAGCAACATTTTCTCACTCCCGTCCTAATAACTGTTGCAGCAAGTCAGCCCATCTCGCCCAGCAGCAGCAGTCCATACTGTGTAAGAACAGCGCATGTACACAATCAACAACATAAGGATTTCTCGTGATATCCAAGCCACTATTTCCTTGCCAGTGACAGATTGCCATGAATCTCTCTACAGCTTATTTTTAAACGTGCTTGCCTGTAACTGTTCTCCCTGCTTAAAGATTATTTTTTAAGATTATTCTTCCAATCTCTCCTACCCCTCCATTTAGGAAATGCAGAGTTAACAATTAACTACTGGGATATGGAAACCAGTCAAACCTTCTTCTAAAGATCTTTAGCTCTGGTTTTAGTGATACACCAATTCTGCAAATCTTTCTAACTGTGTATTTCTATCAACATCCAAACACATCAGACACGGCCACAGGGCATCACCCTGTTGGGTTCCTCTACACAGGCAAGTTTCCCAGGGGTTCCAAGGACCATGATCAAGCCACATACACCCAGCCGTGCTACACCAGTATTAACTGCAGGACGAACACAGGTGCTAACTAACTTTTTTGTGTTGCCATTAATAGCTTCTGGAGGGTATGGACACCTGAACAAATTACTGGTGTACTGATTTTCAGCATTTTAGCTACTCTGTGCCAACTGCCTGTACCCATGGTCAATACAAAACGGCGCCAGACAAGTGTGGGCAGGCTCTCACAGCAGTGGGTGGGTAATGGGGGGCAAGCCCACCCCACACCTGCCTTTTCCCACAGAGAGCACTTGGGCAGCCGTACTACGAAATGAGCCGGCTCACACAAGACTTCTGGTTTGGGCCAAGGAGCCACAGCATTTATGCTAGCAGAACCAGACTGATTTACACTTACACTTTGCCATACACAACGTGTAGGAAATTCTTGTCACTGAGAAGTGCTTTACTCACCTCATGAAATGACCCAAGAAGTTTTAATTACTATAGTCTTGGGGCCATCTCAGTGTCTATGAGTTAAGCCAGTAAAGCCACTGCACATCAGAAGGAAGTGAGTAACCCTTTACAGAGCTCTTTATTTTGTCCTTGGGTTACTCTCTTTATTCTCACAGGTTACGTTATTGGAGAATGAAATAAGCAGGTGTCAAGAATACAGCAATTGCTTTAAGTACAAACTGAGAGGGCAGACCGGTATTTATGCTAATTCTGAAATATCTTACAGCCTCAGGATATGCCAGGCAGATGAAAGTAGGAATATTTCTTTTAATCTTCTGAGAATAGCATTACTCTATTTAACATCCTGATGTATTAAGGCTGTATTTATGTATGATGGGGAGAAAGCTTTTATTTGGATTAAAAGGCCGGCTTGCATCTGGAATTTGATGCTGCTAATCATTGGGACACAAAAAGGTGATTCAAAAACATGTTAATTCTAAATAGCTTTATCGCTGTGGGTTAAACTACTACCAAAATCCTATAACTTACAAACAGCTTCCTAAATTACTCTTCTATCTGTCATTTTAATGTGTGGTAACACATGCTGTCTTAATACTCAGCATTTTAAGTCCTAGTAGCTTACATGAATGGTATTCATCTTACTTACACTTAACTCTCTGTAAGTTAGGCATCCGCTCTATCATAATTAGACTTCTATAGTTAACGAACAGAGATAGGAACCCCCTGGCATGGTTCATCCTTAGACAGCTCTCTGAAGACAGGATGAATCTCCCTCTGAAAATGCTTTTGTCCTCTATTTACTTTTTGATTATTTGAAAGGGAGTCTTGGTCATAGGAGGGAAGCGATGTACTGGGTCACAGAATCAATTGCCTAGATTGGAAAATACCTTTAAGATCACAGAGTCCAATGATTAACCTCACATTGACAAGTCCCCAACTAATCCATGTCCCTAAGCACTATGTCTACACAACTCTTCAATCCCTCCAGGGATGGGGACTCCACCACTGCCCTGGACAACCTGTTGCAATCCCCAAGAACCCTTTCAGTAAAGAAATTCTTCCCAACATCCAATCTAAACTTCCCTTGGCGTGACTTGAGGCCATTTCCTCTTGTCCTGTTGCTTGTTACTTGGTTGATGTAACAATGGGGATGGGGGAAGATGAGAAGAGGACTCTGTAAAATGGAAGAACAAACCTGAATGAAGCTGGGAGACACAGTTGGGATGGAGCGGGCAAGGAAATGACAGGAGAGAGGAATAACAACTGACCACAGAAATTCCAGTGAGGTGATGGGCATATAACAGTAAATACAGTAGCAATAAAGGAACCACTAAAGATTAATAAGCAAAAATGCAGAAAATGTAGCCGAGCAATGACAGAGATGGTGATAAAAGCATTGCCAAAAATAGCATCTCATTAGTCAATCAAGAAAAGCTGCTTAATGGATGCGCTGGACTGATGGATAGGGATGATACTGAGACAGTAACAAAAAAAGCCCAAGGGGAATGAAGGCAAGTGACAGAAGGAGACATGGCCATACTTCCTACAGTGTGCAAAAAGGCTCCCAGGTTGGAACAACCATCCTAGTGTTTTTGCAGCATGATGTTGGTGCGTTTCTATTTGGGATCCAAAGTCCTCAGCAAATGCAAACCTGGCTGCCACACACAGTAAGCTGTTTTTCTCCTCATGTTCTCCCTCACTTCAAACCTTGTGTGATTTGTGATCTGTACTGGTCAGGCTACAGGTTATTGTCCAAACTCACCCTCCCCGTCCCAATGAGACTCAAGCAGATTTCTATGCAGAATTCAGATTTATTATTGCCAAAGACAGGACCTGGAGCTCCTTCACAACTCTTCCACAGGGGAAAATGTGATGGGTTACAGCACAAGCACAGCCAGGCTCCCTATCAGTTCTCAGGCATCCTGCATTACTCACGGGTCATTTAAAGCCAAATTCTGCTAAAACAACACTTATGTGACTGCACTGCAATGATGCTTTGCCCTTTTACTTAGGCATTAAATGGGGCTTCTGCCCCTACTTATCGTTACTTCAAAGGAGGCACCGAGTCACAGAAAATCTGTGCCAGTGGTTTTGTGGTTCAGGACTGTGACGCTTAGGGGATAGTAACTTCATAAAGCCTGCTAGTTTTAGGTAAACCTGACAGGAAAGGATGTGTCTCCATGGAAAAACTTGTAGGAAGGGTCTACAAATAAATAAATAAATAAATTTCAATCATTGATCTAGCCTGCTCCACAACTCTCACAGGTGCTCTCATTTAGTGCTTCACCATCCTCACTATTAGAAAGCTTTTTTCCAAATATCTGCCTTAAACCTCCTCTGCCGATTCGTACGCCATCTGCACTGCAGAGGGAGGACAGATTAATTCCCCCTTCTCTCAAGCAACATTCTACTTATTGAATACAATGATTAATGCTTCTAAATTATACCAGCATCCTTAGGCACAAATGTCAATATTGCTTCCCTACAGGAGAAAACTGTTCTAAATTTAACTAAAGCGGTTAGAAGCCAATTTCTCTGGATTGGAAAGACCTCCAAAATAATTGCCATTCATGTTTCTTTTTGACCCTTCTACTCACTAATTCTTTTTTTCATCCTACCTTCTGTTAGTCTACTAGGTTGTGTTCACTCTACCTCTGAAGAGCTGCTGACCACTCGTAATTAATTTCATAGTAACAGCATCACTTTCATAGGTAAAAAGAAAAAGATGCTGTCAAAGTGCAGAAACAGTGCCTGGTACTTTGTAATCCAGGGTCCCTCACCCAGATAAATCTGTTTCAAGGAGCTTTTATGTCACCATTTCCTCTCATTTCTAAGCTATTTCATTGTTCCTTTACCAGACTTTTCTAATCCAATCTCTTTAGCATAGGTATTATGTGTCTATGTGCAAGGGGAATGTCAGTGTGCATTTAAAATGTCACATATTCTTAAATCATTTATATACTAGAAAGGTATTTAATGCACTGCTAACTCATATTTAAATCTTTTTTTTTGTTATGAGGAAAATAACTAATGACAGCCAGCTAATATTTAATTCTGTCTAGACTACTGAATTTTATTTTTAAGCCTATAGCAAAAATTTTATTTTTCCGACCAGCTCCAAGAGATACAACAAAAGATCTCCATGATTTCAAAGATAAAGAGATTCAGTTATACTACTTCTAAATCTTTGGCATAAATACATCTATTAAAAAATACACAGAAGCTATCCTAATACAGTGTATAAAGATTAGGACAGATATGGAAAAGTTATCGAAGGAGCACTAACCCTTCCCTGGTCAAAGCTGGAATAAATAGTAAATATTCACCTCTTCTGTAATGTCTTGTTACTCACAAAATATTTTACAAAGAAGATCGTGGGAAAACTGAAGCCTGTGTGACATGCAATGCCTGCAAGTATTTCTGTTCTGGTTTTAATAAGGGTTTATTTTTCAGGCTCCTAACTGTTAACAGCCATTAGAATACCTGCTACCTTCATACACACTTTTTGGGAGAGTGAAGGGCAGGGGCATAAGAAAATGTTTTCAGTCTGAATCACTCACACAACTTGCCTTCTGCTGTACAGTGCCACTATGAAAATTACCAGAGTTGGACAGCCCTAACCTTCACTGAAAAGGTCATGGCCACTAGCCAGGACAAAATGTTTCCTACTTTCCCTCTGTGCTTCATGAATCTTTGTTCCCACCTGGCTGATTTGAGGATGACCCTACCTGGGCAATTTAGGCTACTACATAAGCAATAGCATACCTTCAAAATATCAGTTTTTTGTTTAATTTGATATTTAAGTTACTCCTGTGAAGAGCAATTCAGCTGACTGTCCTCTTCACTGATCAAATTCTTACCTTCCCTGTGGCTCCAGGTCCTGGTTTTTGCTAGGATAGGGTTAATTTTCTTCTTAGTAGCTAGAAAGCACTGTGTTCTGGTTTCAGTGAGGATTGTTACGAGAAGAAAAGTGCAGTAGCTAGTAAAACCCAGAACTGACAGTTGGAAATGCCAGTGAGACATTCTGTATCATATTACACCATGTTTAGTGTATTAACTGGGGCTGATTGGAAAGGGGGGGATTCTCTTGGGAATCGCTCAGACTCACTCTTCTGGGATTGCGATTTTGGGTTCGAGGCTCCTTTTTGCTCCTCCAGAATCATTATCAGCGGGTGGTGAGCAATTGTACTCTGCATCACTCACATATGTACATATATATAGTTGCTATCGTTATTCTTATTATTTTAAATATATTTTACTCTAATTATTAAATGGTTCTTATCTCAACCTACAAGTCTCATCACCTTTACCCCTCCAATTCTCTCCCTGATTCCCTGGGTAGCAGGGGGAAGGGGGCAGCGGGGGACGACTGCAAGTGGCTGTGTCTTGTCTGGCTGCCAGCTAAGTTAAACTATCACACTCCATGAACCTTGAGTTACCTGTAAAGTTACCTCAACTTCAGGAGAAGGGGTTGAGCTGTCTCTCCTCCTACCTCCTTTCCAGCTTCAATTCTACAGTCATAGTCTGGGCATTCCTGTGCAGAAAACAGCTACTGCAAATTGAACTCTGGTCCCCTACTCAGTAGGCAACATGGCTAACTGCTAAGCTATTAAATAAAAGTTTGTGGGTTGTTTTGGTTTTTTTCTTAGAAATGACAATTACTGCTGCAATTCACTTTGAACTCAATGCTGCAAGGCTGTATTCAGATCACACATGATAGCATGGATTCCTCCAAGGAGACCCAGTCTGCAAATCCTCAACTCTCATTCAGACAAGACAGTGGTATATGCCATACTTGCATGCTTTAGGGACCTAGAAAATCTTGCTATGAAATTTTAGACACCAGTGACCAAAAGACTAGGGGTGGCATGAGGGAGATCATGGTTTTAGACAGAAGCATTATAATTTCACATAGGTCTCAGTTTAGGTGTCTGAGCAAAGTACAAGCAAAGGTGACACATACAATCTAGAGAGGAATCTTTAAATATCAGTGCATTTCTGAACACAGCAAGCTCACTTCCTCACACTTGTTGAAGACCTTTACTCCTCTCTTTGTAGTCCTTAACCAGCACCTCAAAGGTTTCAGGGGAGTCTGCACAATCAACAGCAGAGTGGACCTCTAACACTAATTTCTCCAACTTGCATACACATCCATACGTGGACCGAGGAAGCCCTCGCCTTCGGCCAACTATTCGAAATACCAAGGGCAGAGAAAATGACTGAGACATACAAATACATGAAGAATATGAAGAATTAAGGGAAGTGGAATGTAGCTATGTCTGTTTTCAGTTTCTAGTGCTTAGTCTAATCTTGTTCTTGAAATCTCCCTATGAAGGTGGAATGACAGCTTATCTAAGGTTTTCTTTCTGGAAGTCTAAAGATACAAAATTGGCAGTTGCGAGGCACCAGCCACAATATTACAATAACTTGCATTCAGGAATAAGATAAAGCACAAACACAACAGAAACTACAACAGAGTCACTCCAAAAAGAACAGCCTAGAGTAGAAAACAAAAGTTACAATAATTCAGGAGAAACACCTGTAAAGCACATCAAACACGGCAGTTGGGATTTCAGGCCTCTCGGCGGCTTTGTTGTGAATGCAGGCTGACGTTCAACTGGTAAAAGGTATTTTCAGAAAGTGAACTATTGTTTTTGACAGAGACATGCAGATGGACACCTCCAGGTGAACAGATCATACCCCAGCAGGAAAAATATAAATTATTTTCAAGGTCTGGATCCCAAAATAATAAATAATACAATATGCCAGAACCACTAGCATTAAAGTAAAAGCATGATTTTTCACCTGACCACCATTATACTCCCAAGCAGAAAAAGTTAAGAATAACTTCAAGGCCACACCTCTGCTCCTGGAAATATTCCTTCATCATTGCTGCAGCCCCACTTAGTACTCTAAAGAACTTCACAATCACTAAACCAATCAGTCCCTTCCCTGAAGCCCTTCCAGGGAAGGTGAGCCTTTCCTAACAGGAGGCTCAGCTGAGCCAACGCCGAATACACTGGAGCAGCAGAAAGACAAACCAGGCTGTCCACCTTATTCTGGAAACAACAACTAAACCTGCTCAGGCTCTGCCCAGTTTGACTTTGAGGACATAATTTTGCCAGTCAAAAACTAAGCTACACACCCACAAGCCATCATACATCTTAGGAAAAAAGACAACTATAAACAGCACCAGAGGATTCCAGATTTACTACAGATGGTGACATTTTCCAGCAAAACACTACTGTGAGCTGGAGGTTTTTTTCCCCGATTCCCATGAACCACATTTTGCCCAGGTCTACTGGGCTCAGCTCACTCCAGATCTAATACAAGGTACTCATTCCTTTAAGTACCAGACAGAAGTACTTTGGACAAAGATTAGAACCTCCTCATCAAAAGCTCTCAGAAGTATCCCACAGCATCTCATGTCAAAACACACTCCTTTCTCATCATGCCCTTATGGTTCATGCACCCCCACTCACAGTAAAGCCTTTGCTGACTTTGCTTTGTTAAAAAGTCTCCGTCTTCTGTAAGGGCACTAGGGAAACCCAGAGCAAAGGAGCTGCCTTAAGCATAATCCTCCCCTGACATGCAGTTCCCTGACACACCTGCTCTGTAGCAATGCTTTTTCGACCTCTGAGCAAAACGCATCCCTAACAACAACGCTTCTTTCATGTTGGTTTTATGGTCCTAACTAGCATTGGCTCCCACCCCCACCAAGCCCTCACTGCTGTTACAGAAACCAACATTGACTTAGAAGAAAGCCTTAAAAGACAGACCTACTGTTTGCAGACTACACGAAGCTGAGTGGCGCAGCTGACACACCTGAGGGACGGGATGCCATCCAGAGGCACCTGGACAGGCTCAAGAAGCGTGTCCGTGTGAACCTCGTGAGGTTCAAAAAGACCAAGGTCCTGCAACTGGGTCGGGGCAACTCCCAGCATCAGTACAGGCTGGGGGATGAAGGCACTGAGAGCACCCCTGTGGAGAAGGACTTTGGGGTACTGGTGGATGAAAAGCTGGACATGAGCTAGCAATGCGTGCTTGCAGCCCAGAAGACAAACCAAAAACCTGGGCTGCATCAAGAGAAGCGTGGCCAGCCGGTCAAGGAAGGTGATTCTGCTCCTCTACTCCGCTCTGGTGACGCCCCACTTGGAGTACTGCGTCCAGTTCTGGAGTCCTCAGCACAGGAAAGACACGGACCTGTTGGATCGTGCCCAGAGGAGAGTCTCAAATGATCAGAGGGATGGAACACTGCTGCTATGAAGAGAGGCTGAGAGATCTGGAGCTGTTCAGCCTGGAGAAGAGAAGCCTCTGGGAAGACCTTACTGAGGCCTTTCAATACACAAAGGGGATTTGCAAGAAAGAGAAGGAAAGACCTTTTACCAAGGCCTGTAGTGAGAGGACAAGGAGCAATGGTTGGAAACTAAAAGACGGTGGATTTAGACTAGATTTAAGGAAGAAATTTTTATGATGAGGGTGGTGAAACACTGGCACAGGTTGCCCAGAGAGGTGATAGAAGCCCCATCCCTGGAAACACTCAAGGTCAGTTTGGACGGGGCTCTGAGCAACCTGACCTAGTTGAAGATGTCCCTGCTCTCTGCAGGGGGATTGGAATAGATGACCTTTAAGGGTCCCTTCCAACCCAAACTATTCCATGATTCTGTTTCATAAACCAGCAAATGTACATAACTGCCTGCGGGCAGACGCTAGCACACATTGCTGCTGGCAGTTTGGGACCCACATATCCCCAGGCCTGTGCCAGTGACACACTAAAGGTCATGCAGCCAGCATAGGATGGTGGTAGGATCAGAAATCAGACTTCCTGTCTTGTCCTTCTACATTTATACTTGCTTTCCCAGTGAACAGACTACAGTTTATCAGACTTCCTTTGGGATTACGTGACTGCAGGTCTGGAGAATTGGTCCTGGCAGAGTAACAAAGTGAAAAAAACCTCCCTCAAATGAAAACAAGACCACTGGCTGTCTCCAAACAACCTCCCACTCCTTGTAACGGCACATCCCATTGGCAAAGCCTGCCAAGGGACTTCTGTTAACTTTGCCAGGTCCACAAGGCATTCCCCATGTAACTACCAGCGGCATCCCGGAGACCTTACAGCTCATTAGTGACCCCAGAAAACAGTCATGGGAACTTGCAGTACTAACTGAAGCAAAAGCTCCTTCTCTGCTCCTGTAACAGCGCTTTCCAGCCACCACATTTCACAAGAAAAACTCACGCACGCTGGCGAACACAGGGCTCAGAATAAACACCCCTTCCTCAGCAGCTGAACCCGGCTCACAGAGAAACCTTAGGGCTTAGCTGCATGCCCAAGGTTACCATCCTTGTTGCAAAAGGAAACGCAGATTGCCTGTTGTGTTTGCAATTCTCAAGGTTAACCCTTCAGATAGATTTATCCCCTTGCTTCTATCTTCCTAGCTGATTAGAGAGGTAATTTGTACCTTTTTGTTTCACCATTCACAGCAATTAGAAGAACAATACAGAAAATGATAAAAGAACAAACCTGACTCGACTCCCTTTCAGCAGCTGTGGATCACTCAAGTTATATGCCTGCCAATACTGACTATACTGTTCCTTTACCTTGCCCCTAATGTTTCTACTCCAAAAAAACCAAGCAGAGATTCATCTCCAAATATCTTTTACCCTGCACTACTCATTGTGGTGAAGTGTATTTTCTGTATCAATTTACAGGCTCCCTAAGACTGAATCAGATTAGTTTTATATCCCAGAACAGAGGTGAACACTCCCATCACATCAAAGATCGGTAAGTGCAATTACTCTGCATTATAATGCGCTAAGCACAGCCAGCAGATTTTAAGAAAATCAATTACAACAACGGTTTAGACTCCAGGCAAAGGTCTTCAAATTAGCAGCTTCAATGCTGAATGCCAAATGGACAGAGGAATTAGGGCATCCCTGCTGAAGGGGGACCCTGCACCTGCCCGCATACTGGAAATGGAAAGGGATGCATTAGGAATCAAAACACAAACGAACATGAACACTTCCAAAATAATTTGCTCTGGGGAATTTCACGTGCTGCACATTCCCGTGCACTGTGTTCATTTTAACCTACTGACTGTAAAGCACCTGAGGAAGCAGAATGCTTCCAAACTGCAGAATATGAGTGCACGCCACCAGATCCTGCACTGTCCACCAGCAAAAGCCATGGATCGCAGTTTGTCTGAAGCCCTCTACATTCCCTAGCTGCTACCAATCTACTTTTCCGTTTCCCTCCCTCGTTTTCCTGCCAAGATTACTTTTCTGTCTGCCACGGGAGACGCACATGATCTGTCTTTTGCTGTTTTATGTCCACTTGTTAAAAGCCTCTCCTTTCTGCCAGGGGAACCCAGAACGAAAGCCGGACACCCTCTCCCCGGAGCGCTCGCCAATTCCCACCGAAAAGGAGCAGAGCCCGTCACGGCGGGGCTGCAATAAAGACACAGACACAAAAGCGGCTCCTGAAAGGGTGCTTGGTCACTACACAAACGATTTGCTGCTTTTAAGAGTGAAAGGTTTCCAAAATGCCGGGGAGCTCCACGTGGAGGATTAATTCATCCCTGACAAGAAAAAACCGCGAAGAATGGTTTTTTGTCTCGATGCCAGTTTGCCCCACAAGGAGAGGGACGCCGCCTCAAACGACATAAATATCAAAGAGCGCTTTTCATCCCAGTTTTAACGCAAACACCCTGATATAGACACTAAACTTGCCTCGTTAGGCAGGAAAAAGAGGAAACAACAGTAAAAAGCTGGGGGGAGCGTGGAGGGGAGGGAAGAGAAACTGTTAAATCAAGCAAGGGGCAGTCGCATCCCGGCAGCGCTGGGGAGCCCGGGAGAGGGACGGGGCTCGCGGCAGGGACGAGGTGCGACCCATCCGTGCCAGGGTTTGGGCTGAGGGACATCGAGCGCGCCGCGAAACGGGGATGGGGGACGGGCAGCGGCGGGCGGCTGAGGCGGGGCGAGGAGAGGCGGGAAACGGCAGGTGCCCGAGGGGAGGGGAGGCGAGGCGGACTCCTGAGGGGAGGCCGTCGGCGAAGCGTGGCGACCGCGCGCGCCCCCCCGCCCCGCCCCGCACGCACCTCCTGGAAGAGCTCCAGACTGTAGGTGTTGTCGTCGTCGGCGAAGAAGAGCACCCCGGGCTGGGGGGGCGGCAGGTGCTGGTGCCGCTGCCGCAGCCAGGCCAGGCCGGCGTTGCGCTGCTCGGTGGCGCGGGGCAGCCCCGGCCGCTTGTAGCGGCGCGGCGTGGGGACGTGCAGGTGCGTGCAGGGCAGGCCGGCGCCCGCCACGAAGCGGCTCACCAGCTCGCTGCGCGCCGCCGCGTCCTCCACCAGGATCCAGTGGAGCCGCGCCACCTGCCGGAAGGTGTTGGCCAGGCGGGTGAGCTCGGCCTTCTGCACCGGGCGGCTGTAGGTGGGCGTGATGGCATAGATGGTGGGCAGCGCCGCCTCGGGCCGCCGCGGGGGGGGCGCCCGCGCCGCCGCCGGCCGGGACCCCCCGCTACCGCCGCCGCCCCCGCCGCGGGGGCCCAGGGCAGGCAGCGGCGCCCGGCTGCTGTCGATGTCCAGCACGATGATGACGATGAGCACCCAGGGCAGAAGCAGGAGGAAGCGGCTGAAGAGCAGAGACTTCATCCTGCCCGCGCCGCTCCTCAGCGCCGCCCCATGGACGGGCGCGGCGGCGCTCAGCGCATGGCCGCGGGGGACGGCGGGGCTGCCCCTTCGCCCGCCCGCGCTCCTCTGCGGGGTGGCCGGGCGGCGGCGGCGGCTGGGGAGGGCGGCGTTGCCCGCGGGGGGCCGCCGGCGGGGCGGGGTGCGTTGGTCGAGGCGCCCCGCGGTGCCCTGCGGCAGCCCGGCGGGGCAGGTGCCTGGCCCCGCTCCCGCCGCGCCGCTACTCCGCGAGCGGCCGTCCTTCCTCGTCCTCCTCCTTCACCCTCAGCATCGCCCGGCTGGGCCGAGGGGCCGCGCCGTCGCGGCCGGAGCTCCGCAGGGTGCTCTGGGGAACCGCTGCTTCTCCACCGCTTCCCCGGGCGGCTCTGGCGGTGCGCGGGGGCGGGGAGGGGAGGGCGGGCGGGGAGGCGGGAGGGAGGGTCCCCGCGGGCGGGGGCTGGGGGGGCTCCCGCCCCGCCCTGCTCCGCGCCGGCTGCCGCCCCCGGGCGCTGCGGGGAGGGGGCGGTGGCGGCCCGCGGAGCTCGGAGCTCTCGGGGTACGGGGCCGGAGCCCGGCCGGCCGCAGCGAGGGGGGCTCCTTACCTGCGCGGCTGGCACCGCCGCGGGCGACAACTTCGTCCGGCGGCCGGGACGCCTTCCCCGTGCTGCACCGGAGGCCGGCCCGGGCCGGCCGAGGCCCCCGTGCCCCGCCGCGGAGGAGGTGCGTCCCGGAGTACTTTCCCCTCGTACCGGCGGGCAGCCGCTGGCTTCATTTTTGCCGTTTGTTTTTTTAACGGGGGAATGTTTTCGAGCTCGGCAGAAGTACGAAGTTGTAAAGGAGGCGGCCGCTTTGTGCGGTTCCCGTCGCTTTTCCCCAGTGGCTGTCATCGGCTTCGCCCTGCCCTGCCCCCGACGGCAGCGGCAGGGCCGGCGGGGTGCGCCAGCCCGGGCTGCCCTGCCTACCCGCGCGCCTCCGAAACCCCTTCTCCCTGTGTTCCTACCGTGCTGCTTCCCTATAGATCAGGCGGATTTGAGACCTCCTTTTTAAAAAGCGTTTGTGTGAATTTCATAATAATCCAGCTGTCTTTATTTTGAGAAAAAGGCATTCATCAGGTGCCGCAACACGCACGAAGTGCACGGTCTGAAACCTCTTACAAATCCTTTCCTGCCAGGGAAGTTCTCCATGCAATTTTCAGCACTCCCTGCTGTCAAAGCTAAACGCTTCGTTACAGCTGGAATTACGCTTTTAAAACTTCATGTGGCATAAAAACTCAGAGGCACAGCATTAATATTTCCAAATTACTGAATTCTCCATAATTCTCTGATGAAAACCTTTACACTTGTATAGGTCAAAGGATGCTCTCTCACCGATTTGTGGAACTGTTTGAGATCTGAAATAGAGTGATTCATCACCAATACATTGTCTTATTGGTAGGAATAGTGGGAGGTTAGAGAAACCGGTCATGCCTACACACCAGCCTCCTTGGCTTGAACTACTGCTTTTGTTTCTGTTTTTTGTGCATCCTGCACATTTGCACGTGTATAACAAATGCAGATAATGCAGCCACCATGTATATCTATCATTCATATCTATCTGCAATCAATTTGTTATTCAAAAGGACGTATTAACCCAGAGGGCTCACACGCAGAAAGGATGTCAAAGTGATGTAATACCAGCTGAAATCCATGTTGAAAGTGAGGGTGACACAGGACCAGGCACTGAACATCTAAATGAGGAAACATCTCTGTAGCAGGGAGCTAATTAGAGTTAGCATGTTTAGTGGAGGAGTGGAAGGGTTGTTATGTGATTAATGAAATAATATGGAGGAATGCAGCAAGCATAAATAGTTCGATATATCCAAATCAAAAACATCTCGGACATGAAATTACAGTTGCCCATTTTGTGCTGACGCAGTTTATCTAGAGGACAATCACCTAAACGCCATCTCTCTCTGATGGCTGAACATACCATTGTTTTCTCATTTACAGTACAATCCTATTTACAGAGATAATTTGCTCAAATAACACAAGCATATGTATCAAAGCAACATACCAAGAAGCTATTGCTTGTTCTCGTTTGAAAGTCGGGAGTCATTTGGAAAAGGTAATTCAAAGCTAGTTGCTTCTAGATATTATATGATACTGTGTCAGGACCCTAAAAACCTGTTGGGGCAGAACCGAGAGACTAAGGGTTACAAATGGATGTGTTTAATTGACATTCTTTATACCCAAAAATATATAACTATTTTTATCTTTATATTATTTTTCATCCAAAAGTAGTATTTTTAGTGGACTTGTATGTCATATTCAGAGCTTAGCCTAGACAGAATACCTAATAGTTTATGGCTAATAAAGGCAGCAATAAGAATAGCTAAATGTAATTGCAGCAGTTTAGGAAGGAGCACAAACACTAACTCAGCACCAGGAAGGTATCTCGATGAACTATTTGGTGTTCTTCTGTATTCCTGAAAGCTGGTAACTATGTGTTTCAGTACGCTTGCTAACATAGTATTTACTGCTTCTAACTGTATGCAAGATGTTCAGTGTAATGATATGAGACACTTGGCTGTTTGATAACAAATCACAATAACTACATTTTTACCCCAGAACTCCCATAACGTTTTCATGTGTCACAGAACAGATTCAGAGGTCATGAGTCAAGTATATCAGGTGTGATATCAAATGATGCAGCAGCATTTCTGTTAGCTTTAGGTATAGATTACCTTTGCTGGAAAGGTAAAAGATAATGAAGGCACTATATACAAGCCAGATGTTATTTATTAAACTGTTGTTTCTTGATAGGCAAAGCAAAATGTTCTTCCCTTGGAAACTGGAGGAACCCAGTCAAATAACTACTCCATTTGTGGGGACAAACTGTCTACAGAGAGAGTTTTTTCTACCAAACACCTTAGCCCTGGTTATTATAAAAAGTGTCACATCTGATTTGAGGCCTCAGGTGCAACTCTGAAACAAAGGACAAGTTTCTAACTTGTGATGGATGGTACCAATCATTGTGTGACTCAGGCTGTTCCTATGGTTTCACGCACAATATGCAGTACAGTGCATATTCTGTGTCGTATCAGGGTGTGTGGGCAGGCATTCCTCTTCAGGATCTGGTCCAGAATTGTTTGTTTGCAGTAGTTTATTGCTTGGCTCACCTATTATGGTACTGCTGATTGCTGCCCCCATTCTCCAAAGGTTTTTGTCAGAGATGTGTCAGGATTTGGCACCCGATTTTTCATTTGTTTTTAAAAAAACTACCTCCGCTTCAGTTTTGCGCGCTTCTTACTGGCTGAGGACGCCTGGCTCTAGCAGGTGAATGCTTGACACACTGCTAAGAAGCGAGGATGTGTGTGTGCAACTGTGCATATGCACATAAACGCAAAAGAAGTCTCATCCCTGGGACCGTTCTCTGCAGGACCACAGAGGCATTTTTCAAATTGGAGCACACGGCAGGCTCTTCGCCTTGCACTGGCTGGACGCAGTGGTAAGGGACTATAATGCTGGCCAGCAGTTGTGTGCCCAGGTTTCCTTCCTCTTCACTGCTTTCAGTCTTTCCAACATCTGTAGGAAAGAATGGGCATGGTCCAGAGTTTCTATAGCTGTGCCATCTGAGTGTACTTTTCCACTTTCTCTAAAACAACTCGGTTCTTTTTGCTTTCCCCCCCATCACCGCTCGGGGTCACCCACCCATCAGGCAGCTCTGTCTAGAGGCTTCTGCTGCCACCCACCCTACCCACCCAGCCTCTCAGCTGGATGTGCCCGGAGAGGGACAAGCTGGCCAAGCCTTTTGCTTACTCCTTTGGAATTTCCCCTCAGTTTCTGAACACCAAGATTTGCTCAAGCTAGGTGCAACATTACAGACTGTTCTTTTTCAGATATTGGGAAGATGGTCAGAGTTATAGATAGCATTTGGAAAAAAAGCTATTAAAATTGATTGTTTTGTAGGTTCTGTGGCTGATAGAACTATTACAGTCCTGCGGGAAGCAGAAGCAAAACCAGTTGGATAAACATAAAAATGTGCAATTATTTTTAACTAGTGGATAAAACATTGCAGAGAAATAGTCCCTATTTCACATGGCTGTAATTGAATAGATTAAACCCACGGATGGTTCATTTCTTTGGACTGTTTCATGGTTTTCTTCCAACAGCAGTGACTGGTGATAACTGAAAGCGGGTAATTGGCTCTTGCATGCAAAGGTGGCTCATCAGCCTAGTTTCTGCGATGGGTAAAACCAGATACTGGGTGACTCAAATCATAGCAGGCAAAAGACTAGCCTGCCTGTCTAAATTAAATATATGCAGTGTAGTTTCTAGTGTTTGAATTTACACCTTTTGGCATTGTTCAGTCAATCAAAATGTGTGATTAGCCAAAAAAAGAGCACTGGGGCTGCATCTCACAGGAGTGTCAAAGAACATCCACTGTCTACGGCACAATCAAGGGCAGAAGCCTGATCTCAGTAGAGTCACTGTGTATCTAGGGATTTCAGTGAGAATAGATTTATTATATGTTAGTGAAGGCCCAAAAGACCAGTGCTTAAGGCAGGCGTCCCTCAGAGAATGTAATGTGGTATCATCTGGCAGGCAGGGACTGCCACCCTGAGTGTCTGCACCGAGGTATCCTGGTGTCAGTGAGAGGCGAAGAAAGAAAGAAAAAAGAAAACCAGCAGCAGCAGCACAGGATGCAGCAAAAGCATAATTTCTTCTGTCCTCTTCTGTTCCTTTGGACTTATTTCAGCTTCATTAGATCACCTAACACTTTCTCTAAGAGCACATTTTCCTACACTCTCCAGTTGTGGAAGCTCCCAAGAAATTTAACCATCCAGCTTAGGAGTGAAGGACCCCACGCTCGCACACGGGACACTGTGTGTCAGAAAAGACAGGCAGTAGAAACCGGGCTGGGCTTGTTAAAATAATGTATATGGGGTCTGTGTCATTCCAGAAACAACAAACCAGCTGCCTGAGCTGACAATGAAGAACAAGATTGCATGTTTATGTATGCACATAGGCCACTTTGAAATAATTTTTTCTAGTGCTTTGTTCCTTTTCCTAATAACCCAACTTGTTTATCACTATAGCAACCAGTGACAGACTCCTGGAAAGAAGAACTGCAAATGCCCATTTGGACCTCTGTGGTCACAGGTGGTTGGTACGAGCACCATGTCATACCTGCTTCCCAGGGCTTTGAAATGCCACACAGGGACAGCACGGGGTGAGGCAGGTGTGCGATGGTGTGACAATGCGAGGGGGATAGCAGAGTGAACAGGGCTATGCATAGCTTGATGGAAACCACCACAAAAATAAACATTGCTTTAACTGAAAATAAATGAGTTATACACAAGGCAAAATTAAGTTTGAAAAGCAGAGCTGAGTCCTGAACACTGAAAATATTCAATTATGCCTCCATGCCACGGGCTTCGGTGATGAAGACTGGGAGAGGTGGGAAACGGACATACAAAGAACCTGCTCAGGGGAGATCCTCCAGGCATGGGTACGGATGGAAATCAATGCTCTCACCAAACATCTGCTGCCAGCAAACACCTCTGGAACTAGTGCCAGTGAGTGTCCCGCTGGTGCTGAGCCATGTTCCAGGTGACATCTCACAACTACAGCATTTGCTCAAGTTGCAAAGGTTGGTGAGGCAGAGCAAAAGATGTGATTTCCAGAGACAACCTTCAAGGATAACATAATTACACAGAAGAGAAAGTGTTTATTTGCTTTTCATCCTTGAAAATCGCATACAGCAAAAAGACTACAATACAAGAATATTAGAAGAAATGCAAACTCAGGCATTCAGGGGTTGGAAGCAGTACAATTAAGATTACCAGTTGAACTTTAAAGTGGTCTCTTTGAGCAGTTGCCTTATGATTTAGCCTTTGCACTTTTAGTCTTCTTTTAAATCCACCTTTTCAGATAAATGACGAGGATAATCCTTACAGAGTTTGGCTGCCCCTCTCCTCTATTCATATAACTCGTATCAGAAGCCCCTGAGCTCTCCCTGAGTCTTGGTACCTGGTCAGTTTGCTTATATTTTGAGTAGGCTCTGGGTATGAAAAAATGAAAGTTAAAAGCCATATGGTTGAAAAAGTCTACTTGACCCTTGGTCCTGATACAGAGAGTTGATGTTTTATTCCATGCTTTGTTTGTAATGTAATGTTATATTAATGAGGTAATGTTGTTGTAGCACCAGTGTCCTAGCATATGTCAGGCAAGCTTGTAAGGAGACTAGTGGACTACATGATACTGTAAAAAGACCCCAAGCAGACAAGTGTTCAGGCATACATGCTTTTCTTCGTGCCTGAAACAGCAAGTTACTGAAATAACCTCAAAAGAGGAACAAATCCAGGTTACTCCCTAGAGTTATTCCTCCTAAAGAAAATGTTTTCTTTCACCATGTTGTGATTTTTTGTAAGAGCCTCAAGTTGATTAATATTTTTTTTGTCCTTGAGAAGTCAAAATATTTGCTCCAGTTTCTCTTGAAATCATAAAGGAACCTCTCACACCTTTGTGTTCCAAACCTACATGAGGCCTTGTTGACAGAATAGATTGTTTTAGTGTAACCAGATGTGGACTTAAACCAGCATTGCCAAATGCAAGCAAACTTCTCTGAAAGCACGCTTCACCCTACCTGAAGACTAAATCATCCCTGTGTGAATCTACTATCCTCTATCTCACTGGCTAAAACCCCACCTGGGCTGACAGGAGTGACACTGAGCTGGCAATCACCATGACAAGTGGGTATTGTATGAGAAAGCTTGCAAACTGTCTTGTGAGGCAGCTGAGTGACCAGCAGATAGGAAAGTTTCTTGGTCTTGGCTGGGGACTTGGTTTCATGATACAACATTTACTTCTGGGTTGGCCCTTGCCATATTGAAATAACTGCCTGACACTGGCTCTGGTTTTTATGAAGATGTATTTTGAAAACTGATGTTCAGTTTCTGAGATGACGAATGGTTTATGGCACTGTAGTGTCTGAGCAGTTGGAGACTGGCAGATCACTTCAAAGACCTACAGCACACATACTCGCCTCCCCAAACCTCCAGGGAGTTTGGGAAGCTAGCTGGCCAAACTGGGGATATTTCCTTACCATATGCTGTTATATGCATTGTACACAGTAATTATATAAGATTTTAGGAGACATTAGGCAGGCAACATGGAAAGACATGTACGGAGGTGTGGTCTCTGTCCAACAACCTTACTGCCCCAGAACAGCTGAGGATTTATCATGGCTAGGGGACAGCAGGCACTTTTTCAAACCATCTCCTCCCTAAGCTCACACTTTTCTCCTTGGGACAGGCTTGCCTGTACAGATACAACACCAAAAAGAAAGAGGAGTCTTCTGCATCCTGGTGCAGGCTGTGAATGGTGTTACTTCCAAGGCAGTGAAGATGGCATCTTTGTTATGGATAAGACAGGCAGTGGAAAAAAGAGTCACGCTGTATCAACACCAAGCAGGAACTCCTGCGCTGGGAGTGTTATTTCAAACTCTGCCTCTTTTTTTTTTTTTTTTTCTCTCAAGTAGACTAGACCAGAGAGAGGGACAGCTGGGCTTGGTCAGCACCCAGTTGGCCTGCATGCCTCATCAATATGTCTGTGGATTACTGCTGCCTTTCCATCTGTTCATGGTGTCTCCTCCCACACTGAAGTTCTCATTAAACACTAGCTATGGTCATGATAACCACAAATACACATTACACAGTACCCTTGCACTGAGCTTGCAAACTCAGCCCATGATTAGCTGGGCTCAACAACACTGAGGAACTGGCTCTGTGTTGGTGGTGTTTGTAACACTGCTGCCGAGCCACGGAGCTCATATATTCCTCCTTCCCTCTTCACTCACCTTCCCAGTATTTCTTCTCTGCGTTGTTCCAGCAGGATGTCCCTGGAGCCTTCCAGCTTGTCAAGCACAGCACACTGCTCTGTGCTCAAAAGCATATGGCCAACAAAACAAAGAGCTTGCAGCTGGAATTTGAATGTGGCACACACTGAATTGCTTTAAAAATCAAGGTATGCGTTAGGAAGAAACAAACTGTAGAAGTGCCAGGCACAAAAGGTCACGTAGTCCAACCACTGATCTCAAGCCAGGAGACATTTGTCTAAACTTCCCATGATGATAATCCATCCATCTCCTGATGTAGTACCAGACTGTCCTGACAGTAAGAAACTTCCCCTGATACTTAACGTAAGCCTCGCTGTTACTGTATCTTCACAGGTTCCAGTCTCAGTGCAAACGGAGAATAACTGACCACTTTCCCATTTCTAGCAACCTTTTACACAGCTAGCACCAACACCTCCCCTTCATCTCCACTTTCCTACAAAAAGCACTTTTTTCCTAGAAATTATTTTTAAAATTTATAATAAATAAAAGTTTTCTCATTGCATCTGTATATTTCTTACAATGTGCACTCCAATACAAGAAATATTGCTCTCATAAGATCTTACCAGTGCCATGTGAAGGACAGTATTTACCACCCATGCCTTCTGTATGATACTTGGAACAGTTAGATTAATTTTGCTGTCTGTTATAAGTCCATTTCTATGGTAGTGTTCCCTAGCCAGGTGTTCTGTGCATAATCCTACTCCCTCCTTTCTAAAGGTGGTAATATGGCTGTCCTTCTTGGGATTCTTCTTGTTCTTGCTCTTCAGGATTTTCCCCAGTCCCCATGAACCCACAAAGTGCTCAGTGATTTCTGAGACTTTGTTACAGCAATGGTAATTTGAGTCATTTCAGCTCATCCAAATATTCCCGAAATGATTCTTTTCCTATTCTAGGATGTTCTCTTGTTATTCATTTTAAATATCATTATGCAATGGATCATAGTTCATCTTTTCGGGAAAGATTAAGTCATGAGAAAAGGCATTGCACCTTTCAGTTTTTTTTAGGCTGTCATTTTTGACAGTCTGTCCTTAATATTCATGTTAGTTGAACAGAATTATAAAAGTTTTCTAAAATCCCTTTTTCATTACCTGAAAACCATGGACAAGCCACTATCCATCTCCACCTCAATACATTCTGATTTTGAAAACTTGTTGTAATCTGTCACTCTGAAATATGATCAACCAGATGCCCCATGGGATCATTGCTGAAGGTGTGGTGGAACAAAGAGCACATTTTTCATGAACAGCTGGGATGAAATATAGCAGCAGAGACACTTTCCTTAGACTGCCGCTAGGCTCATACACTCACTTCTCTGGCGATCTGATGTGACTTTGCGCTTGCAGTCAATGCGTGAGTGCAGGAACAGGTGAGAAGAAGACTTAGGGCAGGATGCAGGAATGCTCGTTGGATAAAACAGGAGACCAGGAATGGGAAAGGTATTGCAGCTTCCCAAATCTACAGAACCCTGGCTGTAGGGTAGGAGGAGATCACCGCATACATCCCCAAAATCAAGCTGCTGAAGGCCCATAACAGATTAGTGGTGTAGACCCTGGTTTTCCAAGGGAGAGGGGGCATGTCTTGTACCTTAGAAGGGATCGAGAATGGGAGGAAAGGGCTCTTCATCAGAAGACAAAGGATGAGGACACGCTATTATTCCCAGGAGTTATTTTTCAAGGACAATTTACCCTCAGGCACTGTTGTTTTGTTAATAAGGATGTGGCCAAGCTAAGCAATTTTCTCTAAGTCATTGTGTGCATTTCTTTCTCAAACCATGTCCATGGCAAATTATGTATAATTGGGCTGTAAGGCTCTCTGTGTCCTGCTTAATCTGCTGTTTACTGATATGCTCTTTATCAGCACTGACAACTTTTTCGTGATGATTTTGTCACCTCTAACAGAATGTAAACAGTGATTATGTAAACAGCTTACACTCCTATTCACTATGTTCAAACACTTTGATTTCTTACCTTTTTAAGGGTGAGGGCTGGATACAGGAACATGGTAGCACATGCCTCAATTTAATAATTAGGGCTGAACAAAATGCACCATCCTGCATGAGGGATGGGCCACTCCTGCCGTGCTCTGCTGAGGCTTGCACGTAGGACTGTAACTTCAGATAGTGCCTGGGGCATATTGTCAGCTGGGTCAGTCCCCTCCTTCAGAGAACAGGGCTGTGCCAGGCATTTATATGCCAGGGAACTTCTCTGATAAGCACAAGCAGCAGGTTCCAAGTGAAAATATGCCCTCATCCAACCCTTTGTGCCTGTGTAATGATACCATGGCTTTCACAGGCATGAAGTCCCAAAGCATGAAAATTAGGTCTTTCCACAGCAGATTTCTTGCCCTGCAGCTTAAATTCAGTACATATCAGTGAGATACCATATGCAGAAACTTTCATTTCTTTTCTTCCCTGTCAGGTGGGACTTCAAGAATGGGTTTATCATATTGTTTTAAGGAACTTTATTCTTTCAGAAATCCTTGACCAGTTTTGGCATTTGAGAAGAATAAGGCATCTCATCCTTTGTGGAAAGACAGGACAAGTAGTTATACCTGTCACAACCTTCCTCTCAAATTACACTATTTGTAAGCTTTAAGTAATCCAGTTTTAACACAGTTTAGCTATTTGCCAGAAGTTTTCACTAAAGATGAAATATTGTATAATTCTCAAATTATATAGTTTAACACACGGGCTTTTCCAAATGTGCATTGATGTTCTATTATGTATAGCATAAAGAGAAAAGCCTCATGAAGTTGCCTTATCAGTAGTGGATACTGGAACTATACAATCTTTTATCTATTATTTGTTCTTCCATGTTTGGTCCTGCTGTTATTCCAAAGAGGAGTGAAATTATTCCATTACTTCACAGAAACCTCTGCAGTGTAAGGTTGACAATGACCTCAAGAGGTCATTTCATCTGAAGATTTCCACAAATTTTCAAGCAGTGGATCAGTGTCAAAGTTCACAGTATTTCTCAGGCTACTGTCCAGCTTTATTGGCACATCTTTAATGGGAAGTAACTGCATCATGATTCTGTAGGCCAATTATGGACCACTGAACCTCAGGCTCATGGGTCACCAGGGGTCCCAGAGCCTCAGTATGGATATCTTGAGCCCAAGAACAGTTCCTCAGTCATCTCCTTCTGTTGCAGATTTGGGTGTATACTGCTGCCAGCCTCATATTTCACAGAAGCTATACTTGGCTCCCCCATTTTCAAGGTGACCCTCAGACTTGAGCAGAGAATGAGCTCAGAGCAGGCAAACTGCACTTGCAACAGTCTGCTGCCAAACACCATTGTCCCTGAATGGCTGTGGTCCTTCTCTGGTCAGGGAAGCTTACAGGGAAGCTTACAGCTTACCCATCGTATAAGAGATCTCACGAATGGTAAGATAAGAGACCGAATAAGAGATCTTATGAATAGGAAGATAAGAGATCAGATAAGAGACTCACAGATAGTGTAATTTGAGAGGGAGGTTGTGGCAGGTACAACTACTTGCCTTGTCTTTCCACAAAGGATGAGATGCCTTATTCTTCTTCTGTGAAGATAAGAGCCAGGCAGAGGCTGCCACCCCCCAACAGCTCATCCAGGTTATGCTGGCTTCTTGCTGGCAACAGACTGGGCAAACTGTCTATGTGATCTACAGATGGTCAGCAGAACAAGCAGCCCTGATTTAGTCTATCCCCATCATTGAGACAAAATCAAATAGATGTATACTATCCTCAGCTGCTCTTTCAGTCTTTCAATGTAGAGGATGCCGGCAGTGCCTGCAGTAACCAATGGTCAATTGTTCTTTCAATTAAAAGGACAACATCCAATCCAAATTACCTTTACTCCCGGGGACTGAGGTTACTTCTTTTCATGATGATTTGGGAGGAAAATTGTATATATTTTGTGGATGTGAAGACTCACATCATCCTGTCTTCTTTCTCAAAAAGACAGACTCAATTCCTTCAGCCATTCCCAAAAGGCCACATTTCTTACCATTTGTGTTGCTCTCCTCTGAGCTGTGTGATTCATAGAGCTACTTTCTTCTAAAAATACCCAGCCCTAAAACGGACACAGTTTTCCAGCTGAGGTGACTAGTGCCAAGCTGAGTAAAAGAACTGCTTCCTATATTTTATACCTGTTAATGCATCCCAGGAAGGCATTTGAATGTCCTGCAACAGTGCTATATTTTGTACTTTCAGTTGCAATCCATTGTCATCTTCCAGATCCTTTTACACAGCAGAATAAAACCAAACAGATCAGTACAAACTTCTACAGGACCCCATCTCTTGTATCATTGCATTTAAGTAACCCATTGAATGATAAATTCAAATACTGGCTCACAATCAGTTGTACATCCACCTCAGTTTGGGGGGGGTCATTTTCCTTCAGCTTGCTTATGAGAACATTGTGTGGGATTGTCAGAAGTTGTGGTATGGTCACTGTAAATTTCATCTGTGGTTCCCCATGTTTTTCCCAGGTTTCTAACCATGTTAAGGAATTTTGGTACTGTGTGATTTGCTCTTAACAAAACTGTATCTTGTCTGTTTTGTTGGCTATTAAGTGACTGTTCAGTGAGAGTATTTCCAGGTACAGAAGTTAAACTCATCCATCATTGTAGGTCCCACAGATTTCTTCCTAGTCTTGCTCTTAATACAGATTTTGTTTGCATTTTTCCAACCCTCTGGGACTCCCTACCCACCTGCAATTTTCAGAAATTATCATTAACAGTTCAGAAGTTGCTCAGAATAAGTCCTCAAGTACTCTTGGAGAAATTTCCTCAAAGCCAGCTGACATGAATACAGCTAGCCTGTCTAGATAGTCCATCCTCTACTCCTATGCTCTTGTTGAAATTAATAGCATGAAATATCTTGTCAAAAAGAACTTTTTTTGTGATTAATAAAGGCAAAAAAGGAACTTAATGGAAGGTCAGTCATACATATTGCTTTTAAAATGCTACGCATATCTGGGTAGAATTTTCAGAAAACCTCACCTACAATGCAATATATAAACCCCCATGGACCAAGCACAGCACAGTGATTTCAAATTCCACCATGAGCTCCATATGACAAATATATATAACAGTTACTGGCCAAATTAAAACATAGAGATGGAATCACAGTCACCAAAGTCATTCCATGACAAGATCAGTCCTTTACAGATCACTATTTATTGTAAAGTCTGAATCATTTATCTTTTTTCAGAACCCTTTAAAGGATTAAGTGTTAAATTATATATCATTTTAACAGCTGGGTTTGCTGGGCCTTTTTCTCTGCGTAATTCATTGCCCTCAACTCTACCTATATTTATAGTGTGCATGAATGAAGTTTGCCCAGGCATAACATAAGAAAAAAATACTTTTGAAAGCTGGTTAATAGCTGTACTTGGATGCACCATATAGCAATGATCATCCTTATTTTTCCAGATTCCTCTTGTTCTTCCATCTTTCTGTGACTGATGTCAAATCTATGCTTCTATATTTCTTCTTTTTCAACATAGCTCCTCCTTCTTATGTCAGAGCGTTTTTCTGTGATAGGTGCAAAACATCACCTGAAATCCTGGGTGTGCTCCATACTGATGCAGATTCACTCATTCACAATGTCAGGTCCAGTGTTAAGGGTCGTTAGAATTTCTAAATGAAACTTTTGCTGTTTGGTAGCTTGATGGTTGCTTTGCCACTGACTTTAACGGGGTCAGAGCATCAGCCACTATTTGCCCAGAGCTTTCAGTAGAACATTCCTATTGTGTAATTCATATCACTACAGGGTAAATAAAGGCACTCGTCCTTGTTTGTGCACTACCTTTTTGTGGGGAACGGATAATCACACAGAACGCATCAGGATGAAGGTCTCGCAGCAGTGGTTGCACATAAAGAAGCTCCAGTCATGAAGAATTCATAATCTAATTTAAAACAGACAATAAATGACTATAGTAAAGAGGTAGAAAACTAAAGGAAGCATGAGAAGTTTTTAAGCTCTTACAGAAAACTGAGATCCCTCCTTCAATGCTAAATATGCTTTTCTGTGATAAACAGACCTTTTCTCCTCAATAGGGAGCATGTATGCTTTTTATACCTTCTAGATATTGCTGCTCTAGACAGCAATACAATAAACAAAGCATTTTCATTATTAAAACCTTTTCTTCAACTGCTTATAGCTTTCTGGAAATAAAACTTACTTGCCTGATTTCTTAACGTTGCAACTGGGAGAAAAAAACAACAATAAAAGAAGAAGCAAACACTAAAGCGATATAGGGAACATGTAAAATATTAAATAAGAACAAACAACAAATAAAAGTTGTCCAGTCTCCTAGATTTCAAAAGATTAGGCAGAGTACGTATAGAGGGAGTGATGTTACTTTTCTGACAAGAGCTGTTTGCAGAAGCTTGCATGGAATTAAATTACTTAAATTGTGCCCTCTGAATAATCTAAACAGCACAGGCTCAATCCAGCCCAGAAACCCCGGAGACCCAATTGCTTTATTTGCATCTCCTCAATGAGCAAGCCTTCCCCAGACACAGAAAAAAAAGTATTCAAAGACAAAACCCAAAGCTTTGCAGGGCTTTGCCTGCATCTCGTCTCTTGCTTCCTTCAGTGAGCCCTGGCCAAAGGTGGGCTCTTCAGACACAGCTGCAGCACTGGGTCCAGCTGTGCTGCCTCTTGCTCTGTCACTGTCACAGACAGACACACAGCCCTGCCTAAGGGACACCTTCCCAAGGAGAAGCTTTTTCCTTTGCAACTTCCTGTCCTTGTTTGCCTGAGGTCTCATCTTCAAACCTGCTCAAAACAGTTGTGCTCAGTGCTCTTGGGACAACAAAATTTTATTAACCTTAATAAAATGTATCTGCACCTTACCAGGAGCAGTCCTACCAGTCTTACAAAGCCAGCAGAGGCTGGCAAAGAGCTCTCTCCTCTATTGGACTTCTGTCCCTGGCAGCTCCTCGTAGCTCTGCTCTTTCCTCCAACAGCTGAGGACCCTCAAAGGTAACTAGCAGGCTCCCTGCATGAGCTTGCACAGGGGTTCATCTTACACGGATTAATTAATCCAGCAATGCTGACAGACTCCTACACCTCCACAAGGTTCATTGCAAGACTGGAGCCAAAATAATTCACAGCTCTACCATGTGCCATAGTCAGGCTCAGTTACTCATCCCAGCCTCACACCAGAGCAAGGTCTAGGGGCGAGGTGAAACCAGGAGGAAGAAAATCAAATTAAACAGCCAGAATAATAGAATTTTCTTACATTATTTTCTCCATCAAATGAAATGTCTCTATCTTCCCCAAACTGCTTTTGTCAAGTGCCCTGTCTGATTGGTGCTACAGGATTGTATGGCATGAGCATGGTCTGAAAGAATAAACTTCAGCCCCTGGAGAATTTTGCTGGGAATAATAGATCTGTGTGAAGGTCTAAATCAATAGAAGTCTTTCTGAATGTATTTCCAGGAAACCTGGACACATCACCAGTGACTTTGACTAAAATACAAGGTGCCAGCCACTGTTTGGAAAGCAATTTATAGTTAAGTAATTTAAATTTCATAGTGAAGAAAACCATATAGTGAGAACCTCATCCACTGCAGGAGGAGGAAGCTGGAGGTGTTCAGGGACTGCAAAATGCTTGCACAATTTCAGGAAGAGGTTTGAGGGCTTTTTTTTTTTCAAGTATGATTTCTGGATCCCATTCCTATACCAAAGGAAAACCCTCTTCTGCCTCCCCTGAATCTCAGTGTATATTCAGCTTTTGCTCATATTTTTTTCCTAAGGTTCCAGATAAAAAAACAGGACAGGTTTATTTTCGGACAGATTATTATTTTCCTCTTTATTAAAAGCTTTCTTTTAGGCTATTGGAGTAAGTGTTTAAGGTCTGTATTCTGTCACTTCTTGTTTACATGTTTTCAAGTGTTTCTCCTCAAACTTAAGCTTAACTGGAGGACAATTAAATGTCAAGGCTGTGCCACCATACAGTTGGTTGAAAAACACACCAGGGATTCTTCCCCTTTTATCATCTGCTATTAGGAAGGGCATGACCAACACCATCCCCCATGGCCACCACTAAGATCCCCATGGTCCTCCCAACTTGATGACACCCACATACTCCCTATGAGGTGACTCAGTTTAGGTCAGCCCCACAGCAGAACCTTGTGATGATCTAAGGATTAAAAGTCTGGCTTTACCACCACACTGCTATGAGCTGGATGTTCATGACTTGAGAAAATTACATTTTCTTTTCTCCAGGTTTGGTTGATACAAACTTGTTTGCTTCCAGGGACCTTGTACCAGGGGCCATCACAGCCTTGAAAACCTTATAAAGAAACTCAAAGTGTGAAAACCCATAGCTGCAGCAGAGAAAACAATTTGCAGGAAAATAGAGAGCAGCAGCAATAAGGGCAGGGGAGAGGGAAGCAGCTCGCCAAGGCTCCCCCAGGGCATGGTAAGCTAGCAAAAATCAAAAGAGAAAACAGCAGGCAAGCCCAAATCCTGCCAGTGGTGAGTCAAACAAACAGCTGGAGCAAAAGACAGCTCTTGGAAATGAAGCTGCTGCTCCCCCTCATCCCTTCTTCAGAAGTACCCCCCATACAGAAAATGAGATGCCAGGAAACATTAGCCAGTTCTGCTCTTATAAATATTTTTCCCTGACTTCTCCCTTAGCTCTGCCTGTTTCTTTTACTCTTGGTGCCCTCCCCTAGGTCTGCTGTGCTGGGGCTGCAGGGGTGATGCAGTGTGCAAGGCTGGGCTCCCTAGGCAGACTGGTCAGGGGTGGGGCTGCGAGTGCTGGAGAGGCCACAGCTTCAGTTTCCCATATCCTTATACTCCGCTTTCCTTTCCCTTCTTGGGACAGGAGAGGCAACTGGAAAGAGAATATTACATATCTGGTGTTCACAGAATGGTTTGGGTTAAAGTGACCTTCGAAGATCATCTAGTTCCAATTCCCCTGCCACGGGCAGGGACATCTTTTACTAGATCAGGTTCCTCAAAGCCTCATCCAACCCAGCCTTGAACACTTCCAACGATCGGGCACCCACAGCTTCTCCAGGCAATGTGTTACAGTGTCACAGCACACTCATAGTAAAAAATTTCTTCTTTATGTCCAATCTAAATTACCCTCTTTTGGTTTCAAAACATTGTCCCTTGTCCTGTTACTACAGGCTTTGGTAAAAGGTCTCTCTCTCTTTCTTACAAACCACCTTGGTATATTGAAAGGCCTCAATAAGGTCTCCCCAGAGCCTTCTGTTTTCCAGGCTAAACAATCCCAACTCTCTCAGCCTTTCTTCACAGGAGAGGTGTTCCATCCCTCTGATCATTTTTGTGACCTTCCTCTGCACCCGCTCCAACAGATCCATGTCTTTTCTGTACTGAGGACTCCAGAACTGGATGCAGTACTCCAGGTGGGGTGTCACCAGAGTGGAGTAGAGGGGCAGAATCCCTTCCCATGAGCTGCTGGACACACTTCTTTTGATGCAGCCCAGGATACAGTTGGCCTTCTGGATTGTGAGCATGCATTGCCAGCTCATTCCAGCTTTTCATCCACCAGCACCCCCAAGTCCTTCTCCACAGGGCTGCTCTCAATGCCTTCATCCCCCAGCCTGTACTGATGCTGGGTGTTACCCCAACCCAAGTGTGGGACCTTGCTCTTGGCCTTGTTGAACCTCATGAGGTTCACATGGTCCCCTTCTGAAGCTTGTCCAGGTCCCTCGGGATGGCATCCCATCCCTCCAGCAAATCAGCTGCATCACTCAACTTGGTGTCATCTGCAAACTCGCTGAGAGTATGCTCAGTCCCGCTGTCTGTGTGCTGAGGTTACCATTTTCATGCTGAGTGCATGTTCCATTTACACGGAAACATGTATGTATGTTACACAAATAGGACCCTTCTTCCAAAGTATTTACCTTCTAAAAGTAGGGAACAGTACATTAAATAAACACAGAGGCAGTGGGTTTCTATATCTAGAAAGTTCATAGAAAGCAAGGACCCTCTACTCTGCTATCAAACCAGAAGCACTGTCAGCAGCTTTGAACAAGGTTTTAAGAAAAGTCATTGGGAATGGTGCACCCAGCACCAACTGTGTCTTTGCAAACCTCCCTCTGTGCTTCACATGTATGTTTAGAACAATTTCAGAATGACTTTTAATTTGGCACTGTAACTATATAATTTTTAAAAAGCTTTCATAACAGAAAAGAATTAAAAAAAAAATCATTGTGAAATTTTGCACTGGTATCCTTATGTTGAGTTTCTCTAGTTGGAGGATTGCAGCTAAGGATTACAAGCTCCCAATACGAATGCATGTTTGAGTGTGTTCTTATAATACATTCACAGAGGAATACAAGGAAACAACAGCTATTTTGGCAACCCTTGCATTTTTCAAATTAGATGCATAAAAGTTATTCTAATTATTTAAAGGTCTCTGAGTCTCAGCAAATTGTATTGACAGAGCTTTCGCTTTTAATAAAAAACAAAACTGAAATGTTTTGTAAATGTGTTGTTTTCATGTAGATTTCCCTTTCGCTGTTATTGCCCTTTTAGTAGGTAAAAATTATACAGGCAGCTGCACTTATGCACATCCCCATCCCTAGTCTCCTTCTTCCCCACTACAAGGTTCCTAAATTCTCCCATCTTTTTACATCCCCATCTTCTGACACACCATGAACCGGCTGCACTCGGAGCCAAGGGCTGTGGGGTTGCTTCTAAGTAAAGGCAGAAGCAGGAGGAGAGAAGGAGAAAAAGGAATTTAAGGAGGGGATTTGGGAGTGCAAAGCGTGAAGCTGGAAGGACAGGCAGTATGAAGAGAGCCAAGTACTGGTGAAGCAAGAATAAGATGAGCCAGGATGACTGAAGCAGAGAGGAGTGAAGATCTTGCTACAGATTGTCCTGTCATGAAATTGAAATATAGGGCTTTAAATTGCAAGGTAGGTGAGGCAGAATGAGGTAAGGGGAAGCCAAGGGAGCAGTAGTGAGCAAGAAGCTGTGTTTGTGATGCACATGCACAGTAAGCGCATAAAGCAATTAATGAAAATATTGCACTAGCATCTGCAGAGGGATTGTCCCTCCTCTGCACCCACACGGAGCTCTCCTGGACGCAGCTGCCTCTCTCCAGCAGGGACCAACTCGTGCCCATCCAAATTTTCCAGTGGAAGAAGTGGTACTGCTCTGGTTTTAATGAGTTCCCTAATAGAGATGATGACTGGCAGTGTAATTTCCCTTCTACACTTTGTGCTTTCATGACTGGAGTTTATTATTAACCTCACTACTACATTTTCTGTTATTTTACTCTGGTGGTTTAATTGTATTTCCACCTCAGTCATGTGCATTCTCTTTCTAATAGTCTCCTTTCCCAGATTGCTTTCATGTGAGCAGCAGGGTTTTTCTGTTAAGTACTCTGCAATGTTTTTGGTATGTGTTTCTTTCTGGTTTAATCTCTCTTTTTTTCTCTCTGTCCATGTATTAGTCATCCTTAATGGGGTACAGCACCTTGTGCTCTCTGACATGGAAAACAGGGACAATGTAAAGCAAACATCAAGGACAAAGCATAAACATAATGGAGGCAGTCTCTGTAAAAGGGGAATTAACGACTCAGGCAAGTAGATGCCACATGTAAGTAATTTTAAGGAAAGAAAGCATCAGCCATGCTTAGAAATGCAGATGTATTTATCGCTTTTCAGCCCCCCTGTTTAGCGGTTACTAACGGCGTATTGAAAGGGAACAAAGGAAATTTCTGAATGCAGAAGCAGGGATGTCTTGGCTAGGTGGTCCGGGGGTAAAGGAAATTTAGGGCACAAGCAGCAGGCCTGATTCTTATTTTATTAATGCTGACATAAATCAGGCTTGTATCCATTGAAGGAGTGAATGAAATTATGCCAAAGTAAGGCTGGAGAGAAGTCAGTCAGGTCTCCTGCCTCTACTCTGACACGGAGCAGCAGCCCTCTCAGGAGCTGCACCTCTGCCTTCACTAAATAAACAAAGGTAGAAATAAATCTTTGTACTCCACTACAAATACTGGAGTGCGTGCACAGCCGATGTGGGGTGTGAGTGTTAGTCAGTGTGTACTTCTAATAGAGACAAAAGTGCAGGAGCCCTAATGGTATGGTCAGTGGTTCAGTATTAAGTCAATGAAAATGATCGAGAGCTCCTTATTTACAGGCTGTCCCCTTTCCAACACCAGCGTTTTAGGGAAGCCATACAATGGATATAAATGAAATGTAATTTGCTGGAGTTCGTTAAAGGTCTCTAATGTGAATGGGAATCAGGACCTTTGATTTTACATTATGGAGCATGTTTCCATTTGTCATGTTACACACAAACGCTGTTCATCTGTAAGAAATAAGGGCGGTCACATTCATTTGCTGAAAAATTGTAAGCAGTGCAGAAAGCCTCATGAAGCTGAAACAAGGCTCGGAAGGATTGCCTCATGGCAGAGGACAAGCCTTCCTGCTGATGGGGTTATGTGAAAGACCCTGAGCTGCCTTGGTTACGGCTATAAATACCTTCATGAAAAGAAAAATCTGGGTGCTGAAGAGCTCTTTAAACTACTGGGAAAAGGTGTAAGAACCTTTCCAGGCAGGTGGATACAGTGGAACAAAATCAAATGGGAAATGAAGCATGTCTGAAATGGTGAAGCCGAATAGTCTGTTGATATCAAAAGTGAGTAGCGAACTCTCCATTTCTGGTTATCCGTGCTGGATACCCTGCAAGAAGACATACTTTAGCAAGGCACATACAGAGGGTTCAGGAGAAGAGACCCTGAGTGAGTTTAAGGGCTTGTATTAAATGAAGGTCTGACTAGATGGTCTAACAGTCTTGGCTTTAACCTTAATGAAACCTTTGCTCTGGCAATCTGTCATGGCAGGATGCCATGGAGCGGGGCCGGTGGGTGACGGCAAGACACGGGCAGAGGCTGTTGGGGAGAGGAGTGGTTGTGTGTGCAGCCTTCAGCGTATGTGTGCCTGGCTCTGGTAGCAGGGGCAGGCTTTTCCAAAAGCGATGCTAATGAAACCCTGCTGCAAAATGCAGGAGCTCCTTTGTGTTACTCATCTGAAGAGCTCTCCAGCCTTTTGGCACAGGAGCAGCTCACTGTGGTTTCACAGAGTCAGGGGATGTGTGCTGTTTTTTTCTGGGATAGAGTTAATTTTCTTCACAGTAGCTAGTATGAGGCTATGTTTTGGATTTGTGCTGAAAACAGTACTGATAATGCAGAGATGTTTTTGTTACTGCTGAGCAGGGCTTACACAGAGACAAGACCTTTTCTGCTTCTCACAGCGAGCAGGCTGGGGGTGCACAAAAAGTTGGGAGGGGACACAGCTGGGACAGCTGACCTCAGCTGACCAAAGGGATATCCCATACCATATGACATCATGCTCAGCATATAAAGCTGGGGGAAGAAAAAAGAAGGGGGATGATTTGAGTTATGGCATTTGTCTTCCCAAGTAACCATTACATGTGGTGGAGCCCTGCTTTCCTGGAGATGGCTGAACACCTGCCTGCTGATGGGAAGCAGTGAATGAATTCCTTGTTTTGCTTTGTTTGTGTACGCGGCTTTTGCTTTCCCAACTGTACTGTCTTTATCTCAACCTATGAGTTTTCTCACTTTTACTCTTCTGAGTCTCTCCTCCATCACAGTGTGTGCGGAGTGATGGAGCGGCTGTGTGGTGCTTAGTTGGTGGCTGGGGTTAAACCGCAACAGGATGCCAGAGCACTTTGCCAGTATCCTCACAGGACTTGTGGTGCTCCTGTGATGAAAGATAAGTGTCAGTCTCTACTTTGCAGATGGTGCAGTGAGGCACAGCTGCCTGAGCCTTTCAGCACTATCCATGGCACCAGCCTCTGTCCCTGACTCCCCCAGGATTCCTGACCGAGTGATGTCCTGCTGCTCCTATCAGAAGCCCCTTCCTCACCCCTACAGTGCGGTGAAGCAGATGGGAATGTAAATATAAACGATGCAACGGAAAAACCTACCTGCGAGTAACCTGTGGAGCCCCTCACGGCGACGTGACCCACGCGATTCACACCATGCCCCCAGAGCCCCCGGGAACCGGCACTAACCGGGGCGCAGCTGCCCCCGCTGCCCAGCCGCCCCCTCAGGAACAGATTCACCAGCCCCGCGCTGCGGGGCCCTGTGGCAGCTCGCAGCTCCCTGCCCCTGCGGGGGCGGGGGCTGGGGGGGCTGGGGGAGGTCGGTCCCCGGGGTGGGGTCTGGGGCGGGCGGTCGGTCCCCGCCTCCGTGGGCTCCCAAGTCTCCGCGGCGCGAGCGCAGCGCTGCGCGCCTGCCCGCGGAAGGTGCAAAGAGCGGGCTGCGGCGCCACCTGGCGGTCGGCAGCGGGACCCAGCGCCTGGGGCGGGGCAGGGGGATGCGCATTACCTGCGCGTTACCTGCGCGTGCAGCTGCTGGCGGGACTTTGCAGAATTAAGGTTTGCTTTTTTTTAAAAAAAAAAAGAAAAAAAAAAGAAAAAGGATATTTTGGGCCAGGGCTAGCACCCCGTTTCCTGGGCTGCATCAAGAGAAGTGTGGCCAGCAGGTCGAGGGAGGTGATTCTCCCCCTCTACTCTGCTCTCATAAGGCCCCACCTGGAGTACTGCATCCAGTTCTGGAGTCCTCAACACAAGAGAGACATGGACCAGTTAGAACGAGTCCAGAGGAGGCCACGAGGATGATCCCAGGGCTGGAACACCTCTCCTGTGAGGACAGACTGAGAGAGTTGGGGCTGTTCAGCCTGGAGAAGAAAGAAGGCTCCAGGGAGATCTTATAGTGGCCTTCCAGTACTTAAAGGGAGCCTACAGGAAAGCTGGGGAGGGACTCCTTGTCAGGCAGTGTAGTGATAGGATGAGGGGTAGCAGATTAGATATTAAGAAGAAATTCTTTACCATGAGAGTGGTGAGACACTGCAACAGGTTGCCCAGAGAAGTTGTAGATGCCCCCTCCCTGGAAGTGTTTAAGGCCAGGTTGTTTGAGGCTTTGAGCAACCTGGTCTAGTGGAAGGTGTCCCTGCTCACAGCAGGGGGTTGGAACTAGATGATCTTTAAGGTCCCTTCCAACCCAAACCATTCTATGATTCTATGATTAAAAACGGAACTGCAGCCATCCATGTGTGACCCACCCTGCCCGCCACAGTGAGGCCAACACAGTGGTTTGGTCAGTGGAAAATCAGTTGTTAATCAGCAAAGAACTATTGATTTTCCAAGTCCTGTTTCCACAGAGCAGTAAGCAAGCTGTTGCAGCTGGCAAGCAGCAAGCTGGGAAGTGCCACCAGCAGCACTTCTGGCCCAAAGGAGCAAGTCGAACCGTGGCAGGAGATACAGGATATTCTGGGGTCACTGCTCAGATAGAGCAGCTCCCAGTTTGCAGAACTTGGGGGAGGGGTACTTCCTGTGTTTATAATTAACAAATTAGGGCAAGTTCACTGTTGCACTGGGAAGCAAAATGGGAGATGTGGCATACTACCCAACTCCAAATAAAAACACTTTTTTGATGGATGTAGGCTGTTTTCCCATCAATTCATAGTCGACCTGAGAAATACATCACTTCCTTCTCTCAGAATGCAGTCAGCAAAGCAACCTTCTCTTTTCTTTGTTTTTTTAATGCAGTGGAAATATTCATAAGGTGTTCAGTGAGTTGTAGTCTTCTGATTGTTTTTCTTCTACATATAGATCATTTGGGATGGTTCACCCAGGCAGAAGTCTGCTGATCTGGGTCATGTGTATTTGTCTATTTGTTTTAGCTAGGTCTATAATGGAGACTTTTATCATGAACTGCTGGGATTTGCATCCTTTTTATGAAACTTGCCCAGAAATGGAACATTCTGAGACCTGAATTTCTTTCATAGTCTTTGTCCTAGGATCCCTGAATAATATATTCAAGCACGTCACTGAAATATATCCACAACGCAGAGCCTATGCTGACATTTACCCAGGAGTGTGTCAGCATCAGCAGTGTATAATGCTGCATAATAGGAGCAGGCCAGTGTTCTTTCATACTGTTAGTATGAAAATTGTAATTTCATGATCTGGAAGATGCCCTGATTTGGACCCGAATTTTAACTGTCCAGCAGTCAGCAGAGAGTGAAGGTTGGCTTGGGTCTATTGTAGGTACATTTTCAATATGCACATAGTCAGAGTTACTCTGCATTTCACTGCATTTCTTTAACTGATCAAATTGTGGTTGCTTCTTCAGTCATGGTCCAGTAGAACAATGACAATAACAAACACATGAGCTCTCACAGCTGTCATTAAGAATCCCAAGTTCATTTACTCACTACTGAAACTTTTATCTGAAATAAGCCAATACTGCACAACCATTACAGGCAATTGGAAAGAGGGATAAAATGCCTCTTTGAAACTGGAGCTACAAAAGAATTACCCTGGACCTCAATATGAAGAACATGGTGCATAGCATTACTCTGTTCCAGATCACCATCAGGAGAACATTAGAAGGTAGGTTAGATGCTGAAATTGCTTGTGAAAGATAGTGTCCCCGGTGTCACAATTACTGCTGCCACCATGGAGAACGCAGTCCTGGCTTCATACAGCATCGCTGGCATGTGCAGCCCTACTGCAAGGAAAAGCTGGTCAGCTCACATAGTTTAAATCAAATTAGTATTAAAGTGATTTATTGATTTATTAGCAGTGTATATTTAATGTGCAATCAGTGAACTGTGTGTTCAGGACCGAAAGCAGCAACCTGTGGAGACGTGGGTTCTCCTGCGGCACACGCACCCCTGCCGCTGCTGGCACCCCACTAGGGCGCCACTGCTGGCACCCTGAGGAGGGGTGTCCCCTGTGACACCCCCATGCTGTGGGTCCCTGGCTGGGTGCCAGCTGCTCCTGCAGACCCCAGGGAGCTGCTGGGGATGCTGTGGGGTGATGCCTGGCAGTGCCCACTCAGGGTCACTGCTCCTCCTCTTGCTCCAAGGCATCTCCCACGGGTCTCTTTGTCATACCCTGGTTATTGTTTAATCAGGCTGGTCATCTTCCTGTTAGTGCTGCCAGCTTTGGGCAACCACCCTCTCAGGCAGTGTTGTGTGTCCCATAAAGCCACTCAGCTGAGGTGGCCATGGGGCAGCCCAGCTGGGGATGTGCTCATGTTTCCATTGCTGCCTGTCCCTGCACGACCTGGACAAGACGGCAGCCAGCACTGCTGTTGTCCCTGGAGGCTGAAGGTTCCTCGTTTCCCCAGTGTGCTGCCTGGCCCGGGAAGGTCCCTCAGCGTTGGCACAGGGAGCTGGGCAGGAGCTCTGCCTGCCCGCTCCTGGTCTGGTCTGGGGTTTTCCCAGGTGACCGCCCCAGAGCAAGACCTTTAGGGACTTGAACCGTTTGCTTCTCTCAGAAGAGTTTGCAGGAGAGCTGCAAAGGTTTGGGTGCATTTATGCTTGGTTATATAGCCCTGGGCCTACAAATCTATATGAGTTTAAGATCCTCTCTGATCACAGCTTCCCAGAAAGCTGGGGGTTTGTTACAATGATCTCTCTCTCTCCTCTATGCTGATATTCCTCCTGTCTAGATAATGGTATTTTATATTTCTATATATGCTTATTTATTTTCAACCTAATATTTCTACTCCTTTTCTTCTTTTTACATTTTTCTTTATTTTTTCCTTAATTTTTATTTCAAGACAGTGTTCTCCTTTTATGTGATTTCTTCCTTTTCCATAGAGTTTCCCTGAAATACTTTCTTCCTCTGCTACTTTTCCCTCGGTGTCAGTCCCTCTCCAGCTTGATATTACTTAATGTTGGTTTTTTTTTCCTCCTTTCTTAGAAGTTTCAGCCCTTTGGTCAGTCCCTGCCCAAAAGCAACTGAGAGTGTTCCTGGCAGCACTAGGGTGACAGAGCGTGTTGTGCAGCTCACTGAGCAAGCATCCTTGGGGCTACACCGGAGCTGATCTCAGTGTCTCCTGTTAGTGTATAATAGTGCACAATAACTTTGTGACTCTCAGTTTGCAGCTGTTTGTGTTTGATGAGGACATAGGAAAAGAAACAGTGATTTGGGGGCACATTTTTCTCCTTTTTTTTTTCCCTGAAAATTTTTAAGTGGTCTGAAGTTAGGCAGCTGTGGTGCTTCTCTCTGGTGGCTCTGTGGCAAAGCTTGAAAAAGCTGAAAAAAACAGGGAAGTGTAGAGAAAGATGAACAGCAGAAGCGATATTTTCAGATGTGAGAAGGTCCTTATGGCTGCAGGGGTTTAGTGTTCTCCAGCTCAGACAGCACTGAATCATCCTTTAGGGAAAAAGAAAAGGACAAAGTAAGAATGGAAAACAATACCTTTTGAGTTCCTTCTTGTATTTCCCACACACTCACATCTCCCGTTCTGTAGACAGAACCAGGTGGAACTGAGCCTCGTGTCAACTCCTTCCACCCTTTGAAAGACGCAGAGTCCCAAATAAATTGACGAAAGTTTAGACGAGAGTAATATTTGCAAAGGTACAATGCAACTTCTTCACCTCGCTCCCCGCAGCCCTCCCGCTCTTGTATTTATGTGCTATGTGAAGCTTTTTAAAGCTGACATTTGGGATTTATCCCTGGAGGATTATGTTTGAAGCAACATATCACTTCTCAGTACTTAAGGTTTTTTTAACATCTTGCTTTCATAATTCTAAGACACAAATAATACTATCAATATTAATGCATTGAAGACATTTTCTGTACCTGAGGATATGTTACTACTCACAGAGATAAGTAGAATTTCATAAATATATATAAAAAGTCTTAACTTTTGTTATCATGACATATCTTCAGTGCTGTAATTGTAATAACCCTACAGAGCATAACATTGTTACTGGCTGTAAAGGAGCCAGAAGCTACCTCTCAGGAAAAACTGACTCATTGACTCAGCATCTCTACTCACACTGAGAAAATACTGAATAAATACATGACTTATAAATATATAAATATGTAGATAAAAGTGTGGTTACTCATTCGAGTGAAAATAATTTCCTCTTGTAAAAAACTTTAAATAGGCTTTCTATGAATCTCTACATAAAAAGGTATTTATTCACTTAAGAAAAAAGAGTTAAACTGTTGTGTGAGGATGCACTTAGGCTTCTATTGGCACAAAGACATGGCAGACCCTCCTTCTGCATTTAAAAGATGTCATTTTCACCTGTGCCTGCAGAAGAATACTGTATTGGTTTTGTGTCTAGTCACCCTGTGAAAGAAAGAGGTGAATCACCACCCGTTGTCTGTCAGAATTCCTTGGGCTGAAGGACTACTGAAACCACTGGGAAATTTTGAATAAAGGTAAATCAATGACATTTAAATCCATTAATGGATAACTCATATGAAGGAAGTTGGCTTCATTTAATTATTTTCTGTTGCAAACAGTGGTTCTGGTTCTGTTCTTCAGAAGTATCTTCACCAATCCTGCTGAAATAGTTCTAGGTTTATAATAAATTATAATAAACACAATAATTGCCAACAGAATTAGGTCAGTCATGTTCACTACAGAAGAAAAATGTTTTAGAGGGTTAGACACAGTCTATGGTGATGAATGGTTCTTAGTTATTCCTGTACAAATGTGTCTCATCTCTTTCTGTCAGAGAAGGGTGGTCTGAAAGAAGCGTTTCCAGTTTCAGGATGACTGCTATGAACAATACTGGAGGGAAGTGCACAGTATTTATGTCTCATGACCACAAGTTTGTGGAGCTGTTGTGCCTCAAATACACTAGGGATGTTGTGTTATTATCCACAAAGATAAAGAACTGAGTAAGTTGCCCTAATTATTTCTCACCACTTATGTCAAGGAAGACTCTAGTGTCCCTTGCAGCAGAGTGCTATTTATGTTTCCTTTATCTCTCCATAATTTTTGTGTAATACTTGCTGTGAAGGCTTAAAGACTTTTCTTCAATATAATTATTAAATAATAAGTATAACTGTTGTTAATTATCTAATTCTTTTTTAGATATCACACAGAAATGAATAAACAAGGGTACTTGTCAGAGATATTTTACATTTTGACTACAAAATAGATAGAAATAATTGATGTACTGATTATTTATTTATATGTTTCAAACAGGAAGCAACAAAACTAAAGAGAGCATATTTAAAACCTTTATTAAAGGCCCTAGGCAGAGGATTTCTTCCTGTAATGTATTTTAATATACTAACTGACTTATGGATAATAAAAATGCATGAAATGTTTGCAATGGAATTGGGCTCACTTGAAGTTGATCTTGGTGTCATCACAGAACGGAGCACCCTTCACCCAAACATCACAAGCTATAGCTGTCACACCACTAAATCGTCTGCGCTGGGCTCCTGAGCCTGTGACATTCCCAGGTGTACAAGTCCAGAAAGGATTTTTGCATCTTCTGCTTCCCTGGCGCACTGGGTCACAAATCCCATCCGAGCCTGCCTTGGCCTCATGTTGTTGCTTTTGCTGGCTCCAGTGGTCAGAAACCACCTCCTGATTTCTTTTTTTTTCCTGACTGGTTTGTGCCATTTTCCTGTTGTGCTAGTATTGTATTTTATGTGAAATAGCTTTTCCCTTCCTAGCATTTACCCTCCTGATGTAGAGGAGCTTCATCCTTCCTGAAGATCTTGCTGAACAAAGCAGACCAAGCTGTTCTATTGCTCTCTACCAAACACAGCGAATAGCTCTGCTCATCCTAAAAGTTTTCTCCTGTATCTACTGCAGTTAAAATTCACCTTTCCTGTGCATAAGTGACTAGAACTGTATGAGACCCCAGTGACAGTCTGTGTTTTGTTGGAATCACCACAACATTTCACTTGCCTTTGTCATGGTTGCAAGGTGTGGAGACACCTGTGAGTATACACCAGTGCTTGTGTATATGTACAAGTGTATATATTTATGTAAGCATGCCGTGAGGGGCCTCTTTGAGAAAACCTCCCCAGGGGTGGCCCAAAAAGGGAAATTAAAATGGACTGAAGAACTTAAAGAGTACACACAGCTGCTTCAAAAATCTTATACTGTACTTCCAGCACATCCCTGCGGTGTCAATCGTGGTAATAGGTCTGCCTAAACTCTCTTTCATTTCCCTGTTGCAGTGTAATGAAGGTTTGCTCCCCCATTTAGCTTGTTTTTAATGCCTTTTTTTGAGCTGGGCATGCCTTTTTCTTTTTTTTTTTTTTTTTATAATGCTTAATAATCATGTATGTTCAGTCCCCTAGGTGGTATGTTAATTCTTTTCTTTCATCTACTTAATTAGAAGATTTTGTTCTGCATAAAATATATGAGGCAGCTGGGGCAGGGTCTTATGAACTGGTGAGCATCCAATAACTATATTAAGCAGCTTCTTAAGGCTTTGAAATTGTCTTCAGATGGTAGCTGTTGACAAACTCTGAAGTGAAGCACTACTTGAATATTCACATTAAAACCACCATTGCAGTTAAGTTAGTGATGCATGATTAATTGGCTTAAAAGCAGTGGATTCATATGGAGTAAAATGCCTCTATGAAAATCAATAGCATGACTACAATTAGCAAGAGCGTTACTTTGAAGATATTAAGGGCCACAAATCAAATTTGGCAGCTGAAGAGTAACAGTGGCTGTATGTGCAAGCAAACAGCATTTGTGTCAGTAACACAGCATGAGGGGTTTATGGGTCTTTCCACATATTGTTTCTCTTCTCTTAATAGCCACAGTGATGAGATGGCATGATAGCTACTCACGGCAAATAGCAGGGTCAGAGGTGCTACTTTGCTTCCAATCCCCACGTTTCGCCAGGACCTCTTGGTCCTGGGCATGTGTGCGTGTGCAGGGCTGGATGCAATCACCCGAGACCGGCTCCCCTCTCTTCACCACCTGTGTTTGCCACCATTTCAGCCGATGCTGGCAGCCTGTGCAGCCCCACAGCTGCCAGATGGACAACCCCAGCATTTTACAGGGGTCTTGCTCCTCTGCCTTGAAAATCCAAAGGCTTTTTTTGGTTGTGGAAGTGTTACAAATACTGCTCCTCTCTTGTTGCATCCCCACAAACTCCCTTTCATGCTATTGCATAAAAGCTTCTCCAGGACAGAGAGTTGCTTAAATCTATAAGCAAATGAAATCTTGGTATTGTGGTCTTGTTTGCAGTGGTACATAGGGAAATGGTATGGATTTCAGAGTCTTCCTAGGGTATGTGCCCTGAATGAAAAAAAAAACAACTCCACTTGTGTGCATTTTCATGTCTCTGACACAAATATGCTGAGTGGTTGATTCTGTGTATCACTGCAAAAATAGAAAGCTGTCTGTCTGCTGGGGCACTATTCCTCCTGGCTTGAAGCTGATGTAAACAATGATAAGAATTTTGACTTTGAAATGAAGAAAGAAGGATGGAAGGGACTTCTTTAACCTCCATGCTTGAAAATCTAACATAAAAAAGGCAAAAATCAAATAATCAACAGTATGAAAATCTGTAGTGGAAATACAGAAGATTAGAGGATGGACAGTACAGAGAAGGAAAGTGTTAATACTGATGAGAACAGGGCGGCTAAACAGCAGCTGTATTGACCTAAATATAAATTAGCCTCAGATATAAAGCAATCCTCACTCTTCAAAAACCATAATAAACTATCTATACTCTTCTTAAAAATTAGGAACTATTTAATTAACTGAATTATCAGCTAACATGGAAAAATACAGTGTACTATAGAAATATTGAGATAGAGTTTTGTGAATAATCCTTCAAACTCATAATAAGAGGCTGCTTTTGAAATCTGATGGTGACCTGAAGATGGGAGGCATTGTCAATATGGCAGAAGATGAAAATATCAGGCAGAAAAAGTTACTGTCCCAAAGAGGCAGGCAATGCAACAAACTTGAGGGGGATAAAAGGTAGACTCATTTAAAGACTTATATGGAGAATTTGCACTAAAAACTGGAACTTGTCAGCTGGAAATGGAAATGGGGAGAAAACACTGGGTCACTAGGCCAGTCAGGGTGAATGTTGTCATCGGTGTGATCTAACCATGAAATGCAAATCCAGGCTGAGGATATCCATGATGACATGTTTCCAGAGGAGAAAAAGTAGCAGTCAGTCAGTTTTGTAGAAGATGATGCTGAGACCTTGTCTGGAGTACTGCGTGCGGTGGTGGCACCTCCGTGCAAGAAGGATGGAGGAGCTGCAGAGGACAGCTGGTGGGATGGATGTGGGAGGGAAAGGCAGAGGCTTGGCTCGCTTAGTTTTTCTGAAGCTGAAAAGAGATGTAATTGTTCCCTGCAAACACATTGTGACACTAAATTCTGGAGAGACAGGGGAAGAAAAGCTGTTTAAGACAAAGAATATAATCCACATAGAAAGAACTGGGAGCACATTTAGGCAGGATTTCACTAAATGTTTTTCATTATCAATATACTGAGGATCTGGAACAGGATAGTGGTGATGTAAAACCTGGTCATTGTTAAAGCAAAGTTTGGTCAGCTCATGAAATAGGGTGGCCAGCCTATTTGGCAAGTCACTGGTATTAAAGGCTCAGAAGCTCCTTTCTGGCACTGCTTAAATCTGAGAACAGATACAGAGTCTCATATCCCAGAAGAGTTGATGCTGCTGGTCTGTAACACCAGGTCCAGGCTACTCTAATTGCTTAAAGTTCAGCCATCCTGGTCTTCTTTCATTAGAGATGTGCTTGCTGTGAGAACTGGAGTAGAAGCAAAATTAGTTTAATCTCGTTTACTCACAGCCCAGCTGCTGTCTATCCCTCTGCAGCAAGTGCCCAGGATCCCTCCTCCTGTGCCGCGTTAGACTGGCACCTCTGTCCTCTGCCATGTCCCCACGCTGCAGGTAGCAAGTGGGCTTTCTGTGGAACATGTGCTTTGAAAAGCATCCTGGCGTATCAGACACGCCAGAACAAGCCCAGCAAAATTATCTTGGAGCGAGGGGAGAAATTCAGACCTGGAAACTCCTCTTCCTCACAACTGGATCTCCCCAGCCCAGAGTCAGCTTCTTTGGCAACCTCAAAGGTTGGTTAGCTCAATTCTCACCTGCTTCACCTTCACGAACTACTTCAGCCTGGGCCCTTTCCATGAGGTGCAGTCCTTTACGAGCAGACTGCTCCAGCACGGGTCCCCCCCAGGATCACAAGTCCTTCCATCAAACTTGCTCCGGCGTGGGCTCCTCTCTCCAGGGGCTACAGGTCCTGACAAGAATCTGCTCCAGCACGGGCTTCCCGCGGGTTCACAGCCTCCTTTGGGCATCCACCTGCTCCGGCGTGGGGTCCTCCATGGGCTACAGGTGGTCATCTGCTCCACCATGGACCTCCAAGGGCTGCAGGGGGACAGCCTGTCTCACCCTGGTCTTCACCACAGGCTGCAGGGGAATCTGCTCCGGCGCCTGGAGCACCTCCTCCCCCTCCTTCTTCACTGACCTTGGTGTCTGTGGAGTTGTTTCTCTCACATCTTCTCACTCCTCTTTCCAGCTGCAAAGTGTGCAGATTTTTTACCCCTCTTCCTTTTTTTTTCTTAATTATGTTATCTCAGAGGAGTTACTGATGGGCTCTGCCTTGGCCAGCTGCGGGTCCATCTTGGAGCCCACTGGCATTGGCTGTGTCGGACATGGGGGAAGCTTCTGGCAGCTTCTCACAGAAGCCACCCCTATCCTGCCCCCCGCTACCAAAACCTTGCCAAGCAAGCCCAATACAATAACAAACTAATGCTTTCAGTTGTTATTGGAAGATGGACTTTCCAATTTCCTCATGTTTTGCTAGTCTGCAGGTGCAAAGGACTGGTGTGTAGGGGCATAGTAAAATCAGCAAACCCAAACCGGCATTTGGATATACCAATGGGATATTCCATATTGTACAATGTCATGTTCAGTATATTAACAAGAATCGACCAAAATACTTGTGCTCTTGGGCTCTCGCTCACAGCTCTATTCCAGGATTGAGGTTTCAGTTTCAGGATTGTCGCTCCTCCAAGATCATTACCTGGGAATGAGCTGGGCTTGGTCAGCGGGTGGTGAGCAACTGCACTGTCCATCACTCCCTTGTATACTCTATTATTACCCTTATTATAATTATATTGTAATTAATATTTTAAGTTTTATTTCATTTAAATCATTAAATTGTTCTTATCTCAACCTACAAGTCTCCTCACCTTTTCCCCTCCAATTCTCTTCCCTATTCCCTGGGGCAGGGGGGAGAGCGAGCAAGTGGCTGTGTGGTGTTTGGCAGCTGCCAGCCAAGTTAAACTACCACACTAACAAAACCTGCCCTGTTATTTAATGAAGCAGCAAGATATCAAAGTATGAAGGGATGTTTTTTTCCCTCTTCTAAGTGAGTAACTGCACTGCAGGACACAGGAGGTGCAGCCATCAGGCAGGCAGAGATGCAGCAGGACTGTAAGTCTGAGCAGATTTTTAAAAAAAACCCCTCCTGCTATTGAATCCTGGGGAGGTGGGGAGAGGAGACAGATTTAATAAGTTTTTTTTTTTCTGTTAAAAAAAGTGTGATTTATTATCTGAAGGGAATAATTCTAACTGGTGTTATTGGTATGCGGCACACAGGGATCTTAGTGCTAGCGCATCTTTATTAATGTTGTTATAAAAGCTTCTGCTGGGATCCTAGTTATCAAATGACTCTGACAGCAATTCATCCACAAAGCCCTATGTTTTAATTTCTCACTATCTAAAAAGAAATGGGCTGGGGGGGGGGGTGTGGAAAGACTCCTATTTTTAGCTACTTTGTCCTTCGCTTTAAAGCCTGGCACGTTGCAAGTGTAAAGCAGGAATATGTAGGATTACAGGGGGAGGAATATATCTTTGAAAAATAAATATCCTACCATAAAAAGCATGTTACAAAGTGATAGGTACCATCTATTGATATAACGGAGCCTTTAATTCCCATAGTGCTGGCCATTATAAGAAGCCGTACACAGAGATGTGAGCCAGAGCCTTGAAAAACTCTTTGAATAGGAGCAGAGCCATAAACAGCAGCAAGGGATTTAATGGTAAAACATTTTACAAAGATTTTGCTGTATGCACTGTGAAACAATAGAGAGTTAATGAATTACTGGAAACAGTGAATGCCTCCTTTGACACAAATCAGAGGCTGATCAGGAAAGCAGCTAATTTCAAGAACATTTTCCTTCTTCAGCCTACTCTCTAGCTATGGTTATGCACAATCAACTTCACCTCACATAGGAGGTCCAGACCCAGCAGAATTTGTGAGAAAAAATGATCAGCTAACCCAAGTAAGCAGCTAAAAAATAATATTTTTTTATTACTTTCTCCTGACAAGGCTCAAAATTTCTTCAATTGGATGATATTACAGTAGTGCATCACTTGAATGTAACAAAGTGAATGTTGAGTGAATGATGCATGAGCAGAAAGTGGAAAGGGGAATGGTGATGGTTCTCAAATAACATAGGCACATGTATGCCTGAACTTTTTGCCCTCAGCCCATTGCTTAGCAGTTGTCCAGGCAAATCTGTCCTTGCATCTCTTTTATCAAACCCTGGAAGGACAATACATTTTCTAGATTACAGCTTTGGGGGCCAAGTCTCTCCCACATGGGTCTTTTTGTGTGGCTGGAAAATGCCGTTTCAGCAGCACTGTGGTGTGATGGCCCTTGTTTCCAAGGAAGATGTATTATTGCTTGCCTGGAAAACCTGCAGCCTGGGAGGATAATTCCCTTTTATTAAAGATGCAGAGCGATGCAATCTTTAAAATGGTCTTTAGCATACTTAGAGATGAAGAAGTTAGTAAGGTGTGGGCTCTGTGAGACTGTCTCTTCTTGCATGACCAACACAAAACACACATCTGCAAGGATGTTTTATCCAGAAAGAATTTTATTTCTCACGCTGTCCTGCCCCAGACCTTTTTCCTTTGCAAGATTATATAAAACCTTTCCAGTTTTGTCTGTTGAAAATGCAGTCTTTTAAATTCTGTTCTAATGAATAATGTCTTTTTTGTGGCTTTGGCTTGATACAAACAAGGTGTAGGTCTCAAAACTGGGAACAAGCTGGGGCTCTGTTGCAGCATTTGGAGTCAGTTGGAGTCAATATTGTTGTGTCTGTGCTAGCATTTTGCCACTAAGGTCAGGAAGTCTTCTGCTAGCCATTGCACTAGGAGCCAGGTTTTTAACCCAGGCACTTTCCTGGCCTAACCCTGTGAACAGGCTTGCAAACCTACCTCAGGGTGGAACAGAAACAAAACTAATTGTTTAGGAGTTACTGCTTGGTTATCCCTAGTGCTCTTTTCTCCTTTTACTCATCTCTGTGTGAAGCTGAGGTTTATGCTGAGGTTTGGTGTGGGCTGCAGCTGCAGGGAGCAGGAGCATCCGCAGGGTCTGTAGCGGAGAGGGGAGAGCAGTGCGGGGTCATGTCCAGCCCTGCTCTTCCTGACGCCTGCCCAAGCTGCCTACCCCTCTCCAAGGTACTTTATTTAGGTAAAACTTCATAATGAAGATGATTTGAACTTCAGCCTGAGCCAGTTGAAGAGGGAATGAGAAGCTGCTGGGTGCGAGGGTTTGTGCTCGGGGTGAGCTCAGCCCCAGGTGAGCTCTGTGGTGCAGACCCTCACGTAGCAGGCATTGTGCTCCCTGGAGGAAGATCTTGCCTTGGAAGGCTGTGGCTTAGGTGTCTAGCAAAACACTAAGCATATTGCTGGTATTTAACAACCAAAGTAATAATTACTAGCTGTCTGCAAAACCACCACTGACTCTGAAGTGGTGGTTTATTTACTGAGGAAGTACTTAGGGGCAGTAATGCTTCAGTGTACACAGGCCATATCCTGAGCAATACAAGCACCTCTCAGGATTTAAAACCTTCTATCCTGGCAGCAAGAATGGTCATCTTGCCAACACTCCTTCTACTCTTAATTGCATAACTGGAGAAGAGAAAGATTAAAACAAATTTGTACATACATGTCTCAGACTTGTGCTGCCCAGCTTTTTGTAAGTTGCCTGCAGCTTGGGTCTCTGTTAGAGATGTGCGTCGTTATGAGGCATATTAGCAACAGGAACGGGCTGCTATGTGTGTTTTGATCTTGGCAAAACTTTATATTGTACAAAACCTGTTAAGGGAAATGAAACCAAAAGATCACCTGTAGGAGTGCAAGGCAATGTCATGGTGCAGTCCCGTGCGGGTGGAGGCTGAGGAGGTGACATATGGGGGCAGAGTCATTCAGAACTGTGGGAGCACCTCATAGCAGGACACGGGGAGGATGGAAATGCAGGTGTGGTCAACAATTCTTTGCAGTTAAATCTCCCTGTACAAAGAGGAAGCAAGAAAACTGGAAATGAGGTAGTGAATGAGGATCCCTGCAGTGAGCAGTGCTTTAGAAATCACAGCCAGGCAGTGACTATGGAAACCTGATACTATCCAAATCGAATAAATAATTTAAGAAAGACCCATATTAAAGACTGAATTTCTCTCCCAGGCTCAGACCTCAGACAGATGGACTTCTTCACTTTGGTGGATAATTTCTGTCTCTTTTAACAAAGTGCAGCTCCATCCAGCATTTCAGCAAAAGGTAACACTAGACCCACAGTGCTTTTTGTCTTTTTAGCAGCCAATGCCTCACCCATACAAAATAAATACAATATTGAATTAACCTCATCTGTAGTGGAGTATGGGTGAGCAAGCATGCTTTAGCTGCCTAGCTAGAGAAAAATGATGTTTTTTTTTCTTCAGGAAAAGAAGGTATCTAGTAAAAAAAGTGCACTGGCTTGTGCCTTGCTGTTAGTTTCGTGACAGCCCAGGCAAAGTCCCTCCTGCCGTTGCCACTGCCTGTAGCTTAACTCAAGATCCCTCGTCACTAAGGGATGACAGAGTGCATGCCAGGAAGTGCGGCTTCTTTCCCAAAGTGTGAGTCTCTCTACAATATAATAGAGTTACAAGCTATTTATCTGCAGCTGAATTGTTTTTTCCTGGGCTACAGGCATTAGGAGCAGGAGAATGTGCTGCCAAATGAAGAGTTTTGGGAAAAAAAAACAGTGAATGCCAAGCAACCCATCTTGAAAAGCCACCTGCACATAGGAAAGGAAAGAAAGGATCCAGACGTGCCTGAAAGTTACATTTCACCAAAGGGGATGGCAACTTATAGAGTTTCAGCAGGCTCTTCCCTCTGCCCTGGTTCTCTTCTTTCCCTCTTCATTTGAATTGCCTTTTATATCCCTTTTCACTTGCCCTTTCCTTTAATTTTCCTTCTTCCCTTCCAATTAGTGTTCTGAAATTAACAACCATAGCAACGACAAAAGTGAGAACAAGAGGAGGAGAAGTGGTCCTGGAAGAAAAGCAGGATTTGCCTTGTGCTGTAGCTCACTGACACTTTCAGCAGTGGTCTGGGCTTCTCCAGCTGGGGCAGGACACTGGTGGCACTGACCAGCTGCACAACATGATCCCATTTTCAGGGCTTTTAGGCACTGCTGTAGTAAGCACAGAGATTGTTTTTTATACATTATCTCCCATCCCAAAGACTCTGCTCCCATATTTTCTCCTCTCATCCACAATGATTGTCATCTGACTATAAGTGGAAGTCACAGGGACCTGGGAAAGCAAGGAGGGAAGCAGTGGCACTGCAGGTTAAACAGATGATGACAGCATGAAAGCAATGGAAATGCGTGCACTGAAAGGTTGCCTGGCCATGGGGACCGGTTTCTGCAGGCCATTTTGAAGTATGGATCTCAGGCTGTTTAAAAGGGAGCATCTGTCAGGTGTTTCCTAATCACAGAGGTTTGCCTGCCATGTTGGATTGAAGTCTCTGGTCAGAAAGTCCATGGCTGGGAAAGGGCTGTCTGTGGGAGCTTACATCGTATTTTTATTACTTGCAAATAGCTGTTAAAACATTTTCTACTGCAATTCCAATTCATTCTAAATTTTCAATATTCTCTCTTGAAGTAGATTAAACTACATACAGGGTCCTTAAAAATCAAACCTTGGGTAGCTTCCAAAGAGCCATAAAGCTAAGGTTGCAGGATGATAACAGTAATTTGTAAAAGTAAATATGATAAAATGAACAGCTGCTTGCATGAAGCAACACTGCAGACTTTCTAATGACTAGATCAGTTCATTTGGGGCTTCAAAATAATTTGAGTTCTGCTTGTCTGAGTGCTGTTAATTGATCAGAAAGTAAAAATGATCACTGCTTGCTTTTCCCATGACATACATGCTTTAATAAATTATTGCTTGCAACTCATGCAGTGTTACTCATTATTGACTTCAGATGCATTAGCTGGATGGATGGAAAGGGCGGTTCACCAAAACCATTAATATCATACTGGGGGATTTTGAGTTTCTCAGCAGGACCTCTGCTCTCTGACAAACTCCCATCAACAAACCGATGGTTTTCAGAAAACTACCGAAGTACTTAGTGATATGTTCAAGTGAGCTCTCCCTGCTGGGAGAATTTTCATGTACTAAACACCTTTAGTTTGCCATAGGAGACAAATGAATATGTATCCTCAGATTTCAGCTGCTGATAAAGTTTTATTACGTTCTTTAAAATAAGGCATATTTGTATGCAGCACTGCTGGGTCTGAAACTATAAACTGGTGTTTTCTCGATTTTCTTACTAAGTCTGCTCTTGTGGCAGTCTCTGGAGAAAAGGGATTTGACTTAGGAAACCCTCTCTCCTCTGAAAACAGCCTCATAGAAGTTTGGGAAACTTGTTTGAAAACTTGTAGAAAACACATTTTTCTAAACTTGTATGTGACACAAGAAAATGCTGGATGGGAGACTGGGGGAGGATGGAATGAAAAAGGTGCAAGGAGAAAGAAAAAAGTGAAAAAGGCACTTAAAAAGAGAGGTAGGGGGGAAAGCCATTGCAAATGAAATGAGATAAGAAAATATGAAAGGGAAGTAGAAGAAGATGAAAAAATAAGTAGCGCATATGTTTATTTTATAGGAAGTTGGCTGACAGGCTGAATTTCTGCTCTGGTCAGGGAATCAAAATTATGGTGGGCTCTGGATGAAAAGTGAATAGCAAATATCCTAAATTAAGAACTCAAGAGACTGAAATCTGTTTCTAAGACTCTCCTGGAACAACAAAACCACCATATTTTAAGACCAAAGCTTGTTGATGAATAATTTGCAAGCAGAAAGCAGACTAAATATCTTAGGTAAGAAAGCACTAGAAAATGCTTGCTCAGAAACATTGATTAATTGAAAAACCATATTGTGTTATCAACTTTCCTTACTTTGAATTCTATTGAAAATAATGAAGTAAAGAACCTTTTTCCATTAACAATAATATTGTATTTTCCTCTCCTGCAAACAACTGTCCCAAGCACAACCACAAACCAGTCGTTTTGTGGCCAGTGCTGATTTATGTAATCCTTGTACACTTCTTGTATGACAAATGGTAAATTCATTCTTCAGGGGTGAATTCAGCTCCACTTGTGATGGAAGCATGAGGATGAAGAAGTAAGAGGAAGGTCTATGTGGAAATGGGAGCTGGTAGCTGATGGTCCTGGGCGGTACTGCTGGGAGGCTCAATTACCTTATCCCTCCCTGGAAACGTGACAACTTGGAGGCACTGTACAACTATGGCAACATTCATCAAGGAGATATGGTCTTCCCAAAACACATCAGCAGAACTATTGTGATTTTCCAATAAGAAAGGATGCCTGAAGAGAAAAGAGGATGAGCATTTTATTTATTTGGTAGCAACACCTACCCAAAAACAATTGACTCGGCTGTAATCGTCCTAGTAAAGACTTCTCTGTGTATGAGAAACAGCAATCTTTCAGAGTCTTGTCAAGTAAAAGAAGTGCTGGTTGTAAAACTGACTATCTTAACTGACTGTCAAGATTATTCAAATCTTAACAGAGGTGGAGCTAAAGATCCCAATAATGGGAGTACCTGTCAGGACACCGAATGCACCCGTTGAGGAGTTTCTGGTGGAGTGGATGATGCTGTGGGGAGCTGGAGCTAGGGAGAAGGTGAGGTCGGGGCCAAGCCCCCAGTGGGGAACGAGCCATGGGGCCAGCCAGCCCCATGCCTAGGGGCAGCCTGGCCACAGTGCCATGGGGCAGTTCAGCCCATTGGTACACAATGGTATCTGAGCTTGGGAGGGAAAAAAATTGCCCTGTGACTCTCATCCAAAAGGCTCCTGCAACCTTATCACCTCAGAAACCCTTATCTATAGTTTATCTATTGTCTCTTATCTGTTTGATTGTTGGAGATCTGTAATTGTAAGAAAGTGCTGGGTTTCCCTGTACTGGTTGCAACTTCAGTTCAGCAGGATGAACTCTTCACCCTGAAGTTAATCTGAGATTAATTCCCGAGCTTTCACTCTTTCACTGTTTTTAGCCAGCATTATTATTCTATTAGCTTCAGAAGAAACGCACAGTCCTGATTGGCTTCACTGTCACTAGGGTAGAAATGCACCCCTCGTTTCTAACAGAATGGTCTCCATATTTCATTGTAAAGTCTTCTTCTAGGAAACCCATTGCTTGCATGATGGCACTCAGAATTATAAAATGTGTGAAAAGGGATATCTGTCAGAACATACCTGTGCTTTTCTTTTTTTTTTTTTTCCTAATCCATAAATCAAGCAAAGTAGAAAACAGGAGGTGAGGAAAAACTTTAATTCAGTATTGCATTTCCACAGTAATAGAAAAATCCAACACTGCAGTACACAAACTGATCTAGTATGTGCAGTTTACCAGACTTTGATACATGACGGGTTAGAACTCTTGTACATCTTTGAATCAAGTTGGAGGCATGTAACCACCCTGCCACACTTCAGAGAAGTTTGACATGCCAAGGAGAAGGTAGCAAAAATCACAGCAGTCTCTAAAGAAAGGCCTGTGCTGCCATCCAAATCAAAGGTGTATGCAGGCAAATTGTCATGGAGGTGTTTATCTGAGTATATTTTGTGAAAGTCTTTGTGTCTTTGAGAGAAGCTGTAGGAAAATCAGAGGCAGTCAGAGGGAAGGCAGCAGTATTGACCTGGCAAAGGAAGACGTTGCACAAAAATCTAGGCAAAATGAGAGAGAAACCATCAGGGGATGAGCGCTGATTGACAGGGTGTTCCTTGCATTACTTTAGAGCACAGAGAAACAGAGTTTAGCTTATTCTTGGTGAGGAAAAAAGTTGCATTAAAGCCATCTGACATTATTGTGATATTTTCTCTTTGAAGTTAAAGCGAGTCTGAAGTCTAGTCAATAGTTGGTTGAGAAAGTGGTAAAAGCTCTAAAGATTATAAACAATATGCAAAGTGAACAAGTGACGAGAATCAGATATCTTGGATTTACACCATTAACAGCCTCCGGGATATTGGAGTTCATAGATGCCTAAAGACACTGCTGGATTCACAGAAACACAGAAGGTTGAGGTTGGAAGAGACCTCTGGAGGTCATCTGGTCCAACCTCTCTGCTCAAGTAGGGCCACCTAGAGCCAGTTGGCCAGGAGTGTGTCCAGATGGCCTTTGGATATCTCCAAGGACTGGGACTCCACAACCTCACTGGGCAACCTGTGCCAGTGTTGTCACCCTCACAGTGAAAAAGTGTCCCCTGATGTTCAGACAGCAACTCCTGTGTTTCTGTTTGTGGCCATTGTCTTACTGGACACCACTGAAAAGAGCCTGACTCCAACCACTTTGCACCCTCCCTTCAGGTATCTATACACATAGATGGGATCCCCCTGAGCCTTCTCTTCTCCAGGCTGAACGGTCCCAGCTCTCTCAGCTTTTCCACGCAAGAGAGGTGCTCCATTCTCACCATCATACTAGTGGCCCTTTGTTGGATTCTCTCCAGTATGTCCATGTCTCTCTTCTACTGGGCAGCCCAGAACTGGAACCAGTACTTCAGGTGTGGCCTCACTAGTGCTGAGCAGAGGATAGGGATCACCTCCCTCTACCTGTTAGCAGCACTCCTCCTAACACAGCCCAGGGTACCATTAACCATCTTTGCAGCAAGAGCACACTGCTGTTCAGCTTGGTGTCCACCAGGCACCCCTAGTCCTTTCCTGCAAAGCTGACTTTATCCTACAACCTGGCAGAAACTACACTGCAAGGTAGGGACTTAAATTTAAGGTTTAAAAAATGAATTAAAGCTCAAGACTCACATGTCATAGCACTGTAACGGTGTGTACCAGTAAGAATTTCCTTTATGGCTCTCACAGTCCTTAATTTTGTGTATGGAAATCATGTGCCTGTCAGAACTGGAGAAGAGCTGGAATTACACTTCAGCCAGAGCTTGTGCACTATTATTATCTTACACGCCATTATTATCTAAATGCAGAGCATGTTCTGGAATCAAAACTGTTATTTCTGTGTATCTGGAGATAAAAAGTCAGGGGAGAAAGAGTAGCTACACAGCTATTTTTTAAATTCTGTGAATATCGTTCGCTCAGACAGAATTCATAAACCAGTAACTTCCTGTCTTATATCCATGAAAAGATTACCACCAGCATGTAAATGAGATATTTAAAATCTTAATCACTCTATCACTTATAAATACAAATTGAGATTTTAATGCAATTACGTTACAAGAAATTCCATAAAATAAAGTTGAATAATTTATCACGTGCATGATACAGACAGAATTGGAGACTCCAAAGTGGGTTATAAAATCTATTTTTATTTGGTCTTTCTAAGCAACAAGAAATAACATTTTAACATATGAATACTGTAATATTGGCTCCTGATAAGACCTTCCTGATACTCCAAATCACCAACAAGGAGCACAGACTAATTGGATTGGGAAAAATTAAAGCTGAGAGAGGAAAGAGAAAATATTAACATATGCAACAACATATGGATAATGAAAGAGCATATGCTTATTATAATAATATGATGCTTCTGTTATTTAGAAGTTCTGTGGTAAAGAATGAATATATAGAATTCAAGGCCCCTGATGCAAAATCAAACACTCATGTATGTTAAGGGTAAAAGTCTTTATAGAAATTACTCTTTGAAATGACAAAAAAAAGTCCAACTCATGGAGTTGTCCATGCAGTCCAACTGCAAGGAGGGACCCATCTGACTAGTAAAGGGTGTGTTGTAGTTGCACCAGCTTCTGTGGCTGAACACTGGTGGCTTTGATTTGTCGCTGTCTGTTCCCAGACAGACTTTTTCCCAGCTTACACCAGTAGTCTGCGAAATGGCAAACAGCAGAAACAGCTGAACAGCTTTTCTTCCCTTACTACTTCATCAAAACATTTTGTCTGATCTGGTTAGGCTTACAGAAAAGGGAAGCGTACATTAGATACCTGTGATTTATTATAGTGTGATAGCACTGTGCAGTATAAACAAATACTTTACAGCTTGTAAATAGCACAGCCAGCTTGTAATCTCTTAACAGTCTGAGCAGAACTTGATTACCAAAAATGAAGTTTCTACCTAAAGGACAAGGAGGCAGCTTTGCAGTGACCCTGTATGGCCATGAGGAAGTGGCTGAGCAGTTACATCTTCATAGGAGTATGGCTACAGTTAATTTACCCAGAATTTTAGTCTAGTCCATATATTTCTTGTTAAAGTTGATCATGCATGAAGGAAGTTGCTCGTAGACTGTAGTTCTGCCTTTCCAAAGCATTTTCTAAGCCAAACAGCGGAGCAAAGCCAGGAGAGAGCGCTTGCAGCATCATTAGTCATTTCTGTATATCTATAAATGGTTTCTGCTTCTGAAATAAATCCATCCAATTGGCTTTATATAAATCAACAGGAAGGCGATTTGAATCTTCTGCCATATGTAAAATGTGCTGTTTGTTTCAGTTGCCTCCAGAGTTGTGCTGTTATTTGGCAGGGCCAATGACTTCCTTCAGATCTGCGTCGACTCTCTTTTCTCTTTAAGTTCAACAGAAAAACACAGGCAAAAGTGAGAGCATCTCTCAGAATATCTAGCGTTAGCTAGAAGGAGTGTTGATCTGAGGGAGATGTGTGAAAAAGAAGGCAGATAAGAGAGAGAGAGGGTACAGACACAAAATGAGCCAAGGCTTAACGTTAGAGGGGCAATCGATACGCAGCCACAGGTGTGCAGTCAGTTTTGCTCTCTGTAATATTTACTCTAGAAAAATCCAAGCCACCTCCTTCAGAAGAGAAGTGGGGAGTGGTGGATGCTGCTCTGGACAGTGGTGAGCACCAAGGGTTGACCGCTGACTGCGGTGGTGCAGGACTGGCTTTAAAGATCCTCCTCATCCCAAAGGCCCCCCGTCAGCCTGTGGGCAGCATATGCACACTGCTCAATCACTGCTGGAGCATGCTTAAGTAAGAAGAGTGTGAGTTAGAGCCAGGATAACACAACTAAGAATATTAGCAAGAAGAGTACTAAAACCCAGTGCTATATGAGAGGGTAATTAACAAGGTGAACATCAGCAGCAACATGGGCAGAAGGCTAACAAGATACTATATGTGCTCTAAAAATAACTGCAAACATTGCATCTGGGTTACTAGACTGCACTGGAAGTAGAGGGAAATTGCCTGACTAGATTTATAACACTACAAGGCTTGTATGTGTTAAAGCTGAAAATAAGTTTAAATAATTGTTGGGAAAATATAGGATTCTGCCCCAGAAATATTTTGCTAGTGATGACCCCAGTGGCAGAATTACTGCTTCAGGTACCTCCTGTTAAGGACTACAAGGACAGCATTTTGGGATGGAGACAACCTGAGTGCGGAGAAGTCAGATAGGAGGCTTCCTCACTGGCTCCTCCTGGAAAGGGGACCTGAGCTTCTTATGAAACCTTCATCTCCTGTCAAAGCAGAAATCAGAACAGTGACTATTGAACCACTGGGCAATTTGTAGCTGGAGGCTGCTGTAAATAAAATGTCTAACTATCCCTTAGTATAGGAATTTAAACCAGAAGCTCTTGTTCAGTGACCCTCAACTAATTATATCATTGGGCTTGTGGTTATTGATTTAATCTTCTGTAACTTGGAGAAGTTCAAATACGAAAAGTAAATAAAGCTCCCAACTTGATAGTCTAATGGTGACAGTGCTCACCAGGGATATAACAAAAACAGGTCTGAAGCCTCACAAAGAAAAGACAGGTCTGAACCTGTGTCTCCCATTTCTGAGGGAGTGCTTGAGACAGATACCCAGTTTGGCCAGAACAAGGAGGTAAATTTGCCTGCACAGTGCCTTTAAAGTGATATCAGTGAGTTTTATATGTCTCATATTAGAAACAAAAACCACTGAATATCTTAAATCAAGAAATACAGAGTAATTACAGTGAAGGATATGAGCAATTATCCCCCATCTTCTTGTGCTTTATCAAGGCTTGGTCTCAGTCCAAAATCTTCTGTGGTCTTCCTGCTTCCTGTGGTCTTCTCTACCCAGTCCCTTCTGGGTTCCTTGGAAATGTCTTCTGATGCCCTGAGCTCATAGAGATGCTGCTGTTCCTTGCAGCCTGTCTGCTGCCCAGCTCCTGTTCTTTCCCATGTCCCACCTCCCCCAAGGAACTTCTCCCAGCTGTGGAGGCTTGGGTACTCCTGGTAGGCTCCTATGTGGTGGTGTGCTGGACCAAAACTGCAGCAACCCCATGGGACAGAGCATACTTGGAATGGTGCCTCCACCACCCGATGTTGGAACAGAAGGGTACTGAAGCCACTGGCAGCCCTCCCCCTACCAGATATTGCAGGTGAGTTACTGTTTTGCAGTTTACTGTTGTCTAAAGTGCCTCTCTGGAGCCATGCAAGCACCACATCAGGACCATTCGTGCATGTGGATGTCCTTGTTCTTGTACTTGTTCCCATGGGGTAAGGTCTGGATGTCCTTATTCTTGTACTTGTTCCCGTGGGTAAGATCTTCTCCAATCACCTTTCCACAGTGCAGGGAGATGGGACACTGCTTGCCATCCCACAGATGTCTTTCTGGAAGCACAATTCTTCTAATACTAAAACACACATCAAAGTAAATCTTAACGACACCCCTTCACCTACTTTACTCTAGTCATATCAACTGATCCTAAGGCAACCAGTTCACATTTAGAAATGCCTTCCCTGTATCCATCCCAAGTGCCCCAGATAAAGGAGCTGCAAATTCCTGTTTGGTTCTATCCCATTAACAGCCCCATCCAGATTTGGTGGGGAGAACACAGGAGCAAAACAGCCCTAATACACAAGTTTCCAAAATGAGCATAGTGGGGCTGGGACTTACTGGAGCTTGCACCATAAGTGACTTAATCTTGTGCTGCTCCATGTTTGATAGCAGGTGTGTAAGGGAGGGGAATGTGTGCCTTCTCAGAAGCCCAGCTTCTTGCAGAAAACATTCTTGCAACAGCTGATGGAAGGGTTTTGCGTTACACTGTCCCCCACTGTATGTTGCAAGCATCTCTTTGGCAACACCTCAGGCTGCAAGAAAAGGGAGCAGCTAATGGGTCCCTTGACTCCTTCCCCTCTCTGCAAGGTCAGTGATCCTGAGACCAGTCTTGTTAATAAAGACCAAATCTCTGCTAGCTCAGGTTTGACTGCTCTTCAGCAACTTTGCATGTAGTAGCACCAAAAGTCCCTCTTTGGGTCTAGAATACCCTTGAGATATTTCCTCTGGAAACACAAAGGAAGAGATTGTCTCTGCCCTGAGATGCTCCCAGCCTAATGAGTTAGAAACCCAGGAAGCAGCTTAACATCTTGGAATCATAGAATTGTTTTGGTTGGAAAAGATGTTTAAGATCATTGAGTCCAACTGTAAACCTAACACTGCCAATCCACCACTAAACCATGTCCCTAAGCACCACATCTACACGTCTTGTAAAGACCTCCAGGGATGGTGACCCCACTACTTTCCTGGGAAGTCTGTTCCAACTCTTGATAACCTTTTCACTGAAGAATTTTTTCCTAATATCCAATCTAAACCTCCCCTGGCACAACTCGAGGCCATTTCCTCTTGTCCTATCACTTGTTACTTGGGAGAAGAGAGCAATCTTGGTGGGTTGTGCCCATTTGCATTGAGTAGACACCATCTCAAAATACTTTTGTCAGTAGGGTTTTTCTGTGTTTGCAGTGGATTCAGTCATCATGTGCAGGATTTTCTGTCTCAGGTATAATGTAAAGAAGCAAGCACAAGCTGGAGGATGGCATTAAAAATTGAATACACTGTAGTCTTGAAAATAATTTTTGAAAGCTTTAGAAATTAGAAAGACCCCTAATATCTCCTGCTGGGATGCAATCTGAGGTGGAGAGAGGTCTTTCTTCAGTGTATAAAATGGTGATGAACTGCACACCATTAAATGCTATTACTATGTTTCCACCCTGAGCTGCCACTTTGTCTCCCAACAAGAACAAGTTTAATAAATATGGGATTTATTTATGTCTCCAATTTTGAAGCAAATTCATTTGAGAGTCATTCTTTTTTCAAAGCCTGTTCATGGTCATGTTATTTAAAAGGAGGTGAATGGATTAAACTCAGCTCTTAGTTCCCATTTGTCATGCCTGCTGTTTTGAGGAATACTGTTTCCCAGAGGTTTTGAAAACTCTCTGTCCAGTGAAAAGGGAGACCATTTTATTATTTTTTTTAGCTGGAGTTTCCATTGACACCTTTTCTCTTGTGGCATACTGAGAGTAAATGGCATTTTGTAGGAAGAGATCAGCACTTCACACAGTTAGATGCTGGTTCAGCTCAACAAGAAGGTGGAGGTCCCAACCCTTTGTTCTTATGGAGGGAAATGGGTATTTTCAAGTATCTGGCTAGTTCTTGTTGCATGTTTTATGCATAATGCTTACTATGTCTATAATAAGAATATACAAAAAATTATACACTTAGAGTATCTGAACCTAAATTATCCCTTATTTCTCTTAAGCAGGTCTAATAAAATGCTAGTATTTGACACCTTCTCTTTCCTCCTCTCCTCCCTGTGGCTTTCATAATTAGAAGTCTTTTTTAAAGTTAAATGTGCACTTTCAGACAACGTTTGTTGAATTATGTATGCATTGATGTTACTTACATCCTCCTTTCCAGTTTGGTTCTGAATATCCAACTTAACTGCAAGTTTGCTTTTTCTCCTGTGCTTGTGTCAGTTTTACTTCCCAATTCATATTATAAATTATGTCCCCTCCAACACTTTTTTCAAAGTATGCACTGGTATAAAGATCATAGACTAATAGATGGGCCTAAACCTACAAACTTTGAAGATCTTAATTAGTTTTGCTTCATCTAAGACATTTAAGTTGTTTTTCTGAATCCCCGAATAACCTGTATGACTCTGGGTAAATGCCCTGAGGATGCATATTTAAATAGCTGTGCTTCTGCTTATGCTGCCTGAAGCAAGTCACAGAAATAAGCTTAATATTAATAATAAACCAAAGTTTGAAATCAAAGTGCCAGACCTCAGTGAGACCCTGCTTGTGCAGTGAAGCCCTGTGATGAATTTCTTGAGATCAGTCTCCTCTGCCACCATGGGGCAAGCCTGGGAGCTCTGGCTTTGGAGGACGTGAAGGATGGGACACTAAATTGAAGGCTGCTTGACAGCAGAAGCATGGGGTGACCCCAACAGCACCTCTTGTGTGCTGGGGGCAGTGCTTTGCTGCCTGGTTCAGGCTTTGGCTCTGCCCCAGCTGCACCTGCCCCCTCGGTGGTTTGTTATACACAGCACAACCTCTCTTTCCAGAGGAAGACTGTAAGGTGCCCTGGCTCAGGTTGCCTGGTGGGTTCAGGTGCACGCCTTCCCTGGGGGATCCTGTGCCAGCCTGCCATGAATGTCAGCTCTCAGGCCACCTCCAGGCAGATGCCACAGGTGGCAGATGTGGCAGATGTGGCAGATGCCACCTCCAGGCAGATGCCACAGCCCGGTGCCCCACGAGCACCGGGTGCCCCACAAGCGCTATGGCTCTGTGCAACCCCTGGCTCGAGCTGGAGGTGGGAAGCCCCACAGTTACCCCCCATTTGCTGGGCATTGATATTGAAGCAGCATATTTTGAAATAATTTCTGCTTTGCCTTGGATCAGCAGGTTTCCTGGATGTGTGCAGCCAGCAGCTTTCATCAATTGATGAAACCCTGCTCACAAACTGAGACCTTCTCCTCAGTATCAGATGCCTCTGTCTTGGGTGTCCAGCTTGAGACACTTCATCTAAAGGGCAGTGTTTGTATGCATTAGTACATCCCTCTTGAAAATCAAACCCATTTATGAAATCCCAAATTGGTCACATATACAAACATCACATCCAAACCAAGGCCCACTTTATATATAATTCATCCAGACTTACTTTATGCATAATTCATCCAGACAGACCAGAAAGAGACATTTTTGGCTGGGCAGCACTTCTGCTGTGTAAAATATGTTTCTAAGTATGAATGCAACAGAGGTCTTACCAATACTGCATTTATTGCCATAGACTTAGTAGTGGGCTGAGCCTCTCTCTAGTTTTGAAAGGATCCCAAACAGCAATCTGTAATAATTTCCCTTTCCACTCTTCTCCTTATCAGCTGTCTCCACACATCAATTCCCCCTGAACTTTTGTCCTCTATTTTCATCATGTACAATATTTGTCTTGACTTATTTAGATTGCAGTCTCTCTGAGGAAGGGAATGTGTTTTATCTGCTTGGAAGAAATAGCCAAGGAAATGTATGGCCCTATATAAATGCTTTGTAATAATAATAACACAAAATGTGTGTGAAGTTCGTGCGGTTTACGGTTAGTAGATTTTATGGTGACTAAGTCCTTTTTATCACTTGAGATGACAAACACCTTTTTTAATGCTCTCAAGGCATCTCCAACCCCTCCTTCTTTTTGTATTATCATAGAAAGATAAGGCAATGCATCTTTTTTATTTTTCTTTTTTTTAATGTGGGAGGCCTTGGGTGAGGAGGGAGTACTGCATCTGAGCTGAAAGGATCAGCAGAAGTCACCCAATAGCATTTTTAAGTGTTAATGATGAGAAAGATGGAAATATCAAGACAAAATGCCCAAGGCCATGTTTTATTTACCCTGCTATAAATCAGGAGTCAATTTTCTAGTGAAAAATTGTCCAGTGTAAAGTGATATTAGGTGCATAAAGACCTGAACTGTAGGCAAAGGTTGCAAAGGACAGTGATAGAGAAAGGAGAACGGTAGGAGAAAGAAAAGAAATATGAAATATCTATTACACTAAATGTTGCTGGAAGCATATATAATAAGACTGATTAATTGAAGGTATATCTGTGGCAGGAGGAGTACTGTATCATTGATATTGCCAAAGCATAACACAGTCAAGAAAATGATGGGCTTCTAAACACTGAGGAGCAGAACTTAGAGAAAAGATAGACAAGGTGACGTGGAAGGTAGGGTAACATTAACACCAAAGAATCATTTTGTGTTTGAGTAAACAATATTAGGGCTTTACCTGTCACAGAAGAACCTGACTGAAGTTGTGATAAGGTGGAGGGCCACATTAAATTGAGTTTTGATTGGTTCTTAATAGAAACTTATCTGAAATTACCAAATCTCCCCGAGCTTTTAGCAAGTCACTTCCATGGGTCGTTCGTCAGTTGTTTTCTGCATAATAATTTCTGCATAATGCTGTAGTAACTGAAAGATGTGCCCTTTCTCTCCTGACTTAGATGGTGCTTTAGAAACTGAAGTTTCCTTACTACAATGCATTTGTAGAAATTAAAAGGCAGTCTACCTATGCCAATAGGCAGATGTCCTTTATAATACAGTTTAGTATTACTTAGATAACCCTGCAGAAAGCTGATAACATAAAACCAGTAACTTTGATAAACATTTCTTTCAGAAGGTATCTCCTCTATATCCTGAGACCTGGAGAACCAGCCACTTATTTTCCTGGTATTTTGTGCTAGAATTCATCAACCTGATGTTTAAAATTATGTTGAGTTTAAATTTTATGATGTTCTTTGCTTCCTAATCACTAGTTCATGCTGTGTCCCTCGTTCTGTTAGTAATTGTCCAAAAGCTCTGACTGAAATAATGTCAGAATAATATCTGAATATCCACTGTATATTTAAAATAATATTTAGTATATATAGAAAACGAGGAAAATTTGATTCTTAATCCTCAGCAGTCTATTTCATACCTGTTCAGGAAAGTATTTCTCTGGGGAGGTGCAGTTTTAATTTGCCATTCATCGAGCCTTTGGCCTCACAAATAACATGGCCTGTGTTGGATGCAAAACACTAGACTGAACCAATAAACTAATTTTGCATCAGACAGCAGTGATTTTGCTGTTTTGCAGTTTGACATTTTCGGAATCAGTGACTTGTTGGCAAGAGACACTAAGCTCAAAATGCAGTCTTGTTATCAGTCCCCTGAGCCAGCCACTCCACTAACAATTTTTATTTAATTTATCTCTGTATTATGCTACTACTGCTAATTATAGGGTCTACAAATTGTGTTTGCACTATCAATTACTCCCTTTACTATCTGCAATTTTCAGCCTGTCTGTAACTCTTCCTGACTCCTATTCTAAACCAGCTTTAACACAACACCCTTTTTCTTTTCACGTACAGGCTCAAATTTTCAAGTTGTATGGACAAAACTTACCGGGCATTTTTCCAGTATCAGACTTGTTTGTCTGTAGCTCCCGTTACATTCAAAGATGCACAGGAGGATTTACACAAACACTTACCCCTGTGTGCTTCCAATTAGTGTTTACAAATTGGGATTTTGCAAGGCTAATTAGATCTGGAATAGGACATACAGGCATTTGAAACCAAGGATAAGATTCAAATAGTATGAATCATCTGTGACTCCTTTTGGACCGTGACTTTGAGAGATTGTCATCCAAACTGATGCTCAGGAGTAAACAGAGCGTACCTCCAAGAAGCCAAATCTCGCTCCCAGATGTCTATCTGTAGTAATTGAGTAGATACTCTCACTTTCTCTAAATATGCACCCTGTAGATAGACGCACACCACTGCTCAAATAAATCAAGGGAAAGTAGCAAGCTGATGGGCCATCAGAAAATGCAGCATCAGCCTCCCAAGGGGCATGTTTGTAATATACCTTTACCTCAGGTGCTCCTGTCTATTGGGAAAGCAAATGGAGAATTCTGCTCATTCACTGCCAACACAGAGGAAAACTTATCTTACTCTTTGGCAAAGTGTTTGTATACACCAGCCTAATCTGTTCTTGTCTCTCTGCTCCTACAGTGCTGCTTGTATCAATAGATCATGCAGATTTTTCCTCCTACACCTCTGAAAGCAAGCTTCTGTGCATGAGGCACATTGATATGAAGGGAATGCATGCTCCAGCAGGTTAGGACATTTTAAAAGGTTTTGGACTTGCTCCCATTGATAGTGGCAAAATGGCCTTTGATACCTGGGGAGTTAAGGTAAAGCCCAAAATTCCTGGCAAAGAAGTTAACAATGTAGAAATTAAATTCCTAATAACCTGTAGTGTTTCCTCCAGGGATAATTTTGGAGGGGTGGTGACATGCTATGTCTGGTCCATTCTTACACAGGCCTCAGGTAAACAAAAATGGTCCACTGTCCTCCCTAAAATTGTACAGACGAGTATCAGTGCATTTAAGAGTCTTATTCAAAAAGGGGCAAATTATCACACAGTGATAAAGAGAATTAGTGGGGGGTGGGGTGAGTTAGCATAATTCCTGAAATTAAATCACATTTTCCCCTTACCCTGAGCAACATGCATACATACAGGAACTCCAAACTGATGTCATTTTGGGTTTTGGTTATGACCCTCTTCTGTCACTTTCTCCCCAGTTTTAGCTACTCCTGATGTCTCTGGCAGAGCCAGGCTGGGGCGGCAGCTGGAGGCAGTGACACTGCAGTTCTCTGCTGCTCTGGCTTGTCAGTTCAAAGTCACTCTGTGGAGGAATATGGCTGTCTGGTGCACATCCCTAGTTCTTATCATTCTGTCACAGCACAATGTTATCAAAGAAGGGATTTTCTGTGATTAGCAAAAAACCCCACAAACTGTGGTCATTAGCACTATCAATATACTCAAACGAGCAAAACAGTGCAAAACTAGAAAGAGTGTTTGCTTTTCTGTATCTGAGCATTATGGTAAAATATGCTTCCTCTGTTATTAGATAACTCATGAATAAATATATCATTATGTTAGGCATCACATGCTTGCTGTATTAAACACAGTCTCCAAGATATTGTTCTTGAGACCATGAGTTTCAAGTTATGTGATGGTTTTATGCAGAATCAGCTTAGAGAGAGGGAATTGCGTGAGCAGCAAAATAGTTTGCTCTCTGTTGGAGGTGCTGATTTGCATCAGTCCCCGAGGCAAATTTGACCCCTGGGAAATAGAGATTTGCTCTTTGGTAAAATTCTTGCAAGAAGAATTGCCTTGTATGCCTTCTGGCTTTTTCTTCTAGAGATCAGGGATATGTGTAAATAAAGTGAGTTACACTTAAACTATATCTACAGTGCAGTTTGCATTGTAATGTAGAGATACTTCAGTAAGCCTTAAAAAAACTAGCTCAGCTCCTGGAAGCTGTCTGTTGCAGTTTAATCTGGTTTTCAGCTCTATAGAGGTCTGCTGTGGGTACCAAAAAGAGCTGGCATGGAGCTGAAATGAAGATAAGGCTGGGAGAAAAGGGAGTGCTTCGAGGACTTGGGATAGCATCTCAGTTGCTTATCCTTGAGGAAAACTCTAACACTGCATCCCTGGCATCTTCTCTCTTGGGAGGTTACCTGCACTGTGCTCCTGCTCGGGAGAAAGACACGATGCCTCAGCACACGTCCTGAGACTTGGGGAGACATGGCTGTGTGTTTAGGTTCAGCTCTGTTAATTGTGCCTTCCTCTTTTCAGGCTGAGGAGCATCAGCACATCCAAATGAGAGGAGGCAAAGTATATGTAAACAAAGCAGGACAAACTGATTAATACAGAGATAAGTCATTTAGGAGCAATCAAAAAAAAAAGGAGGGGTGGGCGATATAAAGCAGATTGTAATAAGCAAGAGGGCCTGTATATTCACGGTTTCCCTTCCGTAGGAGGAGGAACATAACATCCAACAACGTCTCAGGAGTACCTTTCATCAGGGCTAGCTCCATTTTTTAACACACAAAGTTATGCTTTCTCCCTATGCTAGTTTTGGTTGGGATAGAGTTAATTTTCTTCACAGCAGCTAGTATGGGGCTGTGTTTTGGATTTGTGCTGAAAACAGCGTTGATAATTCAGGGATGTTTTTGTTACTGCTGAGCGGGGCTTACAGTGAGTCAAGGCCTTTTCTGCTTCTCACATCACCCCACTAGCGAGCAGGCTGGGGATGCACAAGAAGTTGGGAGGGGACACAGCTGGGACAGCTGACCTCGACTGACGAAAAGGATATCCCATACCATATGACGTCATGCTCAGCCTATAAAGCTGGGGGAAGAAAAAAGAATGGGGGGATGTTCAAAGCTATGGCATTTGTCTTCCCAAGTACCTGTTAACATGTGATGGAGCCCTACTTTCCTGGAGATGGCTGAACACCTGCCTGCCAGTGAGAAGCGGTGAATGAATTCCTTGTTTGCTTTGCTTACGTGTGTGGCTTTTGCTTTACTGATTAAACTGTCTTTATCTCAACTCATGAATTTTCTCACTTTTACTCTTTTCCCCATCCCAGTGAGGGCGAGTGAGCAAGCGGCTGTGTGGTGCTTAGTTTCCAACTGGGGTTAAAACATGGCACTCCCACGCTTTTGGAGGGACTGCAAAATTATCATCTTCCATGAAGCCCTGCTTAAAAATTCTCCTTTGTGTCTGTGTGGTAGCAGGGCGGTGATCGGTATTGTTATTTTCTTGAGCTGAATTATGTTTGTTGTCTGTACTAGCCTGAAGAGGCTTTGTGAGTTATTTGTAACAAAATATCTAATTTCATACCTCTCATTTCTTTCCCTTTGGGGCCTGAAGAAGGTATCAGCTATTTCTCCACAATATGGATCAATTTGGGCAGCAGCCTCATAGCTGATGGTGAAGGTGTTGCTGCCTGTGATCTCTAGTTCCCACAGCGGCTCTACACTGCTTCATTTTGATGAAGAGATGGACTTTTTCAGGATTTCAAGTCATGCCCACATTTTTCTTTTGCACTGTATTTTTTTCAGGTTCCTTGCAGCTCTGACTTTGCTTTCCAACCATCAAGTGATCTTGTTTTCAGTTTTCTATTGACTGACACACCAAGAGAGGACAGCTCTCACTTCCCTGGTGCTCCTCTGAGGTGTAGCCATAAGGAGGCACTGGGATCTGACTATGCTCTGCTCCCTGAAACTACCTGGTGGTCAAGGCTCTGCACCCAGACTGAGTGAGTGCCAGTTTTGTTTCTCAGCTTTTCTTGAGTGGGGATAATATGTATTACTTGATATTTCCATAGAAATTGCCATTAATTGGGATTTTTTATCCCTAACCAGTGGCCTGAGCAGCTAGTACTTTATCAGGTCTCTTAGCCCTCGCAGAAAGAGAGGTAAGCAGTTCTCAGACAACTAGGCTGCATTCTTCCAGAAGCACAAGTAAATGTACTTTGCACAAAGGACTTGATTTTTCTCCTGTCATCTGTCTAGATTTTATACTTGTCTTAACCTCCTGTCTTTGGCACATGCAATAAACTTAAGCAATTCCATCCATATTGCTGTTTATTTTAGGTCAATATAAAACATCACAAGTAACGACTTTCATATTTTTCTTTAAAAATGACTGTATAATACCTTAACATTTGCCCTTCTGTTACCTTCAAACCAAAGTCCATCTCCTTTTGAAGACTTCACTTTAGATTGACAAAAAACCTGCTAAGAGCCCTAATCACCCTCTGCAGTCTCATCCTGCAACAGCTCTGGCAACCAGCTAGCCATGTTTTGGCTGGGACCAGACAGGCTTTGTTGTTTGGTTGGTTTTTTTTCTAAATCAGATTGACATGAACATCATTTTGCTCCGGTCTTTGCTCCACTGCATTCCTGTCAAGTGCTTTACAAGTGTGCCTGCCTCCCCCAAATCCTCGCTAATTTATATTCTATTTGTGTAAGAATTTTCCTACCCCAGGAAGCCAGAGCAGCCACCAGCCATCCTACCCTCCTGCCTCCAGCAGCATGTTTTGCTAAGGTGTGCAGGGATGTTGCATACTTTTTCACAGTGTGGTTTGGAAGGTCCCTCACTGTACATATTTCAGTGACACAAAGAATATATTAACATAGATAAATGCACTGCAGTGCGATTTTTCCTGATCCTGGCTGCACCCTTCCCCTCACCCCACCTGTGTTCACACCCTTTTTAAAGCCCTATGCAGCCAGCCGTACAGAGAAACACAAAGATACAACCTGTACCTGTCAACCCTGGAGCTATTTTTGGGGCCCTGTATTTTCATGCCTTTAGGAAAGCATCACAGAACACCTCCAAGGGGTGGTGGTGCTGTCAGACATGCTCTGTTCAATGCTCTCCTCCTGTCACTTCCCGCTGAACCTCTGACCCTTGCTGATACACCTGGGGTTTATTATTCTACAATTCAATGAGATCTTCTTGTTTTCAGGCTAGACGTTAGCTCATCCTTCCATGGCAATCCAGTGAGGACAATGAAATATAGCAATTACAAAGAGAAAAGGTAGAAGGGAGAAATGCTCCTTGCCCTTGGCATGACCTCCCAACTTCCAGCAGCTGGAAGCTTAGTGGCATCCTGAGCTGGAGCGCGTCTGGATTATCATGTTTCGTAGGCAACAATAGGTCTGTGTTAACAAATCCATCTAAACCTTTTTTAAATTAATTTGTACTTTTCTCTTCTAAAATAGACTGCAGTGATTAGTCCAACAATTATGTTGTGCAGTTTGTGAAAAAGAACTTCCTTCTGCTTGCTTTAATGTGGCTGCATGATCATTGCGATGGAACCCTTTAGTTCTTGTATCCAGTAGCACAAAGGATACAGCAAACTCACAGGCTTTAACCAAGAGTTAGACAGCAGGTCAAGGGAGCTGATCCCTCCCCTCTACTCAGCACTGGTGGTGCCACACCTGGAGTACTGTGTCCATTTCTGGGCTCCTCAATGTGAGAGAGACATAGACAAACTGGAGACAGTCCAACAAAGGGCCACTAAGAAGTTTAAGGGACTGAAGCATTTGTAACTTGACGAAAGGCTGTGAGAGCTGGGGCTGTTCAGCCTGGAGAAGTGAAGGCTCAGGGAGGATCTCATCAAACCTGATGGAAGGGCGGAGTAGACAGAGACAGAGTCTTGAGAGTTCATGGTACTAAGTCAGGAGGCAATGGACACAGGCTGTAACAGAGGATGTTCATCATGAGAGTGGTTAAACACTGGAGTATGTTGCCCAACAAGCTGTGGAATCTCCATCCTTGGACATTTCAACACTTACCTGGGAAAGTCCCTGTGCAACTTGGTCTGTATGGACCTGCTTTGAGCAAGGGATTGGACATGGTGACTTTCAGAGATCCTTTCCAACCTAAATTATTCTGATTCTATGAATGATAATTTTCTACTTAAGTTCTCAACCCCGTCAATTTTGCCAAGAATTATTGCTTATTTAACTGCTCCTCCTACAGAAGCCACTCAGTTCTGTGCTGCCCATCTTTGTGTAATTTCTAGGGGGGGAGGGTTGAGATGGGGTGACATGTAGCCATCAGTATCTTAGCCCTGAAAAAGTGAATCTCAGAGCCTGAGCTCATGTTGGCTTCTTTTTGGCACTGGCATCAACTGTTTATGATCCGTTTCAGTGAGCTCATGGCTCCCATAAATAAAGACATGAGAATTTACAATCACAGAACAAAGCCAAGGCCTCCTTCTCCCCGTGAGTGTGCTAACAGTCTGGTTTTTGCTAGAATCCACAGTACATTAACCATCAGTCTTCATTTTTGACCTCACAACTGCAAGAGAAGATGCAAATATTCTGCATGGAGGCATCCATGTACAGCTTTTGTTGCTTTCCAACTCTGAATACTTCCATCAGCTTCTTTCACTTTTCACGAGAAGCTGCACATTGGAGCCATCACACATCTTTGCACACCAGCAATCACCAGGTGCTGAATTAGGCTGGGTGTCCATACCTGCTTCATCACTCTGAGGAACCATGGCACTTTTTCTGGCCCCTAAAGGCATCCTACCAGATAAGGTCTTAAACTTCCTTTGAGCTACTCACGCACCTTACTGTGTTTCCTTATCTCCCACAGGTGTTATATATAGGAATCCAAGGGCAGAATATAACTCAAGGCTGTGACATCTAGGTGCAGATGTCTGCATGAATGTGTTCACAGGCACAACAAATGTCTAAGCACCCAGTGGGACATTGAAGGGCATTGTACAGTTGCCTGCCATTGTTAAATGCCTTTTGGGATCCGCGAGCATAGCCCACCTGGTGCGTCACAGCTAATTCACCGGGGTGAGATGTTGCCATAGGAGCTATGTTATTTTGACCAGCCTCATGCAGATGGCTTAGATGCCCTAAGGCATCTTAAATGTCACTCAGTGCTTGTGTGTTGGCAGCTCTCTCTTTCTGGGCTCCACTAAGTGCTTTGACTAGTGGCTTAACTCAGTTTGTCCACAGATAGGCACCAAGGGACACTGGAGACACATTGGTTTTGACTGCCAGTCCAGTGAGGATGCCTAGTGAGAAAATGCCACTGTCCTGATACACAAAGCATAGACAAATACCAACCATTTCTTCCAGCTGTTCAAGCATCATAGCTGGAGGAAAAGTTTTGTTTACATGTTGATTTAAATCCTTCTGAAACCATACATTAGTGAAGTATTATGTCTTTTTGCATATATTCAACATTACTTTTCTGATTCTTCCACTCTAAGGTCTCCAGAGTAATTAAACCATCCTCTTTTCTTATGTTTGCCTTATATAAGAACATTCTTAAAGATGAGAATCATGGGGCAGGTGTTCCTTCCAGCTCTGTCCTGCACCCTGCCAGCAGCTCCCTTTTCCCCTGGAATACATCCCTACACCACATCTTCATGTCTCTAGTTCCCAGCTTCTCAAATGAGTGAACGCTCTTAAAGAGACCAAAGGATGGACATGCTTCCAGCAGAAGAATGCAGATTTTTCCTCTGTGTCTAAGCCTCTTTCCAACTGTTTGTTTCCCCGCAGTTCCAATCCCACTTCAGATTTCTCACCCTCCATGCTAAACTTTAGCAGTTTGCCTTCCATTCCCTATATTTATTCTTTTAGCATTAGTATCACTGCTTTTAGCACCATGTTGGTTTATTCACCTCTGCTCAGTTAAAAATGAAGAAAAGCTCAGTTTGCTTTCAGGCTCCATCTCCCTGCATGTTGTCCATTACACAAAGGTTTTCAGTGAAATTGCCAGTGTGGTTTTGTCCATTTAGTGTGTGCACCCTTATAGAGGCTCTCTGTAAACTCTCACCGAGCAACATACTCCATCGTAATTCTTGCATTAGTTCACAAATGTCAGATGTTGTCATGGCTTGTGATGTTTGCCAAACACATATAGCTTCTGACATTATTTTTCAAAGGCTCCAGCTTCAATTTTTGCATCCTTTTTATTAACATGTCTGACTCTTGATTGTCAAAGAGCTAGTCATATTCTGTAGGCTTCATACCAGTTTGCTTTCTAAGTTTCTGATTTGCTTTCTTAGAAACAAATTCTGAGGTTTTTTTGTTGAAGATTAACCCAGTTCCCCATGTCCCAATCTGGTCTCTGCTCAGAAATACAAACTGCTAAAACTGGAAGATCAGTTGCAAAGTCTGTTTTGTACTCTGGAAGCACATCTGACACTTGCTTCATTTCACCACTGCTCCTCATTTTGTATGCAGTAACACAATTTCGTTATCAGTCTGAGTTAATTGAGAGCTATTAAAAACAGAAAATGCTTCAGAACCAGAAAAAGTCAGAGGTATAGCCTAATATCTGTCTATTTCTGCACCTCTTACTTGTAGGCACTGTATTCAGACTTTCTCCAGTTGCTTTCCACATTTCTGGAGAATTTCATCATCAATTTTTTTAATCATCTGCTCCATTCTTCTCGGATTTTTTTTTTTTTTTTTTGTGCCCACACAGCACTCATTTTGCTTTAAGCCACAGGAGACAGAAGAGCGGTTTCATTTGGTACTTAAGCTTTGGCTTATGATTTCAGCTCATCAGCCTCTGCCCAAAGGAAGACCCAGTCCCAACCAGTGCTTGCCAGCACCTGCTGAGATGTGGTTCCATGCAGTCTTCCTTCCTGCTGCTCCAAGAAAGACAGTAATAGATGAACACAAACATGGATGTTTAGGAGACAGCAGGAAGACAATTTACAAGCTTAGTATGTTACCTTCAGGGTTACAGGGCATCACACATCTGCTTTCTTGCCACAAACACTACTCATTACTGCCTTCCGTAAATGCCATGGATCTTTTCTGCTAAATGAGTCCATCAGTTTATGCAAGGAGACAAATGCCTTTCTCCTCCTCCATCTGTGAGCATTGTGCAGCCCAAAAACTGGTGTAAAGCAGGAAGTCAGCAGTGTATGGGGAAAGGCAAATTTGGTACGTGTATGGCATTAAGTGACAGGCAGCCTCCTTCACAGATTTCGGGCTGTAGTGTTAGCTGCATTGGGGAATTGAAAAGGATAAGCTTTGAATTAAAATGAAACCCAACTTATGACACAATTTCTTTTTCAGTTATATGTTTTAGTTTAATGTATACCTGTTGGTGACCAAGTCAAGGAGCAAAGGCATGGCTCGCTCTCACTTCAAGCTGTAGACCTATTATTCTACCAGTGGGAAATAAGGCTTTTGCAGTCTATTATGGGAAGCAAAATTGCTTCATCCTCAGGAATCTAAGTATCTCATGAGGTAGCAATAGGGAGCCCATACAAAGCTATAATTTGCAATCTGAATCTAATTTCAAACTTCATCTCACCAAAAATGAAAATTAATGTATGAAGGGACTCCTTGTATCACAAGTACTCTCTTTCTGAATTCTATTACCTTCAGAGTTAACCCATAATTTAGCTTTTTTAAACAAATCAAATTGAAATTGATGGATGCTTTAAAGTTTATAGTTTAATTTCTTTGTGTCCCATATCTTAACAAATTACAGTCAGATTAGGATAAAACCAAGTGTACATAATATGAAATAAGCTTGTTTGGAAGTCTACTTGCTTAGACTGCAGAATTTTCAGATCTTCTTAGCATAAAGGAAAACTTTTAATAGACCTTATCCAAGTGTGTTGAGACCTTGCAGTCCTGCACATCTACTGGAAATGGATGGTAAGGGCGAATAATCACCAGCCTAGATGTGGCTTTAACTTCTAATTCAATGCATACATAATATATGTCCTTCTGATCTGAAGAACACTACATTGGAGAAGACAGGCTAGACACAGATTGTCTTAATGGGAGTGACAAGAATGATTTTGTGGCACCAGAAAGACAATGTTTCCCAAGCTGAAGCAGGACAGACAGCTATGCTTTTATGCAGATGGGGTCTTTGAATGGTGTGTTTACAAAAGACTTGAAGACTAGATTGACTCAATAGTTTCAACGAGCCTGGTGGAGGATCCTGGGGGCTTCTGTTACCAGTAAGAGCCTGCAAGGGCTGTGCCAAGGCGAGGAGCCCCTCGTACGGCAGGTCCACAGCCTGGGGTCACCTCACTTCACCCCTGGAAACAGATCTGAGCAGAGGAAAGGGTTGTGTGTCAACACACAAGGGCAGTGAGTGAAAGCATGTCCTGCAGTAAGGGGAACCCCAGGCCATCTCTGATCACTAAAGGACCTACTCTTACCTGCCTGTAATCAGCTGGATTTGACATTTTCCATGCCAGCCGCCTGCCCCATTCTACTCATTTATATTTTTTCAAAAAAATTGATACACTTCAACTGCTTCTAAGAGTAAGCTCATATAAAATCTAAGAAAAGTAAATAAATGATCTTAACTAGTTCCTCGACAAGTTCGTTCATGCTTTCAAGCAAAGACTTTCAGTTTGGCAACTGATCACACCCACGCTAGGGATATGCACTTTTCTGTCCCTCTGAAAGCTTCTTTGAATTTGGATCAAGTGTCAGATGCCATGGAAAGCTCTGTACACAGCTGCTCAGGGAAGATTTACCAGATGCCAGCCACAAATCCCTCTGGAGAGCCTGCTGGTAGTGGACCAGGTGTGCTGCCTCGGTGCCCTGAGGGGATGGAGGGCAGTTACAGCAGCTGTGGTACCTGCCAGTGCACTCCCTGCTGATGCTCATGTCTGAGATAAACAGGGAGGGCAGAAATACAAAGAAATACTGAGGTTAAAATTGTCCAGCAGCCTTGATTCAGCCCATGATCCATACCTATTCCCTAACCTTGAGGGCATTGCTTTGAAATCTTAACATCGAGTGTCATTGCTTACCTGCAACAAAACTAATGCAGTTCCCATGTCTTACACTTCCATAGGAACACTTTAGTGAGCACTGATTTACTCAGCTTTGTTTTGTGTTGCTGTTACTCTTTATGGGTACTTTAACTTTTCAGGTAGGAAACCTGGAGAAATAGCCCATCTAATGTGAGTTAATGTGGTTATTTCTCTGTGGAGGAAAAGTAATCACGTAAAACACCCGTGCTTGTTCTTGTGATTGCTTCTGAGGATCAGGTGGTACTTATTTTCTGACTTGCATTACCAATGTTCCAGCTCTTAACTTGGAAGGACTGAAGAGCATGAGTTCAATACCATGTTCTCACACTTCTTATGTTCCTATAACTGATCTCTCAGTCCTTTGTCATCAGCATAACCACATGATCCAGTATAAATCCACTTAGGAAAATGCAAATGATACATCAGTTCATGGTATCTACTTACGGTTAAGACACTGATTATTGAGGAGTAAATCCAACAGACCTAAGTAATATTTCAGAATCATTTAACACTGGACTGGACAACAGGCTATATGTCTAAATACAGAGGAGAAGCCTGGGTGGGCAGACAGGAGGAATTTGTGGGACAACAGTTTTCTCTTGGAAAGCCATGGAAGCCTCCATTTCCACAATATCTGCTGTGGCCCTCGGAGACCATTTATTAAGAATGATCCTAAGCAGGGTACATTTATTATTTGAACATATTTTAATGTGAATGTATAGGCAATTTTGTAGCAGACTAGCCTAATTATTTTCATGAACATCATCTTTTTTTGTACCGCTAACAAATATTTTTCAGAAGCCAAAGAAAGGAAGCACAAATATACTCAGCACACTTTCTTATTTATGCACATGCATTATTGCTCAATAATGTATGTTATTTGTCAAAGGAAAGTTATTCTTGTGCCTATTGACATTAGTATTGCTGTTTCTGCAAACAGTTAGATTTCTCATACATATGTATTACCTTGTCTTTCTTGCCGCACACCCAGGTAAGAAATTATCATTCAGTATTTCATTGTGTGAAATGACAATAAAGAGTCTTGCAGCACCCACTGCTTTGAAGTCTCTGGCTTTGTCCTTTAAACAATGTAGTTTTAAACATCATTTCCCAGAGAGCACAGACGCTGGAAAAAGCAGGTCCAGGAGCAGAAGCTGAGCTCCTGAGCTGGTGGTGAAGTGGCACAGGTCACAGGGAACCCATCCCTACATCTTCCTTCCTTCCTTCCCCTGGGGGGCAGCAGAATATTGCTGTTAAGGTCAGTTCACTTGATGCTAAACCCTTGGGACTAACTTAACACAGCTTCCTTGGCTGTGCTGAATTTTTCTGCCATATGTTCCTGCCAACCTGGAAATAATCTGTGGTGCCAGTGGATGGGAAGAACACTACCAGGTGAGAGGAGTGGGATGAAATACGGTGCTTCTATTCAAAGCATTAAGTGAGACAAATTTCTAACCTGTAGGTACCTTCAGGTCGCAGTTTGCCCCTTGCCTCCCTTAAATTCCTCATCACCTCTAGGAAGGCTCATGTCTGGGATGCTGAGTTGGCTCATTTAAGGTGTTAGATTGGCAGGGCTGGAAAACACGCTTTGCCTTGTCCCAAAGCTGTAATGCACAGAGGTGGCCTGGACATGTAGGTGGGCCAAGAAATCACTACATCCTCTTTGAGCCATGGAAGCAGTTTGTCCTTTCGTAGGAAGACACAGTGCAGGGTGTGTTGTGTGTCTCAGGACCTGCAAAGCACCAGATATTCTACCTGAATTGTTTGGGGCTTGGGGAGCAGCATGAACATTGTTCTCACAGAACAGCTATGGTTCAAGCTGTTCAGGTTTTCCACACAGTTTTGCCAATATCTTTCAGTGCTCACCTAAGCCAGAGGCACCACCTTTAAAAGGAAAAGATCTTAAGACATTTCTTCTCCCATATTAAGTTTCAATGTTCAAAAACAATGACAGTCTCCTAAATTAATGAGACTGCCCTGCCAAGCATTAACATTTTGAAAACACAATACATTGGAAAATCTCTTTATTATTCCTTCTTTCTGGGGCCGTATTTTCAGTTTACTTTTCAACTGTTTTGGTGATAATAAAGAGCCAACCAAAACAGAGGTTTTCGTATATGGGATGCAAGTGTTTTCCTTCTCATCTTCACCTGTTGCCCCTTGCTCAGGCTGCAGCATAACCCTGCCCAGTGCAGTGGCAGGCATTTTTGCAGTGAGCAACAGGCCGTAAGAAAATGAAGGTGGCTACAAGCATAGTGTTTCCAATCAGAGTTGCCTCAAGAGCATTGGTCGCAAGCTGGCAGCTTGGAAGTAAAAGACGCCATATCCCATTATCAGTCTCACCACATCCTCCTTTTCAAGCACTGTTTGAAGAAGCCCAAGGCAATCGAGTAGCTATTGAATCACTTCTGTTAAAGTTGGTCTTCTTAAAGCTGACTGTGGTTTATTAAAAAAACCCTAGCACTGGAAGAGATTTATACAAAACACAAATTGTATTACCTTGGAAGGTACTGGAAAGAGAGTTTGAGGTCCAGCAAGGGCATATAGGGTAATGTATTAAATATGGTATTCTACCACAAAGAGGACTTTCTTCAGCTATAGGAGATGTGATGAAAAATAGGGCTAAAAGAAGGTTAAGAGGCTCTGGATTCTCAATTACTGTGTAACAAAAGTGTCTTGGGGTGATTTATGAGAGATTCAGGACTTTTATGTCTTCTGGGAAATGAAATTTTTTTTATGGGAAGCTATTCAGAATGCCATAAACCCTTATTTTTTTCCAACTAAATATATTTTGCACCTCTAGGTATTGTGTGGCAAAATAAACAATAATAATAATAAAGACAGGTCAGATGAAAAGCCTCATTTCTGTTGGATAAATGTCTGCAGAAGAGGCCTCAACACTGTGTGGTGGATCAGGAAGGCTTTCCCATATACACAGGCTGTATATTAGGGTCATCAGTGCTTCCTGGAGTGGTAAAACTACTTTTTTTTTTTAACACAATTTAATTCCTGTTATCCCAGAACAGCCAGCACTATGATGGGATATTAGCCGGATGCTTTTCCTTGTAAAACATCAACTGAGTCATTTACTGAGTTTTAACATTTTTGCATCTGGGCTGCAGGAAAACAGATGTACACAAGTGACTCTGAGGACTGAAATGACTCATGATGCTGTATCACCAGTGGCGGCACATGAGAAGGAAAGACGGCAGCTTGAGCCGCAGAGCCCAGTCTGAGCCCTTAGGGTTGGTGACTGAAACATTTTTTACTTGTAAATGGATCACATCTCTTATGGAAGCTGCTGAATGATGGTAAACCCAAATGCTGTGTGCCACTTTCTTACAGAGGCATTTCACAGCATGTAAGGGCATCGTAAGAGCAACACGATTTCTCTGATCTACAGCGTAGCTCCTGACTCTGATATTGTCTTTTCTGTATATCAATGGGAGTTCTCAGCATATAAAAGAACAGCACCAGAAGCAAAATGTCATTTGCAGGTTGGGAGTAAAAATTTTGCCCTAAGACTGATTAGAAATTAAATTTAAAAGAGAGAGAGATTTACTGGTTCAGCCTACAGTCAAACTGCTCAATGCTGCAATGCTAAAGAGAGTCAACTGCTATCAGCCATTTGCTGATCCTCCTAAAACACCAAAATCAATCCCTGAAATGAAGTAAACATAGCTGCATTGATCTGGCAATTACCTAATTTTTGAAGGTCACTAAGAGACTATAATGGTATCTTAATAAAATACAGCATTTGGTGGAGTGTTGACATGCAGGTAATGGGAGGGTTACGTGATTGCTCTGATCAGTCTCAGGATTGGAGAGCAAAAAGCGGCAGGAATCTTCCCCAGGGTACAATCAAGAGACAAGACCATTAAAAAAAAAGATGCTGTTCAGTTAAATGTGACAGTCTTGATAATGGGGTGATTCTTCTCGATAACTTTGGCATAGGAACAAAAACATGCATTGCTTTCCACTTCTTGGGGAAAGCTCACAGAAAAAAGTGTCATCCTTGCTTGGGCAGCCCATTAATTTGCCTTTGGCAGCTCTCTTGAGCTGAGAGCTACAGAGCCAGATGTGGACAAACCTGTCTCAGGTGGCCCTGATGGTTATGCTTCATAACATGGGTGCATGCCCAACTGCCATACTATTTTTCTATACCCCATGTTTCCACAATCCTCTGCGTTGTTGCTTGCCGTACTCTCCATTGATTGTTTGCTGCAATTGCCAATAGGTTAATAGCCTCACCAGACACCTTCCCTACTCCTTCCTTCTCCTGGCATTCCTGTAGCCAGGACTAGCAGGGATCTGGTGAAGGCAAGGGGCAGCAAAGCCTCTCTACAGGGTCTGCTTTTTCAGAAGCATGAGGTTGTCCTTTACAGACTGTCCACAGTCTGTGTTTTCCTGGGCACCCTCAGTGCCCCTGCCCACCCTGTTTGTGTTGATGACTACAGGGACTGCTGAGCAGTGACACCTGCACTTGGGGACGGCACAGTATCTCTGGTTCTTCAAAACTGAAGTGCGAACTCCCAGTTCAATTGTCATTTTTTAGTGATTCTTTTCGTCAGCTTGAGGAACAACTTTCACACATATGGAAGATGGCTACAAACGCTTTCTTCTTTCTCTAGCTGTCCTGATTCTATTAAAGATTCATCTTAGTTGCTAGTTGCAACACTATTTTCTCACTAACTAACTCCTTACAGCACAAAAGGGCTATGTACTCCCTCTGTTATAAAGAAGCCTCTATATAGCAAGTGTCTATTCAAGGGCCAGTGTCACCTCCCAGCAATTGATGGAGATGAGATGCAGGATTTGGTGGCCTGACACTCCCCAGGTGTCTTCAGGACATCAGCGTGCAGGCAGCAGATGCACTGTAGAACTTACTGGAGATCTATACTCCTCCAAAGGAGCAGGTGAGGGAAAGCTTAAGGCACTCCCATGGCACTAGATGTTTATGATTAAACAACTGAAGCAAGCAGTAAATGTTCTTCTGCCAAGTCCCTGGAGAGTCTTGTTGTCTGCTCCTGGATGTTCACAGAAATGCTTGTGGGAAAAGAAGGTACTCCTTGAGGCAAAGAGCAGGAATAACTCTGTAACACAGCGACTAGGACACTCACCAGATGCCAGCCCCTGATGCAATGTATGTTGTGCTAGATATTCATTTGGGTGAGGACGGAAAGCTGGTATTTTCAGGTAGGTTTCCTACACCTTAACCTACAGATGGATGTTGATTCATATTTCTTCTCACTCTCCCCTGCTTCCTCTTTCCCATTCTTTCAGTCTCTTCCCACCCTGAAACTCCTTTCACACAACCCTTTTTCCTCCCTCTTTCAGTGTACCTGCTTTGAAAGGCTGGTTCAGGCAACCAGCACGGGAGTCTGAGCTGTGAATCCAGGTTGGAGACTACTCAAGTCTTAGAGTGACAAAGCCAAAGGCACAGAAGCTCCTCTCTTCAGACACTTCCCTTTCAGATAATTCCCTGCTTCACTTTTGGGCCTTTGCAGGTTCACTGCCATGGATAAGGTGGCCAGAAGCTCCCGTCATGCCTGGGGGAAGCTCCTTAGGTGCTGCTTGAAGAGCAGTGCATGGGTGGAGTTGCCCCTCATGAGACTCTTTGTCAGCCTCATGGTGCTACTGCTCCTGCACATGTCCCAAATGTGCCCATCCTCATTTTCAAGTCTTCATCTTTCAGCACAGTCCTTTTGGATTATACTAAAGAACTGGGGCAGGAGAGGCATGAGAACTAGGTACTTAAAGGATGTAGGTTGGTACAACTGCTAATGAGGTTATGTTGCAGTTGCCTGCAGAACCAAAGCACTCAAGTTGATGCCTCAGCACATCACTCCTTCCTATATCCCTAATTAAACTCTGTACAGTAGTTTATGTCCCTAGAAACCAGCAAACAGCTGAGATGCTCTTTTTTTGCTGCCCTACAGTATCCATTATTTAGGTTTTTTAGCTTCTATTTCTAAGGCAAGCTCACTGATCTTCTGTTAACTTCAGCCAGGTAATCAACCTCCTTCCAGTACTACAGGATCTTGTGTCCCACTATAACTATAAACCTTTTGTGTTTTACCTGATTGGTCTTGGAGCACCAGGTTGAAGTGCCTCACCAAAGTTCCTTAGAAAATAGTCCCTTGGTTAGCTGGTAAAATAATGCTATTCCTAACAACCCCAGGTTTTAACAAAACAAGTTCTTTTTAAAAGGCTTGACTCCGGCTACCCAAAACAATTCCTGCTCTTTCTTTTGATGCTTCCTTCTGGGTACCTTAGCCTGTCTCTTCAGAGTTGCTTTTCTGTGCTTGTTTTGTATGTCCTGCATTAGGTTTATTTTGTTTTGCCCTGGAGGCCACAGGTCTACTCTGTAATTATAAGTCTTTGTTGCCTTTCTTTGAGTTCTTTCCAGTGTAGCAGTACCTATTTTAATTGACTTGGCAGCAAAAGGATGTGAGCCTGAAATGCACCACAGATTACAAGAACATTATTTTTTAAAGTTTTGCCCAAGCAAGAAAAAGGTAGATTTTTGATCTGTTGTCAAAAGCTTGGATCATCTTCCAAGTCTAACCAAGAGCACTGCCTTGTGTCTTTGCAGTCTCTCTTGAACCATTTGAAAAGTGAGGAGGCCATGAGCTCTGTAATTCCTCCTGTAAGGATGAGCATGGGTTTCTGCAAAGTCACTGATGCCAAAGAGCTCTGTGCCTGTATAATATTATAGGCCATGTTGCTCCTGATACAAGATAGATTCAGGGAGAGAGTTTTTGTCTCAATTGGATACCTCACTGAGCTTAAAAGTAATTAGAATCTAGGAAGAAGCGTATTACAAGCAGAAGACTGAATTAATTTTAATAAATTAGATTTTAAGTAGAAAATATATTATTATTGGAGATTTTTGTGAACTATTTCTCTCTTATGGATTCCAATGTATCATATTCCTACACTTATAATTACTTGCCGTTGTTTTCAGTTTAATCTTAATGATTAAAGCTGAAAGATAGAAAAAGTGCATTAATGTGGTTGCAATTTCTAGGAAGTAAATCTTAATAAAAAATACTAGATCATCCTAATAGTTGTACAGAGTAACATGAAAGCCACACCCACAGTCTGCTACTATAAATATTTTATTCAAATAGAGGTAGATGGATGAAAATAGGTATAAAACCCCTATGTACACACATGTGAAAGCACCTATAAGCATACACCCCCTCCTATAAAAACACAGCAAGTCACTGCTGGATAGTCTGTCAGTTAGTGGTTACCTGAGTATATAGTGTTTGTACTTAATATAAATATTTTGGAATGATGTGATTTTTTAAATTTACAAAACAGAACTCTTTCCACTTTTTTGTGCAGGCTGAAGCAATGTTCTCATTCAAAAGCCCTGGACACAGTGCTACCTCACTGCTGCACTCATTTCTGCTCACCAGCACCCTTGTAGAACTGATCCTTCAAGACACCGAGCAATCTGCCATGATTAATAACACCTTAAAATAAAAGCTTATGGCTTAACTCAGAAGTTATCCCTCTGCCCTAATTTGCACTAGTTTGGATTATTGTAGTGCATTTAACAGCATTTGATGATGGCCCAGAAAATCTTGGTATCTCTAAGACCAATGTGAGATGGTGGCAGAGAAGACTGCTGAGAGCATTCCTCCTACAACTTGCTGCAGGAAGACCTGTATTCTGAAGACAATATTCTTGTTGATCCAAGAAAATATTTTTGTTGAGCCAAGACAATATTCTTGTTGAGCCGTTTAATGACAGAACAAGGGGAAATGGCTTTAAGCTCAAAGAGGGTAGGTTTAGATTAGATATAACTAAGAAATTCTTTCCTGTGAGGGTGGTGAAACACTGGCACAGGTTGCCCAAGGAAGCTGTGGATGCCCCCTCCCCGAAAGTGTTTAAGGCCAGGCTGGATGAGTCTTTGAGTAACCTGGTCTAGTGGCAGGTGTCCCTGCTCATGGCAGGGGGGTTGGAACTAGATGATCTTTAAGGTCCCTTCCAACCCAAACCATTCTATGATTCTATGAAAAGCTCTATTCAGGGTGGAGTGCCAAATTTGGGGCACTACAGATATATCCAGGTTGAAATACAAACATCCTCTTTCAAGTTCTTTTTCCCACACCAGAGGACTTGTAAATAAGATGCTGGGATTGCAGCAGACCAGTGGGCTCTGGAGTTGGCTGTGGCAAATGAAGTGCACAGAGCTTTACTGCATATATGCTTTCTTAATGAGTGCAGGGGAGTTAACATACAGCAGCCTTTAAAACAAGAGCAACACAAAACAGCAAGCACTGGGAAGCTTACATTTGAAATAAAAATTTGTTCTTTACTTTAAAAATACATGTCTGCTTCTAAAGAAGGATTAGTTCTGCTGGGTATCTGATCTCTTCTGGTTAAGTAGGAATTGTAACTGTAAATACTTTTATTGTAGAAAGTAACGTCTCTTAGCAGTCAGTTATCTCCTATACTCAACACCTAAGTGAAAGAGGGTCCTGATTTTAGCTGACCAAGGCAGTGGGTGGTCACCAACATGGAAAATGTTAGTATTCTACCCTTCACAGATGTACTATGTCTATCTGTAAGTGTATTTCTAAGTGCCCAATCATTGTCGTATCTCCCTGGGTACTTTACAAAATCAGATAAACCATAGCAACTGAATAATAATGTGGCTTGAAAGGAAAAGCCATTAACAAAAAGAAATGCATTCTCCCCACTAGTTCCTTAATTTGAAATTCACACCAGGCTTCAGCCATCTGAATATTAGAAGAAAAAAATTTTCAAAGAGAATATGCAATGACTAAGTAGTTATATATTCCTATCTCCTCCCAGAAGAATAAATGACAGCCATGCTTGGCAGAAACTTGAGGATTAGCACTATACCAAATCAGACCAATTGTATCTACTTTTTGCCTCCAGTGATGGCCAGCAGCAAACTGGTTTTTGGCACAGCATGTTTGGTTTTAAGCTTCATGGCTCCAAAAAGGAGGCTAGGCACTACTGTACATATAGAGGAATTCTTCATTGCAAGCCATGGCAAGCAGGAAGGCATGTATGCCTCATGGATTTTTCATCCTGGCCAATACAGCAGCAGTTAGTCTCATTAAGGCTGCTGGCCTTTGTGATGTGTAAGGGACTGCGATTCAACTGCAGAGCCTCTCCCCATCATGTGGCAGCACATCAGAAAATGATAAACGCCACTTGCTCTATTCCTCACAGAAGTATCTAATTCTTGCTAAGATTCTAAGAGCATTTCGTGGCAGTGAATTCCACATGACAGTTGTACAAAGCATGGAAAAGAATTGTCTTTCGTTTCCGATTTCTACAAGAGTGGTTGCTTTTCATAAATTTGAAATGTCTGTAGTAGACTTAGTTTCTATTCTATTCCAATTTATACACTATATGCTTGCTCATTTGTCTGTCCTAACTTTTAAAAACTCTCCTCCTATGGAAGAATACATTCTGGGCATATTTTTGGTGTTATCCTTTTCTCTGGTTTCAACTATAATGTTTTTAGCTGGAGTATTTGAAACTATGCACCCTAGAGACCTCCTTTGATGTTAGTTAATAGGGCTTCAGTGACCTGCAGTAGATGCATTTGGTCTTCTTTTAAGTTGGTACTATTCTTTGTCACCTTCTCAAAACAGCCTAACATTTATTTGATCTGTTTTCTTATTTCTTGTTGAAACATTTTCAATGAGATCTCAGTGGTGGTATTCGTGTTCTCTCTTATGATTTATTTCATTTAGAGTACTGTACTACTAAGGCAGATGCAGCTGCCTCTGCCTTGCATTTCTATCAGTTAATTTAACAGCAACTATCTGTCTTACATTGAGTTTCTTCTTTTATTACATGACCTTTTTGGCAATGCTAGATTCTTTGGGAATTGTACATGGTCTTTTGTTTTTCTGTTATGATCTTGTGTCATCCTGAAGTGATGTCACTTCATTCACTTCAATTCAGACTCTTTTCTGGGTAATATAACTCATATCCACAGATGTTTCTCTACTTACAGCCTTTCTTTTCAGTGAAGATTGGTTATATAGTCTTTCTCTCTGCTGATAACTTCTGAGGTTCTTATAAAACCAGAACAGAATGGTTCCCCCACATCTGGTTTTGACTCCACAGGTGATGTATGAAAAAGTTGGGCTGAAGAAATGCACTTTTACTATTTTTATTGTATTTTAAAGGAAGAAGAAAAAATAAACATGGAGTTAGACTTAGGTAACATTTAATATTCTAAAATAAATATTGAAATCTGTGGCATTGAAACACTGTCATATAGCCATAAGTAATAATAGAATCCTAGAATATTTTGGGTTGGAAGGGACCTTTAAAAGTCAAGTAGCCCAACCCCCCTGCAGTGAGCAGAGATATCCTCAACTAGTTCAGGTTGATCAGAGCCCCGTCCAGCCTAAGCATTTCCAGGGATGGGGCATCTACCACCTCTCTGGGCAACCTGTGCCAGTGTTTCACCATCCTCATTGTAAAAAGATTCTTCCTTATATCTAGTCTTTCAGTTTAGAGTCTTTCAGTTTGAAACCATTACCCTTTGTCCTATCTCTATAGACCCTGATAAAAAGTTTGTCCCCATCTTTCTTACAGCCACCCTTTAAGTACTGAAAGGCCACAATAAGGTCTCCCCAGAGCCTTTTCTTCTTCTGGCTGAACAACTCCAACTCCCTCAGCCTTTCTTCATCTTTCTTCATAGCAGAGGTGTTCCATCCCTCTGATCATTTTTGTGACCCTTCTCTGGACCTGCTCCGACAGGTCCATGTCTTTCCTGTGCTAAGGACTCCAGAACTGGACGCAGCACTCAAGGTGGGGTGTCACAAGAGCAGAGCATAGGGGCAGACTCACCTCCCTCGACATTCTGGTCATGCTTCTCTTGATGGAGCCCAGGTTGGATTTCTGAGCTGCGAGTGCACAGTGCCAGCTCATGTCCAGCTTTTCATCCACCAGTACCCCCAGGTCCTTCTCTGCAGGGCTGCTCTCAATGCCTTCATCCCCCAGCCTGTGTTGATACTGGGGTAATATAACCCCCATTTTTAAAAAGGGAAACAAGGAAGACTCAGGGAACTACAGGCCCATCAGTCTCACCTCTGTGCCTTGGAAGACTATGGAGCAGATACTCCCAGAAACTATGCTAAGGCACATGGGAATTGAGAAGGTGATTGGTGAGAGCCAGTATGGCTTCACCAAGGGCAAATTGTGCCTGACCAATTAAGAGTTTTTCTATGTTGGATTTACAACATTGGTGAATATGAGAAGAGCAACTGATATCATCTACCTGTATTTGTGCAAGGCATTTGACACTGTCTTGCACAGCATTCTTGTCTCTAAGTTGGAGAGGCATGGACTGGATGAAATGACCACTCGGTGGATAAGGAATTGGCTGGAAGGTCTCACTCAAAGAGTTGTGGTCAACGGCTCCATGTCCAAGTGGAGACCAGTGATGAGTGGCACCCCTCAGGGGTCGGTACTGGGGCTGGCGCAGTTTAATATCTTTGTTGGAGGTATGGACAGTGGGACTGAGTGCACCCTCAGCAAGTTTGCTGACGACACCAAGCTCTGTGGTTAGGTTGACACGCTGGAGGGAAGGGATGCCATCCAGAGGGACTGTGATAGGCTTGAAAGGTGGGCCCATGCAAACCTCATGAAGTTCAACAAGACCAAGTGCAAGATCCTGCATCTGGATCAGGACAACACCAAGCACAAACCCCCACAGGCTGGGCAGAGAATGGGTTGGGACCAGCCCTGAGGAGAAGGGATGAAAAGCTCAACATGAGCGAGCAATGCGTGCTTGCAGCCTAGATGGCCAGCCATATCCTGGGCTGCATCAAGAGAAGTGTGGCCAGCAGGACAAGAGAAAGGATCCTGCCCCTCTACTCTACTCTACTCTACTCTACTCTACTCTACTCTACTCTACTCTACTCTACTCTACTCTACTCTACTCTACTCTACTCTCATGACACCCCACCTGGAGTACTGTGTCCAGTTCTGGGGCTGCCAACATAAGAAGGACATGGACCTTCTTCAGTGAGTCCAGAGGAGGGCCACGAGGATGATCAGAGGGCTGGAACACCACTCCTATGAGGACAGGCTGAGGAGGACCTTGCACTTGGCCTTGTTGAACCTCATGAGGTTCACATGGGCCCGCTTCTTGAGCTTGTCCAGGTTTGTCCACTCTGTCAACCAGCCCACTCAACTTGGTGTCATCTGCAAACTTGCTGAGGATTCACTTGATCCCACTGTATATGTCATTGATGAAGATAGTCAAAGATATTCAAAATAGTTGTCATCTATTAGAATCACAGTTCTTTTCTACTTGCAGAGCTCAGAGTAACATAGAGACAGTTTCTCTGCCAGACAATACCTACAATGTGCTGTCAGGGAGCAGGTTAACAAAGCAGGCTATGGATACTCCAAATTATATAATTAGAGTGATTAGTAAGGATACCTGTGCGTCAGGAGTAGTAAATATTACATTAAGGGAAAAAAAGATTTTTCTTAACAGCTTCAGCCCCCAGAGAGAAGTTAATCCTGCATGTCAAACACACACCATAAACCAGTTCACTAATAGTCTCAGCCATCTGCTAAAGAAGTAAAGCAAGTCATTAATTTACAAGAACTCGATAAGGTCGATAAATCCTCAAAGGCTAATGAAGTAAAGGGTTCTGAGCACGGATTTAGCTAGGTCTGTATGCACAGGAGGGCTGCTATCATACCATACATCCATCCCCCTGAGCAGTTTACGGAAGGCCTTTGCCGCTTTGGGAAACAGCTGGACAGGGATGCACATCCCTTCACGGTTCATGTCTCACGCTGCCTGTGTAGCCATGCCACCAATAAACCTCATGGGGCTGCCCACAAGCCTCCCAAGATGCTGTGGGCTTTCCTGAGTGCTGGCATACGAATATAAAGAAGAAGGGCTGTACAGCCTTAGTTTTCTGTTGAATTGACAAACACAGGCAGATCTGATTTTCCAGAGCACCAGCCTCAGCACATCCATCCAGTAATATGCTTGTGTCAGGCACATGGGCACATCGTCAGAGCACTCCTGCGCCCAGAACCTTGAGAGCTACAGGACACCCCAGGGTACCCCAGCCCTGCCATCTCCTTTCAGACCAGCGGCAGCTGCACTATCCAAACCGCTATGTTGAACCTACAATTTTTACTTATAAAACTGTTAGAGTTACTTACTCCATAAGTTAAAATAAACAGAGGAAGGGGTAAGATCTGAATAAGGCACATATGCATTCACATGGAGATATACATATGTATATATAGCAACCAAGTTGATAAAAATTAAATCCAGACCTTCAGCTATCAGCTGCAGGCTCAAGAAAAGACAGACTAAGCTGCATGCCCAGAGGACTCTCACATCTCTCTCTTCTGGCAAAGCAGAGAGGGCGAGGGCATGTTCTGTAGCCGAAAGTCCCTTGACTGAAATGGGATTTCAGGCTGCCTGGAGGCCTGGCTGAAGCACAGCAAAGTAGCAGCTTCTTGTGCAGATCTCTCCCAGGGCAATGTGGCCTAAGGAAGGTGATGAAAAAGGGTTTGCAAGCCTTCTAAGACTTAATATATTAACACAGTTATTGCAATTTCCAGGCAGAAGTCTATTGACCCCCAGGAAATTCCTAAGCACTCCTACTTTGGTGTGCCTGGCACCAAAGTGCACTCGGTGATGGGGCAGGCACAAATCTGTCCTCATCTCTGGAGAGCAGTGAGGCATCAGGAGAGGTGGCTACTGCAAGCCAGCTTCTGGCAGAGAAAATCACAAATCGCTGCAGCCATGAATTATGAATCTTCTGAATGCACATAGATGAAGAATTTACATTCTTTGCAGCAAAGTTTTACTTGATACATTGCAAGGTGGTTTGTTGGTACCCACTGAATTACTTGGTCTGCCTGGATTTCTTGCTGGAATCACTCACATTATCTTTTGAACTTCAGATATAACCGTAGACAAGGTTTGATGCTCTGTCACAGTGTGGGAGTCCTGTGGGGTCTCCTACTACTGTTTTGAATATTGTGAGTGACTCAGGTCCTCTCAGTGCCAGGGACAGCATTACTAGCAAGCCAATTATCAGCAAAACTGTGCAATGGACATTTGCACTTTGCTGGCTGCTTATACAGTTTTTAATAACCTTGCAATCTCAGCCAAGACAATGCTTGGCAGGACAAACAGAGTTTTGTCCCATTTCTGGACTTTGCCTTGCCAGAAGTGCCTCTGCCAAGATGCAGCTCTAACAGGATTAGCCTAGAGCAAGTGACTAACCTAGGGAGTTGGTGTAATGAAAAAATATGACTTTTTTTTATACTAAATGTGATTAGCAAAAGAAACATTACTGGTTAACAGCACCGATAAACAGTCTGTAACACTCCTTAAAAATATAATGAGCCATTAGCAGTTCTAGCAGGAGTTGCTCAACCCAGCTTTGTCTGACACAAATACCAACATCTGCTCTCCAGCAGAAGCCAGGTAGCAGGGATCACATCACATATTTTTGAATAGAGCTTAAATCACAGGCTTTCACAGTTACTAAAGAAAAGAGATTTTGAGCTTGTTTCCTGAAAACCCCATTTTGTGGCAGCAGGTAGAGTCAGCAGGATTTCCGACACTGACTTCACTAAGAACCCTAAATCAAAGCATCTTTTGTTGGAAACTTCGTGGTGATATATCTGTTTGGAAAAGAATTCTTCAGGATGAAAGATTATGGAATGCACATTTAAAAATGTAGGCAGACTATCAGGAAAAGCTTCCCAAAAATAATATAATTACAAAACTGAAAGAAACTCCAAGATAACTTTTAAGTCAACCCCTGCTTTACAGCAGAACCAAGTATTTTCATACCACTCCTAAGAGGCACGTCCAGCCTCTTCTTAAACCTCCAGTGAAGGCTATGTAAAAGCTTTCTTTAAAAGTTTTTTCCAGTGTCTTGCTAGCCTGAGAACTGGAAAACACTTCCTAATATGTAACATGATTTTGTATTACTGCAAGTTTTACTATTGTCTTGTGATACCAAAAGAACATCCCCTTCTGCTTAAACAATGCAACATTAAAGCTAGTTATGTACCAGCCAGGCCCAGTCAAGTTTATAGTCTAAAACAGATAACAGGAGACTTGAGGCATCAGGTCTTTGATAAGGTAGTGATGCTGGAATAAACTATTTTTGTGGAGACAGAACTGTTGTAAACAGGCCAAGAGATGGACTAAGCATGCGCAGAAGAAAAATTCAACTAAAAGGCACAGTGACAAAAGTTTCTATGATCATCAGATGACCCCCGAAGACAACTGTGAAAAGGACATTTAAATGTATTAATGAGTTATTGGAAATGATGAATATGTTAATAATTTATTGGAAAAGAAATTAATATGCATGTTTTGGTAGTATAAAACTTTTGTAGACAGACAAGTTGGTATGCACAATAGATGGAATGATCCTTCGTGCATCCTTTCTAAAACTCCAAAACAAGTCTTTGAGAGTTTCTTCCAACCAGCTCTTTTGGTATCACTTGTTTTCAGTAAACAAGAAATATAGTTATAATCACTGTTCAATTAAAACAGTCTTTTTAAAAAAAAAACGCAAAACCCAAAACATTATTATACTCCCTCTCTCTTCCATTTTCTAAAGAAAACAAACAATATACTTAAGCCTGTCCTTAGAGGTCAGGATGTCTGAATTGTTACATTCTTGCTCTTTTTCTGTGGACCCTCTTTTGTCAAAGGAAGGAACTAAAGCTGGACACAACATTCCAGCAGCACTGAGAATAGCCAAATTATTAACTCCCATATCATATCTGACACTCCTGTCAATATATCTCATCATATTTTTTATTTTTGAGCAACAGATTTCTGCTTTTGACTCATGTTAAGATGATGGGTTGTTGTAACCCCAGATCCTTTTCTGCAGAGTAATCCCAGATCCTTCTCTCTTGATATCCTCAAGCTTGTATTTGTGCATTTGATTTTTTCCTTCCTAAGTGCAGTACTTTGCACTTGTCTTTATTTCATTTCATCTTATTGATTTTAAGCCATCTCTCTGATTTGTCAAGATCATTTCAAATTCTAAACTTGTTCTCCACAGAGACTGCAACCCCCTCCCAGCTTGGTGTCATCAGCAAATTAGTATACATGCTATTCCATCATTTGAACTGCTAATGAAATTATTGAATAGTACTGGTTCAAGATAGCCCCCTGCGGGAGCCCATATAAAATGCTTGTCTGGTTTGATAGAGAGTGTTGATAAGAATGTGAATCATTCTGACTATATTTTTCCAAGGAACAAATTTGCTGTACAGTAATTTCAACCAGGCCATCTCCCACTGTGCTATGAAACGTTGGAGAACATTACATAGGACTATGTCAAAAGCCCTACTGAGGAAGTCACAGTGACTGTTCTACTCTTATCCAGAAGGCCTATCTAGAAAGGAAATCAAATAGATTTGACATGATGTATTTTTCATGAATCCATGCTGGCTGCTTCTTATCACGTTATTATTCTCGAGGTGCTCCTAAACTGATCATGTAATAATTTGTTCCAGAATCTTCTCAGGTACTGAAATTATGCTGACTTTTCTATAATTCTCAAGGGTTTATTTTATTACCTTTCTGAAGATGGAAATCATGTCTGCTACTCTTTGTCCTCCAAAATTTCTTCTGCACTTCTTGAGTTCTCAGACATCTACTTTTCAGATTGCTTCTTTTGGCTTACTCTGGCCCAAATTCACCCTGAAACATAGTCCTCTCTGTGGCTCTGCATATGCCCCCCGTGGTCTTTCTCACCACAGCTCTGAAGCTGTGCAACAGGTCTTGTCGAGGGATGAGGGAGGCATCCCTGGCTTTCCTCCACCTTGAATTATTCCTCTACCACAGCCCAGGGGCTCCCCCAGCAAGTCCCACTTCTGGCAAGCTCTGCAGAGAGCAGCCACCGCATAGCCCCGTGCTGCCTCTCAGGGGGTGTTACTGGGTCTCTTAGAGAGCATGTTCTGTAGATCCTCTCCAAGGAAGTAATTTAATATTAAGCAAGTGAGTTATTACAGGCCCTAAATTCTGAGATAGAAGCTCTTAGTAAGGATTCTTGGATAAAATCTTACTATATATTCAGCCTAGTATAGGAGTCTGTAGAGTATTTCAACATGACATAAAAAGCTTGAACTTGACTAATCATTATTCAAAATATTTTTTTTCTTTAGTCAGTTTTGTAACTCTTTTTTTTGTTAATATTAATGTTGATAAGCTTCTGGAAACAATTGCATTTGTGAGAACCAGAGCCAAAAAAGAATGAAAAAAAGCTTTAACATATGAGTCTTCAAAGTGTCATTTGTTACATGCTCTCCTTCTGTTAAGTACAGCCTTTCTTTCACCTCCATCTGCCTTTTAATGAATTTGAAAATGAAAAACAAAAGAGAACAAATTCAAACTTCTTTATTGCTTACTCTTTCAAAATGCAATCCATTCAGATGGAGATAATTTTCCTGGAAGAGCTGATAGTTTCTTGGGACAATTACAACACTAGTAGGAAAAACATAGTAGATGTGTTACAGGAAGTTATCTATGTTGAAAAAGATAAGGTTATGATCTAACATGATTTCTCCTCTCCCTTCCAGGCTGTAATATTATACAAGCAGAAGAAGGAACATACTGATAAAATCAGAATGGGATTAATTATGTCCTACTTCAGCTGACCAACTTCATTCTCAGACATAAACATCTTCTTGCAGGGTTATTTCTGGTCTGAAATCCTGACATAGTGTTTCTCCTGCAATCAAGAGCTGAGAAGCGTGTGCACTTGCAGCATGCCAGCCAGGCAGTGCTCCATTCCAGAGATGGGTGCTGGCTTAGCAGAGAGAAGAGCACAGTGCTCACTGCCAGACCAAGCCTGTGACACCCACCAGAAGGAAGAGGGAACAAGTAGGAGAGGAACCTGAAATGATATGTACCTCCCTCACATGTGGGGTTGAATAAAGCCAAATCAGCAGCTTTCCATATTTGGCTCCATAGCAGACAGTGCATTTTCAAGGTTTAATGCCAAGTGCTTTTCCTCCACCTTTCTGTTTTCATGCTGAGAAATGATCAGCATATTGATGCAAAGTGCATAGCTCCACTTTTCCTTTACCTTTGCACTAGGTAATTGGAAGCTGGCAACCTGGAGTCATAGATGCAGGGAAGTGTCTCTTCCAGGAAGAGTCTATGCACTTGACAGCCTTGACTGCAGAGGTTTTTCTTCATGAACTTTTCAGTAACAGACTTCTGTATATCTCTACACATAGAGCATAAGGTATAAACCAACTCCCCAGGGAGTCTGTACTTGGCATAGTACATGAATGTAGTACTTTTAGCTTTTGACATGACTTTTCACTGCAGCTGAGCATGGATAGACCTCCAAGAAGTCACAGTTCTTCCTCAGCCAGGACCTCCACTACATCTGCCATGTAAAACTAAAAATAAATAGACTCTCTCTTCCATTAGAAACACATGGAGGTTTCCAAAGTTTATTTTCACCTTACACTGGGACAAACACTTGAACTCTCTCTTTTTTTTTTCCCCATAAAACAAAATATGTTGACTATAGTGATATTGTAATTTGTGATTTAACATACCTTAAAAGCAAACTGAAATATTATGATTTCCCACAAATTTTTTGAAAAAATTGATCCATTGCCTCAAAATATTTCAGTGTGATTAAGTAACAGTATATGCACATTTTTAACAAGTTCTCCCTCAAAATATGTGACCTTCTTTTATCCTCCTCAAATACCCCAAGAACAGGTCATTACATCACTATCTCTAATACATGCCATATATATATTTATCTCCAAACACTGAACTATAGACACAGACAACTGCAGGCAACTGACATTTTGCTCTTTCTGCATCCTCTTTGCTTACTCTGAACCACCAATCTGATTCCTCAGCTGCACCTGCATGCATAGCATAGACCAGTCAAAGAACATAGTTCTCTTCTCTGTCAGTCTTGAACAGATGTTGCCTCACCCAGAAACCAGGGACCTTGGAGATGTCCTAACCCATGGTGGATGTCAACAGTCCTCAAGGGCTCACACAGAACCCAGAGCTCTGTATGGCTGAGCCATAAACTTGTTTGTCCCATCTGTGCCATATTGTAATTGATGGGGAAGTGAAGTGATGGTATTGGAGGATGCATGAACCCAGTTGTGCTCAACTCCTTAGGGGTGAAATATTTAAGCACAGAACTGCAAAACTGATGTATTTCACTGAGCTAGGTGGGCAGCAATCTTTCATTACATATTGCAAAAATGCCATCTTTTGAGTACAACCATCTTCATATTGTTCCACATTGCACACATAGTTATGCATGGATCTCTTCTCAAACTAGTGCCTAAGTGGCATCATCAATGTCATTTGCAGTGACTGTGCAGTGATTTACAACTCTGTAGTAAGTGTTCATCGTTGGTGGTGAACTCCAGGTCCTAAATTTTTGTTTATCATGAAAATAGAAAAGGTTTCATCATCAAATTATCAAAATTTATAGGTTGTGACTCGTGTCTATGCTTTTCTTCTCCAATATGATCTCAATAACTACAGGATAGAAAGATTCAGAAAATTTTCCCCTTTCTATTCAAGTCTTTTCTCCCTAGGAGAATTAATTTCTATTTAACAGGTGGACACATTTAGAAAATCCCACAGTGAAGTAAAAATAACATCATTTCTGCCATGGACACAGAACCCTCTCACAGCTTTCACAGGAGGATTTGCCCTAAGGAAATGCTGCTGCAGCAAGTATAATTACAGCAGGGTAATACATACTGGAGAGCTAAGTTATAGCAGCTTTATCAGAGACTGTATTATACCACTAAATCTGTTTTACTACATGTTTTACTGAAGATTTTCTTCAGAAGCTGAGGAAACTGTGACAGGGCTTCTATCAACTAATGCTACTCCTGTGGCCACTTCATTAGATTAATATTGACTGTAGAGTTCTGATATTCTAGGAGATTTGAATGTATTATTTAATATTGTCCAGGTTTCCCTTCTTTTCCTGCTTATCTTTGGTAAGACTCAGAACAGTACTTCCATGTTTTGTGCAGATGTTGGAAGTGGAGAATACTCTCTTGCTGTGAGTTGTGCCATTTCAGTCTTATCTTTTCCCACTTATACCTGGGATACCGCAGTGTTATTCACTGCCTCCCCCTGCACAAGCCCTAGGTAATATCGGGGCCTCAGTTTCCCTTGTTGTCCTCCCAAGCACACAATGGAGTATCAAAACAGTAACTTGTACCTTCTCTTCACCAAATGCTCTCCCAGTTTCTGTTATCTTCATTTTAACAGGGTCCTGCAAGGACAAGACACCTTTTCTCACCTGCTTAAAGCAAAACTCTACATATTCCACAACAGAGTGGACCTGCGGTTCCCACCAAGATTATTGGATATTCTGTATAAACATTTGGAGCAACAAAATGTAAAACCCTTCCCAGAGGAAGGTGGCCAGAGCCATGTCCTGCGTCCACATACATGCGTGTGTGTGTGTGCCTGTAGCAATGGCTGTGTTTCCTCCCCGCTTCCCTTGGCCCTGCAGCAATGCCAGGACACCTTCCCTGTCCACGGGCTCTGTGAAAGCATGGCAGAAGCCCTCTCCTTTCCTTGTGCCATGCAGGGGACCAAGCAGACCTTTAATAATAAATTCCTTTTCCTTTATCCTGTCCCTAGTTTCACTGCATTGCAGACTTTTTGATTTAAACTATATAAATGCATTGTAAGAGTTTAAACCAAAGGTTTTCCACAGCCAGGTATGGCATCCGGTGGTATTAACCTGAGCTGTTAGGTATTAGGGGCTGTTTCATTCTAGAAACGATAATATCATCTTTTATTCCTCTCTCTGTATCAGTTGTACCTTTGGGAGTCTGGTTGCCCTTGCTGCCTGCAGGCCTGGGGGTGGCACAAGAAAGGGGCTGAAGGCAAGTGGAAGGCAGTGCCCTGAGCCTCCTGGATGATTCCTGCTCCTCCTGTCCAGTGCCTCATGCCTACATGAGGCTGCCCTGGGCTGGATCCCACTGACAGCAGCTCCCAATGCTCCTTAGCAGGCCAGGGGACATGAATGGTACAGAGGGCACAAGGAAAGGAGACTTGCATCCCACCAAACCTCTGGATAACAGCTTATGAAATATATTCTGTGCTTTACCTCATTCCTCTGGTGTCAGAACAACTCACCTGAGTCTCACAGCTATAGTGTCAAAGTGTTTTTCAAGTATGCACATTTTGTCTAATTCCAAGTTGCAGTAATCAGAACCCAGATTTCCTAATCAAAGTAGGAAAAATAATAGTAATCATCTCTCCATTACTGTTAGGCACAGAATGACACTCTAGGAGACAGTTACCTGCCATGCAGCAGCCAGCTGATCATGGGCAGGGAGCGTTGAAAGGTACTAAAATCCCAAGTTGCAGTCCTCTAAGGCAATGAAAAGAGACTGCTGAAATGTGCAATATTACTGAAGATGACAAGAGAGAAAAAGGAAGCATTGGTTACTATTGAATAACCCTTTGGGAACCACTGTATTTTCCCAAATTTCTCTTTGGCCAGTGCATTAAAGGATATTAGTGTATTAATGCTAATTCAGGTGACAATTTGTGCTGAGATCCTTTACTTTTCTCTGAAATTCAACAAGCCACAATAGATTAGGAAATGAGGCTTCTTTCCTTTATTTTCTTCCTGCTAATTAAGATGGTCTGTGTAAAGCACTGCTCAGTCAAGACCAGGATGCAGCTGTGCTAAACTTCTGCAAAGATATTTTAAAAATTTTTGTTTCATTCCAATTGAGACTTTTTTTTTCTCCAGGTACAATGGTTCGTTATGATATAGATGAGCAAAGAAGGGCTGTCTGTCTTGGAAAAGGAAAACAGGTATCAAGGTCCCTAATTGTGGAGTTAATGAGGGGAAATGAATGGCCACGTTATAGGTGGGTTTTTTTCAGGAGTGTCCTTCCCATTTTAGGCCTGTGAGTTTATCGACTTCAACATAGATCAGAATGGCTGTTCATGGTGGAGATCAAGGGCTCCACTTGCCCAGTATCCTGTCTCCAGCTACAAGTGAATGCCAGAGAAGAGATGGGAGTATTTGATACCTTGAGTAATTTCCTGGTCCTAAACTAGTTTAAAGTTAGAGAATTTTCTGAGCCTGATGTGTTTTTTGTATTTAGTGATCCAAAACAGACCTCTTTTCCACATGCAGTTGTCCAGCCTCCCCTTAATTCTAAGCAAACATTTTGCATTTACAGCTTCCATTGGCAGCACGTGTCCCAAGCCTATAATTGTGTGAACAACTATTTCTAGTTTTGTTCTGCACCAAATTCCTGCGGGCTGTATTTGTAGGCTCCTAGTTCTTGCAATGGAAGAAACAGTTACTCCTTCTTCACCCTCTTTGTGCCATCATGATTTTTTACATCCAAATTATTTCCCCTTACTCCTATTTGTGTCTTTTCAGAGTGATGATCTTGGCGTTCTTGTTCCTTCCAAAACTATCTGGGCCAAATCTGATCCTCTGTGATACTCTTTCCTGAACATCTCCCAACACCACAGCATTACTTTGGAGATTGCAACATAAAACTGCACACAACACTCAATTTTTAATGTATTTTTAATGTATTTTTATGCATTATGTATTTTCTGGGGCTGAACTAGAATACAATTCCCATTCTTCTGCTTATACTCTCAGGGAGAGCTGGCCCATCTATCTTCAAAGCGATTTGTATTTTACACTGACATCTTTGCTTCAGTGTAAACCTGTGTGGTGCTGAGAACTTCAAAATGCAAAGTGTCCTCCATTCCTCTTCAAGTCCTACAAGTTCACGTAGTTTTTCTTTATGCAGTGGGAAAAGTTTTGTTCCCTTCCCCTTTTCTTGCACACTGAGAGTTTTTTTGCAAGGGTAGTGGGTGTTAGTTTTCTTCTTAATGAAATTTTGCTAACCTGGTAAAAAGCAAGAGACACAATAATACATTATTTTAATATTTTTCCTCGTGCACTGATGATGCCTCTTTGTAGACTGCTGATCTTGTTGTCATTACCTTAAAATAGACAAAGGGTGGTTTGCTGGATTGGGGAATAGTTAGGATGCTTAATTAAAGACATTAAGTCTAAAGTTTTAATGGTTGATGGAGTAATTAATTAATTTTTAACAAATTTTCTCTCAAAAATGTAAACTCATTTTTCATTTGAATTTATAGGTTGAAATGCTTGTCTATAGTGTGCTTTATTAAACCATGCAAGTAGGTTTTTCCCAATGGCCTAATCCCCTTGTTAAGAAAAATTGAGCTGATTAAATGATGCCCACTTCATCCTCATTAGAAAACTCTTTCAGTGTAATAAAACACAGCCATGTCATGGCTCCTGGCTATTTGCAACACTCATTATTATCCTTATTACATCTCTTCATAATTTGTCTCAAGCATTTACCAGTGTATATTAATGTATGCGCTCGATCTGCAAAGCATTCATCTCCGGCCTTATGGCCAGTCTCAGCTGGGTACCTAAACACTTATGTCAGGCATCTGACCTAAACCTATATGTGAGGGAAAACACATCTACCAGCTGGCACTGCAACCAGCCCTGTGCTCAAAGCACCTTTCTGTTGTAGGTATGCTGCCATGCATGCCAGCAAAATGCTCCTCATGTGGGCACAGTTCTGTATTGTTAAAAAAACCACCTTGGATATTTTTGTACATATAATACTCTCTGGTCCTTCAGGGTGATATAAGCTGGTCTAAAACTACTTCAGACCATTTTTGCCAATTAACTGAGCCTCCATTAGAATGTGAGTTGACATCCATGGTATTTTGGTGTTTCAGACACCCCAGTGTCTGAAAAGCATATAGCTATGCCTTAGGGGTCCTGAACACGTTTAGCTGATTAAGTCTCATCTCAGGTACTAAACCTTTTTCTCCTTTTCAGGATGTGTTATGTTTATAGTTGTTTGGTTTTTTAAAAACCAGGTATGACTGGAGCTTTCCTTGCCAAGGAATCTGCATTGTGACAACTCTTCTCAACTCCTGCTCTCCCTCCTCTTTCTCTTTACACTGACAAGGTGCTCACTTTATTGTAACTGACTGGTTTTGTTCCTCACTTTAGAAGACCTGCTCATTTCTCTTCTCAAACCTGTCCTTCACCTCCACTATGATATTATTTCTTTCCTTGTGGGTTTATTAATGGCTTTGCAGTTGGACTGTGCAATGTGATTATGAGACACATTATCCAGAAGACTGTGAGCTGAATGTGCAAGGTAATGGGGAGCTGTCTGTGATTGTTTACTAGTCCCAGAAAAAGCTACACTGACAACCAGAAGGTATGGTATTAGAAAATAAACCTAGAAATAAGTGCAAGCAATCATTAATGCTCAGAGAAGAGGGCAACTGGATAGAAAGCAATGTAAATAAGAAGTAAGAATCCTTAAAAATTGATAAGAAAAGGAAAAACAAACACTGATCTGTCATTAACCAGTTTAAGTAAAGGCACAAGAGAGACATTTTTTAAGCACAACAAAAGGAGGAACAAAAGGAGCAATGATCTTGGTTCATTATTAACATTATTAAATTATCATGAAATAAGCATATTTTTAGTGATGACCTAACAGGACTCAGGTCTTGGCCCTGTTCAGCTGAACTTTTTAAACAATGATCTAGAAGACAATACTCCCTTATTACTGATAAAGCATTCAGACGACACAAATATATAGTCTTGATACATGACCAGAAAAAAAAAAAAAATATGAAGGACAGTAGTTAGAGATCTGTATTGCTTACAAAGCAGAGCAAAACTAACCTATATGTGTTTTACTGTGGGCAAGTAGAAGTCATATTTCAGCATAAAAGGAATGTAGGGTTATGAGATTTACATGGGGAAGCCACACAGGTTCTGAAAAATGAGCTGTGGTTGATAGCAATTTGAGTGGAGACCATGTCTGTAGGGGTGATACCAATAAACATTTTGGGTGTAGAGAAAAAGGAATACCAAGCAGAACTAGAAAAAAATGTCTGACAGCAGTGCAATTTCTGCTAGACACCTATACTTGAAGAGAAACACAGATAAATTGGACATAACTCAGAGAAGAAAGCCCTGCAAATGATTAAAGGATTGAAAGATATGCCTTTAAGTAGCAAGGCACCAAATGTCAATATATTTCGGTTATCAAAGAGAAGATTAAGGAAAAATCTGTTTTCAGTTCAGAACTATCTACAAAGGGAAGAAAACATTACTAATGGAGAATCTTCAGTCATATACAAAAACACAGCTGAAGTTGAGGTAAAAGCAATTCACACTAGAAATAAACTGGAACCTTTATCAGGGAAGATAATTAAACCTGGAATATCACACTGAAAAGTTAGATCAGCACTAGATGTTTCTTTCTAAAAAGTTTCATCTTTACCAACTGGCACCAGATGGAGAGAAGCAAGAAACCGTAACATATTCTTGGAAGTCCTCTATGTACTGTAGAAAGTCAGATGAGAGGGTTGTAACAATATCTGATGGCTTTTGAGAATCAGTAAAAGAGTTCTGAATTCATGAAACATACATATTTTTTGCATATTTTTAATGAAAATGCTACATTTTTAGAATGTGGCAACAGCTTTCTAAAATCCTCAAAAAAGAGAGCATTTTATTTTTACAGTGTTTCCATCAGAATCCCCCAAATTTCTCAGTCATTGATTCTTCCTAAAAAAACCAGAATCTTGATGATTACTCCATTACTTTTTCCATTTCTTCTTCTCTTCTTATTCTAATATACAATAGATTGATTCAGGGAGAAGACGGGAGGTGTGTGAATACTGACACCACAAATAGTTGTCTAAAAAAAAGGTCTTTAATTAAATTGGAACATATTTTGTGTGGGGGATTTTTTTTCATACTGAATGTAAGTCATTATCAAGTATATCTACCAATTGCTTGTCTGATGAGCCTTGACCTGGAACTTTGCCAAAAGCGTTGAGGGATTTAATGAAACCACAAAACTGGTTCCAGGAATTAGCCATTACACAGAGGGGAAAAAGTGTAGATGGCAGTTCAAGACTTCGGAGTTCTCTGTGTTATAACAGTTTAGTCATAGTTATTTTTAGTGACTCAGAGAGTTGCAATAACATCCATGAAAACTCCTGCAAACTCAGAATCAGCTGTAGGGTGAAAACTAGTGACAAGAGATTTGTGGTCCATTGCTTTGTGTTTGCCTTGACAGGCAATGAAAATTCCTCCAGACTGGAAGAACACTAGTATTGTGCTAATATTCATACTGTGAGCAGAATGATCCGCATTATTACATGTGGGCTGTGTCTGACATCAATATGAAAGCTGTGCAAGATTAATTTCTTAATGAATTAGAAATTAACAGCATAATTAATACAGGTAAAACACAGAAATGGTCAAACACAGATAATTACGTGTTTTGATAAGTTTACAAATTTAGTTAATAAAGACAACCACCTAAAGGTTATACAACTAGATTCCTTAGTAACAGAAACAACTATGATACAAAATATATGGAGTGCAGTATCAGCGAAATACATCTTAGAATGGATTCGGTGTTGTCTAGCAGTCAAATTTTAAACCCCAGTTTTCTGTGGGGAGTCACTGGAAAACATTCTGCAAGCATTGCTGGTAGGCTGAATACTACCGAAAGCTTTGTGAAGACCTGGAAATACTCCTGAGCTCCTTCCTGACAGAAACTTTGGATGATACTGGTAAAGTGGTAAATATTGATGAAGGCTAGACAGTCTTTTGAGACATCTGAATAATTTAATATGTTAGTCCATTCATACAGAAAATATTTTCACACAGCCAATACGTCCTAATATACAGGAATAGAAACTTTAGCCCATACCAGAAGGATGGAAATTTATTGGCAGATCACTGACTCCTGAAAACCACTTGGGACTAGGAAGAGTGAAAAGGTGAATGGAGGACACTGTGAAGAGAAATGCAAGTCTTTTCGGTAGTAAGAGAGGACACTGAGCATGGGTAAAACGATGTTTTTACCCCAGGGACAGGTGAGCTTCATACAGACCTGTTCCACATATTGTTAACAGCAACATGTTTTGGAGCAACCTTGCATAATGTGCATAAAAGATTCACAGAAATGATCTGAGAGTGGAACCAAATGCTTCCCAGTGAAGAAATTTTCGGTATTTTTACACTCTAGTTACTGCACTGAGCTTTCTGTCACTGTTTCCATTGCTTGACCTAATTCTTCAAAAGGTCACTCTGTGTAGCATATCAAAAGGGAGCTTGAGAGGCAAATTGAACTGCAAAGTGTACATTCCTTAATAGGAAAAAATACTGGGGACTACGTCTTCAGCCCTTCTGGGAAAGTCATACCAGGAACCAAGGCAGGCAAATTTAAATGGGAAGCAAGATACAGATACTTAATGATGAGTGTTCTTGGCCACTGCTAAATCCACAGTGGTGGTTTTTCGCTCTCGTATTCACATCAGGTCTGAAGGCGTTTAGGAAAGTCACAGTATTCCAAATGAGCTATTGGGCTTACAGGAAAGGGTAGTGGGGAGAGAGTGTTCAGCCTGGTTATATAGGAAGCCACTCTCTAACAATGTAATGATCTCTGGCCTCAAATTCTGTACAATACCGCCACTGGGTTAAGCTATTTGAAAAAGGAGTGATCTGGATGCAGTATCAGAGAAATTGTACTTTCCGCAATTGGCTAATGAGGATATAAATTTCCCCTGATCATTCCCTTGCATTGTCAGACTATTATGTCTAGCAGTTATTTTTGAATTCTTGCTAATAGATAAGCAAAGATACAGGGGACTAATCAGAGGAAATCCAGGAGGCTTTTATTTCCTCTTCTCTTTATTCCCATAGCAATGACAAAGATGAAACATCCTCTATAAAAATGCCAGAACTGCTAAATCAGGACTCATGTGAAAGCATCTGCTTTTACTGCTGCCCTTGTGATTCTCCTGCTGTTTACATGGCTTTTATAATTGAAGTTATATTGTTGAAATCATACGTAGCACAAGAGCTCTGTATTTATTCTTCCTCCCCACGACTTTGGTCTCAGATTTCTCTGATAAATGATGTGAAGCAGTGCATTATCTTCCTGCTATGCTAACACTCGTTCTTCCACACCTCCCCAGACGCAGCCGTTCACACCATCCACAAAGCTCTGATCTTCTGTCTTCACTTGTCTGTGTCACCAAAAGAAGAGGCAGATGCAGCCCCCAAATCAATGGGAGGAGCCCTGCAAAGAGAAGCACATCAAATGACACAGAAGATTTTACAACAAACTAGAAAGTGCTAATAGTGACATTACAACCTCTACCCCATTCTTCTCCATCTGCACCTCCAGAAATCTGTGACCGGTTAAAGGGAACTTTCTTTCTCCTCTCTGTGGGATCTTTGCCATCAAGGTATTCATGTGTTCAATCCACTTATTCAAGAGCACGACTTCATAGGTTGCATAAGGTCAAAATACATTGAACTTGGGGAGCACTTTCCTCAGATATCTGTCTCCACACTTTTACATACAATTCCTGCACTTCTCCCACTTACAGAAGGATGAGGGAGCGCACTGTCAACCTCATCAGAAGGATGAGGTTGACACTACTCAACCTTCCCATCCACCTGACATTTTGCAGATTTTTACAGAAAGAAAAATTAAAAAGACTTACTCATGGTCACACAGCATGTCCACATCAGGTTCAGTCAGGTAATCTCGAACTTGTAGCTCCCAAAAATGTCGGGCATGACAGACATGCAGTCTGCTATATGCTTTTTTCTATCCTTACTTTCCCACTCAGGCATTGCAGAGCCTAGCTAGCGAGAAATTTTATTTTTAAATTTAAATGAACTTCAGCACCAGTGTGTCCTTCTGCATTTTTGTCATCTTCTTCTTTTCCTCTTTGATTTTGACTCCAGTCTGAGGTGACACTGGGTTTGATAGGCTGGTATAAACATGGATATGATAGCAAGAAGTGAAGGTTCACAGTGAGCCCAAATGCCCTCAATTTTCATTGAAATCAGTGATTCTCAGCATCTCACCAGAGTGGGTTCTGTGTTTTTATACTTCATGCCACAGAATATTATCTAAAATGTCAATTTAATCTTGGAGCAGCAATGAATAACAGCTTAGCTCAGAATTTGTATTTCATACAGCACTGAAGCCACACTTCAGTTTACTAGATAATGGAGAAATGCAAACATTAAAAAAGTCCAACTTTTTAGCATAAAAAGGCTGTAAGGAGGAGTTTTTACTATATTTTTGTTAATAAATAACCCTTTTTGTTCTATTTGTTCTTAATTTTTTGTTGTTGTTGTTTGAATCCCACCTTATTAAAGTGGTGCAGAACTATGAAGTGCAAAAGATATTTAATGGACCTGATAACTGAAGTTAAAATGTTGGAATTAATAACCAGACTAAAAAAAAATATATATATATAATGCTTTATCAGGACAACAAATTGGCAAATATAGTAGCATTTTCCTGTCCAGAACCCCTCTCAGATGGCAATGTCATGCTGAGATGATTTTCCTTGGCACATCAACTTCCATTTTGAAGAAAAGAAATCTGATCTTTGAGCCTTGGATCCATCATGCCACTGTCAATTAATGGTATTTTCAAAATGTCGCAAAATCTACCAGAATATGTCTGGCTTGTAGCACAGCAGGATAGGAAAATTTAACAATTTAAAAATATATTTCTATTAGCCTCAATAACTGAAATGCAACAGTATCCTGAAAAGTTTTAGTGTGTGAAATAAATACTAAATGGTTCCCGAGCAGTGCATTTCACGAGGAGAAAAAAGTGATTGGAAGGAAAAACTAGAAAAACAGATTTTTCCTGGTCTCTCTCCATAAGCCTGTCACTTACCAGTGCTCTGTGACTGGGACAAAGTGCTTTTGTAAATGTCTTTCAAATGAGGTATGTGAGTCTTGGTTAGCTGTATACAAGACCCAGCAAAGAAGTTAGAGGGAGAGGCGTTAGCCAGAAAACCAGAACAAATTCCTTCCTAGGTAATTTCTCTACATTTAGTAATACCTTCAGGAAAAAAAAAAAAAAAAACAACAGAAAACAAAAACCAAAAAGTACTGGTTTTCACTTTACATTCTAAAACAATAATTTACAAATTGTCAGTGAGCTGGACTCTAAGCCTCCACAGAATCTCAATCACAGAATGGTAGGGGTTGGGAGGGACCTCTGAAGATCATCTAGTCCAACCCCCATGCTAGAGCAGGATCACCTAGAGTAGATCACACAGGAACATGTCCAGATGGGTTTTGAATGTCTCCAGAGACAGAGACTCCACAACCTCTCTGGGCAGCCTGTTCCAGTGCTCTGTCACCATCACAATAAAGAAGTATTTCCTTATGTTTAGGTTGAACCTCCTTTTTTTCAGTTTGTGACCATTGCCCCTTGTCCCCTATCACTGGACACCACTGAGAAGAGTCTGGGTCCATCCTCCCGACACTCATCCTTTAGATATTTATAAGCATTGATGAGATTCCCCCCTCAGCCTCCTCTTCAAGCTAAACAGACCCAGCTCTCTCAGCCTTTCCTCAGAAGGGAGATGCTCCACTCCCTTAATCATCTTGGTGGCTCTGCTCTGGACTCTCTCCAGTAGTTCCTTGTCCTTCTTGAACCGCGGAGCCCAGAGCTGGACACAATATTCCAGATGAGGCCTCATCAGGGCAGAGTAGAGGGGGAGGAGAACCTCCCTCGACCTGCTGGCCACACTCTTTTTAATGCACCCCAGGATGCCATCGACCCTCTTGGCCATGAGAGCATATTGTTGGCTCATGGTCAGCCTGGTGTCCACCAGAACTCCCAGGTCCTTTTCCCTAGAGCTGCTCTCCAACAGGTCAACCCCCAACCTGTACTGATACATGGGGTTGTTCTTCCCCAGACACAGTACTTTACACTTTTCCTTATTGAATTTTATTAGGTTTCTCTCTGCCCAACTGTCTAGCCTGTCCAGGTGAGGATCCTCACTCTCCAGGATGAGATTACTTTCCAGCAGTTCCCTTCTATAAAGACAGCCCTTAATTTAATGCATTTTCCATTTGCTATTGAGTCTGTTGCTGCTGTGGCAGCCAGGCTGTGTTAATCACACCCGCTGTGGTGTGCTCGGCATCAATCAGTGCTGTGCCTGCCTGGTCCCAGGGTTCTGCTCAGCATGGAACAACAGGCTGCCTCCTCCTCCTGCATTTACAGACTTGCTGGGCAAAGATGACACTGAATGTAAGGATGAACAAAGACAACAAACTCTGTGAGGAAGCAAACATCGTATTAGATCCGTACTAGGCCTGTCTTTTGACAGGACAGGACCATGAAAACTCATGTGAGAAATAATGAGAGTGACACTGAAGAAAAGGGAAATGAGTGGGGATGTGGGACTGGGAGAGGGTCGTGAAAAGCAGTGAAGCTGAAGCAACTTGGAGACCTGAGATGGAGGGGTTGCACTAAAGGCTGAGCAAAATTGCGCTGTTCTCTGAATGGCCATTGATTTCCCTTCTGCTCATGGTGGCAATTTTGCAAGTATTGTTACTACTTTGTCCAACCATAAAAAGCTCAAAATGAATCCCTTAAAAGCATACCTTTACAACATAGTCTCTAAGACATTTTGGGAGCCTTTAAATTGAAAAGTGCAATGTTAAAACTAGGTTATTATCAATAATTACATGTTACAATCTTGCAAACCTCTCCTTCCTGCATTTCATCATCAAAGCTTTTTATATCACAAGGTTTTTATTCATTTAATTGTAGCCTTACATAAAACTTGTCCTGCATTTTATCTAGCTTCAGTTTCTGGAACAATAGCTTATCCTTTTAACTGTGTAACTTTTGAGTGCCTTTGTAGCTTGAGAGGAAGATGAAGATGCTGAGTTGATTCACAATAATTATATTGTTCCATTGTAAAGAATCACAGAACACCCTTCTTGAGCTCCTTAATAAAGACCTAGCTGTAATTAAGCACTAGTAGGACCTATTAAAACATTAGTCTACCTGGAAGGTTGGTATCCTTGCAAAAAATCTGTATCGTTGTTCTCCACTTTGATCGTTGTCATACTAGATGCTTTCTATGCAAATTATCTCAATCTTCTTTCTGAAGTATTATTCTCCTGTAGGTTTTACATGATTAACTAGAACGTTGGCTTTCCAGTTGAAGTGGGTTTAGCCTTTTCTCTCTGCAGTTCACTGCCTCTTCACTTACCCACTTTAACTGAGCTCTGAAATTTGGCCAATCTTTGGCCTCTCCCCTTGGATATCTAATCATGGGCTTAACCAAGGAAAAACCAAACTCCTCATCTACCTTGTCAAATTCTCAAAGTCTCTCCCTCTCTGCTACTGCTGCCACTGCCACCATCCCTGTGTTGCCCCAGACACTGTGTGGGGTTTATTTTTCTCCTTTCTCCAAACAATCAGGCCACATTTGAATCCAATTGAAACTCCTTCTAAAACATATTATTATTGACGCTTTGCACTTTGCCATTCAGACCGTCCTCACCTCCCATAACAGCAAAGCTCACTCTACCACTTTTGGTTCTTTTTCCCTGTATCACTCCTTTCAAACTATCAAAAGATGAGAGAAGAGCTACTGTGTTTCTGAGCCCGCAGCCCAAATCTCTTAAAAGTTCACCTTTGCTGCTGCTGAGCCTGAGATGTTACACGTTATGACTGAGGCTTTGCAGAATTCTACCTTGTCCTACTTTTCTGATTTTGTCTCAGAACTTGTCACCCTTCTGCCTTTCATTATCATGCTACCAGCTTTGAAGGTTCCCTTCTCTGCCTCACTCACAAAAGACTGTAATCTTTTTCACACATTGCTCCTCATACATCCTGCAGTTGCTTTGTGGTGAGACCATGATCCTGTTTAAAACCCTCCGCAAAACATCACTGCCTTCTGCAGCCTACATGTGTAGCCAGTCGTCCATTAATAGCCAAGATATGCTGAAGCTGATATTCTTGGGATTTTCTTACGTTATGCTTAGAGAATCAGACTTAGTGATTCATTAGAAGCATAGAGCTGTGTTTTATGTAACCACAGCATCTTGACTATTCATCTCATCATCAGTGTGTTCATTTCCATCTAGTCCTTCATTATTAAAACTTGGTTTTAATCCCATTTTAAACTCTTTGGGGTAGAGGTGATGTCTTCCCATGTATCCATTACCTTTTGAGTTTCAAGGGAAACCTGTTCCCAGTTGAGGTCTTTAGGTGCAATCACATTCCAAATAATATTAAAGAAGAGCAGCAGTTACAGTGATTATGTTGCAGAGCAACAAAATAAAGCAAAATTAATAGTAGCAAACAGGACTGAAGTCTGAAACTTGCTTCTGGATAAACAGAAATAAAACTGATTGCAGTTTTCTTATTAATCTTTAATAAAAAGTTTCCAGGGTAAGTGACATCCCACAGTCACAGTTTTAATGGGTGAGCAAAGCAGTACCTGGGGCAGCCAGACAGACACATGACTACAGTGGTCCTAAGGCTAAGCTTATTTTGGCAGTGCATTTCCTAACAGGTTGTTTCAAGTATGATCATCCTTTCATACTTGTCAAGATACTTTAAATAATGTTAGGCAGCTGACCTTTTGGAGACCAAGCGATACTGAAATGTATGCTGTATTATGCTTAAAGGTTTAGCATTTTTATGTGTTTTTAAAAAACAAAATTACTCTGACTAGGTTCTGTGTGGAACTGTTCACAAGAGTAGACAACTTTCATAGAGGAAAGAAACATGCAGCCTAGTGTATAGTGTGGCATCCCCTGAGAGGGGACACATTGTGAGCCAGTGGACTGTCCTGTGCCATGCACTGAGGGAGCATGGCCTTGAGCAAAGAGCATCTCTTGCAGCTTTGTCTGCTGGATATTTCTGGGATTCAAATAGTACCCAAAAAGCACAGGTGATATCTAAAGCTGTCATTTTTACCTAGGCTGTAGTACAGATGTGGAAGGCTGGAGGGTAGCCTAGAGTCATGCCACCATAACCAAATAGACGGACACTTGGTGATGCAGAAAACTCCACTCTGCCACAACAGTCAAATGTCAATGACTGACATAAAGAGTGGCAGATAATCAAATGTGACACTGAATGTGAGATACCAGTCTGCTTTTCTGTCAGGAGAGGTAGTGACACCTGATGGTTTTAGTTTCTGAAGACTCGGATATATCGGTTGCTGCTAGGAGCTGGGGCAGGTGTCACATGCATCTTTGCATGGTGTACCCTGAATTAAGAGCTAGTCTGTACTTATGTGGCAGTGTTGGAGTTACAGCCAAGAATGACATTAAATCATGCTTTCCAAGTTGTTGTAAAAGGAAACAAAAGGTTTCAGGTGGACTTTTGGCAAGTGGGACTGCCTTTGAAAGGGCACCAAGATTGGGATGTAGAGACTCTGGGGGTAGCCGGGGTGGGCCCGTTACATGAGCCAAAGGCTGCAAACAGGAGAAACGTGCTCTGAAATGTTGAGGTGCAGGAGTCAAAGTAGAACCTGGAAAGGAAGCAAAGGGAGGATGCTGGGAAGCTGCGGCATCACATCTCTGCTCCTGGGGTGGGGAATACAGCAGATTTGGCACATATCTGTAACAGACTGTATGCTTTTACCACTCATTTAATTTAACGAGGTTTCCTGTCATCTTCCATGCCATTCCCCAGGAAAATGAGCTCTATTCCACATGAGAGGATAACTGTCTAGGCCAATACAGCCTTTCTCCCCCTTCCTACTCTAATAATTTTGTTAATTGTGACAGTAAAATTTTGAGTTGATGTCCCATTGAAACAACAGACAATTCACACTCCTTACTCTTCATGACACTAGTTTTAAAGCAATTATCTCTAACCACTTGTTAATCTGTATTCTTATGCATAATCTCAGAAGCATCAAAGCTCACTACTTTCTTTAGGTTAAAATATATAAAACATATGGGATTGGTCTGCAAAACTTTGTCGTTACTTTGTACTTTATTTTTAATAGGTAGCAGCTCTTTTTGTGATAGCAATGTAAAATGGTAGAAATAGGAGAAACAGTTGAGAGATCTCAAGAGGATTTTTTTACCCCTAGGGCCAAATGACAAGTTGACTTCCTAACCTTGATGAAAGCTTAGCACTAATCAAGTAATTACAAAACACAACGAAGCATTTTCAAACACATCAGTAACTATAAAATATAAGAATTTTGGCAAAGCTCATGTGCAATTAATTACTTTTAAATTATTTTAATTTCTTTAATTTTACCTTTTCACAGAGCTGTTCTGGTCACTGGATGAACAGTTGTGAACAATTTCCCAGGCACAGTATGCCTTATTCTTAAGACTAATCCCTGTGCTTTTTCTTTCAATGATTTTTCATGTAAATGGTAATATAAACAAGGATTCCCAACTGCTGCCTGTGATTAAGCAAAGTACAATTTATATGGAAACATCTCCTTTAATACAGAAACTCATATAATTGAAGAAAAGCTAGCTGGACAAGCTGTTGTGCTTGTAAGTTCTTTTTCAGGTGATTAGGGATTAGAATTCAGGAAACACTGAATGGAGAACGTGCCTAGCAAACAGCTTTGGAGAAGGTTTAATGAGAGGTGAAGACTGGAGGTGTTATGGAAAGGCGCTAGTGTTTGTTCTTCCCATCCACACTATGAGCTCCTAAACCTCCCTAATCTCTCTAGAGTGCAGATGCTGCTTTGTGAGCTATTTTAACTATAGCCTGGTGACAATTTCTGCTAGAAGTTGCTCAACTTAGTAAGGTTTGACCTTTCCTTGCTGATGAAAGATGTAGCCAATGTAATTTAGAAATCCTAGGGCAATCTACTTTAGTGCCATGGCACACACTAGAAAATAATATCTTAAATAACCAAATGTCAACAGAATACGATTATTTAGGACAACTAAAATTATATCTTGAATGCAGTCCAGAGTATAGTCTTAGTGGAGTCTTCTTTATGAAAAAAACCTGGGTTCTGTTCAGGAATGCATAATTTGTTCAGCTATGTCCCATCTCTTGTTATCAGGTGAGATATTTAATAGAAGTGATAACTGTAAAAAGACAGCAAAATTATTAGCCTATCATAACTTCCTAGGGACAGTAATTTTTTTTTACAAGACTGTGCATACTGAGTAGAAATATATTGCTCAAAAGTAATGGGAGGTAAGGAGCAACTATTTTATAGTATTACCTTTAAAGTCCCCCTTACTCAACAGTTGCTGACATTGCATTATCTCCCATAAATGTATTACATGTATTTATAATTAAAGCAAAATTAAAAAAAAATAAATAAATCACTTGTGTCTATGTTAAGAAGTAACTTTTTTGGGTATCATCAGAAAAAGTAGTAGTGGTGCCAGTATCCCCTTTAATAGAGCTGTGTGGGCTAGAATTCACATTTAAATGCTGGCAACTGTGGTACCTCAGCTGGGGTGCAGTAGTTGCACCCCTTTGGATGCAGCAACTGAAGAGAAACATGGATCTCAGCAAGTGAGTTGGGCCCTGGCTGAGGCAGAGTTGCCCACATGGGCCACCTCCTCCCTCTGTACCAATGTGGATGGAGATGCCTGTTCCCAGGCACCAGCCTTGCCCAGCATTTCACATTCTCCTCTGCTGAGGGCCATTCACATGCTCTTTCTTCCAAGAAAGTTCCTACAGTTCTCAATACACAGCTGTCAGCAAAGATCATGCTGTTTACTACTGGTTGTTTATCTCTGGTAGACACAGTAAGAGGCCCCAGTTAAAAGCCAGGTCTATTGTGCAAAAATAACAAATACATTTTCCTTCTCTAGACTTCTCACAGCCTAATGAGCTAAATAGGACACATTTACATTTCCCCGAAGAAATCCCTTTGCTCCTTGTGTCAGAGGCTATTTCATCTCAGCCATGGAAGGATTAGAGGCTCAGCTGTGGAGGGAGGTACAAAAACCTCCCACACAAGTCCAAACTATCTGAAGAGCTCCCTGTCCTTGCTGCATTGCAGGAGAGGTGGCCAACCTTGACTGCAGCACTGAACTCCTCATAGGCCTCCTTCATGCTTCCAGGAGGGTGTACCAAAAGAAATTCTGTTTTACTCCTCTACAGGTGTAGATATAATTCAAATGGGAACATTTCTCTCCAGTAACACCTTTGTTCTAACATTGATTATTTAGCTGCACGCTGTCGATCCTGCTGCTGTTGCCTCAGACAAATCCCTGCTGAACAAGGAAGAAAGATGATGCTTTCTCTTCTCTATCCCTGGTGGACAATACCAAATTAGCCTGCCCAGCATTTGCCTCTGCTACATTTTTGTTGTAGTTGAGTGGTGCAGATTAACCCTGGAAAATGCACAGAGTTACTCTGAGAGGAATAAACAGGGTGTCTGTTTTGATGGAGACTTTTTGCTTAGCCCACACACTCCCCTTAGAGAAAGTAGCAGAAGCTGATGAAGAGACATGTGTGGGTTTGGATCTCCTTTTAATGACTTCTTTGGGACTGGGAGTGCTTTCAATACTGTGTTTGTGCCTTTTCTATGGGGCACTCTCTCCTTTTATCTGTCCCTAGAGATATTGAACTTTTAATACATACCATAAGGAAAGAGAAATAGTATTTTTTTCACATAATAGGAGGAAAAAATGGAAAACATTAAATACTAAAGATAAAGCAGAAGGTTGCTCATCATTCTTTCTATGTATTCAATTTTAGAATAGGATTTATAATTTATAATAAAGCAGTAGTGTTATGAATTCTGGTATTTTTGTTTCAATTCCTACTTGAACTTTTGAAATGTGGTTAGTGAAAAGAGAAACAAAGAAGACAATAATCTATACAAGTGCTAGAAATGGGAGCACAGGGGAGCAGTTTGAAGATGTACCTCCAGCTGTGTGAAAATGTTGTGGTTTCTGCTACTGCCTCAAATTGGTACTAGGTGTAGGGCTCAATCCACAGACCAGACCTGGATGTCAGTACTGATTTTCTAAACAATTTACATTTAACTCTCTGTTTCCTCTGCTCTTTTCATCTTTCCACTATCATCAGTCAGTTTTGCTGTCTCCTACTGTCTTCCTCTCCTACCTATTTAGGATTGTCTGTCCTCCTGCCCAAAACCATTCTGTCAGTGCTCTCAGGTCTTCCAAATTGCTTTGGAAAATTCCTTTCCACATGCTGCCAAACAACTCTTTTAGCAGCAGCTCTTGTCCTTCCCATCTCCTCCACCCATTTATCTCATAATCACCATCACTCACTCTATCATGCCAAATATGGATTTGAGCTCTCCTTGGCAGGATTTCTGTCCTGACATGTTTGTTTGGGGTGTGCAGCACATATGTGATAGCTTGAAAAACATCCACCTATTGAGGCATGATTTTTAGAGAACGGAGGGTGGACATTTCCCAAGAGCTCTGTGGATTTTTATGGATTACTCCCAACCATAAATTTCATCCAGAGCTCACATGGATCTCACTCTGGGTCTGGAGCAGGACTGAGGGGATAGCCCACAGGAGGTCTGCACCGAGGACAGGAGAGCTGTGGCTCTGGGTACTGGTTTGAAGCCTCTCCCATATTAAAGAATTAATTTTGAAAATCTGCTCTTGAAAACTGCTTTTGAGACAGCCAACATTGTGGGATTTCCTTCAGGTAGTGACCCAGAAAGGCAGGGTGCCTCCAGCCAAGACTCTAATTGCTGGAACTTCTCCCCCAGGTATAGTCACAGAGCTTTGGCAAATCTCCAGTAGGATCTATTCTGGCAGAAATAAAGCACTGACCTTTTAGAAGAAATCTTGTCTGACTATACAGTGCGTATGAAGACGGAGCCTTTCTGAACACAGGAGCAAAGGAAAGGATGACATGCTGGACTGCAGCAGTGCATGTACCTATGCTGTTAGAGCAGCTAAAAATGCTTAAAGGCTTGGCAGGAAAAAGGTGAAGAGAGTTTAATTGACAGACCCAAACTTATTAAGTGACCCAAATCCAAGCACAGGGCTTTGTTTATTTGTAGCAAGAATGTTTAACATTACCCTCCTGGTTAAGTCACATATTTACTGTGCAAATCTAAGTGATGACACAGATCTCAAGGCAGTGGCGAATTAGTGCATGTTTGATATTAAAAAATATAAAAGTGTTCTAGCTTCTGATATGCTTTGTCGTTGTACCAAAGAATGTTTTGGTGTTTCCACTACCCATTTTGGCCATTAGGCCAAAAACCTCAATAATATATACAAGGAAACTGCAGGAATGAAAGAGGAGCTACAGTATCAACATTTTAGTCAGAAATCTAATCTTTACTCTATTTCTCTGTAACATCTATGTGTCAAATGCAGCAGTTTGATGTGCACTCATCTCGGTTAACTGTGCTCAAACACTTTCAGATTTAAAATACTACTTGTTTTTTATTTCTGTCAGTATTTGAATAGATCCAAAGTGATTTCAAATTACAAAGACGATTCGAACTTTGAAAGTATTCTAAAATACAGTGGAATATATCATTCCTTTTCCCCTCCCAACGCCCTAAGCCCCCAGGGCCTGCGTGATAACCACTCCTTTCTCCAGTCTGCTTCATCCTTTAATGAAGCAGATTAATTTAATAACTATAACATAGGGAATTTCATATCTGTCTAATCCCTACAAGTTGGAGCCCTCAACACATGTACCCTAGACACTGACAAATTGAAAGCTCATTGAGAAGCAAGGAGATAGAAAGACCCAGGAAAATCGTGACACCCGTTGGTTCCTGTGGCAGCTCTGCTGTTGTCTGTGCTTAGCGGAGCTGACAGGGGGTCGGATCCGAAGGCGTCACGCTCTGAGACGGACCGAAATGTGCAGGGGAGCTGAAGACATTGAAGCACTGTGAACGCTTCCTTTGGACATCATACTGCAAAGAGAAAATAATTGAATTAGTCTGAGACTCAACTGATGTTGACATTTTCAGTGAGAGGAGTCAACTTGTAAGCTTCTGTAACCTTCAGCCCTTGCTGACATAAAGTAATAGCTTGTTCCTTGCAATATCTTATTCACTTAACATTTCAGATACACTGTCTGAAGTAACTTGAAATCAAAAACACTCCCTAGATAAGCATAAGCTTCTATTATAGAAGTATACTATTTACTTCTTTGTGATGTCCTTTCCTCCACTCTCACTTTAAAATGAATTTTCTGTTGGTAAAAATCACCAGATTGACAGCTTTATAGATGGCAGCTCTTATCCACATAAGTATATTGCAAATAGCAGGACTCCAGCCATCCTCCTTGCCACACTATCCAGGCAAGTGCTTACAAGGAAGGAACAGCCTCAGTGGAGAAAAGTTCACTCATTGCAATGCTCATTCAATTTATAATTGGTTTCTAAAGGGTGTCAATTGGTATCCTAAAGTAAGCAGCAAGTTACCTTGAGACTGAAGTTAGAGCATAAAAGTGCTGAAGAAGGGAGCACCAGCGCAGTATTAATCTCACCTAACTTTACATAACTTCAGCACAGAGATGAGCTACCTATCCAGAAGTTCTGCATGGTTCAGAGAAAGAAACAGGACCATCTAGAAGGATTTCTCTCAGATAAATTTGATCTTACATTTCTTGTTTATATGCAGATACCTGCATTGCAAGCACCTGAATTTGGATTGATGAATTGCATCCCAAACGACATTTAGACAGCTAGATTTTTTTTTAGTTTTAGTAGTCTAGGTCAAATTCAAAGTTAGGATTTCAGAGGACAAAAGATAATGTATGCTGTGATTAAACTGCAATTTTGAAAGACACTGTAAGTCCACTTGAAGTACTAAATGGCCACTTCAGAATGGGTAACAATAATAATAAAAAGCAAAAATAAAAATATTTTGCAGATAGAATGACCTGTTTTAAGAATCTTAAACTGCCTCCAAACAGGCAGTATTAGTATTATTTATTATTTTAATTTTACATGCAGAGCACCAGAAACATTCATGTAACTTCACAGAGAAATAAAGGTGACAGGCTGTAGGGGACCAGCTGGAAGAACAAACAATCTGAACAAATAGTTCTGGCACCATGGCTTTCTTGTAATCCCCTGGAACAAAGGACTCTTTGCTCAAGGATGCATTAGGGAATGGGGAGTGGAGACCCCCTGAGCCTTTCTGGGAAATATCTCAAACACTTGCAAGAATGGCAGGCATAAAAGGGGAAGGAAGTGCCAGAAAGTGGGAGAAAAAAGAAGAATAAAAATAAGAAGAAGAAGAAGAGGAGGAGGAGGACGAAGAAACTTCTGGACAAGAGCTCCTACAGCTCCTATAGACAAGAGAACTCCCCTGTTGGTTGGACCAATCCTGGAACCGTGATCTCTGTCATATTTTCTTTCTCTCTCTCTCTCTTTCTCTCTCCCTCTTTAATTTTCTTCCTGTAAGTAAGGTTTAAAATATTAATTAGACTAAAAATAGGAAGTTATGACAACAAAGTAGTGGATAAAGTGGGGTATGGAAGAAATAGTTCACAGCAGCTTAATGGCATGAGAAGCACTTTGGGGTGGCCATACCTCTTTAATTCCTCTTTGGCCCCTCCAGTTACTATTTTATATGTGTGAAGGGGTGATAGAAAAAGGTCAAAGGACATTCCCAAGAAGAAAAAATGCCAGAATTGGGACTGTAAACTACAGTAGTTCAACAGATCTACCTCAAGTCACTGTACCAAATTACTCTCTGAAGAGCTCACAACAGTGGAACAAGTAGAAGTCTGAAAACATAGTGAGGTAAACGTTCATCGCTCCTCTCCTTACTAAAAGAGATGAAAGCAACTGTTGTAGTTTAACTTGGCTGGCAGCCGAACACCACACAGCCGCTCACTCACTCTCCCTCCTCCAGGGAATAGGGGAGAGAATTGGAGGGATAACAGTAAAGAGACTCATAGGTTGAGATAAAAACAATTTAATAATTGGAATAAAATAAAAGTTAAAATTATTATAATAATGATAATGATAATAGAATATACAAATGAGTAATGTACTGTACAATTGCTCACTACGTGTTGACAGTGATCCTGGTAGAGCAAAAACCCTGAACCCAAAACTGCAATCTCAGAAGAGAGAGTCCCTGTTTCTGGCCAGCCCTCATTTATATACTGAATATGACCTTACATGATATAGAATATCCCACTGGCATATCCCAGTACCAGTTTGGGTATGCTGATTTACTACACACCCCACACCCCCTAGTTTCTTCTGCACCTGCAGACTAGCAAAACATGGGAAGTTGGAGAGTCCTTGATTTCCCAGCAATAACTGAAAACATCAATATATTATTGACATTTTTCTCATACCAAATCCTGTACTGAGACCAAGTCACAGCAGTATTCTAGCTACTAAGAAAAAAATTAGCTCTATCCCAGTTGAAACCAGGACAGCAACTTAAACAGAATTTCACTCAAACATTCCCATCCTGATAGACAAATTTCAGTCCAATGTAACTGGAAATGGCAGTTGAAAAACCTTGATAAAAGTGTCGTAGATGAGAACAGTAACAAAGAGCAGTAAAAACTGGCAAGGCTAATGCAAGATTGTTTTTCCTCCTGTCACCACAGTAATTTTCTAACCCAACTATTGAATTTCTCATAATATTTGTTAGGTATCTCCTGACGGACATCATGAAAGCTGCCATTCAGCTGCTCTAAAAGAATCTTTATTGTCTAAATTGAGGAGATGTATTCAGCTAATGAACCCAAATTGAGTTGGTTTTTGGTTTGTTTTTTTTTTTACTTCCAAAATTTTTTTGGACAACGTTTTTCTCATATTATTCCAAATTATGGATCCAATTCACCTCAGGCTACAATAACTGATGGTTTCACTATGTTCTGGGAGAAGATGATTGATTAGGTGCCTGACAGAACACACACTGAATTAAGCATGATCATCTAACCCCTTCCCAGTTAATGAAGATATCTTCTAGGATGACCTGTCAATAGCAGCCCTCACATACCATGACAACCATCTCCTGAAGTCTTTAAGTTCATCAGCATTTGTGACCCTTCTATAATGATGTTCCTTGAAATGACCTAAGGTCCTCGTTAAGGAAATGTACATATGACCTTGAACCAGGGGTGACAGTATAAGGTTGTGCATTGTTTCAATCAAAAGATGCAGAAGAGATGGTGTGATAAGCTAGAGTATTATTCTATAACTTTGTTAACAAGACAGCTACAGCCAGTGGCAGAGGGTAATAGTCATGTATGAACAGGGCAAGTGCAAACTGGGGATATTAAATGAAGGAAACCTACACCTTAAACAGGTGGTGCAACTACCAAAGTCATTACAGGTGCGTCTGTAACTTAAGATTTGTTCTAATTTGTATCTAGGGCAATTACTCTTTTATTAATGGCATTGAAGGAAGGACTCTGTGACATGTTATTTTGCTATTTAGGGTGATGTTTCTGAGTGCCACCAAATGTTGCAGGAGAATCTGTGTTTGTCTGACAGAATGTTCAGGAGGAAAAGACACTCAGTGCATGTGAGAAATTATGTTCTGAGGTGTCTAAATAAGGGCACAGTGCAATGAATGAAGAGGGAATTGATGTAGTGTGAAGACAAGTGAAAGGACAAATGGAACTGATGTGAACAAGGTACAGACCACATGTATACACTATGCTTCCATATGTCACATAGAAAACTGATAATTTCTATGAAGTAGCAGAAATAGTCATGCCTACATCATTTAAGGAGTGAGTGAACTGGAACAATGCATTACTCTACAGGATTAAGTCTTCCAGGGTATTATAGAGAGATTGTGAATAACGTTGCACCACCTAGAATTATATTTCTCCATATCTTATACGTTAAAATAAAATTAATCAGTGAAATTTGAAATCAAAGCTGTCTACATTGCACTGAATTTACTGTTGCTAGGCATCACTTGGTCATACTGTGATGGGAAGTGTTTTTTTGTTTCCAGCATCAGAGAAAAGTAGTGAGATTTTTCCACCCTGTAAACATTTAATCAGGCAGTAGAACAGATAAGCAGATGCCAAAAAGAAGTATGGTTAGATCCATCATTCTTTTTAAATACAGAATACAATAACCCAGTATGGGGAAACAAACTGTTCCCTGGGATCATGTTCGTGCCTTTATGCTACTGGTTTTGTTGTCAGACTGACAGGCTGGCTCCTATCCGCTTTACCTTGGTTTGACCCCAGTAGCTTGGATTTTACTGTAGCATGTACTGCGGGAAATCACCGAATTCCAACCTGAAAGTGCCGAGAAATGGATAAACCATCTTTTCCCCAAAAGTTATCCATTCAAACTGAACGTGACTGGCTCTAGGTTCCAGCTACCAGTTCCTTCTGTCTTCTCCTCATCAGTAAGGGATCTTTCAGTACTTCATCTTTCCTCTCAGGTAATTGCACTACAATGTGTGTTCTCTTAACTGTCTATTGGATAAACTAAATTCACAGAGCTCTGTATGAATATCACTGAAAGGCTTTTCCTGTAGCTGCAAAATATTTTTGATCTCATCTCCAGCATTTCTGCATCCTTGAAAAAATGTGGACATTGAAAGTAGAATTCAGATAATCTAAATTTAGTTGTCTAAAACACAGCTGTCTAGTCTAATAGTTGTGGCGGTTTCTCCAGTCAATGAAGAGAGACAGACAGTGCCAGGAGGCAATTTATCTCCCTCTCTCAGGCACCTAGGAAGGGCTGGATGCCCCGTGAAGGTGTCTAACAGAACACACAGGATGTCTGAACAGCTAGCTTAGACTATATGCCTGTCTTAAATGATAAATGCTGCAAGAGGTGTGTAGCACCACAGAACCGTACAAATTCACATGTCAATCAGAGAAGAAGATATCACCTCCCACTCATTCTTTACTTCTACTAGTACTACACCCATCAACAGAAGTAGCTTTTTCCACTTAGAATTTATATTCAATTGCTCCGCTGCTACGAGCACTAAATCCATTTTTAGAGGCACATTTGCAGCATACGTTCACACATTCTATAAACAGGCCCGTGCACTCCCAGCTTCTGGATATGTTGGGGTTTTTTTAATTCAGTTGTTACAAAAATGCATGCTCTGCGAAGAATATGATAGTCTATCGGACAACTCTGTCAAGACTCCCTTACCACTGTGTCCTTCTTATTGTCATATAAGTTTAGCAACACTTCATGCTGGTGCGGGCCCTAGAAATGCATTAGACACTAGGATCCAGGGTGCTGTCAATAAATTCACAGTGATGTCCCTGCTTTGGAGAGATACAAAGTAAAGCAGCACATCTGTTCATCATTCATTGCAAATGGTCCAACGTCCCATACAGCTTTATTTCTGAGGAGAAAGAAGGAAAGAAACACACCTTACCAAGTGAGTTTGAAGCTTGTGTTACACAAGCAGAGTCCTTCAAAAGGGGACTGTTATTGCAAACCTATTCTCTCGCAAGAGATAATTTGATGGAGAAGGGGATGCCGTAGTCTCAGATCAGTTTGAATGATGACCACGGTAGGACGGCTTTTCTTAATCCAAAGTTTTGTACAGCAAGGTTGCAGCTGTTACAGTCTTGTCCAGACAAAGCAGCTGGTGAGATAACTCCAGCTTCTTGCACATAATCTCAGTAGTTTAAGCAGAAGCTGCTGCTGTTAAAAATACACTCTGTACAAATAAGATGGCTTGCAGAACTGTGCCTCCTTTTAAATGATGTTACCTTCTTTTAAAAGATGTGGAGGACTAACGCTAATCTGTCTGCAGCTCTTCATAGATATTGCTGAAAAAGCTCCTGCATTACCACACCAAACCAAAGTTCATTTTAATGGAAGAAATGTAACAAAAGTGTGCAGAAAAGCCACTTCTTAAGTCAGCATTCTCAGATATCTTTGTTGGACATCGTCATGCTCAGCGATGACATTGTCAAAGCTTGAAAGAACACTGCTGAAGAATTTTACAGTACTTTCAAAAGCAGTTTCCTCCTCACTGAAAGGATTAATACTGTTCAGATAAACCATCTCTGCTGGAGAAACAGAAAGGTCGATATGTATCTGGTTTTTATTCACCAGACAGAGGATGGTTTTGTAGTATAACTTTATGACAGTAGCTCCTTTAGCCTGTTGCAGAATCACTTTCAGGAAAACAGCTTGTGTTTTGAAATTAAATTTGCCACTGGAGGAGTGTTTTTGCTGTTGATTGGAGAGCTACTCTTATAGAATTGAACTGAAACTGCATTTAACTGAAAAGTATTCAGTTTCTATGTCTCTTTTAATGGGGTCAGAAATACTATTGTTTACATAAACTGCCAAATTGAGAAGATAAATACCTACATATCTGAGCTACAAGGGTTTAATCCACACTTTAATATTGGGTTCAATTTCATACATTGCACTTCGTGGTAATATCTGATGGGATAGTCACTCCAGAAATAGCTGAAATTATTTCAGGTCCCAGTACCATGAGCACTGCTATTACTGCTGCCTCAGTTCCCTGCTTTCACCCCCATGGCAGAGATGGCTGAAAGACGATCTGAGCAATCCTCACCTGTTCCTGTGCAAATTCTCCATTTTAAATTACACAGCAGATCAATCTGGTTTGGGATAATCTAGCTGACTTAATTTTAAAGTGAAGTAGGCTGGGAAAGAGCAGTCTCTTTGTAGACATGATATAATTACTTACAAATTCTAAGTGACTCAAACGTAGCTGGGAAAAGTATAATAGCCACAGCTTCTGTTATGATATGTGGGTAAAATCACTACTATCAGCCAAATCTTTGAGTGCCATAAGTGGAAAGAGCTCTACTGACTACCATTTAACCTAGACAGTGACTCTGCATTAGTGTCTTTGCAGGACACCAGTTGCTTCAGTTTGATGTTGGTCTTCATGGCCATGTCAGTAAACCATATGGGCAAAGGGCTGTTCTCCAAAAAAATGCTCTTTCCTCCCAAAGCAGGGTGACCTTCCCCAGGTTGCCCACTGGGAATCTGCTTGGGAATGCCCTGTTTGACATGGTCACAAACTACTCCAGGAAGCATGTTAGCAACCAAACAACAGCAGAGATGAACCCCTGGAGGGTGTCCAAGTCCCTTGTGTCTTGTTGTGTCTGGCAGTGTAGCTGCAGCCCGGAGGACTTGAGAAGCAAAATTTTTCCCTGCTGAGGAAAATGGGATGAAAGAGCAGATGCATAACTTGTGTTTGTAACATGGCTTGGCATCTGCTCCCTGAGCAAACTGGGGTTCTAATTCTACTTTCATTAGCATCTGTTCAGACTTACAGAGGACAAGTCTTTCTTTAAGCCAGCTATTAATGTTAGTAATTTTGAAGTTCTTAGTTTGTAAGTGCTGTCTTTGCCTGTTATAACTAACAGTGATGTACAGTGCAAGTTATATATTGAAACTTCATAGTTAGAGTACACAGACTTTCAGGATATGCTAGTGGAGCTTTAGGGATTCTGAATAATGATATCAGACAATATCCTATCCCCCTTGTTCTGTACTTTAACTGTGGAGCACGAGAGCTGTATTTAATATTGATAAAGTATTATTAAAAAGACTGATTTTAGTGACTTCAGCAGATGTTTCTTAAAAATTAAATTGTTTGTATTTTAAAGAAGCAACAGAGAAATAGCAGTGACAAAGAGAATATCCCTATGGAACATCTGCTTGAAATTCCAGATAAAAGAGGCAAAATGCAGCTCTCCCAGTTTCAGACAAAGGGCCCTGATATGAGGAGATATTCTCATCTTTGCAGATATTTCCAGACTTCAGGTATTGTGTGTTTGTTTCTCCTAGAAAGCCCAGGCATGGAGCAGAGCAGCTATTGTACCAACACATAGCAGAAAGATGGTGCTCATCCCAAGAGGCTGAGGATAACATCTAAAACACACACATCTATTTATTTAGGCAGAACATAAGGAGGAAAACCATGTGTGCCTACTTTTCCTTGCAAACACCTCCTTAGGGACCCAAAGCTGGCTGAGGCACACCTCTGGCCATTATTACATGCTGTTGCAAACAGGTTGATAAATACCAGCCATAGACATTCCAGCACTTCTTGCTAGAGCTCCACACCAAGATCATGCTTTTTTTTCCTGCTGTTAACCAGATAATATAGACTCTTCTTTTTTTTTCCTCCAAAATCGCTTTTACTTAATGAGTTACTTCCTGCATGAAAAGCTAAAGGTGATTTTCTTTTTCTTGTTAAAGTTCTACATTCACTTGTCAGGTGGATCAACAACGAAAAGGTTATGCATGTACAGTAATTAGTTTAGGCGGGTGAGTCATGCCACTGATTTGCTTATTAATCTAGACTTTACTTCAAATATTTTTGCTCAGGTTCTTTTGTGCTTTTCTCTGCTACCAGCTGTAAGAGTTAAACACTCAAATTTCCTGTGATTTAAGCTGTGAACAGACGGGTTAGAATAAAGGAAAGCATTGAGAGAGACCAAATGAGCCAGCTTTCTGTCACTCTTTTCAGGCTGATTACAAGTCTCACACTGTGCTATGCCCCCTTGGAGTGTTTTACATAAGATTTAAAATCTGTTGAAAAGGTAAATGAAATTCATCCAGGAAAAAAATAGAAAGATTTTTCTGACAGTCTTTGTTCTACCCAGATAAAGAACTGCTTTTGTATGTATCGTTTATAGTCCTCGTGTGCAGCGAAGCTTGTTGACATTCAGATGGCTTTAATACAGTGTCACTGTACTTGGGACACATCCTAGACCACACCATGCTTTTGTCAAATTGGAGTCACCCTCCCCTCCAAATGGTTGTCACTGCTTTGTGTAAAAAATGTGGGTTTTTTCAGCCTTCCCACAAAGCATGTATATTATTTTCTGGACAGTCTCATTAAAAAATAGGAATTTAACCATCATTCATTTGTCAGAGTTTAAGACTGGGAAATAATAGAAGTGATACAAAGTGCGCTAATATTATTTTAATCACTGATTTATTTTAATCTTCCACACGTCAGAGGTAGAATAGCTTTTCCTGAAGAACAAAGCATTCAAATACATATTTTGTATTTTCCCCACTGTGTTAATGAAACTGGGCAGGTTTCAGGGAAATTGAATTAGTCTCCTCTTTAAATATTCATTAATTTTAACTGGAGGACTGGAAATTTGGTCACTAGCTATTCAGTAAATAGCACCCTTAAATTGGCTATGTTCTTATGACTGCTATGATTTTTTTTTTAATAACATTGACTTCTTTATGCAGTGAAATAACATATTGATACAATCACATCCAGGGCTGTTAGTACTGTTCTTGTTCAGGGCTCTTGCTTAAAAAAATATACCTTGATATGACCTTGTACATACTTTGTGAAGGCATTAAGTAATATTTCTCTGACTGTCAAACCAGTAGCAAACCTCAGGGAGCCCACAGCCATAAACACCAAAATGTAAGCACTTTGGGAAAATGTATGCTCAAGCCTATTTTTGATGAAACAGACTCTTTAATGTGTAAGTGATTCTTGAATATGGACCTTATGCTGTTATTTAGTTGCTTTTTAAAATGCTACTTATTTTGTGTATAGCTATATTACAGACCTGCCATATTTCTGTCCCAGATTTCCTAAATAGAAGTTTGTGAACATGCCCATGGAGTTTACAATGTCCAGGGTGTACCCGACCTGCCACACCTCTACTGCTCAAACGACAAATATTTGCAGAATAAGCCTGAGGTCTCCTCCACGCGGTGGGCTTGCTGAGGAAGCACTGACAGTCTGTCCAACACGGGCAGTATATCTGACCTCTCACCATACAAGCGTGTGCATTAAAGAGCTGAGCTGTGTATGTGTAAGGGACGTTTATTTGTAATGTGGGGTGGATTGGAGAGGCTCCTGTCATTAACTGACTGCTAGAGATCTGGAAATCCATTACTAGTGTCTAGAGTCTTCCCATCCATACTTCATTTTCCGGTTGGAAAAACTAAATCCTGTGGAGAACCTTGATAACAACACTTTTGCATACTGTAGGTAAAGTCAAGAGAGTATTTGAGTTAAGAATGCAGGAATCATTGATACACACCTTCACGTCACATAACACCTGGCCAAGGAAGCTGCTGAGCACCACCAGGAATCCCATCCTCGATTGCAGTTTATCACTTGGCTAGTTCTTAATTTGTTGGTCACTGGCTGCTTTTGCTCAATGATGAATGAAGCTGCCCAGTATGTTAAAGGGAAATTTCAGATGACAAATGAGAAATACAGATACAGGTCACAAAAATAATCCTACTTCCTAATCTTTACAGGAATACACTTCTTGCCTAGCAAAAATAAAGGAAACAAGAATGTATACATTCAGTTATTGCAAAGTTATCTAATCTGTATACTGTGCAAATTATAGCAAATTGCATCTATTTACATCAGTTTCTTTGATCTACTCCATGGGAATGTGAACCTTCTTCAACAAAATGTCCCTATTTCTGAAGCCAAAAATACCTATTTTTCTCACATCTTCTGAATAATTAAGTTATTCCTGACCTACAGCAGTAAAACGGGGACTATATTTTTTTCTTCTTATTCTATATATGTCATTTTACTGAAGTCTGTGTTATATAGTAAATGTTTGTTTCAGAACAGACAAAAAAAGTGCAACCTGAACTCCTGAAACTCTACTAATCCTTTGCTTCACTTTCTCTACATGTTTGTTTATGTTTATAGAGGCAATGGATCTATGAATATTCATCTCCTCCCTCTCTAAGATTATCTGTGCTTGCTGTTTTGTGGGTGAAGACACGCAGCCTGGCAATGTGTTGAGCCTCAACCATTTGCCTCAGCTAGGGAGTAGTGTGGCAAAGCAATGGGGAACCTGAAGGCAAAAGAAAGCTTCCCAGCTATGTGTGGAAACAGGCAAGTCAGGGGGACAGTTCATTGCCCCAAGCAAAAGGCAATTATTCAGGGCTAGAACTTGGGTAAATGTGGCAGGTTATGGTATTTTCATTCATTCTGCTTCAATGAGTCAAAACACTTAACAAAAATTCTTTCCTTGGCACTAGGGGTTTTCCATGTGATAGGCTGTCCACGTGGCTGTAGACAATAGGACAGTGCTTTAGGAGTCTGTGAAGATTCAAGATACTGCATTTTTGTTGTATCCAGCACAAGCATAGACTAGGTGATTTCTTTCCTCTTTGCAACATTTCAAACTACCCAAGGATAATTTGAAGCATTTGCAACTCCTACAATGTTTCTCATTCAATTTGTCATCTTTAGGTTAACAGTCTGAGTCTGTTCAATATTTCTTTACTGGTCATATATTTTAGCCATCTTAACATTATTGTTGCTCCACACCAGTCTCAAAGCTGAGGTACAAAACCTTGGATGAAGACATCTAGGTCACACCTTCAGCATTATTCAGCATGCTAAGGCTTAATTTCCAAAGCTCTACAAATCTATTGATACCACCTATCACTAACTTACCTGTGCTCAGAGTTTCCTTCATGCTCCTGTTAAGGAAGATCTGCTTACATTTGTTTGTCCTAATATCACAGATTTATGGAATAATTCCATCTGGAAAGGACATTGGGGTTGTTCAGTCTCTGCAAAGAGCCTGTCAGTCTCTTGCTCATCCTCCCCGACAGCGTGCAGCTGCTCACCTCTTCCAAAACTCCTTTTCCTGCCAGTAGCTCCTCACCCAGTACACATAACCTGTGACAAGGACAAAGCCACTGTCTCCTGCCCCAGCCCTGGGACAGCAACCTGGCACTGCCCACTGCATGAGACTGAGATGGTGGCGTCCTCCCCCAGAACTCTGTCTGGGTTGAAGCCTCCAATATGCTGAGGCCCATGGTTCCTTCCATGCAGGAGACCACAACATCCTTTTCGCTAAGGTGGAGCAGCACGGACTAGATGGATGGACCACACGGTGGATAAGGAATTGGCTGGAGAGTCGCACTCAAAGAGTTGCAGTCAACAGCTTAATGTCCAGGTGGAGACCAGTGATTAGTGGCGTCCCTCAGGGGTCGGTATTAGGACCAGCATTGTCTGACATCCTTGTTGGTGACATGTCCAGTGGGCTTGAGTGCACCTTCAGCAAGTTTGCCGATGACACCAAGCTGTGTGGTGCAGTTGACACACTGGAGGGACAGGATGCCATCCAGAGGGACCTTAACAGGCTGGAGAGGAGGGCCTGTGCTAACCTCATGAAGTTCAACAAGGCCAAATGCAAGGTCCTGCACTTGGGTCGGGGCAACCCCCAGCACAAATACAGGCTGGGCAGAGAATGGGCTGAGACCAGCTCTGGAGAGAAGGACTTGGGAGTGGTGGTGGTTGAGAACCTCAACATGAGATGGCAATGTGTATTCGCAGCCCCAGAAGGCCTACCATTTCCTGGGCTGCATCAAAGGAAGTGTGGCCAGCAGGTCGAGGGAGGTGATTCTCCCCCTCTGCTGTGGTGAGACCCCACCTGCAGTATTGCATCCAGCTCTGGGGGTCCTCAATATAAGAAGGACATGGACCTACTGGACCGAGTCCAGAGGAGGCCATGAGGATGATCTGAGGGCTGGAACACCTCTGCTATGAGGACAGGCTGAGAGAGTTGGGGCTGTTCAGCCTGGAGAACAGAAGGCTCCAGGAGATCTTATAGCGGCCTTCCAGTACCTGAAGGGGCTACAGGAAGCTGGGGAGGGACTTTTCATAAGGGCAGGGAGTGACAGAACAAGGGGTATGGCTTTAAATTGGAAGAGAGTAGGTTTAGATCAGATATTAGATATGAGAAGGAAGTTCTTCCCCATGAGCGTGGTGAGACACTGGAACAGGTTGCCCAGAGAAGTGGTGGATGCCCTCTCCCTGGAAGTGCTCAAGGCCAGGTTGGATGAGGCTTTGAGCAACCTGGTCTAGTGGAAGGTGTCCCTGCTCATGGCAGGGGGGGTTGGAACTAGATGATCTTTTAGGTCCCTTCCAGCACATAGCATTCTATGATTCCACGTCCCATGGTTCCTCACCACTGTCTTGGATTTATAAAACTTTCCTGGTTTTAGATATCTATATATACCATTTTATTTTTATATTTTGATTCTCCCATTTGTCTGAAGAAGACCACTTGATCAGGTGGTCGGTTGTAGACACCCATCACAACGTCATCCATGCTTATCTACCCTTTAACCTTGACCCATAATCTCTCAGCTGGCTCATCAAGCTTTCCAAGGCAGAGGCAGATGCATCCTCACTGCTATCCTGCTACATAAAGGCAATTGCCAGTTGTCCTGATTTCCCAGAAAAGGTATGAGATCTTGCCCCATCATGCTGTGATGTAGGCTCACCCTTATTTGTGTGCATACACTTAGGATGGACCACTTTCTACTCCTTTCTGCTTTCTGTTGATTAAAAGCTTTCTTGTGCACAACATCCCACAACCTTTGCTTGCCAGCCACTTCTTCACTTGGTTATAGGTCATCATCTCCTCCATCATTTCTAGTTTAAAAATTCTCCTCACCACGCTGGCCAGCATGTTGGCAAAGACATTTTTGCCCAGCTTGGTCATGGGGATTCCACCTCTTCCAAGAAGTTCTCTGTCATCAAAAAGTCTTCCAAGGTCTTGAAGATAAATCTTCATTGTTGACACCAGCTGTGCAATCCCTTTTTGACCTTTAGGAGCCATCACTCTGCCTCAAGACCTTTCCCTCACTGGTGGGTCTGAGGAGACACCACTTTGGCCCCTGTTCCTTTGGCCACTACTCCAGGATCCCTGCAGTCATGCTTGGTGCGCTCCAGGTCTCCCCTGACATCATTGGTGTCTCTATGGAAGAGCAGCAGCAGGTAACAGTGCCAGAGCTGACAGGCCTTGGCAGACTCTACAGCATCCCAGCTTGAAGCCTCTAGCAAGCAACAAATCTCTCCACAAACCTCCCCAGCAAACCTCTTCTAATGAACTTGTTTGCAGCTTTATCTCCTAAGAGCTCCCAGGAGTCCCCTAAGATCCCAGAAGTTCCCAGATCTTGAAGGTGAGCCCAACATCTGCTGTTGGCTGCCTCTGTTAGCTGTGCATTTGGGTATCTCCTGCTTTGTTCCCTGACAACGCTGTGCACAAGGATGAAGGCAGGAGATTTCCACCTCCATGATCTTTGGGGCATTAGGAGCTCTCTCCCACCTCTGGTCATCCCACCAGGTGGGATGGTCTGTGCTATGAGAGCCTGTGTCCTGGCCTGTGTCCCCGCAATGGTGGCTCAGGCTTGGCTCTCCTGCCAGGCTGGCCCCACACCAGAGGAAAAGCCAGGTGCCACATGAAAGGAGAAGAGTTGGTGGTTTTTGCTGGCCTCTTCTTTCATTTCTCATGACCTTTTTGGAATATAAAGGTTGAGGTTCTTTGCCCACTAACATTTTGTTTTGAAGAGTTGGCAAGCTTTTCTGGTACTTGCCTGAAGAAAAAGATTCACCGATGGAGATGGGGAGTGCTTCAACAGTAAGCTCAAGTGCCATCATGCCCAACGTGACTTTTCATGTTGAACAAATGTAGGTGAGAAGTCGCTGCCACCTTTGAGGCCTGACTGAAATCAGACAATAAAACTAACAAACTGTGAAGACTGTGACATTTCTTCATGGCAGAATTTAAAAGACAGTTGAAAAGAAAACCCAAAACATAGTTCAAAGTTCTGAAAAGAAGAAAAAAACAAGCTGGAAAAGTGTGGAAGTTCTGGACTCAGAGCACTTACTTAAGGCTCAGTTTTGGATGTGTCAGTATCCCACTGATCTCAGAAGGCCTCTTCTAGTGAACTGAAATACATGCACTCAAGTGCTTGGCTTAGCCTCTATACTTCTCAAAACACCAGGAGATATCTCAAGCAAACAAAAATTAAATCAGTTGCATTCTTACAGCCCAGACAAAATGTTTTTAAAAGTGGTGATTTTTAACAGATAGATGCAGAAGGCCTCAGGCTGTCTGGAAAGACTGAGGTGTTGTTTTGTGAATGAGTTATCATAGTCTTCTGAGTTAGACATAAGCAGTTGAAGAGATGACCTTATTTTTACGTTGAAAAAATATTATCAGATGTGACTAATTGGAGATTGGAGGCAGGGGAGAGCTTAGAGTCACAGTAATTGTTCTTGTCTGATCAGAAGGATCAAAAGAGAATCCCTTGGAGAGCTAAATTAAAAAATGAGATTCCTGTGGCATGTTGATCATAAGATTGATTTCTTGTGGACATGCCTAGACAAGTAGAAAAGAGCTGAATATGATTAAATACAATTTTACTGCCAAGATGATGAAGAATTTGTTCTTCTTACTACACATCTTGTGTATAATGATCACATTTCCATTTGTCTGCCCAACAGTTACACTTAAAAAAAAAAAAAAAAAGATACAACTCTTCTATTCTTTCAGGAATAGAAAATGTACTTTCTGGCTGTGAAATAGCTGTGTTTATAGGAATTTCAGTGTTAAGGACCTGAAGGAATGGTTTCTAACAACTATTTTAACTATTTTCAATTGAAGAATTTTGTTTCAAGATCATACTGACCCTCTATCTTACTCCCGAGGACGCATGAAGACTGCTCACTCAAACTCTGAGTCTCCTGTGGCATGGCAGCAGAAATGCAGAAAGCCCAAAGAACTGAGGCTGAGGAGTGGGAGACCTTTGTGAAGCCCAGCACAACCAGCTGCCACCACCAGCCTGCCCAGTTCACCCTCTGAAGCCTGTCACCAGTCAGGACTCAGGCCTGGGAATGTCTGAGCTGCTGTGGCAGTTGGTGCTCTGAGTGAGCACATCACAGTAGGGAAAAAAGAGAAGATGCTGCTCTCCCTTTTATGTTCACCCCTATCTGCACGTGCTAGCATTTCCAAAATAGGACATTTTGGTTTTCCTCTGAATACTTAAAATCTTAATGTCACCAAAAGCAATACAAAGTGAATGAATTTACAGCTTTATGATGGAGTATTGTACAAAATGCCCTTGGGAAACTCAGGAACTTTTTAAGTATTGTACAGCCTCATTTAGGAAAAGCCCCTGGGAAGTGCAGATCCTGGTGCACACACATGAGGCATTCAGAGTGGGAGGTGTCCTGTGCTCAGTAAGCAGAGCTGGGATTTGCTTCTTTAGGCTGTGCTTCAGGGTCTCCTATTTTTTTCACCTACAATGAGGTCTCACCAGTCAGGGACACAAAAATTGGTAAAATGGATGAAGTCAGTGGTGGGCTGAAAAATTCCCAGTCCTTTCTCTTGAAACAGAAGAGCAATATCCCTTGATAAGGGAAGAAGGGACATTTGAAAGCCCACTGCCTCTTCGAGGTTTCCTTCCCAGAACTCCTTCTCTGTCATCGTCTCTTCCACCACATTGAGAAATGGATGCAGAACACGTACCTACATGAAGCACTCACTTCAACAGAGCATTTCTCTGTCACAATTGTTTTCAATTCTTCTGACATGCAGACAGTTACTTTGAGTGGCTGAACCTGTCTGAACCTTGCTTAGGATCCACTCTTCTCCATCTGCCTTCACAGCTGCAGAGACCCTTTTGAAAGCCAGCCTCTGTTCCTGAAGAATGGGACAGGGCACTCCAGGGCAGGGCCATTCCAGGCACACCTCTGCTTTGTCCTGGAGCTATTTGAAGAAACAAGCATGTTTCACATAGGCTGTGTCTTCTGTCCCTCTGTTGTTTCTCTAGCTGAGTTTCTTCCTTTTCAAAAGATGCACAGCCAGCCTGCACCACGCTGTTGACAGAAACAGCTGCGTTTCCTTCTTTACTTCTTGATTTATCTGCACCACGGTGAGATAGATGATACACATAAATTGGTCTCCTTCTCAGTGTCCTCTTCACATGCTAGTTACAGAGCAGCCTTCAGTGTTGAAGATAATTCTGTCACCATTGCAGGCTTTTCTAGAGGGGCATCTTGTTAATGACACTGGCAGATCTCCACATTCCTCTCTGCTGCTGCTTTTATTCTGCATTTCTGCCAGCTAAGGGCAGAAGAGCCAGCGCGGTTCTCTGGGAGTGCCTTTTCCCTTTTGTGGCTCTGCGCTCTGTGCGAGCTGGACATAAGATGCATTTTTGTGTGCTTCTTAGCCAGGCACTTCATCTTCTCTGGCATTCAATGTCTTGCTACATTTCTCTTCATCTTAACTTACAGGTTTGGTAAATTGATGTACTACAAATACTAGTGTTTTCAGCTCTGGAGTGGATCTCAGAATAGAGAACCAGTACTTTTCCATTAAAAAGAAAAAAATTAAAACCTGTCTTTGAAAGATGAAGAAAATATGTAGGAAATATAGTAATCTGCTACAATAAAATGCTAATTTTGATTTCATATTTTATGGCATTACTGCTCTGTTGTTTTAGTACCACAGTCAATGATTAAAAATAGGTCAGTTCCCAAACCACAGAGGACCGAAATGTTGAAGATCAAAAACGAAAGAAAGTAAGCAAAGGGGGAAGGAAGGAAGATATCATTAGTTGTCTTCCTTTGTAAGTCTGGTTTGATTAAACTCAGACTTAAAGTTTTAAGTTTTCCTAATGTCCCATGTGAGAAGTAAACACATTTTAAAATAAAGGCAAGACAGGTTGAGCTTTCATGTAATTACCACATTGTGGTATCAGAAGAAGAGGAATTTATCCTTTGGCTGATCTGCAGGAAGGAAAAAACCACATTATCCCATTTCACAGATGAGGAACAGAAACATAAAAGCCTAAACTCTTCCTGTCCCACTTCGAGCTTCTAACCAGGACAGCTGTGTTGGGAGCAGCAGTGTTCCCTTTAGCATCCATGGAGCAAAACAGGCACCTCCAGAGAACAGTTTCCTAAGGCAGTAATTACGCTACCTACACAAATATGCTCAACACCAACAATTCCAGTGCTTTCACAATGACACATGAGAATCCCAAAACCACAAACTGGCTCAAATCAGAAGATTTAAGAAAATGCACTTGGGGGGTTGTTCCATTTTTTGCAGCTGTTAGGTAGAGGTGGGTCACAGTTTTTTCTCAACCATAAGACCCAAAAAGACTTTTTAAAAGTGTAAGTGTGAGATTCTGGAGCAATCCCACATCTCTGGATGCTAAGGGTCTTAGGAAAAAGTGATGCAGCTCTCACAAGCTTCAGACTAAAGATGGAGATGTGGCAACCTTCTATCTCCCCTCTCCGAATGATAGATAGGCTTCCTTTGCCTGACTGAAAAATTCTCTGTTGTTGTTTCCTGCAGCGAGCCTGACCAACGAAGTGGTAATTCATGGCTGGCTGGCTGCTATCAGATGCTCACCCTGCTACATGTCCCTGCCAAGGCTCCGCACACAATTCGCTCTATTGAGAAGCCAGCTCATTTCCACTTGCAGCCAGCTCTATTCATATTCCTCATGGAGTTAGTGACAATAAATATTATAAAATCGCACAAATCCAGATGGTGTGGGTTGGAGTTGCCAGCTGTTCTGTCACTTGTGAATTGCCTCTCTTGTCCTGCAGCTTGGCTTCCACAGAAAGCATCTCATCAGTTTCCTACAGTCTCACTGCATTTCTTTACAAGCCATCCATCACCCACTTGTCCTGAGATATTTTCAACTTTCACTGTAGATATATAAGAGAGAGAGAGGCAAAGCAAATTGGAGGCAGAAAATAAAAGAATCTTTCACCTCAGAAATTGAGGATTATTTTTCAAATAGTGACCCTAACCTCCCAACAGCATCACAGTTTTCACCTGTGAAAAGAGACCACTTCAGCAGTTCGGCTGATTTTTACTAATTTGCTTTTGTAGGAGTCTTACAGCTAAAAGAGAAGCAAAGGTTCTCTAATCTTGCTGGTACTTATCACTGTAAAATCAGGAGGAAACCAGTGCCAAATGAACACTGAAACTGGAATACTGTCATGACCTGTGCAAATCCTAAACGTTCTGACAATTACCTTGTTTTAGCTTTTGAGCGTTTGTTCTGAGTTTTGACTCTTTGAGCCTGGGGTGGTATCTGCAGGCTGGAAGCAGTGTCCAGCAGAGTGAAGTTACCATCCAATTGACCACCATGGTTAGAAGAAAGACTGCAACACAGCTATGGTTAGTAGTGCTGTCACTAACGTAGATGTGAACATTGATATGATTCACAAATGTACCGTTAGTTTTGGTCCTCATATTGGCTGTCTTCTGAGTTTTTTTGTTGAAAGGGGATGCAGACTGGACAAAATCCTGGTTCATGTGCTCTAGGAGTCCCTGCTTGAGCAGGGTGGTTGGACTCGATGACCTTCAGAGGTCCCTTCCAACCTCAACCATTCTGTGATTCAGACAAGAATGAGCAGTAGGCAAGGGAGGTGGGACTAGCCCAAAGCGAGGACAGCGAGAGTGGGGAAAGAGGAAGCCTGAGCCCAGAAGAGCAAGCAAAGCCACCAGATGTGGGGACATATGCTAAGTCATGCTCTTGGACTGTGGTGTCAGAAGAGAGTAGGCACTGGTAGTGGTGCAGATGTTCACAGCTGCTGCGCTGGCTTCATCAGTGGGCTGGAGCTGTGGTGGGATGAGAGTGTTTGAGGAGGGAAGAAGACCCTGAGGGGCCCTCCAGGCAACAGTTTGAGGCACCAAACTGTTTTATCAGCAGTCTTACCTCATTACATTTGCAGCAAAGATTGTTCAATTACATTGTTTAATCTACTCTTTCCCTTGTCTGGCTACAAAATTGAAAAATAACAATAATGATGAGAGGCAGGTACAGTCAAGTCCTGAGTCAAGTCATCTGGCTGGGTTCAGTGAGACACATGGTTGGGCGGAGGCACAGCTGCTGTATAGCTGAGGGAAAGACCAGGGATCAGGGATGAGCTTAACCCCAACACCTCTGTAAAGCAGGGGAGGCTCCCAGTGAGGCGTCGCTCAGTTCTTTCTCCCACAGCTCTTTCCACAGCAGTCTGATCCCAGGTTACAGGGCTGAACTGGATCAGGGCTGCCCTTGAGTACAGGCAGCCAAACCCCTCATGAGGTGTTTCAGAGGCTGTTGGCGCACCCAGGACCCTGACATCAGGTTTGCAATTGGACAAAAAAAACCCCAAGAATTGTGAGTAAGGACAGTTGTTCCACAGGAGTGATCACTGGCCCTTGAGGAGATCCTGCCCAAAGTAGGCTCAGGACTTTTTAACAAAGCTTCTCCCTCATGTTACAGGAACGTGAAATTAGATTTGCAGACCCAGCAATACCTCAGGATTTTGAATGCAATGTTAAGTCTCTTCTGCTTCGGCAGGGGGATTGGACTAGATGATCTTTTGAGGTCCCTTCCAATCCCTGACATTCTGTGATTCTGTGATTTCTACTTACCTCCAAGTCAGTGACATCCAGTCAGTTCTGGCTGAGAAAGAGAGGAGGTGATGAATGGAGCATCCCACTGCAGTCTGTATATAACCCATCTCACAGTGGCATGAAATCTCCTCTTTTCATCCCTAAGTCATGACTTCAACAGTATCTTCAGGTCAGAAACTCTCCAATCCAGGAGATTCCCTTCTCTGCCTTTTCTCTGAGCATCCCTCCTTGCAGATCCCCATAACATTTCAATAATTCCCATCTGCCTCCTGACACTGGATTTTTACCATTGGAGACTGCCCGAAAGGGGGACATCAGGCATCTAGGAAACATGTGAATTAATAGGTAAGACAATCTAGAGTTAGGTAGCCACTGAACTGGAGTTATCTAGATCACAAAATTCACATTTGGTATGCTATTTTATAATTTGATATTTTTATTTCAGTCACCAAAGTCCTACCTTCAGCTTTGCTCTTAGACTGCTCATACCAAAAGACTGGGATTTACAAATTTTCCCAAATTATTCCTAACAAAGTGGATGAGGCTTGCTGGGATTCACTCAGGTGACAATGGAGGAAGAGTCTCTGGCACAGCTTTCATTCCACTTCTAATTTCACCGAACAGGTCTCAGAACAGCTGGATTCTGTGCAGGAAAGATCCTCAAACTACAATGTGACTCTTATTACATAAATTTATCATCCTTCTGAGTCTATATGGAAAGATCTTTGTAAAGTCCTGGCCAAACTCTGCCTTGAATTCACCTAGTAGGATGCCTGTTACCTCAGTAGCAGTGCAGCAAATGAGTCAGCAGAGAATGTGCCACTGGGTATGTTACTTAATCATTCACATCTGCTGCTTTTGGGGACACATCTGAAATAGGCATCGGTGTTCCCAGCCGTGCCCCAGGGAGGCACTTACCCTATGTGAGTGTGATTCAGCAACATTTCTTAATTATCTGATGGTTGCAGGAGATTTCAAGATTGAAATTTTGTCAGCAGCATTTTATCCAAAGTGGTGGAAAGCTTCTAAAAAGCACTACTGGGACATATTCTTGCTAGCTTTATAGCACTGGGCCTTCATTACCATAAACAAACTCTGATACCTGAGTGTAGCCTTTTGGGGAATTTCATGTAAAGCCATAGGAAGGCTCACTGCAATCACCTACACATGTGTCCTTAGAAGCAATGGCACTCCCCGTGTAGGCTGGACCTGAGCTGGACTTTCCATTTCCCAAGGGATGGTGGCCTTTCCTTGCTTCTCCTCACTGTCAGTGAGGCTGCACTGCTGTGACACAGGGGTCACAGGTTTGTTATCATCTCACTGGGTGAATGGACCTTGACACCAGGCATGGGCATGGTTTAAGGGTGGGATAATAGAAAATGCCTTCAAAATATTGGCACAGGTTAAGGAAGGAGTCCCCAAAACAACTAACAATGCATCAATGGGCCAATAGCCATCATTTCAAAAGTGCAACCTAGAGAGCAGGGAAAAGCCTGCTTCTGTTTTAGGAAAGGGAGCAGCAGCTGGGCAAGGCAACAGCTGAGCAGCAGGGTGAGGCGCCTGCTGCAGCCTGGAAGGCAGCTTCTCCTCCAGGACTGGGCAGCATGTATCGCGAGGTGGAGGCTGAGGGCTGGGAATTACCTTGAAACTCAACTGTCATATAAAATCACTGAATTTGGGAGTGGGGAGGAGAAAGCAGATGCCCACTTCAGATCCATCTTTCCTCACTGAAGAGCTCCTGTGTGTGATCATCTCCACCACAGTGACTAAGGCCATGATGCCACCAGTGCTCACACAGGTCAGCTCCATGGTGTTGGGCACGCACAGCTCATGTTGGGCGTGATCACTAAGCAGCGATGGCTTTGAGTGTGTGATGACAGTGACTGAGTAAGACAAGTAAGAAGCAACAACTGGTGTGGGGTTGTTGTTGGTGCACATCAGCTTAGCAAAGGTTCGTTTTAAAGTTTAAACCATAAAAAGGTGCCATTATCACCGTGTCTTTACTGTAAAAGAAAAAAGGAGAAAAAAACCCCAAACCTCCTATTTTTAAGTGAAAAGTTAAAATGTTCATGATAATCTTTTCAAAACTGACTGAAGAACTAGATTGCTCCTGAGCTTCCTCCAGATGCAGAAAAACCCTTCATAGACTTCCTGAGAGCACTCGTTAATTGAGCATCAGCATTAGGTCCCTTGCAGTTTTGGAAAATTCTACTCCATTTCTATATTCTTAGTTCACTAAGTACTGCAGATTTGCCTCCAAGAGACTAAGGGTCCCATGTAGGGCTGAAGGTCTAAAGTCCTGGTTCTCAAAAGTCATTCAAGGCTCTAATTTCAGCTGCCAGTTTGGAAGCAGAAAATTCAAAGCTTCCTTGTTTAAGCTTTCAAAGGAAATTGGAGAAATGAAAATGTGAGGTTCCTTTTTTTCTATTTCTATTCTGAAATTTGGAACAGCTGCCACAAAATGTTTATAACCATACATAGTGCTCAATAAATGTCTAAACCTGGAAGGAACTGTGCATGAATTATGCCTGATTTATACATTAAATAAAAATAGAAAGAGCCAGTTGAATTTTAAATGTTCTTCCTACATTCAGTAAGCCTTGAAATTACAATGTCTATAGAATATTGCCCGCAAAAATGTCTAATGCATTGCATATATCAAAATATTTTAGAAGCATTCCAAGAGTTTATCAGATAAATACTTGGGCATAACTAAACCTTCATAAATTGGCTTTTTACAAGGAGAATTCTTGGAAAATAATATTATTTTTAAGGTCACACCATAATATGCAGATCAAGATTAACCATAAGGAAAGGTCTGAGCTGCAAGTAATTGCTGTAAGTAATTACACTCGGGCAGGTCAATAAACCCACCAGGTTGCATAGCTTGGCCTGGAGGAATCAGACCCCAGCCGTGAGGCAGAACAAGCCCCTGCCCAGCCCTGGACCCCAGCCATCAGTGGCAGATCCCAGGCCAGCTCTGAGAAGGCCAAATCTTCAGCCCATCTCCTTGGGGAGCAAAGTGTGTTTGATTACAGCACCTTTGGAGAAGTGGTAGCAGGGCTGTGTTAGGATGCTGACCCCCAGCTCTGCTTGACTGGCTCCCTGTGCCAGCCAGGAGTGACAGCCTTTGAAGGTGGGGACACAGCTGAGGACTCTGGTATTTCTAAACACCCATTCCTCCTGCCCCTGCTGAAGAGAGCCATGCTTTAAAGAACAGGCTTCATGAAGCTGAAGTGCAACTTCCATACTGGGTACAAATGAGTCAATAAAGTCATATTAGAGTTTTGGCGACCACATAGCCCACCTCAGAAGGTACGTGAAGCTAATGTTTAAAAAGCAGCATCATTATATATCTTTATTTGGTCGCAAAATACTTTGGTAGATATTTTTGCTGCTTCTTTGGAGGATTAAATTTAAACTGCAGTTACCCCAGTCACACTTACTGATTTAACTTTGAAGTTATAATACTAGGCCTGTTTGACCCCAGGGAGTGAAGATATTTAATACTTTGTCTCCCAGTTTATTACTCAGCCCAGACAAACAAAGCAAAATAAATCCATTAAAATGTAATTTTAAGAAGAGTATTCCCAGGTTTTGTTAGCTAAATCACATTTTTGCAATTAACGTGATCGTTAAAAACATTTTAGGCTTTGCTCAAGATCATCCGCGTATATCAAAATAAAATATTCTCATACCAACTTTATGGCACAGCTCTGTTAGAAAAGCATTTCAGCAAAACAACAAAATCAAAACAAAACCTTGCAGTTTAACTCCCTAAACAATAGAGGTAGTTTAGATTTATTTCAGCCGGCTCCACCACTGCTCTGTGCATAATAAAAGTGCTTCCCAGTTCTCCTTGCACAAAACGCAAGCGCTGCCACCTCAGCGCGTCCTTGCTGCCTGCCCTTCCCACCAGCACAGGTGTGCGCTCTGCCTGCTCCCCTTCACCCTGCCTGCTGAAAATTTCCTAGAGCCCACCCCCCAGAAGAAAGCAAAGCAGGTGAACGTATGCCCTGAGAGATATGCATGTACTTCCATCCACTGCTGTGTTTTCCTGGAGGTGGGGACAGAGCAGTGAGCCCTGTTACTGACCCAAAGGCCCCAACAGAGTCCCCAAGCAGGGGCTGCCCCTTTCACCCAAGAAGGCAGCAGGCAACACCCACGGTGCTGAGCCCATCACCCCCTTCTTCCACCTTCTCCAGAAGCTGGTTTGTCTTAATTGAACTAGGGCCAGCTAGATTTCGGTTATCAATTTACGCTCTTACCCTGGTAATGAGCCCCAAGAAAACTTTTCAGACCAAGTTTATGCTCCAAGGGCATTAGAGGGCAACTGCCCTGCAGCCATCTTTGCCAAAGAGCAGAACCATGGCAGTCGCCTCAGGGAGCTGGAACTGAATTTCCTGGGGAAAACGATCCACTGACACATGGAGTGATTGCCCAGCAGTTCCTGACAACAGGGAGGTAAGTTAATATAGCCATGCTAACACCAAGCTTCATACAAGACATGGACTAGGCATGAAGCCCTCCTTCTGCGTAAGGAGCATCTGCTTCTCTTTGTTTTGAGAAGAAATGTGTAAGAACAGGAACCCTCTCCAAACCTGCTGGGCCCTTTATAGAGCTGCAGTCCCACTAGGTACGTAACAAAACTGGGGGGAAGAGGAGCTGCAGCCACCTCATTTACAGCGTCAGTGCAGGATAAACACAACCAGCAGGTGAAGTGTTTCCCTGCTGAGTTTAAGCAGCAGCAGGCAGTTGCCAGCACCGCTCCAGAGGGTTTCTGCCTGCACTATCATAACAGATATTTTACCCTTCAATGTTAATGTTGTTTTCAGAGCATATATTTTTCTTATATGAAAAAAACAAACCAAACCAAAACTTGTAGTAAAGCTTACTCTAGGCCTTCCTTTGCTCCAATCCATCCATGGTGGTTTTGCCACTGACAACAAAAAAGGAGGACCAGAGCCTTTAATGCCCTACTTTTAAGTGTTAATACATTTACAGAAAACTATACAAACAAGCGCCAAACAGCAATTACACATTATTAGAGCTACACAATATTTGTACATGTTGCTAAAACAATGCTGCTAAGTGAAGAAGCTTTATTAGTTTAGAGTTTTTGGCTGCTGTTATTAAAAATATATTTACCTGAAAGGAAATCCAAGTATTTCATTTTACAAATGATTTAAAATATAGCAGTAAGCAACATAAACTATTGCTTTTTTATGTTTATACATTTTTTTGGCATAACACTGCCATACAGTTACAGAATTATAAAATATAACTTTATAGTGCATTACAAATCCAGAAACTGGTTACCACTGCTACCACATACATATGGTATTGGTACTACCAAACATGCACAGCATTCTGTAATTAAACACTGCAAAGGAATACGGAGAAGAGAGCAGGACCATTCATAAAAACTGACATGTAGTTGTTTCATTTTGCAAGTAAAAATCATTTAGTTTTGGGGTTTTTTTCTTAGAATACATTTTAACAATGAAGTCTACAATATTTCCAAATTTTATCAGTGCAAAACTGTATCTAATCATCTTTTGCTGAACTCAAACTGCATAAAGGACAAATAACCATGAAACAGGTTAAAACACAGAGGAAAAAACCCAAAACAAACAAAAAAGCCCAAACAACAACTAATGATTAGCAAACATGCTTCAGCAGATCCCAAAAAATTAAGTGCCATAACCTTTTTTACTGCAAAACAATAATTTTCACATAGTTAGCCACAGTAGTAAATACATTCAGTATACTTCACAATAAACTTTAGTTGATGAATATGCCACTAGACTTCTAAGCGTGGTAGAATTAAAAAGTGCCAAGTTTCTATGAAGAGACTTCTTTCAGAACAATTTGCCAATTCTCACATTTGTTATTTTATAGCAAGTAGCTTAATGCTTTTGAAAACAAATATAAAGGTGATTGCAAGTGTGAAGACACAGGAGGTCTCCAGTTAACTATGTTTTAGGAATCCCATTAGGTATGGCATGTATTACATATATTCTTTAAAACAAACTCTTGCTTTCCCCAATGGTCTTAAGTAAGTCTACCTAAGAACATGGTCTGTGAAAGGAATACAGCTTTCAGAAAAAGAAACAGTTCACAGGCAATACAGAGCACAGATATATTAGAGACAAAATTTACATTTCCCTTGGAGAACCGCATCTGAATACCTGTTGGTAGTGAAACTATGGTGCTCACCATGACATGAATGGAGGGCGGCTTGCCCACGCCCATGCCCACCCCCACCCTTGATTTTCAGGCTCCAATGGCCATTAAAACACCTTTTGAGCAGTTCCTCCAACTGCAATTGGAACTGGGGACACGTATCAAAACAAGTTACCAAACCACAGAACGAGGAGCATGGTTCTCAACAAACCCCAGACAGTATTTCCATCATCTACATGATCACAATGTTACACCAACTGATGCTGGTGTCTCCAAATCCAGAGGTACCACACTCAGATGTGGGCTAGGAATAGGTTTTGCCTTTGACTGACTTTGCTTTTGCACCAATAGGGGAAAAAAAATTTATATATATATATATATATATATATATATATATATATATATATATATATAATGTGTGTATATATATATATATATATATATATATAATGTGTATATATATCTGTTCTGCAGTTGGAATCTGACTTTTAGTACTTCATACAAAAGAATTTGTTTGTAAAAAATTATTCAGAAGGGAAAACTAAGATAATATTGTCATCAACAGAGGACATGTTTTCAGCCTAAGCAGAAACACAAGACATTTTCCACCTAAGCAGATATTTTATCATTAGAATCACCCATGGCTTTTAAAAATTGACTTGAAGTGAATTACTTTCATCTTATAGTACTTTTAGTACTAGCAATTCTTGAATAAACAGATCTGAGACAAACAAGAGATTACTTTTTCCACACAAAACATAATTAAAACTCACAGCCACAAGGGATTGTGGGGGCTGAAGGAAACCATGAGTTCAAAATTGGAAAAATTCCTGAAGAAAAATAGGGTCACCTTATCTGTTCTTTGTTTCACACCATCTGTTGGTGGCCACTGCTGGAGGCAGGATACAAGGCTAGAAACATCTTTGGTCCTGAGCCACACTGGTAGTTCTTGAGACATTGTACATTATTAGTATGATATTGTCACACTTTTATTAATGGCAAAACTTACTTCACATACTTGAATTTTATTCATAAATACAACTTTTGCCAAGGAAATTTAATATGTTATGTTACCTGTAAAAGCATGGTGTAATAAAAGTTACATTTTCACTTAAACATATATATTGTACTACAATTTGTGATCAGTGCCATCACAACTGGTAAGAAAAGGTCAGGAAAAGAAAGGTGCAAAAAAGAATTCAATTAAACAGATATACATAAATTTACTTAAAAACAAACAAGAGCTGTTTTCCATTTAAAACCACTAAGTCTCCTTTGACTTACCTTATTGGATCATCCATCAAAATAATACAAAGCTTCTAAGGTAAGCTGCAAACATTCTGGTTATAGTATGGGTATATGCAACTGCAGGTTATCAGAATTATCCTGGAATAATTGAAGGAGGCTTATACTAGGTTACATGAAATATTAACTATGATCCTACAAATACCAAATACATCAGAGTGCTGCAATCTTACAGCAGGAAACTGAGGAGCTGACCAAGCCAGCTCTCAAATGCATATTGCAAATATTTTTAACATCCTTTAGGATCACGCCTTTAAGTGATCAACATCAAGAGCTCAGTTCTGCTCCTAGACAGGGCCACTTGCGTGACTGCTCTTCTTATCTGAATGGTCTGTGTACACACCTCATGCACCCAGACTTTCAGCCTCTGTGCCACAGTATCAGGTATGGAGGCACAGTTACACCCCAGATAGTAGGGCACAAAGCTGTAACCAATCTTCAAGTGCTGCATTTTTGCATGATCTGTACGATCGCCTTCACTCGCATGTGTGTACTCAGTAACACTTTGTCAAGCTGCACATCCGTAGCCCTCACCATAGGATATTTAAATTCACAGGTCTGTGCATATATACACTACTCCCACAGAACAGTACCAGAGGCTACTCAGAGGTACTTATTAGGAATGAATCCCTTTATCAGATGTTCTGTTTCATTAATAAATGAATAGCTCAGATTCTATTAAAACACTGGGCCAAAATACATTACTGTATTAAGTACAGAGAAATCCCTGAATACTTAAGTGTACAGCAAGACAAAAACAAGTTTAACAGTGAGCAAATGTCCTGACTTTCCTTGCATATCCTCAGTTTCTGAAGTAATGATTAAATAACTAAGTACTGGCATTTATGAGAAGAAAATCATTTCAACATATATTGTACTGTAAACCTGAAAGTCAGTACTTAGAAACTTGAAGCACGGGGTGTTTGTTTGCTAAGGCCATGATTCCATAATGAAATGCATACAGTGCTCCCACTTGATCCTCACAGATCTCAATGGGATGCTACACTGTATGATTTCCCTGCAATGAATCCTACTTTTGAGCACTTGCAAAATTAGAAGAAACAACTCCTCCATGAAAAGAATCACATTTTACATAGAGCAAATTTGTTAGCTAAAGCTGAAGTGTCCCACGGGAGTAATTCTGTTGATAAAGCTGTAAGACAAAGATTACAGAGTACAGGAGTCCCCCTGAAACAAAAAACCTCCTGTATCTAATCCCCTTCTTTGTAGGCAATTGGTATGCCACTAGTCTTCTCATTTCTATGAAAACTGATAGAAATACACTTGAGTTGCAGATCTAAAAAATAATTGCAGAGTTAAGGACATGAGTCCCAAAGTTCTTGACTGTATTTTCAGGTACACTGGGCCCTTAATGCAGACAGCCCTGCCAGATTAAAAGTACTTTAACTACCTAATTATGAGTGGAGAACCAGCAAGCACATATAGGTGAAAGCAGTGTCACAGTAACAGAATACCACACTGCAGAGACATCTTTTGGATGTGAATCCCAAGAGCAAGATTTCTCTTTCTTTTTGTGCAGTAGACAAAAGAAGAAAGATCTCCTGTGTTCACCTGTGTTCAGTCAAATACCAGTATAAATACAGTAACATCAGCAGCATCCCTTATTTCACTTGAACACTGTATTTTTTTAAGTGTTTAACCTTAATACTAAATTCTATAAATTGAAGGCTCTGTATAACTACCTACCTTATAGTTATGTTCTTCATACACATTATATAAATTTTCCCTATGCCATTCAAGAAATAACTATGTAAAAACAATGCTATTAAACTGGCATGGTTAGGCACTCAAGATTTACAAAGTCATAGGGAGAACAAAGTTGTCCTCCCTGTGCATGTCTGTGTGGGGTCAGAGTTCTTAACTACACAGACCAATTTCATCTCAGCATTTCCTGTCCACTTCTGCTCCGAAAGCCAGAGGCAAAAGCAAACAAGGGGATCCTAGGTTAAGTCCAGGGTATTGTGAAAGGCTTCTCAGTACCCTTCCAGCTTTAAAGAGGTGGTGACGGCTGTGGGAGGAATTCTCTGGAGCATTTCTGCTCAGACAGACTTAATGCTTCCTTGAGCAACCTGTTACCCTTAAAAAAAAATCCATGTATATATGTTCCTCTCCTTACAAGGGACAAGATAAGTCTTCCTTCTTCCCTGCCTCTTTAGGATGGAAAGAGCCTAATCTTTGTCCATGGGAACCAAGATCTCTAAATGCCACTTCATTTGATCCCAATAAACAGTGCTACCTGGGGAAAGCAATGGATGATGCACTGCCATGATGGGAATTAGTGAAACAGAAAAAATTTTGCCTATGCCTTGAAAACCTATAAGGACCTTGTCATTTTGAGTTTTAAGACCTGAATTAAGTCCCATAGCACTCTGACACTCAAACTGTAGTCAGCTACTTGCCTCATAACATTTCATCAAAAAATACATTAAAGGCAGTGGATTATATATACACTTTTAAATAGAAAATACATACAGAAGTTTTAGTCTATTTTAGGACTGTAGAAAGTGTGAGTTCCACCTGCATTATTTTTTAATTCATATTCTACACAATTAACTTGCTGGGTATACCTTGTTTGACTGAATGACATGAAATCAGCAGAAGCTACTCAGGGAAAGCAGACAGTCGTACAGGAAAAAAAATTGGGAAAGATCTTAGCTGAGAAATTCCCACCTGCTGGGCTCCAGCCAGGCCAGCAACCTGGCCTGCCTCAGGTTTCAACCTATGATCAAAATAACATTAAACTGTGAAAGACCTCTGATAGGGAGGAAAGAGAGGAAACAGACAGCTGGAAGGAAGCATCATGACTGCCTTCCTCTCCTAGACCAGCAACAGGGGGTTTAGCATTGTGCAGACCGTACCCAAAACGGGCCAAGAAACATCCAAGTACAGGTAAGGTCCAGCTGGACAGGCCTTGTAACACTTTATCTGATGGCTTTGATGATTAAGTAGTGCTTTGTGGTGAAGACACTGTTTTCAGCTGTCCAGAGGCTTTCCAGGTGCTGAGCCCAGCTGGGGGAGTTGTTTTATGTCAGCTGACCAACTGAGAGCTTTCACACTGAGACAAAATCTGAATGATTACAGAGATCCCTCCCCTTAAATTAGTAGCAGTAACAAATGAGTCAAGAGAAAAGAGAATTTAACAGGTATTAAAAGTCTAAAGTGCAACTTCCATTGTACCCAAAAGCTGTGGATACAGTTTGATTGTAAGTTAAACCTTTATTCAACCTACAATGATACCCAGCTGCATAGGACATTTTGATATCTGTTACCAAGAGACTCCAAAAAGGATGCTAATCTAAGGTAAAAGATGCTGTGCAAATACTGCTGTTAAACATGAATGTAGTTCTTAAAAGAAAAAAATATCCACTAGGGAAAAAACTGTGCTCTTGAAATAATTTCTAGTCATTTCATAAAAGGAAATCAACATTTAAAGCACATTAAAAGAAAGGTAAAAATCCTGATGCTCCAAGGCTTTCTAACAAGTTAGCTTTTTTTCTTTTTAAATACTGGATTAATTTAATGGCAGAAAAAATAGATAAGCTTTTCTATGCAATCTGTCTGGAAAAGATAAGGAATTTCTTAGCTTTGAATATAAACGATTGTTTTAAAGAGCCACACCTGGTTGACTACTGATATGAGGTTGAAAAAAAATAAAATTAATTAACCAAATAGAAGCCTAATCTGATGCATTCGCAACAAGCACAGTCTCATGAACATTTTATACTGCACTAGATGGAAATTTCACCCAAAATGAAGGAGCAATGAATAATTCACTTCATTCAATATGAAACATAATGATTTTTAACCTCAGACTCATGATTGTAGCTCATCATTGGTTTTTGTGGTGGTTCCCCCTGAAAGTTTATCCTTATCGGGGTTATCTTGCAGATCTACTGACGTGTTATTTGAAGAATTCTCAGCGTGACATAAATCTTTCTCTGTAGTACCTGGGTGATCTCCACGGTCATTGTTCAGATTTTCATCACCTTTTTTGGAATGAGAAGTGTCCTCCTTTCTGTCTGAAGTATCATTAATTTCTTCTGATTTTGAAGGCTGACCGGTATCAGTATCACTGTTCTTTTCACTGTTGTTCTGCCCAACAGCATCACAGTTCATTTCTTGCTCATCCTGGTCATTTTCTTCTCCGTTTTTTGTGAGTTCTTTCTTCCTTTCTTCAGTCGTTTTAGCAGCTGAGCTTCCACTTCCTGATATATTCTTAGGCTCTTTTGGTTTCTTATGCTTAGAAATATAACTATTGTGAATAGAAATTGGAGATGCTGGCTTCTTGTTTGTTTTGCTTCCCTCCGACTTCTGTTTTCTTGGGGGTCCCCAAATAAAATGCTCTGAGGGTGTATAGTGTTGCTGGGCAAATCTCAGGAGTTTCCTCCTTTCTCTTCGGTCTCTAATAGTATAAACAAAATATTCTAGAGCACTTTGCTTAATGTTGGGAATGGTATCTTCCACAAGAGCTTCATGGAGAATGAATTTTACCAGGGGAGATTTGAAACTCTCATATCCAAGCTCACCAAGACTTTTCAGAATTCGAGTGATTCTCAAGTAGTTGTGTTGAGACCTTCGGAAGAAAAGGGTGAAAAAATTCCATTGAAACAGAAGAAAACCCACCTTTCAGATACAAAACTGGAACTGCGATTCCTCACTCATTTTTATCATTCCAGGTGTGTACCTCAGGCTCCTGTACTGTAATTTCTCATGCCTGCTGAAGCTTGCTAGCACCATCTTTGCTAGGATGTTGTGAGTGAAAATTAGGGTCTGTAAAATGCACTGAGGCAGTAAGTGGGAAATTATCCAAGTGCATACTGATTTTGATTCCTTCTGCTGTATATATTCTTTCTGAGGAGCACACCCAGTCACTTTATAAGATATGTTTTTTTGTAGTGTATTGCTACAGAACAGGATTCATTGCACTTTGCTTAAACTCTTTAAAAGCTGGGTCTCCAGTCTGCACTAGCTACCTGCACTTCTGATACAGTCAGTGCTGGGAGAAAAAGAGGGACCTCTGGAGAGCAAGTTCCACTCTCCCAAGAAGTGTCTAAGATAAATGGAACCAACCATCTTCTGGAAGTGCTTCTGAAGAGCTCTTTCCCTCCTAAAGTACAGGTAAGTGAACAGTAAAACTTAAATGTCTAAATTTTAGATGGCTAAAATAAGGTAAAGAGGATCCTAATTCCTGATTTAAAACTGTCTAGCTACTCACTGGTGAGAATATAGGAATTATAAAAATGGGCAGTGCATAATATCTGGACTTCCTGAAATCCTGTTTTATCTGTGGCCTGAGTCTGAGCCCACACTCATGAGTTGGCTCATATAATAGTTGAGTAAAATTAATAACAAATTATTTACACTATTCACTCAATATTACCTATACCAACAGTCCTACCTACAAGCTTTCATTTGGACAGGAGTACAAAATAATGCAAGGAAACAATCTTCAGCTCTAAGTTCAGAGTTACTACAAAAGTGACCAAATGATGTGAAAAGAGATTTTGAAACAATTAATCCGCATGGGACAAAATTATGCAAACTTATGCTCCAGCCAGTGTCAGTGAGATGTCATTTGCTGGAAGCTGGGCTAAAGTTTGACTTAATGCATTTCTAAACATCTCCAGTTAAGCACTGCAATTAAAAAGTATTAAATAAAAAATACTTCATGTTTTGAGGAGGGAGGGAAACCTTGTTATTTAGCTACCTACTATACAGGTGTGGAGAATTTTATTTTCCTCAAAGAGAAACATGAATACAAAGATAAGCAACTCATTCTTTCCAGTTGAGAAGTAGTGCCTTGGGATCAGGTCAAAACGCATTCAGTAGCATAACAAACAAATTAATTTGGAACCATGATCACCTTCAGCATCATCTGAAGTTGTATTTTCAAGGAACTCACTGATATCAGTTAGACTGGTAATGGGTGAGAAGCACAATCAAAAAAAGGGGAAGGACAAACGTACACATACAGACACAAACAGTCACTGACTACTTCTTTTTCTTTTTTTCCTGGCAATCTTTGGAAAATATATCTTCCCTTTCTCTAGAAAACAAAAGCCTAAAGAAATTCTATGGCAATTCTGGAGAGTAGAGTGCATGTCATTACTTACTCATTCAAATGTTGAAATCTTTCTTGCCAGTTAGCAGCTCGTGCCACGTTTCCAGTTTTATCAATTAGTTTTATTCCAAAAAACTCCAGCATCATTTTGTAAGCCAAAAGAAATCTTCTAATTGCTTCTTTTGTTTTCTTGAATTCCTAATAAAGAATACATTCAAAATTCTATGTGGTGATAAAGCAAGTACTTCTGCATTGTGTAAAACAACTCTACATAACAAAAAGCAGTTATGTATCAAAATTAATGTGATGGTTTGTATTGAGCTCAATTTGTATTACCTCAATTTCATATGTAGTTAATTCTTTAGCATAGAAGTTCAGACCTTGTTCCCTCAGTGGGAAAAGCCTGTTAAAAGAAAAAGCACATTATAGCTCACAGTATATGAACACTTAATCAAATTAATGCTTTGAAACAGAAATAGGTAATAAGTGACCAACCACTGTATGTAAGTGTGGTTATGCTCCAGTTTTTCATAGTCTCCTTTCCATTTATTTAGGACTTCTTCAATATAAACTCCTACATAAAAATAATTTGAAAACTGTTAGGTAGCCATCAAAAACAGTATTCAGCTACATAAAGTACATACCATGTTAACAGAATGATAGAACACATACTTTAATTCTCTTTCACATACTATGTGAAATAAGGTCTATTACAGCCATAAATAAATTAATTAAATTTAAAATTAATTCAGTTACTAGAACTTAATTAAAATAAGAGATTTATCAAATTTCAAAGAAGATATATTAAATAAGAGTTACTTACCAGCAGAGGGTATGTGAAAATAACCTCTGTAAAATAAGACTTCCCAAAAAGTTCTCATCCTCTAGATCCCTTCATCACACTGACTGGTAACTAACAAACCACTTACATATAATACTGCATCGTGAATCACCTGCCATTGCTTCAACATGGCAAAACTCTGTATGTGTGTGTGTGCATAAACACACACACACATATATAATCTCAGTAGAACAAAGCCTCAACTCTACAAGAAATCTCTCATTCCAGGAATCTCTCTAGCTGCAAATAACATTAAGATTGGGAAATCTTTCTCAATAAGCTGTGGCCAAGACTCTTGATGCCATTGCCATGAATTTGACCTTAGGGCCTCAGGTCATGCTCAACAAATGAGAATTTCAGCTTTTAGTGGTCTCAAAACAGTGTGGAGCTCAGTCAGTTCCTCTTGGAAAGTGACAGTGACAGGAAAAGGGGACAAAGTACATGTAAAAAGAAATGAATCATTCTTCCCACTGAGACTGTGCCCATGAAATTCAGTCACAGGCCAAGGCACCTCTTTTCCAGGTACTGCACAAACACACAAAGTATACAAAAGGATGCTCTTTGTTCCAAAACCTGTACAGTCTTTTTCCATGAATGAATGCTCAGTGATAGCCTATTTCTACTCTGAAACCAACAACAGTTTTACCACTGCAGCACGGCCTCTCCCAAACTCAAATAGCACAGGAGTGGCCTAAAAGGCCCAAACCTCCATGCTGACAATCTCCTACTGTACATATAAGATCTCTACCCCTCCTCAGTGAAAATTTCCACTTGGGTCTCCATTACAAGGAGCTGCTAAGAAGATGAGGTTTCCAGTGCAGGCAAGGCTGGAAAAGGACCTCCCTAAGAGGAGCTCCTATCATCACCAACCTGTATCCAGCTTTCAAAATAACTGCACTTCAAGTATTGGAAAACTTGCTGCTCAATTCCAGGGCAGAGTGACAGGCCAGCTCTGAGTCAGAACCACAAGCTAAACCTGTAGGTCATGGAATTAAACTTCAGATCTAGTATTGCACTACAAAAGTTTTTCTTTAATAACATTCCCCAGTACTTCAGTCCCTAACGTGGTAGCTTAGGCTCTGTCTGAACCCTCTCACAGATCCACAGGCTTAGGTCAAGGTGGTGACTACTCTTTCCCATTCTCAACAAAAACTCTGGCATAACCAGAGCTCACAGCCATCGACACTTCAGCCTCCATGGCCTATCAGCTACTTTCAACACCACTAACCTTAGTTTTCTCCTAAAATTTTAAGAGAATTTTTCTTTACAAATTTTAGGAGGGAAGCCCTCCTCTAATTGTTCCTTTTCTCCTGGCTAATCCTCCTGAATTACTCCTTCATTTCTCCTGGCTAATCCTCCTGAATTACTCCTTCATTTTGACCTTTAAAGGATCCCTCTTTCAACCTTTTCTGGCTTTCAGTTTCAGATGCACATGGTCCTCAGTGCCCTTCTCTGTATATGTTCTCTGTGAATTCTCTGTCTCATTAATTTGCTACCTCTGTACTGGTAATTCACGAATCTAACTCTTCTTCCAGTCAAGTGAAGAACAGAGTCTTCAACATCTGCCTGTGGATATCCAGATACAGCTCAAGATGATTAAAGCAAAGGTCTTATGTTTCTTTTACATAACCTGGTTTTCTCACTTGCTGAGGATATTATCACTATCTTGCCTATAAACAGCTCTCATCTTCAACATTCCCATATGTACGTCTTTGCATCCCTCTGCATAACATTCCTTCCCATCCCTATCAGAACTTTGACATTTTGCATCTCAACATCCTCTTTCCTAACCCTGAAAAGTGTGCTTTTGTCACGCTTATGTCTACCCTGAATGCTGTTGGTAAGATCATGTGTCTAGACCACAGCTTTTTTATATTGCCTCTTTTTTTTTTGCTTTGTATTTTTCCATTGTGAAGCCCTTTTCAGTAACATCAGACAAAACCTGCATGCCTTCACTTCGAAAGCCTTTTGTGACCTGTCCCTTCCTACCTTATCAGAATCCATTTGTTGCTATGAGAATGATCCTGCCTCCAACAGGATCCTGCCTCAATGGCAGCCTTCACTCTCACTTCTTCTGTACTCCAATGTGCCCTTTGGTATTTCCTCCCAAGCTGCTTTCATCCTGAGAGGATCTTTCTGCAACACCTGCAAAGGAACCTCTTCATCATTCTTTTAAAAATCTCAAAAGCTTATTTTTGACCTGCACACTTTTTTTTTTTTGCCAATGGCTGAGCTCTCACATGCAGAGACTCCTATCTACCTTTCTAACCAAGACTGTTTCATTGCCTCCTTCTGCTACCCCATCTGTCTACTACCTTCTTGTCTCTCACACTTTGCCTGCAAACTCTCTAGAGCAGGTTTGTCATCTTTCAGCTCATCCTGGATTTGTACAGAACCGTGCATACGAAGTCCCTGCTCAGCTACCAGAATCACTAGGGACTTTGAAAAACGATTTTATTATTGTTATTACAATAATCACACGTGAGGTAGTTACAACACATTCTTTTTCCCTTACACAGTGCTAGGGATAACACCCATGTTCCTGCCACTCCTATTCAAGCAGCAAGAGTTTGTGCAGCATAGTGGAGCAACTTTATCTTTGTTTAATAAAAGGTTGTGCCACTACTGTAAAATAGTTGTACAAACAACACCATGTACTACATCATGCTGAAAATAAATGAGTAAAACACCACCTCCCTGGAGCAAAAGCCAACTCTGGTTTAAGCATAACCTGCTTCCGTGTTACCAACATGCTACTTCAACACGGGATGTCCAAGCCATACAATGTACAACTATACATCTTTAATCTGTCAGCACTGTAATTATTGCTACTGTTTCTCTTTGTTACTATTACTAGTGAGCATTCTGTTGTTATCACTATTATTGACACGGATTACTCACCATCAGGTTTAAACGGGATTTTATTTTTGTAAAAGCGCAGATTGCACAAGTCATTTTGATATCGAAGATCTTTAAAGTTCTGCTGAAAGAAAGGAAATAGGGCATTATCAGCCTACAAAAGTCTATCAAGAACATCCAGAAAGTGATAGTGTGCTCTTTGAATAATTTGAGGACAAAAAAAAATCAGTTTTAGGAAAACTGTAAATCACATAGAATTACTTATAAATTGAAAGATTCAGTTAAAGGATTTGCAAGTTCCTTCTGGCTGGTACTGTCTCCTACTGAGGCAGAGGTTAGAGCAGGAAACACAGCAACACCTTGACTTTGGTCTCAAGGAACTTCCAAGACACAAATAATAGTAAGTCCAAACTCTATCATCTACTCTCTTCAATATTCAAGGCACAAGGCTTTTTCTGGGCTCCTACTGCTGTTCCCAGGCTTACACATCTCATGTGTTTGCATATACACCTGGGATGAAAAGACATTGCACTAGTCTCAATCCTCTCCCACTGGCATACGCTGGGCCTCTGCATCAGCTTTTTGATCCTTCTCATTTCTCGTATTTATTAGGCACCATTAAGGTTTAGGAATGTTTGGGTTGTGTGCAGTCTTCTACTAAAAAGACCCCTTTAAACCATAAAATATTCTTACTGGATACTGGTGTCGGTACTTGTATAAATCTCTTGCTGCATAGAAGCTTCTCTTTGGCTTGGCTGTCAGCTCGCTTCCATCACCACTCTGAAACAATCAGGAAGTAGAGAATAACCATACACAAACAGTAAATACTGAATTTGTGTAACATCGAAATAACTATTTTTCATGATGGATTTCAGCAATGTAAACAGACACAAGTGCATGCATTTGCCTACTGTTTGCTCAACCACTGAAAATCTCCCTACTGAATACTTAATGCCACATATTTTAAACCTAAATTAAAAAATAAAATAAAATACAAAAGCAAGACTATGAAATGTCCTTCCAATGAGACTGTATTTGATTTAAATCAACAGGTTGATTGTCATTTACAAATGCAAGACTTAAAAGTAAACTAGAGTGCTAGCACAAGATGAAATAAGTAACTGAACATGAAAATGCAGAGACACTACTCATTTTGAACAGGAAATCATACTGTTTGCAAAGATTATTTGTCATGTGTACATTTACTTAATTGTTAGCATTGCATCCTGGGGAAGAAAATGATTAGTCATGGACAAGCCAAATTTCAGTTCTAACACTTTCTTGAACCATTTTATATTATGTGTATCTCAGAACTTAGGAACTACTAAATCCCAAACGAAAAACCTGCTTGGAGAAAACACATGTACAAGAACCTGTACTGGTCCGCAGCTGTTTGGAAGCTGTGACCTGAAACAACCAGAGCCCATCAAGGTCAATGGAAATAATCCCAATGACTTCAGAGAACACTTGAAAAAGCTGCGTGCATTGAAGAAAAACAGAAAATGAAGCATTACTGTACAGAGGCTTCAACTTGTCATCAACAACTTTATCTTCTTTGTAATTTCTTTGTAACCATACTGCAGCAAAACGTTTTGTGTTCTTCAACCTTATAAAATAAGTCTCTAAACTAAAACCAAAGGCCAAATCAGAAAAAAAATAATTCATTCCACTCCTTGCAATACACATGCAATAGGTTAAAGTCAAGTCTAAAAGGGAAGTGTCCTGTGACTGCACTGGACATTTGCCTTTATTATTGTCCATCCCACTGCTCATCAATTGCATGTTAATGACAAACAAGCATCTCTTTTCATTCCTCCTTTTGCAAGACCAGCTTTGACCATACCTACAGGCAAAACATGCTTTCGTGAACGAGCAACACCCCTTGACTCTCGGTTATCAGGCGCTACCATCACACATCTCAAGCAGGAAAGAGAAAAATCCTGATGCTTATTTAATTTTGTACAGTTTCTGAACCAAATATAAATGTACTATATCTAACAGGCTAAAAAGAAAGAAAGAGAAAAAGACCCAGCTGGTCCACCCTGCGTTCAGTTCTAACTCTAATAAAATCACTGCCAGTGAAACCCTTTATTTCTTTAGGGTCAGCGTTTTTAAAGGTTTTTAAAGATGGAAACTTCCTCTGAAAATTCCTCACCTCGGACCTACCACAAACACGTTACCACGGATGGGTTTTTAACCCATTTAATTAAGAGGCCAAGTTCAAGGCTACATTTAATTCAAAGCAGAACCTTCTCCAGAAACAGCAGCAGCGGAACTGACAACCGACTTCAAGGCCTCGACGTTCTCCCGTCAGGAGGTTACGGTCATGATGGGGGGCAGAAACCAGCTTATTTCTGCTTCAGACGCAGAGCTGGTTTCTCTCAAGCCCCGGCCGCTCTCCATGCAACGGGAAGGTCCCCGCGCCGCGCTGCCTCCGCCGCTGGCAGCCGCCCGGGACGAGCCGGGTCCGCGGGTACCGCAGGGAGGGAGGCAGCGGGGCTGCTCCGGCCCGGCCCGGGTCTTGGATCGGCTCCGCCTGTTCTCCGGCGCCGGGGAGCCCATCGGGGCAGCAGCAGGACCGCCCGGCCCGGCGCCGCGGAGCGCATCGGGGCAGCGGCAGGACAGCCCGGCCCGGCGCCGCGGAGCGCAGACGCCAGCGCCGAGCGGTGGCGGTCCCCGCCGGCCCGCGCCCTGCCTCCCCTGGCCGCAGCGGCCACTCCTCCCGGCCCGCCGCGGCACGGCCACCCGGCCCGCGGGCAGGGCGCGGCGGGAGCGCGCCCGGCGCTGGCGGTACCTGCTCGGGGCTGGTGGCGTCCGCCTCTGCCCGCTCCCCTTCCTCCGGCGGCGGGGACGGGGGCGGCGGGGGCTCCTGGGGCCGGCAGTCTGCGGCTGGCAGCTCGGCCGGCTCTTCCCCGCCTCCCGCGGCAGCGCACACCCCCTCCTGCCGCCGCGGCTCCCCGCCGGGATCCGCCGCCTCCGGCTCCGAGTCGGTCTCCCAGGTGGAGTCGCAGTCCTCCACCGTGGTGGGCTCCTTGAAGCTGACCCCGCTCAGCAGGCTGCCCATCGGGCAGGGCCGGGCCGGGCCCGCCGCCGCGCCGCTCGGAGGCCGCGGAGGCCGAGGGCTGGGAACGGCCGCGGGCTGCCTACGGCTGCGGCATGGCGGGGTGGGGAGGGGAGGCAGCAGCGGCCGGGGCTGCTCCTCCGCCCGGCCCCAGCCCACGGACACGCGCAGGGCGGAGCTGGAGGCTCCGGGATTTCCACAGGAGCCACGCACGCACGCCCAGTCCCCCGCCCGCCCCGCAGCGCCCGGTGCGCCCAGCCCTGGTGCGGGCACCGGTGGTACCGGGCCGCCGGCACCGCGGCGGCGGGCAGGTGTCCCTGCGCCACCCGCCGCCGCCACCGGCTCCGCTCGCGGGGCCGCGGGCCGCCGGGGAACGGGGCTGGGACGACCCTGGGGAAACCCGTGCTCCACTGGGAGATTGGGGAAATCTCCCCTTCGCCCCGAGGGGGTTTCTCCTCTTGGAGGAGGCCTCGGTGTCCCCTGAAGGGTCAGGAGAAAGGCAAGCGGGTGCGGACGTTTACCGAGAAGAGCAGGGATGGCAGCAGCCACAGAGCAGTGGTCGGTGAAAGAGCTGCTGGTTTGGTGACAGAGCAGCCGTGTTGCCAGCGGTGTGCACACATGGGTTGGCATCTAGACATGGGAAGGGTTGCGGTGAGGTGGACCTCATGGAATATACGGGTGCCAGAGGAGACAGGAATGGAGAGGGCAATAGTGTGGTACCCAGGCAGTTTCAGCTGCTCCTAAAACCCCTGAGAGTTTGGGGATAAAACTTGTTTCAGGATAGTTTATTTGCCATTGTAGCTCACCTAGGTGAGCCACAAGCCTGTCCTACGGCTCAGTCTGCCTCAGGTGACCATTCTTGCCTGTAAATAGTGTTTTAATGTGCAATAAAAAATCCCCATCAAGAAGGTACAAGAAAGGTTATAAGAGGCCAGGCAGTAGGGCTGGATGCTAGAGCTGCAGTTGGAGGAACATAGTATTTTAAAAGACTCATGCTTATGTCTTGCAGTTTTGGGGAGTTCCCTCTTCTTTGGCCTTATTTGGAGGAAAGTCAGATTTGTTTCCTGCTTCCACAATATCTCCTCCCATGCTGTTGGAATAGTTTGAAGGAAGTGACTTAAGAAATTCTGATGTCTGGAACTTGTTTGTCCTGATTGCCTGCTGACTAGCTACTTCCATTGACCAACATCAACTGGTCCCAGTATAGACCCGCTCTGCTTCCCCTACTCTGCTACAGCCAATACTCCCTCACATTGACTATGTTTATACTAGGGAGAGCAGAGCCTCAACAGCATGCCTTGTACATGTATCAAAAATCAGGTGAAGGTTTTGATGATATTTAGTTTGCATGGCAACTAATCTCACAAACTAAAGATCTTCTTGCAAGAAAGATCTGTCTCTTGTGCAAATAACTGCTCCTTATTATAGAAAGCTCAGTTTTACCCAAAGAGCACAGCTACTAGCCAAATCTCATCACAGCACTTTACGAGGATTTTTAAAGGATCTGGATCTTAGACTGGGAGTCAAATTAACTGGCTTGGTATTGCTATGGGAAGCCAGTGCCAGGAGCAGAAGACTGCTTTGATTTGCTTACAGTAGTCCATGCTGCTGAAGTGATGTGATGGAGTTTCCTGAAGTGCTGGGATGTATTTTTGGAGTTTCTGAGGGGTTGATAACTAGGTATACCATATTGTTTGCAATCTATGCAAGAAGTGACAGAAATGAGGCTGGCTGAAGCCTAACCGACTGGTGCCAGGGTGGTGGAGGTTTTCCTAGCCGACCAGAAATGTTGTAAGGCATTATTCACTGCTATAAAGGAGCTTATTATCAGCAGGTAAGCTAGAAGAACTCTCAAATTAGAAACTGAATTGACTGATTGTTGGTATGGCACTTCAGAAAACAGGCAGTGGCACCAATGACGCAAGCCTTCAAAATGTTTCAAATACCCATCCAAATAACTTCAGTTTTAGCTGGATTCAGCTCTCATGCAATTGGTTTTCATCCTTTAGCTTGTCATTGGACAGTGGCTAGTTTCTAAGTGAGTTTGCTCAGGAAAGGAAGATTGAACAGCTCTTATGTAGATCAACAAGAATCACTAGTTAGACTGTGATGGGGCATCCAGTTTGTGCCTGTTGAGACCTGGCTGCACTATTGTGCAGCTGAAATGAGGAACAAAGGGTTCCTTCCCTGAAAGAGTCATCTGCTATTTTTGTCATCACAACCATCTCACAGCAGCTCAGAAGGACACGGGTTGTACTTTTTGAGATAAGAATACTCTTAAGTTTTAGATGTGGTGGGGCAAATCTGCACTTTGGCTGGAGTGTGCATTTTTTTCATGAACAATGTCTCTTTCACAGTTGCAGCTTATTGCTGGTTCTGGTTGTGAATTGGAGGCAGTCAGGATTCACGAAGAGGCTCTAGCATCCTACAAAGCTTCTTAGAGTGGTATTTGAGAGCTTGAAAAGATCCTCAAGATATATCTAATTAAAAAAAATATATAATTTCAGTCATCTGACAGATGTAATTCGTAGTGATTTTTGAGAAGATGGTGAATTTTTGGCATTTGAGTTCACTAAAGTATTCCAGTACAACAGAAGATGAGTAAGTGCTATACCCAGGAGGACCTGTTTTGATCAAATAGTCTGACTTCTGCATAACACAGGCCAGAGTAGTTCTTACTCTACCCATTTCTGAAGAATGATAGAAGACCTGCAGAAATGCACACCACTACCACATCAAATACTGACTTTCATGAAGCTGATGAAAAAACATCGGCATTTGACTTCTGGTTATAGATTTTATATACATTTTAAACAGCACAGATTATTGAAAAAAGATTTTTTTTTCTTTCATGAGGACATGGTTTTATAAGGACTTCAAAATGGATACCACATCACTTTATGGAAGCTAATGCTGCATGTATATCAGTGTGGTAACTGTAAAATTTTATTAAAAATTAAATATAAGGTAATTGTAATATTTCATTATCCTGGGAGGATGCTTTGAATAGGATACCAGAGAGGTCAATTAACAACTGTAGAGAGTCTTACCTAGCTAATATTAAGGTGATACAAAGCTAGGAGCAATTATGCATCCTTAGAGGATATGAATAAACTACAAAACTACTTTGATAAATGGCAGAAGAGGGCAAAATAAATAACATTGGTAAAATGAAATTTACTTCAGACAATATAGAGCTATTAATAGTAGATACCTATGCAAAAGTAGACTGCAGAGAGGCAGCAATACAACAGAAATATCTGGGAGTTACAGTAGTATTAACACATGTTCAGACAAGGGTCCCAATATATTTGGACACCAACATATATTTGGGCAAATGTACAAAGTCAGATGGGTATGACAATGTTTTGCATGCAACACCTGTAGCTGACTGTATTTTAATGGGCTTTGTTACTTTGTTGGCTTATTTTTCAAAGGAACTGGGCATTCTCAATGAATATCTGACTATGCTGAAGTTTAATTATCTTCTTTAGTTCAGTAATGCCCCAGATTGCTAAATGCCAAGCCTGAGGTAGTATCTATAGAAGGTGAATCTAATTTATAAAGTTCTCTATAATTTTCCTCTGGTGAATGTCATTGGAAATGATTAACTAACTGGAAACTCAGAAGTCACGTTGTATATGTGCATAAATTTGTTTCTATTGAAATCTGAAATTAATTTGCAGGGAAGAAAAGACTTCACATAGATCATGCTAGACATTACAGATCAGTGTATTAAGCTCACTGAAGCCAGCAGAAGTTCTCTTTTTTGCTGGGTTATGGTTACAACCCTGAAGACCTTAACTAAAGCCCTGTTTATTGGAGTGTCTTATACTAGGGCTCTGTAAAAGGCCACAGCCAAGGTAAGCCCAGAACAAATTAATAGGAGTGTACTACCTTAAGATGGTATGTCTAGGTGGTCAGAGAAGTAATCTCAGTCTAGGCTTTAAGTCTCTAAGATTCTGCTCAGTTTCTTTCCAGACTGGCCTTTCAAACGTAGCACAAGGCTGCAGCCAGTTTCTTGAGAGGAAATCAGTCCAGTTGTAGGATGGTACATGGTCTAAAGGAGCTGCTGTGCAGTAACCCCTGATTTATAGCTAGGGTCCTAGTGATGGACTGAAACCAGCTGCCTGGGTTAGCATGCTCAGCTTTCCTGCAGCAGAGCTTGACTATGGGCATCAGCAGGTCAGCTGCCTGACACCACTGATAAGAGATGACACTTACTTGCCAAAAATTCACACAGGGTTAGGTGATACCAGTGATTTTTGCTAAAGGGCTCCTGGACTGCACCAGGCAAGCTGGTAATTTTGTCAGTGGAACCTAGAAAGAGATTCTTCTTGAAAGACAAACCGAGATTCTGATTCAGAAGCCCAAATTTAGGTATCCAGGTGCCCTTGGAGATCCCTTAGCGTATCCATCTTCTGCTGCAGAAGGGCACTGGTGCTCCACAGGTTTGGTAGGTCCTGTGGTATAGCTGCCAGCCCCATGCAGATATCTTGGCTACTCTAGGACATCTCAAACAGAACAACACACCTACTAGGTGTGTGCTTATCACATGTAGGCAGGGGCCAACTATGTCTACATGTGACTGGTTGGTTGGCTGAGTAACTTTGAAAGCCACATGGACTGTATTGACCAGAGCTCCATTTATCTAATAGGTGCTTACACCCCTAGGTAGCTTGTAAGCATACAACTTTTCTGAAGGGGAACTATCTGTAATCATGTCACACCCCTTAATACATTTCTAGTGAGAGACTCTGAGGACCCTTGTTTCAGAGTATCTGTTGCCAGGTATGTAGAACTCAAATCTCTTTAGGAAGAGGCAGGGCTTTAACCTTCTTGCTACATCCTATTGAATTTCTTATGCATAAGATCACAAAGATAAGGAGACTAACAGAAAATTGTCTCCTCCTTGGTCTTTGAATGAATAGACAGTCTTAGGCTCTATGACCAACAAAGAAGTATGAAAGAGTAGAAGGAGATCATAGCATCATACAACATTATGTCATGTCATTATTCTGTGCTTTATTTCCTCATCTAAACACAGCAGAAGTTTTGCAGAGCCCCTTCTCCGTCTATAACGAGGAGGCAATAATAAAACCTGTTGTACTCTGCTTGGGTTAAAGGGCCTGACTTGGGCAAGGTAACATAAAGTGGGGGCATCCGCTGGGAGTGCAGCCCAGCAGTACCAACCTACAGCCATCACAGATTTGGCCCACCTCTGCCAGCTGAAAGAGAAGCATGCACAAGCAATAATACTTCAGTTTGACTAGACTGGGAGCTCATGCTGTCCCTGGAAAAGATATTGACAGTCAACCACTATTTCAAGACCACAGACTCTGCTTGTTCTTTATTAACTGAGTTTTTGTATGTGACTGTGTGAATTTATATAGTCAGGATGGTGCAGCGTAGCTATTTCAAAGATCTAACTGACATCAAGATTTATGTGACTCATGGGACACGGAATCTCTACGAGTGAAAAAAGTCCATGTTAAATTATATGCATTTGTGCAGTTCTGTAGTTTGCTTTTGGGCAGACGATTGTGGATTTCGTACAGTTCATCAAGGATGATTTGAAAATGCCTAAAATCATTGATCTTTAGCTCCTCAGCAGTTACTTCCAGTCAGAGGCAGGCATGAGACCAAATAATACAAGTGGGCCAACTGCAGGCAGTGACTCTGCCACCACCTGCTTTTCATCCTTTTCCATGTCATGCTTTGTATGTCATCTATAGAAAACCGATATAAATGCATAAACTGGGGAAGAAGTTTATCAGGAAAGCCATTTATAATTACATTACTGATGCCCACAGGGCTTTTAGCTTGTGATTAAGGCGAACACGCATAGCCTGAGATATAAAAGCAAGCAAACAAACACAACCAGAGACAGAAACCACCACCAATACTGCCTTTCATTTACAGTGATTTTTACAACCATTTGGGCTCGTTTACTAGTTAAACAATGCAGCACAGCATCAAAACACAGGTCCAGGTCCAGCTCCCCAGCTGCATTGGGGCTGAGTTGTTTTCTGCATCAGCCCTACCTGTTGCTCTTTGATGGCACCTCAGAGTGACCCGTCCCCATGCCTGCCAAACTCTGGATGACTTCAAGGTGCGCAGGCTGGAGGGAGAAGACTGGACAGCCAAAGAATTCAGCTACTTTGGAGTGATGGGAGCAAGAAATGGCCCACAGTTTTTGACACAAACCTCATTTGAGATGGGACTGAACCATGTTACACTTCACATAATGTGAGCTTCAGAGAAAATGCTGAAAGCAGTTGGTGCACACAGGTTCTGGAATGAAAGGAGTAGGGTTTTTATCTTACTTGTTACCCCTATAATATTCCTTATCAGAGGCTTCCTTAGATCACCACAGGACAGCCTTATCATAATGCTATTGTATTCTATTCTGATGAAAACATGTTAGCAGAGTCTGTAAAAGCCTCCACCCTTTATCTCCTCAGTGCCATCAATACCTTAAGTGTACTTGCTGTCTCAATAGAGCATGCAAAATGTGTAAGTCTAAAGAGATTAAATTCTGCTTCTGGTGACACTGTAGAGCTAACAAGGTATAGGGAAGTTCTTTTCCTGATATGGAGAAGCTGATTTATGTGTTAACAAATAATGGTAACCAATGTTCACTTTAGGGATCTGATGCAGTGGTCAAAATTATCTGAAGGCAGTGAGCACGTGCAGTATTCCAGAATTAGCCCGTCTCGTTTCGTAACGTGCCGTGTTACAGCGCGAAGCCACCCGGCAGCCTTTGGTGTGCTCGGGAAAGACATCTCTATTCTTTCACATCGGTGATTGACCAGTTTGAATGAACCAGTGGCATCCAAACGGGCTCACTTCTGTCTTGAATAGAGAGATGAGTGAATAAGCACATCGTTGTCCTTTCTGCATGTGGCAAAGTGGGCTAGCAAAAAAATTGATGCTAATATGCTAAAATACAAGTAGTGCTTTGTCTTCATTTAGTACATCATATCCAGGAGTTTGCTCGCAGCAGGATTTGGGAGAAGTTAATTTGAAAAAAAAAAAGAAAAGATAAAATTAGGTGAGATATGAAATTCCAGAATTTGGGGATGACCAAGGAAGTGCAAATTACATATACATTTATCAATAGCATTGTCTTTAAAAAAACAACCTAAGCAAAACTCAAAAAAACCCCACAGTATTACCATAATTACAGATAAAATCAGAGAATTAACGGTGGATAAAGCTATTAAAATACATTGTCAAACAAAGGTCAGTACAAAGCAAAACACAAACCAGGGCACAGGCAAAAGAGCATGGCCAAATCCAGACTCAGCAGGTAAAGCTGAGGACAGCCAAAGAAGGAAAGGACTGATTCAGGCCAGGGATGGGAAGCAGGGAACAGCTTCCTTGCCGGGTAATTGTGGCTTATTCAGAGGACAGGAGTATCCTTACCAAGAGGATAGGAACAACTAAACAATATACTTGCTTCATCATTGTCACAACCTAAAAAGAAATCTCATCCTACAGCAGAAATGTATGGCTAACAAACCAGAAGCAGTTTTTATTCTTGGAACTGACGTTAAAAAGGACAAAACCCAATTATTTTTTCTTAAGAACATTAAAGTGATGGCATTTCCTGGCTTGGGTGCTTTGTGGTGGTGTTGCTTTGTAGTGGGAGGTTGCAAGTTAAGATCAGGAGATAACGTTAACATTGCAAGGAACACAGGAGGAAAAAAACACAATGCATGTTTGTGCTCATTAAATGAATTCTTCAAAGGAATCAGGTTGAAAACAAAATAAAAATTGCCAGCCATGCATGAGTAATAATATTGAGTGGTCTGGATGTTTTTTATGGGAGCTGACTGAAACTGACACAAGCAGTTCCCCCTCATGCAGGTGTTTGCCATTTCTAGCATGTAATGATCATCTCCCCGTTCTGCTCCAGAGAAAAATAATGATTAATTTTTGCGTTACATTTCTATGAATTTTGTCACCCTCTAACACCACTCATAGCTGGCCTTAAGCAGTGAAATATTTGAGAGGTCTGATGGCATGCCAGAGTAAAAAAATAAAGCATCCATGGTATTGTAAGCACCATGTTAGGGCTAAAAAGATAGAATAGGAACAGCCCTTTTCAGCACCATCAGTTTGAGCAGGCAAATCGGTGGGACACGAATCTAACCACTTTGGTGTGTGCTTTCATTTACATTACAAAGGAATGTTTTTGGCAGGAAGTCAGTGTAAGCAGTATTCATTATTCCTTTAAGGGGCTTGATAATTCAGTGATATGATGATATCACGGTCATGCACGGCAGGCTACCAATGCTGTCAACAATCCACCAAGATATAAATTAAATCTTGTTTCAGCATCAGTATTTCTGTATGCAGTCCTGAGATCATGGGGTGAAAACTAGTCATGATTGATGCTTGTGAGACATTTTGGGCCAGGGAGAGGACACCAGGAGCTGATTAAAAGTTGTGAATGAAGTCGTCATTAGCACACTGGGTATGAAAATATCAGAAAATATGAAAAGTTATTAAATCTGACAAAAAAAAAACCCAACCCTCAAGAGGAATCCTCAAGTCCATCTCTGAAGTCTATCTTTCTAGATATGGAAAAGAGACACGGGCTTCTCATGCAGCTTTGGACATTTACAGTGTGGATGCCTCTAAATGGTTACTCAGAGTCCCCTTACTGTCAGTGGAGAAAAACTGGAGCTGTTAGGTAATGAATCATTTAATTCTAACATAGACATTTAAACTAAGCCTGATGAAATACCTCTTTCTTTGTCACCTTTATAAAGGGAGAGCAACTGACTGACAGACATGTAGACATCTACACTGAAGATATCTAAAGTTACCCAAGAAGACATCCATTTTCAGTACCTAGACACATTTTAATCTACCAGGCTGAGCTTGTTCTGCTTGGCCATCTGATAAAAGACTGAAAAACTCAACTGGTTTAAAGAACTCTTGCAAAGCATGGTCCCACCAGGAGGGCAGCTCTGCACCCAGTAGTGTTGCACAGAAATCACAGTGCAATTCTCAGCACCCAGATTCGCTGCTGGGGTGTCTGCACAGATTTGCGCTGTGGGGAATAAAGGAAGAGGGAGACCGCCACAGCAAGAGATTCAGAACCGTAACCTGACTTTGGTGCTTTTGAGGGTGCACCTATATCAGTGTTTTAGTCTGGATCATGAGAGAACAGCTTTTCTTTTTCTTTTTCTTTTTCTTTTTCTTTTTCTTTTTCTTTTTCTTTTTCTTTTTCTTTTTCTTTTTCTTTTTCTTTTTCTTTTTCTTTTTCTTTTTCTTTTTTCAGATCAAGTAAACTGGAAGATGGAGTCCAGAATGCACTTCAGATGCAGTGGGCATTCAGTCTGCAGGCCCAGATTAGGACTATTCTGAAGAAGAAAAAAATCCCTAATGTTCATAGTGTGGGTGTCAGGTCATAGAATCATAGAATGGTTTGAGTTGGAAGGGACCTGTAAAGGTCATTTAGTCCAACTCCTCTGCAGTGAGCAGGGACATCTTCAACCCATTCAGCCTGACCTTGAATGTTTCCAGGGATGGGGCTTCTAACACTTCTCTGGGGAACGTGTTTCACCACCCTCATTATAAAAAATGCCTTATATCTAGTCTAAATCTCCCCTCTTTTAGTTTAAAACCTTTACCCTTTGTCCTATTGCTACAGGCCCTGCTAAAAAGTTTGTCCCCATCTTTCTTGTCGTACCTTTATAGTACTCCTAGTTCCTTTAAGTACTGAAAGGCCACAATAAGGTCTCCCCAGAGCCTTTTCTTCTTCAGGCTGAACAACCCCAACTCTCTCAGCCTCTCTTCATAGCAGCAGTGTTCCATCCCTCTGATCTTTTTTGTGGCCCTCCTCTGGAGCTGCTCAAACAGATCCATGTCTTTCTTAAGGTCCTCAGCACTGACTGTTTTGCTCTTCAGGTCTGCTATTGGTTTTTACTGCCTGCTACTATAACACAAAGTGAATGGGGCCCTGGCAGAGCCCTTTGCTCCATTAACCATTGGAGGAATTTAGGAAGATAATACAGCTAAGGCAGCATGCTCAAAAGTTAATTAAATGAATAACCACCAAATGGACTCAACACTAGTTTTGCAAAATCCACTGTTTAAACAAAAGAAACATCCATTAAACAGGCAGAAACAAGTCCTGCACAAGGCATGAGGCAGTGAATTAACTGAGGATGCAAAATAACTGCTGATTACCAATTACTCTTCCAGGCCTACAGAGTTAGTATATCTGTCTGAGATGGCTACTAAATTCAAAACACAGCTACCCGTGGGATTTTGTTTATAGCAGTACAGCTTCAGGACTTCATCCAAGCATAAATTGTAGTGAACTAACCATGACATTATTACCTACCGGTTAACAAGGCTGCAAAAGAACAATATGAACTGCAAAACAAAGCACAAAGACCTTTTCCAGCACTACTGACCCACCTGAGTGCATCAGTCACCCCAGTAAAAAGTAATATTGCACACCTGATGATAAAGCATTATTATCTCTACCAGAGTTACAATACAAAATAAAGTACTTTAGGTTAAATCTTGTAATTAAAGGATGGTACAAGAAGCTGAATGAGAAACAGAACTAACCAGGGCTCTACCAAGACAGTCTGAAGCGTACTTAAGGAAACACTGCTTTACTGTGAGGGTGACAGAGCACTGGGACAGGCTGCCCAGAGAGGTTGTGGAGTCTCCATCTCTGGAGATGTTCAAAACCCACCTGGACGCTTTTCTGTGTAACCTGCTGTAGGGAACCTGCTTTGGCAGGGGGACTGGACTAGATGATCTCCTGAGGTCCCTTCCAAGCCCTACCATTCTGCGATTCTGTGATACTGAAGTCAGCTTAAAGACAGTCCTAAATTTGTATTGATTTTGGATCAACCCTTTGGAAAAAGCAGACCTGGAGCAGTAATGGGATAGGAGACTGCCTAGGAACACCTAGTCCTGTAGGTTTTTGGTCAGTTACCAACACTGTTTTAGCCACAGATCCAAAACACAGCACCACTATGAAGAAAGTTAACTCCATCCCAGCCAGACCAGTACACTGCCCAAATTCTCCCACACACCCTGTCACCCAGAAATCTACTGCTTCAGGGCAGAATCCCATGTCACACCCCCTACCAGCTGGCTACCCTTACGAGAAGGTAACACCGGGTTCACAGCCCACATCCATGTAAGAGCTCTGTGTCAGGATGTTCAAGAAACTGAGCAGCCATTGCAATAAGGCTGGAAATATCTACCCCAGCGGAGGGGGAGGTGCTGCTCTTCACTCTTCCCACAAGCAGCTTCCAGAGGAGAGGAGGAAGGTGTAACTGCTGCTGCCTCCATGCAATGATTCTCCTCCAGAGACTGGGAGGGCAGCGATACAGGGGCCAAATACCAGACTGGGCTCAAGGGCAGTGCTTTTATCATAGGCATCCTAGGCAAGACAAAACAAAGTGATAAACTACACAGAAAACAGCAAAAATTGAAAGGAACCATTAACAAGCCCTGGAATTAAATGTACAGCTAGAAAGGGCAGGAGCAGGTAAGGGAGCAAATATGGCAACCAGCAACAGTAAGTACCAGCCTGCCAAGTAACGGCTAAATAGCTGTAACAGCTGTAAACTCAGTCTAGCACACTCCAATCAATCTGTCATTATCTTGAACCCCTCAAGCTCCATGTCAGGTGCCAAAAAGGACTGTGGCAGGTTGCCCATGGCTAGCAGCCAAGTACCCACATAGCTGCTTGCCCGCTCCCCCACTCCAGAAGGACAGAGGGAGGAAATAGGAAGGACAAAACTAAGGCAACTCTTGGCTTCAGACAAAGACAGTTTAATAGGTAAAGGGAAAAGAAAAAAAACAAGAGAACCAAAGGAAGTGTCTCACTACCTGCCACAGGCAGACCTTGGAAGCCACTCTCCATCCCCTCTTCTTCCTCTACCTCAATTTTTATTTCTGAGCATGATGCTATGTGGTGTGGGACATCCCTTTGGACAACTTGTGTCAGCTGTCCTGGCTGTGTCCCCTCCCAACCACTGGTGCACCCTCAGCTTTCCCACTGGGGGACAGAGTGTGAAAAAGAGAAATCCTTGACGCTGCGCAAGCACTGCTCACCAGTGGCCCATTGGTGTGTTGCCAACACTGCTTTAGCCTCAAACCCAAAGCACAGCACCATGTGGGCTGCTATGAATTAAGTTAACTCTGTCCCGGCCAGACCACTACACCTTGGAGTAACTGCTCCAAGTGATCACTACACGAATGGCCTCATATGACATTATCTAGGAGCACCTTCATTGCTTCACAAGCTTTAAGGTCTTCCTCATGCAATGCATTTGCATATTTTCAGGGAAGTTTCAAAACGCTTTACCCTTCCTGTAAACAAATGGACACTGATTCTCAGGAAGAGAAAATGACATTTTTGCATACTTTGTTATTTAATAATTCTGATTTAAAAAAAAAAGATTGAGCATGTTTCCATAGTTACTTTTTTTTAAGACTAGTAGACTGCTTCAACCCTTTATAGGTCAATCTGAGTATGTGGTTAAAATTGAGATTTCCTGAGAAGACTATCCTGAGTTAAATTTCAGAAAAGCTGCTACCAAAGGATCAGAATATCTTTTACTTTAAAAAAAAACCATAACAAAACAACCTTTTTGAAGTATTTTGGAACAAAGGTATCTCATCAGTTGTTTGCTCTGTAAATTAGGTGTATTAAGGAAAAAATTATCTGTAGAATGACTTTAACTCAACACCTATAAAATTCAAACTTTGTTGTGCTGATTTTCTGAGAGCATAAAAACACTAGAAAGGCTAAATATAATGTTCTACAAGGAAACCCAATTTTTTTTTTTTTTTGCACACTATATACAAAACTAAAGGGACACAATTTAATACATGTCAACAGTTATTCTTTAAAAATGGAAATTTAAAATAAATCCTTGTGATCTTTGTTCAAAAGTGTTCCTACTTTCACTCAAGTAAAATCAGACATTAATACAATTGCAGATTCTCTGCATGGCAACAAAACAGCACAGACAATTCTGGTCCTCTGTGGGTGTTTCTGTGTATAACACTGTTTCACTCACTGATGTAATGCTGCTTCTTCATTCTCTAACCCTTCCCATTCATTTGCAAAGGAGGTGTACATTAAAATAACCAAGAATGCTTCTGCTGAAAGCATTTACTTCCTCCAGGAGCGGAGATGGCTAACAAAGCTAAGTGATATAACAATTTACAGAAAATCATACAGCTTCAGTTGTGAACAAAAGTTACATCCTTCCTTCCACCTACCTTTCGTAACAGCAGTATCACTCCCGTTCTCCTTGCCCATGAACCTCTTATTCCTTGGATTAAACTAACATCCACTGATCCCAACAGGGACTTGCTGTGCCATGCCCTGTACAAAGCAACAGCAAGCTATTTGCCTGACCATGAGTAACTCACTTGTGATCTCAGTTCGTGTAAGCACTGCTGCAGAAGTCATATAGCATGTGGCAGGACAGCAGCACTGCTCACCTGCAAAACTAGCTCTAAATTAAGACAAAATGCAACCAACAATGTGAAAATTGAACACAGAGAGCATGGGGGGGTGGAGGAGATGGGTAACACTGAGAAAGTGGTATGTCTTCGCTCTGGTGGGCTGCAAGCAGAAGGTGCAGGACTTGGGAATGGATCACTTGGTTTCTTGGCTCCAGGGTTTACCTCAGGCTCCTGTTAGGCATCAGCAAAGATCAGTGCGATGCCATCACCTGGCCTATGCAATGCTGTTGCTTTACAACATATGACATACACATCAGCACCAGACCCCTGCTCTGAGGTCACAGACCACAGAGACTGGCAGCAGAGCTGACTCCTGCTTCTCCAGCTGCAGGTGGGTTTGCCTGCTGCCAAGGCAGGAGGTTTGCAGCCACGCTGACACCAGCACAGGTTACAGAAATGGCCATACCCCTGTCCCCTGATGGGTAGCTCCCACTGTATCTATTCCCTGCAGAGCTGAGTCACCGGGTATGAAGTGCAAAGATAGTGTTCAGTTGATGTGACACGCATGACAAGGCATTCAAAACAAGAATACAGCATTGACAAGGTATTGTGGAAAGTGCCATGGTAACCTAAAGAATTTAACTGAGAACATGTTGTGTAGGCTCTCTGCCTACTTGGCCCAGCTAGTGAAAATCAGCTTTCTTCTACTCCCATATCGAATTCTTTGTCCCTAGTGTGATGTTAACTCCACACATATCTAGGCTGAGCATTCCTCCAACAGTAGGCAAGTACTAGTTATGAAGCCATCCTTTCAGCTGTGGCTCTTACATCAGCGCTTGAGGTTACCCAAATGAAGATATACACCACGTTCACAGGCTCTGAGCAGACTTCTTCAGTGTTAGACAGCAGGGGAGGTGTGATTCAGTTGCCCAAGCTCAGGTGTCTGGTAACATCTGAGAAATCCAGGCGAATCAGAGACACCCAGTATAGCAAGATATGGCACAGGGCTTCTGGTAGACTTACACTCTATAAGCAGAGTCTTGGCCAAGCAGAACACCTGAGGACATCTCAGTTGGCAGACACTTTTGCATGGACAATTTAATAGACAGCACAGGATGGTACTCTGGTTGGAAATTTAGATGTTATATGTTTGTTTCCTTCCTGTGTCTCCAAGCTCCACAACAGTCAGTGGGAGATCTAACCAACAAGGTTTATTGCAGTCAATGACAACCTTACCAACACAGTTCAGTCAGCCTAAAAATTATTTGCTTCATCGCAGAGCAGACACGTGATGACTAGTTAGCTGAGGCTCTCTGCTCTCACTGCAAGTGAGAGTCTACAGCAGTAGCAAGGCTGTAGACACCTACACTAAGGCATCAGTCTCAAGCAGGATCCTTCTCACCTTGCCAGAGCATTTTTGACAACTATGTTCTATAAGACAAAAAAGCAAAAAGCATCATTGGCTATTTTTTTTACTTTCATGGCAGTGCATTGGTTTGGTGGTGAGTTGTGGCAACTACAGCAGTGAGTTATTCACACAAGAACCACATTGCAAATAGGTGTCACACACACACACACAAAAGCCTTTCCTTACTTGTAAGAAATGTTACAAAATGTTCCTCCTCTTCTTTTGTGACAGCACAATGGCAGTCATGTTTATGCTGTATCTCTCCCCTGAAATGATCCAAATTCATAAAGCCTCAAAAATTCACCTGAAGTTAGACAGTTGCTAAGCCAAAACTGGCATCATCCTGGCCCTGGGGTGACTGTATTCCCCTATGCATCTGTATCCATCTGCTATTTTCCTTCTGTTATGCCAAGATTATCCATCATTTGGGGCAGGGGAATGCCTTTTATTTTGTGGCCATTCAGGAATAAGGAGCAGGTGCTACAAAAATACAAATCATCAGTACCACAGTGCCTGTGATGATTTATTCACCCCTGCTAGCTTGCCTCTTCCACAGGAGACCTGAAATCCTTGCATACTTTTTATGAAGAGGCATGCACTTTTTTAACACTTACACCTTCAATAGCTGGTGAAAACAATTCAGGATAATCAATCTTTTAAGATTTACTGCTGAGCTTCAACATACTTAGCAGAAGCCAGGACCACCAGATATTTTCTTTAGAGTAGCACCAGGTGGTGTCAGGTGCTCTTGTCAACCAAAACCAGGAAAGGGGTGACAGGTATGAAAGGAAGAGCTGAGCATGGAGCAAACCAGGGGCAGGTTTTGTTTGTGGGTTCAGCAGTTAGGCCAGGAAACAGGCTGAAGCCAGTAGAAGAGGCTGGACTTCCACTGCAGAAGCTTTCTGCTGGTATTTGTAAAGTAATTACATCAGTTTTTCTACAAGAAGGAATCTCTGAGAAATCTGCTCCTGCTAAGGGAAGTGCAGTAGCTATGGTTACTGAGCTAACAGGGAGAGGAGGCAAAGCTGAACCACCGCCCTGGGCACCATACAACATTTTTAACATTGTAGAGCTAGTTTTAGCTTTTCAAAACACCACTATGAGAACAGGCACCCACATTCCCCATTACAGTGTGTGTATATATAAATATATATGTCTCTGTGTGCATATATCTATCTATCTATCTATGCAGACAGATATATACATGTGTCTATAGTAGGATAAGGGGATGATGATGAAGAGGACAAAAGAAGTAGCCAGCTCAGACCATCGTAACAGCTAGGAAGTTCGTCATGTACTCGTAGGCAACAATCTTGTACACTTGGTTAGACAGCCCACAGCCAGCACCACGGGACTTTCCCCAGGCAACTTCTGCTGCCACAAAGAGGAAATGGGGTGTCTTCATTCACCCCTGAGGATTTCTCAAGAGGTACAAGCACTTCCTTGTAAGGGAACTACGTCTACACTGCAAGCTTAGCGCAACCCTTCTAGAAAAGCTCTGATTAACCTTAAGGCTAATGAGCAGAAGTACTACTGCAGTGTAGCAGCAGCAACGTGGAACCTGGCATGTGCCATAAACCCCCTGAGAAACTAGGTAAATATTTAAGCAATTAAACCACATTGAATTTCACATAAAATGGCTTCACATAGTCATTGTGCTCATTAACTGGTGTTTTTGAAACAGGATAGGGATAGTTTAGTGGGCTGCAGCCCTAGCTGCTGTAAGGGAGAGCTCACCTACTGCACAGTTTCCCAAGCCCTTCACACCTCCAGTCAGCAACAGCCTGGCTACATCCACTCCAGGCATTTATTTGGACCTGAGTATGCTGCATAGATGCCTTCACCTCTTCAATGGCAATATCTTAAAGCCATACCTATGCTGCCCAGAACGAGTCCTCTCTTGAGTGGCCATGAACATGGCCTGTTCCACCTCCTTCCCACGCTGCTGTCCCTCAGACAGTCTCAAGATGCTTGACACAGCACAGTGTCTGACATGCCAGGAAAGCACCCTGGAGGCTGGAGTTCCTGGGCTACCTGGATGGAATGCCTGGCTGTGCCTCAGTGCACACGTGCAGTCTTATCGTGGTTTCTTTAGCATACCAGACAGACATACACTCTGAGGCTGCAATTCAAGTTACTCATTTAGGTTTCCTCTTCAGTCATGAGGAAGAAGCCAGCACCATCATGTCACTCATCTCAGGCACCTCCTCAGCACAAAACCCTTTCCAGGTGTTTATATCACTAAGTTAGTTATCTAGACTCCCTCTGTAGACTAACTAAGAGTTTGGTCTCTGAAGTTAGGTGAAATGAATCCTGTTCCTTACCAGATACAATTTCCTGAAGGTGGAATGGACTACTACCAGTTTGTCCCTACAAATCTCTTCTCTAAAAGGACAATAGGACAGCAGTGGCTGTTTGGTAACAGATAGAGCAGGGCCCTCACCAACTTCTAGGTGAAACGACGTCTAATACCAGTGAGACACTCTGGAGTATCTCAGATGTCCAGCCAGGGCTGGCTGATGTGACACGAGACTTTTGTGAGACTGGTGTCCTTTTGGAGCAGTAGCTGGGAACCAGAAGGATGGGACAAGGCCATCTTGTCTAGCACTGGGCACCTAACCATGTCTATTTGTAAAGCCAAGGCAGACATACTCAAAAGACCCTGGAGATTGATTCAGCTCGACCCACAACAGACACCATTGCAACCAGAACACCTACATAAGGTTGGTAGGTAGGACTTCTGGAGCAGCAGCTGGAGGTCAAGCAGGATATCTAGTAAATAACTGGACACCGGTGCTTGGCGATCTGAACTGAGCCCATAGATTCTTGATGCTTCTGTGGGCTGTTACTGGAAAGTCAAAGCATTTTACAAGAAATTAAACTAAATCCTCTATCAGCTTTCATCTGCCTGTTTCCAAGAAACAGTAAAATTTAGTCGTCTATTTTTTTCTTCTACAAAGTCTTTCTAGACATTAGAGGTAGTTATATCTACACAGGGCTGGCTGGGGTAACACTGGAATCAGGAGACACCAGTGACCTTTTGGACCAGAAACAAGAAGCCAGAGAGGCCTTAGGGCAACAGGTGACTACGTGGGACAACCAAACCACATTTACTTCATGGGCAAGATGCACATAGTTTTAATATTTAAAGACATAAAGCTTAAACCACTTTCATCTTGAAAGATAAACCAATATGCATTTAGGTTTAGGGCAGCAGGTTTTCACAGAGGGCTTCAGTTTCTAGCTTCTTTCAGCACAATTAGCAGCTGAACTCAGTTGTAATACAAACAAAATTATGGGAATTCAAACCCAATTTATTTCCAACAATGAAAAGAATAAGGCTTCCTTTATTCAAAACAGTATACTGACCTCCTGTGTCATACAGAAGGGAATTTTTTTTCTACGCTATAAGTAATATTAAATCAAACTGAAGATTTAAGAAAATAATTCAGAGTAAAAAACCAACACTGCAGACACTGGTAAGAAGTTTCATTTTAACCAACAGAGCCCAAGAAAAATGAACCACAGGACTCTCTCATCTTGAGAAATTTATGTGTCCTATAATCCCCAAAGGGAGCAATCACATCTGATAAAAATCTTTAGATCAAAATTAGAAAGTAACAATAAAGCTGACAGAACTGTCTGAAATACATATTTTAGCAAGTTATTAGAAAGTCAGCATAAAGTGCCTCTTAATCATACTCATCATGCATCTATTGGCAGTAAATCCAAGCAATCCTAGTTTTATGTACCACTGTAGATTTTTTTTTATTGCTTACTTGCTTAGTAAATTTAAACTAGGTATACTGGCAATGCTTCTAGGGTGGCACCTGGAAAAGGTAACTTCCTATCCCTCACTATAAGCCTGATTTAAAATATCTAGTGCTTGGGGCCAAAGGCATCAGTTTGCAAAGCTCAAATGATTGGTCAAACCATTAAAAAGATTCATCTTCAGAGTATTCTTTAGTCTTGGTGCAGTCATCTCAGTAGCTGCCTTGAAGTGCACTCAGAAGCTTTAACCACTGTTAGTCAAGATTTGGAGAGGAAGCAGTGATAAACCTCCATTCCTCATCATTTCTACTTCTCATTTCAACAGAATATCTAAAAATCTGAGATAATTTTATATATATATATATATATATATATATATACACACACACACACACACTACCAGGTAATGACTTAGTAATACAGTGTGTAAAAGTTATAGCGAACAAATCAAATGGGCAGTGATATATCATTGAGCTAGCAGCTAATTTCTGTCAAATTCTAATTAACTTCTACATGACTTTTCCAGGAGAGAGCACCCAGTAAGAAACTTACTGCAGGATACCATTTGGTATACAAATTATAAGAGGCTTTGCAAACATATTTAGTATATTAAACTTTTCAGTTACTAGCAATTCAAACAAATGCTTTAGAAGTTAAGATTCTCCAAGTCCCATAATCTTCTGGATCTTCCAGTTCCCTCAGGAAAAGACAGATAAACCTGGACTCCATCCCAGTCCCACTCGCTAAAGAACAAATAGCATGAATATTGCCAGAGCAGGATGCAAAAATGCAACATTTTCCATCAAGCACCCTGTAGTCCCATGTCAGATAGGACAAACAAGAGTTTCCAAGCTATTTCACAATGTTCTAATGAGAAAAGGAAAAATTAATTCAGTGTTTAAAAATTAAACATTCAAGTTCTCATTGCAATTAGTATTAAAACAGGATGGAGAATTTACATGAAGTCTGACAATAGGCTTTTACATGCCAGTAACACACAGTAAGTTATTTTTAAAAGACAGTTATTATTTCAGTTGTTCAAAAACTTCTGACAAGGGACTAATTCATAATATTGGATTACTGGTCTCAGTAAAATGGACACTATTGTCTCCAAAAGTCTAAATTATTGTGAAATCTCAGATGCATTATGCTGTCTGCTTTCAACTATATTTAACACTGCTTTATTATTTAAAATACAACTTTGAAAGCAAGATGACAAGAACTAAATTAATTTGGCCTCAAGGGAGAAGAATTAAAGGAAACAGCTAGATAACCATATAAATATTAACAGAAAAAAATAGTGAAAGTAAGACAAGTATTTCCACTGGGATTAGTTGTAATAGTGTAAAGGACTAAAGCTGAAAAAAAAAATCAGTTTCAGCTCTGTATCAGGAAAAACTGCTTTTGAAGACAATAAGGTCAGCTGGACAGAGCGGAAACTGTGATTGCTTTTCAAGTGAATCAGTTGATCCTCTTCCTTTCCTCCCTCCTAGGCAACTAGAAGGGTTCTTCAGCCCTTTCACAGGCTTAATTTGTCTGGTTTTACAATCTGATTCTCAAAGTCAAGGAGAAATAGTTGGCACTTGTATCTCTTAATGAGTCACTAAAATGATTTGAAAAATTAATGTATTTGTTTTGATTGAATACCATATTACTAGAAGGTCCATGGAAAAAAAGAAGAAAATACGATATACATAATTGATTTTTTTTCTCTTATTCCTGAGTGTCTTCTGATTTCAGGGTGAGAAGGAGAAAAGAAAAAGGAAAAGAGAAAGGAAAAGGAAAAGAAAGAGAAAGAAAAAGAAAGAGAAAGAGAAAGGAAAAGAGAAATGGAAAGAAAGGGAAAGGGAAAGGGAAAGGGAAAGGGAAAGGGAAAGGGAAAGGGAAAGCAGGAGAAAGGGAAAGCAGGAGAAAGGGAAAGAGAAACTGCAACTCCATGAAAACATTTCTCTGACTTGCATCCTTTGTCATCGCTTTGTTAAAACTGATGTTAGCTCTTATGTAGACACTGTCTGCCTTTAAGTCTGGCTCCAGCTGTGGTCAGATGCCTGCTGCAGAGCAGCTGGCTCACACTTTGTCATTGCTGTTGGCATTGTTTGAGTTTGTTTTAAAAAGAAGTTGTTATGGTGACACCCACAGGTAGGTTAGCACCTGGCACCAGTGGCCTGCCAGCTCACTTCTGAGCACGCCTTATTCTTGCACAGGCACCCAGATCTACCATGAACACCACTGAAGGCTGCTTAAAGGAAGAAGTTGCCTTATAAAATCTGCTGTGCTGGCTGAGTGGCTGGCAGTTGTAGCATCCAGCAGCAGATTGGTAAGAACCGATCCACAAGAAAGGTGGATCTCAGCGTCACAGCGATTTCCCCATTGATTTGGATCACCATGTCCACACAGAGGTCTGGATTAACTTCAGGAATCAGCCTTGGAACCTCATGCAGTTAATTAGTCAAGCTCCGATCAAATCCACAATGTGTCTGAGGGTTTTATGCTCCTCCTGCTTAATTAACTACTCCAAGCATAACTTTTTGCTTGGGTTGTTTGTTTCTTAAAGAACTTGTGCTTGCCAGTAAGCAGAGATGAAGACTGTGCAGCAAATTGCTGCCTATTCACAGGACAGAAAAGCAGGGCTCCTTCAGTCAAAAATGAAATTAAAACCCAATTCTCTTTCTCCACTTATGTCATTTAATAAAATATTTGTTCTGAACCGTGACCTCTGATGAAAGGGGAATAAAAACATATTTCTTAATGAAGACAGCCAAAACACAGTTAAATGCTGGTTAAGACAGAGCAATAAACATATATTAAAGCAGTAAATCAGTTTGTATTCAAAATTCATGCTTGCTCTCTATTCTGGCTAGATCCCAACTAGTTGATTTCAGTGTGCCTTTTATGTATTCTCTGAAAACTTTGGAGACCAAAAATCTAAGCACCAACAAGTTTCCTTCAAAATGAGTTGCTTCTTTGGGGCATGCTTGGAAGCTTGGTAGAATTACCAGGAATTTACTAATTTTGGATCAACTACTTTGGATCAGGCCAAGACTACCTTGGCCAGGACATAACACCAATTGACTTGGCTTCCAATGCAATCTTCCAGTAAGTACCAGCAACAAGGATTTGCATCTAAACCCACACACATTTCTGTGGCATGTGACGTGAATTGCTCCCACAGGAAAACACTACTTCCAAGTTGCGTTATCAAGAACTATTCCCTGCCTTTGGCATAATTGTTCAGTAATATGCATTTTGTGTATAGAATGAAACAGAAATGCTGACGGGCCAGCTTTTACGGCTGCTGACACAAACTTTCTGAGCATAGCTGTGTAAGATCTGCTGACACAAACCTTATCCTTGAGAACAGCTGCAATTGCCTGCTGCTTTGGGGAGGGGGTGGGGGGATTTCTTTGCTTTCTTTTTTTTGCCTCCTGCAGAGAACTCCAAAGTGCTGGCTGTGCTGATAGGACTGAAGTATCTACCAAAGCCTGGTTATGCCACAGATGCGAACATATAAAAGACAAAATCAGCTCCCCTCCTGGCTTTATTCTCCATTTGTCTTTCAGATTACTTAATAATCCCACACTCAGCAGTATTTGGATAAAATGGACAGTTATCAAAAGTGCTCCAGTTAAAGCTGAATACAGCATTCTGCCTGTTCTAAACCAATAAGCACTTAGGATAGGCAGAATTCCCACAAAGAGTCAAATGTAAGGCACCATTTACTTGAAGGTTAGTGAGCACATTAACAGAAGACAAGAGCAACTAGAGGGTAAGGCAGCAGCTTCTTCAGGCTTTGCATTTCAGGGCACAACTAGTGTCCAAGTGTTTTAAAAGATGTTCAAGAAGCCTCTCAGCTCCCTGTTCAGCCCAGATAATTAAGAGCTTATGTCTCCGCTTCATCAACAAAGTGCTGAAGGGTACGCTTAAAAGTGTTTCTCTGATTTAGGGCCTCAGTAACTTGTCTGCAAGGAAAGTTTCCCTTTCTCAAAGGAAAAGCGCATTTGGGTCCTGGAGGAATTGATGTGCATTGCAAAGTGTTTCCTAACAGTTGCCACAATAGAAACCTCATTGCCATTTCAGAAATCCTACAGCAATTACTGCCAAGTCACTTCTGGGTTGATAAAGTAGGCATTTTGAAATTCCAGATTTTCTTGAGTTGGCAAATGCTTAATTTTATTGGTCCTATAGTTGCCTTAACATAGTGCAAGGTTAATCTGACTTTCTAATCACCCTGTTACTTAAAAGTGTCTCCAGCTCACACATTTTGTCAGCAGAGCTGCTTGCTTCCCCAGTAGGAATGACCATACTTGGGTGCGAAGGCTTGAAGTGCAGCACCCAACAGAAGTTTGATTGTTTATCCTGAGCAAAAGCTTGGAGCTCCTGAAAGAGCAATTATAAGAAAGTCAAACTAACACCTTTGCACAGTTACAAGTTACAATTTAACAAAAAAACCCCAAACAAACAAACAAAAATCTGTACTTGTGCTGTAAGATGCAATAAGACCATGGTGCTGAGAACCTGAGTCAACTATGTTTTCCCACTAGTTGCAACAGAAGTTGTGTGTCAGTAGACATCAGGCACACACTTAGAAGTGGCTTTTATTTTTTCTATTCATGCCATAAAGATGATTAGAAAAACAATATCTGTCTAGTGAAACCCTGTGTTGCAAACAGAAGTCACTGCAGCCATGTTGCTTAACTCGGATGCAGAGGGAAAGGCTGGCAGATGGATAAACACTGCAGTGACAGACAAGCCAGTACACTGGGCTTTCTTGTAACACAAATTAAAAAGCCTTGCCTGTTCCTGATCTTTTCTGGTAAGAACCACAGAAAGTGAAGCCATCCATATCTCCCCAGCATACTTACTTTATTGCCCATCATATACAGAAATTGATAGAAAGATTTATCTTAAATTTCAGCAAAACAGAAATGTGAAATAAACTATCCCCTCAAGCTCCAGGGTTTAGGGATGTCCCCAACCTTTTGTCAAATAGCAGATTTCCCTTTCGTGCAACCACAGGAATGATTCTGAGTCTCATACCATCCTTAAAAAGTCATCTAAGATCATATAATGTTATATTCTTGTCCTCTGCTGTCTTTCCTCAAAGATTTCCTCTAGAATATAGTGAGACAGGGAAGAAGGCATTCACAGTGTGACAAAAACCAATTGAGAAGAGCTAGCAAGATGCAAACATAGCTGCCCTATGTCAACTGTGTAGCCTGGAGCTGGACACAGCTGGACAAACCTCTGTCTGAACACGCTAACAAGAGGTTTTGTGCTTCTGCTAGGTTTGAAGGTCTTACAGAAACAGAGAACACGACAGGAAAAAAGAAACATCATAATGTTTCTGAAGCCTGCAGCCTGATTAGCAGCGAGACTGAAGTACCCAGATGCTGGCACATTAAGGCAAATTTTACAAAAGCAAGTCCTGTCCTTTCTGCAAGCTGCTGTAAACATCTCTGCCTCAAACCCCTCCAAAAATAGGCCAAATCTGCTATAAACCATGGACCAGCTAGCAGCAAAAATATTTCAGATTGCCTTAACTATCTATTGTCTAAATTCTGAATGAGCAGGGAGGCAAAGCAGAGTGCAGCATTCACCTTGAATTAAAGCAGAAAAATCACTTTTTCCTGTCCCAAAACAGAAACCAGCAGTCAGAACACAGGAGTTGGTTAGCTAGGCTATGTCCCCACGCATTAAGATTTGATGTTCATTACGTGATCATTACCTCAAATGGTTCCCAGTGTCTCCCCGAAGCAGTGTGAAGGCAGTTATCCCCACTACCTGAGCCGGAGGCCATGTCCCTCAGCAAAGCAAGGCGGTGGGACTGGGCGATGGTGGGGCTGGCCGGCGCAGGCAGGCCCATGGCCTCCTGCTGCTGTTAGTCTGACTGATGGCCCCACAGAAGACTGAGGAGATAATTTTATTTCTTTTAATTCTGTGTGTAGAGATCTTAGATTGTTTTTCAGCCAGACAGTGTGCTGAGGAAGAATAGTAAATTTGCATCGTACCAAACCAGCAGCATGGCTTAAGACCGTTTTATTTTATTTTACATTTGAGAGGCAGCAGGGGCAGCTTCCCCCGCCTCTGTCAGCCCTGCAGGCTCTGGTGACAAAAAAAATCCCTAAACATAAATCCACATTATCAAACTTATTTTCTACTCCATTCTGGCACCACTGCCTTTGGTACCCTTGCACCAGCCACCATGGGGATGAGCAGGAACAGCTCCCATTTTGAACTGCTGCACTTGATATATTTAAGGCCAGGTTCGATGGGGCTTTGAGCAACCTGATCTACTGGACGGTGTCCCTGCTCATGGCAGGGGGGTTGGAACTAGATGATCTTCAAGGTCCCTTCCAACCCAAACCATTCTATGATGAGCCTTACAAACACTGCCAAGCTACCTCCGAAACGCTGCTCCAGAGGAGGACAGTGTTTAAAGGAGGCCTTCCAAAATGGCTTGTTGATAGAAGACAAGTTCTTAGAGTAGCTTGATTTAATGGAGGTTGTTTGGGTAACATACATTTGACTCCCTGGCTGCTTTTTATGTTATTTTTTGTTCAAGAAGGTAATTTTGTGATGAATTAACTCTCCCTCCCAGAATCAGGCGGATAGTCTTCTCCTTCCAGAGGAGCACAACGCCACAGACCAGGCTCTTTGTAGATGACCTTGCCCTCTCCAGGCTGAGCAGTAGCAATAGGAGGTTGTCATTGGATTGATGTGGGAGGACCAGTCCTTCCTCGACAAAGGGAGAAGTCCATTCAATAGGACTTAGAATAGGTACAGATGGTCTTTTCTAGACAAGTAAAAGTTCTGTTTCTGCCAGTTGGACACAAGACTGTTTCAGGCTAACGGTCTATCAAGTTCCGTCTTGAAAACAAGTTAACTGTGCTCTCCTGGTACAGTACTCTCATGAGCCCACACTGGCAGAGCAGTCTCACATTTTGCTGCCTTTTGATTATATACCACACATTGCCTGCCTTTTGCATTTTATGTCCTCTTGTGCAGGATTTCATGTCATCTCCACCCTCGTGAAATCAGCTGCTGAGGCTCTATGTTAAGTAGCAAGCTCTCTCCTTACCCAGGTTAACTCTTCTAGTTGTTGCCCAAAACGTCTCTCTACTCAAGCCATTCTCAGGTTGCTTCTGCTAAGCCTTTCCACAGCCCTGTTTCTAGGTCTCTGTGTTGGGTTTGTGTGTGTGTGGGCAGGTGAGCATTTGTGATAGTGGCGGAAGGGCCACCTTGTGAGACTGAAAAGCTCCCCTGGCTCCAAGGTGGAGATCCCCCAGCCCAGGCTGAGCATTAGAGAAACACCTCTGTGAATCCGTATTTGTGAGGGGAAGGACTGTCCTGAAAAGAAGAAGGTGGAGAGAACCTGGAGTAGAGGCCATTGACCTGAACAAAAGGTGACCATTGGCCTAAACAGAGAGAGAGCTGTTGCCAGGAGGAAGGAGGAGGAGGGGGAGGACAGAGAACCTCAGACACCCAGTTCTGCATAGAGTAGAAGAAGGCAAAGGAGGTCCCTGCAGCCCATGGGGTTCAATGGCAGAGCAGACCCATATGTAGGCCATGGAGGACTCCATGCTGGAGAAGGAAAGCTGAGCCTGAGGGCAAGTGTGACTGAGTTGAGACCCTGAGAGTTTCTCACTGCCAGAGCAGGGGTAGACCCCTAGAGCAGGGGATGAGTCTGCAGCCCATGGATGTCCCCATGCCAGAGCTGGGAGCTGAGCCTGCAGATGTCTGTGACTCCATGGGAAGCTCACATTGGAACATCTTATTACTGGACTGCCATGCTGGGAAGAGCGGCAATGGTGAACTGACTGAAACCCCCATTCCTTGCCCCCTGTGCTGCTGGGGGAGAAGGCAGAGAAATCAGGAGCAAAGTGATTTGAGCCCGGGAAGAAGGGAGTGGTGGGGGGAAAGGTGTTGTAAGATGTGGTTTTTATGTCCCATTGTGTTACTCAGATGAAGGGCAACAAATTAAATTGATTTTTCTTCTCCAAGTTGAGTCCGTTTTGCCCATGACCATAACTGGTGAGGGAGCTGTCCCTGGTCCTTCATTCTTAATCCCGTGCCTGGTTTGTTGCGTCTCCCACCCCATCTCACTGGATGGCGGGAGTGAGTGCAGGACCGCATGGTCCTACTGTGGGTTAAACCACCACAGTCTCTCTCTGCCAACAACCATACTTAGCCCTGCTTGAACTTCCCAAGGCTGCTCCCTTCTTCTCAGCCCAATTTCTCTCAGTTCCCTAGCTACAAAATGCACTATGTGTGTGAGAGATCATCTGAGAGCCGGTATTCGGTTCCACTTGGTGAGATCAGGCAAGCTCCACAGAGCAGACAGGCAAGCAAGATTGATGTGGAACAGGAGCTGCCAGTGAAAGGCAAGGCACAAGCTCAGAAAGGTGTCTGCTGAATATTGATCTCCACAGGGCTGTCAGCCATCAGCAGGAATTAAGTTGGACCTTATGGATTTTTGAAAAATTCTACTCTGCTTTCTTCTCTGTGCATGATCAGCTCTTGACCAACTTTTTCTTCCACCTCCTTTCCCCACAAGAAAATTGTATCCCAAACTAGATGCTTCTATACTTATGAAATGAGATATTAAAATGACTTAATTTGGAAAATATATTCTAAAGCAGGCTATACATCAAGGTCTTCAGAGTATAAACCAACTGTCTTTTCCATGAACAAACAGTGGAGTAAAGCTGGACAAATACGAGAACACAGGAAGTTGTGGAGGACACACACAGGTTGGGGCATTGTTTTGGTTTTGTTAAAGTTGTCAAGATTTCAACATTTGCTTTCATTTTTTAATCGGGTAGAAGAGAGATGTGTGTTTCAGTCTCCTGCTTCCCCCTTGAGTCCCAGTGTCTGTGCTGCAGGTTTGCCCTCACTGTTCATGCAAAAGTCACAGTCTGGATCCAAGCACCTTCCTCAAGCTCATTCAAAGGAAAGAATATTTCCATTAAAAAAAGTTTTGTTTTCAACAAATTGACAAAAACTTGTATAGGCCTAAAACCTGTTATTATTAAAGCATGGTGTGCATTTCAAATGCCATGAATGATTCAAAAATAAAATTATTTTTGGAAACTCCTGTTTCATTTACAGAAGTGTCAGGGAAAGCTGTTCAGAATAAGTCACAGAATCACAGAATGGTAGGGGTTGGAAGGGACCTCAGGAGATCATCTAGTCCAACCCCCTGCCAAAGCAGGTTCCCTACAGCAGGTTGCACAAGAAAGCGTCCAGGCAGGTTTTGAACATCTCCAGAGAAGGAGACTCCACAGCCTCCCTGGGCAGCCTGTTCCAGTGCTCCGTCACCCTCACAGTGAAGAAGTTTTTCCTTAAGTTTGTGTGGAACTTTCAGTGTTCCAGTTTTTGCCCATTGCCCCTTGTCCTGTCGCCAGGCACCACCGAAAAGAGCCTGGCCCAATCCATGTATAGGTAAATCCCAGGAGTCAGGTAATAAACAAAGCCAATGTTCCTGCTTGAAAAAGTGAAGCTTCTCCCCCTGCCCATATATTTCTGCATCTCTGTTAAAATTCTCTTCAGAAGAGCAGACATTAAAAAACACCTCACACTGCTAAGCCCCATGACCTAGTCCTACTGGTGACAGCCTTATGCATTTGTCCCTCTTTTAGGTTAATCTGAAGAGAAACAAAACTGGACAGACCTGGGAAGTTTCTTTAAAGTTCAGCAGGGAATGAGCAGGGGAAGGGTTCAAGGACACAGAGGTCCAGCCTATTGCCCCTGCCAGGATCTTGCTCTTTACAAGCCTCAGTGCATACAGCCTGTGACTCGCTCTCTCACATCCCTGCAGAACTAGAGGATGGTACAAAACCAGCAATATTAAAAAGCCTGTGAAGAAATCTCTGCACAGCATAGGAATCTTGACTCAAATAGACTAAAGTAAAACCCTCACTTCCTCCTCTTCACTAGACACAAATACGCATTACAGAGAAAGGAAGGGAGGGGAGTAAAACCAGGCTAACATCCTAACAACTCCTGCAACATCAAATAGATCAGAACAGCGTGCTCTACTAAAAAATAAAACAAAACAAATCCCAAACAAAAACCAACAAACAAACCAAACCACCCACATCAATCAAGAAATCATTGTGGATTTTTATACACCTAAAATCCATACATATTTTTCAAACCGTGACATGATGATAGCATCAACTACTTCCCTCTCATTTCAGATTAAAATGTGAAAAAGGACTGCATTTTTGTTAAAATACTCAGAAGTTTTGCTTTTCAAATTGACAGATCACAATCTGAAGCAGGAGCTTCTATATTCCTCTACAGGTAATTCCCTTACTTGTTGTAAACAATGCTTTTGGCCTATGTTCAGACATCATTCCAGCTTGTAAAAATACTCAGACAAATACAGGTATATATATTTTTAAGCCCTAACCAACATTTTTCTTCCCACCTCCGCATTTCCACAAATTTTTTCTATTGTACATATCCAGAATCTTAGATTTGCCCCTGGAAGACTCAGTGTCAACTCGGTTCAAGTCTTGAGCAGGATCACTTTTTTTTTTCCTGCCAAGAAACTGGAGTTTCTTTTCTGGCTGCCAATAATTACTCTGTTCCTGTATATAACAACGTAAATCCGTGCTATTCTCCATCCAGATTTGTCTTTTAAAAACCCATGAGGAAAACTTTCCATTCCGTTTGTCTCTGCAGTTTCCTGAACTGACAGTTCAGATAGCAACTTCAATTTGTCTTTCATATTCTTCATTTTTGATCCTTTTCCTCCCCCACTTGGAAGAGCTTAGCAGTTCATAGAAAAATCTTACCAGATATTTTCCATTCAACTTCTTTTGTCCTCCAAGTTTCAGTCCTGCTCCTTTCCTATCCTAACCAAGACATACCACACGGTGAGTTCACATAGCTCTAACCAAACCTCTGAGCTCAAGTGCAGCAAAGCCCCACTGAAGAGCATTTGAGCTAACACACACACACGTATCTCTGCAGCAGAGAAAAACATTTAAGTAAGATGAAAACACAGTATCAGAACAAAGTTTGCCACTGGAATATCAGAAAACAGATCTTTGTTAGCAGTAGAGCTTGTCTCCCAAGGCGTGGTGTCACCAAGCACCCCTCAGTTTCGATACTTGCCGAGACTTTTAGAGTATGCAAACTTCAGCAAGGCTGATCACAAAAGGCAGCTGATACTTTTAACTTTCAACAGGGAAAGCAGGTGACAGATACCCCCAGGAAAGCCCTTTCCTGGGGTTGGAGGAGAGGCACTGCAATGGTCATCAGAAGGGCCAGGGTCCCCAGAAGTCAACATGACGGACTTCTAGCCATGAACATGAGTGACTGTGGGACTTTTCATGAGTGTCAGGACTTTTTAGCAACGAGCAGACCAGTTTGGTCACTCCTGTTTTTGCAGACCTCTTGCTATGACACACATATATTCTGAGTGGCAACAGAGACAACTGGTTTTGTCACTTCTAATTTCAAAGGCTGTATGCTATGCACAATTACCCCAAGGCAATAAAACACGATCTATTTCAATTTAGATTTGATCTGCTCTTCCATGCAGGCAGCACAAAGCATATTGTAGCATTTCATCAATTGCACATAGTCAAGCTGAAAGATCTTAATTAGCAGTTCCATTAATATCAATGCAGTGAGTATGGTCACTGCTAAAAAAGCCCAAAAACCTGACATCGTGTAATTTCACCTGTACTATGTGAACTAAGCATAATCTAGTGGCATCTCAACATCTTTACTGAACTGTTTGCAAGTTAGTCAAGTTGCACAAAGTTCAGCTATCTACAAAGTTCACAGCTATACAGAGCCAATATATTTCTATCCAAGGAACAGAACATGAATTTCATAGATCCTGGAATTATTTCATTTATCAACATCAACCTATCCACTGCTCATCAGAGCTGAGCCATTTTTGCAGCACCTTTTCAGAACACTTGAGCCAGCAGGTGCTTTAGGCTATACAGAAACAACTGGAAAAAGGCAGCCTTCAAATGATGCAAAGCCCAGAAGTCCTCAGCTGGTAGTGATGCTCAGTGTATTTCTGTTGATGTAAGTAAGGAAACAGGGGCAGCTGGACCCTTCTGTAGCCTAAGAATATACCCAGGGTCTCAGAAAGTGGGGTGAAGCTGGCTTGGAGCTGACATCTGTGCTGCCATAGCTGGGCAGCTCTCAGTACCCCAGCTGCCTGGGTAATGACTGTACAAAATGTGGGCTATAAGCACATGCTTAAATCCACCTCCAGAATCACAGAAAGGTGAGGAAGGGACCTTAAAGATCATCTAGTTCCAACCCCCTGCCATCAGCAGGGACACCTTCCACTAGACCAGGTTGCTCAAAGCCTCATCCAACCTGGCCTTGAACACTTCCAGGGAGGGGGAATCTACAACTTCTCCAGGCAACCTGTTCCAGTGTCTCACCACCCCTGCAGTAAAGAATTTCTTCCCAATACCTAATCTAAACCTGCCCTCTTTCAGCTTAAAGCCATTTCCCCTTGTTCTACCACTACCTGCCCTTGTAAAAAGTCCATCCCCAGCTTCCTGTAGGCCCCCTTCAGGTACTGGAAGGCCATTATAAGATCTCCCTGGAGCCTTCTCTTCTCCAGGCTGAACAGCCCCAACTCTCTCAGCCTGTCCTCGTAGGAGAGGTGCTCCAGCCTTCAGATCATCCTCGTGGCCTCCTCTGGACTCATTCTAACTGGTCCGTGTCTTTGTGTTGAGGACTCCAGAACTGGATGCAGTACTCCAGGTGGGGCCTTACGAGAGCGGAGTTGAGGGGTAGAATCACCTCCCTGGACCTGCTGGCCATGCTTCTCTTGACACAGAAGAAGTGCTGTCTGCCCACTTGGCACCTGTAGGAGGATGGGCATCACAACAGAAGCACAAGAAGGAGCTTTTATAGCAGCCTTTATGATAACCCTGCATTAGGTCTTGCAATAAGCACATCCCTTCCTCTTCCCCAGCACTGCACTTCTGAGCAGTGCAATCTATCTAAATCATAGTGAAAGGCTGGAACATGATGAGACAAAGTAGCTTGTGATAGTATGATTTCAGGAAATATGCTTCACTGCAAAGAGAGAGACCTAAACCAACATGGGGTTCTGCATTACAGAGGAAGCATAATCCTCTTTCAAAGGAGCACAGAGACTCTGTCCAAGGCCAGGATCAGAGCCCATCTTTCTGCAGTATTATTTTAACAGTTTAATAACAGGACCAAGGCAGCAACGAAAATACCCTATTATCCAAGACTGGATCCTCTCGTGGAGTGGAGGCTGTGTTGAAACCATAAGGCTTACACAACACAGCCTCATCCTACTCTCCCTTTTGAGAGTTAAATAAGGTGTAATTTAGCTATCATATTACACTATTTAAAATAAGCAAGCCCTCAGCTTCTCTTCTCAGGTACTTTGTAGTTATAGACTGCAATGCTTAGTTGAAGTTTGCTTATATAAAATGGTTGCTACAAAAGCATATTGCCATTTCATTCAAGCTAACATTCTGAAAACTGAAGGCCTGTAACGAAACAAAAGCCTCACTGGAGCTAAGTAGGTCTTGGATGGAGCCCAGAGCTGACAAGAACCAGAAGTTTCACACAAGAATAAAAGAAGCTTCAGCTTTTGCATTCTATTTAATTAAAGGTGCTTTTTCAGGGAATCAGTTTACAGAAAAGTTTTTTTAAAAAATAGAACCTAATTTTGAAGAAAGCTTGAATCAAAGAAAGTGTTTGCTCAGATGTTAATGTATTGTTAAGCTTTAAAATCTTTGTTTCCATATGAATGCATAATATTTGTATTATAGATGTTCCACATATGTTTGCATTCTGCAGGACAGTTGCTTTTACATGTTTTCATCTGGATCACAGGACAGAAAAAATACAAATCTAGAATCCACTCTCATTTCAGGGGCAGTTATGACTGAAGCCCACATAATGTGTTTTCTTCCTCTCTTTCATTCAAAGCAAAAGCTTTTTTTTCTTCTTCAATTTAGATTTGGGTCTTCAAAGCACAATAGCTTGTCACAGACCTTTAAATTCTCCTGCACTGAATTATAATCAGCAATAGTGAAATTTACTGCATAAAAGAACTCTACTTTTGAATAAGCATAAAGGACAATTGCTGCTTTCTTCCACTGTATCATCAAGGAAGTGTTTACACTTAAAATCAACAGTGTATTATTTTTCCCCCTCTGGATGACAAGTCAGTCACCTCTCTTACTCTTTCATCTCTCCTCTCCCTCTCTAGCAGCTCTTTGAAACTTTTAAAACAATGTTTTCCTGATATTTCATTTGTAAACCTCAAGGTCAGGCTGCAATCTCCAAACAAGCAACAACAGCTCTGCCCAAGGACTCCCATACATACTTTCTTCTCACAGTCACTTCCTATATTACCTAAACTGAACGTTAGGCAATTACCTACCGAGACTATGTAATAAAAAATGCAGCTTAAAAAAAAAAAAAAAAAGGAACAAAATTCTCCTCTTCCTCATTAAAAAAAAACAAACAAAAAAAAACCCCTCCAACCCAAACATAACCAATGTAGCACGTTGAGCTTAACATACAAGAATGATACTGCCCCAGGTAGTGCCAAGAATCACTTGGAGCAAGTCACTTTTGCATCTTGTCAGAACCACCCTTCAAGGGAAAAAAAAAAAAAAAAAGCCCATGCCTACAACCAGCAGTTTCCCACAGATGGCTTGCTATGGTAGCTATCCAGATTACCTCTCCATGGACCCAATCCAGAGCTCATTACTGGCAAAAGGCTTTTGAAAGAACCCTGCATGTTTTTTCACAATGGGAAAGCTCTATATTTAATTGATAGACTGAAGAATCTTAAACTCTTTGAAGTCTGAGATTAACAGAAAAAAAGCACATAATGTTTGCTTTTGGCTTGGCAAGTGATACCTGGGAGAAAAAAACCTCTGTGATCTAAAAATAATGCAATTTATACAGTGCTCACTATGGTACAAGTGCATCAGAGGATACCTTTACAATTAAAGTTCTGGAGGTAGCAAAATTACTGGTTGTTCCCTGTTACCAACCCAATTCAGTTATTAGACTGTACAAACCAATCTTTCAAAGTGTCCTTTTTTTTTAGTGAAACTATCACACAAAGAGAAACATAAATAGTGCTCAAGAGATGGAAAAATTTACTTAAAATAATTTTATCTGCATGTATTTTAGCACCATGTTTGCAACTGTGTTCAAATAGCATTAGCAGGAGACTTTAATATCAAAATACAAAAAGATACAAAATCCTGTAACTTCAACATTTTCTTGTTTTAGGATTTCATAATCTATTTAGCATAAACTCTTATCCAGCTCTTCAGAAGAAGAGCCGTGTTTGAAGGAATTAGCATTTTCAGTAGCATTTTAGGCCACAGCACAGTGGTGGAGTAAGCCATTACTAAGCTGATCCACATAAAAACTGTTTTGCTTATTTAGTTTTCAGCAAGGTCAAGCCATTGAATTAGCTCACAGTTTAAACATTAATGTCAGCACAAGTAAAAGGGCAGGAAAGCGTGGCCAAGGAAGAATGTATGAGAAAGACTCCAACAGTCCCAACTTACATGGATAAAACTGAAGATGGAATTTCACTATTAAATGCAAAAATAAGTAATGTTAAATACAGAGAAGTTTTTCCAATCAACACAAAATACTGATTTCAAACCTAAGCAAATCTAAGTAAGAATAACATAAAAAAACCCCCAAACCCCACAAATTCAGGATGTTGTCTCCTTTCAGGAGGTTGTCTTTCCACGACAGCAAAGCCTACACTCAGTCTTATCACACCGTGGAGGATGCAACTGTGTGCTCCCTCACCCACAGAAATAATCTCTCTGATAAGGGAGCCACGCGTATGAGGAAATGCTACCCTCTATCGTTTGACTAGTCTGAACAGCTACTGTTTCCTTAAAATGATAGTTTTAGGAGGCTAACTCTGCTTTTCTTAGAAATTACTACACAGATCATGAGGTAAAGCCTCACAAAGCTGAAGTGCTGGTGTTTGTTACTGCCCAGCCAACCTCAACCTTCTTTTCATTCATCAACTTATTCCTTGGCTACAGCACTCGTAACGGGCCCCGTGACTCTGGCTTCCCCTCCAATTCCTTTTTCCAAAAGGAAGGCAAGCCAGAGCCTGAAAAATAATTATTGCTTCAAATAATTTACTTATTTTTAGCTCTGTGTAACAGTTTGAATTCTTTTTTGTCCATTTTGTAGAAGCACTACTTCAAATCCTTACATGATCTTTTACTATTCTGTTGTCTTCCCACTCCCATCACTTTCCAAACCCTAATATTTAAACTCTTAGAACAGCCCTTATTTCAAAGATTTTATATTTAAATGCCTTTGCTAACAAGCGGAAGCAGTAGGATCTGAAGACATAAAAATGCTATTACAAAAGGACCTTTAAAAGTGATCTTTGAATTCAAATGTATTATGAAAAATTTATTAAGAGAACACAAAGTTTCCCCTCCCATAAATAAGAAAAAAAGAGGGGAACGGTATTCCTTCTGCCAAAGTCACTGCTTAAGAAGAGCTGCAAAACTACACTTCATGAGAACTTAGACTGCCAGCAGGATATTAGATTTTAAAGGAATTTTTTTTTCTTTTTCAGCTTATTCTACATTTAAAGTGAGAAGCTCTACTTGGCTAACAGCAAATAGAATGGAAGAAACACAAGGAGGAAAAGGAAAAGAAAGATTGCCAGGACAAAGCACAGAGAGTAATACAGTCTGAGGGGCAAGTGGCAGGGAACAGCAACTGGAAAACATAAAGTAAATACATTTATATCTTTGATTCAGTTAATTTAGAGATGGAGTTAATCAGTGTTGACAACTCTGAATTTTGTGGAAATGAAACTGAAATTTGAAGTCCCCTAGAACCTTTTTGCCTTCTGACCCTTTTGGTAGGAAGTGAGGATTGAGTGAATCTTAGAAAACAAAACCCAAACATTTAAGGATGATTTTTATTAAATACACTACTAATGTGTCAACCTGAGGACGTCTACATTGTAACTTGTATGTACCACCAGCTATAAACAAACAGCAGGACAGGTCTGTTTTAATCGCTGCTTAAGAATGAAAGTACTGGAATGTATCATTGCCACTATTCAAGTTTCCCTCAAGCCAGCAGTGCAGCTAAAGCATATTGTAAGGCCCTTCTGACCTCAGTCAGAACATGAGACACTGATGACATGATATAATGCTGTTATTTGCTTACTGACACCAAAATGTAAAATATGAAATACAGGTTGTCAGAAATACAATATTCCATCCTTGTCCTCCGGACGATTTCCAAGGCAGGGAGAGTAAACAGCCTTCTCCCAGCTTTCTTAGTTTCCACAGCTGAGAGTGTAGGATGTTTACAGTACCTGTCACTCAGAGCTCTTGAAAAGAGACCAAATGTCAGCAAACCTAGTACAGGCTTCATCACTGACTGCTGGAAAGATGCAGAAGTCAAGTAAAGGGAGGAAAAAAATCCCATACCCATGACTATTTTATACCATATGAATCCCAGCCAATGTTAAGTCCTTTGTGCACAAGTTGGGAGGTGCAAGAAAGAAGTCCACAATAAAGCTGACTCCAGAGGACAGATACTGCTATTGCCACTGTGGTATTGCAAGGCTTCCTGCCCGTTCACTCCAAAGTACTCTTGAATTTCTAGAAGTTGTGCCTGCAGAAAAAGAGAGAATTCATCATTTTAATGAGTATACATAAATACAATAACAAACAAATAATCAAGCAGAAAAATTTTATTTGCATTCCACAACTAAAAGCTGTCATGTAATTTTTCCAAAGGACTGGAAATTTGTAGCACAATTTAAAAGCAGAGTCCTAGAGTGCTTGTTTAGAGGAATGCCTACAGTATCTGGCTTATTTTCAGTTATCAGAGGAATTATGGTTCTGGGGCACCTTTGAATACTGTGAGGAAAAGAATACATATAAAGACATGGCTTGGTAAATTTAAGAGTCCAGTTATACAGCAACAGATGACTGTTAACAGAAGTCTAGATATGTTTGAGATTATATGTTCCTCTCAGAAACAGATTAAGCATTCAGTTTCCTTAAATAGATCACCTCTGGATGGAAGGAAGAAAATGAAACAGAACAAAACACAATAACCTAAATATACATAATAAGAAGTTTTGCTCATGTAGAATAGAAGTAAAAAACTTCAGAGAAAAAATTCCACTGAAACAGGTTTTAGTACAACACAAGAAACACTTTTGGACAAGACTATTAATAGTTTCTACTCAAAAAAACCCCCAAACAACCAACATCTCCCCCGCCAAAAAAACCACCAACAAAGCATGTGCAGAAAAACATGTGCAAGTAACTGGGGACCTAAAGTACAGCAATGTACTTTAAGAAAAGTTAATTTCCTATTGAAAAAGCAGAAGAGCTTTATCTGAGAGCTTAACCCACAGAAGGGTTGCCCTGGTACTGCTACTTTTCTCACCATTATATGAACACCATTTATAGCACAGTATACTGGCCAGCTTTCTGAAGAAACAGCTTATCTTTGGGCATAAAGTGTGTTTCAGCTGGACCAAAGTTACTGTAAATTGTCTCCTCTACTGTTATCTGCACCTCATTCCAGTGCTTTTGGAAATCAGGCTACATATCTAAAAGCCCAGTTCTTGCAGTCACAAAAATCCCTGTTGGGGATCCCTTTGGTCAAAGCAAAGAACTACAGCAGCAGGAGAAGAGGGACAGAGGGGGACAATATAATTGCCTGCCCCACTTTACCATTTATAAGAAGGCCAAGAAATTTGCAGGAACCTGAAAGGTTGAAATAAATCTGAAGGTACAGGTCACCTTTACCTTCCAGTCTGCTACAAAGTAATATGAACCACAAGTGCAAAGAAAGCAAAAATTGCAAGAATTGAAAGGTTTCCTTCTCAAGCTGTCCATCATGAATAAATCATCTCTCTGGTTGGCAGCAAAACAACCTATGCTAGTTCTGAGCTCAGAAGACACGTTTCTCCTAAAAAACTCCACCAATTTTACATGTTGGCCAGGGGTTGTATCTAAAACACACAGAGGAACAGGGAAACCCCCATCCTTTAATCAAGCAGCCAAGCTAGTCAGAGTGCCAGGTAAACCACAAGAAACAGAATAGCCTGGTGTTGGCTCAACAATGAATCCAGAAACAAAAGCATAAACTGCAGAAAGTCATGAAGTTGCACTCTCAGAGCAAGACAAAGGAGTAACTAATGGAATATTCCAGGTGTAAATACATCTCAGGAGGTCATCTAATCCGAGCCCCTGCTGGAGGCAGTACCACCTTCAAAGTCCCACATGAACAGCCAACCTTCTATTTCTCACTGAAGATTTTCCAGATTAAGTAAGATTTGCAGAAGGCACTTCAACATTTAAAAGAGAGGGCACAAAAATAGTACTGTGGTAGTCTCTGACTGAATTTACCGATCAACCTTTGGTAGACAGGAATCTGATATTTCTATTGTTAACAGATCCTATTTTGATCCTCTAAAGGCTATGATGATGATAAATCAGACAGTTGACTTTGAAATGTTAACCTATGTTAGACCCTCTAATATTAAAACAGTTTTCCCAAATTTAATACATTGAAAAATAAATGGAAACAAAAAAATTACCTCCCTCCCAATAATCCAGTATGTCTCTAAGGCAAAAAACTCTTCCAACTGCGTACATTCAGAGAGCGTGGATATTGTATTTGCTAAAAAGTAAGTAGCAGGAAAAACTCCAAAATGTCTGCTTTGTCTTTTTTCTATAGCAACAAAGAATTCTGCTGTCAAAATAAGCCTATGAACTATTGAGGCTGTTGACCTCATATCCAAGAAAATTTATGAGAGTCAGTGCAATAACAGGCAATGTACTGTCAGCACACAAAGGAAGAAAACTTGTCAAGTGAAATGATGCAGTGACAAGGAAATACTCAAACAGACGAAGGAAAAATGATCTAGACATCCAGAATAAGAAAACTAAAGATAAAAACTAAGCAATGCATATTGTCTCATATTATTATGGAATCCCAAACACTTTTGAGACTCTATGTTCTTTCAGCATTTAAATGAAAGATACAAGTGACTTGGGACTTTAAAAGTTAGTTTTGCATATATTTCAGATATGCTTCTCAGTAGTTAGTCATAACAACTTCAAAAAATTGAAGTAAATCTTCTGCTAAGAACTGCATTTATACTCAACACAGTAACTCCTCTTCTGTAGGGCCTACATTCCAAACAAGCGACAGGAGAACATGATAGCAATGAAATGATTATATTAAGCACAGGTCCAGTATATTTCTGCGGCTTCCCTATTGATTGCCTTTGACTTCCTAATAATTTCAGGTGACTATTTTATTTTATACAGTATTAATGAAGTCTGAGTAACGCTTCTGAGGTGAGATACTTGTGGAGGGGTGTTGCGTGAAAGGGGGGGCAAAGCAACTTAGCGGGAAATGGGAAGTTCCCTTTGCCAAAATAGATGCCTGCCACTTGCTAGGCACAGTTCCCCATCTATGTCTAGATAGCAGGAAAAAAACCCCACAAAACACCACCAGCTTTCACTGTAAAGCAAGTCCCTCTATAGGTGTCTGAGAAGAAACAAAGCTGGTTATTTGTCCGCAAGCCCTGCACAAACCTAGACTAAAATCCTGCAGCTGAGGCAGTTAATGGAAGGCACCACGGGCACAGACAGCCACACAGGTGATCACAGTCTCAGCAATGCCATCACAACAGTATGGATAAACCACAATACAGAGAGGTACAAAGGAAGCAGCTGCTAGAAGAATGTAGTGTAACAACAAAACCCAACAACCCCCAAACCCAACTGAAGCACTACCCCGTCATCACCTGGGAGAAAGAGATTCCGAATTGCACAACACAGGCCATACCATAAAGAGTCTGCAGTCATTCACTTGCTTTCACTTCACAACAAAGCATGAAAGGGAAGGACTGAAAATAAAACCTATTATCTTCCTTCTTTAGCAAGTTAGATAATTAATTTCTTGTGATGACAAGAAGTTGGGTGCCAACATACACAAATTACTCACTGCTCACTTTACAGAATATTTGTTGTAGTCAAGAACCACTTATTTGTATCACCCAACAGTAGATGACTGGAAAATAAAGGAAAATGACCCTCAGTGTGTAAATGGGGAGAAAATTTTTTATATATTTTATATATATATATATATATATAAAATTACAGCTTATATATATATATATAAAATTACAGCTTTGTCAGATGAGTTGGCATCCTGCTACTTTCTGCGTACTCATGGCCCTCTGAAAAAGCTTATCTTTCTGTACCTCTGCATCGGACACACCATTAAAACAGGGGAAAGTATCACTGAACATCATGGACACTATGGCATTAGCAAAACTATTTACACAGTAAGCCCTCTTATAATGTCTTTTACAAATAAAAAAAGTTCAAAATGGTCTCCAAAACCTTCCTCAAAATTCATCTATAATGCACACAGGGAAGGCTAATCTGCCTACAAAGAAGCTACCTGATCCAGCTGCAGTGACCCAGTTGAGGGGCAAAACACTTCTGCTGTCTCCCCCTCCTAAACACAGACAGCATGAAAACCAGCAGGCCCAGGGAAGATCACAAGGTATTTAAAAGTCTTCTTCCTTGCCTGGTGGAGTCCTGGAGTAAAGACTGCCTAGTCTTTGCACTGGAGTTATATCCCAAATTACCTCTTTCACTGACCTGTCACCCCTTAAAAAGCAACTAGTAACATCTCAAGTACAACAGCCATACCAATTTGAAGTAAGAAGAGAGATCTGGACCTGGGAAGGAGCAGGCAAAGTGACAGGCATCCTCAGAGCTTAGCTAGAGTCTGGTGGATCCCCCTTCATAAGTCTCCATCCTTGCATGGTAGCTGTGAGACCACAAGCTGCTCACTTCTACTATTTTCCTACTACATGAAGCAGCTTTCCCTCAAAACTGCCAAGCTTTTCTTCTTACCTGCCTGCTCCTGGAAGGGCTCGCAGCTTCAGTAACAACTTCTGCTCCCGGTAACAATGATTTGTAATCAATTTTCTGCAAAAAAACCCTGTCACGTTTATAAGATTACTTCAAGCCCATGTCAATTAATTCTCTGTTTTTTCTTGTGCTGATCATTCCATGTTGCATTTTGGATACGTGCATCCTTATATATCAGGGTATGTAAGGAGGAAGCCCGCAGTCTCTGTCTGATGGGGAAGACCTAAAAATGGAAGTGGATCTCAGGGCTCTCCAGCAACTGTATGTGCCTTCAGCTTCAAAGAAAGAAAACTATTCCATTGATTTCATTCATTAAATAGCTACCTTGCAGCACTTTGAAGAGAGGAGAAAAAACATACAATACTAATACTGTTTCCTTTTCCATGTAACTGCTATAAGACACACACAGAATTAAAAAAAAATAAAATCTGAAATTAAAGTCCTTAGTACATTTTTAAACTAGTGAAAAGAAACAATAGCTTCAACAATTTTAAACCTGTTTTTTTCCAGGAGTCAAAAGCAAGATAGTAGGAGAAGAACAGCCACCACACAGAAACCAAAAAATAAAGCAGCCTGAAATACAAAAGCAAGCAGACTGTAGATAGGTAATCACCCCATCTTTGAATGAAAACCATTTCAAACACTATATCAATATATAAACTGCCACCAGATGTCAGTACAGCTTAGATGATTGCTAGTTCACCTCTCCACACCAGTCTGATAAGGATATTTATTTAACACCCCCTCCAACTGTCCGGGCACACAAATTCAGCCCTGCCATCAGACCTGAATGGAAAGAGTCACACAAAATAGAGTCACACTTTCACATGGAGCAGCAGCCCCTGGGGCCTGCCATATGATCTCATTTGTGTGCTATCAACATGCAAAAAAAACCCAAAAACGAAATACAAAGCTGTAAGAACAAGTATCAGTTTCTACTGCCACAGGACATCAAGAACCAGCTTGATATTAAATAATCTCCAATTAAGGCTCAATGCCCTCCTCCCTCACGCCCAGACTCTCCAGCTATGGCATGCGTCTTTGCTCCACATTTGTATTCCCTCTGTCCTAAACAGCTTTAGTCTCCTTAGATTATGCTGCAAAGTGTTAGGGAATATTTAGCAATGAGGTGGCTAAGCTAAATAAAGCTTTTCTGCAAAACAAGCATTAGCATGATTGTCCTTGTACTACAGCAGAGGCTTCCCTCCGCCTTCCCCCGTCTCTCTGATTTCTGACAAGAGCTGTAAGGAAAGTATCCGAAAGTATCCGAAGCACCTCCGTCAGAGAGATTATTTTACTTAGAAAACTCTATCAGCAGCATTTATCTCATTTCTTCATACAAACAAATACCCAAATTTACAATTTCTTAACAGTATAAATTTGTTTCAACAAGACAGATGTGGCAAAAAAAAAAACATTTTTGCCGCTCGATGTCCAAATTCAGTTACACACTTTGCTACTAAAGCTACTAACTAGAAGTTTCACAGGCTACTTAAATAAAGGGCCGGACTTCCTTCAGACCACTAGCATATGGATTTAAAAAAAATAAAAAAAAATTAAAAAGGAATGAAACCACAACCTCATCCCAAATATAACCTATGTTATTTAGTCTTAGCAAGAATTTTCAGCTTTGCTAGCTTATAGATTGAGCTTTTTCTCCTACCAAAATTGACAAGTCTTACACTGATGCAAAATCATGTATTTAAAGAACACCAGAATTTGTAGAAATGAAGAAAAGAATTAAGTGACTAAGAACTCTAACTAATGTCATTTTTGCTTGGCGTAGAACCACTGGATATTGGTGACATCCTGATTGTTATTTTGTGAGAAATATGCAAGTAAGCAAAGCAACAAACATAAGTGACCTATAGAATTTTATATCACAAGAACTTTATTTTTAGTTCTTTTTTTAGGTACAAGAATAATACAAGAAACCAGATTTATGCTTTCAGTACTGGCTTATTGCACATCCTCACAAAACCCTCTTCAATTTTCTTGCCAAATGTCGACTCAGTGCATGTATATTCTTACAGTCCAATGTAAAAAAACTTTGAAAATGAAATAATTAAGGGAAACTTTATGTTAAGTTAAAAACCATGAACAGAAAATGAACTGTTTAGGCTGATGGCTAGGTAGAGAATTTGCAAAAACACCTCTGTCATGCCTTATAGGGTGGTTTTAACACAGCTCTGAGGTTTCAGCATAAGTTTTAAGCCTGCTGCACTCAGATTTCCTTTACATGGTTTTGTATCTCAGATTGAGTAAAACTGGAAGAGTAGCAAAAATACAGATACACAGAAGCTTTTTTGAAGCATTTATGTTTTCTTAATAGAGATGCTGGACAACTTGGATATTAATACAGAAAAGAGAAATAAAAGCAGGGAGGCAGACAACATCCTGGAAGATTTACCTTATATAGTTCGGAAGGGCAGATGGAGTAGAAACTACCTAGGAGTCGAGCAGCAGCAACCGCAAAAAGTAAATCTGAAGTAAATCACTTCACAGGAAACCCCCAAACCACTTAACATGGCACCAAAGTTATGTCCAAAGGAAGAGTGTCTCTAATTTCATACCTAAACTAAGCCCTGGAACCTCCTCCCTCCAATTAAGATGAGCTACGTAGTCTCAGAAGTTTCTCTCCAAGGAGTCTGATCACAGACTCTGGAGGGAAGGCAAGTTCTGTTGCAAGCCTGACTAAGTGCTTAATTAAATATAAAATCTACAAGCAAGTTTCACCTTGCTTTTGAATTTCATCAGGAAACCTTTGCACAATTCCTATTTTGTTCCATACCAATGCAAGTCTTTGTCAGGTTAAAACAAGAGGTAAATTATGTGCACTCTCAACTGGTATTTTTAATTCATGAGTCTTGGCTCTAATTGTAACAAAGACCCTTGAGGCTCATAGTTTCTCTCTGTTAACTTCTCTCCTTCAAATTTTCTACACGCAAACACTTGTTTCTACAACAGCTTTTCCACAAGTCATTTTCTCCCCACTTTTTGCACATTTGAAACATGTAAAAACCAACCCGAAGTGCCTCAGTTTTACATGTGCTGCTTGCTTAGTCCAAGTTCGGTATGCCCAGGTGACAAGTACTATTCCAGTCACTCTCTTTTCAGGAAATCTCAAGAAAATTACTAGCATCAAGAGTACATGACTCAACAGCCAGCTTGCACACTATGCCAAAATAATAGAATAGCTGGCTCCTTTTCCCTGGGAAATGTAATTTCTTCAATATCAAGGTTTTAAGAAGATAAAGAAGAATTCCAGCTTCTACGAGAGCAAAGCTGCACTTAAAAGTTACTTAAGAGTTCACATCAGTAGCAAAATTTGAGTAGAAAGAAGCTTCCAGTCAGTTACTATTTAGCACAACTTCATTTCCTAAAATCTTTAAACTAAAAGTTCACCTTTCTGCATCAAAGGGGTTTTTGCATCCTGCTCTAAAATACCTAAACTATGTCAGCTAACCTCTAACATTTCCTCTACACCCACCAGGCAGCTAGCTCTGCTGCTGAATGAACTGGAGCAAGCAGCATTCAAGCTGTGAGCCTTTGATAGAGGCTGGCATTTCAATAGTTACAAGGCAGTGTTTGCATGACTGAGTAGATGGAGTATGATGGATGCATCTTCCTTCCCTTACTGAAAAAAAGTTATAGATAAAAGATGCTTTTAAGAAAGGGAAATTGCCAACCTGAAATGTTGTCATTTTCACGTGGACAAATAGGAATGAGGTTTGGCACAATGCTTGAAAGACTTGTACAGTCAATTTTGCTAGCCACTGTTGGGACCAAGAGTGCTAGTAAATTCACAGAGCAAAAATTAAGCAATGCAGGAAGCATTTCCTATTGCTAACAGTTATGGTTACTATAACCATGTTAAAATAGTTTTGTTGGTTCATTCGTTTTCAATATCATCCTCTTTTTAAGGATTTACAAATAAGTTTTATGGAAAAGTATACATTATTAAGGAATTTCCACCCTTTAGCTATTTTCCCCATCTTAGGCTTTCAATCTCCTCACATTTTCATTCGCTACCCAGATTTTCATTTAATCTCTAAGCACAATAGTTGCCTCAAGTTTCACTTCTGTATTTCCATCCTAAACCACCTTCAGGTTAACTTAGCTAACAGAGTTCTTGCCAAAGTCCAAAGATATTTGCACTATTCCATCCCCATGCATTTAAAGTTGTCAATCATCTTTTCTGTGACAGTCCAGACCTAGCTCTCCTATTCACATACTTTTTTTTTTTTCTCTCCTTTCTTCCCTATAAGAAGATCCTCCATTTGTTTTTAAAGTAGGGATTCTGAAAAACTCTCCTGGACACCCAGTCTCTGGGTGATCTACTTTGCAATTATAAAAAAAAATTGCTGCCTTTGTGAACATGGCCCAGAAAAGTGCCTCTACTCCAAATCTGTGTCCATCGTACATATGCAATCCTTTTTCATCTCTCCATCACATCAAGAAAAATGCGTCTGCCAACTCCAACACATCATTAATACCGGCAACTCCACAGACCCAGCCAAACACCCAGTCTTGCAGATTCTTTATGCATTAAATCGAAATGATTTCAACTGATCCTTACATTTCTGTCTCATCCAGTGACTCTTCCTCTTCCAGGTTCAATTTTACACAAAATTCTCCAATGAAGGAAAGTAAAAAATGTGCTGTGACTGTAAGACATCCAGAAAGAAGAGTCTGAGTCATCCCTTTACATCCTCTTATGGCTACCCCTTCTCAGCTGAATCAAACTGCAGCTACTGTCATGGTGTAGGCCTCTCAAGGTCTACAGTAATCCCTCCCCCCATTAACCCATCTTCTCTACCTCCAGTTCTCACACGATGTCAGACTTTGCCCCCACGTTACAGTTTATATTAAACCTCATTTGTGCTTTCCACTATGTTGTGTCTTAATGGAAATGCAATTTCCAACTCCATAGTCCCCCTCACAGCCCTCCTGCCTCCTCTCCGCTTCACACTGCCTACAAAAAAAGATTTAAGCAATGAACTGGTGTTACTGGATTACCAGCCTCACCAGTGCTGCCTTGCCCCATGCTCCCCGCCTGGTACTTCTATCCACTGCAATCCAGAACTGTGCCAGGGATCTCACAGAAACCACGGTGCTCAGCACCACTGCGTGCTGCAGTAACATTATAAGTTGTCAGTCAGATGTTCAAAGTCATTTAACCCATTTTAGGCTCAGGTTGCCAAATTAACAACATCAAAGAAAAAATTTGAGAGCAGAAACAAGCCATACTTGAAGCAGCAACCCTGAAACAAAAAAGATTTAACCTTGCCACTTTAACATAAAGATAGCAATAAAGTTCACCTGAACATAGTTTCTATTCTCCTAAATAGGCAGTAAACTTAAAACTTCTTTATTAGTATTTCAGTGAGGCTCATCACTATGGTATGTGAGCAACTCAAGAAGATCAAGTTGCTCATCTGTATTAAACAACAGTTGCTGCAGGGATGAAAACAAGCAGGGCTTCAGTTTTACAGAAACTCAGCTGAGGTTTCTGTTTGGCAAAGACAATGTATTTGAAACAAGGCATGGGTCCAGATCCCATTTGATCCGGCCTTTCCCAATGCATAGATTTCAGGTAAATTCAATAGCTCCTCTTACCCCACCGTTGCAACACGAAGCTTTTCCCTCCTTGTGCTTACAGGATTAAGTATCACATTTAAATTTAAACAAACTCCACTTTGTTTTCTCACTCCTTCTATGAATTAGCAGATTACCACTGAAATAGGCAACGAACACAGGGCTTCTCCCACTTGTTAACATCACGGATATGCTGTGGCATAAATCCAGGCTCCGTTTTCCTGCAGAGGATATAGCTTATGTGGATGTGAACAATCTCCAGCAAGAGCTTAACGCATCAGCCCATTTCCTTTGTTGGAAGGGAGTCTCCCAACTCACGCTCTGAACAAACAGAGTCCCGGAGCCAGCCCATGGACAGTGTTTACAGAAACAGCAATCTCACCAATAGGAGAGTTTCGGATACTTTGGAACAAAAATAGTTTGAAGGGGATGAAAAAAACCAAACCAACTAACCAGTATTTTTTTCTTCCATTAAAAAAAAAAAAGCTAATTAAGTATTAGTCAAGCATTGATACTTTTTTAGCTATTTTATATGGAGGCTTCTTAAAAAACCACATCTATTTTATTGTGGTTAAGTAAATCTTGCGCTGAACAAAGGAACTGAAAGGTACCAATATAGTAACAGTTCTATATTTCCATCTCCACCTCTCCTCTCGATGCCTAACTTATACATGTACAAATAAGAGGCCCAAGTAGTGCTACTATAAAATAAAGGAACACTTTTTTGTTGTGCATTTTGGATTTATTTTAATACACTGAAAAACTTTTATATTTTTGCAAAGTTGGGGCAGTCTGAAGGCAGAGGTAGCTAAGGTATTTACAAAGGTTCTGCACCACCTGTAATTCTTCATACATGCACTTTGACAACCCTATTTAATTAACATTAACCTTTTACCACTTGCATGCTGCTAAGTATTAGTCTATTTTTATTTTATTTATTTTAAGGAAGTGGAACAATACAGTGATCATCAAAAAATAGTACATCAAAATAGTACACGCTGTACCCCATACTTAAACAAATAAATACAGACAACTATAATCCAAGAGTGGAATATATAAACTCTAAGCTTGACAAATTTCATGAGAATTTTAACTTCTGGAAAATGCAGCCCATCTGGTAATTGAAGTGGTTTTGATCTCTCAGTTACTAACACAGGAATGAAGCAGCAAGCTGCTCTCAGCATGTGTTTTACCTATGAATCAAACTTTTAACATCATATAGTCAATGTATGAAACAAGGCAAGCAGGCATAAGAGAAAAACACATTATGTTTTTCCCTTGTTTCTACTTCACTTCCAGCTCTACAGCCCACCTGATGACTAGGACAGACATAGCTGGTAGGAAGCAGGAGGCAAAGAAGCATCAGTCAGAGGCAACGTGGATATCCAGATTCCATCTGAGAAGCAGGAAGGAAGAAACTCGATGGTCAGCAGGAGAAGATAAGGTCAGAGACAAGCTCCAACATAAGATTTTTTGTAAGGAACTGGCCCGGCAATGGAAATAATATTTTAAAAAGTTTCCATGCCTCCTCCCCCATCATAGAGGCTGCTAAATCGCATACTGTTGCCCTGCTCAGGGCTGTGAATCACTGTGCTGACCTGGAATGGTGCCACTCACCTCCAGAGCTGCTCCCTGCTACAAAAATTAGGAGGCCACTCTCACAAAAATTAATTTGCAAGAAATCCCTTCTAGACTCAACCACCAAACAGTGGATGGAGGCTTCATTTTCTTTTCCAAGTCTTCCAACACCAGGAAATCTTAGCCATAGGAAAAACCAATAAAATAAAAAATAATATCACGGGACAGCCTACAGTTTTGCCTGTGCCCTTCCTGGCTAAAGATGAGAGCAGGCAGCTAGTATTTCAAATTGCTCGATGCAAGTGACCTCTCCAACTACCACTCCATATTAACTTCCTGACCAAGCTAAGTGAAAGCCTGCCAAGTACTAAAGGGAGAAGAAAGGGATGTAAGCAGCTCGGGTACTTCCCTTCTGGAGGTATTTTTGACCAGCGCTGCAATTCTCCAGGTCTTATGTGAACAACTGACATGTTGAGCAGGGCTCAGCGACATCCCAATTTTACCTTCTGCACTAAACACAAAAGCAGAGAGAGGCTGATGGCAAGTGCCACACAGGCTGGCTGTCAAGGACACTATGCCAAATAATCAGTGGCTTGTGACGAGATGGAAAAGCCAAGATGCCCGCCTTCTACCCTGTTTCTGGCAGGCTGCACAACCTGCACTGAAGCTCCGCAGGACAGTATCATAGATGATTCTGTCATCACCATTAGCCACTTCAGCAGAGGTCAAAAACCAAATTTCAGAAGCACGGTAACTTATACACCCACTTCATAACAGAAAATCTGTCCTGGTGCTGTTCATTCCAGTGCCAGGAAACTTTGTTCTCGAGAGCCCAGCAACATGACACCTCCCACCAACAGGAGAGTAATGTCAAGAGTTGCTAAAATGGGAACCAAATAGGAAGTTGGAAGTTAAGTTAGGTTCAGATTTTAATTTTTAAAACAATAAGATCTGCCACTGTGAAATTATAAATGTGAAAGTGAAAACTGAATGATGATCAGTTTTACATCATATCTCTTCAGATTCTTTAGGAAGGTACAGAGTTGACACAGATTTTCTGCAACAGAATTTACTGCAACAATAGTAATTTCTCTGACCTGATTTGAAAGCATATACCTTGTTTTCTAAAACACAAATATTTTACTCTTATTAACTTGAAAGTAACTGAAAACTTAGAATGAGCTCGGAAACAAATCACAGTAGAAAAACATAAAATATACTAGCCTACAAGAATTACTGCATTCAAGGTATGTTAGTTACTTTTTTGGTCAGCTCAAAGAAACTTCCATCCCATCAGTTCACAGTCCTCTCAAGAAGAGAAAACTGGTTCCAGCAAATCAATTTCAGCACATCAAAGCATAACATTAGCAACATAATGGCAAAACGCAATCAAATCAGGAAGACGATTTATCGCTTACAATATGAAAACTAGTGGATTTATACCTTCAGATGTTCTTTTCAGTAAGCAACTGAAATTCAAGGCAAACTATTTCTCAATATATGATGTATGTCACAATCCTGATTTAGTCCATGATGCAATTTTTAGCACATGCTGTTTCCACTCATATACTTCACACGATAGAACAGATTTGCTGCAGCCCTGAAACTTCTTTAGAAAGTTAAAAACAACTTGCTGCTAAAGCCAAAATGCTGTATCTGTACACTAGAAGTTGAACTGTACAAGTTTTATTAGCAGCTACTGAATCTCTGGGACCAAAGATACTTCACCAGCACCTAAACCAGATAGCAGACACCCAACAGATGCAGTCAGAGCATTTTACAGCTTTCATGGGGGAGAATGCACCCCTGTTTGTAACACTATCTTGCAAATCAACACACCTAGCAAGTGTAGTCTACCACTGGTTTAGAAAGCTGCTCGGCAATAGAAGCATTGACAATGATACAACCAAGTCATACAATAATACACCAACATCCCAAGACATCAGACAGAAAATGCCACAAGTCTGAGGGACTTTAAGCACCAGATACCCACCCTAGAAACATTTAAAACCTATTTTAGCTACACATAGATACAGTAGTCAAGAGAAGTCTTCAGAAGTGCTTATTGTCTATAAGGCAGACTGTGTACACCTGAAGGTGAGAACCCAGGCAGGCATATATAAGCTTCAGCCCCACTATGCAAGCACCTTCATGAACATCAGTCAGTTGGCAGTGGAAAAAAAAACCCATCTATAACCACAGAAAAGTAGCAGACAGGCTTAGAACTGGGTCCAGCTGACACTATTGCGAGGAAGATGCTTTCCATACCTTTATTTTATGCTTGCAGCTTTTTGTCTGTGTCCTAATGAGAAACAGTTGTCTCTTCTTTTCCCCAACATACTTCTACTCGGCAATATAAGGGCTAAACCAATCTTACATCAGCAATACTGACAAAAGATCTAAATCATTCCAAAGTATCACTGTTCTCATAAGAGCAACTGCAAAATATCAGAGGTAAAAATGTGTTCAGTTCCAAATTTTAACTATTCAAACTCCATACTGAAACACTCCTTTTACTAAAGCTACCAATTTCATTCCATTTAACATGGAAAACCTGCAGATCTTCCTGTTTCGGCAAAATGTGCAGGTCAGAAAACTTGCATCCTATTTTCAGTAGGAGTTCACAGCTCCTTTACAATCAGATTCTTAACTCAGCACACTGACAGGGAAGGAAATGTGACAGAAAAACAAAGATCTTTTAACAAAGTTGGTATCTGCAGTCAGTTCCTCACAGGAAGAAAACAAACAACTTTCCAAGAGAGCACCAGATATGTTCATATAACATCGTTGTGACAGAAACGAAAGAACAACAAGTCTTCTCTACAGATTTCCTCATACAAGACACTAAAACCTTCTGTGCAGATAGTTGCTATGATGCAGACCTTAAGGGGAAAAAGAGAGGAGATCAGACTTCTTGTTTACAGGTTTCTAATATGGTCCACTTGATCCATCTTGAAATTGAAACCCTTTCGCTTCCTGTCTTTAGGCTGTCAGATGATATAGGACAAACACAGCGTTAGCAACGTTACAAAGCTCCCATGTGTTTTGCACAGATCTACAGAAAAACATCCACGTGGATTAGATGACAGACAGAAGGGAAAATATAGTTTCAAAAAGAATAAAAGTCATACTAAGTCCTGAGTGACTTACTCAAGGAAAAAAAGACTTACTTTGGGAATGAAATGCCAGATTATCTTCAAATGCTGTCAGCACTTCACAATAACGTGACACTGCATGGACTTACTTTAAAAATACACTATTGCACCATTCTCAAGCAAAATCCTGAGTGTTCTGAAAACTTCTTACACAGTTTTTATCCAGACAGGTATACCTTCCTATTTACAGATTCAAGAAGATGATAAAGTCGTGTAAGGCAGGAATCAACTATCAATAAGATGCCTAAATCATACAAAGACACATAAACTACAATCAACAAAGCCTACAGAAAGATTCGGTTTATCCTACAGCAGACACTTTGGGTATAATTCAGGTACCCAGACATGGGTATCTACTGTCAATTTCAACCTCCTGGGATGTCCCACCTGACTTCCAGTTGCCTCTGTTGTAAAAACTGTAGGTCCCAGGTTGTATCCAGCAGTATTATGGAATTTTTACCAATGCTCTAGAGATCATAACTGGCACTAGGTTTAGGCAGGTGACCAGAGGGCTGCTCAGCTGAACTGCTGTACAAGCCCCACTGACTACCAACTAAACCTGCATTGACTATGAAGAGAGCATAGCAACTTGGTGCAGAAGTATAAAATTTACATTTATTCATCAGTCATGAACAGAATGCATCCTTTATTCTTTTACCAACTGAAAGATAACTCTCACTTGCAGAATAGTCTTGGGTTTTTTGATGCTAGGGTAAGAGATTTGGCCTTTGCAGTCACTTCTTTAGGGTCCCACCTTCTGAAGAAGCAGCAACATGTAGTTTCATGCCTAGATTCATTACTCACTTGACAGAATATTAGACTAGAACCTTTTTGCCAAAGTCTTCTATATAACTTGCCTGCATCAACTGTCTTAATCAACTTTTCTTTAGTACGGTGCATAAAACCCACTATATTGAACAGTTTAGTTTTCCCATTAAGTCAGTGACCAGTCTCCTCCTGCCATATATTGTGTTTTTACTGAACATGCAGGGCAGGGTAGAAGTGACTATCCAAGATAATTCCAAGATTTAGGAATAATAATGCAGTCTTCCTAAAACAAGTACAAAATTCCCTGCATAGACAGAGATGCCTTTAAAGACCTCCAGAGGGAGATGCTGTCTAATTTTTGGCATCTAAATCTCTTCAAACATCCATCTTGGGCATCATTACAGGTCACACCAGCATCTTATAAAGCCTGAATAGCCTACTCTCCGTCAGGTCAGGAATATAAAATTGAAAAATAAACAGGAGAAGAAACAAGATCTATGACAGATTTCACATTCTATGGCAGTTTTCTTGCTCTCTTTAGACTCAATTTATTCATCCCCCGCACCCAACTCTGTTGTTTGCCATCCTCTACTGCACTTTCTTTGCTTGCTTACTATTTGAACAAAATGCTGAAATGCTATTCCCCATTGCCCTACAGTTTCTTATTGACACATATACCTGGAAAGCTTAGCTAATGCCCCAAACCATTTGCTCCTTACTGCTAGCAAACAGCCAAAACTGAAACAGTAGCATCTAATCTGTATTTGTGCTACTATCAGCACCACAGGAAATTTGAAGAAGAAAAAAAAAAGAAACCAAAACACTAGAAGGTTATTACTGTAGACTTCTTTTCATTACTCTTTAGTTTTTCCATCTTCTGGGATTAGTTTCCAAGAGATCAATAATATCCTGGCTGTTAACCCAGAAGCTCTCCTGCCTTTGTTCTGTCTACAGACCTTCACCAAGGCCAGACTTGGACAGAACAACTACTAAGTTTTAAACACACTGAAGAAAGCATTGTCCCTTTACTGTAACATTTACAAGCACACATGGTTCTCCTTTCCCAATTATTTAACAAGCATCTGAATGATTCTGCTATAACCCAGTTCTCACAGCAAAAAGACGAGGGAGGCTGTGCAAGGAAGCCATCCTGCACCCAGTGCTTCTACAGCTATACTCATTACAAACAATTCATCCAGTAGTAGGAATATTTAAGAGAGTCACGAGGTTCCCATGGAGAGAGAGCTGAGATCTTGTTTGATTTAATTCCAAACCTACTGAAAACAGAGAAGAACGTTTGCCAAGGAAATTTTGGCAAGTATTTCCAGCAGTATCCTGGCTTGCCAAATCACATTTGGATTTTGCTGGACTTATTTACTTGTTCAGTATACTCAGAGACGTAGAAACATTTGTTGCTGTAGAGAGTTTGGCTTACTTTAAAGACCTGGAACAACACTTAAAAGATGAATCAGAGACTTGACTGACTTAGAAATTTGATCTATTAACCTCAGCTCACAGTGGTGTTGTACCCTGAAGTGTTAGAAGGAATCTATAGCACAGCTACTTCAGGTCTGAGATCAGACAACTCTCTGAACTCTCAAACAACACTTTTAACACGTTATTTTTATATAGCCAAGTTCTATTCCTTTCAAAAATATCATCCAACATGAGCCGTAAGATGACTCTGAACATCTTCATTAGGAGTCAAAAGAGCGCAACTACCTTTTATGAAAAACTGGCATTCTCTGCTGACTGCATGGGGACACATCCTAAAGGCCTGATTTTCAGAAGACATTAAGCATTCAGCCTCTCTCTCGAAACAGAAAAAAGTTACAGCCCTTTAAGGCACCTTATCCCTCCCACACTGTTGTCCTCACTCTCACTCCCTGCAGGGCTGGTCAGTGCTCCGCTTCCACCCGGTCACTGGGGCATGCAGGAATGCTTTTGATCAGATGCATCAGAGGTGCACTGGTGACATATTTTGCCTGACAGAGTAATGCTTAACTGCTCAACACAAAACCAAGAGTGAAAAAAATCAAAGTATTTCAAAAGCATTATCAGCAGCGCTTGTTTTCAAGGCTTTGGCACTGTTTCTTCCATGTTTGTCCATTCTACATTTTCAGCTTTACTAGTTTGCTTTTGCTCATTTTCTTTTTTCTTTTTCTTTTTTTTTTTTTTTGGCTGAGCATAGAATCACAGAATGGTTCGGGTCAGAAGGGACCTTTCAAGGTCATCTAGTCCAACCCCCCTGCAGTGAGCAGGGACATCTTCAACTAGATCAGGATGCTCAGAGCCCCATCCAACCTGACCTTATATGTTTCCAGGGATGGGGCTTCTACCACCTCTCTGGGGAACGTGTTCCAGTGTTTCACCAGCCTCATTATAAAAAAAAATATTTTAAAAGTCATTTTCCTTATATCTAGCCTAAATCTCCCCTCTTTTAGTTTAAAACCATTACCCTCTGTCTTATCACTACACTACAGGCCCTGCTAAAAAGTTTGTCCCCATCTTTCTTGTCGTATCTTTATAGTACTTATAGTTCCTTTAAGTACTAAAAGGCCACAATAAGGTCTCCCCAGAGCCTTTTCTTCTTCAGGCTGAACAACCCCAACTCTCTCAGCCTCTCTTCATAGCAGCGGTGTTCCATCCCTCTGATCTTTTCTATGTTCCTCCTCTGGAGCTGCTCCAACAGATCCATGTCTGCCTTCTGTTGGGGGCTCCAGAACTGGACGCAGCACTCCAGGTGGGGTCTCATGAGAGCAGAGTACAGGGACAGAATCATCTCCCTCAACCTGCTGGCCACTCTCCTTTTGATGCAGCCCAGGTTGGCCTTCTGGGCACAGAGTGCACAGTGCCAGCTCATGTCCAGCTTTTCATCCACCAGTACCCCCAAGACCTTCTCTGCAGGGCTGTTCTCAATGTCTCCATCCCCCAGCCTGCATTTGTGCTTAGGATTGCCCCAACCCAGGTGCAGGACGTTGCACATGGTCTTGTTAAACCTCATGAGGTTGGCACAGGCCCACTTCTCAAGCTTGTCCAGGTCCCTCTGGATGGCATCCCGTCCTCCGAGCATGTCAACCACACCACTCAGCTTGGTGTTATCTGCAAACTTGCTGAGGGTGCATTTGATCCCACTGTCTATGTCATTGATGAAGATATTAAACAGTACTGGTCTCGATATAGACCCCTGAGGGACAACACTTGTCACCAATCTCCATCTGGACATCAAGCCATTGACCACTACCCTAAGGATGTGACTATCCAACCAATTGCTCATCCAGTGAACAGTCCACCCATCAAATCTCTTCAGTTTAGAGAGAAGGATGTCATAGGGGATCACATAAAGGCCTTACAGAAGTCCAGATAGATGACATCCACAGCTCTTCCCTCACCCACTAATGTAGTCACTCCATCATAGATGACCATTATGTTGGTCAGGCATGACTTGCCCTTGGTGAAGCCACGCTGGCTGCCTCGAATCACCTCCCTGTCCTCCATGTGCCTCAGCACAGCTTCTAGGAGCATCTGTTCCATGATCTTCCCAGGCACAGAGGTGAGGCTGACAGGTTAGCAGTTCCCATGGCAAGAAATTCCTTCTTCACAGCTCCCTCTAATCCCCTATCTCCTAACACTGTTCACTACCTTGCAACAGGCCAGCAACCCAGTCTTGCCTTTGCAAACACAGAAGCTACATACGAGGCCACAGCCACAGTCCAACTATCCTCAAAGCACATACTGCTAGAGAAAAGTGCAAAATACCACTCATGCTTACAAAGTGTCACTGTTATAATATAAATTCATCCTGGAGGCATAGCATTTCATACTATTCTTTCTTTTGCCTTTTAAAAGCACATATTTTTTACAACTCCTTCTATTCATTATCCAGTAGGCACCTACAAGGCATTTTTTCACAAACAGAAAAATGAAATATATGCATACCCTAAACTTCCTACTTCTACATGTATGTGGATATATACAGATATATTTGGTTGCATTCAAAAAGAACAGTACCAACTTGCTTTCGAAGAGATACAAGCAGACTGCTATATGACCTGTTCCCATCTTCACTGTACCTTTCCAATATTTAATTAACTTGTAAAGCAAACAGAAATATATCTGTTTTCCTCTGGGTGAGCCAACAACAAAAAAATAAACCAAGAGAAGGTAAAGAATCAATGCCTACCTCTCTCCACCTCAGGGGAACACACCACTCAATGATGATTCTCCATTGATAATTACAGTTTTAAATATATTCAATAATTTTTAATCCCTTTGATACATAGACATCACGACTTTTTACTATGTCAACTTTTTTTTCCATCAGGATGTTTGTGTTGCCAAATCAAATATCCCGAAATACATCATAAAGGTTAGTGTTTGCATGAGGCTTACTAATCTGCCTGACCTAAAAGAGATAAAATAAAAAGGTGACACAGTAGATGAATTCCATTTCCCAGTATGATTTACTCCATTTACCTACTTTGGTCCAACTCCTATTTCAGTACTTCTGTCCAAAACCATGTCAGGCTGACAGCCCATAAGCAGTCGTATGCTCTACTGACTCAGCTAAGCCCCAGCACAATTTAGTTTGTATCTGTAACCAGGAGTACTCTAATTTTAGATTAGCAGTCCACAGAGTTTCTCATATTACTCCTCTCTAACTCCTTGATACAAGTTATTGGCATCTTGTAAGTTATGTCATATCTTAATGGGTGTTGTTAAACATAATCCTGGCTTGCTAAAGTGGAAAGAATGTCATCAACATTTGTATCTGACTAAAATCTAGGTTTTTAACCACACACCTGACAAACCTATCATGTATTTTTGTCTTTAAGCATTGCTCTATGACTTCTACCTGGTCACAGAGCACCAACATTAAAGTTACTTTTGTTTCTAATAAAAATCTTTCTCCAACTGTCCAGCTGTCCTCCCTTCATCCATGTAATTTTCTTACTAATTTTATACATTGCTTCATTATCTGCTAATCTATATTCTTGGAATAAAAGCTGACAGCCATCTATTTAGGGATTTCTGGTGGCAGGAGGAAGGGAAAAAGTATTTTTAAGAGTCATTTCCACCTCTATTCTCAGACATTTTATCTTTGCTATCTCCCCTGACTGTGGATTCTTCCACGACTAGGAAGATTTTTGTAAGCCATTCCAAAGTGTTTCACTTTTTCTGTTCATATTTCATCTTTCACTTTGTGTTGTTCAAAAGCTTTCTACCATTTGAATTTCCTCCTTTGAGAGAAAAAGATTGTATTCACCTGACCACATACAGTAAGCCAAGATACCCACACCTGAGCTAGTTATCCTAGACTGACTTTGAAGATAAAGGAGAGAAATAAGTAGGGCAACTGGGGACAAGTCATACCCTTCCTAAACACACATCTAAAATAAACCATATAAATTGCCCTGTAAAAGGGTCTCTCCTTCTTCATTAACGTAAGCCTAAAACATGCCAAGTCGGATGCATTTAACTACAGGATAGCTGTAGAGAATTCAGCAATATGAATCCCTTTCATAGGTATTTCCTACCAACTTTCATGAACAATTAGAACCTCACAGAGTATTCAAAGGTAATGATAACATAAACTCACTTTGGAACAGAGAAAACACATTTCTAGAGTTTTTTCCACCTTAAGATAACACCACATTCACTTTCAGAATGTTAATTCCTATTTGTCTCTTTGTGAAGAAGCTTAATTGCCCAGAAAATAAGCAGGTAACTATTTTTGAAAGACTTAGCTGATTCACAGATACCTGTATTTATGTGACCTGCCAAATGGCTGCTGTACCATTTCCAGGGCCACCTTTGGTCAGAGCTGTATACCTGCAGGGTCACAGCCCTGGGCTTCATCTAACAAGTTCTGCAGAATACACACAGCCATTTCAAATGAGTCTCATCTCTGTCTTTGAAGTATTTGTGAAGATGTTGCTGCACATGCAAACTTCTCAGAAAAGAGCTGGAGAAGGTTTAGCAGACAGGACAGTATGCCAACCCTGCAGAGCTGCTTGAGTGTTGCTTTATACTCTTTTCCTCATTGCTCCTAGTTGGGTCTTGTCCTGTAAGTCTAGGACCTAAGCTAATTTCCTGCCTTTCACTGCTTTCCATGCATTACACAGAAGCTCCAGTTACTGGCTGGAGTGTCTCAAGGGACATCACTATTCATACAAAAGACCAAAAACCCTCATAGCAGGTACAGTGTCAGTGAGAAAGCGAGTACTGTTGTAAACGTGTCTCACACAGGCTTTCTGTTATTTTACCACTGTTTAGTTTAACCTGTTTAAACCCATCCATATGTTTTGAAAACATTTCAGGATGTTGATGACAAGCATTTATAGCTATAGAATTAATCACTGCTATGAATCCCAGAATCACATTAGATATGTGGAAAAGCTTTAAGGTTACATAGCTTTCAACAATCAAAATATAGGAACTTCACAGCTCATTCTAGCCTCCATACATTAAACTGCTGACACACTAATAAGATCCTTGCTCTAAAGGAACAGCAGCATTTGTTCTTAATGTAAACAGACTAAGTATTCAGTTGTTTTATTTTTTTTAAACCACTAATTTTCAAGCAAAAGCTTCAGATGAGAACATACTCCGTGAAATAAGGTTGTAAATAAAACACAGCTAGAATGCTTGAAACTATATGAAGAAATTCTAGAACACAAGGCGTGTTTACAGCCTCAGCACGCTCATCTAGGCAATGGGTGGAAAAAAATGAGCCATTTGTACAGCCTCCGTTGCCTCTTCTTCCCCGATACCTGGATGTGTACGTATGCACATAGGTACACACACAGAAATAAAAATACAAGGCAGATTATATCAGCCTTGTATAGTAGAATTTCTTAATACAATTAGTTTCAAGCATATATATATATATATACACACATATATAAATGAACATAAAGGACATACATGTTGCTATGCAGAATAGTGAAAACCTTTCCAGAGAAAGTAAAAGGTTTTCACCATTCTGTACAGGATAAAGCAGATGGTTTTCCCAGAAATGGCAGCACACATCAGAAATGCAGCTATCAACTCCACAAAGTCAACACTACAATAAGAAAATATTAATCCTACTCTCAAAGTACACAGAAGGTGATGAGGGCAAGGGGAAAAAAGTACTAAAAACATTATTGTAAGAAGATCTCTTCACAGCCTACAGCCTTCGGAAGAGTGCACAAACACTTCCCAAAATTTTTACTGCAATGAAGTAGTTAGAAATGTTGTTGACTGATTAGTCTTTTATTTCTGAAATCGAGCAAAAAAGTTTGAAAAACATAGAAGTTCAAGTCAGTAATAGAAAACAGCATTACAGGACAAGTGAATGTGGGAGTTAATACATGTATAGGCTGTGATGGCCTTGGAGACAAAAGCAAGCAGTATAAGTTGCATCTAATGAATAAAAGTGAGTCAGGGGAAGGCAGAGATGAGTGATGTGGTGAAAGCAAAGAGACAAGAGATCTCTGCACAGCATCCTAGAGAGCTAAAAGCAAATCCTCTGCCCTTACAAAAGACAAGAATAAAAAAATGAGTGCAATGAAGAGGACAGAATGGTTCAGACTTCGTCCACGCAGATGCTGAAAGACCAACTATTGACTGAAATACACCTGGATGCTCAGAAGAGACTGCAAAATAAAATAAATTCTGAGCAATACCCCTCTCTTCCACTGACATCCTTGCCTTGCTACAGGCAGAAGCTCTAGAGCTGATTTTCTGTGCTCTGCATTATCAAAGGAGGTATGTATTTAATCAAAGGGCATACAAGGGGGAGGCAGAGAAAAAGTCTTCAGCAACATAGGACAGAAAGTTACTGAAAATATCTCCAATTTACTCACAAGAAAAATTAACTGCCAATGACAGGAAGTCTGAATCGGAGCAAAGTGCTGGCTATCCATATTAAATCAAGAGAAGTATTGTTAAATAAAAGAAGCTACATTTACATCCACAGCTAAAAAGATGCCTCGAGCCATCATCTGGAAGAACACTATGTCACTGCATGGCATCTGGCTTCCTTCTCATATCCTTTGTTCGTTTATTTGTTTCATAATAACTGTTTGAAGCTTTAGGAAACAAAAAACAAAAACAAGAACAGTCTGCATATATCAGTACAAAAAAAAGAGTGATTTCATGCATCTTGGTCTATAAATTACTGCTTAAAGGGAAAAAGTTATATGCCCAGTTCAACTCTAAAGAATAATCCTTTCCAATTCAGGTTTGTTGTAGAGCTACGGGATTAGTTCATCTTCTTTTACTGTTTTTAAACAAAACAATCACACTGTGCAACGCCTATTTCACATATCATTAACAAAGAAAACTCCCCAAAAAGCGTTGCTATTAAACACTGTCACTTTTCAAGCCAAGAGTTAAAGCACATATCTGAACAATTCACAGTTTTGAGTGTGGCTTGAGTAGGAACAGCAGCTCCGTACTGAAAGGTTTCCATTCACATCATCAACTGTATTCTCTTCATAACAAGTGCATATGTAGGCAGATGGATTGTGCCTTTTCCAACAGCTGCCCCGTCATTTTAAAGATGATTTCCATAAACAGCATGCACGGGTAAGTAGCACTGGTTGACTTTCCCCTTTTCCTTCGCTCCTTCCTGGCCAGCAGACATAACTTCTGTAGAGTAACAACCAGGACCCCTTAGACAAGAGCTGCTCTACACTTTCAAACAGGGCCAGGGAGAGAAGCAGATTTTTTAAAGAATACATCCATTAACTCAGTAGAGGGGTGAAGAAGGCTTGACTTGACCTACACAGATCTGGAAGTCAGGGCCTGAAAGCAAGATCCTGCCTTCCAAGTGAGACAGTGATCTCAACAAGTACCAGGTAAGACAACACACACTAGCATTCAGGGTAACACAAAGCTAGCAGCCAGCTTCCACCGTGGACAGTAATTAAGGGCCACTGCTCTAACATTCTTCTGAAGTTTAGTCGTAGCAGGTTTTAAGAGGTAGCTGGCAGAAGAGAGGCTTATATGTCTGAAAGCGTTTTTCTGGAAGAAAACTCCTTGTGTGCATGTAGTAAGATGAGAGACTGAAGAAAACAGTCCCAACACACTACTACATTTTCCAAGAGGAAACATGCTGAACTTTGAGATGGTACGTGATTCAGGAAGAAGAGTAATAGAATGGGTATTGAAAGAATTTCCTGCCAAAGCACAAATATTATCAATATGTAAATCTTCACAGGAGGCACTTAATGCTTTTGATATTAAATACTCTGCCTATGCAAGTTCTCCGCTACCACTCAGTCCTCTTCTTCAAATATATAGCGAAGCTTTCCAGATGAGATTATGTCAAGAATCCTCTGCCTAGATAGTGTTTCTCAAGTGTGTACAAGTTTCATGAGTTTCATTACAAGGTCATGCAGGGAGTTCATTGGGTTGTCAATAAAGCCAGTTTTAAGGCCAGATAGGTTGCAGAAGCACTTGCCTAAAAACAACTTATTTGTTGAATCACAGTTCTCTTCATTACTGTCCTACTTTTTCAAAAGTAACACCCATCTCTACCATTCACAAATATAAGCTGGTATCAGTAATTCATGTTTCTCTTTTGCCATAGATACTCAGAGAAAATTTTTCTACTTCTACAATAAGTGTAAGCCCTACCTCTGACATCTGTGTTGGCCCTGAACCTGGTCAGTACATCGCTAAGTTTGCAATGCTTTCAAGTCAAATGTTGTATTCATATTCCTCTTCTTCCGAGTTCACTACAAGCTTTTCAGAGTTTCTTACATTTGCAAAAGTCTTTTAGAAACCTCTGCCCATTTCACCTGCTCCCTCTGCTGTATTTAGAAAAAAAGATCAACCTAAAAACACAGCTTTGTCAGTGTCTGTCCTTACTTCAAATCCACATACCGTCCAACCAAACCATCATCTTTCAAGATATTTATAGCCAGACAAATAATTGGCTGAGAAGATATGTCTTCCTCTATTCCAATTAAGCAAACAACTCAAGGACACCTACACACACATAGTTACTCCTAAACCCATCTCTCTGTCCCCCTGGTTTTCCTTTCACTCTTCCTGTTTGTCCCCTGCCTGCATCATCTGGATTCCATGTTGATGTCACCGGTCTTGAATTAGATGGCAATCATTTGTTGGGAGAGCTCGTATCTTACTACAGATGGTGAAGCAGGCAAGATGGTGTGCAGTGCTAATCCTAACAAGAGCCTTCAAGCAGTACTGAAATACAACACAATCTGAATCTATGGCAAGTGTACAAGCCTACACCAAAAGCTATTTGCAAAGTATGGATTAGTGAAGTTTCCTCAAATATTGAGCATGCTTTCTTGATATTGCAGATACCGCTTAGCTACCTGCAAGTCAATAACGTTTTATAAGAACTCTGAGCACAATGTTAGCTCCTTTTAAAAAAAAAAAAAGTCAAACTCCAGAGTCTTAGATTATCTGTATTTTATGTGAAATCTGAAGGGACAGATTAATGTTTAGATTATGCCCCCTCATACTTTTATATGAACATGCATACATATTTGAAAAATAAGGATACTAAAGACAAGAAAAAACAAGTTAAGAACAAAACTGTCTACCAAAGGTGCAGATACATAACATACATACCAACAAGATACATATCTTTTCTAAAGAGTGAATACACTAGTGCTTTCAGTATCAACTTAAATCAGTTATGTGCTACAACCTCACTGCTCTTTTTCTGGTACGATAGCAATCATCATTAAATACCGTTCCAATCACATAAACTGTTCTCTATGTCCTGAGGTCATATTTAAACATAGGGGTCCACCCACACATAAAATTAGTTGGCAGGACTGGAGTCTTGAAATTGTTTCAACTGACTTCTAGAAAAGTATGAATCAGCTTTCAGCACTTCCTCCTCTTTTTTTTTTTAAAGAGAGGGGGGAAGAATGAAAGGAAAGGGAGAGGGGGGAGGATAACTGAACCTCAAACAGCTGAGATGCTGTGACAGGTCACAGGTCAACCCAGTCACATGAAATCTCCCTGACCTCCCCATCATTTTGCAGGGTTGTGCCTCTTTCAGGAAAAAAATATTTTTACACTTCCCCTCCCACCACCCTCCAGTTGCTCTAACTGGTGCATTTCTAGTTTCCAGAACTCCTGTAAGTGATTGCTTCCTACAAGGCTTAGGATTTCAAATTCCAAATGAACCACTGCAAAGATGTTAAATGTGCGAAATAATCTTGTAAAAACTTTGTAGAGGAGTCTAGAAATGAAGCCAAGCAACCTGTACAGCCAAGCAAGTGGCATAGAAAGTCACCAATGAAAACTTAGAATTGAGTTTGCAGTTAAAAATATAACCTAATTGTTTCCACTTTTGCTCTTTGTCCTACCAGAGATTGGATGACTTCTAGATATTCAGACACAGTCATCACAAGAAAGATTAAGTAGTATGTAGAAGAGTTTGGCCTAAATTCATATGTCTGTGATAAACCAAATAGAATAGAAGTTTTAAACAGACGACCATGCTTTAGGTGTCAAACATTTCTTGACGTCTGTGGCAGTTGGCAGCTGCAAACATCCGACTGAAAGCCCCATCTGCTGCTTCACAGCTTCCAGTCGAGGATGTTTACAGTCGCTCACTGTCAACAGCAATACACATTCCTCAGCTGTTTACTTTATATTATTAACATGCAGAGGCCTCTGAGCAGGTTAGTTACGATTGCTACAATTTTTGTTGCTATGTCGCTACCTACAGATGTATACAGGACTGTTTTGTAAGTATTTACAGTGAAATAAAGTATGACTTCCAGACGAACATTTGCAAACAGCCAGGTGTATTTTCCCTTCAAGCATTACACTTTTAGAATTAAGTTGCCCATTTTATATCCTGTAAGAATTAAAATAAAGACATACGAAAAGAGCAACTTGCTTCCACTGTTGCATTTGTTTTGTTCACTGAGAGACTAGAGCAATCCTGTTGCCTTCATTACAAAAACTGTGCTACTCCACAACTAAGTTCGCTTATCAGCACAGTGCCTAAAGATAGCAACCGGCACGAAAATAGAACCAAACTCTTTCTGAGGGTATTTCACTACAGTGTCTGGGATAGCTTCCTTCCTCACAGAGAAGGGGATGCGAGGGAATTATGCGATATTAGAAGTTAGTTCATGAAATATTTGCTTCCAAATAAAACTGTGGAAAAAACACACCCAACCCACAGGGGACTGTGAGGAAAAAAGAGGAAGTCATGTAGCAAGCTCTGCAAAGGCTTCAATAAAGTTCAAACCTGTTAGAAGATTTCTACAAATTATCTGGGCTAACCAGTTGCTGCTACACTTCACATAGTTGGCAGAATAGCATTTCTCACCAAAGGAGAAAGCCAAAAAGATCTGGCATAATAATGTCCCGGTTGCACAGTTCTGCTGTTTGTTTTTCATTCTTTCTCCTGTTTCCTTATTAAGTTAATGATGGGGAAAATTAAAGATTAATCACTCAACTATTTTTCTGAAGTCATATGAAACCACAGCAGGCAAGTAGAGTGATTATATCACTCTAATTAGAAGGTGTTTTTTCCTTCAAACTTTCTTGCCCCCAAATGAAATTACTGCACTGTAAACCGAGTAGGTTATGAAAAGACCATAGCTGGAACGCAGAAGCCTGCGGCGTATTTACTCAAACTGATAAGTGTGAAGGATCCCTATAAATCACTTTCAAAACTCAGGGTTATATTTTCTATACTAAGGTTAAGAAAATTAATCTTTCAGGCAGCAGGTGAAAACAAGCAGAATTATGTTGGGGTCTTTCCCTTTATTCAATACCAACTTTGAGCTATTAAAGCTTCCTAGGGAACCACATTTTCTCAATGGGTCAAATCACTAAGGAAACAAAGCAAACTTTATCAGTGCTGCACAACTCAACATTCCAGGAATTCCTAGCACTTGGCATCTATGTACTGCACCAGAGCCACGGGATTCACTCACCCTCTCCACAGCAGAACTACCATGACAAGCTATGAAACTCGCAGTAAGGTGCCCAACTTCACAAAGCTGCCAAAACGAGGAGGGACTGACATTCCCTGCATGAGGTCCACTGAAGGACAGTAGGCTAAGAAAATATATTTCCTATAACAATACTTTTAAAAAAGGAAAAAAAAAGTTCTTCCTGTGGCAAGTTCCATGTTGCTTATCACAAGCCACATAAGAGAAACACAAATAGTCACCTTGCAAGACAATACACATATATATATGGACTGTAAAAAAAAAAAACAAAACCAAACAAACCAACAACAAAAAAATCCTTAGATGTAAATCACTGATTGCAGAATGAAAAGATTTCAGCTTAATGACACCTAGTCATGAAACAAGGACTAGCCTTTCATTTGTAACTGTACCAGCCTAACATCTATAACTTACAAGGGGAAAAAGTAGGGAGACTATAAAATCCTACTACTTTGAATTCATTAGATGAAGGACATTATGTCAGCAACAAAGTGCAATTCCACTCCATGTATGGCTTCCTTTCCGCTTTTAAAAGGCATCAAACAGATTGTATCTGTATAAAAGTCAAGGCAAGATCAATCTAAAACTGTGAGGCATTTTATCACACAGTATGGACTGTTAGGCAAGAGAATGCAATCAGTTATTTTTACTGTTCTGTTTTTTTAATTTGTACAATTTTCTTATAGAGGTGTTTAGGCAGAAAGCGTTCAAGACTCTAACATCAATCCATATGCCTTGATACATGCTGATCTTGACAAGGTTTTGAACAAATACAGGTAAGAAGAAAGAACAACATTCTAACTTTTTCAAAGTCTTCATAAATTTACAGTTCATGTCACAGAAGGAAAAAGGGGCAAACTGGTGGCACTTAAGCACTGTTCAGTTAAAAAAAAAAAAATTCAACTGTTTTTCTCATTCCTGAAATCTCCAAGCCAGATGAATGGATTATTGGTGATGAAAAAAATTTAAAAATAAAAAAAAAAAATCACAAACAGTAAAAAGGAAAGCAACTAAATAAAAATTTTCCAAGCACTGCTAGAATTCAAAACCAGGGCCTCTACATTTTGCGTATCACCTCATGTGTATGGAAGGTGATGGAAACTCAGATAGGTAAATTAGTTTTTAATCATGTTAGAATAATACTGGAAAACCAACAGATAAAAATGCAAATTCAAAGCTGCATAGACCTTGAAAAAAACTTGTGGCAATTGTTTCCTAATTTATTTTGTAGTATATGTTTTCAAATTTGCTTGGCAAAAAACTTAAGATCATCATGAAATATGGGAAAAAATTATTCCTCCTCTTCCTGTCACTGACAGCACAGAAGATTAAGCACACATTACTTGTATGAACTCAAGTTCACAGCTGTTATGATACAGCATGAGTATCTGCAACTGTTGCCGATGAATCCAGTTCTCCCAACTGTATTTGAACTCTAAAATGCTGAAGAGGCAAGTTCCCCCTGCAAGAAAGCAGGCAGTTGCAGACAAACAGTTGAAATTACGCACCAGATGAGATTCAGAACATCCAAATGTTTGAGAAAGAGATGTCAAAACTATTGGTAAAAGTATGAACAACATGTATTACTTTTTCTTGAGCCTCATCCCAAGAGTCTCTCCCTAATGTCTAATCTTTGCGGATTTTAGCTTTCAATCCATCTAGGTGAATGAATAATACAGTGCACAACAGTAGAAATGTATCTGGAGAAAAACCAAGAACTTACTTCTTGGATACCAGCTGATCCTACTTCAGTCCTCTTCATTCGAGATACCCACACCTCTGGGGAGAATTGCATTCTTCGGCTGCCAAAGACTGCTCCTCAGATTTCCAGGAATCTGTATCACACACATGAACAGAAGTTATTGTAATTCCAGAAGTTCAGTAGTTCAGATCACATACTTCTCATTATTAGGACTGTCTGCAAGAAGTCAGATAGCTTTTAACAACTATTATTAAAACCATGTCCTTCTCAGGTACAGTAATTTAAAATTTCAAATGTGTTTAAAGTGACACATTACTCCTGAATGCAGCCATCTCTAAATTAGAGGAGATAAAGGTTAACTGCCAAGGTAGTATAAATATTCAGAACTTATAGTCAAGTAGTTAAAATTTCCCACCAGAGATAGGCATAAGGACTTCTCTTATTTATTCTTTTAAGAAACGTACAGATTACACAACCAAAACCAACCATACAATAAACCTGAGTCTGAGCATCACTTCAGAAAAGCAAAATCCCCAGAGTCCTCCTAGTTAAGCATTTAAGGCGGAGAAGGACTTTATTCATGCAATCGTTCTGGAGGAAAAGGGACATATAGAACCCCTTCGTAGATGGATGGATGGACAGACACACAAGACAGAACCAGATTACTAGGAGAAAAGCATGGGCAGAACACAATGAAGGGAACTAAAGTAAGCCAAACTGTCGAAGTAGAACACTCATGAGACAGTTCTGAAATCTCAGTTATGAGCACACAACAAAAGCAAAAGAAATGCAGTAAGTAGGCCTTATTAACCAAAATGTATATACTCAAAATATTTATTGATTTGCACTCCTGACACCTTTTGAACCAGTTGTGTATGTGACCACGTGAAATGAGGATGCCTTCAATAAACACATCATCTCTGTCAACCAACCAGCTCCAGCAACAAGTGAAGGCTTAGGATATCAGCGTTATTTATGCTCTGCCACAGAATCAGCGACCAGTACAGTACAGTGGTGCTTACTACTCTACATTTCAGTGTCACAAGGGCATCACAAACCTTAAGTAGCAGCCAGAAAGGAAGGTGCAATAGGCTCAACTGTCCTTTCCTATCAACTGGCAGAAGTGGGTGGTGCCCAGGTGGTTTAGAGCTTTACTCTACTTGCTGGCTGAGCTGAGCGCTGTGCCGGTTGCTCTTGCACCATGGAGCAGAGCAGGTGACTGGCCTGAAGCTGTGCATAAGTATGCATTGCTGTGTCAGTTCCCAGTGCAGAAGCTTAAGTCAGTGGTTTTCTATTTCAGGTAAGTACAAAGACCAGGTACTGGGTCAACACAAGAATAAAGAGTGTATATAGGACAAGAAAACAGCCCCCAGTGGCAATAACTCCTTGTCATGGTTATTTGGGAAAAGTGTTACCCAAGACAGCGTGACATACCAGATCCCAGGCTTAGCAAGGAACATTTACTTAAATTTAAGATGAACAAACTACCTATAGCACACATATTATTCAGTGTCGTCGTTCATATTCAAAGGGAAAGCAAAATACAGCTGCAGTGAGAACAAGCCTCTGGCACCAGGGACACGCTACAGGCAGAAGATGGTCCATACCAGAGATGTCTGCACACAGAAGCAAACATATGTTTGGGCTGACTAGAACCATCCTCAAACACAAAACTCTGCCCAAACATCCTCCAAGAATTTCTAGGATGCTTTTGTCCTGCATTTGCACACTGTCTCCTAACTCACATTTCTTATGTCCTTGATTCAGGATGTGTAATTTGCTCTGAATTCACATCTCTGGGGAATGTATTTTATACCATCCTGTACTCTTTTAAGAGAAGCAGGGAGTTGAACTCTTACCCTTCCATTGCTCCAGTGACCCAGACCTCACATGCTACAAAATTTTACCCTCCTATTTCTGATTTCAGGGTCAGGTAATTAATGCAGGAATCCATTATGCTTGCCCATAGCCAGGACACAGCACTCATCCCAACTCCCTTGCAAATACAGGGAAGACCATTTTTCCCTTCCCATCACTCTTTCCCTTGTACAGAGCTCAAACACACAATTGGATCATGAAGACTCTCAGTATATATTAGCACAATCAGAACATTTGTCCTTCCTCTCCAGTAGACCAAAATAAATACAGCCTCTGACCACAAGGCTATTTTCACTTCACGTGCTCCATAATGAACTGCACGAGCCCCAGACACTGCAGAAGAGTCTGCAAGGCTTCAGCTTACACTTTTTTACCTATGAGGTTGTGCAATGCACTGATTACTCTTGTCCTCAAAGGTACTTGAACATTACCAGAAATTAGTGTTAGATGCAAGACAACCTCTAGGTAGCACGTTAAGCAACTCATCCACTAAAAGTGTGCAGAAAGCAACTTTGTTAACAAAACCACCTGCTAAAGTAACTTAGAAAACATCTGTTTATTCATAGCACTAGGCAAGTACACCATAACTGCAACATTTAAAGAACATAACTTGGGTTCATGTGCAGCAAATGTATTAACCTTTGCACACGTACAGATCAAGGCAGTACACCCACGCAAGTCCCAGTCTTCATTTATTTCCAACAGCCTTCCTTTTCCCTGGCTATAAACAGGCTTATGGTGTGAGGGAACAGAATGAGGCTGAACAGCACCCACGGGGTAGTTAAACACTTGCTTGTTCCCACAGTTTGTAATTAAATACTCTGACCTATTGGATAAAATGCTGACATCACACTGACAGGGCCAAGAACCTGAATCCTGTTAATGTTACACTTTCAAATTTCTCCTAACCTGTTCTCACCAGCGTGAAAAGATCTTTTCCCCCAGCTTGCCAGAAGCAGCCACTACAAGAAACTAACACGCACATGGAAAAAACATCCACCAAATGAGGGAGAAACACTGTCCTACGAAGAGAGGACAAAGCACTAGACTGACCATGGAGCCATGTGCTAGAGACCAAGGATGGGGGGCAGGTAGGAAAAGGGCACAAAGACAGAAGAAGCCCCACTGCTAGCTTCAGGCACTGGGAACCTAAAATTATACTCCTTTCACCCCAAAATTTCCAGTGTAAGTCACAAAGAGCCACTCTAAGTGCTACTCCCACACAGCCTTCTGCAGCTGCAAACAAGTGGTATAACTGCATTTTGCTCCTCATCAGCAGAAATAATTTCCTAGAAGTTATAGAAAAGGAAGAGAAAAGGGGACATGACACCTATGAAATGCCTTCCTATCCAAAAAACTTTTCTGATGTTTATTAGCAAAGAAAATCCTCAGTGGATAAAGTGGATTTAGCTTTTGTAGTCAGCTAAAAATTAGAGCTATTAGAACACATCTTGACAGCTCCAAGAAGAGCGCTCAGTTGCCTAGACTCACAGAAAGTTGATCATCAACTTGCCACAAAAAGCTTTAATTTAGAATGTGTGTCATTGAGGAAAACACTGAAGCAAGACCAGACTTTATTTTTCAAATGTATTAATAACTAATCCCCCTGGGATTATGTCAAGCATGTCACATTAGCATGGCTTGGGCTCACCTTGACCGAAGAGTACGTTAAAATGCAACTAAACCCATCTACACTTGTGCTCCAACTCGTGCTTCTTTTAAATTTCAAATGGTTACAGATGAAAAGGCACCCGTGGGATTAACGCTGATCAAGACCACACTATTGCCCTGTTTTATTCAACATGAAGTGTTTAGGCAAAAGTAGTCTTAGAGAATAATGTAAAACTTACTTTAGACACACCTGGCTTGAAAAGAGAAGGGGGAACTTTTCCTCACAAAACTTACTTGTTGTGGTAGGTTCTGTTGTTATAAAAGGAACATTTATGCAGTACAAGTTTTTGGTGCAAAGGGTTATATATGCAAATGTTTGGATTAGCAAACTGGAGTTGAGAATGAGCTTTTCCTGTTTCTGTTAATTTATGGCCCAATATTACATTCTTTTCATGCAATGCCATAATCTTCAGTGAATGACTTCACATTATCCTCCTCAGAGTAATCTAGGAATGCAGATACAAAGAACGTCAACCATCACCTTCAAAAGACTCTCCCTCTTAACCCTCAAGGGTTTAGGTGCCTGATAGAGTTTTAGATATGAATAAGACTTTGAACAACTGTGCTCAGCTGCTACTACCTTTCAAGCACACAACTTTCTGCCAGTGAGTACTTGTACCAACACTGAAGCCTTCATAATATTGCTTGAACTAGCTGCACACGTCCAAAACTCCACATGGTTCTCAAATCCCCTGCTCACCCTGTCACTCTTCAACCACCAAAACACAGAAATGTGCTTTTCAAAGTGCAACTTCCACATCTGTCCTTTGTCCCAGCAATAAAATTAGGAGTTTGGGAATGGAGCAGCTGCACCAGAAACCTTTTGTACAATACAAGCACTGGCCCAAGAAGTGTTCAGGTTCAAATGCCCCCTAGGTCTGTCTCAGGCCACAACCCAAAATTTGGCTTTCATTAGCCCAGTTGAATGCCTATGCTCTTGTGGTGATGCCACCCATGATTTCTCCAGTGATTTCAACAGGAGAGGATCAGCTCAGGAGGTCCTGCCACTCAGGAGAGCAACACGTTCAAATCACTCCTCCAAATCAGAAAGGTGACCTAAAGAAGAGGCTTTGGAAAAGAGGACCCTGCTCAGGAATCTCATTCCAGGACAGTGCTTGCAACTACAAATATTAATGGATCGACATCTTCACCCAGATAGACCCAAGATCTAAGCCTCTATGAAAGCTGACCTGCAGGGCAGATGTCTCCACATGTCCTGCTGGTCAGCAGAGGCACGCTGCTCCTTGTCCTCTGAGGTGGCCAGAGGACACCTTGCATGGCCTTTCCCTGCAAGTCAACCAGACAGAGCAGGTGCCAACTCTGGGCATCAGAGCAGCTGCAGGTCAGACACCCGCACGCTCCAGCCCTCAAGCTACCTTCGGTTTTTTGCCTCCTCCTTCTGTCAACTGTACAGCAAGTCCAGCCATGCTGTTGGCTTATTTGTCTTCACTCCGCTTTCTAAAGATTCAGTGAAACGAATCACGTGCAGCACGTGTATCTCTTGTACTAAAATAAACAAAACTCAACCACAGGATCTCTTTTTAACAATCAAAGCACGTGCACATTGGTGTTGGCGGTCCTGATGAAAACGCTCCCCAAATTACCCTTCCCAGGGTTTAGGAGCTCCTAACCCTACAGAGGGGCAGGGAAGTTACTTGGCTGCAAAAGCAGCTTGAACATCACATCAGACCTCATGGTTAGGGAGAGAGATTCCAGCTGCAAAAGCAACACTGAGAAAATAGCTTAGAAAAAGTACAGCAGCACTGTCAGGGCTATAACTTTACAAGCAGATCTATAATAAAGAGTAAGAGCTATTAATTAGTTTTAAATGGTAAAAGCAAAAAGCGGACACTGCGTTTAATATTTAGTATTTCCCTCACTTTGCACAAGGAAACAGATAGACTTATAAATTCAACATACGACACAAGAGGTCTCAACACACGAAAAATATTGCTGGCAATATTAACCTCACCAGGAAATCCATCCTTCAGAAAGTGAACACAGTAGAAATTAATCCTTACCCAGATCTTTTGATAGCAACCTCATACGTAACGCTTCCACTCGCGGTATCTGTATGAGTTTTTGTTACAACAAAGCTATGGACAACAGCCCTGAAGCAGATAACATATGCATTTTAATACGGGTCTATTAGGTTCAAATGTAAGAGCCAAGGTTATGGAGTTTTGTGTTTTGTTTGTTTGGGGGTTTTTTTGGGGGGGGGCGTGGGAGGGGGAAGAGGGGGGCTTGTCTTCTGCAATCAACCTATCTAAACTGAGTCTTCTCCATCCAAACAACTGGAGTTTAAAAGAGTTTAAAAGAAAAAAAGAAAAGTAAGTCATTGTGTTTTGACTCACAGTAGATGCAGAAGTAACCTTCAAGGTTACCTTGCCCTATTTGCAGCCTCAGGAAGGAGAAAAACACAGTTTCAGCGAAGGAATTTTTTGCCTGGCCGGAGGCCACACCCGCCACAACAACTGATGGCAGGAAAGCATTCGGATCCACAGCTCTGCCCACAGCACCCAGCCAGAGGCGAAGCAAAACTTTCTCACTTTCAGAGAAGAAACTCTTGCTCAATAAGTAGCAATTATGCTGCAGAATTTATATGCTGAGCACGGCTGAATGTACGAACACCAGATCAGTCAACCATAGCGTTAGCGCTTTGAGTATGATTAACAGAATGAACTTTCAAAGGTCAATTAAATGTCAACACATTTTAAAGAGATATTCTTCTTAAGTTAGGGCAACATGTAACAGTACCTTCCAAAGCTGCTGTGCCACCTTCACCTTAAAATTCTAACCATCCTATACTTATATGTACAGATATAAAGATGATAACTAATTAACTGACAGATGATAACTGACAGAAAATAATGGCTATTTACGCTCCTGGCTTTTCTACTCTAAGCTGTCTTTTATTACTCGTGTCTAACCAAGTGAGCAGAGATTCCCTCTCCCCAAAATTACATTTCAACTGTTCAGCGTGTGAGTGAAGGGAGAAGAAAAGGAGCACGAACAGTTTGAAAGTCTAATAATTTCCTACATGAAAACGAGGAGAGGCTTTTGATATGCAATTGAGCCGTCTGGATGTAAAACCGGGGGAGGAAGGGGAGGGAAGGACTCTGTAGTAGAATTAATTACGAACACATTAATCATTATTTCAGTCAGACCAGCAATATACCTTTTCACTTCTAAACATTTCTGGAAATATAAATTTCACGTAACTAGCTCAAGACATCTTAAAACTGATACTGAAAAGCTGAACACCCGGTACAGATCCATTTCAATCAGCTCTCAAACTGGATGCTCAAATCGTTAGTTAGTTAAAAAACAAACAAACCAACAAACAAAAACAACAAGTCTCCAGCTCAGCACAAAGTGGAAAGATCAGAACCCCGACCAAGGCCTCGCCACGCCACTGTGCCCACACTGACAGGAGCAGCATTCCCCCGGAGCGGACAGAGCCAAGGGCGGGCGGGCGAGCCGAGGGCGCCGGGCACAGCGGGCAGTTTCCCTTCCGCCAGCGGGGCGGCCCCGGCGCCGCTCCCCAGGCAGGTCTGGAACTCCGCGCAGCTTTAGCAACGCTGTTCCAGGAGGTTTCCGTGCCGGCACCGGCAGCTCGAGGACGGTCCCCGCCGGGTTTGGGGGCCGGAGCCCCGGGCAGCGGCACGGCGCCGGTTCCTCCACAGAGAGGGGCCAGGGCGGACACTCTTCAAAGTTTCTAAAAAGTTCCCAGAGGCGGGGGCGGCTTCACCCCACCCGGCTCTCCAGGGCCCGCCGGGCACGGCCGCCCGCCCGGAGGCCGCGGGGGCTCCGTCCTGCCCGGGCCGTCCTGTCCCGCCGCACCTGCGGCCCCGACCGGCGCCCAGGGGAGCCGCCCCAGCAGCGGCGGGGGCAGCCCGGCCCGGCTCCCGCAGGTGCCCCGGCCCGCCCGCGCTCCCCGGTCACACGCAGGGGTCCAGCCCCGGCGCCCGCTCCTTACCTGGCCGGGTCCCGCCGGGCCGCGGCGCCGCGCCGCGCCCAACTTTCGTTCTCGGGGAGAAACTTGCCGCACGCAGCGGGCCCACTCCCGGCCGCCGCCTCCAGCCCGTCCCGTCCCGTCCCGCGGGGCGGGTGCCGGGCCCAGCCCCCCGCCGGGCCCTGCCACAGGGGCGGGGACAGGGGCGGGGGGAGGCCAGCCGCCCCCAGGCGCCGCCGGGGCGGGCCGGGCCGGGCCGGGCATTGTCCGCCCCCGGAGCGCCCTTCCCGGCGGGGGAGGGGGCGCAGGCTCCTCCCCCTCCCCTCGCCATGTTCTTTGTGTCGCCGCTTTCCCCGGCCGTTCCCCGCGGGCCCCGCGGCGCCACCTCCCACAGCGGGCCACCCTCCTCCCGGCAGCGCGGGTCCGGCGGAGCGGGGCCGCCCCGGCCGCAGGTGACCGCCCGCCCCCGCCCGGCGCCCGAGCACCGCCCCCCCGCCGGAGGGGATCCCGTGCCGCTCCGCCAATTAGCTCAGGGGGAAAGGGGCAGCCCTGGCCAATGAGGCGCCGGGGAGCTCGGAGAGTCCCCCAGGGCGAACCAATGGGGCGGGGAGCTGCAGGCAGGCCCGCCTTCCCACCGCGCGGCGCGCAGGGCCGGGGCGGCCGCCGGCCGGCACTGCTAGTGGGGTCAGCGCCGCCGCGGGCGCGGCTCGGGGCTCCGGCGCTGCGGGGAGCGGTGTCGACTCACACGGCTCCGGGATGCGGCCGGGTAGGGGCGAGGGACCGCCGCGGCGCGTCCCTGCCAGCCTCCGGGCGCCCGCGCTGCGCGCTGGCCGGTGTTCCCTCGGCGGCACGGCCGGACGGTGCGCACCGGGCCCGCGGGGCCTGCGCGCCCCCGTCAGCAGCCCGGCACTGCGGCCCTGCTTCCCCTGATACTTTTTGGTGAGGTGGGAGGGGCAGAAGGCGAAAAAGGCTTCCGAAGAAGCAGCGTGACATCCCGACCGGGATCGGGAGAGAGGAGTTGGTCAGACCCGAGCGGTCTCCGGGGCTGAGAAGCCTTGTCCCTAGTTGTTGTCCCTGCCACCTGTTTTCCTTCCGTCGGTTTTGGAGTTTACAAAGTCCCATGTATGCCCAAGATGTTAGCAGAACAAATTAAAAAATGGTAATTCAGAGATGAAAGCCGCTGTCTTGCGATCTCATTGCCTTTCCCACGACGATGTTATCCTCACTTGGTGACACACAAGTAGAATCACAGAATGGTTTGGGTTGAAATGGACCTTCAAAGGTCATCTAGTCCAACCCCCCTGCAGTGAGCAGGGACACCTGTACTAGAGTAAGTTGCTCAGGGCCCCAGCAAGCCTGACCCTGAATATCTCCATGGAAGGGAGCTCAACTACCTCTCTGTTCCAGTGTCTTGTCACTCTCAGTGGAAAAGTTTTTCCTTATCTTTACATGGAACCTTCTATGCTCCAGCTTGCGCCTGTTGCCCCTTGTCCACCATTGGGCATCACTGAGAAGAGCCTGGCTCCATCCTCCTGACAGTCTTCCTTTATATATTTATAAACATTAATGGGGTCACTCCTCAGTCTCCTCCAAGCTAAAGAGGCCCAGCTCCCTCAGCCGCTCCTCAGAAGGGAGATGCTCCACTCCCTCATCTTGGTGGCTCTGTGCTGGACTCTCTCAAGCAGCTCCCTGTCCTTCTTGAACTGTGGGGCCCAGAATTGGACACAATATTCCAGATGTGGCCTCACCAGGGCAGAGTAGAGAGGGAGGAGAACCTCTCTTGACCTACTAACCACACCCCTTCTAATGCACCCCAGGATGCCATTGGCTTTCCTGGCCACAAGGGCACAGTGCTGGCTCATGGTCATCCTGCTGTCCACCAGGACTCCCAGATCCCTTTCCCCTACACTGCTCTCTAATAGATCATTTCCCAACCTATACTGGTACCTGGGGTTGTTCTTTCCCAGATTCAACACCCCACACTTGCCCTTATTATATTTCATCAAGTTTTTCCCTGCCCAACTCTCCAGCCTGTCCAGGTCTCTCTGGATGGCAGCACAGCCCTCTGCTGTGTCAGCCACTCCTCCCAGCTTTGTATCATCAGCAAACTTGCTGACAATGCACTCTGTTCCCTCATCCAGGTCATTGATGAATATATTGAATAATACTGGTCCCAGTACTGACCCCCGAGGGACTCAGGGG